>LR990526.1:5000000-7500000 GCA_905147745.2 Phlogophora meticulosa | reverse complement strand
CGTAAGCATCGACATCTATAATTTTATGACACTTGTCTGTGGGCCAGTAGCAGACTAACAGGGGGCGGACAGGGCGGGCCGCCCCGGGCCTCCGGTCTTGGGGGGTTCCAAAAAAACACTTCAGCCTTCTAGACTTTTTACCCGCTACTAATATTCTTTTAACTTAGCTGAACGCGTCCAATACGCTCGGTGAATTCCCGTCTTTGTAGCGGGTACTTTGAAATTCAATTTCACTTGCCAGATTTTAACGAAATAAACATAAACACTACATGCAAATGTGAACTGAATCTAAAGTTTGTAAAACTACTTTTTTTTTAAGCTGGGTGGCCTCATTAATCTTTTCCGCCCCGGGCCTCTGACTGTCTTAGTCCGCCACTGCTGTGGGCTATAAGACAAGTGCAGTTTTTGTCAATATGATGGAGATCTGTTGCTAAGCAACTCATTACAAGTACCATGTATTAATATTTCTGGAATAATATTAGGCTCCGATGAACTGGTGTCGTATGTAGACAGCTAAGGCACTGCTTAATGTTTCCGCATAACTTAATATAATATGTATATAGGCGTGTATCTGTAGTTTCCAAACGACTTTCTATAATAAAACACTATAGAGACCTTATTCGCGACAATTTGATAATTGATAAGTTCAATAATAATGGGTTACGTATTTTTTTGCAAAACCAGACAAATTATACAGGTGGAAAACATGTAAACTCTGAAGAAACAGAATTTATTATTGAAAAATTTGGTTTTAATTGAGAAAATACATGCAAATTTATCATAATGGCGCCATCTTTCGAGACAGCCAGGACTCAGCCTCAACTCGTTCATGCAGTAGTTGAAACCAGTATATCATATTTAACAAAATAGTTGACAAACTAATATTTGAGAATAAATTAAGTTAAAATACCGTACTGTAAACTGGCTTTTCAGATTTACCTTGTGCTTTGACATGAACCAAAAATATTTCAACCTCCAAACTAAACTGGCGGTAGTCCGGTTTGAAGGTCTAAATATTTTTGGTTTCTCAGATGAATGGATCTTGCAGATACACAAAATATCCAGCAATTATACATCATTTTATTTTTAGGAGAGCGTTATGCTGTACATATTATCTGGGTATCTAGTAGTGCTCCTCAATAATTCAGGCATCGATAAACGCATAGCATTATGGATTTTATGTTCTGGAGATGCTAAAAAATTTTCTGGACAAAAGTAAGTATCCCAGTTTAGTAAGTAATTTCATAGAAAGTGTTTTAAATAACACATAGCACAATCCATGATGAATGTAATATTTTATCATACTGAATTCTAAAAACAGTATTATTAAAAATTTATGAAATAGTTTTCGCTAGAGACATAACATGATATTTTTAATTTTGCACACACCATGCAATATCATTTTGGTTTGCCCCATACAAAACATTGTGCGAATAGTGTGAACCGGGTAGTCGCTGCTAATTACTTATTAGACCATAAAACGCCAGTCGTCTAAATTTCTATACTCGTTTCCACAACGTACATATAAGACCCACTATTGCAAATAACGAGTAGATAGATAAGGGGAACGTTCTCCTTTTAATTGATATGGTATTTTATCATCATTTGGTATTCGTTAGGACAACTTTGCTTTAGTTCATGTACAGCCGCCAGCACATGAAGCTACCCCAAACTCAAATTTTCCCAATTGAGCGTGAGCCTTATTTCTATTGCGATAAAGTTGAAAACCTATCAAAGATATTTGACACATTGGGGTAGCTTGATGTGCTGGGTTCTTTACAAATTATTGGTGCATAGGTTGCTGATCAAATCCACGAGCTTGTAAGCAAATCTATATTGTAAAACTTGCAATAATGATCGTTGTGTTCTGGTCCTTATGCTGGTCTCCGGATACATAAATCAAGCTTGTACAAATGTACATCTTTTTTCTGGCTGGTTACAAAATATAATATTTATGAAATTTTGTTGAATTTTATTCCTTACTTTGTCATTTAAAATGCGTGAGTATCTATTTGTAAATGCACTCTCGGCTCAATTATGCCCTTGCCTGTAGCTCGGGCTGCAATCCCGCTTGGAGTGCAATGACTAACTTTGCACAATTAACGTATTAAAACTACTCTTTTTTTTTCTAGATTAGTGTTCAAAGCTAGTTCAGCGGCGTTTTTTCTTTCGATCTTTAGTAGTCGGCTAATAGCGACATTTACCCTCACAGAATTGATAACTGGAGCATTTGGAAAATTGGTAAGTACGCTTTTATTGTGTGTGATTTTATTCCTATCATCATCATCATCATCATCATCATCTGTGTAGCTTTTTCCCACCTATGCATATTAAAGTAATTACCCATGAATTACTTAGGTACTATTTGAGTAGTTCTGGTGGCCATCTGTGTTTTTCATCATCAATACCAAATCGTGCTCTCCGAAAGCAAATGCAAGTACAAAAAATGTCATATCGTCATAGATGTGTCTAGATAATATTTAAAGAGATCCTTCGATTTCTCTATCCTAATCTGGGGACAATAAGACCATCTCGAGAATACTCTCGAGTACTAATACTATCAAACAAAATAAATAATTTTCAAAATCGGTTGTCACAGCCGAACTTAAAACATCTTCCTTTTTTTGAAATCGGTTAATAAAACACAGACAAAGATTAAGTGCACCACGCTCTATACTTAAAAGATGGTTGCGACAGTGTAGATACATATTCTGCATATTTTTCTGTTTCAGCCGGCGGGAAAGAAAGGTACCGCGACTCCTGACTTTACTGCTATGAGTCACATAGTTAATAATGCAGTTCAAACCTCTTCGGGCATTGGTACGTCATCATCATCCTATTTCCACTATCCCAAAATATTACAAAAGTATACTATGAGTATTTTAACTATCTTAGATAATTTACAAGTAGGTCCAGAGGCCAGTACATCAAGCTACCCCGTTCTGTCGAATTTCTATTATATTTTTTCAACTTTATAAATGAATAAGGTTCATGTTTAATTGGAAAGATTCGATAGTTTGGGATAGCTTGATGTACTCATTTCTGTACTTTACTTACTTTACTTTTCGAATGCTATGGAATTTGAAACTATGGCATTGATTTATGTTCACAAAATGCTCTGTGATTCTAATTTCAAATAGTAGTAGCAATATGTTTATAAAAGTTCCCTTATAATTATATTTTAGGTATACCAGCGACCCGCCCCTGCTTTGCATGTTTGAAAGCATTTTTATCGTTGTGATTTTCGTACAAAAGTACCATCCGACGCTCCCAAAAAAAATCGGAAAAGCACAACGAAAAAAATTGTCTTCTTTTCTTTTTATTTTATTTAAATTATGTACGAGGCCTGGACGCAAGGGTGTGAAACGAGTCGTGTATAGATTTGAAATCACTTTTAATCAAGGTTATCCAATCTAAACAAGGGTAAATACCTTGGGTAAACTTTGTAGTGACCAAAGTAACTAGACTGGAATACTGACTTCGAGTGACGAGAAATCAACAGAACAGCCACTTACAACCATTCATTTGAGTTACTTATAATAAAAAATGAGAAGCTTCATAATATCTGAGTAACAAGGCTATATCGACGAAGGCCTGCTTCGCGAGGCTCCTATTTCTGTTTGCAAGGTTTAAAGTAACCTCTATACCTTCTAACCTGGCTAGGTAAAAAGGTATAGACTATACACTTGGCGCACTCCGACTCGTATTATATATAGGCTTATAATCCGAGTCGTGGTACCCCAAGTTTCGAGCTCGCTCCGCTCACTCTTCTCCTAACTTATGTCTATCTTATTATTGAAGTGGCCCTCTCTGTATTTCTATTCGTTCACTTAATAATTTAGTCGCACGGCTAGGATTTAAATATCTGGAATTGATTTATCACAAGCCACTTTTTGTTAGCTTGTTCTGGATTTTAGTATGAATCAATATTCGTCGTTAGTTTAGTCAATATTTCGCTTACTCAAATGAATACCGCTCAAGTTATTAAAACAGTATCTCGTCATCAGTCGCTAAGTTTTTTTTAATCGATCGTTTTATAATTCCCCATAATAATATCAATATAATATAATCTTATCAAACATAAATCATGTAGTAAGTATAGTTTGGAACCGGGAAGTGGGTGTCCACATTAAAAATTATGATAATGTATACGATCAGTGGGGAAAAAAAATGTATTATACATTATAATCACATATTCAAAAATGGAATTGCAATTCGCGAGAAAATTCCTATGGTGACGTTTTGGCCATATATAAATTGGAAAGATGCACGTGCGCGTCTACGTTACAAACTATATACGAGTAGTATGCAAAATTCGTATATACATTGTAATCACAAATTTAAACATTGCAGTACAATGTACACATGAGCAGATTCCCATGGTTGCGTTTTGGCCATGTACAGAGTGGAAATACGCAATCTATATTTAGATTTAACTTTGAACGGACCAAGTCAAATCCAAATATAGTTTTACCGCAATCTTAGGTCAGTGTTACAATTTCTTAAATATTAGACAATGAACCTTATAACATTAAATTGTACATTATGATTTCCTTTATTTGTCGTATATATATATATATTACATTTTTAAATATTTAAATATAAAAATACAAAAACATTTAAAAATAGTGGTCCACCGATGGCAGGAGCAGGGTACAAGTTACGGTTACGGCTGCAGAGATAGGAACCACAATACGAGCCGTATCGAGCCGTATCAGTCTTTGATCCAACCGTGTAATGAAAGCCTTGTCAGATGATCGTCGAGGCTTTTATCCAGTAGGCCATTGGCCGTTACGACGATCGGCACAATGATAGCTGAGTCCACATTCCACATGTCGACAACCTCGTGTGCTAAGTCTAAACATTTGATCTGTTTGTCTTTCTCGGCTTTCACGAGGTTCTAGTAATGTGGGATGGTGACATCTACTATCATTGATCTCGCTAATCGGTCTATCACTACTATGTCAGGCTAATTGGCAACAATAGCCCTGTCAGTAATTATAGACCGATCCCAGTACAACGTGACTTGGTCATCTTCGAGAACTGGGTCGGGCACATACTTGTAGTACGGTGCCTCAGTCCTTCCCCAAGCTTGTACCTCAAAGCAAGTTGCTGGTGGATAATCCTGGCTACTTGGTTATGCCTGTCCAAGTTCTCGCCGTTAGCCAGACGAGAACAACCAGATATAATATGTCTGATGGACTCACCCGGCACATTATTATTATTATTATGGGGTATAACTTATAATGTAATAAGGTTCAAATTCCTATGAAACGCAACGTTTGATTACCCTCACATTCCTTCCCTTCGGTTACTACTATCCAGTGAGGCTCAACTCACCCGGTGTGTCACATCGGTGTCGGTCGAATTGAAAATAATAAATTATGAATAATAATAATTTTCTTTTACAGGCAGTATCTCAATTATGCATTCTTCGTTCGTGAATATTCTCTTTAGGGGATGTTTTCAAGAGTAAGTACATTGTATTCATTATATCGTTTAAAAAAAATTATAATTTAGTGCATAGAAAAGATCTATAAGCCCCATTCACATTCGTGGTTTTAGTTATTAACTCGAAATTGTACAATTTTTGCATGCTTTCTTGTAAAATATGTATATTTTACTACTATAGTTGTCAAAATATAAAAGGCCCGTTTTGACATTTATCGTCACGACGTAACTAGTGAAATAACCATATAGTCTGACGAAGGAAATGTGGAAAATGTTTTGTGATGCGCTTCCATTGTTCTTGCTGAACTCAGTTTTGCTTTTTTTATGGGCCCCACCCCAAGCCCTATCTCCCAAGCTTGGTTTTTGAAAAGGGTTGTCTCTCCACAACTTCCCACAGTCTGCCTACCAGTCTTAGCTAGCAGACTCGTCGCTCATCACAGGGCGTACGACGAAAACCCTCTCATTCATTTCCCAGAAGCACGGAGAGTAAATCGCGCATCATTCTGGAACATGATCAACTTTTCAAGTCCGCAGACGGTGCGCCCCTCATTGAATTCCTATGTAATGGACTCTGCCATGTGTCGCGCTTAGTCTGATCTCTCACTTAGACCTTTCCGGCATGAGTGACTCTACCGGAAAAGCCTCAAGATCATTGAACACGCAAGCCCTACCACGACGACAACGTGAAAACACCTTCGGTGGTGGTCGAGGAGTAACTTAGGCTACTTTTATTTAAGACAAATTTAGATGGGGCCGCTCAAAAAAAAAAAGCACTTGAAATGTTAAAAAACAGACCCTAACTTAATTTTACGCCTGATTTTATAACCGTGTTTCACATTCCAAGACAGCAAAAGATGTTTAGTTGTAAACGGTTATTCTGTTTATTATTAATTAGCAGTTTTATTATTCGCAGGTCAGCAGCTGGTGGCTACGAGATGCCAGATATATTTAACTACCTACAATATTCGGTGTTTGCATTCCCTGTGGCCTTTGTTATGTTTATTTTTAATTTAATATACCACACTTTACTTCTTAGTAGGTAAGTTAAATAATAATCTTAATTTAGCATGATTGTAAAGCTTTTCTTTTGTTCACGAGTCGGAAAAAGGTTCTCATGGATGTCCTCTGTCTTGAGGGGGCAGAGGGATCTGTCAGACTCTTACTGACTAAAAACGACACACCTACGCCGGGGGTCGCGGGAACGTGTACGATCCTTCGCAACCCCCGGCTGGCTCCGTCCAATTAACATATCGCTTGCAGATCTAGTTTTGATTCACTCTTTAATTTAACAAAATATATTTCAATAGCGCCAATGCCAATGCCATGTCAGAACTTCAAATGTTGGAAATACAGAGGGTTCTTTTGAGACACAAGGCTGAAGTACCAAAAAAAATCAGCCTACATGAAAAGGTAAAAAGTTTTTACAAAATATTAAATACCAAATTACACCACAACGTTTAACTCTTCACTTTCTAAAGTATATCAAAATCAAAGTTATTTATAAATTATTTCATTCATTTAATAAAAAGGATCATAGTTGTGTTAAGTATGTTTGACATGTTGTATATTGTCTTAAGCTTTGCTGTTTATACAATTTGCCACCGATTTCCGAAACCAAAGTTATTTTTTACTTTGTAGATGTGGTTTATTAAGTCGTATGTTTTTTTGTTGTTATTTTTTATACTCGTTGACCCGACAGATGTCTTGAGCAAATTTCGTTTTATACTATATATAATAAGTTTTATGCTATAGAAAAAAAGCAAGCAACTTTCTTTTCCCTGAAAACCCTATTCAGACTGTTACTAATATTAATATACCTAAAAGTTATATGCTCACCAACGAAGAGCATTTAATTAGAGTTCCATACCAAAACAAGTTAAAAAGAAACCCTTAAGTATGGTGTGTCTTAAGCTGTCTGTATTGAGCATACTGCGTACATAAAATTAAGCTTATGTGGAGTACTGTCCATTTGACTGTACCATGCACAGTTGGTCCTAGTGCCATAAAGATTGGCGAGGCGGAAAAAAAACAGTTTTGGCTACGCTTTATTTTTCTTAACTGATCTTGACATCAGTATTAGTCTCATTACAATATTTATTTCTCAGTGTGTTTTACTTGAGTCTTTTTTTGCAGTTTTCCGTGTTCTTTACAATAGTTATACTTGCCATGTTATTTACTCGCTGGAACAGGTGGATGGATGGATGGGCTAGTTTTTCTAAAGACAAATGGGCACCACAAATACCAAAGTAATTACTTCTTCTTTCTATCTTTATTAAAAAAATATTGCCCCACACTAGAAATTTCTCCTATGTCGTGGGTGCATTTACAATCATTTAAACTCACATACAAATATTTGTTACGTGCGGGGATCGAACCCGCGACACGCTGCGCAGCAGCCTAGTTACTAAGTAGACAGTGAACCGTACGCCAGTGGATTACCACTGGCGTAAAAAAAAAAAAAAAAGTTTTCGTAGTATTAAAGTTAATACTTTAATACTACGAAAACTGCAGTATCTTTATTTTCCAACCAAAAAAATAGATAAGCAGTTGAAAATAGTGCAATTATATTTGTTTTAATTTAGGTGTTTCCCAGTGTTTGTGAAAACGTGTATTGGTTTCTTGTGATTTTTTGACATTCCGCAGTTTATTGCGGGACAATTACTGTCGCAGTCGACTCAGATAATTACTGTAGGTATAAAATAAATATTAGAAAGCAAGATAAACAAAAATAATATATACAGGCATTCCAAATTTAGTCAATCATAATTAAGTTTTCACTAACCTTTGTCGAACCTACGACACATAGAAGCTGGATCTCCGCTCGAGAGTCACTGCAAAGCCACTACTGGTTCCCATCATAAAAAGGGTCACCTCGACGGAAAACAGACGAGCTCTTTTGATCACCCGCACGATTTTTAGTGATTATTTCAAAATATGAGTAACCCTAGTTTACGAACCTTCGTCTTAACGAGCTTTTGGACGAAGCTTCGTAATCTAGGGTTGAAATATATATGTAGTATGGCCTCTGTATTTGTATCTAGTTAGAAGAAAATGTTTATTATAATGCCAATACTTCTTTTGTTTTAGATGTAAAGATGCGACAATCTGTGCTGTATTTGTTATCATGTTACATGTTTTACCTAAAAGCTTTGGTTTCCTGAAGTTACTCGCTGCTAAAAGTAAGTTTTTAACATTTTTTCACTCAAGTTTTATGAGGTGAATCTACGAGATTAGTTAAGCTGAAATAGGCAGATTAAAGCAATTGGCACACTGCACCGCATCACGCAGCGTAGCGCGGCAGTGCGTATTCTTACGTTGTTTGCTAGAATCTGTCATGTTTAGAAAACACGCGTAGTGGAACACACAGAAAACACGAGTGTTTGCCTTTCGCCGCCACGCACCCCACTGCCTGATGCGGGGCAGTGTGCCAATATGAGTGACCAAATATATGTAATACGACGCGCGAGAGCCGATCTGTTACAGATATATGATAATAGGTTTTTTGTTTCAGGAAAAAGTCAATTGCCTCCTAACAAACCAGAATCGGCCATTCTGTGGTGGCGGTTTGTTGATAAGAACGTAAACTATGGTTATATATTTACATTCGGTAATTACGTTTCCCCAATTAAGTATTCATTATGTTATTTTAGGCTTGTACGGTATTTTTTACTAGGTTTTCTTTCATCGGGCGGGGCACCTATTTGTCACTACGTTTTGTAACTTACATGGTGCCAAGTAAGAGTGTAATGTTTGTATATTTTCCGTTCTGGAAAGTTAAAACATGTTTAACACTCATTAGGATATATTATCAGAAAACCAGGTATAAGCAGGTAGCCATGATTAAGTTTTATTTAAATATAATTATGGCTTTCGAGAACACCGATACAACCCATAATTGTTACTAATTACAGTACGCTAAATGTTATATATAAAATTCTCGTGTCACAATGTTAGTTACCATACTCCTCCGAAACGGTTTAACCGATTTGTATGAAATTTTGTGTGCATATCGGGTAGGTCTGAGAATTGGCCAACATCTATTTTTCATCCCCCTAAATGATGAGTTGGTCACCCTTATCATTGACCCCTAAATATTGTCTGGATGTCTTTCATCAGCATTCAACGAATACAGACGTGCTCATCAATGTTTAATATCAATAAAAATAAACTAAGCTTGCATAAATAGTGACCTAGTTTTAGTGTTTTAGCGTGTTATACAAATAAAACATTATAGTGATAATTTAATATAATGGACTGACTGAATACTTTTATTACCGGATATTTATGGAAGGCAGCCCCTTTAATCGGAGCGCCATGATACGACGCAGCCCTCCGCCAACACCGATCCCGGTACCGACACCGGCACCGACATCGCCCCAACAACCAAGACAGGACCAAGATGAGAAGTTTGAAACGGTTTCCACTCCGGAGATTCAGAACTGGATGACGTCCATTGAGCAATGCCTGAATGAGGTATGTGTTATTTCTTCTGAGGGAAAACTGAACGCTGATCAGAAGCTAAAAATAAGTAGTCTTTGCCGGAATGTTGGACATGGAGTTTCGCAAATGGCTGTTCAATACCAGTCGCTAAAGCAAAAAGCCATACAAAACCATACCTCCCTTAAAACCATGACCGAAGCTCGAGACCTATCAGATTGTCTAATGGAGATGAACCGGACGATTCAGGAGTCCTGTACGAAGCAGGAAGCAGCTACATCTTTTGCAGAAATGGTGAAGAAGGGCTCCAACACTTTTGTTCGTCCTAATGCTCTTAGCTCCGTGGCCATTTATCCCAGTGACAACTCAAAAACCAGTGACGAAACTAAGAACATGGTCCAAAAAATCATATGCCCTGGAGAAATGAAGCTGAAAGTACGAGGTGTACGCAAAATTGGAAAAGGTGGACTAATAATCAGCACTGAGACTAAAGGTGACCTAGATAGGATCAAGCAAACAGTCCAACTCGCTTCGTCAGGTCTTACCGTCGACGAACCTAAAAAGCGCAAACCTCGCATTATAGTTATAGGAGTTCCCACATCAATGGCTGAAAATGAGGTTTATAAATGTATTTATGAGCAAACCTTGGCCGATAAACTGCCCACTATAACCCTAGATAAATTTTTGACCTCAATGAAACTAAGCCACAAATCTGGCAGGAAAGATGCTGAGTATTGCAATTTTATCATAGAAGTTCCAGCAGTCATTCGAAAGGCCCTCATCACACAAGATAGACTATTCGTAAATTGGACGTCCTGCCCGGTACGAGACTTCACACTGGTAACGAGATGTTACAAGTGCCAGCAGTACGGTCATGCAGCAAAATCATGCAAAATTCCTGCCCCTACATGTGGACATTGCGGTGAAGAAGGACACACTATTCAAGACTGCACAAAGAAAGCGGAGGCGCCAAAATGTGCTACATGTTTGCGTTTTAAAAAACAAGCCAACCACAAGACGGGGGACGCAGATTGTCCGGCTAAAAAAGCTGCCGAATACAGGTACATTAACTCGATAGACTATGAAGGCGCCTAAGAGCGCCACATAATAGTTTATATTTTAGTCGTATTTTTATTTTTGTATTTTTAGTATGGATAATCACTTAATTACCGATATAGATAATACATTTTTAGCTGTGTCAAAGACATGTGACGTTGAGGATTGCAGACAATATCTTTCCGATTACCAAAAGTCACTAACCGTACTGACCCAAAACATTCGTAGTATTTATAAGAACATAGATAGCTTTAAAATTTTCCTACACAGACTAAACTTTGACTGTGATGTAATGGTATTAACCGAGTGCTGGCTAGGTAACCGCATCGATTACCTTCCAGTAATACCTGGGTACAACTTAATGCATACCAAAATAAACCACAGTCAAAATGATGGTGTGGTAGTCTTTACAAAACAATCACTTAAGGTCACAGTCGAGGAACCTCCTCTACAAGACTGCATGAGTAATTGTTTAGTTATTAAAATTGGTACAACCACAGCGATAATCGCCATGTATAGGTCTCCTTCCGCTAGAAACTTGGATTCATTTCACAATTCCTTAAACCAAATTTTTCAAGGGCTAAGCTCGTTCAAGAATGTAATACTAACAGGTGATTTAAATATAAATATTGGCTCTGAAAACTGCGATGCTGGGACCCAAGATTACCTTAATATCTGTTCGTACCATGGATTTCTCCCCGCTCACACGATGCCTACTCATCAGAGCGGTTCCTGCCTTGATCATATGATGATCAAAACCAGTCTATCATATATTACGCTTGTTACTAACGCAACAATTACTGACCATCACGCTGTCCTACTCACTGTAAATTTAACGCTGCCTAAGCTAAATCGTCCCCAGACCAAAAGCAAATTAAACACAAATAAACTCGAATATGAATTATGCAACCTTGATTTTAGCCTAGTTTACAATACTGCTGACGCTAATTTGGCTTTATCGTACTTAATAAAACATGTCCAACAAGCAATTTTACGTAGCACGATAGTTTCTACAGTGAATAAGAAACTTTATAATATTAAACCTTGGATTACTCCTGGACTAATTCGGTGTATAAGACACAGAGATAAACTTCATCAGAGAACTAAGAGATACCCAGATAATCTAATAATTCAGACTACCTATAAAAGATACAGGAATTTCTGCAACAATCTTCTAAAGAATTTAAAAAATAACTACGATAAAAATGAATTAAAAACAGCAGGTAACAATAGTAAGCAACTTTGGAAACATATTAAAAACGTCACCAATATGTCTAAACAGCGTGAAGCAAATTCGAGTTTACTGCTTACTAATCCTTCACCAGTCTTGTCAGCTAACAACGTTAATAACTTTTTTGTCAATATTGGGAAAACTCTTGCCGAACAGATTCCGAAACATTATTGTGACCAACCTTTTCAAAAATCAATCAATATCTGTAACCTGAAATCTTTTGTTATGCTTGACACTGACGAAGACGAAATTACTCGAATCATTTCTGGGCTAAAAGATGACTGTGCAGTTGGATTGGATAACATAAGCAATAAGATCCTTAAACTTTTTAAGCATATATTGGTACCTCCTTTAACGCATATTTTTCGAATCTGTATCTCCAAAGGTATTTTCCCTACTTGTCTAAAAAAGGCAGTTGTAATCCCTGTCTTTAAATCTGGAACTAAAGACTTAGTTAATAATTATAGGCCAATATCGTTACTCCCCTCAATATCAAAAATATTAGAGAAAATTGTAAACAATAGACTGGTTAACTATCTAGAAAAAAATAACTTTTTGTCCTCTGCGCAATTTGGTTTTAGAGCAAAATTATCTACAGCCGATGCGGTGCATAGCCTAACAAATTACATTTCAGAAGAACTCGGCAAAGGGAACCAGACCCTGGGAGTCTTCCTTGATTTAGCCAAGGCCTTCGACACGGTGTCTGTTTCTGTTCTTCTAAACAAATTACAGGCCATTGGAATAAGGGGAACGCCCCTGAAACTATTCGCTGACTACTTAGATGACCGATACCAATGTGTTAGAATAGATAATATCACGAGCGCTGAGCAGAAAGTACTGGTTTTGGTGTTCCTCAGGGAAGTATTCTGGGCCCCACGCTATTCCTGATTTACATTAACGACTTGTGCAATCTTAATATTAAAGACGGCAAAATTATATCATATGCCGACGACACTGCATTAATATTTACCGCTAAAACCAGTAGCGAACTGTTCCAAGTCGCTCAATTAGGTTTTAATAATGTGACTAACTGGCTTCAAAGCAATTTACTTACACTAAATGCTGACAAGACAAAATATATTCACTTCTCCATGCGCAAGCCTCAACTTAACATTGCTAACCCTCAGTTATATGCCCATCAATGTGGTATCCGTTCAGTCAACATGTGTAATTGCCCTTTTATCCTCGAAACGAGCAACATAAAATACCTCGGAGTAATAATGGACGACACACTGTCTTTCAGAAAACATATTGATAGTTTAGTTAAAAGAGTACGCAAATTAATGTATGTTTTTAAAAAATTGCGAACATTTGCAGATTCAAAACTAATAACACAAGTTTATTTAGCCCTATGTCAATCTATAATTCAATACTGCATTACTTCATGGGGTGGCGCAGCAAAAACCAATTTACTTCCTCTTGAAAGAGCTCAGAGAGCAATTTTAAAGGTAGCAAACTTCCATCCCTTTTTCTTTCCCACTGATCTGCTTTATAAATCCTGCAACGTGCTGACTGTTCGCCAACTTTTCATTATGCACTTAGTATTAAAAAAACACACCATGCTTACCTACACTGCTGACATTACTAACAAGAGACGGAATGATATAGTATGCGCATCAAATTTTACTTCAAAACATGTCTTTGTGGAAAGATTTTTTACATTCTTAGGCCCATTTCTGTACAATAGATTAAATAGAAAACTAAGTATCTATAAATTGAATTATTTTAGCTGTAAAAAAATTATACTTAAATATTTACTAACCATCGCCTATGCACAGACAGAAGAGCTACTTGTTGTCTGCAAATAGAAACGCTTACATGCAATTTTACTGTTACTAACCTAAATTAGATTTAGTTTTTCACTTTATACTCATTGTTAATTTATTACATTAAGTATTTATGCACTTCCTAGCCTGAAGCACAGGTTCAACCTAGTTCAGGCAAATAAGAAATTGTGTTCTATTTTAATTGTTAAGAAACTTATTGTAAATGTGCCCTTTTTATAAATAAACGATTTATTATATTATTATTATATTAGGTCTTTACCTATGAAATTGCCGTTCTGCGGTACTGGCCATTTCAAATCAAAATATTTTTTGTTTGGCTAAGAATTCTAATTTCAAATTAATTTTATTTTAAAAACATGGATTTTTTTTTCCAAAAGTAGTCATTTGTTTATTGATTAGTGTTACATTTTCATCGCATTTAAATCTTTTTCGTCATCATGGATACGTTAAAAATTCGAGTAATTATGGAATATGAGTACCGTCGTGGCAGCAACGCGGCACAAGCGGCACGCAACATCAACGACGTTTACGGAGCTAACACTACAAACCAACGCACTACCGGTTATTGGTTTGCTCGCTTCCGTTCTGGAAATTTCGACCTGAAAAATGAACCTCGCGGTCGTCCGAAGACTTTGGTCGACAATGACGAATTAAAGGCGATTGTGGAAGCTGATGATACACAATCTACGGCTGAATTAGCAGCAGCTTTCGACGTTAGCGTCAAAACAATATTGGTCCATTTGCGTCAAATTGGCAAGGTAAAAAAGCTTGACAAATGGGTGCCCCACGAACTCAATGATCGCCAGCGCGAAGTACGCGTCGAGACGTGCCTTGCACTGCTCAACAGACACACAAATGAAGGAATTTTGAACCGCATTGTTACCTGCGATGAAAAATGGATTCTGTTTGATAACCGCAAGCGCTCAGCAAGTTGGTTGGATCCTGGTTCAGCACCTAAACAATGCCCTAAACGAAAACTTACCCCAAGAAAAGTGATGGTCACTGTTTGGTGGTCTAGCGCCGGTGTGATTCAACACAGCTTCTTACCAAACGGGGTGAGCATTACTGCAGATGTGTACTGTGAAGAATTGAACACAATGGTGGAGAAGCTGGCACATCTCCAACCAGCATTGGTCAATCGCTCGTCTCCGCTGCCCCTTCACGACAACGCGCGACCTCATACTGCACAGCAGAAGGTCTCCAAGTTGCAAGAACTGGGGTTGGAAGCTCTCCGTCATCCGCCCTACTCACCAGACCTTGCGCCTACAGACTACTACTTTTTCCAGAATTTGGATAACTTCTTGGCGGGAAAAAAATTCAATACCCGAGAGGCAGTACAAAATGCCTTTGAAGAATTTGTTGCCTCCCGTCCAGCTGATTTCTTTAAGAAGGGCATCAATAAACTGCCACTGCGTTGGCAAAGATGCATTGATTGCATGGGTGATTACTTCGATTAATACAAATAAAAAATACATGAAAAAAATTCATTTAAATTTTTTCATACAAAACGGCAATTTCATAGGTAAAGACCTATTATTATATTATTGTTTTTAATTTGTTTATTTTTGGTTTAAAATAATAATAATAATGCTTTATTCAAAACAAAGTAAGTACACAGTTACATAAGCGCACTGCCTCCCGAACTAGGTTGTTAGCCTGTATCTCAGGAGACAGTTCCCTTCCGGTTTACATAATTACTAGATTCTTACAGTGTTCTCAAGTTGGTTTAGGTAAATACAAAAGAAGAAACAAAATAAAAAAATGTCAGCTAGTATAATATAAATCGCGGATATTTCTAAAAAATATCTATCTATGTAATGTATTGTATTAAGTACATATATCAGTCATCTAGTACCCATAACACAAGCTCTGCTTAGCTTGGGGCTAGATGATGCTGTGTGGATTGTCCAGCATTTTTTTTTTTTAATTTATATAGAAGAGATTTCACAGGCAACTCATTCATCTTCAAAATCTGGTGAGACATATCCATATTATCCATGTATAAATTGATAATCGGTACAATGACAGCAGAGTTCGCATTCCACATGGCGACTATCTCGCGTGCTGAATCGAGATATTTGATTTGTTTCTCTTTCTAAGCTTTCACGAGGTTCTCGACACGCGGGATGGTAACAACGACTATCATTGTAGGGCACGCTGATCGATTTATCACTACTATATTAGGTAATGTCAGCAATGATAGACCGATCCCAGTACAATGTTACATGATCATTTTTAAGGACTGGGTCAGGCACATCCTTCTTTCTAGTACGTTACTTCAGAATCCACAAGCTTGTATTTCTAAGCAAGTTACTGGTGAATAATGCTTATGCCTGTGCAAGTACTCGTCATTAGCCAGACGAGAAAAGAAAAATAATTTCTGCCGTAATTAATTACGGCAGAAATTATTTATAGTAAAGAGCTAACAAGATTTTTAGTCTTTAGCAGTAATCGCGTTCCATTCTAGGTGCAGGTAGCGTTTCAAATCTTCTCTGTTTTTAATTGTGTGGTGCCTAACTCAACTAACACTTTAATAAACCCCATAAATGTTCTATGGGGTTCAGATCTGGCGACTGGGCAGGCCAGTCAAGAAGCTGTGTTATTTTCCCGAAACCATGTCAAAGTGCGGGCAGATTTGTGGCATGGCGCGTTATCCTGCTGGAATTTAACACCATCCATGTTCGTGTCGCCGAAAAGTTTCGTAAATGAAGGCAGCAACGCAGTTCCTAGTACATTTATGTACTTTGTAGAGTCCATGCGGCCCTCATACACGAACAATTCGCCAACTCCAGAATCGGTCATGCAACCCCAGACCATTATACTGCCACCGCCGTGTTTTACGGTTGGGATCACACACTCTGGTTTAAATTCTTCGCCCACCCGGCGACGCACAAAGGTCACACCAGGTGTACCAAAAATCTGCAATAAAGAGAAAAATTCCAGTTTAAAAAAAAAAAAAAAAAAAAATTGAGTTAAGGAAAAAAAATAACTTCATCTATACGTTTGGTTTTGTAAACCATTTTATATAATTTTATTAGGGCATTAAATTGACTTACTCTCCTCAAATATTGATTCGTCAGCAGAGAATCGCTTAATAGCATATTGCACGGATCGGCGCGAACATTTCAGTTTTGGAAATCTCTACTTGTGATTTCCCTTGCTCATGCAGAAGCTATATCTGCACACGTTTTTCTAAAGAAAGTTCGTTTCATTTTGGCATATTGCAACGATAACACTTAAAACTTTGAAATAAAATACCAAAGGCTCACTCGATCACTGGATGTGTCGACAACGAGCGATGGTAGCGAACTGATAAATAAATACAAAAATTGTAAGACACATTTTATTGCACCCAGGTGTTTTATTGCTAGCTGCGGCGTGGGTCATTGTTTTTAAATCTTTGTAGATGACCGACAAAAGAATAATTCAACAGTATATTTGGTTTTCTCCCATACTTACCGTGAACGAGCGAAATTTGTAAGCTGCTCAATACTTTTGGCCAAGGCTGTACAATACTAATAGCATTTATTTATATTAATATTAATAGTATTTATTTTACTTGGTTAAATGGATAATATTAAAGACAGTCAAGCAGGGGTGAAGTTTTTGCGGGATATATTTGACCATACTCTAGTCATCTTCATATTCTATCCATTAAATGAAACAATCTTTTTTTTACATTTTATTGCAATTTCAGCGTTAAATTTGATCCCTGGCCTTCTATGATGACACTTGTTTTTATTTCTCAGGGAGTGCTTTTGCCTTGCTGCATGCCTCTGCATTAACTCAGCTGAATCGTATTATTGGCGAGACTACTGGTAAAAATATTACAGACCTACCATGGAAAGCTGGACTGGGTGTTTGTGTTCTTGTATCTGCTGTACTATGCAACTGTATGACAGCAATGGCATCGTGCGGAATATGGCTTCCCTTTGTGCTGATCATGGTAATGTAACTCTTTGACAAATATAAAATTATGACAATTAATATAATCTTACATATAAAATTCTCGTGTCACAATGTTAGTTACCATACTCCTCCGAAGTGGCTTGACCGATTTGTATGAAACTTTGTGTGCATATCGGGTAGGTCTGAGAATCGGCCAACATCTATTTTTTATACCCCTAAATTAAAGGGTGATCCGCCCCTATTTTTTTTTGTTATTTTTATATAATATAATATTATACAGCGAAGGCTGAACGCGCACCTCACAACATAATCGGGTCTAGGCAATAGTGCTGCGAGGCGCGGTACGCTGTGGTGGGTAACGAGTGATTTGAGATAAGTGAGTGATGATTTTGTGTGTGTTTCTATGGAGTCATGTTTCTACGGGCCGCTCTTAGCGCCTATATTAACATAGCGCACTTCTTGAGCAGCAGCGGGTGTCGTGTAATTTATGTCTAGTAATTTGTGTCTAGTTTTTTCTTTGAGAGTCGCGTGTGAGCCGTGAGCGGCTCACTCAGGAGTCATCCAGGCGAACAAAAATGCATTAGTAATTTGACGCAGTCCGTATCTTTTAATGTATATCTCGACAGCTTTCAGACTGCAGTGCCCAAATATGGGATCCGTTAAAAAAATAGCCGAACTTCATTTTTAAAAGTTTTAATTTTGGATTAACACATTAGTCTTTGTGCCCCTAAGTACTTGTTCACGTTGGAACGCGCGGGCGCGGTGGCCGGTGCGGTCGCGAAGACGTGGCGGGTTCGTGTTCACATTGGCCGCCAGGCGTTTGCGCGGGTGTGACGTGTTGTCAGAGATTGTAACCATGGACGACGATCTGAACAGCA
The DNA here is from genome assembly GCA_905147745.2 of Phlogophora meticulosa. NCBI lineage: Eukaryota > Metazoa > Arthropoda > Insecta > Lepidoptera > Noctuidae > Phlogophora > Phlogophora meticulosa. The sequence goes on along the minus strand of LR990526.1, from coordinate 7,481,251 downwards.
CTAATAAACTCTTCTGTATTGAAAGACATGATGAAGACGCGCTAACGTTTCTAGCGACAAGTTCATACTGGTTGAACTTACCTGACGTCGCGAGTGAATCGCGCGCTCCGCCGCTAGTTCGACGTGAACACACACAAACATCTCACGCGTTTGATACTGACGCGAGCGGCGCGCGCGCGCCAGTCGCTAGCTTGCCCGCTACTTACACCGCACGTGCGTTTCGTATGTGAACACTTAGCTATTACGCCATATGTTTGATATTTCGTGACCGCGCCTGCCACCGCGCCCGCGAGTCAACGTGGACAAGTACTTAAAGTACTCCCCCTCGCGGTGTTTGTTTAAAATATTTCTGGTAAAGTTCCTTCGGAATGTATAGTATATACTAATATACAATACCTGTGAATTTGTTTTCATTGTCATCCATGATGTTGAAATGGCATCCTTTCGGCACTGATTTCAATTTAAGATAAAATTCCAAGCAGCCAGATCTAGTGATTAGGGAACTCAACTTCCCTGATCAATAGAGGAGGAATGGAGAACAACAATTTAATTTTTGGCTCAAAACTGGTGAATTGACACAAGGCTGCGTTAACTGGTTGTGGTAAAGCAACCATGAGTTAAGCAATTAAGTTTAGCAATTCTGATCTCTTTTTACAAAACCATTCGTATCACTGTATACGACGTATTTCATAGTTAGAACATCATCTCCGTAAGCTTCTTTCAGTAGTTCAAATGTGTTGGTAAATGTTTTTTTCGATTTCACGCAAAACCGCAAGTTGCATTTTTACTTTTAAATATTGAACATAGTCAAAATCGCCACGGAAAGGCCTAGTAACCCAAAAACAATAACGAGGTACAGAAATGAGATATCAAAAATCCGAAAAAAGCAAATTACGCGGGAAATAAAAGGAACACGGTGTTACCAACCGCATGCCGCTACGATACTTTGTTGCCGCGCAATTTAAAAAGTTCAGTTATTTTTTAACAGCCCTCGTATTGTTAACTACTGTAACTGTTAGTTACATGCTACATGTAGGTTTCACTTAGGTTTAAGAAAATTGTTACTAGCCCTGTTTACTTACTAGTTTTTAGTAGTGTTTATTTGAAAACAATTTTATATTATTAGTATAATTTACTCGTACTGACTAGAAAAAATAAAAGTTATTATGGCGTGGCGCATGTCGGCCCTGAAGGAGTGAGAATAACTGTACAACCACTTTATTCTCCCGGCCGGAGGAGGCATATCTTGTATTTTTTTACTAGTAGAAGTCCGACCTTTGGCCCATCCCAGGGCGGTGGTCAGCCATCAGTATTTTATCCTGAATGCATCTTTACATTTTGGTGATGATAGCAATCATTTTACTTGCAGTCAGGCGATGGCAAAATGCCTTGGCCACGACATGTTTATATTCCGGCGTTAGGTGTGGGTATAGCATCTAATTTCGGATTCTGCTCACCTTTTCAATATACCCCGGCTTTCTACTGCCATCACTTTGGAAAAGTACCAATCAAGACAATGGTAAATATGGTTTTTTCAAATTAAGTGCACAAGATATATCGTTGAGATAATTAAGTATAGATTTATTTATTTAAGTATTAATTTATTTAATCATTTAATTTTAGCAACACAAATGTACAGAGGCGGACTTAATGCCATTGACATTTAGGATTTACGAAATATTTTATAACACAGGTACTACACTCGTGAGCATAATCTGGAATCGCTTAATTACTCTATAAGCTCAAAAGGAAGGAGACCAATAGTCTATTAATAATATAAAAAAGTGTTTAATCTGTCTGGGACACATTTTAATCATGTGGTATTATTGTAGTTATATAAGTTCAAAAATCAGATTTCCTGCCCGTACATCTGGTCCATAAATAAATGTAAATATGTATAGTTTATTATATACGCACTTGGTTAGGTCAAATGAGTAATTCTAGACATTTTTATTTATAGTTTTGTTATCTAAGCCATTTCATTCTTTTGTCATCATCATTTTAGCCAAAAGGCATCCACTGCTGGGCGTAAGCCTCCTTCAAAGATTTCCACAACGATCGGTTCTGCGCTGCTCCATCGTATTTCTCCGAACTTAACGAGGGGCCTGCCCCCTTCTGGTACGCGGTCACCGCACTAGAATGAGATGGATCTGTAGTTTTTTAACAGGGTGTGAATAATAAACCCTTCTCCAAGAACATCACTATCACACCTATGTGTCACGCACGAGGAGCTTCGCCCTCAATATGAAGCACCTAAATAGCTGCTGGAGAACCTTTTGAATCACCTCAGCAGCTCAGCCGTAATCCCGTCATCACCAGGCCTTGTCATTTTTAAGTCGTTTTAGATCTTTTACGAGATTATGTACAGGCTGACACACAAAACAGTTGGTGTAATCAGTTACATTTACAAAGTTGCATGCATTCTTAGTGATTTTGGACTTCGAGATGAAAGCTCTCTGAGTTTTGGATTTGGATGGATACTTGTGGAGCGTAAATCGATTGACCTATTGAGGTTCACTTTGAAAGTCAATGTGCCTCTCATCATCTGGTGATCGCAACCGTTTTTTTTTAACACAAAGACATCATTTAATACTTGTTTTTTATTCAACATGATGAATGAATACAATATTCATTCAAATTCACAACATGAATCTTTGTCATTTTTCTTTTTTCTTTTTTAAAAAAAAAAACGTTGCCCCACACTAGGAATTTCTCCTGCATCGTTTACAAACATTTAAACTCACATACACAAACAGCCAGACCCGGAACAATTACCTGTAGATCATACAAATATTTGTTCCGTGCGGGGATCGAACCCACAACACGCGGCGCAGCAGCCGATGGCTCAACCACTGCGCCAACCGTGTCGTTTTGGTGCTGCCTTCTGGAATTAATCACAGTAAATGTACCAGGGCGGAGTGATAACTCTGGCAAAAATCTATTTTGAAATAAAATGATTGCAAATTGCATGTAACCTCCTTGTTCACAACTCTTGAGGGATTATTTAAATTTTCAGCCAGTACTTTTTTTTTGACAGCCATCAAATAACAACAATTTAACGTATTTTCGCAAAGATGGAGAAAAGTGAATTTGGAGTTGATTAAACATTTTTTGCGCATAAAAACGGAAACTGGGGGACGGCTCCGTCGATTAAAACGATTCATAAATAGTTTACGGATTTCGGTGTGTTCTTACAAGCAAGTGATGCTGATCGCCCAGGACGCCCACTTGAGGTCACTACACCAGAGATGATCGCTAAAATCCATGACATAGCGTTGAACGACCAAATAGTAAAAGTGTGCAAGATAGCCGAGATACTAGGCATCTCAAACGAACGTGTGCGCAATATCTTACACCAACATTTAGATATGAAAAAGCTCTCCGCGCGATGGATTGGTTACTGACTATTGATCACAAACGCATGCGAGTTACCACTTCGGAGGCAGGTTTGGCGTTGTTACAACGGAATAAACCTGATTTTTTGCGTCGTTTTATAACTGTAGACGAAACATGGATCCACCACTATACACCAGTAGTGTTCACCGAGGAACAATCGAAACAATGGATCGCTTTGGATTGAAAGAACCAGATCCGAAGAAGGCCAAAGCACATTTATCGGCCAATAAGGTGATAGCTACAGTTTTCTGGGATGCACGTGGGGTAATCCATATTGACTACCTAGAGTAGGGTAAAACGATCAATGGCGCATATTATGCCAATTTATTGGACCAATTTAACCAATTTTTACCTGAAAAACGACTGCATTTGGCTAAGAAGAAAATGCGAATACGAAAGAACCTGCGCGATTACCATGGCCAAATTCCATGAGTTGCGATATGAGATGCTATCTCACCCATCATATTCGCCAGAATTGGCCCCTTGCGACTATTTTCTGGATTTAAAAAAATGGCTCGGTGGAAAAAGATTTAGCTCCAACGAGGAGATCATGCCCGGAACCAATGCCTATTTCGTAGGGTTGCCTAAGTCGTACTTTACGGAAGGAATCGAAAAGCTTGAGAAACGCTGGATGAAGTGCGTTGAGTTAGATGGAAATTACGATGCAAAGTAAATCATAATTTTTAAATAAAGTTGTCTCCTTGTTTCATTTTTACCACTTTATTTTGTTATTTATTTTTTATTTTATTACTTTATTATTACATCACTCCGCCCTCGTATTTAAGTTCTCAGAAGTACCCTGCTGCCCATCCTATGGGTTAGTAGTCGCCTTTTACAACACCTGTGTGTTGACAGCGATGCAATTCCAGGCGGGGCACAACACATTATTTGTTTTATACAGTTTTGGTGCTATCGTACCAAATGCTTAAATTGATGCCCGCGACAGATTAAACACTTTTTTTTATCGGCACTTTTGATTTTGGATTTTGGGCCCTACTCAAACCTGAATCTCTAACCAAATCTCCTTTTTATATGGATGGTGGTATATTATTAGATAGGTAATTTTGTTAGCTTTCAACCTCTTATCATAATAATTATTTGTCACGAAAAGTAAATATAAAAGACATCAATTTTTAAAATAAAACACCACATTGTTTGTAGTCAACCTTATAAATAGTAGGTATTTATAAAAAATGGTCATCAGTCGCAATGTTTCACGTCGATTGAAGCCACGCCCATCGAAGCCGCTCATGTCATCATCCTAATCCAGTAAGGGTTGTCTTAGCGTATTATCGCTCGATAGCTTCATCTGAAGCAGTCTTGTCTCGAAAGGTATACAAGAGGGTAGACTACCTAGAGTCTAGAAACTAAGTCCGAAGACCGGTATCTGAACGCTGGGATGCACTTTGGTCAGAGATGAAAGCCCGTTTATAGGTAATCAGGGCCAGGACTGGTTACAAAATATTGAGGGGTAAATAATATTAATTGTAAATACTTTTTCCCAAATATTGAGGAGTAAATAATATGAATTGTAAATACTTTTTTCCAAATATCATATATATAATATATCAAATATATAATATAATATATCATATATATATATATATCATATATCAAATATCATATCAGAGGTGATTCCAGTTTATTGCTCGTGAGTGTATACGTATGTATGTATATTCAGTTATTGGTTTTATCCGAGTATATTTATTTTATTTACAGATAAGATATTCCATTCCGACAGTTTTGATATGCTACATCATTTTAATGGCTGCTTTGACCACCTATGCTTCATATCTGTGGGATCCTCACACGTTAGGCTTCTCGTCAGTGCAACCATTTAACGCTCTTTTGGCATTGCTGACTCAACGTACAACTACAATGGCAACAATCGCAACAGTTCCAGGAAAAGAAGAGGAGGCACCTGCAGCTTAAAGAGCATCTCCTTTAAGTTACAAGTTTTACGTCACTATAATTATTAAGAAAAAACCTTCGGTTTTCTTCTTATAGTATAAAAATACATATTATTTGATAACTGGGAACTTTGTTTTATTTTAATATCAAGAGTGTATTATAAAAAAATAAAAAAATCAAATTTAAGAGTTATAGAGAAATTAGTTAAACAATTGTAAAAGCTTGAGGCTTTTATGAACGACTCAATCCAGAGACGTGTATAAGGTAGCATAGCATGAATCTCGGAAAGTACTACTTATCTTTGCATGAATACCTTAAATCCTCTTGAGAAGTTGCATATTATGAAAATGACTTATAGTTATAGTTACTTATACTTATACAGATTTATAGCGGTTTAGTTCACTATTATTCCCTCTCTTCACTATTATGGTAAAAGCTCTTGAACCACAGTCCTTCGTTATTTTATAAAAGCTGAAAGTTTGTCAGCGCATGCTCTCAATACAGGTAAGAACGATGGACCATTATTAAATAAATAAATAAATAATTTATATAATTTTTTTTTTTTTTCCTCTTTCCATCCCAATTTCATTTGGGGTCGGCGCAGCATGTCTTCTTCCATACATCTCCATTTCCCGTCATCTCAGAAGTCACCTCCTTCTTAGCCATATCAACTTTCACACCATCCATCCATCGTTTACTGGGTCTCCCTCTACTCTTGTAACCCTCTACATTCATACTCAAAACTTTTCTCACAAAATGATCCTCTATCCTTCGCATCACGTGTCCATACCATGACAGCCGATTTCCACACAACTTCTCTGCCCCAGGCGCCACTTTCAGACTTCCTCTTATATACTTATTTCTTATTCTATCCATTCGCGTAACACCACACATCCCCCTTAGCATTCTCATCTCCGCTGCATGCAACTGCCTTTCATTCATTCCTTTTGTGGCCCAACATTCTGATCCATACAAGACAGGAGGAAAATACCGACATAAATTTGATTTAAAAAAATCACGTTATTCATTGCCAGTCACATTTAATGTATACGAAATTATAATTCTGCTTACCTACGATATAGCATAAAAGCTGATTATTATAAATAATACTTGGTTAAGGGGCCGGCGGACGATGAATTCTCCATACAAACGTAATACCAAAATCATTTTCAGTTTGAGCACATTTCCACCTTTCTATGCTGTTTTTCGGAACAAGACGGTGTTAACACGTTCAATGCCGCCGACACGCCAAGCGTGTTCTTACGAATTTCTATAACTACGCCTCGAACACGCCAGGCGTGTCCTAAATGTTTCAGTGATATTTCGAAAATTAGCCAAAATTGCCTTTTGGAATTCTCAGTACATAATTCGCTAGCAATAACCTAATGATTTTTGAGGTGGCCCCCAGAAAAATCTCTTAAAAAATATATATTTTTTTAAAGTGATTATGTAATGCCGAGAACCCGCCAGGCGTGTCCATTTTAAGGAGTTGTCAACCTTTGAACAAAAATCAATAAAATATGAAGATAATTAATTGAATGTCAAGTAAGTAGAAGCCCAAGAAATAAAAAGGCGAGTAGGACTGAAAGATAACTACTGTGTGAACTCGCGTTGCCTCTGTCAGACCAATAATGTACAAAATAATTTACGCCTGTTTGCGGGCACATTTCTAAGTCTAAAAGCAAGCATTATACCCAAATCATGCTCGAACTGGGCGTAAATTGGAGGTAGTTCGTTTTCTGTATTCAGTTCGGCTTTTAAATCTTTTGCAAACAATGCGTTAAAATATTTTTTGGCGGCACAACATGCAGGACTCGTTTTGGTTTCACTTAAAGAATCATTATTTTGTGGCATTGGCAATTTGTCTATTTTCAATTCTTTTGCAACACGTTCATCAGAATCAGTAATCTTATCAAAGCTATTGTCTGTTGATTCTGTGTCTAGACAAGTACGTGAACCTTCAAATTTCCTTTTCAATGGAAAGTTTTGTAATATTGACTGACTACATTCCGGAAAACTTTCATATTCTTTACGGTTATCTTCCAGGTGATCATCTGCTTCCGTAAATAATGCTTGACTACATTCAGGATAGTTATCATAGCATTCTTCCTGATTATCTGCAGTAAAACAAATATTATATACTAGGTATTACGATTAAGTATATAAATTACCATAATAATGTCTTAGGTTTGCGCGAGCACTAGACATAAAAATCGTTGCGAAATTTTTTCAGGGATCGTGGTCTGCTTGCGACCGCGAACACTGAAACGAAAGGAATATACGCGAGTTAAGCCGTTTAAAAATCGTTTTATTAAATAAATTACCATTTAGGAGAGTAATGTTTTGTTTGCCAAAACATCATTTGTATTAATACTGTTTTCCATAATCGTCCCCGCTCATATTTATTTGCTATTTTCATTTATTCTGTTACTCGCAGCCATGCAGCCGGCTGCATGTATTTCGGTTTCGGCCTCCCTTACCCCCATTTTTTTGTAGTTTTTGGCAATTCATATTTAATGAAATAAAAGTATAGGGGAGAAAATTATGGCAAACATAAGTATTTTATGAAACATTTTGTTATTGTTGTTAAATAAGTATGCTATCTTCAACTATCGGTATCGTTCCGTAAACTTGTAATAATTGACTTATCTAAGTTAATATTATGAAATATTTCAAAACAACCACAAAATGTTTATGATCTCTTACAAAATTACGAAAATTACTTACCTAAACTTCTATTTTCAGCCATAATTCCAGGTAAATTCTCACTACCGTATTTCAAATCACCTGTATTCTTGCTCAGCGATTGACAAACTAACTAATACTCATCGCTAAACCGAAAAAAAACAGATTTAGAATTTAACTCCATCGAGGTGCCACTGGACACGCCTAGCGTGTCCATGTTTAACAAGATGCAGTGCCGCCGACACGCCTGGCGTGTCCACGTGGCTTTATAGGGTGGCATCGCTATGAACTTCAAAAAAATTGTGGTGGCAGTGAACGTGTTAACCTAGGTTTTAATTTGTTTTGTTTTGCAAAATACTTATCCAAAACGAATTGTAAACCAATTGATTTTCTCACTTTAAACAAGACGTTTTCATCTCATCTGTTCTATATTAAGAAAGGTAATATTTTAAATATTTTTTATTTCTAAACATGACTTATATTGTTAAGTTACACAATGTAAAAAAAATATATGGAAAAGCATTGAGTTTTCATACATCATTTTTGGTATTACGGCACACAATCAAATTAATCCCAAATATTCACCGTATCGTCGTGCATCAAGCTGGATCGGGGTGCGGGGTGCAGGGCGCGTGACAGAACAGTTTTGATGTATTGACGTAGTAGTGACAGTTGTTAACGGACTTCGATATTTGCTTACGATTTGGTTAAATTTAGGTTACAAAATAAATATACAAATATACCCAGGTTATCTTTTTTTTTATATACATCGGGGGGTAACCTTCAAAAGGCGACCGGCCTTTGGGGACAAGGCCGGAGAGTGTGGGATTCCTCAACGCTTCGCTTATGAGGCTGCAATATATGCCTTAAGTCAATGACTGCCTCTACCCGCCTCTACCCTTTTGTTTCAAAATCATCACAGCTTCTGCATAATCTACTGCTGTGTTTATAGATAGATAATTAGATAGGCGCTGTTCAGGAGGTTGCTCAGTATTGGCAGTGTGATTCAGCCTAAAAAACGACAACATGTAACACAGCTTTGTACTGTTTTTATAGAAAGATTTGTACCATTTACTGCCCAAAATTTATGACGAATGTTTGACAGCAGTACTTGTGGACCAGCATGCATCAGTAATTTGTGGAAATATTTTTAAAAATAAGAATTATATTTTTAGATGCATGTAGCAATTTAGGATGTTTGGTGTCGTACCTTTAATGTGAATTAGAGAGACTACTCCGAACTCTAATAAGAACATTAGAATGTAAAAATGGATTCAAATTAGTTAATTTATTTTTAATGGCAATTTTTGTTTATTTTTCAATAATCTACACACTTGATGAAATGATTCATGTTGTGAAATTCTACATAATGTAATTAAGGACCGATTAAGTTCATGTGATGTTAAAAGTCTTATACATTTATTTTGTGAATAACGACAATTATATGTAAATCTCAATATGTAGGCTATAATGCGTGGTTTACTTAATTCGGAAAACCGTTTTACGAATTCTTCTGATTGTTGCTCTGAGACATTTAAAAATAACATTGAACCTTCAATTCCGGCAAGTCATATTCCTTAATATTTGTAGGTCAGGCCAGGAAAGTTCTGTTAAAAACTAAACTAAACTCTGGTTCTGTTAAAAATGAAGGTCCTGACCACCACTGGCTATTGGATTACTGTTATAAACAAATGGTTTTAATAGATTGGTTTAGGAAGTATTAATCTAATGGTCGAGTCAGTACAACTGTGAAGTCCTATTAAAGAAGATTTTACCTTATCAGCTATATGACAGTTGTGCTGATAGATCTACACTCAATTCCGATGTGGCACAGTCATTGGTTTCAGTGGAGCTATCCGGCTCTTGAACATCACTGACATCGGTGAAGGAAAACATCATGAGGAAACCTGGACTAATAATTAATATAAGTCAGAAATTGCCAACCTGTCTTGAGCAAGCGTGGTGTTTAAAGCTCGCACCTTCTCTGTATGAGAAGATGCCTTTGCCCTGCAGTGGGACAGTAATAGGCTGGTATAATACGGCTCTTTGCAGTCGCCAAATTCACTGTCACTTCATTATTTTGGGACACAGACCGTAGATAAATACAAGCACTATAAGCTTCTGTGAATGCGTCGCTAAATGCATGCAGTTCACAAATGACAGCATAGTCACCGGTGATATGTCTTGGTATTCTTATTTTCCTACTATCACCTTATGATTTGATAAAGTTTTAAATCAAACTGCTTGATTCACACTTGAAACATTTTTTTTACCATAATTTATGTAGAACAATATTAGCTTGCAATACGCAAGGGTTAATGAGTCCAAGTGGATCAAATGTTTTAGCCATAGCAGACAAGATTATGCGTTTTGTGATGTGTTCATTTTGCTTAATGTTTGCTGAAAATAACAAAACATCATCTTTTCAAACCCAAAGTAATCCTAATGTTTTTGATTACTCATGGTTACTTATAATAAGTAATTCATCTTTGCTATTTTCACCTATGAGTTGTTGTATAATGCTGTTATTTGAATTCCATTTTCTTAAAGACAGCTTTCAAGTTGGTTAGTGACTCCGCTGCAGATTTCTACCAGCTATTACACGTCATTGTCCCCATAAATGAAATCATCATCTGTCTAGCCTTTTCCCAACTGTGTTGGGGTCGGCTTCCAGTCTAAGTAGTGCGTAAGGAATGTTCGCTGACGCACACACTGATGATGACTTCGCTATCATGCGCAAAAAAGTGGCATCAGTGATGCGCAGAGTGAGGGAAGCAGCAATAGCATTCTGAAAGTTTTTTCAGATAAGTTAGAAGGGCCTACAATGGATAGGTTTATCAAGCTACAAGTCAGACATGGGACTTGAAAAATCTTTCTCTAAATGGATGATGTGTTTGACTTGTTTTTGTTTGTTTTTGTAGTCATGTGTGTCTAAGTGACACTCATAGTTTTTAAGTTTAATACTTACACGCTATGGGCCTTCGACGCCTGAAAATAAACGATTTTTATTTTTTATTTATTAGTGCATTCTTTTCCCAGTTGAAATAGACATTGGTTGCAAGATATGGTGCAGATGCGGTACCGTAAGTTAGTGTTGAGTTTATACTGTTTAAGTTGTTCGTTGGTTCGAAACGCCATGTTATCAATGTTGTAACATAAGTTGGCTTTCAATTACCTGTACCATTCTATACATTTTTTCAACATCTACAGTAAGAACATGCTGGAACGCCGAGGCCCGACCATTACAATGCTGTTTAACAATAATCTGGATGAGGTTACTGCAGATGCATCAAAAACAACTCTTAATTTAGTTGTTAAACTTGTTTCACGTATCAATCTATGATGTGGCATTATGTATATCCTTATCTGGAATTGTATTTTCAGTCATGTGACCTGATGACATATATTCTTTAATTAATACAGCATATTGCTTTTTGAATAAAGTGTCACGCTTGAATCTACGTTCTAGCGATATGAACATAGACAGGGCTTGTTAATATGAACTGCCCAGCTGTTGAGGTGATTCTTTTAATTGAATTGGTACAATTAATCGACCATCATTTTCACGAGAAGTAGTTTGTATGAAATTACTTTCACATTCATGTTCAATAATTATCCTCTGAAGAGTATAAATTGAACGTTTTTATATGTATTCCATTTATTTTGTTTTCTAACACCTCAAGCATCTATCTTTTTTAGCTTTTTCAGGGTGGGGCATCTATCCATACACGTAGGCATCTCCAAATTAGAGGTTCTGCAAAACCTCAATTTCTGTACAATTAGAAATTGTTAAGTCAATTAAAACAGGTCGTAATGATACGATACAATATTAATAGGGATACTCAATACTTTTATTGCTTCCACAAGTTTACTCAGATGGTAGGTTTTACAAAGTTATGATCATTGTGGACCCTGTCGGGCATATATTTTTTTTTAAAGCAGTCTACTGAAATTCCAACCCCGCCACCAATCCGCGTGAATACCTCCAAATACATTAGAAACTTACTCCTTATTAGAATAAATATTTAATTGACTAACTAAACAAAAATAGACGGGAATCACAAACATCTTTTTATTCAATCCAGGACAGTACATCCGCCTGCTTATTTAAGTCGGGCCATATAACGGGGGCCCAGAAGGAGATACACATCAACGACAATAATACGGTAGCAACTGTAGGACCAACACCCGCTTTCACCTTTAATGAGCAAATTATTTTATTAAAATATGTTTAAAAAAATGAAAATGAAGAGATATACATATCCATGGGATTAATTGTCCCAAAGGACGATGTCTACAAGAGATGAAAACTGATTTAGTCTTCCATCTCTAGTGGACACGTAATTGACGGCACGGTTGACGACACGCAGTGGATGAGCGATTCACTGCTGCGCCGCGTGTCGTGGGTTCGATTTCCGCACGGATAAAATATTTGTATGGCCTACAGGTAGTAATTCCGGGTCTGGTTGTTTGTGTATGTGACTTTTATGTGTGAGATATTTCTAGTATGGGGCACTGTTTTTTTTTTTAACAAAATTAAATATTGTAACCGGAAACGGAGGCGCTAGCAGAACGATATGCAACATGAGTGTAGTACATTGCGGTAAATGCAATAAGAAGATATTCTTGTTGCATATACCGTAATGATTGAAGACTAAGTCACGGTAATATTATAATACAGTAGTGTAACTCGGCCGCATGATATAAATAAATGCCTACAGCCGCGCGGTACGTAAACATGCGTTAGGGCTGCCCGTCTCCAGCATTTAATTACATTTGCCTACTTTCTGTTTCTATTTAGTTTTGTGATTGTAAATATCCTTTTCATATAAATAAATGAAATACTTTGTATATTGAATAGGAAGTGTTCAATAAAAATGCGTGTTGTTTTTTGATGGGTAGATTTAATTGAAAAAAACATGTTTTTGTTTGAAAAACAAATCGGGCTTATAAATATGCGACCGAAAAATATTTGCGCCTCGACTGAGTCGTACGAAATACTTTATTTATTAATCCAAACACCTTTTTTTCGTGAGATAAAGGAAAGGAAATACTTATCCATTCAAAAGACACACATTATGTACCTACCTACTAGTAAGTAAAATTATTTTATAGTCTTACCTTTCAGAGTTTCCAGGTAATTTAAAAATACTTATGTCTGGATGCGTTATTGACGAATTCATACAACTAAAAACAGCACAATATTTCCTACTCGTCATATTAACTGATTTTAGAGAAAAAATCGCGCGTTTATTGTTAAAAAAAACAACACACCGTCCGTTCCACACTGCGGTGCAGCCGTGACTGTCTGCGCCCCGAGCGCACCACGAGATCGAGGCTTGTAGGTATAGCTAGCGTTTCTCTCCATTTGTATGAAGTTGGAGTACTGTATTATAATATTACCGTGACTAAGTTGATCGATTGCCCGCATTCCGTTGGTTTTATGACCATCAAAAGAAGGCGATAAAGAGATAAGTATTTTTTAAGTCTAAGAACTTAAAAAATACTTATCATGAGATAAGTATTTTTTAAGTTCTTAGACTTATCATGTTCTTCATGATAAGTCATCATATCACTTATCATGTTTTCAGGGATGACCCTGAAAACATGATAAACAAGTACTTCAAAATTAAGCAACCGGTTACTTAGCTTCTTTTTAGTTAATATACATAGGTACTCACCATTTGCATTGTAGGTATATTGGCGGCGCTCTGAATAACTAAATTCCCTGGAGTGCCTACAGGAAGACAGAAACAAAACGAAGCCGCTATACCAGAGGCAATATTGTACCAAAGGGGGTTTATGTTAACTTCTTTAGCCTGTAAAAGAAATAAAAATATTTTTGTGTGTCTAATGGTTCAACCTAACAAACCTACATTGGATTTAATGTGGGAACTGTTAACTATTCAAGTGAAAATTGTCTTAAAAATATAACAGGGCAGTTTAAAAAAAATGTATTGCCATCCAATGTGGCAATGCTGCGAGTCTTTTGGGCAAGTTTCCAGATGACAGCGATGCAGAGGAGTACTTTGACGCCTGAGTGTCTTGGTCGGCTTTTCATTTTGTTTTGTATATAGTTATTTTATATTTTAATTGTTTGTATGTATATTTATAATTGTAAAACAAATAGGGCGGTTTACTTGGTGAATCGAAAAGTGCAATATTCTGAAAAAAAATGACTGGCGTTCAGCAGGGGACGCAGTAACTAGTAGTTACCAACTACCGCTTTCGACACATTTCAATGACTACCCATTTTGATACAACCACTTCATTCGGATTAGCTTTGAAATAAAATGTTTGGCCCTCGTGCTTCCTGTGTCTTACAAGACTATTTGTTCTTGTGTTATATACATAGGTATATAATAAATGGAGTATAGGAAGTCTATAAAATATCAGATTTTTTTTACAAATAAATAAATAAAATTGAAGTGTCTGTTTATAATGCCCAAATGACAACTTTTACTAAATCAAAATATGAAAGTTTGGTGGTTATTTTTTTTTTTTTTGTCTTTTTGATTGTACGTCTGTCTGTCTGTCAAGGTCATATTCGAAACGGCTAGACCGATTTTGACGGGAATAGCTAAAGTTTTAAGAAGTAACTTAAGCTACTTTTTTAAGATAAAGAATTAGTTCTGCGCAAAAAATGAAAACCCTTGTTTTATTTAATTTCACATGGACAATAGTGCGGGCACAGTGTCTAATAAAATAAATAGAATTTATTTTTGGTCAGGTAAAAGGCTTATTCCCCCGATTTTTATATTGTACAAAAATACATAGAAGGCTGGTTTTCTTACCATTCTCATCACTATTGGTGTAATAACGTTGCACACTGCCACATTCGAGGCAAAGTTTGTTACGAAAACAGTGAATATAATTATTAACAGGATGATAAAGTAATTCGGAAAGATGTTGAGATTTCTCAGTACAATGCCAATCTGCCCATTCAGATCTGAATGTTCCTTCTTGGCTGCCTCTGAGAGCGCGAAACCGCCTCCTAAAATATCAAAATCACATTCAAGGCCCAAAACACAATTTCGGCAGAGTTAGAGAGAACTTATGTTGGTGCGCAACATGCTAGTTATTTCTACGTTTTACTTAATTTCACATAAATCAATTGTAACCTTAAAAATCACTTAAACATGAAATATACCTCTTCAAGGTCAGCTCAGACGGAGCAGAAAGACGCTCGAGCAGTTTTCATTGATTAATAATAAAAAAAATCATTAATGAAAATTCATTCAACATTCAAATGAAAAACTGGTCAAAATAGAATATCGCGTGAGCATTCGCATGAGCATCAAAAACATGCGCGCGCTGATCCCCGAAAACTTGTGTCTAAGTATCTGCCAGAGATGCGCGTGCGCGCACTCGAGTAAAACCCGCCGAACATCCATGCGACAACTAGCGCAAAAGCTCGCTTGCGTTATTTTTTTATATTTTTTAGGTAGGGCCACTCGCAGTTCAGCACTAGAAGGCTGTTTACTGCTTAACCGGTCGATCCTGTGGTGACCTTACAAGAAGGCCCCCAGCCAGGGCTAACTAAAAGTTACATTTAAACGACCGCTCGCTAAGGGCGCCCCCTGTGGGGCTCGAACCTCGGCTTAGGGCGTCGTTGAAAGGATAACAAAAACAAAGGCTGGATCTCGTTATTATTAAATCGGGGGTTTTTTATACTACTGACTCAGCGACCCGGGCTGGCCTTGTAGAGTCTAGAGATTGAATTTACATTTACCTAGGACGTCGCGGGCGTCGTCGGCGAGGTCGGAATGTAGGTCAGGTGTTTCTGTATGTCTTAAGAGTGCTAGTTTCCCTACTGCTCTCTTGGATGACGGTTATATTGTCGTCTGGCTCGACTAGGGTATGCCTTGGGCGGCGAATCTTACCAATTTTGGTAGGGAAGTATCGGGAGGCCGGTCTAGAAGCTTAATCAGAAAAGGAAAGTAAGGCCACTAAATCTTAGCCACAGTATTAGATGAACTGTTTGTATCTAATGGCAGTTCCCGTCAAACATAACTCATGATTTTTTATATAAATTAACGGTTCACAGCGACAATAAATATTTTGTTTTTTTCTTTTTTTAAACGTTCCCCCACACTAGGAATTTCTCCTGTGTCGTGGGTGCATTTACAAACATTTAATGTCACATACACGAAAAGCCAGTCACGGAACAACTACCTGTAGGCCATACAAATATTTGTTCCGTGCGGGAATCTAACCCACAACACGCGGTGTAGCAGTCGATCGCTCAGCCACTGCGTCAACCGTGGCGTCAATATAACCGTATCATCGTTATTTCGTTAGACTTAAATTTATTATATTGAATTGAATTTAATAGTAGTTGACTATAAAACGGTGCACAGGGATTGAAATAACAGTATTTGTTTTTAAAAGTAAAGTAAACATGTAAAACACACATGCACACAACCTTCCCGACATTTTTTGACGACCTATGTGGCGCAACGGGCAAAGGTCCACTTGCGACGCAGGAGGTTGCGGGTTCGATTCCCGCCTTGGGACAAATGTTTGTACGATCTACAAATATTTGTTTCGGGTGTTCTGGGTATTTGCTATGTATAATAAAAAATATCTATCTATGTTATGTATTGTATTAAGTATATCAGTCATCTAGTACCCATAACACAAGCTCTGCTTAGCTTGTGGCTAGATGATGCTGTGTGGATTGTCCAGCATTATTTATTTATTTCCAACATTTGAGAAATATCGGTAAAATAATGATAGTAATCATAGAAGGTCGCTTGGTAATTTCATTACTGATGTATGCGTTTACGGAACTTCGTAGAATACTCAACTAGACTATCATGCTAGCTAGTTTGAAAGATGGTTCTTTCAAACTAGCTAGCATGATAGTCTAAATAAATAATAAGATAGTAACGATTATAAATTTCAGTTTACCAGAACTGGGATTTATAATAATTATTGGTTTATTTATTTATTTAATAAGCACACAAATGCACAGAGGCGGACGTAATGCCATAGACATTTTCAACCAGTCAACCTTTGGGTGATGCAGAGACAAAAAGTGGTAGGTGCAATTTCGCTATTTCATATTCTTTTTTTTTTGCACAGGGACAAGAGTAGCACATGAATAAGTTTTATAAATGACGACCAAACATTGAAAGAGTATATACCAACCATTGAGGGTAGAAGTAGTCTGGTAAGCAATATATGTAATAGGGATGTTTTCTAATTTTATGTGCGAAAATCTGAATTATAATTACCCATCGCCATTTACTAGCATACATAAACCTACAATAATAGGGATGTGTCCTAGGTAAAAATATATTAAGTCTATTAAGTCCGTCAGTAAGATTACCAAAAACTTTTAAACACGTATTTTTTGCTTGCTTAATTCAATAAAAAGTGACAATGATATAGCACATCAAAGTTCAGGAAAAGGGGCTTGTGACGTCACTCCGTGCTACACTTTTAACGAAAAGTGTAGCACGGCGTGACGTCACGCGCAATTTCAACGCACTATATCGTCGTCATTTTTGGTTTACGTGACAAAAGAAAAAATACGTGTCCAGTATTTTTGAGCAATCCAACTTTCTGACCAAACAGATTTTTTAAGGCATTGTCTCTTTGAGGTATTTACTCATGTGCTGCGGAGACGACTTTTCACAAACGTCACGTTGAACTTTTTTGCATGACGTCATAATTGTCTTACTTCTGATACCCAATCTTGACTTACGTAGTGTTAGAATTTCACATTATGTATAAAAGCTAGCAGCTACCAGCGAGTAACATTCGCCAGCGGTCGCAGTGAATATTGAAGGATACTTGCATGTGTGCTCGAGTAGTATCGCGAATGCCCGCGTGGACTATTGTGAATAAATTGACAGCACGGTTGGCGCAGTGGCTGAGCGATTGACTGCTGCGCCGCGTGTCGTGGGTTCGATTCCCGCAAGGAACAAATATTTGTATGGCCTACTGGTAAATGTTTCCGGGTCTGGCTGTTTGTGTATGTCAGTTTGAATGTTTGTAAATGCACCCACGATAAAGGAGAAATTCCTAGTGTGGGTTGCCCCACACTAGGAATTTCTTAGTTTTAAAAAAAGAAAAAAAACATGTAGAAAACTTAATTTATTTAGCAATTTGTGAACAGCCTCAAAAGGTTTGACTCTGACATATTGTCAGGGTATTTACTAATTTGCTGCGGTGGGAGTTACTTTGCATGCGTTTTTATAACATGTTATGTATATATTACCTAAAAGAAACATAAAACTGTACGGCATCATTGAATCCATCAATACCCAATTTAGTACTGAAGGAACTGGCTTGTTTGGTAGTTCGTCAACTGAAAGCAAAAATAACTATTTAAAAAACTATTTGAATAAGTATTGTAAAATGTATAACTCTCTTTTACTGTGATTGTCACACAAAGACTTTAACAAATACTTAGGAAAACAATGGGGGCCTTCTGAAAGCTCTTAGAGAGAGACATCTACAAAAATTTGCAACACTTTTACAGTTATTTACTTGAAATCCATACATTCTAAATTATAAAGCCATTATTTAACGTTACTTTTTGCGGAGCAATTTAAGAATATATCCAAAGTTGCTGGTAGAAGAAGCATTAAAAAACAAACGATTAAAGCAGCTGCAGAGTCTCGTACGCTGAAATGAAAGAAAAACAATGTACATTTATGCATCACGCAAATTCTGATCGGCAAAATATTTCGAGTAGTTTTCATTTACATTTAACCCGTTACCCGCCCAAGTCGGATATATATCCGACCAGTATTTTAGTTTCAATTTCCTTATTATACCACAAAAACCTTTTGCTTGTCCAATTTGATTGATTTCTTTCTTTTTTTTAAACAACGTTGCCCCACACTTCTTCTGAATCGTGGGTGCGTTTAAACTCACATACACAAACAGCCAGACCCGGAACAACTACCTGCAGGCCATACAAATATATATTTTTTCGTGCGGGGATCGAACCCGCGACACGCAGCGATGCAACCAATCGCAATTTTTTTTTTTTGATTTTACGTCTCGCGACGCAGCAGTCGATCGCTGGGCCACTGCACCAACCGTGCCGTCGAATGAAAATTTCATTAACATAATGAATATTAGCATAGGTACCTACGCTCGTGACCTGTGACTGCCTTAACTCCCATTCGTTGCTAAATCTGTACTATGCTGGGCTGCATTGGCTGCTGCGTCTCAGTATACGATTAGTCTAAGCAGTGCTCTAATTTACACGTGGTTGTATTGGATAAATAAATATTATGTATACAAATATTTTTTAACTTACTATTTATAATCGTTTAATTTGAAGGTATCCGAAATACATTCACCCCATCCGTAGAATATTTGTGGTGAACGACAGAAGAACAGCAACATAGCGCCACTAAACAATATTATAACCATCTGTAAATCAAACAATATTTCAACTATTCAGGAAATTATGTTACCCATGAAAATTAAAAAAAAAAATACTTTACAAGCAATTTTTACTGTTTGGTGAAGTGTTTGTTTGGTGTTTGGTTTCATACATTTAGATACCGACTTAAAAAGTGATGTCCAAGCTATTATTTTATTGATTTAAAAAAAATCCTAAATGGTAAAAATTTTGGAAAAAAAAAATTAAATGGAAAAAAAATTTAAGGGTATATTCACTTTTTAGATTGACCATATTAAGCCTGAATGTGGTTTTAAAAATTATGAAATCTGAATTTTCTAAGTTGTTAGATTTAGGAAAAGCTCACAACTTTTGTGACAGATTTGCGCGTACTTATTATTTGTCACGGCGTATTCGATAAAATGCAAATCAACAGCCTTGTAAATCATGTCCATTTATGTCCGTTTTCAGACATCTGAAAGTATGCCACAGGGCACGAGAATGTTTCGGTGTCTATTATCAACATAGGTCACTGTAAAATGTCTTACTCGAAAATGACGCACACGGTTGCTTAAAAACTGTCAGCAAAGTTAAAAAAGTGTAGGACTTATACGGCAACATTAATCAAGACTAGCAAAAAACTAACAATTTCCCAAAAAGTGATTTTCCCTAAGTTTATCCAATTTTCTTCGACAACATTCTTAGCAGCTAGAACTCCCTCTTCATCTATCTTTGCATTTTGAGCAGCTGCACTCTTAGGTCTGAAATAAATAATTCAATGTTTTATAAATCTTATCTTCCGTAAAGTCTTACGACTTACTGTAGTACGAGTTTTTGCAAGAACATAATTAACAGAAGTTACTTTTTTATTTAAATTCGTCACAAGTATGATTTGAACCCTAAGTTAAACATTATAATGAGAAGAAGTGTTCTGAAATACATGAAATCTAAAACGCTCTGTTTGTATTATTAAAAAATATTACAAAGCATTTTTAAGTGGAATTATATCATGAAATATCCGTTCATACACACCTTAGAAATCCCAAATATACTACTATCATGGAAACATATATTGCTGCTTCTAGCAAGAGCATGTAAGGGATTGTAAATGCAGAGAACTTTGGAAATGATAAATATTCCGGAGCCATTGGGTATGCCCTGAAATAACACACTTGATATAAGTAATAAAAAATCATGATGGCTTCGCCTCTCTTGCGCGAGCAAAGTTAGGGTTAAAACTCGGACAAGTACTTTTTTCATTCTTATGTAGTTTCTATGTTTATCTCAGAGATTACTGACATCGGTGAGATAGAGCATCGTGAGGACTTGATATAAGTCTGGACAAGCTCAGCGATCAATGCCCATACCTTCTCTGTATGAGAACAGGCCTTGGCCTTGTACAGGAAAGACACCTTGTACAAGAACAGGCTGGTATTATTAATTTTTATTTAAAAAAAAATATTTTCTTTAAATAATAATGTTTTTATGTCGGTAAATATTCTGCATGGTCAGTATAAAATAAAAATGAAATCATTAATTATATTTACCTTTGGAAAAGCCCTTTAAATACTAAATTAGTAGCAGTTCCCACTAATGTACCAATACCTCCTGAAACAACAATTACCATGTAATACTTAATGTGAAATGACTAGTAAAACGGAAGGATGTAAAAGTCAAAATCAGAAATCGTTTATTTTGGAACAAAAACAGATTACAAATTACAAATAGTTTATTTTCTTTAACAAGCTTGTACTACATACTAATTATAGAAGTGTCCCTTTAAGCAAGTAAATGCCTGTACTAGGACACTCCCCTCTTCCGTAACTGAAACGGATAAGAAAAGAAAGATACAATCATAAAAATAGTTAAACGATGATAACAAGTTAATAACTGTGGCGCAGCTATCAACGCCCGGCTCCTGGTGAGAGGGTAGTACGTTCAAGATAAGAAAAATATATTTTAAACTATATATGAGTAGTTCCCCACGAAAGTGCTTTATCACCCTAGTATGTATGGTACGTTATAAAATAGCGCACCACACATTAAGTACAATAAAAAAGGAAACCAATCATTAGAGCAGAAACGTAAAAATCATATTGTTTTTAAACAGGCCTAAAAATACTTTTCAAAAGACTTTGCTGTTCTGTCTTTGTATTTTGTGTCTGTCTAAATCTATGGAGAATTTTCAACGGTATAGCAATTTAGACCGAGCGGCGACCTTGCGAGACCATCATTTAAGGACATACTCGTACTTTCGCGAGCTAATACGTTGCAATATTCGTCATCATCTGCCAAGCCTTTTCCATGCAGCTGACTACCAGTATTTCACATGGAGTGACTTCACTATCTAGCCTCCACAACCCAGCCAACCTAGCCAACACGACACCCCTTGGTAATACTTTCAGGCTTCTGGCTACCCGTAACGACTGTCAAAGATCAACAAATGACAGCTGGTACCAACGGCTTAACATGCTTTCCGAGGCACGGAGGAGTCTCGATATGATACGAAAGGTCACCCATCTATAGACTGACCTCGGCAAGCGTAACTTAACCTTCAATCAACCCGTGCGGCAGTTTAAAGACAGAGACAGATCTCCTCAGACGCGTAACAATATTAAAATGAGTAAATTATATGCTTTTGTGTAAGGTGATAAATCAATTTGGTGGGGACACTATAATGAGACAAGTAGATAATAAAGAAAACCAACTCACCAACGGTCGCTGAAAAAGACACAGTACAAAAATAACACGTTGTTATATCGGAAGCTACCATTTCATTATTACTGTCTGTGTTATATATGGTTAGCAGGTTTTGCTGAAAGTATACCAACATTATGAGTTGTTGATTCAGAAAATACACAAAAGATTAGAATGCACACTTCTAAACAGAGAGAATGCTATGATACAGTTCAGAAAAAAATTCAAGTTAACGAACATTTTATAAAAATATTGTTTGGTACATTTACATTTAAATTCAATTTTTTCGATTCTATAGCTTACCGTAATGGCACGGAAATATTCTATAATAGTTGGAGTACTGTACTATTACAGTACTCCAACTTCATACAAACGGACGAAAAGCGAGCTATACCTACGAGCCTCGATCTCGGGGTGCGCTCGGGGCGAAGACAGTCACGGCTGTACCGCAGTGTCGAACGGACGGACGGTGTGTTGTTTTTTTAACAATAACCGCGCGATTTCTTCTCTAAAATTCAGTTAATATGACGAGTAAGGGAAATATTGTGCTGTTTTTAGTTGTATGAATTCGTCAATAACGTATCCAGACATAAGTGTTATTTAAATTACCTGGAAACTCTGAAAGGTAAGACTATAAAATAATTTTACTTACTAGTAGGTAGGTACATAATGTGTGTCTTTTTAATGGATAAATATTTCCTTTTGTCTCACTAACGAAAGCGAATAGAGTAACGGAAAGTTATTGAGACGAGTAAAATAGGTAGTTATATGCGGTTCTGAATGAATCATGATACGGTAGGTTTAATTAAATCTACCAATCAAAAAACAACACGCAAGTCATCGAGTACCCATAACACAAGCTATTTTTGATTATTTATTTTACACCTTTTAGTGTACTCACGGACCCATGCATCCTGTATAACATACGATCATCTAATATATAAAATTCTTGTGTCACGATTTTTATTATTAAATTCCTCCGAAATGGCTCGACCGATTTTCGTGAAATTTTGTGTGCATATCGGTTAGTTCTGCGAATCGGACACCTATTTTTCATCCCCCTAAATGTTAAAGGCGGTCCACCCCAAATATTTATTTATTACTTTTTTGGCTTCAAATGACAAAACATCGTTTGCGGGGTCAGCTAGTATTAATATAAAAACAAAGTACCAGCCTTTCACTGTCCCACTGCAAGGCAAAGGCCTCTTCTCATACAAATAAGGCACGAGCATTAATCACCACGCTTGCTCAAGACGGGTTGGCGATTTCAGACTTATATTAATTATATAAGTCCAGGTTTCCTCACGATGTTTTCCTTCACCGATGTCAGTGATGTCCAAGATAAACTTAGAAAGTACATATTAATTAAAAAACTCAGATTTGTTCTTGCCCAGGTTTGAACCCACAACCTCGTGCACAAGAGGCGAGGCCTAAACCACTGGGCCATCATGACATTGATATAAAAGTTAGTTACAATACTCACATTTTCAAAAATCTGTAACAAGGCGAAAATTATAGGGACCATCATCGTTGTCGCTGCGGTGTTAGTGATCCACATCGAGATAAACATGGTCGTGACTGACATCGCGAACAGCAATCTGCATTTGTTTTTTGTCAATTAAACAAATCTAGAAGTTGATTATAAATAATCTTACGTGGCGTCTTACGTAGGCGATTCAAAGCAAACGCAATTGCGTAGCGATCTGATGCGGTGACCTGCAAATTGGATGCGATGCGGTGCGACGTGGCGGCTTTGTTCTGCGTACCGTTTTGTGGGCACTGTACATTTGTCATGAACAGATGAATATTATACACTTACGTATTATAAGACGTTTTTGGAAGGTATTAATAACAAACTGATCGCGCTCCCCTCATTTCATAACGCACCGGAACGCACCTTGGTTCCGTAGGCTACTAGTATCAAGAGATATCGACTGCTTGTTTTCGCTTCTCGTTCGCGTCTAGATCGCTCACATAAGACGCCACGTTCGTGGAGTCTAATTACAAAATCATGGAAATAAAACCTGTAGTGAGAATAGCCAATTAATCGGATTGTACATAAAGCCAGCCTTTGGTGTAACCCTGACTGCTCCACGGCATATGCAAGCACCATGCTTCCGTAAAACATTATAACGGTATCCTGAGGTTAAGCAGAAAACATTCAAATTAATATTTCAATCATATCAAGATCCAATTGGACCTTCAACTAGGCGTTGGAGTATTATGGGGATCAGAATTTCTACATCTTTGGAACATTTAAACTTTTGTAGGTATATAATATACACATATAGGTAACATGGCACAAGGTATTAATCTATTGGAGAAATTACACTAAGTATATACTGAGTTCTAAAGCTACGGAAGATAATGGAGTTTGTACTTACAGCGACCCCGCTGAAATACCTTCTTTGTTTGGGAGCTCTACGAGATAAGGCGCAATTTGCTCCCATTAAGGTTTAAGGGTCTTTTTTATTACTCACTACAAAACAAAATACACTACCTGTATTCAAATCAACTTACATTCATGTAACATGAACACGTAGTCCTTGTGTCCATTACACCCGCCAGGGGGAAAATAACAACGGGGAGGAAAGATGTGACTGGTAAAGGAATACATTCCGTAACCCAGTAAATAGCCATTAACAGAAGAGTGTAGGCACACCATTGATATTTCTGAAAATTAATAAAATAGTACAGCGGCCAGCACCTCAAGCTACCCCTGTCAAAGTTCTTTGATAGTTTTTCCACTTTATTCCAAAATAATAAGGTTCATGTTCAATTGGGAAAATAAGATAGTTTGGCATAGCTTGATGTACACATTGTTTAAACTGTGAAATTGTGACCAACTTAAAAAAAAATACAATTTATAAATAAATAAATAAAAAATAAATATTGCTGGACAATCCACGCAGCATCATTTAGCCCCAAGGTAAGCAGAGCTTGTGTTATGGGTACTAGATAACTGATATACTTAATACAATACATTACATAAATATAGATATTTTTAATTATAATAGGTCTTTACCTATGAAATTGCCGTTTTTTAGAAAAAATTTAAATGAATTTTTTTCATGTATTTTTTATTTGTATTAATCGAAGTAATCACCCATGCAATCAATGCATCTTTGCCAACGCAGTGGCAGTTTATTGATGCCCTTCTTAAAGAAATCAGCTGGACGGGAGGCAACAAATTCTTCAAAGGCATTTTGTACTGCCTCTCGGGTATTGAATTTTTTTCCCGCCAAGAAGTTATCCAAATTCTGGAAAAAGTAGTAGTCTGTAGGCGCAAGGTCTGGTGAGTAGGGCGGATGACGGAGAGCTTCCAACCCCAGTTCTTGCAACTTGGAGACCGTCTGCTGTGCAGTATGAGGTCGCGCGTTGTCGTGCAGGAGCAGCGGAGACGAGCGATTGACCAATGCTGGTTGGAGATGTGCCAGCTTCTCCATCATTGTGTTCAATTCTTCACAGTACACATCTGCAGTAATGCTCACCCCGTTTGGTAAGAAGCTGTGTTGAATCACACCGGCGCTAGACCACCAAACAGTGACCATCAATTTTCTTGGGGTAAGTTTTCGTTTAGGGCATTGTTTAGGTGCTGAACCAGGATCCAACCAACTTGCTGAGCGCTTGCGGTTATCAAACAGAATCCATTTTTCATCGCAGGTAACAATGCGGTTCAAAATTCCTTCATTTGTGTGTCTGTTGAGCAGTGCAAGGCACGTCTCGACCTGTACTTCGCGCTGGCGATCATTGAGTTCGTGGGGCACCCATTTGTCAAGCTTTTTTACCTTGCCAATTTGACGCAAATGGACCAATATTGTTTTGACGCTAACGTCGAAAGCTGCTGCTAATTCAGCCGTAGATTGTGTATCATCAGCTTCCACAATCGCCTTTAATTCGTCATTGTCGACCAAAGTCTTCGGACGACCGCGAGGTTCATTTTTCAGTTCGAAATTTCCAGAACGGAAGCGAGCAAACCAATAACAGGTAGTGCGTTGGTTTGTAGTGTTAGCTCCGTAAACGTCGTTGATGTTGCGTGCCGCTTGTGCCGCGTTGCTGCCACGACGGTACTCATATTCCATAATTACTCGAATTTTTAACGTATCCATGATGACGAAAAAGATTTAAATGCGATGAAAATGTAACACTAATCAATAAACAAATGACTACTTTTGGAAAAAAAAATCCATGTTTTTAAAATAAAATTAATTTGAAATTAGAATTCTTAGCCAAACAAAAAATATTTTGATTTGAAATGGCCAGTACTGCAGAACGGCAATTTCATAGGTAAAGACCTAATATCTCAATGTGTCCTTAGTAATATTTGTAACAAGCATCTTGCACCCTTGGACAATAGAAAATGTCTATGGGTGTAAAATATGAGATTTTCGATCTCGGTTCAACCGGTCATCACAGCAAATTAAGTAAGTGCGTGATGCAGCACCTGTGTCGCAAACACTTGTGCAGTTGTGCACTCCTGCGTACTTGGCTAGTCTCAGTTGTCATTTGCTGCGGCGACCAATGGTTAAAATGGCTAGTGGTCGCCCGGTGGTCGAAATACAACCGTTTAAGTTTCTGCACAACTTCTTTATATAGAATTTAATTATGCCTATACTCTTCCGTGCCCGCAATATGCTCCTAAATGGGTACAAAGTTTGCCTGTCACATATTTAAATATATCTAATACCTTTAAACGAGCAATTCTTATACTAGCGAATCGAACAGGCGTCGTCCTGCCCGTACAGCGCCACCTACCGGGTCCAATTGTGAATCTAAACTATCCAGGGCGCCGCCGCCCAATCGCATACAAAAGAAATAAATCTAATTGGTCCAGCCGTTTAGGAGGAGCTCAGTGACATACACACGTAATAATTTAAATCTCGTAATAATTTAAATAATTTAATTATAATTTGAATCTCGGAAACGGCTCCAACGATTTTCATGAAATTTTGTATGCTGGGTTTCGGGGGAGATAAATCGATCTAGCTAGGTTTCAATTTTACAAAACGTCGTTTTATCCGAGCTCGGTCATCCAGGTATTCTAAATAATTATGCGGTATGATCTAACCTTCGGAGGGAAAGGTGCGAGCACGAAAATGAATATAAGAGGAGTGATCACGCAAACCAGGCCACGCCACTGAGTGCGGAGGAACCATGTAACTCTTTCCCACTTTGTGACTTCTGGATCTTCAGGTCTGCGTTTAAAGAAAACATAGGTAAGTACAGTATAAAGGGTAGAAAAGTGTTCAGGGGTAGATCGCAATGCTTCTTTTAATACTGAATGTTAAAATATTAAGTATTGCCAAAAAGGTTTCTTGTTGTAAACAACAAAAACCTCAACCAACCTCAAGTCAATTATGATTCAGGATACGTTAAAACGTTTTAAATGATTTGTACGAACGACGTACCGTTGAAGGAGAAAGGCGCAGGTGCTTATTAAAACTTGGAAATGTGGTTCCTATTTCCCCATTTTAGTAAATTTGGACTTAACTCGTAATTTTTTGACGTTCAAAAAGTGCTGATTCTCAGCCTAATTTGAATAAATGGATTTTTATTTTTGATTTTGACTCAAAACGTAAAAAAGACTAAAAGTTGACGAACAATTTCAACACATAGGGGTAAAAAATCAGGTCCTGAACTCATGGTATCAGGATGTTTGACGATGACTCTTCCACCCTGTATACTTTGGTGCACTGGTATATAGCATCAAGCCTTAGACTACTTACTCTTGAACAGGTTCATTTTCTATTTGAGTGTCAGTAAAATCTTCCAATTCTTCAGCCATGATCAGAATAGATCAAAATCCGTTATCATGCATGAGTTTTTTCGATATCACAAGGCAACAAATCAAGTTGGCCATGTAACAAGCAGACAAAAACTATGCAGGGCTTTATAGTCAGCCGCTTGTCAAATGTGATAAGTAACTTACGAAAACCACTCTTACTGCTACAGAATAAAGGTGTAGTCAATATCATTTTTTTCCGTCCTGATTTTTTGTCTATCCTGTGGTATCGCATCAATAGGGTAGTAGTCTTAAAAATTCTGATTGGTCCGAAAGTTGGATTACTGAAAAATACTGGACACGTATTTTTCTTTTGTCACGTAAACCAAAAATGACGACGATATATTGCGTTGAAATTGCTCGTGACGTCACGCCGTGCTACACTTTTAACGCAACAGTGACGCTACAAGCCCCTTCTCCTTAACTTTATCATTGTCACTTTTTATTGATTTGAGTAAGCAAAACAAAAGTGTCCAATTTTTTTTGGTAATCTTAATGACGGACTAAATAGACTTAATATATTTTTACCTAGGGCACATCCCTATTATAATAATTAATTACAATTATCGGATTATCAGCCATCCGAGCTGATTTCTAATCTTTATCTTTCAAAAAATATTATCTCTATATTCCCGGACAATAAATCGGTAATTGTAAATCTCAAAGGAAATACCATAATTTAGCTGAAAGAAAATGCCAGATCCTACCCTAGACATTTACAGAAAATGTAAATGAATGATAAGAATTCTAATGAAAATAATATTATCATATTAAATTGTTTTATTTAGAATTGACGGATTACAAATCAATGATAAAAGGAATTCAACTCTGTTACTCCTCTTTACCATTTCCTGTTTTCAAGCGACCATCTGCGTACTTTATAACGAAACATTATGGACGCGCATCAAAAAAAAAATGAGTTTGACATAAACTCAATTTCTTTTTTTTTTGTCAAATCATAACGACACTTGTTATTTATCTAGATATATTTGCCTTCATACTAGATAGGTAAGTATTGATATGTGTCATTCAAATTGTATTCCCTTTTTTTCTTTTACAAGTGCCTACTTTTTGGCTGTGCACTCATACTGGTCACAAGCGTCACGTCTTGCAGATCCATCCGCGCTGCAAATTTGTAGAACGTACAGCATGGTCTAGTTTCGAGCGTACCTGGCTGCAAATCTTAGGTTCTTATATTTTCGCGTGGTTGACAGGCGGACAGATGGAAGACGGGCGGCTATAGAGGCTTAGTAATACCGCAATGCACGTGTACATTACCACAACTTAAATACAATATTGCACATGTCAGCGGGCACGCCCTTGGACTGCCTTGGAGGCTTTTTATGTATTCAGTTTAGCAGGCTTTGCTTGAGTTAATTGTCGATTTTGGTATATATTTATTTATTTATTTTGGCATATTGGTGTGTGCTAGCTAACATGTAGCAAATTATTTAATAGAATGATGTATAACAATGATTGACATATTATTATTTTTTGACATAATAATATGTTGTATAGCTTCAAATTCTTCAAACCTATCAGACAGACGTGTTACTGGGACGACAGACGTTTTGGGGGACTGTCTTATGTAAACGTTTTTGACGTTCAAAAAGTGCTGATTCTCAGCCTAATTTGAATAAATGAATTTTGATTTTGATTTTGATTTTCACCCCCGGTTCAGCCCCTTAAGGGTTATTCCACCAACGGCAATATACGTTGCGTTAGTTTTCCAACCATAAGCGTAAATAATAGATTAAGTGATTATTACTTTGAAAATGAAGGACTTTAGATACACAGCTAGTTCCCCCCATTTTACCTCTTCAGGGACACAATATTTGGAACTGACTCACTTTCATACAAACTTTCAACCCCTATTTTACAGCTTAATGGTGAAATTTCCGAAAATGCTTATAGTACAATCTTCGAGATTTCAAGTTTCTACATCCAGCGGTTTGGGCTGTGCGTTGATGTCACTCAGTTTTGCCATTTTACACCCAGAAAAAAAAACAAGTTATTGCAGTTGGTATTAGTCTAAGGATTAAGCAGAAAAAGCTTTACTCCAAGCTTGCAGTATTTGCAAAGTTATAGTTATTGCAATAATGAGCCAGTATGTTTAAATTAATTTTCTGCCTTAGTGAATCACAACAGGTAAAATAAGGGTACCAACTTACCTATAAAATCTACGTACCACTGTAGCACCGACATTGTTTTTCTTAGATTATTTATGCGAATTATAGATCAACATCATAGGTATGACATTTTGTAACTTCATACAAACAATAATTATGGATTTATTAGCTGCTTTTCGTCACGTTTTAGTCATTTTCTTCAGGATGGTTTAGGCCTCGTCTCTTGTGCACGAGGTTGTGGGTTCAAACTTGGGAAAGTACCAATGTGAGTTTCAATTTATATGTACTTTCTAAGTACATCTTAGACATCACTGATATCGGTGAAGGAAAACATCGTGAGGAAACCTGGACTAATATAATTAATATAAGTCTGAAATCGCCAACCCGTCTTGAGAAAGCGTGGTGATTAATGCTCGTGCTTTATCTGTATGAGAAGAGGCCTTTGCCCTGCAGTGGGACAGTAATAGGCTGGTACTTTACTTTACTTTTACTTTAGTCATTTTCGTAAATAGCATCTTTTTCAATAAAGTACAAATCATTTCTCCTTTAACTTCAACTCTTTGTTAATGGCTTTTGTGGAAGAGACTCCACCATTTTGCCAATAACACGTACGTGCTATGATATACGAGTACAATCAAATGCTGGAGAATATTTGTTATTACTAGATTGACATTTAATGACAGAAGACGCATGTATTTTTTTTTCAGAATAATTACAATTTGACTAACGAGGTAACGATTCATAAAGCCTGTGATGACGTAAACATAGTAAAACATCTTCTTAGAAATAAGTGTTCAGTCGAGTATTATATGAAAAAAAGTTTCTCCAAATGTTCTATATTTCTGGCAAAACCTATTATCGAGAATGTTTTAGTCTTTAAGTCGTCCTACTAAAAGTCAAGATTTGCGACATACGGTCAAATTCTCTAGGGCTGAAATACGCAGGCGTTTGCAAAAAGAAATATAGTTGGTGGTGGTATGTGTGGTGTAATGTTGAATGGCAGAGTGAGGAATGATGTTGTAAAATAACGTTGTGGTTTGAATGTGGATGTAGTGACACCAAAAAAACACAAAAAAGTGCAAAATTACAGTAATTTCGGATGGCCGTGGCTTTGGTTGCCTCGCTGGATTTTCGAATTATAGCTATTTTACAATTGAATGAAATTTTTTGCGATTAAGTTCTGTTTTTTCCATTTTTTATTTGGTCAGTTTAAATTTATTTAAGTTACAATAGCGTAATATTAACTGCTCACCACCTTTTGCAAATATTCAGTAGGTACAAAACAATCATCCCCTATTTTAATCACCCCCGCATAACCTACTCGTAAACCACGAGATCCTCTGTGACAAACGAGTGAAGACAGAAATGCAATAATAGACTATCGAAATTTGTCCATGTCCATTATCCCATCTAACTCCTAAATGTTTGGTATTGGTTGACCTCAACTTAATAGCCTGATAGAATACAATTATCGGTCTATATGTACACATAGCATTAAAAGTATTTTCTTTCACCTCCTAACCGTTGAGGAGTTATACCTTCCATCATCAGCTTCTCCACATGAGATGATGATTATCAGAAGCAAATACTTGAACTGTTTAAAAAAATATATGAATAAAGTACTAAGTGCCTATAAAATTTAAGGGTTGCCCTTGATTTCCCTAGGATCCCATCATCATATCCTGACTTGGTGTCAATGGTACCAAATTGGAAGTATACCCTACAGAACAAAAGAAAAAAAATTGAAATCGGTCAACAGATGGCGGAGAATACATGAAAAAATTAAAACATACAGTGGTACATAAAATATACTCCTTTTTTGAAGTCAGTTACAAATTGAAAACAAAATGCTCAGATGATTCGGTCACGTTGAGAGGATAAATGAAAGACGATTGACAAATGGTATTTATAAGACAGATGTAAGTGGAAACACCAGGAAGGGACGGTCTTGAAGGACACACACTGATTTTAGTGATGTTCTTCAAAAAGGTCAGGTGCGTAGAACTCACAACCGGCGTGCATGAACGTTCGTGCATGACCGTAAACGAAGCAAAAGGATTGTGTTATGGTTGGAGCTAGGTGGCGTGATGGAACACTGGGGTGGTTTTTAGTCAGTAAGACTCTGACACTGACCCCCCCGGTGTCCCCAAAGCGGAGAACATCCAAGAAGAATTTCCACCACGGAAAAAAAAGGTGGCGTTCTGTAGTTTCTGCCTACCCCTATAGGAAAAAAGGCGTGAGTTTATTTATGTAAGTTTCAAAAGTTTCTATCAGATGGCAGTGTAAGTTAACTTCTGAGGCGTTTTGAAGTTCACCGGGTCAGCCACTATTTAAAAAAAAAAAATATATTATCTTAAATACTGGCATTATTTAAATATTGAAGAATATCGTTTTCTTCTTTTCAATTAAATGGCAGAAGTCAAAAAGAACGGTGACCATTTGTCATCCTTTGACTTTTCATAACCATTTAAGAAGAGTTGAAGTTAAATTTGACTCTTTATGTTCCCATCTTATAGAAAGAAGAAAAAAACAGTCGGATAGGTACGAATAATAAAAAAACGCCAACAATATGTTTTCTAGGTGAGTAATTTATATGTCTGAAACTCATTTTCTGATGCAAAAAAGGCGAAAGTATAGAACGCCACCTGGTACGATCCTTACATACTCCATTTGCTTCGTTTACGTCCTTACGTCTGGTCATACACTGGTTGCGAGTACAACACACTCGGGCCCTGAAAAAGCTTCCGTGAAGCTCCTTGCTCTGCCATAGTTCCTTGCGATCGTTAGTGTCAAGTACTACAGGTTTGCGCCAGTTCTCTTTAACCCACGCAATCGGGGTGAGGCCCTTGTCCACCGCGATTACATCTCGATGCATCCCCACGTCGGTTTCTAGGAAATAATCCCTGAGACTGCATATCTGGCTATTGTGGAGGGTCTTAGCTTTTAAAAACCCCCAACCCTTGAAATTATATTACATATAAGAGATAGATCATAGATAGAGAATAGATCAATTTAAACGTCAGTGTATCCGCTGCCATCTGCCTTATAAGTACATTTTTTAGTCGTCTTTAATTAATTCTCTTCAGGTGAATTAGTATACCCTGGGAGATAGGCCTTCCCTCTCGGAGAGGGAATGGCCGTTAACAGCCAGACGGGCTCAGTGCGGGTTGGTGGATGTCACTTTGTATTAAAATATTGCTTTTCAGAAAGAAGCCGGAGGACCCGCCGGTGGCGATGGGGGCAAAACTGAAACTATTCATGGTTTGTCATTGGCGAGGTGTGATAGTAATCTTAGCGCCAATTGTATTATCTGGGATGTTAATGCCGTTCCCTCCATCGGTAAATATGTTTAATTTCTACTAAGTTACGAACTCTTGCTCTTCTTTTTTCTTGATTTAACATTTTCTCCTAAATTATATATTGTGACTTCATCATCCAACTGTTTTTATTATATATAGGCATGATTATTAATTAAAAATCGCAGTTTTTTGGGTTACATCATTCTTGTCGCAAATTAGTAATGATTTCAAATCTATCATCTGGAACGCCAATTCTCGCAGTATTTAAAAACGCTCAAAATCATCTCCGCGACAATCGATGTTAAAATCTTGTAAAAAACGATGGGAAAATTAGTCTTATTTTTATCAGATTGAGACAAATTGTACCTAATGCAAACGTTCTTAAAAAACGGGAATTTCCCCTTGGGTGTAAGTACTGACTCTTTCAGTGTTGCCAAGTTAGATCTAGCTGCAGGATGTCCCATATTTCTTTTACATAGTGTATGTTTCGTATATTAACAATATCGATGTACCGTTGCGTGCCATGCGTCCGTGGCGTAGGGCGCGGACAAATGAGAGCGCAACTTAAGGCCACTAGTATTCATCCAAGTAGTTAAGAAATCATGCAGTTATTTAGTATGGATTACTGTGTCAAATATGATAACCATCTCCTTTAATTATATTAATGCTTTACAGAGAGCCCAATGGGTCGGGTACGTGCTTGTGTTAATGGCTTCTTATTGGGTATCAGAATGTATCCCATTGGCGGTAACAGCTTTTATACCAGTGGCGCTATTTCCTTTGATTGGATTAATGGATACCCGTACTGTCTGCAGAAATTACATGAATGTGAGAATTAATTAATTCTGTTAAACGTCTTTACGTATTATCGATGCGAATGTGTTCGCGCTAAAAACCAAAGCCGAATGGATCAGCGCATAATTTGCGTAACATTACATTATGTAGATACAATACATTGAACACTACAAGTGTCTAGAACCGGCTTAGGGACTTTACTGATGGCCTGTAGAATGCGGCCAGCATGCGGTCAGCAGATCTGTGAAGCTTTATCGACACACCGTGCAATTTTGTTGGTAAAACAATCCGTACGTGTGTACAAATGCGATATCCGACCGATATCGACAGCCGATGCAATTCGTGTTCGCGCTGCGTGCATGAGTTAGCCCTGGTGAAAAGCATATAGAGTATTTTTGCTTAAAAAATCCAGCTGGTACAATTTGGTACCATAAACAACCATACTGGTACAGTCAACCAAAATTTTAGTCTTCCTATTCTTCCTATGTTTTTCAACACCAAACTCCGAGGCACCATACAAAAAGGATTATTTTCTAGAGTACCAACCAAAACAGCGCATGTTTCTAAACTTTGGATAATAATTAAACCAACGACAAAAATTAAAAAGAAATACTCGTGGTAAATCATTGGTTCGGAGTAAGCATTTCACTTTGATATCCCCCTCATTCAAAATTGATTGCAATTTTTCTACCTAACATAGATATTTGTCGTTGGAAAAGTTTTTTGGGTAATATAATATGTATTATGTAACATGCGTTTTGAAAAATCACTCGTCAGCGAAATCAATTGCTGCCCACATATTTTTTCAAATAATGTGTTTTCAGTTAGCTTTTAATAAAACCGATTTTTTACAGGACACTGTCATGATGTTCTTGGGAAGTTTGATAATATCCTATTCAGTGGAACAGTCGACACTTCATAAACGACTGGCTTATTTTTCTATACAAACTATTGGTTATTCTCATTTAAAGTAAGAGTGTATTTTATTATACTTAGTAGGTTATATGTATTCTACCACCAAAACTATCAAGGTTAGTAGCATGATTGTAGCGACATCTATCTCGCCACATATGAACTAAATCTGACGGTCCCTTCATCGCAATATTACAGTTATCCAGGCGACTGAACAATATACAGGTTGGCGCAAAAGTAATGTCATAATTTGAATTAGCTGTCATTTTGTAAGAAATGAAAAAAAAAGTATTCTGTTTTCATGAAAACTATTTGAAGGCGTAAAGTTGATGACATTACTTCGAAAAAAAATATCGCTCAAATAGCCACCTCCCGAATTGATGAACAATTGTGCTCGCAAAACATCTGGCTCGTAATTGGCGATTTCTTCTTCAATGTAATCTTTCAAGACTTGGAATTTTAGTTGTTTGTTGTGGTAAACGCGATATTTTAAAAAGTCCCAATGGAAGAAGTCTGGTGGAATGGAATTCGTGTTGCGATAAGTTAAGATATTATCGCTTACAGCACCGATGTTCTCGGTGGAAAAAGAAGTCGCTCACTTTTTGCTAGATCTATTGTGGACCCAGTTTGCACGAGGCGCTCAGCCAAACGCTTAATAAAGGAACACGACGAAGAGGAAAACGACGTCGAAATTCACGCTGCACTTTTTGTAAATTTGTTAAATAAGCATTAACAATAATTCCACGTTCTTGAGGTGCGTGTTTCGTTCCATGCAACATATATGAAAACACTGTTATATTTGGCGCCATTAGCAAATATTATGGCTCATTCACATAACGAGATTACTTTTGCGCCACCCGTTATATAATTTCCTTAAAGATACCCCCAAATTATCATTGTTTAACAAAACGATTGAAAGTGTCTGTGTTTTATAAAACTGAAATTTCTTTATGACCACCGTCTTGCAACATCAGGTATCATCAGAGCCATGTTTTTATAATGTTACACAAGCTCAAGCTTCCTTTTACCGTTTTTGACCTGGCTAGAAAACTTAAACCAATAAAAGTCTTCAATATTTGTAATGTTGTTCACACTTTACAGGTTGCTATTAGCCATGTGCTGCGTTACTTGCTTTGCTTCTATGTGGATCACAAACACTGCAGCTACAACTATGATGGTTCCTATAAACTTTGCTCTACTAAAAGTATTCGAGGACGTGAGTATTTTTTACTGTCCTTTCAGTATTTAGTCTGGTCATGAGCTCACATCAGCATGACACGGGATCGGAATCGCCATTAATTTGCGTTCAGATTTTTTTCTATGGAAGTCTTTACTACAACGAACACTTATCAGATTCGTAACGGCATTGCTTTGACTTAGTTAAGCTTTGTTCTTCGGAACGCACAACACTGCAATATGTGACTCTAACGCAGCATCATCATGTTACCATCAGTGTGGAATAGCGGTCGCTTTATTTTGCCGCAGATACCAAAGTACACGTGTTGTGTTAAATTATCTTCAAATTAATCCATGTTGACATCCGTATGAAACACTAGTTTCATAAGATTATGTATCCGGAATTGCATACATATTATTGCAGTGTTGACTTTCAACACGTCTTTATAATATTTATTTCTTCGTATTGTAATATTTTAACTCTTGGCAACTAATTCGTTTCTTTTTATTTTTTATAGCAAGGTGTGATTGTTATGTATGAGAAAACACTTACCGGTGACCTTTACGCAAGTGATGTAACATCGGCTTACTTTTGCGCGGTTACATTTTCAGCCACTTGCGGTACTTATATGAGTTTTTCTTATTTATACTAACATGGCATACCATAAATCTTTAGTAGAGTCATCGATGGAATCAGCTTCACAATTATGAAACAATAAATTAGTTAATAATATAACAAATGTAAAAGTCTAGCAAACATCCAAATATACAAATTTATGTGTTAATCATTCACACCTGAACGGCAAAACGAATTTAGAAGAAACTTGGCACATGGGGAGACGAAGACCAGTTTTGGGACATAGGATGCACGATTTAGTTCTTTTAGCAACGTCGGCAGAACAGTTACTAGACATGGTGACCGTGATAAATGCAGTATTTAAAATGAAAGTTATGATGAATATAAATGTGAACAAGACGCAGGCAGGTGTTTGAAAATAAGTAATAGGAGGTGGACAATTGATTGGATTTGTATGTTTGGGGAGTTTGTTTACAAGACATGGAAAGTTTCACGCTGATGTGGAGAGGAGAGTAATTGCGGGAAATGAAATGAAAGGCACTGTTAATGGCGTTGTGACCAGCCAGCCAGTCGGTGTCTAAAAAGACTCGTCTCGTTGTTCAAAATGGTGTACTAGTGCTTACAGTTTTGTATGGAAGAAGTGAATGTTAGGTGTTGCGAAAGAGACATGAAATTAGAATCAATGCTGTAGACATGCGTTTCTTACGAAGTTATATGTATGATAGACTTAAGAATGAATATATGAAACAACGTTGTGGTTTAAAAGAAGATGAAAGTGACAAAAAAAAATGGTTGGTTTGGTCATGTTGACAAGATGAATGAAATACTACTAACAAATGGTATTTATAAGGCAGATGTACCTGGAATCCCCAGGAGTGGAAACCTAAGAAGGGGTCACATCACCAGGTATGCACTGACCTGGTGATGTTCTTCAGAAAGGTCCAGTGCGTAGTACTCGCAATCGGCGTGCGAGTATGTCCAGATGTATGAACGGTAACGAAGCAATCGTGCGATTTGTCTACACTGTATTCGTTGCTGTGGCAAGCTAATAACACGTGTATGATCCACCGCCCGTTATTTCGAAGATATTTAGCTTCGACCAAACATGTTCGAATCCCTTTCCAGTTGTGTTTGCCTTTTATTGAAACTATGTATACTGCTGTGTTCGTTCTTAGTATGTAGTTTGATGAAATAAAATATTGCAGGTGGAATTGGCACACTTGTGGGCACCGGTACAAATTTAGTATTTAAAGGATTCTTTATGAGGTTAGTAGCGGTTAATTAGTAAACATTATAACAATAATACAAAAATGTAAGAACCAGTTCTCGACAATGGTCAGATCACGCTCTACTGGGACAGATTGATTATAACTGACAGGTTTATTCCCGCTAATAAACCTCATATAGTGATAATCGATCGGTCGATGAGTCGCGCTGTAATTGTTGATGTCACTATTCCCCATGATGAGAACCTAGTGAAAGCTGAAAAAGATAAGATAGTAAAGTATCTCGATCTCGCTCACGAGGTTACCAGCATGTGGAATATAAACTCAACATTTATAGTGCCGATAGTCATATCAGTCAACGGTTTGATAGCGAAAAGTTTCGACCAACATCTGGAGAAACTTTCGCTAAACAGTTGGGTCAAGAGCCAGATGCAGAAGGCGGTCGTCATGGACACGGCACGTATTGTTAGGAGGTTCCTCTCTTTGGATCCCTAACCACCGTAAGCTTGGGTTTTACTACCTCGCTGCGGGCGGAGCACTATTTTAATACATATTTTATCAAAAATTGTTATTTTTTATTTTATTTTTGTTAAAATATGTAAAAAAATATGTACATTAAAAGAATACGAAAAAAAATACAAAACTGTAAAATGACTATAGATTACTAATTTATAATAAGGCAACATTTCTGTTGTGCTAAGATGCGCTATATTATCTGGCTCTAGGTACGAACTCAATCTTAATGGCTCATTACTGTACAGGTAATATTATCATTGTAGAATATTGTCTTAATTAATTTGTTTTCATTATATTTCAGGGAATATCCGTTAGCTCCGGAATATTTATCCTTTCCGAAGTACAGCTTCTTCGCTGTTCCTGTAATGATTGTTTTAGAAATCTTTGTTTACCTTTATGTGGCGTGTGTATATTTTGGATTTTTAAGGTGAGTCATGTTTTTTTACGTGGGATATTTAAACATTGTCTAGCCTGAAATGAGTTGAGACTGATAGTTTATTAAATATATGTACTTGTCTAATCAAACGAAAATATTTGACCTGACATTTTTTTTATTGAATATTTGAAACATGCATTTATATATTACATAGATTGCTTTCTTGGTATTTATCTTTCGTTCGGGGTTTGGAAATAAACGCCCGCTAGAACGACATTAATGGTATTTAATATCTCCAGCGTAGGTCAATTAGTTTTATTTTAAAGTTTTAGGCATCCCCTACCCCATTGTTCTCGCTCCCCAGTTCGCGTCCTCGCCTACTCGTTGCTCGCTATGTATGCTGCGACTACACAACAGTGTAGTCGCAGCATAGCTTCTAACGCAACAGCGTTAGAAGTTTAATTAATGATAATTTGGTTGTTGTTATCTGTTTGTCGTTGTAGTTGTTTGTACAGTTATCGTAATATCTCCGTTGTCATGCCTCAAGACGGCTATACTGTTTTCCGCCGCTACCCTCTGAAAATAGTGAGTGGCCACTACCTAACATATCTGCATGATTCACATATTGAATTTTTGAAACATAAGTATTTAACTTGTACGTGGTTTATAACCGATACAACGCAAATTGAAATTAATAAATAAATAATGCTGGACAATCCACACAGCATCATCTAGCCCCAAGCTAAGCAGAGCTTGTGTTATGGGTACTAGGTGACTAATATACTTAATACAATACATTACATGGATAGATATTTTTTATTATACATAGCAAATACCCAGAACACCCGGAACAAATATTTGTAGATCGTACAAACATTTGTCCCAAGGCGGGAATCGAATCCGCAACCTCCTGCGTCGCAGGCGGACCTTCGCCCGCTGCGCCACATAGGTCGTCAAAAAATTCAACAATGTTCTAGGCCAGGGAGCAAGATAGCAAAACAATCACAAATGCCACTGGCCGTGCAGCAGGCTGCAGCAGCAGTTATTGCCGAGGATGTCAGGAAAAAAGGAAAAATCACATACTGGGAGGTGGTAAGTACGTTAAGCAGTGCGATAGTAGTTATCGCACTCAGAGCAGCCACTTAAAAAGAATCAACCATTAACGTATATTAACAACAAGCCCTTCGCCCGCGACTTCGTTCGCATGGATTTCGTACTATTCCCTTTGAACTTCATCATATAAATATAATTTATAACCTATAGCACTCAGGGATAATTTTGTTATCTAACCGTGCAATTTTTTTTAGAATTGTATTATAGGTTCCAGAGATTACCCCTACATACAAACTTACAAACAAATTGTACCTATTTATAATATTAGTACAGATATTGAAACGTTCTCCATTCTTCATATTTTTGACTGACAGGCCAGCTAGGTTTCTGGAACGAAAATCTTTAGCGCTTCAAAATTCAACCCAAGTGTGAAGTGAAGCGAAAAATCATTCATCAAAACACAGCAGTTTATGCACGCACGACATTTTTCTTGGAACTAGTGGCTAAATAAAAAAGCCGCACTGGTTGATCGAAGTTCAAGCTACGCTTGCAGAGGTCAATCTGTGGATAGGACTGTTCGTAACATATCGTGTCTCGGAAAGCGCTAAGACGTTTGTCCCGGCTATCATTTGCAGATCTTTGACAGTCGTTACGGGTAAGCTCGAAAGTCTGACACTACAAGGGGTATCATGTTGCCCAGTAACTGGGTTGTGGAGCTCAGATAGGTGGTCATTCCATGAAAATACTGGTATAAACATGAATATGGATAGATGAAGATGAAGGGAAGACGACCCTAATATAGTTTTGAAAAACTACTACTAGGCAAATGCTGATGGTGACATTTTTTTGGAATCCCATGTATTAATTTCCAATAAAACATTTTTTTTTGCTACTTCGCAAAGTGTAACATATCTGGGTCATACCGTAAAACTGTGATAATTTCAAACGATATTGTAGTAAGGAAGCTGGGTCATAGCGTAAAACTGTGATAATTTCAAACGATATTGTAGTAAGGAAGTGACTTTGAGATTAAAGCGTAGAGACAAAAGTGGAAGAAGAAGACGTGCTGCGCCAACCCCTAATGAATTGGGTTAAGGGCGGGAGGCTGATGATGATGAGGAATAATGAGGATGTAGTTTAGTGCCATTTAATATTAAATGCTGAAATGCTATGTGAAAATGTACACCCGTTTGACACCAATAGTTGGCGTTAGGAGATATGACGATACTCCTTCCCACTGCTCGACTAGAGAGGCGTGCCACCTTTTACAACATAATGTATAATAGAAAATACGTAAAAACGAATGTGTTCATACTTAACTTCAATTATTAAAACATATCTAAGATTAACACAAGCCTTATTCGTCGACAAAAAACATGAATTTACAAATAAATAGCCAATTTTAAGTTGGAATTAAAAACTTGTATTTGTGACATATCAAAAGAATTTACTTACCTATCAAAGAATTTGCGCATTTTTAAGTGTGTTATCACAACTTACTTTAATCATTCTTTTTACGAAAAAAATAAACAACTTTTGTATTTCGCAAGTTTTTTTTTAAAAAAAGTAAAAGTAAAGTACCAGCCTATTATGTAGCGCTTCGGGTATGTTTGCCGATGCGAGGGTAGATGATTTCTACGCAATTATTCGGAAGCGATGCGCTTCTCTTCGGCAAAGAACATGCTTCAGCTCCCACACCATGTTGAGGGCATTAAGTGACCGGTGGGACTGTCCGATGCTTGGCCGATGGGTGAGACTGCACACTCAGGTCAGCTCTAAGTAGCTGCGGGCATCTTGTTTTAATTTAGTATTTTATTGTGTTATGTGTTTTGTGTTATATGTTTACTAACAATAGTTAAATAAGAATGTTATTACTAATACTATGGACTTCCAGGTCTGTAAATAAAGAATTAAATTAAATTAAATTACTGTCCCACTGCAGGGCAAAGGCCTCTTCTCATACAGAGAAGGCATGAGCATTAATCACCACGCTTGCTCAAGACGGGTTGGCGATTTCAAACTTATATTATTTATATAAGTCCAGGTTTCCTCACGATGGTTTTCCTTCACCGATGTTAGTGATGTCCAAGATAAACTTAGAAAGTACTTAGATTTTCTTATAACGCAGTTTAATTTTATTTTCAGATGGTCGTCATTTTGTTCGGTGGTGCCATGATTTCATTCTTCTGTCGTTCTCCACAAATGTTCCTCGGCTGGGGTGACAGAATTACCATTTTTTTCCTAATAGCGGATCTGAAATTGTACGTACTAATTTGTACTAGTTTATACTATTCATAAGAAAACGAACGAACGTAACGTTACGGTGTTAGCTAGCGCTCAGGTCATGTCTGACACAGATACTCTCCTGACATGATGTTCCGGAAAAAACGGTTGAAGAAATTAATTATGGACTAGACTCGAAAAAGTACCCTGATCTCCATATCCGTAGCTGATGCACTGGGAGCTGCAGGGCGCACTGTTGTCTGACCACAATCAGGCCAATTTAGTTTGGAAATTATTTAACTTTAAAGTGGTAATTTTTGTCTATATGGCTATTCTGGATAATATGCGAGAACAATCATGGCGGGTAGCATATAACTAACGAAGTGAAAAGGAAAATCATCACAGCTTAGTATCTTGGTTTATTTTTAAACAAGTTTACGAGTACTGAATTCTACCAACCTACTTGGATAAGTAAATAGGAAAATTAAATACAAATGCAACCTTATTAGTGATGGGTATGTAGTAGTTGAGGTGGATGAGGTGCGTAGTAGTTGTAGTATGACGGCGTTCGTGTATGGCCAGGTAGATGTATGAATGTAAGCGAAGCAAAAAGAGTATGTAAGGGTCGTAGCAGGTGGCGTTTTGAAAATTTTGCACAACTCCATGGGAAAAAGGCATAAGTATAGTAGTATAGTAGTGTATTTCAGTATGTATACTATTGAAAATTACTTAAGATGAAGATGTTTTTGCTCAATAAAGGGTGAGATGTGCGTTTCTAAAGTTATAACTGTAGGAATAAGTTCGTATAATTTGCTTGTTTCTATCAAATAATATTATAGCGCCTAAGTATGAACATGTAACATTCTTTTATTTTGAAGCAATAAAAGATACCGAATAATTCGCGAATATAAATTTCACGAATCAGACGTTCTACTTTCGGACATTTTTCTATTGGGATTTTTTTTCAACTTGACGTTTTGCAAATTTGTAGGCACCTATCAATGAATAACACAAAGATGTTTGTGTTGCCAGGCAACCTAATTGTCTTTTTTTTACAGCATTCGTGACTCTGCCCTGGCTATGTTTGTGTCATTTATGATGTTTTTGTTCCCAAGAAACACCTCATGTTTAAAAAACTTAACCGTCAAGTGTAAGTAAATTATTAGTTTACCTTTACAGATTCGATCATGTTGAATACAAGCTGATCATGGCAGTCGGTGGCTCTTACCGTGCCTATGGCTGAGCCCTAGCTTGTTCGATGGTACCCTAAGTGTTGCGATCAAATTTACTTCTTTTCACAAGCAGCACGGCTGGCGAAGTGGCTGAGCGATTGACTGGTAAGCCGCGTGTCGTGGGTTCGATTCCCGCACGGAAGAAATATTTGTATGGTAGCTGTTCCGGATCTAGCTGAGATTGAGTTTGTGACTTTGGATGTTTATTATCGCAAATATTAGGGCATTGTTTACAAAAGAAAAGAAACTTCGTTGACTTTTAACATCTTCATCTTTTTTTTAGACCGTGAAGATCTGCCTAAAGGAAGAGCGGAAGGCG
This sequence comes from Phlogophora meticulosa, assembly GCA_905147745.2. Lineage (NCBI taxonomy): Eukaryota > Metazoa > Arthropoda > Insecta > Lepidoptera > Noctuidae > Phlogophora > Phlogophora meticulosa. The sequence continues at coordinate 7,437,579 of LR990526.1, read as the reverse complement.
TTTTGGACTGGAAGTTGCTAAATGCCACGTGCCCTTATGCTTTCAGTTTTCTATTAGGTTTGTTTTAAAAAACGACTATGTTGGAGCAGTAAAGACGGTTTGTCTTGTCAAATCAAGTGTTACCGGTAACGTACCTACGTTACGGGTAACACTTGATTTAAAAATAAAATTGATTTAAAATTTTAAAGTTGGTGAACGTACGTCGTAGGTACGTACGTTCACCAACTTTGATTTTGAATTACCTACGTGCTGCTATGGACAGCATCAAATGTTATATATGCACGAGCAAGGAAGATGGAGTTATAGCGCATCCAGACTCCATACTTTGACAATCAGTAATATGGCAACTGCATCTCTACTGCATCGCCTCTGAAATCACGTTCAACCATTGGTCCCGAATATCATCATTCATCAGTAGTCATTTCAGCAGTGGCGTGCACTCCATATAAGTAAATAAGCGCTACATACCCTGTGATCCTATATATATGTATATACACACATAAATGTCCATCTAAATGTTAAATAAGTTTAATTAAAAAAATAAAACGAGGTAATTTAGCCTAGTTACTTGTTTGTACGTACCGTTGGTACAAGCTGAAACTGATAAGTTTTTATTTTGTGCATACCCTGTCTAAAATCTGTTCACGCCACTGTATTTCAGCATCAGTCATCTTTAACACTCGTTACGGGTTGTCAGGTGCCCAAAAATGTGACCACTAGTCTCGCCAAAGACTAGTGGTGCACAGTGGATGGGTTGTGGGGTTTTTCCGGGACGATTCCCGGCAAATTGCAACTTCTGTAATGACACGAAAGGTGGAACAGTTAATCAGAAATCGGTTGAAATAGTTCGATAGTGACAGTGCCTCTATGTCCAAGAAACAAGGGCTATTTCCGCAGTGCAAGTGTTACTGTTGTGCAGTGGTGGACTGTATTAATAAAATAGTCCGACTCACACTTGGAACTTATTTTCTAAAGTTAATTTGTAGTAATTATTCATTAAAATCAATTTAGTAAAGTCGACTTTAAAATTATATCATGGAAAAGGTGCGTTACCATCGAAAAAGTTTGCTATCAAATGATAGCAAACTTTTTACAAATGTAAAATGGTCGATATTGTTTTACACATAATTATGATACATTTAGAATCATTTACCTCAGAGGTTTGTGCACATACTTGTAAGTGACTGGACTGTTTGTTGATCAACTCAATTCGGGGTCAAATAGTAGACCCCACGCGAGTAGTAACATTTTTGAACTAGAGTAACCAAGGTTCACTCAATTTATATCTTTTAATTATAAAATTTAAATCATTCCATTTGTTTCGGATATTGGGGTTTTGACTTAAATGTAAATGCAGCTATAACCTGCCCTATTAGACAATTTTGTAATTGATAACCATACTATTCGGAGTGTTTGTTGTGTTTCACATTTACTAAATTAGCGTTTCACTCGCGACTTTCGACTTTCCGCGTGGATTTCGTACTGTAACATACACTGTACCTCTTGTAAAGCGTAGTTTCGAAAATAAAATAAAGCTTTCAATCTTGCAAAAAGTAGCTCATTTCTATGGAACCAGAATGAAATCCGCCACTCCCTGCGCAGATGTAAACAGTTAGTGTGTCCAGTTGCCTCCACTTTACACAAACTCGGTAACACCTTTACTGCCAAACAACGAAACACAATAGAAAATGTATTGTTTGTCGGACATTTGGCGTTCAACGTGTTAACGATCGAAAGTGTTCGGTGACGGTAACAAGCAACATTAACAAATTTCCTTACAATTGTATTGAGCTGCGAAAACTGCAATCGGTGTCCGTATCCTGCGTTCGACGCAAGCCACGCACACCAGAAAATATACATATTTCTCCATCGACGTCCAATGTCCTAAAAAACAAGTCACGAATTGTACCAGCGACCGGAAGCAGCAAATCGGTGACTGAGTCCGATCGCCGCTACAGGACACAGCAACTACGGTTTCCAGTGATGTGGTGTGCGGTGTTGGACACAAACAACTAAAAGTGGCTACGTTTGCGCAGCCCCGTAATGTGCACTGTGAAATCAAACATTATTATGTTTAAGGTGGAGGTTTTGCACTGTCGGACGCGGCCAGATCCTCCGGTTTGAACGCCATACTCGGCACGTTTATGAAAAATTCCTTGCAAGGATTGAACAATCTTTTGATACTTCTAATCATTATCATTGTTGTTGTTTTTGTTACAAACTTTGCATCTAACGTCGCCGTATGCACTGTGTTTACGCCAATAGCAATGCAACTGGTGAGTAGCTTTCACAATATAAGTTAGTAAGTAATATAGTAAGAAACTACCTCGTTGGTCTACTAGTCTTTAACACGATTAATAAGCATGAGGTCATGGATTTCGATTCCTGGGCCGAGAAATCTGATATTGTTATTTCACAGAAATTATCAGTAGCAGCCCAGAGTCTGGATGTGTGCCCTGTTGATCGCAATACGTTCACCCCCTTGGGAAATAGGACTGAAAAATATTTTTTTTTTTGAAATATGGGAGTACTTTACCTCTACCCTACCCTTCAGGGAAATACAGTCGTTATAAATAAATAAATAAATATTGCTGGACACACAGCATCATCTAGCCCCAAGCTAAGCAGAGCTTGTGTTATGGGTACTAGATGACTGATATACTTAATACAATACATTACATAGATATATATTTTTTTTTAATATACATAGCAAATACCCAGAACAACCGAAACAAATATTTGTAGATCGTACAAACATTTGTCCCAGAGACTCGAACCCGCAACCTCCTGCGTCGCAGGCGGAACATCGCCCGCCGCGCCACATCGGTCGTTATGTTTTTTGTTTCTTTTTTCAAACTACATGAGTAAGTAATAAATACGTTACGTCACCTGAGTAAAAAACAAAGTAACAAAGTAGTAACAAATAAACATAGTAAAAGGGTTTTAAACTTATCCTATTGATTCAAAACTTAAGGTTAAGGTCTGGTCTAGATGGGACACGATGACGGAGGGGTAGAGCATTCGCTATAAACTGCCAAATGGTCTCCTATTAATCGCACATGCATTTGAAGTTTTCAAAATTATAAAAAAAAGTGCCAGCCTATGACTGTCCCACTGCAGGGCAAGGCCTCTTCTCATACAGAGAAGGCACGAGCATTAATCACCACGCTTGCCCAAGACGGGTTGGCGATTTCAGACTTATATTAATTATATAAGTCCAGGTTTCCTCACGATGTTTTCCTTCACCGATATCAGTGATGTCCATGATAAACTTAAACAAGTACATATGATATAAAAAAAAGAAAAAAATATATCAATTGAAAAACTCACATTGGTACTTGCCCAGCCTTTGAACCCACAACCCAACAACTAATGCAGGTGAATACTATTATTTATAATTTTTAAATCCGGGTTAAAAATTATAAATAATGGTATTCAGCTGCATTAGTTTCGAACACAACCAAAACACAATTAGGGTAAGGCTAGGCAGATGCTGACATAGTGGACATTTTGAATTAATTTCATAAATCGAATCTAGGCTGCTACTGAAAAATTTCTCATGGAAAACTCCAATCTACTTACACCTGGCACGACATATCAATCGAACCCCAATACCAGAAAAAATACTACCATGTGCTCAAAAGGCTTTTTTTGTTAATTCTTGGAAAATTTTCTTTCAGGCGGCAAATATGGGCGAAAATCCACTGTGGTATAACATTGCTTCCGGATTAGCCGCCTCCTTTTGTTTCATGATACCCGTAGGAACTCCCGGGAATCTTATTGTACAAAGTGCTGCAAAAGTTCCTACATCTAAAATGGTAACATTCTGTCGTAACACAAAAGTTCTATACAGGATGGAAAGAAAATCGACGCTCAACCCGATACCATAAGTTCGGTACACTATTCTGTGGGCCATTGAATTTATTAGTCTGTTTTTTCCTGATCAGAAGACATCAGAAAAATATCTCTATTTCGCCCACTTAGATTTTAAATGAAATAAGTGAAATAGTCATTTTTTTATTAAAAATCTTATAGGGTTAGATATAAATAATGGTGTTCCACAGTAAATAAAATAACGCCTCATATATTTAAATATTTGGAAAAAACCGATGAAAAATGTCAACACTGGTCCCAGAATCGTGTACTGAGCTCCTGGTATGAAGTTGTTCGTCGATGTTTCTTCCAAGCTGTATGCACCCGGTGTTTTTTTTAATACGCACGTTCATTGTACGGTGAATCGATCACACGTCGAAAGCGCTTAGATTGATTTCCTTAAAAACGCAACCCCCGCGTGCACATAAGAGCGTTGACTTCGCGCAAAAGAAATACCGTGTGCATAGGCCCATTTTGTAAACGCACCCACGATACAGGAGAAATTCCTATTGTGGGGCAAAGTTAATAAAAAAAAATATCTGCATTCATATTATTTTACCCTTAATGATCATAAACTCACTCTTCTTCCAGCATATGACACATTCCGAGCAGTTTTCTTAAATCATTGACTGAAATTTAATGAAAACTTCTCTATTCAAAGGGAATTTAGCATGAAATTCACTTAAATAATCAATAAATATCCCAAAAACTGCTAAAATATATAATAAACTAATAAACTATCCTAAAAGTTATACTAAAAATCCTAAATTGTGGCGATACTCTGAAACGTAATTGATCCCTAGATATTTTTGATGCGTGTTAGTATAATTTTCGTGAATTCATTGTGAACTTATTTTGTGGTTTTGACCCGCAGTGTCTTTTTTCCAGATACTGTTAGGATTGGGGCCTACTATTAGCACCATTATACTAACTTGGCTGGCTATGATTGTGTGGGCACCAATTGTTTGGCCCGATATTAAGACATTGCCCCCTTGGTTCCTAATAACGATTATACCCCCATAATCATATGTCTCCGCATTCTACGACCACGAAGATTCTATAATTTAAACAACTGCCATAGCGTTTTGTAGATGTAAGAATTAGAAAAGAAAAAAGAAAGGAAAGAAGAATTTTAAAAGAATTAGATGTATTTTAGAATTATAAAAGGTTACGGGATGGACAGTGTAGGGTCTTATTAATGTGATTGCGAAGTAGATATTATTGTTTGGCTTCACCACTTTAACGATTTTTTTTTGTTTATATTTAAGAATCTTTTCTTTATTTAGTTGGAATAAAGTTTCTTATCGCATGTTGTATTCCAGACAATTGGCAAATGAGAGATTAAATATTGCGACTTTAACGACACTTGCTTCAGTACGTTACAGCCGTACAGGTAGTGTAGTGCACAACTGCACTACACTACCTGTACACTACCTAACAACAAAGGACTGCGGAAACGTTAGGCATTGAATCCACCGTGCTTAAAATAGTCAATAAATAAGTATTAGTCCGAGAGCTATTACACATACTTTGGTATGTATTTGAGGCGAGCTGAAGACTTGTTCAATCATTATAATACTTAAGCACAGAATCGCAGACCTGGCTAAAGGGGCGCGGGGCTAAATCAACCCTTCTATTTTCAAAGATACATAACTTTCTCGATCATCTGGTTGATTTCTAAAATGCCCTATCAAAATGATGTCTAGTTAAAAATGTATTTATTTACTTTAAAAATATGGGTATTCAATTTGCTGTTACCCTCGACTTGTTCGCATTTATATTAAAGCAATTTATAGTATGATACAGAGCGTCGACGCACTAAATCATACCATTAATTGCGCATTTGTATGGTGCATATTTACAGTCAGACATATTTTTTACATGTACCTATATTATAGACTCCTTAGAGTATACATTTATTTAATTTCTGCTGGTCCCTTTCCCTTATCCCTTCATTTAATAGTAGTACTTCAAACTTGAAAAAAAACAAAAACAAACTTTTTTCTGGTATCTTTAAAATATCTTTGCTATGTAGCCTGCCTAACGGTACGTTCACACGGAGACATGATTTCCAGAATCTTATTTTCATCGGATCTGGAAAAACCGAATGTTGTATTCACACAGCACATCTTGCATTGCCGTATCAGACGGCCTCATATCGGGATCTCGTGTGAACACATCATCCGGTTTTTATTAGCAAGAGTGCGCACAGTTCCTCATTGATTTGGAAGCGATGGACGTGAACAGTCTTGCTATAATATACTGGTATTATCGCCGTCAGCGTCGTAGAAAAAGATTGTGGTTAAACCCAATAGTACAAAGACGATCAACAGTTGGTGCCTTTACAACTCTTATGCAGCAATTAAGAAATGATCCACAAAAATTTTTTAACTACTTTAGAATGACTATACCCACATTTGATAATCTTTTGAAAAAAGTGGAAAAAGATTTGACAAAGCGTGATACAAACATGAGGAAAAGCATTAAACCAGAAGAAAAATTAGCAATATGTATAAGGTAAGACTGAAATACTGATTTTTATTATTAATTAAATTATTTATTAAAAATATGATTAAGAAATGATAGAATATCGCTTGGTAGGTACACAGTTTCCTAACTACATATCATGAAAGTCTGGGAAATCAGAAGCATTCGATTGAATACTTTGAGAATCGGTAATTGGTGATGCTTGGTACTGCGATGTAAAATAGCCTTGTGATTGTGACACATTTGGTTGATAGTTGTATGTTGATGAGTGTGCAGGAGACCATTCATTTCGGTTCTTTATATTTTGTAATAAATTTAACACGCCTGATTGAAATTCTAATGTTTGATTATCGTTTAGCGTTGCCAATGATGGAAGTAGACTTTTAAAGAAAAACAAATTACGGTCTTCTTTCATTTCTTCTTTCTTCTTGCATTCCATTTGATAATCTATAAACTCACTCATCTTCTTATCAAACACGTTTAAATTCTGCCTCGATGGTCTGTTTTTTTGTCTTTTCGAACCACCTACTACGACATTTTCATTATTAGTTTCTTGTTGACTTTCTTTTGTAGCATCTTGATTATTTGTATCTTCTTCACACAATAAATTGTCCTGAGCCATAGCACTGTCACGGGTAACATCTGATGTAACTGTTATAGCGGTTGTACTATCGTCTGCTAGGTTTGGTGTGGCAATAGTCGCACTATCATGGGTGTCAGCTGGCGTCACAATTTTTTTTAAGAACAGCAATTGACGATGATAGACGTAGTCTCTCGTACATGTCGCAGACGATCCTGATTTTTTTGATTTCTTTTTCTCATTAATACTCCTCATCCAGCTGTCTCTAATATTACTCCACTTCTTTACGATCAATTTAGCTGAAACATATAATTAAATTTAATTGCAGATATATGGCTTCTGGCTGTTCATACAAGGATTTACATTACGCCTACCGAGTCGGAGTGTCTACGATCAGTAACATTATTAAGGAAGTAACGAATGCTGTTTGGAACAACTTGCATGGGGAGTTTATGACATTACCCAACACAGTATCTGACTGGGAATATATCGCCAATGGATTTAATACTAGAGCGAACTTTCCCCATTGCATTGGTGCAGTGGACGGTAAGCATATTAGAGTAAAAAAGCCAAACAACAGTGGTTCCATGTTTATGAATTACAAAGATTTCTTTTCCATCGTATTATTAGCAGTGGTTGATTCATATTATAAATTTACATTCATCAGTGTGGGCTCGTATGGAAAAGAATGCGACTCGACGATATTCAAGGAGTGTTCTTTTTGGAAAAAACTAATAGATGGTGATTTGCATTTGCCGGCAGCATGTCCACTGACAAACGATTCCGATTTATCGATTCCGTTTGTAGTAATAGGTGATGAAGGTTTTGGCTTGCATCAACATTTGATGAGACCTTACGGCGGAAACCATTTGGATAGAAACAAAAGAATATATAACTACAGATTAACCAGAGCTAGACGCTATGTTGAGTGCGCCTTTGGAATTTTAGCTAATAAGTGGCGAATATTTCATCGTCCACTGGATGTAGATACCAGCACAGCAATTTCAATTGTAAAGGCTTGCACTGTACTTCATAATTTTATAATAGATATGGAAGGTGTACAGTCGAACATAGAAACAACAAGCAATGTATCAGCAATGGTTAACGTGTTCAGTGATGCACGCAATGAACAAAATAGTACACGAGGTGGACGATGTGCTAATGTTATACGAACTGAATTCACAAATTATTTTATTTCTACAGCAGGAGCTGTGCCTTGGCAAGACGAATCAATCTAACGTTAATTTTGTAACGCACTGCTATTTTAATTTATGTACAAATATTTCACCTGTTTATTTTAAAAAATTACAACTTAAGTACTTACCATAATCCTGCCTTTTTTTCTCCTCCATTTCTTCAAAATCTTCCTTCAAAATTAAACATATTTCTCGCCAGCCAGCAGTCCTCAAGTTTTTATCTTTGTATATTTCAAGAGTTTTGTCCCATATAACTGGCCGATTTTGGACAAGAGAAATTAAAAGTTCAACGTCTATATTTTTCGTCGTCATAGCGAGAGAATAACGAGCGGTCAGTTGAAGCGGGCGAAAATGACTGGCGAGCGTACATGCGGTGTGTCCCTCCCCGCCCACCCCTCCCCCGCTTGTGCGACACGACGACTGGACACGACGGTGTATTCGGTTTCAAGATCCGGCAAATAACCGAATCTACCCCCGCGTGTATCGTATGAACGCGTGAATTGAATGCGCTATACCACTGCACCGGATCTGATATTTTGCAGTATTGCCGGATCGGTTTGTAGTCGCTAAATCGGGTGTCAACTTCAGCAAGATTCGGTTTTTTTGTCGTGTCTTGAAACCGAATGCATGTGTGAACTCATTCATTGAAATACTGTTGCTACTAAACCGAATCCTGCAAAAAACAGATTCGGTAGAGAAACACTCGACGCCGTGTGAACGTACCGTTAGATGCTAGTTACGATCCTTACTGTGGCTATAAAAGCATAAATCAATGTTACTACTGTATTTTCTGTAATCCTATTTTAAGGTTTATGATAATTAATAAAGAATTTCTTTAATTTTTCGTATTCTTATTCTTATTCTATATTTGTACAAAGTTCACAAAAAAGAGAAGAGCTCCGACCACAGCGAGGTGATAAAAACACACCCAAGCTAAAGTGGGGCACAAAGGGTACCGAATTCAGCATCCGACTCTTGACTCGGATGCTTAGCGAACGTTTTTTCTAGATGTTGGTCGAAACTTTTCGCTATCTAACTACTAACTGATATGACTATCGGCGCTATAGTTGAGTCCATATTCCACATGCCTCATGAGCAAGAGATAAAAATACAATTTTTACGAGGTTCTCAACATAGGAAATAGTGACATCAACAATTACAGCTCGACTCCCCGACCGATGTTATATTACTATCAGGTTTATTAGTAGGAAAAAAAAACTTGTCAGTGGTAATCGATTTGTCCCAGTAGATCGTGATCTGATCACTGTCGTGAACTGGGTATTGATGGTATTGATGGTATTGGTAATTTGGTACCCCGATGTCTGGACCTGAATGTGCACACAATAATTTCTATTCAACTGTCAAATGTGGAAAACAATTTTAGTGTTTGCTTCTTCGTGATAGCAAGTGAGAATTAGGTCGATGACTTTTTTGATTTTCCTTTTATCGGACACCTCATAAACACTTGTCATAATTCAGTATTGAACAAAAGTAAAATGGGGGGGAAATAGGTAGGGGGTCTAGGGGGTGAATTGGGACAAACCTCAAGTTTTATTTGCCAACTTATTCACACATTTATGTTACGTGTTACACTTGGTGGTAGGATTTAAATTTGAAGCTTGCAATTTTTTTTTTTTGGCGCTACTTACGGGGTAGGTATTGTAGGTACCTAGTATGAGTCCCCAGCCCTAGCGAAGAACTCTATTAACCCCTTAAGTGACCCGATTCACCCCAACGCCAGGATTAATAGGGACTAGTGTGTTTTTGTGTTTTTTTATGATTATTCTTTAATAAACTATATCTTAATGCATTATAAATGAAAATTTAAACTATCTAAACCATTATGATCTCCGTTTTATTACTGTAACTACAAAAATCAATAAACAAATAAATAAACGATAACAAATAAATAAACGATAAAAATCAATGTCGAACATAAAAGGTGTCCCGATTACCCCCCTTTTTACGGTACATTTATTCCTGGAAATACTTACCATTTTTTGTGTAGGATAAAATTGTGTCCTACACTTTATTCCCGATGGGAAAAAAAATAAAATTCTGTTGTTATTTATGAAAAAAGTGTTACCGTGAAATGAACAACTTCGAAGCGTAGGACTCGGAAAACGTGCCATTAAATTTAATTCTACAAATATTAACTAATCTGCATACAAAAAAAATAGGTAGTTATTATTATTTTTTATCGGTTTAAAGAAATTTATTTCTCATAAGAACATACAGTCCGCTTATAATGAGATACAAAGTAATCAACATAAATACACTGACAATACAAATTTCCTCCAGAATATTAGCAGTTATAATGCACTTAAATGTTTCTTTAGCTTATATTTAAACATATTTACGTTATCACACTCTTTAATGTCGTCCGGTAATGCATTGAACAGATGTACTCCTTCAAATAATATAGTCTTTCTACCGTAATTAGTGCGTACGCTGATGACTTCAAGTTTGTTTTTATATCTATTTCTCAGGTTATGTGACATTGTTTTTTTCTTTAGTTGTATGTTAGTTTGTATTGAGTTGGAAGTTATGTTTTTAATAAGAATGCAGGTGTAATAAATGTATAGCTGTCTAATATTTAATAATTCAGTTTTTTCGTATACGGTCTTTGTTGGAGTAAGATAATTATAATGGAACAGGGTTTTAATTATCAAATCAAATCATTTATTATCAGGTAACAAAAGACCCATAGATAAATACCTTAACCTAAGTATACATATTTATAACCGTACTAAAACTACTGCACACGAAGAGCCGGTATCGTGTTACGCTGCGAGGTGTCGCGTAGCTGGCCGCGAAAACGCCGATACAGCACACCTTTCGGCCAAAACTCTTCCTTGAGGAAGGTCATCAAATGGTGAGTCGGAACGCGCACCATGAATGACTTGAAATTGGTGCTATGGCGCGCCTCCAACTTCTCCACCCTCAAGGTCCAGTTGGTCTTCACCCGTAAGTACTCTACGATGTCCTCCGTCTTCGTAGAATGATGCAAACGGGAAACGTACAACTGTGTCGTCGGTACTGCAGGACGTAGCAGCGTGTTCGGTCCAGCCAGCGCCGTCCCACACTGGTTGCGATAAGTAGGCTTCCTCTTCTTCCTCTCCACCTTAATGAAGCCGTCCTCATCCAATGTGTTCTTCGGTGGATCCTGCCGTCCGTGGACCTACACAGCGCCGTTAGCCACGCTCGCTGCTGAGCGGCTCTGCTTTCCCCCTTTTGGCTTTTCTGCCTGTCGTTTCATTTGCGACACAGCAAGTTTTGTCTTGGCGACAGTTGCAGAATAGGCACGTTTGGGGGTCGACGTACCTATTACACGCGTCGTTTCCCCGGCAGGTACGACGCGATCAGCGGAACACAATGCTACGCCTGCATTCTTGACAGCCGACGATGTTGATTCATTCGCCGACTGAAAACTGCAGACAGAAGCATTCTGTGCCCCACGACGTGTGTTTATGTTGGAGCAATCCGGTGACCCACTTGTCGGAATAGCGCTGCGCAACAACGCTACTTCGGCACGCAGTTCACCAATGACGATATCCGATGATTCCAACTTCGACTTCATTTCAGCCAGGTTCACCTTCAGAGACGTGATGTCCTTCAGCAACCTGGTGACGTCGACGTGGTCGAAAGTGACAGGAGGCAGCTTGTGCAGCTCTTTTGCCACAAAATCTGGCACATCATCCGGATCGGTCTTCTTGAGCAGGTCGATGATATCCTGCAGACTCTTCTCGCCACCATCCCTCCGGCGAGATGGCATCTGTCCGACTTGGTCGAGCGATTGAAACAACAACAACTTGGCACTGCATACCTCATCCTCCTTGAAAGAGGATTTGCAGATCTGCAAGATGCTGACCTCGTCCATATAGTCGATGGCATGCTTGACGAATGCCAAAAGCTCGTTGGCAATGAGCTGCTTCGTAGCCATTGCGTACAAAAACGTGCAGCAGTAACCGCTGCGCAAAACGCGAATAAAATATTCAAGCTGTGTAGCGCAAACGCGTCCGTTTCCGAGCGCGCATCGCTCACTACTGATGATTTGATTTGATTTGATTTGATTTAATTATTTTATTCTGAACTCTTTGAAGTGAATTTAAATAAGTTACTGCTGCGGAACCCCATATCTCAACTAAATATTCTAAATGCGATTTGACTAACGAGTTATAAATTAAAGTGCGTACTTTACTTGGGATGCAGTTTGCTACTTTCCGTAACGCTCCCAATAATGATGTTAATTTACTTCTGAGATGGTCAATGTGTAATTTCCAGGTTAGTTTATCGTCTAGCCTCAATCCAAGATATTTTTCGTTAGTTGATCGTTTTATTATTTCATTATTTATTTTAAGAGGTGAGAAGTCTGGTATACGTTTATTTTTAGTGGTAAAAATCATGAATGAGGTTTTTGATGCGTTAATTGTAAGAAGGTTGTACTTTAACCACTCGTTTAATAAATCAAGGTCATGTTGAGCATCTTTTATAATGTTATGAATTGATTTGTCAAAGTAAAAGAGACAGGTGTCGTCTGCATATAGTGTTAGGTGTCCTATTAACCCTATTTTATTAATATTGTTTATATAAATTAGAAAAAGTAATGGACTGATTATTGAACCTTGAGGGCAGCCGTATGAGATAGTTTGGACCGAGCTAGTGTGAGCATTTCCTATTTTAACAACTTGACGCCTGTTTTCTAAATACGACTTGAACATTTTATGTGCTGTACCTGTAATACCCATGTTATCTAGCTTCTGGAGTAGTTTTTGATGACTGACAGTATCGAATGCTTTTTTTTAATCAATGAATATTCCTAAGGCATAGCTCTTTTGATCTATATGAGTCTTAATTTTGGTAACTAGATCCGTTGCTGCCGAAAGAGTACTTGATTTCGAGCGAAAGCCATATTGTTCGTTTATTATGACCTCGTTATTTGGGCATATTTGGAGCGGAGGACGCTCCAGTCAAACGATCCATTTTGTTGGACAATTCTTAAAACAAGTAAAATAATAATAATAATAAAATAGCTATACGATTAATATACCTGCGCGCCTCTATAGGTACTACGTCCATCGAGAATTTTCACAGAGGAAAAGCTTGGGCGTCTTGTTGAACCCAACCTACTCACGAATATTCAGCCTGTTTTTATTTGTGATTCATATCACAAATAAAAACAGGCGGTGGCTGCTGGACTGGAAGAAAAAAATGGATACTTACTATTCAGGTGCACTCGAGAGAAGGTTACGCGATCTCATAGGTCAGGTTCGCGGGTATTGTTCAGAAATTGATAATAATTAATTAATATCTTATAAATGGTACCTAAGGGCCGTCGCCTACTGCCGGCACGGCAAGGGATTTTAGTAAGCGCAAAGGATGCTTAACGTTCGAATTTCGGTATGTCAGAAAGCGCCGGGAAAGGATGCCAAAGGCTGACGTATCAATAAAATATGATCGTTAACAATGTTAAATAAGATTCGAAATTATCTGTATTACAAAAAACTCTTGTCGTGTCGTGCCGCCAGTGGGCCGGGCTTCAGTGTACCTGAAATGAATAGTAATAGTTTACGACACCCGCAATTACTCCATAAGGGACCTCGGTTTCCTGCTAATATTATAATTGTGAAAGTCATTGAGATTGTTTATCTGAATGTTTGTTTTTTTTCTGTAGATAGGTACACACACTTTTACAAGCCAACAAATAAAATATTTTATTTAAATTTTCTTTTCTTTCTACTATTTCTTTCTTTCTTTAAATAAAACGGAATTTCTCCTGTATTGTGGGTGCGTTTAAAACATTTAAATTCACAAACACATAGCCAGGCCCGGGACAACTACCTGCAGGCCATGCAAATGTTTCTTCCGTGCGGGAATCGAACCCACTGCCAACTAAACCTTACTACCGCCAACTAACTGCCGTAAACTGGGTTAGTGTTTCGCTATCTAACTACTCTGAGAAGAAACATCGAAAGAAACTCCGGAGATCTCTGGTCGGGATATTCTGGTCTTTTTTAAAGTCCAGACATTATCTTGGTTAGATCATGTGAGGACCATACAGATTAGTGTCCGAGATGGTCTTTTGAGAAAAGAAGCACACAGATATGAATGGACCTGTTCAGTCAGTGCAAGCAATTGTCGGAAAATGTAGAGCTCAACTCAGAAACTCAGGGTAACGTGGTGGTTTTGTTTGATGGAGATGTTTAATTGGTTCGTGGCTGAGAGGATTTGGATGAAACTTGGCACACGAGTACCTATCTAGACTCAACCTTAACACCTTTTTTTTTTTGATTCGGGGTGGAAAATCCTCATAGATGTCCTCCGCCCTGGGGTGGGCGAAGGGGTCTGTCAGACTCATACTGACTAAAAACCACCCCGATTTTCCGTCTCACCATACGCCGGGGGTCGCGGGAACGTACGATCCTTCCGCAACCCCCAGCTAGTGCCGGCCCGTCTATGCAGGCCTCCTCAGGTCGAGGGGGGGACTGAGGTGTCTGACTCCCCCCGCGACGTCTAAGAGGGGCGCGCGTGGAACACTACATGCCACCACCTCGGGTCCTGATGTGTGAACCTTAACACCTTACGCCAAGTGACCGACAACAGTACATTTTCTATTGTGTCTCGTTGTTTGACAGTTAAGGTGTTAAATAATAATCCTTAATCCCGGTAGTATGTTTCCGTGGGATAATTTTAGAAAATCACGCGGGCGAAGCCACTGGCAAAAGGTATACTAGTGTCGTAAATAACGATTTGTTCTAGAACAGAGTGATTTTGTTTTAGTTCTTCACACTTCTCATCTTTGAAATTGCAAATAGGTAACATAATTATTTGTTATTTTAACTTGGTGATTTTGTATTGAGAATAGTGCAATATGGTGTAATTTATTCTCATAGTTAATTAGCTTGATAAAAAGATTAGCGAATTATGAATGTATAGGAATTATAAAAAATAATGCATGACAATTCTCTTAAAAACGAGCACAGTTTGAAATAAACCATAAATATGTATCTACAGAGTTCAAATAAATGTTAATTTTATAATAAATACATCCGTAAAAGCTCATGCACCCTTAGCTAATTGTTTCAATGCATCGCTAGTATTTCTTAGAACATTATTATCATCACATCTAAGTGATATTTTGTACAAATTAATTTTGTTTAGTGTTTTGTATGGAGCGGCTCCGTGCGACGGGCGGGCGGCGGCGCGTGCCATTATTGGAGGATCGAGGTACAGTAGCCCGGCAACAGGCGGGTTGGCGCAGCTCACTTCAGTTGATCAGTTGACGAGTCGCCGGCCGCGTGCTAACACTCCACGAACTCAGTTCCCGCTAATACTTTGGGCAGTCCGTACTATAAATCGGTGTTTGCAACTAACGCGTTAGAAACTTATTTAAACGTACGACAATATTTAATGTGTTCACTTGTGACAATAACAACGAAAACATAATTTATTGGTGTGTTATAATGTTAAACTTTAACGTAATCACCGTGAAAGATGACCGGAGTCATTAAATATTCATGATATCACTACGGATCTGGCAACGTTACTCGTCTCTATCAACAGGTCAGTTTTATTGTATCTACCGTTTGATTCATTGCCGTGTACTTAAATGTTTGAAAATGTTTTATTTTCTATTAGAAAATAAGCCAGGTAACTACTTATATTTTATACTTACTAAAAAAATAAAGCTCAAAAGTTTTATAGAATCAGTCAGATTTGTGAAATTAATTACGTATTATATTGCCTAATTTTTGAGGAAGGTTTAACATCTCGCTGCAACTCTTCAAAGCGGGTTAAACCGCGGGGCACAGTTGAGGTACCAAATGGTTTACGACGGCAAATGTTGTGGTCTTACGATTGGTCGTTGTCGTTGTAGTTGCAATATGTGGAACAAATATTTTAATGAAAGTTTTCAAAACACTGCTTTTAAACTATGGATTTTTAATTGGCGTGAGATGTGGTCAGTAAACTTTCTTTCTTTTTTCTTTTAACTCCAGGACGGTCTCTCCTGGAGTTTACTTAGCACGTCCAGCAGTGGAAGCTTTGACTTTTAAGTTCTGAATAATGTGAAATAACTTTTGATATTTACTATTTTTGATTGCGTGCCGGTGTTCGTAAACTTATGTTAACATTTAGTTTGCATAACTCTATTGAATGTAGGGAACAGCAATTTTCGGGGTTGGTCCCTTCGTAAAAGTTGTCTTTATAGATGTGTAGATGCAATGACTCTTATCAAGTTCAGATATTTGAAACTTTAAATGTCGCGATGTTGTTACTTGTTATTTACTATTTGAGTAGATATGAAAAAGAAAGAGATAAAAGAGAATGAAATCGTTTAAAAACCTAACAAACATGTTGTCTTGTTTAAATAAATACACTGAAAAGTAGGTAAGTACCTACCCACTTATATACTTGAGTGGAATGACACCAAAAATATCTACTGACTCAAAAAGTAGAACGAAGTTTAGTCAGATTTACATGGGACTTTTCTGTTGACTTACAAGAGGTGACGAGATCACAATTAAATGAAAAAATTCTACGCCGATGTCTTTTCAGGGTTCCCTACCGAAATTGTATAAAACGAACCCGTGATGCACCTTCGTCTGATTCTCTTTAATAACTGTTTATTCCAGGAACTGCTATAACTGTCGAATTGCAATTTTAAATAGTTAGGTTTCAAGAATTTGACAGTATTAAGAACAGTGTTCACTAAAAATGAGTTGATAATTTTGTACAAATAAATTAAATCTGGAGTTAAAAAGAGTGCTTGAAAGTTATTACTGACAAACACGATATTTTCAGTATTATTTTAATACAATCACATCACTCCTATATTCCCCGAAGGGTTGGGCAGATGTACCTGCAGTATACCCACTTATATTTAGGTCCCAAGTCCCAGTATTTGATTTTTTTGTTAACCTATCTCACAATCTTTCATTTTATTAGGCAGGCCATTAAATAATTGTGCTCCTTCAAACATTTCTTATGTGATATAATATTAATATTGCTCAATAATATTATTGAAAACACTGCTTTTCCCGGAACCTAAATGAGGGGGTAAAAATGTAGTGTAAGCTGACGGGGTAAATTGGGGTATCATAATTATTTGTTGTAGGTTAGAAATTACATATACTTCAATGTAGGCCGCATACTCTTTGATTCATGATGAAAAATTACCGTAATCCTCCCCTCGCCCCCATGTCCAAAATTTGCCATGCAAAGAATTTGAAACATGTCACAATGCCATTTTCGGAGAGCGTCGGGCTTTTACCTACAGTACGGTACTTCCGATTCCAATAGGCTGTATTTAGTGGCTGTATTTAGATTGTATTTTAGTTTCAGGGCAATCCCAGGCAATGGAAACAAAGACTATAGATTACCTAGGAGATTGAAAGGGCTATTTCCCGTGGCGTGAGAATCTTCTCCTTTTTTCGTCGGTTAAAAATCACAGTGATGAGTACTTCAAAACCATTTGATTAGTACCAGCCTATTACTGTCCCACTGCAGGGCAAATGCCTCTTCTCATTCAGAGAAGGCACGAGCATTAATCACCACGCTTGCTCAAGACGGGTTGGCGATTTCAGACTTATATTAATTATATAAGTTTAGGTATCCTCACGATGTTTTCCTTCACCGATGTCAGTGATGTCCGTGATAAACTTAGAAAGTTCATATGAATTGAAAAACTCACATTGATACTTGCCCAGGTTTGAACTCACAACCTCGTGCGCAAGAGGCGAGGCCTAAACCATTTGATTGATTTTGTGTTATTGCAAAGTCAAGTGAAGTCTGAACTTTGTCGGGTACCTACGCATAGGTACGGCCCTTTCACAAAAATATACAAGTATTAATAAAAGCTGTGAATCTACATATTTGACAAATGGATTACTGATAACGATAACAATACCTGCGCTCTTCGCTTAATATTATTATCAGTTGACAAGGTATCAGCTGATTCTATTGATTGTACAAACTGATTTTATCGTATTTCATAGTTATGGTTTTCACGATGGACGTTACAGTGCAACTGAGATTTATTTCAGTGGTCTGAAAAAGAGTATGTCGATATCAGCCCTACTTGTTGTTTGTTGCTATGTTTTGAGGTGTTTTCACTTATTAAGGCAATGCTTCTTAGGAAATGAGGTTGTAATCCGGATAAATGCCAATGTGACTTGTTCAATATATGTTTCAATATATATATTCAATATTTGAATTTTATCTTAGATATCACTGACATCGGTGAAGAAAAACATCGCGAAGCAATCTGGACTTTTATTCAATACCAGCTGCGCCCCGCGGTCTTAAGCTTCTAGGCTACTAAAATTCACATTCGTCAAACGCATGAAATTTGATTTTGTGCTTTACTATACGTAGTGCCGGCTCTACGTACCTACTAACCAGGGAGCTTTCGTTTTAGTAACCGCTCGAAGCATCCCGGTACGAACAATCAGATCCAGCCTGTCCCTTGCTGTCCTCTTCAGCGACGTCCTAAGCCGAGGTTCGTACCCCGCAGGGGGTGCCCTTAGCGATAGTCGCTTAGCTTATAAGTTTTTATGCCTGGCTGGAGGCCTTAATTTTAATTAAGCCCCCCACAGGAAAGTTCGGTTGAGCAGTAAATATCCCTAAAGGATAAACTGCGAGATGCCCATTCCAAAAAAAAAAAAAAAAAAAAAAAAAAAATCCCGGTACGACTTGGTTCCATGCCCCGGCGGCAGATGGAAAAAATAGTTTAATTGGCCCCGGTAACCCCGGAAGATGACACCAATCTGCGCACTTTATAAAAATATGGAGCCTAAACTTTCAATTTAAAACTCTAACAATACATCGGTGAAAACTGCATTTAATACCATGCAGTAGATTTTGCGTGATGCGTTTATAAGCAAACAGACAGACTAAAATTCTACAAACTATTGTTTTGGCTGCTTTTCCTCTAATACAGACCCCCAATCTTTGATTTTCTTCTACATATATAATGTATATACATCGGTCTGTTACAATTTTACTATACTTATATGTATGGATTAGAGGTACGAGTAATATCTATTTACCGAAAAGTAATGCCTATAAATAAAATGGTTTGGAGCATTGGTCGGATGAAAATATTTTTCTCATCTGTCACGTTAACACCTTAAACGCCAGATGACCGACAAACAATACTGTATTTTCTATTGTGTCTCGTTTTTTGGCAGTAAAGGTGTAAACGGAGAAACGCACCGGAGTAAATGGAACCATATTGACGACACGGTTGGCGCAGTCGCTGACCGATTGGCTGTTGCGCTGCGTATCGCGGGTTCGATCCCCGCACGCAACAAATATTTGTATGGCCTACAGGTAGTTGTTGCGGGTTTGGCTGTTTGTGTATGTGAGTTTAAATGTTTGTTAACGCAACCCACGATACAGGCGAAATTACTAGTGTACCCACACTAGTAATTTCGCCTGTATCGTGGGTTGCGTTTTAAAAAAACAAAACATGTCGATATTTCCTGTAAGAGAAACACCTGAAAACTGGCGATTCGCGTTGTAATGCTTCGTATCACACTTATTACTAGGAAATTGTAATACCATTACGGCCGTCGCTGCCGCACATACTCACACTCACTATCGTACATAGTACTGCAATGCGCAACACGTGTGATGATGATGCTACATTTGTTTCAGATCAGTCTCTTTTAAATTTTAGACCTTTTCTTGGTCAGATCTTAAATGAGGAAACTGACATTTTTTCTTAGTTAGACTTTTGTCTTTAATTGTAGGTATATAGAGATTATATTTCGCTAGGGTCTTTGGGATATCCAGTAAAGGTAACAACAATAAAAATAGTGCAGATCTTCGTATTCGTAAGAAGGAGGGACTTTCGTGTGTTTCTCCCTGGCCACTCCAGAATGAAATACCTAAAGGTTAACGTTGAAACACAAACGTACGGAACGCTTGTGTACGGAGGTTCCCTTTACCGTTACTCTCATGTTGGAAAACGATAAAAAAGCGTTCGTCAGATACCTGTTCAAGCGTGCCCGGTTGATGGCAATAAGCTCGCCCCTTTTTACATGGGACTTAAACATAACTGGCGAAATGTGGGTGTTTACATACAGGTGTACGCATACGGTGTGATCTTATGCTTTAACATGTATTATAGCTTTTGTTTGGTGGTGTGGCTGGGGGGGGAGTAAACCATTACGTATAGGATCCTGGACATCGTATACACTAAAGAATTGTAAGCATTTAGCACCTCTAGGAAACGTAATTATTCACGGCAAGGTGCCTTTTCATGAAATCTAGATTAAGCGCATCAGCGCAGATTAGTTGATCTTTGTTCTAGATGTGGATTTCAAATTATGAGAACTGGAGTTATTTTAGTGAGATAGAAGTGCTAGAATTGAGCAACACAACACGAACCTGGAGGATGAAAGGGATATCAACGCACAAACTGATCCTATGACACCAAGTAGTTTTTATTAAAATGTGAAAAAAAAAATAAGGGAGACATTTTGTAAAAACTCTTTTACTAACTATCTTATTGGGTTAGATAGCGATGATGTTTTTCTTATAACCTTTAACTGTTTTAATTAAAAAACACAACGTAAAATAAACGAATAAATGAGAAAAAAACCGCCGAAATGTTTCTATCTCTGGGGGTCCAGAATCATGCTCCTGAACTCATGGTATCAGTTTGTGCTTCCATTATATTCCATCCTGTATAATGCGTAACAAGAATAATATATAAAAAAGTACTCATAGTAATATTTCAAGAGCTTATTTTGAGGAGCTCGTGGCTAAATAAAAACCGCCACACAGTTACGCTTGCACAGCCCAGTCTGTGGGGATGGGTGACCGTTCGTAACATATCGAGACTTCTCCGTGCCTCGGAAAGCAGGTTAATCTGTTGGTCCCAGCTGTCATTTGTAGATCTTTGACAGTCGTTACGGGTAGTCAGAAGCCCAAAACTCTGACAACCAGTCTTATCAAGGGGTATTGGGATGCCCAGTAGCTGCGTGGTGGAGGTCAGATAGGCAGTCGCTCCATGTTAAAATACTGGTATTCAGCTGCATACGGTTGGACTGGAAGCTGACCCCAAAATATTTGGGAAAAATACCAGGCAGATGAGATGAAGAGTGATATTTCAAGACACGTGCTTTACATTTTTGACGGACTGAAAAACAACATTTGAAATAGAAAAAATAACTATGCAGTTATAAAAAATATCGCCCATACATCGTTTTTGAACCAGTATTGTAAGACTTTGCTTGACACTTTTCATACTGTTAGGTTAGCGGGTACTCCCCGCTTCCCGTTACTTCAAAGATATGTGACATTATTTGACCGTATCTCTTGATTGCGCTGACTTAGAAGCTTGAATGTTTCACTAGTCTTAGGGACCACTTGAAACCTTTACCCTAAGAAAAAATGTCTGGACAGATCGAAAAATGGGCAAAGGTTCTGGTTATTTACGGATCGGAAAACGCAGTTTCGTATTTGCCTTACACCATAGAGTTTTAAAATGTTTACATGAGATAAGTGTGAAGTTACAGGCACATTTATGTTATTTACTCTCTTAAAATGATCTTAATAGGTACTAAGCTTAAATATTCTGTTCTAGAACACATATAATAACGCCGTGTATTAACGTCGTCTAAATACCAATGTTCGTTTAACAAATGTCTTAATCTTCGCAACCGTGACATTGAATGTTTAAAAATAAAGATGGTGAGCGAATAAAAAATATTTAAGAAATAAAATTGTTCTCAACAAAAGATTCAACTCTTGGCCACGACCTACAACGCGTTTACACGTTCTTCGCGCTAAGAAAATTTGCATGACACATACTGAATACCTAGACTATGCACAAATGTGCAAATCAAAATAAGTTTACTGATACCATTTTTTAGAAAATAAATAATCCTGAAATTCACGTAAACTAGTCCAACCAAGGGGATTACGTGTTACCCAGTAACTGGATTGTGGAGCTCAGATAGGCAGTCGATCCATGTAAAACACTAGTATTCAGCTGCATCCAGTTAGCCTGGAAGTCGACCCCAACATTGTTGAGAAAATACTACTCAAAAGATGTTTTTCATATAAATAATAGGTCTTTACCTATGAAATTGCCGTTTTGTATGAAAAAATTTAAATGAATTTTTTTCATGTATTTTTTATTTGTATTAATCGAAGTAATCACCCATGCAATCAATGCATCTTTGCCAACGCAGTGGCAGTTTATTGATGCCCTTCTTAAAGAAATCAGCTGGACGGGAGGCAACAAATTCTTCAAAGGCATTTTGTACTGCCTCTCGGGTATTGAATTTTTTTCCCGCCAAGAAGTTATCCAAATTCTGGAAAAAGTAGTAGTCTGTAGGCGCAAGGTCTGGTGAGTAGGGCGGATGACGGAGAGCTTCCAACCCCAGTTCTTGCAACTTGGAGACCGTCTGCTGTGCAGTATGAGGTCGCGCGTTGTCGTGCAGGAGCAGCGGAGACGAGCGATTGACCAATGCTGGTTGGAGATGTGCCAGCTTCTCCATCATTGTGTTCAATTCTTCACAGTACACATCTGCAGTAATGCTCACCCCGTTTGGTAAGAAGCTGTGTTGAATCACACCGGCGCTAGACCACCAAACAGTGACCATCACTTTTCTTGGGGTAAGTTTTCGTTTAGGGCATTGTTTAGGTGCTGAACCAGGATCCAACCAACTTGCTGAGCGCTTGCGGTTATCAAACAGAATCCATTTTTCATCGCAGGTAACAATGCGGTTCAAAATTCCTTCATTTGTGTGTCTGTTGAGCAGTGCAAGGCACGTCTCGACGCGTACTTCGCGCTGGCGATCATTGAGTTCGTGGGGCACCCATTTGTCAAGCTTTTTTACCTTGCCAATTTGACGCAAATGGACCAATATTGTTTTGACGCTAACGTCGAAAGCTGCTGCTAATTCAGCCGTAGATTGTGTATCATCAGCTTCCACAATCGCCTTTAATTCGTCATTGTCGACCAAAGTCTTCGGACGACCGCGAGGTTCATTTTTCAGGTCGAAATTTCCAGAACGGAAGCGAGCAAAACAGGTAGTGCGTTGGTTTGTAGTGTTAGCTCCGTAAACGTCGTTGATGTTGCGTGCCGCTTGTGCCGCGTTGCTGCCACGACGGTACTCATATTCCATAATTACTCGAATTTTTAACGTATCCATGATGACGAAAAAGATTTAAATGCGATGAAAATGTAACACTAATCAATAAACAAATGACTACTTTTGGAAAAAGAAATCCATGTTTTTAAAATAAAATTAATTTGAAATTAGAATTCTTAGCCAAACAAAAAATATTTTGATTTGAAATGGCCAGTACTGCAGAACGGCAATTTCATAGGTAAAGACCTAATATATAGCCGTGAATGTGTGTGGGTTTATTGTGGAAAGTTTCTTTAGATTTTGGTAAATGTACCAAAACGTATGAAACGTAGGAAATACGTATGATGAGAGTTCTTTGACGAGCGGTTCGTTGCATTGGCGCGCGGTGGGGACAAACATACGGGTAGATGAGTGAGGTGCCACGAACAGGCCAACACAGACAGCGACGCGTGAAGAGAACTGAGTAGTAGCTTACCGAACAGAATATTTAGTTTTTTTGTAGCGGAAAATGAGTAAGGAAGCGCTTATTTATATTCGTTTATAACTTTTAAATCGACCGCCGTATTTTGAAGTCAAAACAGAATGATGTGTGAATCTATATCTTGAAGACTACATAAATAAAAGTTTCTACACTCATTCTTGTGTAGGTTTTGCTAGGCTTATAAAAGTCGGGATATTTCTTGTACTTTTGTGTAACTTAAAATATATGAACCGACTACTGCAGTACGTGGCATGGAAAGCGCTCCGCCTGATGTTGTGCATCCCGCTAAACGAAAAGTCGTGTCTGTGCCGTGAGGTTTATTAAAATATGTGCGATCGAGATACGACACGATGACATCGTAATAAGTGAGGACCGACCGATGGCATCAGTAAATTAAGCCGTTAGTGTCTCTGAAGATGACAGTATTATTATCTATGTACTCTTTTCTCTTGAAGTCTTGACGTAGCGATATCCTTTGTTTTTAGAGTGAAGATCCGACTGGTGATTATTGAACATGATATGGCACTTTTTGTGATGTATGGGGTGACCTGTTTCTGTGAGTTACCAAGTATTTACTTGGGCTTTACCACTATCACGATGTAGCCAAAGCCACAATTATAAATAAAATAGGAAGTCTATTGGGATTCGGACTGTCTATGGTTTATGGGGACTGCCGACAGAAGGTAAAGCTTAAAACTTTGGAATAACTCTGTTTTGTTTAGTGGTGCAATACGTCACATTAACATGTCGGTCACGCGTGACCCATAAGTTTTACCCCTACCAAAAATCGCTCTTTTGCGATCGCATAGTTAAGTTTGTTTGTTTTTCATTCGAGAGCTTAAAATATCGTTTTATTCTTCCTGTAATATTTACATAAACCTACATCAACTAGATTGGTGTCAAATTGTTTGTTTCGTAAACTATAGAGATAAAAGGGTACCTATATAGGGTATTTTTACGAATATTTTACGTCATGAGGCAAAAACTTTGTGACAAAATAGTCAATATAAATAAGATATTTAATTTTAAAAAAATTATAAACTATGATTAGGGCTCGCATAGGGTTAAGATCCAAACTACAGTGAGCAGTCAATAGAACAGCCGATGGCAAGTCAAAATTCCTAGCAAATGTATCTACTTCCAATAAGGTCGCTTTAGCGTGAAATTTAATATAACAGTATCATATATTCCCTTGCGTGGCATCGGTCCGTCCATCTAGGACATTAAAATTACCTGCACTGATCTTGAGAGTTGACCTTAAGTAATAGTAATAATAATTTATTCAGAATATGGTGGGTACAAATACATCTATCCTAATCAAAACACAATATTGACATACAATTTTTTTTATTTTTTTAAGATAGAGTAAACGACGGTGTCTGTGCTAGTATTAAGTGTGTGACGGACACCGGCGCCTTACTCCTACAACTTTGGTAAACAATTGACATAGTGAATTGCTCAAGCCACAAATAATATTATACTAGACATTGTAGTTCAATTTCTTTCTTTTTTAAGTAGGAAAGGCATATGCACGACCTTAGTCCAGTACTCAAGGTCCGTATAGGTACCTATACGCTGAGTTTAGAAATCCTCGGCAGGGAGCAGTAAGCGACGCAAGATACGTTCCTTCTATTCAGAGGCGTTCGGGCCCTAGGCTTACACAAACTTTAAATCACTATTCGCCACTAATATATCTGTGGAGTATACAATCAAATGACATAGACTAGATACTGCTTAAGACATAGGATATCTATAATTATCCGAGATCAGTGTTCTAAAACTTTAGAACAATGAAACATTAAAAAAAAAGAAAAATGTTAGTTAAACAAATTTTCACTTGTTACAGATTAACCAAAAATGGAGACTGACAAGATGTCAACGGCGTCCTCTGTGGGGGCAGCAGAGCGTCGGCCATTGCTGCAGGCGCTGGTCCTTGAGAGACGTATACTTTTCGGCTGCACATGCTTTACAGGACTGTGCACTTTCCTCTGGATTGCAGCCGTATGCACTGAGAAGTGGGTGCACATAGAAGGAGGAAATGGTAAGACGAATATGTTAAAGAAATGTATGAGTAAGTGTATCAGAAATAACTGGAAACCTCTGAAGGGGTCACTGTACTCATTATTACGAATGACCTTGTGTAATAACGTATCTAGATCGTTTGGCAGTACACAGTAAGCAAATTGTTTTCAATAACTGCATGGCATACGTTTCATGGAGGTGACGTATTCGTATGGATAAAAATATAAATAAAACTATACCTACCGTAGTACCCTACCTAAATTAAAATAATAGCTGCAGGTCACATAATGTATGAATGTAAAATTGATGAAACTGCAGGATTTTTTCCAACTATTATCTCTTTGTAAATTAAACTATCGGGAGATTCTCTAACATAATTTAAAAGCAAAATATTTATTAACACTATCATTTGAATTTGACTTGACGACACGGTTGGCGCAGTGGCTGAGCGATTGACTGCTGCGCCGCGTGTCGTGGGCTTGATTCCCGCACAGAACAAATATGTGCCCTACAGGTAGTTTTTCCGGGTCTGGCTGTTTGTGTATGTGAGTTTGAATGTTTGTAAACGCACACATGATACAGGAGAAATTCCCAGTGCGGGGCGACGTTTAAAAAAAAATGTCTTAATTTATTTGTTTTTGCCTATCTTATCTTAAAATCAGCACATCCCTGTAGTCAATAAAAAATGTTTTTCCGTTCTTTCACCGTGATCCATTTTATGGAATCATTATTATGATTACAATACTTAAAGTCTTTCAATAAAGCTCCGAATTTGTACATACTTCATATGTACAAATTCAGAAAAGAACTCTTTATTTGTGTCTAACAACTAAAAAAAAATAACTATTATTTATTTCTGTAAATTGGTTTTACAAACTTACACGTCCAAATTTCATCTTTTTTAATGAGTTAATGAGCGTGGTGAGAGTGGTACCGAATGAGCTAACTTTTTCAACTTCTTTTCTTGAAAAATTACATCCAAATCCGTTCAGCTGGATGAAAAAGTAACAAAGATACACACACATACCGACAAACCTTCACATTTATAATATTAGTAACTGTCATTCCATTGGTTTATGTCCACTGTATTTTTCTAAAGTTTAAAAGGTTTGCGTCATTAAACTAGTTTTGCGTCTCTAATATTTAAACCCACTTAAATTTTTATCGGCTTCTTAAAATAACTCTATCTACGAGCTCAAGAGGGCATTTATTTAAAACATAAAGTTAATCACATTTGGATAGCTACTTATCTATATTATGAGTAGTAGCCACGAGCATAAAATCGTATTGTCCAGTAACTAGGTTGTGGAGGTCAGATAGGTATTCGCTTCATGTAAAATACTGGTATTCAGCTGCATCTGGTTAGACTGGAAGCCAATCCCAACATAGTTGGGAAAAGGCTAAGCAAATTATGATTTTCTCTCGTGTAAACCTTTTCCTGACAATAAAGAACACAACAAAAAAGAATTATCCAATTTGGTACAGTCTTTCGGAAGTTATGCGCGTACGCACATATTATATACATTTCGGCGATTCATTTTTATTTATATAGACTACATCGTTTGAGTTGAATGTCCGATTTGAATAGTTCAAAGTGTAATCTACAGGTATTGAAACATTCTTGAACATTCTTCATTTATTTGGATGAGATTTAATATAAAATTATGGATAACATTGTCTGATTTTGGTCCCTCTGACCCTTTGCTAGAGCCAGCCCGCGAAGTTGAGCCAGTAAATGTTTAAAAAGCCCCTAAATAATATATTTTTGATCCAGCCCGTCCCTTGCTGCCCCCTCTCAGCGACGTCCTAAACCGAGGCGCGTACCCCGCAGGGGGTGCCCTTAGCGATGGTCGCTTAGTTTTTCAAGTTTTTACGCCCTGTCTGGAGGCCATAATTTCTAATGAAGCCCCCCACAGGAACGTTCGGTTACAGCGAGATGCCCATTTAAAAAAAAAAAACTGGTTTTGGTCATTTCTATCAACTTTTAAAATGTAAAATAGAAGTTACAGATTATTTTTGTAGAAATTGATATGTTCTCTAATATTGTAGAATATTATTTTGTTCCATCA
Organism: Phlogophora meticulosa; assembly: GCA_905147745.2. Lineage (NCBI taxonomy): Eukaryota > Metazoa > Arthropoda > Insecta > Lepidoptera > Noctuidae > Phlogophora > Phlogophora meticulosa. The sequence goes on along the minus strand of LR990526.1, from coordinate 7,409,761 downwards.
TGAATAGTTTCCGCAGCGCATGCGATGTAAGACATTTTATGGCAATTTTTTTTATACCTTGGGTTACATTATTGAAATTTGAGTAGGTATTCCTATTTTTTTTTTGTAATAAAATAGCCTATGTTACACTGACTATGTTGTTATGGTGAAAGAAGTTTTGAAATCAGACCAGTAGTTTTCCAGTGTATTCATTACAAACATACAAATCTTTCGTCTTTATAATATTAGTATAGATATGTTATACCTAAGTATAGTGTAGATTTGAGGAAGATTTTTAAACAATAGTATAATACATAGTAGGTATTTAGTTCCATTTGTTATATAACGGGAAAATTACTTTTTCAATCATGGGTAAGTGCAAGGCATTCAATTAGTTTAATTAATTGATATTTGCCACCTCGCTCTAGCGGTCATGTTACACATGTGTGTAATGGAAAATTAGTGTAAACACTGTCAGAATTACATGGATACTAATATTGTGGTTATAAAACAAATATTTCAATGCAAACATTTCGACTGCGATACACCACTAATTGCTGCTGTGACATATTTATTTAGACATAATAAATCATGTCATTTGTAATACGGTAGTCAGACTACAAATAACAACGTAATTATTGTTTCATAAAGCGGATTCTTTAAACTAAATAGGTCTGTTCACAGTAATGTGATGAAAAAAATTATTACTTATTTAGTATATAGTTTATTTACCTACTTTAAATCTCGTCTCACATGAACACAAATATATGGCAGAACTATACGCGATATGTTAGTTGTGTAAATAAAGAAAAGAGTCAAAGAAGTATCGCACCTTTCTTTTTCATAAATACTTTTTTTAATAAACTTTTCTTACTGACCACTTTTCGTTTAAAATAAAAAAGTGGCCAGCTCCCATTCAGTTATCGACTCCATATCACTGCACCGCATTTTGATTAATCTTCAAGTGTATCAACAGTGATATTTATTGTGCCCATCATAATACAAAATGGAACCTATCTGATAATGTAATATTTACATCAAGAATGATTCATTACAATTGTAAATATTTATTCACGCATGTAGCAGTGCGTTGGTTCTGGTCTGTCTGTTTAATATCGTTTATCATAGTAGTGGAAACCATTATTTATCAATACATACTTGTACGTATATGTATTTTGGAGTGTTTAATACTGTTTAACATATAGTAACGTTTATTTTTTATGCTAAGTATAAATCAATGGCATAGATAGTTCGAGACATTTAATATTCGCTCACCTAGTGGCGTCAGTTGCGTTGGTATTTGACGCGAGATGCCGACTTTGATGTCGAACTTGTCGCCTACGATTGACAGGCGTACTACTTTATTTTCAATACACAGAGCACGGAATCGCTGGGCCGGCAGCGAGAAAGAACGACATTCGTGTCCATAAAAGTTGAGTTCAGGGCAAGTTTCGTTGTCACATACAGGCCTCAGGCCCGGGTGGGTTGGTCTCAGGCCGTCAGTAACCATAACTCGTGACAATTTTTGACACTCTTGGATTGTATGGAAATTGTTGACAGTAGCATCCTAAGTAGCAGTCGCCGAAGCATCTCTATCCTAGCTCCCTAACACAGACCACACCTATAGGTATTTACAGTTCATTCTATTTTTGTCCATTATTAATAGCAGACTGTGACGTCTTAGACTAGGTACCTACATTGTTTTTGGAAGCCAATAATAGCATAAAGTATTTCAAACAATTCCGATGTCAAGTCTGTTTTTTCTCGATCTTACAGACGTGTGGCGAAACCTTATCGCGATGACAACTGGACGAGCACAGTCTGGGAACTGCTATTGTTTACCTAAACGCTATTTTTACCGTTACATTGGATAACACCGTGCCACGGGAGCACGTTAAAAGACCTTGGTTCCGGCTGCCATTTGTAGATCTTTGACAGGCGTAAAAGCCCGTAAATCTGTTAACCAGTCTTACAAAAGGGTACCGTGTAACTCTGTTACCGGACTGAGGTGGTCAATAGGTTTTCATCCAGCTGAACTGAAAGGCAACCCGAATATAGTTGGGAAAAGGCTTTGCAAGAGTAAAATTTGTAGTAGATATTCGTTCAACTGTATTAACTTTTTTGTATTACTCCTAGATACGAGGTCCAAGTCAAAAAAGTCTTAAATCGGCTATTAGAAATCATGGAATAGTCCAGTAGATTTTAAAACACGTCAATCTGGAAACTGTTAGTCATCTTACCTAACACATTTTCATCATTTTATTACGACATCCGTAGGAAGGCGTGATGAGATATTCTATTCATAGTCAAGACACGGGTCCGTAACTGTTGTTTTAAAATTAGGGAACCACGTATACCATGCATCGGGCAGTTCATAATTAATCACAAACGTGTGGCAATGGGTTCGTTGGCCTTTGATCTATTTCCGTTCCCGACAGCTAGGCGAACTTATACAACATAAAGATTGTGGCAGGATAACTTGCATTGTGTTTTTTTGAGTTACTGCCAGATACACGGGTGTTATTGGACGATTTTATCTCACATTTTTGTGAGGCAATTACGTCAAAGCCATTTTGTTGATACTTGAATAGTTTCACACCTACTAACCTCCCTACTTACCTAGTTAATTTCATCGATGAATGTTATTAGTTGAATGTTATTGGTGTTTCTGAAAACATCGGTAGGCTCGGTCACTAACGAAAGTCAATTAAGGCTGATATCACACTGGATCGCATTACGTTCTGGTCTGCGTTCTACTCCGTAAGGGGACGCGTTGTCAGTGTGTTAAATATTGTACGTTAACGTACATTTCTTTTACTTACAAGCAACGCTAAAACCGCAGTCCCGCACCACGCTTTGGTGTGCGTTCTACCGTGTGATTTCCACCTTACACTTAAAATAATAAATAACAAAATATAAAACCGAACAGATGTACAATGATTGGAATAATAAAAATATACAATTAAGTACCTACGTGCTTCTAAAGTCGTAAAAACTATAAAAAGAATATCTCCCCGATTTGGTTGACTTAATTAAATCCTGTGATGTTTTTATTTCTTCTGTGCTAAGTATAGGGTATAATGTAGACGTGGTACGGGTAGGTATTAAACGGGTTTATAAATAGTAGCCTAGTTTGCTACAGCCAACAATGTTATTTCATGTCGGAACTGACTTCAAGTTACATACAAGTGACCTATTTATACGAGTATATGTATATATACTAAAATGGATAGGTCAGGTATGTGAAACAACCATACCTAACCTGCTAACCTTTGACTTACCATTCTTAAACGAGAGATAGATAAATAAATACCTACTTATATGTTGGAGTAAAAAATATTACATCACGCCTGTATCCCCTGAAGAGTTGGGCAGAGGTGCACCTATAGTAACACCCACATTTCGCCAGTTATTTATTTATTTATTTTTAAATAGAACGGAGCCAATTACACTATTTAACTTATAATTAATTTTAATTCTATCTCAGTCATGCATCCTTCTCACAAAAATTCAAATATTCTGACATTATCACCTTCCATTCATCCGCAACCACATCAAGATCTGTGTTTGAGTTCAGGAGAGCATTAATGGCAGCTGCTGTTCGAGGAATAGGTGACTTGGAATGTGCCACAGTACGGGAACTTGGAACATCTAGTAAGCGATGTCTTCTGAAACGATAATAATTGTCTGGGACGAACAGGTTGCATATTTCATCATGCAGATCTGGTGCATCAATTATCCCCTTAAGAATTTAGAGCACAACTGTCATCTGATCGCGCGACCGTCTAACTTCTAGGGAGTTGAAATTTAAGCAGCCCAACAGGAATTTAGTGGGATACAAATAAGGATAAAATCCATACGAGTGCTTCTAAAGGTACCTGAGGAATGCTTTTTGTACTTTCTCTAGAGCTAATACATACTGCTTCTCAAACGGATTCCATACGCACGCACTAGACTCAAACTTGCTACGGACCAATGCTACGTTTCAGTCCCATATAATAAACAGGTGGCGAGCCTATTGCCATCAATCGAGCATAAATTAGAATAAGTATAAATTAATAAGACTCCGGGCTGCTAATGAGAAAATTCCTCAGTAGATAAACAGGTTAAATGGTTTGTTTTAGAAATAAATCAAATGGATTCATAATAAACGTCCACTAGTGAAAATAAGCCTAATAAAATCATCGCTACGATAAACGATCTTAAATTTTATCAGTCTCACCACCTAAAGGTGGGTTTAGACCAAACAAACACAGAATCATAATAAGAGCAAGAGCATTATTTTCTTGACATTCTGGTGGGGATATGCTTTAAACTTATTTATAAAATAAAAATAGAAAGAGAGAGAATACTTAGAATGTGGATTCACTCTACACCGATCTCCAGACGAACGGATTCTATGGGACAGATTCGTACTCATTCGTTAATTATTATGGAGGAAATAGGATTTATTACAGGGTGTGGTCTGTAGATAATTATAATATACAAAATGAGGTTGGGAGTTCCTTCCGAATAATCTGGGAAGAAATATCAAAACAAATGCAGTGTATAAATACAGTTTCATTTTAAGTCCAAAACATTGTCGTGGTCAGATCGATGATATGAGAGCCATGCTGATTTATATCTGTGATGAACTTTTAAGGACAACACCACTCATATTTGAGTGGAAACTTCTACTTGATTTTTTTATTCTGTGGATACAAACCTTCTAGACGTAGCCGCGGGTAGTTACGTATCTGCAACTTTATATGTCCATAGCTGGCGTTGATCACTTACCTACATCAGGGTGCACATCTACTCGATTGCCACAAATAACTATAAAAACACGACGCTCGAACACGATGTACATGAGTAACTGAAACAGTTTTTACAAGCTCAACTAACAATAACATTCCAAACTTAGAAGATTAAGTATCAGAAACGAAACAAAAACATTTATAGCATCTGCTTTAAACTGTAATAATTATTTTACTAAAAAAAACTACTATGTACCTACATGAAAACAGGACAAAAAAAGAATCCAAGGGCGCGGGCGTCGAAAAATTTATACGCAATGTTGTCAACGGGAAATATGCTCAAATGTTTGGCAACATTATTACGTTGAATGGCAATGTTGATTATTTGGCCAAAAAGAATCAGACCTCTGGTCACGTGAAGTATTGACTAGCCGTTTGGTGATGTCCCGAAAAATAGATGGCCCTAGTTTTTCAACCCAAAACGGCTCAAATATATATCTCTAATCAAATAAATAAATAGCATCTGCTCGAAAAGTTTTTATTGTAATGAACAAATGTCATCTATGTTCCATACAAGTTGCGAAACATTTATCGCAAAACGGCCATTGCTAAGAAAAACGCACATCGAATTACACGCTACAACATTTCTAACCACTTCGCAAATCAGCGTAAAACAACTTGGCACCTATGAACAGAAAATTTAGTTTTTGATCTATATTAATTACTACTTGCTAACTGCTTGGAATACAGCCAAACGATCGCATGGAGTCATTAACACGACCGATTGTTCCTTTCTTAATATGCTCTTTGGTTCCAGGTATTTACTTACCCGAGACGGGCCGGTATTTTATGTCAAGCAATACCGGAATATGGGAGATGTCCCGATACGTCTTTCAGCCAAACAAGACTTTCACGTTCAAGGATGCACCAATGAACATTACCGGGTTGGACGGGACGTTTGTTTCAAGTGAGTGACTTTTATAATTATCTAAAGTAGGTAGATGATATGTGTAATTGACTTCGTAATTGCTATAGCAATTACGAAGTCAATTACGTGCAAGTGTCATAAAAACCTTAAGGTGGTATACCACCTTAAGGTTTTTATGACACTTGCACGTTATGAAACGACAAGGTCTATTTGTACATATATGTAACAGTTGGATATCGACGACGAATTACCAATATCTTCTATCTCAAAAATTGCAACTTTACAGGACATTTTTACCTTAAGCAATTGGAATTATACCGTACCGTATTAGTTTTGTATGGGATAAACAATTAAATATCTTGTTAAGAAGTTTTGCCAGTATACGCGAAATAGCACTGCGAGTCGATTGGCATTCAAAACTAAAAATCGAAAAAGGTACTTAGGAGGTATTGATACTTCATCGTCGATATGTAGTGAACAACCTTAGTGAAGTTTCAATTTACTGGGAGTTGTTGGTTTAGTGAACACGAGGACATGTCAAAGCATGCACAAAGAAACAACAGATACGTAAAATTACTTCTTGTATGCGGTAATCGATCGCGATATGCGGATCGTTATTTATAGTTAATCAACGCTTGCTGAGGTCGGTCTGTGGATGGGTGGTCATGCATGTCATACTCAGGTGCCTACATACTTTGGAAGCACGTCAAGTCGTTAATCCTGGTGGTCAATCGTAGATCTTTGACAAACTTTATGGGACTAAGAAGCAAGTGTAATAACCAATATTACCAATGGTTATTCTGTTACCCAGTAGGCAGTCGCTTAACGTAAAATACTGATATAAACTGGAACCGATCCCAACAACGTTCGGAAAAAGCTGGTACTTATTTATTATAGTTTCAGCATCTTGACAACAACCATTAGTTAGACACAAACCCCGGGTCGGAGAATCCTCCTGTCTTTTAAGGAGGACGAGGAGCTTTCTGCCCTGTTTCTCCGTACCTCTTAGCTCCAGGACATATTTGCACATTTTTGCGAAATCGCGTTCTTTTAGGACATTGCCATTTGAGAGCGAGTGAGTTATCAAACAAAATCTTATTATTTCTTATCTTATTTCTTCTTATCCTATTTTATCTCAAAATCGCCAGTAGCATCAACTGTCAAGCTAGTTCTTAACTAGCCCGTAATAAAGTCGCCAAACGCTTTCAAGCGCATTAACGCAACATGCTCACCCCCTATTACATGAGACTTAGAGACATAACTGGCGAAATGTGGGTGTACAATTATAGGAACACCTCTGCCCAACCCTTCGGGGATTACGACCGTGATGTCATGTGATGTACCTCCATTACTAAAACTTCGTTTAGTTATTCACCAACATTTCAGAGGATAATCATGTGTATTCCTATTTTTGTTCAAATTCCACCGGAAGTTCCGATCGTTACCAAAGCATTTAAAACCGTTTAGCGTTTACTCCAATGTGCATTAGTAAATCAAACAAAAGGCCGTTTTATTAAAGCAAAATTAACCACGACAGTTTTAGCCTATACCTATAGTACGCATTCCATTGAAGACACGAGGCTTTTTACTGACGCTGACGCGAAAATAGCGGTCTATTCCTAAACAATGCGACGCCATGTTGTAAATCGACAAAAAATCGCGAAGGGTACGGCTGCGGTTGGCAGCGGCTGAAAAACAGAGTAGGTGATACATAAAAAAAATAGAAATGTTTGAAAATCTCACGTGAATTTTTACACGGTTCCAAAAGCAAACGCGTGTTTTGTTTATTTTTTCCCTGACACCTTCTGGTTTTACTCACTCAGTTTGTCCATTAGTTCCCGCTGGTTTACTTTACTATATTTAACATTGTTTTCTTTTCTTAGTTAAGAACCGCTAAACATTAAATCTTCAATTAATTCCCGCAGTCTGACAGACTGAAGGTTGATGCCAAAGTGTTAACTAGAAACACGACTTGCCTCTAAATGCAGACGTTAAATAAGTAAACGTTTTCGACGAAGTCAACTATGCAATAAAACATCTAATGGCACTAGGTAATCGGCAATAGTGTAGCTAACTATCAAAGAAAGCAGTTTGAATTGGTTCAGTACTTACTGAGATTACCTTTTACAAACAACTAACAGGATACCTATAAAAATAGATTAAAAAAAAGAAAATTCTGATGATAATTAGTAAATATTTTTCTTAAATTTAAAATTGTATCACTGAAAACACATACTAAAACAGAAAATTGTCTGCGGCCCTGTCTTGAGCCCTTGTATTTAAACAATTCTTATAAAATACCTCACCTCTCCGTCGGTCACAAATCCGTTTCTTTCATACCTATATCTTCGGACTTATCACTTTGTCAGTTCATGCTCTTGATTGCCAGACTCTTTGTTCTTAGTTTTCATTCCATCTCCGCCATACTTGTGTACTTACGACTAATCAACATTGTCAACGCTTCTGTGTTTTTTTATTGTTATTTTATTAATGGGATTCCAATTTAAAAAGTGGAAATTAATAATGAGGCCATTATTTAGATGTTCCTATTTATTTAAACGGGTCTATAAAATTTGATTACATCGTCGCCGAACATTTCAGATCAAAGTTTTGAGAGTTTAAGAGCTATTTCTTGTAAAGTTCCGTGGAACATTGGCATGTTTCCGAGTTTGGGTGACAAAGATAAATTAGGAAAGAATAAATGACCATACCTATTTCTGCCGCCAGCAGCTTTGTTGTGTTCCTGTTTGAAGGGTTCTGGTGCCGATAATTACAGGGATAAGAGTTTTAAGCTTTATCTCCAGTATGGCAACGCATTTGCAACAAAGTCTGGTATTGCAGATATCCACAGGTCGCAAAGTGGGCTCTCCCTTCCTGGATTGCTTACCATCCCATAACATAAAGCCATAACATAACAAATGGTATTGTTTGAATAAATTTGTATAGCGGAAAAATGTGTCGGAGCTAGAAAAACGAGTATAGATAACGATACAAGCAAAATATCTGTATTTCTACGCAAGACTGGCTTTGTAGCTCAGCCTACATTTTACCTTTAGATTCAGATACGCTATCATTGCAAAACTCACACTAATATGGTTACTATACTGTAATCTGTCTCGACGCTGCTCCACAGAAGCCGACGGATAAGGTACGCACGTGTACTTAGCTTCCCTATTTATGAAAATATTGACGAGGTTGTCCATTGTCTTCCACGAAAACGTGGCTAGTAAACAAATGAACAGCGTGGCTCCATACGCTAGCTACGCTGTTCATTTGCTTCTTTTTTTCTTCTTCGGGCACTCCCTAAAAAACAGAGGACGGTCAACTCTACCGGTATGCCAAGACTATTAACGGTACGGACTGGTAACGAGTTTATCCTGTGTCCCAGTTACAATAAATCATTATTTATAAGTGTTGGGGACTCATTTCAAAATGAACGCCCGCCCTATTCAACAGCCAGCACATGTTCCCAAACTAATAATATTCGCGTCATGCTACGAGTATCAACCGTTGAATGGTGTGCAAAACCGTACATTTGGCTAAAATGACGCGCGCTGTAGTGTTCCTCGTAAATTCAACGCGTTGGCCCAGACGCAAGCAGTTAATCGCTCACAATGTGTTTACCTATTATTAACACCTACAAATCTGTCGTTATTTCCACGGTTTTCTCTTCACAGTTTGTGTTGGAGCACTTCGTTTGTACGAATAACTACTTACATAGCTATAACTTTTGTAAAAGAACAGATTTTTGGGCTTACTGTATCTTCGCACATTTTCATAAAGATAAAACTCACGGTTCATTCTATTCCACTGCAAAACTGTGTGATTTCATCGGCCTTCTGCTTCGTATTCACTGAGAAGTTTATATTTTTTACCCCTGAATATGAAAGATACATTACTATTATTGTTATAAAAACAGACGTCTCATCTTTATCTTTATAAATTGCATTGTTAATCTGTTTACCTGGTCGCTGTTGTACTGCGTCAGAACCGTATATCTAATTTAATTCTTAAGTTATAATTACTAACAGTACCTAACTATGATATTGCTAGAAATCAGGTGGTATTAGGCCAAATGTAGAAATAGACAAACAAGTTTTGAAAGCTCCATACTTCTAGGTACTCATATCGTTATCCTCAAGCAATTAGTATTCTATAAATCGATCCCCTCGATGTACGCAAATGTTACGAGAATAGTGACTTTTGACTCGCGCGCAAAAATATCGCTTTAATGACATGGTAATTTTGTTACTACGCTATAAACCAATGTCCAAATTTAGTGCCTTTTTTTGTACAGCTCAAAGTTTTAACCTAGTATTATTGAACTAAAAAACAAATAATATACCTGTGCAGTATTTGTTTCTGCAACGCTATCAGTAACTCTAATGTGCTGTTTAAAATAAATGCAGATTTCTTTTCTTTTTCAAAATTAATTGGGTTCGATTCGTATTTAAGCTCATGAAAAAATGCAGTACTGGTTTCATTTTGGTTAACTACGTACACATAGTTTCGGATTTAGCAATATGTCCCTTCACAATTATCATGCTTAGTATTATATGCCTACTTATACTCGTACCCACCTTTTTATAGTTTCATAAATGGCAGCCAAGCAAAATAAGTCACCAACTGGCGCATACATTTTTGAACAGCGATAAGAGAACAAAGTTTACAAAAAAAAAACATTTATAGGATTTTATGATGACAGTTTAAAAACAAAATTAAAAGTAGATAAAAAAGTGCTTTTATGCATCATTGTTAATAACAGTAAAAAATAAATGTCTCATGCCACTACTATTCTTCAGAAGCATAAAATATGACTTCATTATGCTTTGTCCTGAACTATTAATGCCATCAGGGTATGTCATCGGTCACAAGAATTTAATACCACATAGTTGTTTGAAGATAGGAAATGTGCAAAATTATTGTGTGGCTATGAACATATTCATCTCAGAGCTGATTTGTCAGATTAGTTTTGCTCCATCGACGTATTTTTATCTCTTTTGTTTCATTCGTATCTTTTGTTTTTGTATGTTCTATATTCTATATTCTTGTACCTATATTACTTCTTGTTGTAGATCTTTGACAGTCCTTACGTGTAGTCAGAAGCGTGAAAGTCTGACAACCAGTATTACCAAGGGATATCTTTTGCCCAGTAACTGTATTGCGGAGGTCAGATAGGCAGTCGCTCCATATAAAATACTGGTGTTGATCTGCATCCGTTTAGACTGGAGGCCAACCCTAACATAATTGGGAAAAGGCTAGGTAGATGATGATGATACCCATTATTTTTGTCTAGAAGTTATTTTTTACCATGAGGTACTTACCATGATCTGTCTTTGCCACACCCTTAGGTCTAGTAGAAAACATTTGCGGCGTTGTACCGCATAATATACTCGTATGTACGGTTATTTTGACTTGTGCATAAAATTTTTAAACAAACAAACTCATTGGTTGGTCAAGAGCTATCATTAGTTTCTACGGAAGCGTTGTTTGACTGTCCTACCCCTCCTCGCAACATAAGTTTTGTCAAGCCGTGTTTGCTGTTTGCAGTGGCGAAATTTGGTGTAATAGATATTAATTATACACTACTCCTGGTGTACTCAATTACTTAACCGCTATGAGGTTTATCGTTCATTTTAGGCGTCACTGTCGTCGGTGAAGGAAAACATTGTGAGGAAACCCGGACTAATAATTAATATAAGTTTGAAATCTCCATCCAGCCTTGAGCAAGCGTGGTGATTGAAGCTAGTGCTGGCTTGATTGCTATATGAGAAGAGGCCTCAGCCCTGTAGTGGTACAGTTACAGGCTGGTATTATTATTAGGTTCAAGATAATCATTTCTAGGCCGAGCGTAAACACCGTCAGAAAATACGATAGTTAGACATAACAGTTCGTTATATTGAGTTCTTAAATCTCTGGCAACGTTATCTACCTAGTCGTTAGGACGTTGGCACACCTAGCAATGTTCAACCATTTTGTCATCATTAATTAAACAACTCATAATAATGTCTGCATCATCTAAATAGCCTTTCCGGTAAAGATTAACGATGACTTTTGAGTTTTACGTACAAATACAATCATGAAATTAGAATGTTTCGTACTGGTAGATGTAGCCACATGAGGCTAAGATTTGCTCCTGTAACAAGGGAACTAGATTACTATTAATGTAAGGAGTTTTACTTCTATGAAAGGGTAAAATCAACTCATCCTATTGCAGCCGAAATTGGTCATAAGACTCTTTCAAGTTGCAACTTACACACACCCAACTTCCTAGCGTCAATCAGCAGCTTCCTCTTTTTTCCGTATTAAAATTCTCATGGACATCCTTCGCCGGTGGGCGGACGAGTCAGTTAGACTCCTATTAACAAAAACCACACGGTTTTCTTCGACTTCATTTGGCTGGGGACGATGGACCCTGGAAGACGATGCTCGCCGCGTTTCCTCGCTAAGCTATTAGTCTGCATGATTAATATGCGGATCCCGTTTCTTTGCCGCCGTGATACCATTAAGGGCCTATCTCTGCTCAGGCTACCGAAGTCTGTTATACTGTTATAGAGAAGACACTTCAAAAAGCTATCTTCACCAGTCTTCTTACTGATAGCGGGAGTAATTCTCTTGTTCGCAAATAAACTAAAAGTGGAGCATCACTATACTAAACACAAACAGTGTGAGAAAAGACAGTGATGGTTTAGAGCTGTCAAACTAGTTTACGTTGTAAACGTCAGCTAGCTTAAAGATGTGTGAAAGGAGTACATCATTTTCTGTCTCATTACAATACGAGCTCCAGCTTTATTCCAAGTGTTCGAAACAATTATTGTATTTTGAACTTTGTTCCGATGAACAAACGTTCTTAATGTAAAATTGTCTACTTAGTCTTGTTGAATGACGTCAGTTTTTGTAATTATAAATTTAAGATTGTAGGAATAGCTAGTTCGAAATTCAAAAGTGGCTGAACGTTTTAAAACTGTGATCTAAAGATAAACCTTGTTTTGTAAAGAGGCCATTTTAGTTCGACCTAATTATGTCAAACTTAATTTAACAATAAAATCATTCGTCATTAGATTTGGGTGAATTAGCAAATTTATAGAAACTGAATAAAACCTATACTTAATTATTAACATGGAATCTATTCATTTATATATATTGTTTAATTGCATTCTGTTTGGTAAACAGGATTATGTAGTTCAATTGGGAGGGTAATCAAATACGAATGATTACTCAAAGGCACTTTAATAACTGCAGAGCTAACCAAAACACTAATAGGTATACCATATTTAAATCCACGTTTCCAATAGTTTATTTCCATTTCCAAATATCAACTTTAGACTAGTGTAAATAAAGTCGAGTTCACTATGTCAATTGCTACCGAAAAAACTACAAAAATAGTGCAAACTGAACCACGTGGGTGTTAAAGTAATTTTTTTGTTTACAATTTTGGAAGCTAAACTGCTAACGCAGGATAAGTCCATATTTTGCTAACGTCAATTTTACTAACAGTAGAAAACCATTGCATTCAACGTCTACGTGACTACGGTCTCGTGTGTGTTCCGTCATTCAAATGCCGATTTGTGTTTAAAATTGCGAGATAAAAAAACAATCCAGTGATTTATGAACTGTTTTTTGAAGTAAAGATTCTCGTAAAGTGGATAAGTCTGCTGTCTGACAGATTGATTTATCATATTGCTTTACTGCAGTTGCGTCGCTTGTGTCGTGATGGCCCAGTGTTTAAGGGCTCGCCTCTCATGCATGAGGTCGTAGGTTTAAATACTGGTCAGTACCAATAAGGCTATCAAATCATAATTATCTTTTTTTTTTTTAAGTTTATTTTAGAAATCTTCACATCAGTGAAGGAAAAAATCGTAAAAAAGACTGGACTTATAATCAATCATCATCATCTGCCTAGCTTTTTCCCAACCATGTTCAACTATATTACGCACAAACCGACCTCAGCAGGCGTAGCTTCACCTTGGATCAACGCGTGCGGCTTTTTATAATCCTGCTCGTTATAATGACTAATAATCAATATAAGTCTGAAATCACCAACCCATCTTGAGCACGCGTGGTGATTAATGATCGTGCCTTCTCTGTATAAGAAGAGGCCTTATACGAGCAGGACTGTAACAGGTATTATTTATTTGATATCAAATAACGAGCAGGATTATAAAAAGCCGCACGCGTTGATCCAAGGTGAAGCTACGCCTGCTGAGGTCGGTGTATGTACCTAACCTTATCTTGGAAACTAAGAATGCTAGCTATTGCTAGCATTCTTAGTTTCCAAGATAAGGTTAGGTTATAAGTAGCCCGGGTTTAATGCTCCCGAGTGAATTATTGACAAACAATTTAGGCATTTCTAGTAACCATTGGCACGCGAGTGGCTGCACAAAGATTATTTTAACTGCATTAAGTGGTAATATATTATACCAAAGTAATAAAGAGGACGCAGTTGATACAAATATAACGTTTACGACAGGAAAATTTACAGCTCATAAAATATAATACAGAAAACTGTATCACAAAATCACATATTTGATATATCACAATAAAAAATGCTGCTTAAAAATAGCATCGAGCAATGAAACGTAACAGTGAATTTTCAGAAAGTCATCATAATGATCAGATTAAAACTATTCTGCACTAAATTGCTGCAGCTGATATTGACAACGTTAGAGGACGTTCATTAATTATATAAGGTGTTTTTCTTTAAATTTGGATCCCTCTGTGGCCCTTGATAAGATATGGTGACATGTGGTGGGACTCCCCATCACGTGAGTCTAACCGTATAATTTTCAGCAGCTATGTTAATGTATTTGTAACGGAAAACCCCATAAAAGTAAAAGAAACATTTATTTATATAATGTATTTATTTTATTTCTTTAATACGATACGACTATATATACATGAAAAAATAAAATAAAATAAATTATAACAGGGCATCTAAAAGTTCATCTACATCACTGTCAACGGGAAAAGTGACCCAGAAGGCTGGCAGCATTGCCACGTTGAATGGCAATGCTGATTCTTTGGCAAAAAAAAAGGCCTACCCTCCCCCTACCCTACCCTTTATATGAGAGTTTAATCTTCATACTCGTAGATTATGCCACACTCATTGTTACAATTATATTATGTATTTCAATTAAAAATTTCACGTGCGATGCTCAATTCCCCTTTTAATGAGATTTTGATGTTATAACCTCTATTCAGCAGCGAATTGGTCGGATTTTATTCCTCAATATTTCGTGTAGATTGGTACTTACCTAACACAAAGTAGGTACTAAAATGAGAGCATGATTTATCGATGGCAAAGATTTTCATTTTCAACACTCATTTTATGATTTTTTTATAAGTACAACAAATAATAACTAAGAAGCTTTATTATTTTATTTCATTCAAACACAAACACACATAAGTAAATAGTCTTTAGAACAAATTAAGCATTACACCTGCATTCCCCAAAGGGCTCGTTTAGGTATACTTACCTATAGTACACCCACTTTGCCCCAGTTATGTTTAGGTCCCACGAAATAGGGGGCGAGTCTATTAAAAAATATTACCTAAAGTCACAGTCTACATAAGTTTTGAGAAGATTCACGTCAGCGCTCATAGAAATTGTACCACGGCTCGGCGCAAAAGAAACTTATCTCATATGTTAGGTCCTATATACCTACATATACATATATATACTAGCTGTACATATATATACACAGCTGTACGTACATATATATATATACTAGCTGTCTCGGCGAACTGCGTACCGCCTCAAAAGTTAAGTTATACTGCCATCTGTTAGAAATGTATGGAACTTATTATAGGAAAACATAACATTTGTAATAAAAAAATATTGAAGTCAATAATCGAAATAAAAATTGTCCTATCTTTTAAGTTTGACCAAAACACACACTGTGTGCAAAATTGTATTAAAATCGGTTCAGTAGTTTAGGTGTCCATAGCGGACAAACAACGTGACACGTAATTGGTAAGTGGGTAAAAGGGGTGAAACATTTTCCCATCTATATCATTGGACTCTTGAAATCTATCGGATGAAATACGCGTAAAAAAAACTAATTAAATTGCAAAATTTCGGCCCCAATACATGGGACATACCTTAAACAAATCTGTGGAAATATGGGTGTACTAAATAGGAGGTACACTTTGCCCATACTTATATTTTATATGTCCATGCTTCTGCCCAACCCTTCGGGAAATACATGATGCATGATGTTATGCTGTGTTTAACCTAAATATATTTCTCTGAATGAAAACGTTAAGCATATTGTCCATTGATATTGAAAAAAATACTTAATATTTATTCCTAACTACCAAAGAGGCCAAGATAAACATGTTGTATTAAAAGCTCTCGTTGTACTACGGCCCAACACAGACAATGTTTCAGTCGCGCCGCGGGTAGTGACCTCATGTCGCGTGTTGAGAGATTGTAATAATCATTATCGTTCTACTAAACCCGTCTGTAGACACTCTTGTAATAATTAAGCTCACAGATTTCAGCGGTATGCAGTGTAAATAATGAAATGTTTTTATTTTTTTGCTCTCATTATTCCAAATGTCTTTTGCTTTGACCGCTACAATATGGTTATGGTTCATTAACCATCATCACAGTCGTTAAAATATACACAGTATGCCTTAAACTTAGACATGTTTGTTCACACGTAAGGAATGCAAGGTTATAAATAGGTTCAAACAATTTCTAAACGCATTCGATTTCCTCATAGCGGCAAATGTTGCATGTTACAAACAAACAATTTCACATCTTTATAATATTAGATTAGACGAAGCATACTAATGTTGGTCTATTTATAAAGTGACGTCACGAACTCATTATCCGCTTTCTTTGTTTTCGTGTTATTTCGAGATTTTCATAACTCTCTGACACCTACCTATTTTAATTACCTGCTAGCATCCAAGATTGTTTAGTTCATACAGAGTTATTCTTGCGGCTGACTGGTATCTGATTCATAAATTATTTAACGCTAACAGCTATGAACCGCTCGACTATTAAATCATTAAACCAGGTGTTCGCGATAACGAGCGAGAAAAAATACCAAGAATCATCCATAGTTGCGGAAACCGTCTAAATTTTTACAAAGAGTAAACAGTTACTGCCCACACAATAAGATTTATAGTCACCGATAAAAATACCACAGTGGTTCTTTCGGGTCGCTAGCTGCTCAAATCCATGGGATCCAAATCCACGTTTCGAGTCATGTAAATAAATGAAGTGAAGCAGAATGTATGGCAGGAAGAGGAACAGTACCTACGGAGCTGCGAACGTATAATAGTCTGTATGTTCAGCACCTACATACGTATTACTAGCGTGCAGTTGCGTAGCGCGGAACATAATTATCTTTCTTTACGAGTTGCCCGAGTTCCACCGGTCGTTAAACGTTGTTCATGTGTGCATCTCTTGTAACTAGAATTTGCTTTTTATTTTTCGTTTCAAAAACAAAAATTGTCTTTTTATATAGGTAGGGGATGTCTGTTAATTGTGAGGTGGTTTTCTTTTAATTTGTACCGAGACGAGTCCTTATTTAAAGAAACCACCTTGGTGAAAATAGCCATGAGATTATCTTTGTGGGCAAAATGGGACACCCCAAAGGAAAAGGACTGTTGTAGGTTTTTTTTTTCAAAAATGGACGTGTGTTTTTCAGTGTACGCTCGCTCCCTTTTAATGAGATTTTGAGTGTCCGCTCCCATTTTGAGCTCGCGTAATTAATGTATTTCCCCTTAGTAGAGAAATGGTTATGTACTAGCCCTCTTATAACAACTACATTTAACACGGCGAGGAATTTGCTAGTTTCTACATAGCAGCAACTATTTTAGTCACTTAATTTATACGGATGTCAACAATTCATAATGGTAAAATTATTTCATTTCTTGTATTATGCGTCACGTTGGATCCTGTCTCCATTGCACTATCACATTGCACATGCATATCTTGGCATCAACCTCGTTCATTAGTAATTCAACACATTGTTTACAAATGCTTGTTATATATCTAAGTATAGCTTGGACAAACGAATGTGCAAAATGTGATGCGATGCCAGTTTGATTTGGGATATCACTTTCTATTATTATTTACCAACATGAGTAGTACTGATAAATATTTTGGCTAATGAAAACGTTTAGAAAAACAACGTAGGTACGTATCTGCATACCTATATCACGTCGTCAACTATGAGCAATAGAGCCAAGGAGGTTGGGCATTATTCAAGCATTCATACTGTTTCTACAACTCTCTAGATTATTCTAGATAATTAATGGTCTTGTCACTTTAAGTCCGTGTTATTTCGATGGCAATACAATGATATGGTATCATCGAGCTGGTGCCGTGATAGAACTGGACGCTGGTTAGGTTAGTGATAGCTGATTCTGGATAAAATCCCATTTCTGTAAGCGTTAACGCCAATGGAAGAATCAAGTTGTATGGAGTTGATATTAGCTTTAGAGATTCCACGTGATACCTTTTCTCATTTGTGACGTCATTGTTATACATTTTGACTTCAGACTGCGGTTGAATCAGGACGTTAGTTAATAGAACCCCTGACTACAACTAATGAAATATTAAAGCGTGTGTTTGTTTACTTTATTCAAACCGTATTTTTATCACAACTTGTCACAAATAAAATGTTGTGTTTGTAAACATTTTATCAAAATGTGAAACTCACTCACGCACTACTGTTTAAATATGATCATATTATTATACCTTAAACATGTCGGGATAAACACAAAAGAAGACTTCATGCAGGACAGAATAGTTTCAAGAAATAGGTATACTTATTATTGTATAGTTTTTGCAATTTTATTATACAATATTTACAGAATTACTAAATCTAATTACAATATAAAACTCCACATCATCCTCTTGCCCTAATCCCAATTTATTAGGGGTCGGCGCAGCATGGCTTCTTCTTTCATACATCTCTATTTGCTGTCATCTCAATGGTCATCTCCATTCTAGCCATATCAATATAAATAATATGTAAAACAAAATAAACTAAAATACATATATACAAAAACAAAAATAAATAAAAAATTAGGAATACTAAATAAAAACCCGACCAATATCACTCAAGCGCCAAATAACTCCTCCGCATAGCTGTCATCTCGAAACGTGCCGAAAAGACTGGCAGCATTGCCATGTTGGATAGCAATGCTAATACTTTGGGCAGAGAATGAGCTAGCCCTTTGGTCACGCGAAGTGATGATCAGCCGGCGAGAAGTTTCGTTGAAAAGGAGACGTGTGCTCCGCCCCGAGCGTTTCAACCCCAAACGGCTCAAAACCGTATTTACCAATAAGGTTACTATTGTGTAGGTAGCTTAGTAAGAGTACCTACATTCTGTAACCCAGATTATCTTACAATAAAAATAAGTTGGCTTGTTCTTCATCTATTTTTATATATACATTATTATTATAATAGGTACTGCATTTATCCTGACACGGGAACTTTATATGGACTTCTTATATTCGTGACTTTTCTTGTCGTAACTCTGTGGGAAACTTTCTTATGGCATTCACTGCAGGGCATTTGGTTTCCGCATTGCAATCTGCATTTGATGTATAGTTGTATACCAATAGAGCATTGTATTGGACATTTCAGGCTTTTTACAAGACCGTGAACTTATTTGTATTGTACTCTCTTATATATAAAGATAAATCTGGACTTCACTCTCTTTACTAATTAAATACGTGTTTGTGAATCATTTTGTCATTTTCATTTAATGGGAAGAGGTAGTGTTTTACAAAGTTCGCCCTTTTTTTCAACACTTTTCCAAATTATTTTTATTCTACAAAATGTTTTAACATAATTGGACTGAAGACTTGATGTGGAATTAAAAGTTTGAAGTGTAGATTGATGTACATATGTACATCAATTTAGGCCCTAAGTTTTTCATAAAATTAACAAATGCTGTTATTGCATTCAAACCCATTGCCGCAATGTCACACACAGACGCATCCATCAATCGATTCTAAGAACTTGATCTAAATGTAAAGTAATATTTATATAATTTTAAATTGTTATTAACAAATTATGATATTAAATGGAAACATTTGTCTGTCAGTTTGTTTGTAGTGGATAAACTCGAAAACGACTTAACCGATTAAAACTTTTTTTTCACCAATTGAAACCTACATTATCAGCGAGTAATATAGGATATATTTTATTTTCGAAACATCTTTTTGAAGGGGCCATCGTTTTAAAATTTTAAGGGGAAGTGAAAATTCGAACGACGAAGACGCGGACGAAGAGCTAGTCATAATGAATTCACTGATCTGTAATTAGTACGGCTAATCGGAAAGCATTATCTTGTAAGATTTTTCAACTAAAATAACCATGACTAGTTGGTATTAATCTTCGGGTAATTCTGTGAGTCATTAGAGAATTGTTTATGTTGCTCAGCAGTCAAAGTGCTAGGCACATAGATACATAAGTACATACTGTTACTGAAATAGGATTTAAATATCGCCATCCTTTTCCCTTCAGCTTATCAAAAGTCTGGTAACCCGCAATTTCTAGTACTCTGCCAGTTTTGACAGCACGGTTGGCGCAGTGGCTAAGCGATTGACTGCTGCGCTGTGTGCCGTGGGTTCGATTCCTACACGGAACAAATATGGCCTACAGGTAGTTGTTCCGGGTCTGGCTGTTTGTGTATGTGAGTTTAAATGTTTGTGAACGCACCCACGACACAGCAGAAATTCCTAGTGTGGGGCAACGTTTTATTTAAAGAAAAAAGAAATAAAAAAAAGTTAAATTTAAATACCATACTTGACAGACGGATAGTTTTATAACTTATTTTACTATCACAATATGTCATAAAAGTTTACGATTCAGATTATTTTTAAGGTGGACCACGTGTCAGATTTCCATATGATGCGATTCACATGGAATCTGAAGCGTCAATAAAATTTGTCAATTTTTTTAAACTTTTGAATCTATTAAATTAGTTTGAAGTGCAACAAACGACTTTTAAATTAAGAATCAACTCGTAAAACGTTGATTAATACATCTGAAAACTGATATATGTGACTAACTCATCATGTAAATCACTCGGGCCTAGCCACAGTATTTAACACGGTGATCTAATCTTTCGACATTAAATTTATTACTTGTCTCGTAACCAAGAGAACTGAAACGGAAACATAAATAGCCATCGTTTGTTGGATTAAAATAACACTTGGTATCGATAAAATTGGATGCCAATTGCGAGTGTGAAATAATATATCTCGAATCTATTTTGGTTTCATAATTAGTCAGAGTTAGCTAGTCACGTCGCTACACGTGTTGTTTTAAATATATTAATAAAAATAATGATGCTTATGATACTTTGTGTTATGTATCTACATGTTGTCATAAATCCGCTACGCCACGCTTGCCAAGGTCAGTCCTAGGAGAGGTTACCTTCCGTTACATACCGAGATCCCTCCATGCCTCGGAAAAAACGCTAAGCTGTCGGTCCTGGCTGTCACTTGTTGATCTTTGACAGTCGTTAGGGGTATTTAAAAGCTTGATAATCTGAGTACCAGTATTAGCAAGGGGTACCCTGTTACCCAGTTACTGGCTTGAGAAGGTAAGATAGGCAGTCGCTATATCTAAATTACTGGTATTTGTCTGCATTGGGTTAGAATGGAAGCCAACCACATCGTTGTGGGGAAAAGGTTAAGCAGATTATGTTGAATTTGCGACGATATAATTTGCCTTTAGCCTTTTCCCAACTTTTTCCAGTAATATCCTTTTTCAAACGCGACCACTGCAGGGTTAATATCCCGACATCCTTTGACCAACCGCCTTACAGCTACATCATAATATGATTTACACCATCTGAGTACCAACTGCTCACCTAGACCAATCTAGCGAGTCCACATTTGGCTTCCTGCTTCATCATCAGACTTTGATCACCAAATTTGGAATTCAGACTCAAACCGAAATGTGTTTCTTGAACAACATTTCCCGAGTACAGCCAAACGTAATACATCACCTATGAAAAGGAGACAAAATTACACTATGTAAGTGTTTTACTAAACTTAAACGACTGAAATTTAATAATTAGCCAATCAATGATTTTGAATACTAGACTTTCTCTGGGACTGGATAGAGGCAGCTTGCGCCTTGTGACCGGGACCATCATCGGACACTGCTTGCTAAACATACACCTCTACACAAAAGGCAAAAAGGATAAATATCTGTGCACACCACGCATGGAGGACGAGATAACGGTAGCGCACGTGTTCCTCGAGTGCACGGGCGTCTCCAAAAATGAACAAAGACCTTGGTATCACCGAAATCCCTAACAGATACCCTGAGCAGTTTGGGTAGCTCAACCTGTTTCTGAAAGGAAGTGGGATGGCAAGAGCGAAGGCCGCCATGGCCCCAAAGGTCCGCTTAAAGGATAAGTGCGGAAACCGACTCCCGATAGAATAGTGCTTTACCCATTCTACGGTTGACTATTGTAAACTCCCCAGGTATTACATTTCTTGCCGCATTGCGATAAACCGAGTACGACTCCGCTTATCCGGCAGCGAGTACCACGCTAGACACCCATAACCGGGTATAGGTGGGGGCGCGATAAGCAACAAATGTAAGGTAGTAAGCAACGAAAAACATATCCAAGTACCGCAGTAGCAGTTAATGACCTACTATA
This sequence comes from Phlogophora meticulosa, assembly GCA_905147745.2. Taxonomy (NCBI): domain Eukaryota; kingdom Metazoa; phylum Arthropoda; class Insecta; order Lepidoptera; family Noctuidae; genus Phlogophora; species Phlogophora meticulosa. The sequence goes on along the minus strand of LR990526.1, from coordinate 7,387,465 downwards.
GCGAAATTGCTTTAGATGGCACTATTACTTTACCATGTAACATTTTATTCGATATTGGTTAACTTTGGAAGTAAATCTATTAAAAATCTCAACACAAAAATATGTTTTTATAAAAAACATGACTAAATACTAAAATATTTAGATTTGATGGTTCTTGATGTGCTCTTAAAAAATATTCCTTTATTTTGCTTTTGATTATTTGCTAGCTTGAGCAAAACTGAAGTTTTTATAAACAAGTCAAAACTGAAACGTAATCTGCTACATACGTACGTTTTATTATTTTAATGAATCTCTTAAACAACAAAAGATCTCAAAAGTTTGCAAAATTGTCATTGCCTACAGAAAATTGGTTCTCCGAGCACGAAATTAAATTGGGCACAAAGTCGCTTACGACAAATGCAATATTTTACAAACGAACGAATTTTAAAGGAAAACGAAGTACCTACTCAAGCTGGTTTCTGTCCAAATAACGAAACAAATTTCCAAGTTACTTCTTTACAAGTGATGTATTTCACAGCGGCAATGTTTTGCCTCGGGTTTGCTTGTAAATGCTTTGAGACGTTGACCAGACTTACATTACTGTCAAGATATATATACAATCAAGATCGTGTTGCAAAGCAGGAATATAGCAACCGGCCACGAGAGGGAAAGAGAGAGTACTTATAAAGATAGAAAGTTTTGTCTGGCACAACCTAGGTTCGGCTCGTGGAAGAAAACAAAACGCTGCCAAGTGTGAGTTAGAGTCACATAGGAAGGGTGCCGTTCATTATTTTCAAAAATCACGATTCCTGTTTGGGCGAATCCTTTCATTTTTAATTCAATTTATTATTTATTCTTAAAGCAGTAATAGAAATACGCACTCCACAATTTTCAACTGTCTGCATATTATTCATGAGATTCAGTCCGCTGACAGACGGACGGATGGACAGCGCGGCGGAGTTTTAGTAATACAGTCACGTTTGAACCTTTTGGATACAGTACTCTTAAAATGTCTGTTATAATGCTGTTATAAAACATGCGACTGAAATTAATATCTTCTTACTCGAGCATAACATCACGCCTGCACTCCCTGAAGAGTTGGGCAGAGGTGCACCTATAGTTACACCCACATTTCACCCAGTTATTTTTTTTTAAGTCCTAAGTATTGGGGCCTTATATTACTTCTGCCTTATTATTTGTGCACAAATCCAGACTCCGGACCGCTAATTAGAAAAATGCTATTGGTTAAACTCAATGGCACGTTACCCGACCTGGGAATCGAACCCAAGACCACTCAGCAGTCGCACTTTGGGACCATTATGCCAACGGCAGGCAGTCTTACTCGAATTCTGTGAATAAAACTATGAATAATTAATAAAGCTCCTAAAAATAAAAAAATCTTAAAATGTATTAATCTAATTAGTTTTCATATTCTTGTCCTATAAATCATTCAAATTGACATAAAATCCGGAATGCATTGTTACTAAAGGCAACGTCGTGAAGATTCTGTATTAGCCAAACAATTCAAGATGTTCTTGACTATTTCATATAAAATCAAACTATCAATTGGAAATTTTTGTTTTTATTCCTTCTCAAGGGGACCGTACCACCGAAACTATGATAGTCTACCCAATGATAGAAGGCACAGTTACTTGTATTCTATAAAAAAACAAATGGCTTCATAATATTTCCGAATATTTTCACCCCTCGCCGTTTTGAGTCAGAAATTCGCAATACCATCAAGTGCCAGAATTAAACCTGTAAGAGCCCTTTACCAGCTTTTTTTCTCGAGTTTAATACAAACAGACAGATGGAACTTAAGAAGATAACAATACCTACCGCCCCATCTCAAATAAACGGCTGATATGCCCATTAAATGCTTTTAGATCCTTTTTATGAAACTCCAAAATATTTATTAATGGGCTAAATTGCTTTTCCTTTTACACCGAAACGTACAAGTGAGTGTAAATTGAAATTACTTTTTAATCGAAATTATATTGCCTGTTATTGTTTTAGATTTTTAAACCTTGTCTTTGGTCTGTCGAAAGAATAGATTACATTTTTCGCAAGAGATTTTATAATTAACGATAAAATCTTTAATTAAAAAATCTCTTCGGTACCTAATAATAGTCATTTGTGTTCTTTTTTATGATAATATTATTAATTGTATCTCTCTTTGCAGAATCGACCAATTATCTGGCCCCGCCTGTCATGAATCGCGGCGGTATTGAGTTAGTTGACTTAGCCTATGATGAAAATATAGCAAGTAAGTATAAATTTCTTCTCAATTCCTATATTATTTACTAACGACCGGCTCCTGTTTCTTGCGAATCCAACATATAATAACTGGCAAAACATCGACTTGCTTAAAATATTTATGAACGTACACATAAACCTTCGGTATTTAAATTCTAAGGGTACGATAGTGGAAACCGCATGTGTTGTGGTTAAGCAGAGCTAAGCTGTCACACAGACAGACACGAAAAGCAACTTAATGTCATACTATGTTGTATTTAGATGTATAATATGTAAAAGCAAAGGACTGAGTGAAATAGTAAAAGATATTACAACATCATTTCGTCAATGGAAAACAAGATTTCACTTTTCAAATAGTACAATCAACAATATAACTATTATTGGAATCTATAAAGGTCAATTGCAAGGTATGATACAGAAAGATACTCCTTCTTTTACATTTCATTTATCATATACATAACTTCTTCACGCGTCACCATGGCAACTATTGATCAAATGAACGGGTGTAGTATCCACATAACGCAGAGCAATACACCCTTGTAAGATTGCTAGCTTCTAAAGCCCATTCTGTTTCGAATCCAATATCAGGTGACAAAGGCAGTCAAAGTCTTTTGTAACCAGAAATAAATCGTGCATGGTCTGCGCTGTTCTATTATTCTTACCATATTTTTGTATTAAATTTTGTTCTCTATTATAGATGAAATCATCGAAGTTTTACAAACGATTCTGTTTTGTTAATAACTTTCTTTATAACCTGTTTTAAAAAGCATTGACATTGAACAATTGATTGGCGTCAAAAATTACCAATCCTATGAATTGTTTGAAATCCTTTACCGTTTCATTATCCTCAAGAAAAGTATCTGGATATTTAGCAATGGTTCTACGTAGATATGTATATTTACATACATTGTGAATAAATGATGTGCAAATATCATTAATATACAGCAAACATTTTTGAACTTGGCTTTTTTCTTTTTACTCAAAACAATATGATCAAATATTAAAATTTTGTCCTAATGAACTGAAGTACTCTATTAAATTGCATTGACATTCATATTTTCTTTGTTTAGATTACGTACGCACCATGATATCTTTTGGCATCATTAGCCTGTTCGTCATGGCGATGGGTTGTGGCTTCTCCGTGTACACTTTTCACAACCCTCGCTACATGTTCAAGCGTCTTGCCGCGGGCATACACTTCATTAGCAGTAAGTATTTGAAAATGTTTACGTTCAGTTTATTGATTTACTGAAAAATATGGATCAGTTACGTTGTTCAAACAAAATGTAGTATTGAAAATATTTAGATATTTTGTATGCAAGTGTTGTTGGATATTTCATTAGAAAATTTATGAATTTCTCAGTCGCAGTCTAGAGTTTGTAAACATTCCCGTGCCTGAGAAAGCACGTAAAGACATTGGTCCTGCGCCTGATCTTTCTTCCGTCGTGTTGGGATACCATGTCATTGGAAGACAAGAAATAAAAGACGGGTGGAAGAGTGGACACAATTATGGAGTGCACATGTATCCACTCTTTCATTTGTTTTTTAGTTTGTGTTTGCGCACACTCCTATGCACTACAAAGTGTAATTGAAATCACTTACTGTATACTTTTGGCGGCACGGTTAGCTCATTGGCTAAGCGACTGGCTGCTGCGCTGCGTGCGGCGGGTCCAATTGCCGCACGGAACAAATATTTGTATAGCCTACAGGTAGTTGTTCCGGGTCTGGCTGTTTGTGTTTGTGAGTGTAAACGTTTGCAAACGCAACCACGATACAGGAGAAATTTTTAGTTTGGGGCAAAGTTTAAAAAAAATCCTTTTGGTGATGTTTAATTTGTACATCTTTTTGCAGCCTCTTGCACGTTCGTAGTGGTGCAAGTAATGATGTCTTCTGTAGATCACATGAAGAAAAACGTGAAATTTGTCTACCCCGCTTCGGCCTACCATTAGTAAGTATGAAAGTTTTTATTACATTCTAACACGTCTCCCGCGACTTCATCCGCGTGGATTTCGTTTTTGCCTTCGAAATTAAACATCCCCCTCTATGCCGTTTACAGAGTATTGAAAATAAAACATAGCCTATGTTACTCAGGGATACTGTAGCATTCTAGTCGCCCTGTAGTTTTTGAGTTTATTCATTACAAACATACAAATCTTTCCTCTTCATAATAATAGTATAAGTATAAAAGTATAGGTTCCTATCAACCACTACCTAATTGCAAATTATCCAAAAGTAGGTAATCTTATAAAGTGCAATAAATAAGCTAGTACTTCTTATGTTTTAAGTTGCTTATCAAAGCAATATACTATAGAGTTCTTACAATCATAATATGTTACTGTGGTAGTCTATTCAATATCCTTTTGACAACCGTTCCAAAATTCTATTGGCTCCTGTTTACAGTGTAATGTTTTTGACGTATTACTAACTGCTTTGATAGACGTTTGTATACGATCGGACCAATGCATGTTAAGTGCGGCTAACATCGTCCATTGTTTATGCGGGCATTATCATTTCGCGTTGAAAGCATTCCATTGTACAATTTTGTACAGACATTTTAGGCACATCGTGGCTTTACTTCGTATTTTTATAAATGATCAGTAGACGTCACTGAAATTTCTTCTTTTTCCACAGCTACAACATCAGCTTCTTCTTGGCCTGGTTCGTGGTTCTTGTCAACTTCTTCGCTGCTGCCTCTTTCCTCTGGTACTCCCGCAAGAGGAAAGGTGACAAGGCAGCAACAGACGAGCTTGCTATGGCCGATGAACCCACCATCATTGGCCGATGACGCTCCAAGCGAATCATTGTCACGCGACATCTTCAGTCGCGGGAAAGCTTCCTCAAATCTCTACTGAACAGTGCTCAAATGACCAATAGCTGTAACTATGTTCAAGTCTTCCATGTAATGTATTCTACGAAAATAAGACTAGGTGTTGCGGCTCAGACGACGTTTTGCCATTCGAAATCGTATGCAAAATCATTCGGATCGTGGGAATGGAGTTCTGTTCAAAATATACTTAAAGTTACAATTTTAATCTAATCGTTATTAAATGCGGTTATCAAACATAACTGCGACAAATTAATTATGAAAATAATTTTCCAAATGACGGGATTTCAGAGAAATCATAAACGCTGAATAATTCCATGTCTTGTCAGTTTTTGAAGTTACACGAGTGCGAACTCGTTGGAGTCTGCTCTTACAACCGATTGGTTTCTAAAACCATGCAATTCGCCTGGAAATCTCGTTCGATCACGAGCTGCAATGACTTTATCCGATTAACACGAACTGAGACTTGGTTTGGGTCGCATCACTAACATAATTACACACCGTCAGTTTCAGCTTTTAGACAATTCTTGACTGATTCTGTTACCTTGAATTTAATTACTCCCTGAACGTGAATCGTGACGTTTATATTAGTACGCCTTGTTAATCTTATAAGCGACGGGAAAAATAATCTTTATTGCGACATTTTTTTACAACCGGCTTGCAATATTTTTATGTGAAAAACGTATTTAAATTTTATGTATTCGCCTCGGACTTATAGGATTAACGAAGTTAATGTACATCGTGTTATAAAATAGCGGTTTTTTATAATTAAGATATGCGTAATCTTTTGCGTTATTGTGTAAATTATGTTGTACTATATCTATGCTGCCATGACACTACGTGTAACTTGATTCTAGTCATACTTATTTATTATAATGCATAATTATGTTTGTAAGGATTATTTCCGTAAATAGTTTGAATATTTCATCGTGAAACTCATGTCCTTGTTTGTGTAAACACAAAGACAAAGGAGAACTTAATTTTGTATTATTGGAATTCCTCATACAAATAAGAACAAATCGAGTTGGGACCAACAGGACATAAAATTCACTATTGTCTAAACATCGGGGACTTATTTATAGAGCTTTCAGAGCGGGGAGCGCAGGAAACGCTTTCTTAGGGATAGGTAAGTTTGAGTTAAAACAGTTACGGAATGCGTCCTGAAGAGTGGTATTGTTTATTCCATTATACTTGCATTATCGTGTGTATTGATGTTATGTGCGTTCTTCTTATATAAAAATCTTTTTTATTGAATAAACTTTTAAAACTTGATTCCTGTTTTTTTTTCACCAAACCCGAATCTTCTAAAAATACCAGCCTGTTGTCCCACTCATATAGAGAAAGCACGAGCATTCAGCGACACGCTTGCTCGCTCAAGGCGGGTTGACGATCTATGTTTACACAATTCATTTAATGGCTGGCCATCCGAAATGACATTCAGCTTTAATTAAGGTTTGTTTATGCTGAAGTGACAAAGTGTTATGAATTAAAATAAATACGATTTCATATGTTTTGGTGTGCATGGAAGTGATTTTCTGAATTGATGTACTGCGGTCCAGGTCTTTAACATTTTACAACAGAAAAATGTCGTATAAACTTTTTGACGGTAGTTATTCTGGGATGAGCATTGTCGAAAGTCTGGCAACGGCCCAGAGTTGAGCTGTGACACTGCCAACGTCAACAGAGGTCAGTGGCCTAAAAAAAACTGATGAAGGAAAAGGCCAGTAGTTGTAATGGACTGATGCCTGGTTCCGATGGCCCAAATCTTCTACCGGTTGCCTCTAGTTGGCGCAGTGCAAAGTAGTGTAGGGATGTAGAGGGTAATTAGAACACCAACATAGTTTGGATTAACGGAAAACTATATTTAAGGCCACCTATTTAAACAAATCTCCAATAAAAATATATATATATATATATGCTATAAAAGGCACCTATTCGGTACGACTTCCTCTTTATTCCGTCTTCGCCGTCGAGGCCCGTCGCGACGACTCCGTCAATGCCCTCCCCCCGACCCTTTGCTAGAGCCAACCCGCGAAGCTGAGCCGGTAAATGTTTAAAAAGCCCCTAAATAATATCTATCTGATCCAGCCCGTCCCTTGATGTCCTCTCCCAGCGACGTCCTAAGCCGAGGCTCGTACCCTGCAGGGGGTGCCCTTAGCGATTGGTTGCTTAGTTTTTAAGTTTTTACGCACATCTGCTTTTTTCCGGAACTGCTAAATCCGGCTTGATATTTAGAATGGTTAGAAACATTGCAACTTGTTGGGGGGTTTAAACTTTAAAGTGGGTCAAATATAGAGGATATAAAATCGAAATCACTCTGTTTGTATGTTTGTTGCCTGTATGTTGGGGAAGGACATAGGATAGTTTTTTATTACATGACTTTGTCTGCATCCGCGGTAACCGACATTCACGTGAACGAAGTCGTGGTGAAAAGTTAGTTGAAAATAAAGGTCAAAATAGCATAAACTGTTTACTATTTTATCTAGTTGACACCAAACTAAAACGATTTTGATGTACCAATTTGCCATTTCATGAAATCGTAGTAATGGTCGTAGCCAATTACTACGGCGAAGTCCTCCACCGACGCCTAATGAACCATTACCTAGTGGCCTAAACCCACCAGTACCCGAAGATAATGAATTGCCGAGTGAAGTTATCAGTACGCCGGAGATCCAGAAATGGTTAGGATCTATTGATACAATTTTGAACGAAGTCTGCACTATTGTCGGCGATGGGAAAATGAACTCAGACCAGAAGCTTCGTGTCTCCAATCTCTGCCGGAAGGTTTCAAGTGGGACTTCTCAGATGGCCGTTTTATACCAATCGTTGAAGCAGAAAACAATCCAGGCCCATGCCAATATCCAGCACTTACAGGTTCACCGGAACGTTGTGGACTCTCTCCAGCAGTTCAAAGAGGTCGTGGAATCAAAGCTGAATCCATCGGACAATACTTCTTATGCTAGCATGGTGAAGAAAGGTTCCGATAACTTCGTCCGTCCTGCAAATTTGAGATCAGTCGCCATCTATCCCAGCGATAAGACCAGAACGAGTGACGACACCAAGTCGCTTGTTCAAAAGATAATCTCCCCCGAACAACTTAAGCTTCATGTTCGTGGCCTGCGAAAAGTAAAAAATGGGGGCGTTCTGATTAGCACCGAAAACAAAGGCGATATTGACAAGCTAATGAATTCGGAAAAATTAGTGTCATCGGGCCTTACAATAGAAGAACCTTCTAAACGCCGCCCTAGGGTCGCCATCATTGGTGTTCCCGTCACCCTTACCGAGAAGGAGGTATTTGAATGTATTTACGAGCAGAACCTCTCAGATAAGTTGCCGAATGTAACTCGTGAGTCCTTCCTTGAGAGCATCAAATTAAGCCATAAATCGGGTAAGAAAGACCTTCCTACCTGTAACTACATCCTGGAACTACCTGCTAGCATAAGAAAAAATATGATAAATCAAAGCCGAATTTTTATAAATTGGACATCATGCCCTGTGAGAGATTTCACGATAGTCACCAGGTGCTTCAATTGCCAGCAGTTCGGACATGCAGCCAAGTTTTGCCGAGAAACTAGTCCTACTTGCAACCACTGTGGAGTGACTGGACACTCCTTCAAGGAATGCAGCAACAAATCCTCTCCCGCTCAATGTGCGACGTGCAATCGCTTCAAGAGGAAATGTGACCATCCAACTGGTGATGTAAGTTGCCCGGCGCGCAAATATGCAGAGATGAACTACATCAACTCAATAGATTATGACGGCGTCTAAGAGCGCCACCGAATTCTTTATTTAGCTAGCACATAAACAGGTAGTTTATACTCTATTTATATTTCCACTTAGTTTGTAACTACCATGACAAAGCAGCTTTTTTGTGATTTAGATTGTTTTTCTGTGTCTGAATCTAAAATGTGTAATGTTGAGGACTGTAAGCACCTTCTTCCGTCTGGTGGAAAAACGTTAACCGTACTCACACAGAATATCCGCAGCATAAATCGAAACATGAACGGATTTGAAGTGTTACTACAGAATCTTGACATAAGCTGTGATATTATCGTCCTAACAGAATGTTGGTTGTCAAAACAGAAAGTCAATTTACCACCACTTGACGGTTATTATTCTTATAAAACTGACAGAAACATAAACCAAAACGATGGATTAGTAGTTTATATCAAAAATAATTTACGGACAACAAAAGAAGAACCTATATTCCAAGATAGTAATTGCTTAATAATCAAAATTATCCCCGATTCGGTAGTCATGGCTATTTACAGGCCTCCATCTCAAAATATGGACAGATTTTTAGACTCGCTTGACACTAACCTAAAAAACATAACATCGTTTAAAAACATAATACTTTTGGGCGATATAAATATTAACATTGCTTCGGGAAAAACCGATACACATGTACATAATTATCTGAATATTTGCTCATTTCATGGACTTTTGCCAGCTCACTTTCACCCCACGCATCAGAGTGGCTCATGTTTAGACCATATTATTTTAAAATCAAAAAATCCATCCAAAACATTGGTTACTAATTCTTCGCTTACCGATCATCAAGCCGTTTTACTAACATTACAAAATATACGTTCACCTAGAAAAAACTGCATGCGTAGCTACACTAAAGTCAATATGACAAACCTGGAAAATGACTTACGCGGTATTAATTTTGACCCGGTTTATAATTCAAACGATGCAAATATATCTTTGAAGTATTTCATAGACTCTCTACAATATGCAATATCGAAAAACACATTCACTAAGACAATACCTAGAAAGTATAGTTGTATTAAGCCCTGGATCACACCCGGACTCGTTCGTTGCATAAGACATAGAGACAAACTTCACCTAAAATTGAAACTCGCACCTGATAATGAAATACTTTCTGTTATATATAAAAGGTATCGAAACTTCTGTAATAATCTTTTGAAAAAACTAAAAAATCAATATGATAAAAATGAATTACAGAAGGCGGGGAAAAATAGTAAACTTGTGTGGAAATTTATCAAAACTAATACATTTAGATCAAAAAATCACGAACCTCCGTATGATTTACTATCAACAGAATCAAACCCATCCGAAGCAATGAATAACGTAAACAAGTTTTTTGCTAACGTTGGTAAAAGCTTGGCTGAAAAATCTTTAAATTCTAGTAATTTTCGCCGTCAAAACCCGACTATGTCATCCTCTGCACTAAATTCTTTTGTTTTATTAGATACCGACGTTGACGAGGTAGTAAGCATGATAAATGGGTTAAAGGATGTTTGTGCTACTGGGTGGGATAACATACCTAATAATATACTAAAAAGATTTAAATTCATACTTGCACCTCCACTAACACATATTTTCCGGCTATGTTTATCTAAAGGAGTATTCCCCAAATTACTTAAAAAAGCGGTGGTCACACCTGTCTTCAAGTCTGGAGACAAAAGCTGTGTGAATAACTATAGACCTATTTCAGTGTTAACAGGCCTCTCTAAAATTATAGAAAAAATCATTAACAGCAGATTGATAAAATATCTGGAAGATAACAAACTACTTTCAGATAGTCAATTTGGTTTTAGGCCCAAAAGATCAACCAGCCAAGCGGTACACAAATTGACTAACTATGTTACTACCAATCTAGATAAGGGCATGCACACAATAGGGATCTTTCTAGATCTTGCCAAGGCCTTCGACACTATTTCATGTACTTTACTTTTGCACAAGCTTGAAATACTTGGGATAAGAGGAGTCCAACTTCAACTATTATCTGATTATCTTAGCGATCGTCAGCAATGTGTAAAAATAGATCATTATACAAGTTCTGAACTTAAAAGTAGTGGTTTTGGAATTCCACAAGGTAGCATTTTGGGCCCTACGTTATTTTTAATCTATATAGATGCACTGTGCCGCCTGTCACTCCAAAGTGGTGTCATAATGTCTTATGCGGATGACACCGCTCTATTGTTTTCAGCTAAATCAAGAGTTGAGGTCTATGAACATGCTCAGAATGGTTTTAACATTGTGTCTAATTGGCTTCATAATAATCTACTGACATTAAATGCAGATAAAACAAAATACATTTTATTTACAATGAGAAATACTAACATACCGCTTACTAATCTAAAAATTTACGCGCATAATTGCGGCACGTACGCTGACACCGCATGTTCCTGCTCCACTTTAGCAAAAGCTGACCACTTAAAATACCTAGGTGTCACTATTGATACTAATCTAAATTTCCGTAAACATATCGAGTTACTATGTACTAGAGTGCGCAAATTAATATATGTCTTTAAGAATTTACGGAACATAGCAGACTATAAACTCATTAAACAGGTTTATTTAGCTTTGTGTCAATCCATTCTTACATATTGCATAACTTCTTGGGGTGGGGCTGCAAAAACAATTCTACTCCCTCTAGAGCGTGCTCAAAGAGCAATTCTAAAGGTTGCTACCTTTCGCCCTTTTAGATTTCCTACGCACGAGCTCTACCAATCATGTAATGTACTAACAGTACGGCAATTATTTATACTAAGTACAGTACTACACCAGCACACGGCACTTCCTTTTGACCCAGTACCTACCGACAAGAGAAGGAAGGACTTGGTTTGCATAAATCCTCAAACTAGTCATGCGTTTGCTAATCGATTTTTTGTGTTTTTAGGACCTTTTCTGTATAATAGGCTCAACAAGTTACTAGGCTTATATAGTGTAAGCTATAAGAAATGTAGTATATTGTTAACAGAATATTTAGCGATACTCAATTACACAGACACAGAAAAACTTCTAGAAATTTTGTCATGATGATATATTATTCCCTCGTAAGTATTTTACTTTTGTAAATTTACATAGGTTTAGTTTTAGATATTAATGTACTAATAATTAGGTTTTTTCTCATAGTTTTTTCTATAGATTATTTTATTTCAGTTTAACTTTAAATTTTAGTGCTTTCTTTAAATTAAATGTAAAGTGATGGCCTGAAACACAGGTTTGAATTAACCTAGATCGGGCGGGTCGCTATCTAACATTGTAATCTCGAACCATCATTACCGACTTGCACCTGTAATAAACATATTTTAGTTTTAGTTTAGTTTTAGTTAATTATACCATTGTTTAAGAAATAACACTACTGCACATAAATGTACATTTTTGTAATACTTTTTTATAAATAAATTATTATTTAAAAATTTATTTATTTTATTAGTATCATAGAAAAGTATTCACAATAATGAGTAGGTAAAGTTTGGGGAAATTAATTGTTGATCAATGGACTACTAACTTAAATTACACTTGTATTCTAAATACGAAAGTTTGTGGGTATGTGAGTGTGTTTGTTTGTTTTTGTAACTGTTGTTACACACTGAAATGTCTGAATGTATTTGCATGAAATTTTTATGAAGGTACCTCATACCATAAATTAACACATAAGCTACTTTTATCACAAAACATATCTCAATTTGGAAAATGTTTTTATTTTCAAAACAAGTATAATACTTGTTTTGAAAATAAAAACATTATAATGGGCTAGAAAATTAAAGGCGCAACGAAAACTTCGTGTCTGTGCTGCTAACTGGTAAAGAGTTCTTATTTCAGAAAGAGATTTATTTGGTTAACTCGACCTGATTCGAGTCGAGTTAACCAAATAAATCTCTTTCTCTCCGCAGAATAAAAGAGTGGGAAAAATTTAACCTACGAGATTTGATGAGAGACAGACACCGGGACAGTTGAAACTAAATACAAGCTTGTAAAAAGTGAAGTACCTATTCCCGTGGGAGTTTTGAATCGTCTTATGATGACTTTCAAACTGCGGGTAACAGAGCCTGAGGGGCGCAGCTAGTTCTCAGTAAATTAAACGTGAATAAAGGAGTTATGTTACGTTATACAAAGCCAACTCATTTTACAAGCAAACTCAGAAGACAAAGATGTTTGTGCACAAAAAGCATTTTTCTTGGAAAAAGAAATCCGTTTCTTTGCAATTCACTTGTGAAGCTTTCTTACTTTAGCTTCAAGAAACACAGAAACCTACACATCTATCTTCTTTATATTTAAAACAGAGTTAGGTTAGTTACACTATTTATAACTTAAATCGGCTGGACCAATTTTTATGATCCTTGATTTGTTGGATTTGTCTCCGTCCCGAAAGGTAACATAACAACATATTTAAATATCGGAACAATCAAACAAAAATATCTACGAAAAAAACGGTGAATGAAACAGCGCGGCACAGCTAGTAATATCTATCTGATAGCCCAATTCTTGGGGAAATGAAAAAAATCAGATCAGTACGTAAACAGGAAGGGGGTACAATTTATATTAATATATAATATATGCCACACCCAAGGCAAGTTAAACAAAACCGTATAAAAAAACAGCTGCTCTATACGTTCGAATAATTTGACTAAGTATAGGGAAAAGGTAACAACAGATATTTACAGATAAAAAGGGGTATATCCCAACGATAAAGTTGTTCATAATGATGAGATACGTACAACGAGACTTTACGAGTTTTTCAGTTAATTCAATTATACCATCATCTATTTGCAAATACTTACGTGTCGAGGAAACTATGAATACCTTTTTAAGAATACCAAATGTCATGATGGCCCAGTGGTTTAGGCCTCGCCCCTTGTGCATGAGGTTGTGGGTTCAAAACTGGGCAAGTACCAATGTGAGTTTTTCAATTCATATGTACTTTCTAAGTTTATCTTGGACATTACTGACATCGGTGAAGGAAAACATCGTGAGGAAACCTGGACTTTATATAATTAATATAAGTCTGAAATCGCCAGCCCGTCTTGAGCAAGCGTGGTGATTAATGCTCATGCCTTCTCTGTATGAAAAGAGGCCTTTGCCCTGCAGTGGGACAGTAATAGGCTGGTACTTTACTTTTTTTTTTTTACTTTTTTAAACAGTTATTGTGCCAACGGAGAAGCGTGAGATTTGTATGATTAAAGTTTAAACAGAAGAGTGCAGAAAGCTAAAACGGCCGAATTTCGACCACTGGGAGGCAAATACACATTGGGATGGTGGCTCGGGTTACTGCTTCCTCCAATTCTCGCTTTCACCTTTTCTCCTCATGTTAAGAAAGTTTATGCAAGTTGCTTTGATGGTAAAAAATAAAAAAGTTTACTGGACATTGAAAACACATTATAGGACAAGTTCAACAAAGTCGGGGTCGTGTACGAGCCTAGCCGAATAATGTTATTGGAAATAATTTTCAGTGTAATATTGGATGACCTTTGGGCGAGAATAATCAGTTTTTCGCATCAAGCCCTTCAACACGTAGAGTTCAGTTTTAGTCTATTCTAGTTGACGAGTGATACTTGATGATGCTTGAAACTCTTGAGACAAAGCTTAATGGACTTAGGATATTTAATTTTGAGTTTTTCAGCCTTGTCGCCGACTTTGCCATGAAAACATAATTTCTTCAAATTATACATATAAACATACCTTTTGTTATTTTTTAAATAATTCATGAGGCTGGTTATCATTGATAGAAAAATAAATGAAAACGGTTCATTCGTATTTCATACAGGAAATACAATAGAGGCTTACCTATAGTTCAATTAAGAAATGGCAATGAATGAATTATGAAGAAATGGCAGTAGAGGAGTAGAGTTGCAATCGGGAAGGCTATACCTGGAGTTTGCGTACGAGATCGAATCAGAAATGAAGTGATCTGCTGGAAAACCATAGTTACTGGCAAAGCCTTAAAAATTGACAAACTTATGTGGTAGTGAGTAGGGCACAATGCTTGAAAAGCAAAAGACCGATGCGGGCCGAAGGATCCTGAAATGGCAGCCTTCATGGTGGACCGTTCACCTGGTACCTAAAGGTCGCGGAAAACTTAAGTAAACTAAACTTTGCTGTGTGCAAAGAGAATCAGTCAATGCGCAAGACGCTTAGGGCATTCGGATGAAATGATATATATTATGAAGTTGAATATAGGAAAAATCACAAGCTGTTGCAATATAAAATAAATGAGAAACCGAAAAAGAAATAATACAAGATGGAAGAGCCATCGACGTACAAACTCAAACCATGATTCAGTAACTAAATGATTCTGAACCAATAAAGCGTTGAAATTTTTTGACCTGATGCTTTTATGATCTTTTTTACTTTCAACTGTACAAAATCATAATTTATATGTAACCATATGAAAAATGTCAATGGAGTTAGATAAACTTCATGATTTTATTACGTTTATTTAGAATTAAAAGTGTAAAAACACACATAAACAAAAATTAAGAAAAAGCCGACCAAAACTTTCCACTCTGGAGGGAATACAATCATGTACTGAACTCATGGTACCTGAATTTTCCTCCATGTCCTTTCCATGGTGGTAATACACCATCAAATAAAACCTCATGTTTTATATCCGCATAGATGCAACTGGCATCAAAGCTTCGGATCCGTTCGATACTCGTTTATTAGTTACCATAGCAACCATTCAACAGTCTTCGCATGTTGTGCTGGGAAGATAATGGAGTGAAATAATTTCGGGTTGTAACCTTAAGCAAATCAATAAAAGTCGAGTAATTCAAACGAATCACGCGATATGCCTGGAACTGAGGTATGCTGTTACGTTTTTGTCCCTTTCAATTTAATTAACATGATACAGTTTGCATGCAATCGAGTTGTTAGTTACGTCAACGTCTGCTTCCATAGTGACTTTCGTAGAACTTTGCACGAACCCCGTCCCTTGTGCCTTCATTATTAACATTTATAATGTCCGTGGGTTTAGCTAGACGAGCTACAGCGACGTTCTTTGCATAATTTGTTTTACGATGTCGACGATTCAAAAATGTCGTTTCATTACTCGAGAGTTTTATATTACTGAATTCCAGCTGTGTGTTTTCATAACAGTTCGCTTGTTATTATTTAAATGAAGGACATTTAAGGAGTAATTTTTGATGGTCGACTGGTTTTGATTGTTGTATACAATTTAAATACTCGTGGGTCAGTGGTTTTCAGTATATTTTTTACATTATGTAAACAAAGAAATGTCATTAAATACCACTGCCAAAGTGACACGCCTCCGGTGCAAAACATTTTGACAGCAAATTCAAAATAGATTTTATTGGACTGCGGTAAAGCAAATACAAAATAATGTTTTTTAGAGTTCCGCAGCCAATTGGGAAAAACAAAACCCTTACAATTTCGTTTCATTCACCTGTCCGTCAGTTCGTCCGCCGGTGTTTTGTGTTGTCAAATTGTGGATAATATGACTAAAGTATTAATGAAGTAAGTTTAATCAAAGGAGAAATTGTGTAAAATCATAAAATAATCGCTACTGCTATCGTCGAAGGTAATTCTAAAATGATCAGAAGCCCTGCACTGTTTTCAGTATCATAAAATATTTAATAACAAAAAAAAATGTTGTTTAACAATAAGTTAACGCAAACAAGTATGGCAAAATTATTTTAAAATTATTATTGCCACACAGACTGGAAAATAAGTAATTGTTTTACACTTCAGTAATTTTTGTGAAATGTCATTTAGAATCTAATTTAACTTACGTTATCCCCTAATTTACATTATCTGAGAGATTATAACATATCATACATCTGATCAAATATGTTATCGAGATGGTGGTTGAAACTAGCTTGGTCAGTAAACTGTAGCTTTGTTTCTTATAGGTTACCTACGGTAAAATATTGTTCATTCTGTGTTTTATTGCGTATGACGAAGAATTGCATATTTTCATCCCTTAGAAGGGTATCAAATATACTACGATTATATAGTTTTAGTTTCCTAAAAATTTCGCTACATTGACGGAAACTTGGTCAGTTAGTTGCTTCGAAGCCTGTACCTAATATAAACGTAAAATATATCGCCAAGTGAGTTGTAAAGCTGTTGGTCCTTGTTGAACTAAACTAAACTCTTTTAACAATGTTAACATTATAGGATAAACCGAAGGATAAAAAAACAGTGAGGACGAAGAGTTCCAAATCCGATGATAATGGTGCCAAAGCTGCAGAATCTGGCGATGAAGATGAAGATTCTGATAGTGTGTCCACCGGCGGTAAGTCCACAAATTCCATAAGTACACCAACTGCATACTGTCCATGGTCCTCTTATAGCATCGTAAACCAAGATAATGTCGAGACCTCTGAGTTAGATAAGTTTTTTCTTATCAGAGCATTCGGCAAGGAAACACAGACGTAAAACGTGTTATTTTTAACCGATTTACATAGTACAGACGAGACGCTAGTACATCAAGAGCTACTCCAATCTGTCAGATTTTCCCAATTGAACATGAACCTTATTTCTATTTGGATAAAGTTGAAAAACGATCAAATAAATTTTACACCGTGGGGAAGCTTGATGTGCTGCCATCTGTACCTATAAATGCAATTTAACCACTCCTTTTGTGACATACAGCGTGGATGAGCCGTAGATGCGCATACTGATACCATTAGTTGAATACATGATTCTGTACCTGTACCCCAATGTTGAATATTTTGTCGGCTTTTTACCTTTTTACCTGATGTATTTTTATTTAAAGCAGTAAAAAGTCATGAGAAATTCATAATTTCTATATAACCCGATAAGATTTTTAATTCAAAAGTTAATACTTGTCATTAATTATCTCATTGGGTTAGTTAGGTCAAAATCATAATTTAAAACAATTCAAATTTAACAAAACTTTAGCATTTATTATTTATTTATTTACATCAAACATACAAATATTCTTACATGCTGAACCTAAAAACCGACAAAAAATTTAAATGCCCAGAAACATAACGAACTCATGGTATCAACTAATGCGTCGATATCACCCGGTATAGTACTTAAACAAAAGCCTGACCATTATAATACAAACTAGTGTTCTTCGCAATTCTCTTATGTTATCCGCAACATGTGTCTCGCAGCACATTTTTAATCGTCAACTCAGCCTATACCAGTGTGTTGTTGTGTTGTTACATGAGCCTCAACAACACCCGGTTCTCCATCATAAATATTACAAGTTATACAAACCTTGTACTACTTTACTACATGACCTGGTGAACTTCGAACCGCCGCAGAAGTTAACTTACACTGCCATCTGTTAGAAACTTATAGAACTTTTAATAAGTTTTAAAAACATTTATTTGCAATAAAAACAATTTTTGGTCAATAATTGATTTACAAACTATCCATTATTATACGTATATGTACTGTGTGTAAATAATTAGACAGCCAAATTTCATATATAATGGTTAAGTACGGTAGTTATGCCGAAAAAACATCGTAATGCGAGATTGTTATATTCTACAGTAAATTGTGCAATAGAAAGTCGCTTTTCGTGTCTGTGTTTATGTATCCCTGATTAAAAAAAAAAAACATTTAGACAGTGGTTGTCGCAGTTTTTGCCATAAGTTAAAGAATTTCTTCTGGATATTTGATGTGTGTATTTTCGAATTTTGTAGCGACATCTATACACACACATTCATTACATATCGAGACTACTCCGTGCCTCAGAAAGCACGCTAAGCCGTTGGTCTCGGCGGTCATTTGTAGATCTTTGACAGTCGTTACGGGTAGTCAGAAGCCCGAAAGTCTGACAACCAGTCTTACCAAATAAAACATGTTGGGATCGACTTCCAGTCTAACCGGATGCAGCTGAGTACCAGTATTTTACTTGGAGCGACTGCCTATCTGACCTCCACTACCCAGTTACTGGGCAACACGATACGCCTTAGTAAGACTGGTTGTCAGACTTTCGGGCTACCTGTAACGACTGTCAAAGATCTACAAATGACAGCCGGGACCTACAACTTAACCTGCTTTCCGAGCCACGGACGAGTCTCGATATATTACAAATGGTCACCCATCCACAGACGGACCTCGGCAAGCGTAGCTTAACCTTCGATCAACTCATGCGGCTGTTTTTATACAGCCACGAGCTCCTAAGCTATTTAACACAATACATGTAATGCAATTCAATTATTATTTAAGAGTAATTTCATTACTTTTCCAGGAAGTGAGGAGCAACAAGAGGAAGCAGATAAAAGACATGGTGGCCAGATTGGATATAATGTAGCTGGGTCGACTACTATGCACGTGGACCGGGACGAATACCTCCATGTTCACAGAGAGCTCACAACGGAGCGCAACCACCAGCAAGTGCTCAACAACATACTGCATAGACGACTTGCTGAATATTACAAGTATCCATATTTTTAACTTTTGCCCACTATTTCGTACACGTGGAATTTAGAGTCAAATGTCTCTATTTTGTTTTGGCTACTGTTGATCTAAAAAACACCCTCATATTAGTTTTTCTCAACTTCTATAATGTACGGACATCTGCCTGCAATTTTATTATACATATGTGTAGATTCTGCAGTTAAATGGAGCCTATATTTTAAGTTAGACCTCTAACAATATATCGGTGAAAACTATATTCAATTCTATGCAACCGAACCAACCTTGAGTAATTAATTGTACTTATCAATGAAAGAAACAAAGAAAAACAGCTATTCAGCACAGGCTCAGGCTCACAATGGCTTAATACTAAATATAGAAAATAAATAAACGGAAATAATACCTATCTAATAGCATCGGTAGTAAAAAAATATTACTAACTATGTGCCGTAAGGCTGCGCCAAATGGGTCAATGCTCATATTGCTCATACCTTCTCGTTATCAGAAGCCCTGCAGTGGGACAGTACTAGGCGGGTACTATAATATAAGCAAAAGAAAAAGAACGCACGACTTCTCGCTACATTGTCTTTGTCTGTTAAAAACTTTCCAGAAGTAGCACATTATAGAACATTATTTATATTTTAGAACATTTTTAAATGACGCCATAATGAATATACACTCGCTATCGTACCTAATACACGTGGCAGTAAAATCGTATTTAAAATACGATTAACAAGACAAAACATGACGTGCTAGGATAAAACTTTTCAACCGTAAAATAAAACTGACGGTATATTTATTTTTCTAGCCACCGTCGCGACTCTGGCGCAAATATCTAACTAGCTCATTTGTATTGAAAGAAAATACTAGCCCACTCAACTGTACAAGAAAAACAAAAAGTTGTGTAATTCTTTGGCAGCCAGACTGTACGGCGGGCCGGACGTTGTGGTAACAAAACCAGTATGACATGGCCCCGCTTTCTATTACAACTGCATACTATACTAGACCAGCGTATGGTAAAGGTGACACCGCGGGTGTGTGCTTACTGTACGTGTTGTCATGTCTATGGCAAAATGCCGATATTTTTGCAATTTATTGTATCGGTGAACAAATTGTTGAGAATCGAAACATTTTTTAAGTGATAAAGGTAGAATTAGAATATCTTCAGTTGTGTCAACTCCGAATAATCCACATTATGATTTAAATACAAATAAATGATCTTACTTTTTATTTTTTTATACTTCACAATTTTTTTTTATCCGGGTACAACTCTTGGGAGCTAGAGTTAAGTATTGTACTTACAGAATTGTATGATGTTAATAATAGCTCAGTTACGGGTCCAACATGTCTGAATTTGTGTTTCATTATTCAAGTAAAATAACTCGTTAGGCCCATTGATACAAATCACTAAATGTGTTTTTATTAAATCAAAGTTGTTCAGCGCATGAATTTGTTACTGCATGCGTTTTGTTTTTGTAGATAAAGAATAATGTTTGAAATATCATTCATATACGAATCTTGCGAGGTATGTGAGTAGGTAAATAGGTAGAGAATATTGTGTTTTTATGTGTTTAAGTATTGAGAAACACCTTACTTTTTCAGGAAACGTAAATGTGAACATGTTTTGAAGCCTCTGGAGGGGGCTGTAGATATGGAAGAAAAATATCAACACAAATTGTATGCTTACGATGAATTGAAAAAGAAGGCTGAGAGTGAAATCGCTGAAGTGAGCATCTACGGCCTTTATTTTTAAAATCACAGTTATAACTTACTATTCATTTTTTTTAAACGTTGTATTTATCCTTTGTCGTGGGAGCGTTTACAAACATTACAAACAGCCAGTCCCGGAACAACTACCTGTAGGTCATACAAATATTTGTTTCGTGCTGGAATCGAACCCGCGACACGCAGCACAGCAGCCAATAGTTCAGCCACTGCGCCAACCGTGCCATCAAATCATTAATCAATCATTTGTTAATAATAAGCGTGGAGGAACTTCGGCATTACAATACATTCCTTACGCCAGAGATGAAAGCGTGCGTAATGGGTGGCTGTTATTTTACAAGTAAAAGGAGTGACGGTGCGAATGTGACAGATGAACTAAAAGCCAATTGCCATACCGTTTGACCAATCACTGTGCAAGAAAATGTCGTCATACAACATTAACCAATGGCGGCAAGGCATACAATATTTATGTTTGACAACTCACTGTATATTTGTTTACACGTGGAAAGACAAAAGCTTCTTGCAGTTTCGGAGAAATGTTCCATAAACATCAAAGTAATCTTTGGTTATTATCAGGGGCTTGAAAATGTACCGTTTTAATATTAAAACGGTACATTAGTTGTACTAAAATTATGAAAAGTTCGACATTTTACAGACTAATTATATCTATCGGGAACCCGAACCACTCAACGCATTAGTTTCTCTAAAAGTGTCAGATTTGCGATTAAATAATGGCTGAGCTTAGTTTATAATGCATCGAATGAGTGTTCAGTAATAAATAAATATAATAAATAAATAAATAATGCTGGACAATCCACACAACATCATCTAGCCTCAAGCTAAGCAGAGCTTGTGTTATGGGTACTACATGACTGATATACTGAATACATTACATTAAATAGATATATATATATATTTATTATACATAGCATATACCCAGAACACCCGGAACAAATCTTTGTAGATCGTACAAACATTTGTCCCAAGGCGGGAATCGAACCCGCAACCTCCTGCGCGCAGGCGGACTTTCGGCCGCCGCGCCACTTCGGTCGTCAATTTTCCATACGTAAAATTGATTGTATGGTTGTTCACCAAATGTAGCTTTTCTTCCCCAGTTGGTTCTAAAGGACGACTGTTAATTATTCTATGCAATGTTGCCAGAACGAACGTCACATAAACACTGAAAAATGCATGATGGTGGTGCACAGCAACGTTCTGAACTAAATGAATCCACTTTGTAGGTTATTTTATTTACGGCACAAAAGTGTCATTAGATCCTGTCAAGTTACTGCATCTAATTAAAAGTCGAATTTTAGTTTCTAGTCAAATGACCAAAACAGTGTGTTATTAACTATCTCGTACATACCCCAACCCCGAAATCACAAACAAAACCACTGCTCCTTACATTTTGTAAAGTTACAAACGAACGAAGATAAATGCATGGAGCTGCTGTTATTTTTTAAACAGGCGTAGCATAGTAGTACCTATGTGAAACTGTTAAATACTTTTTTAGTTCACTTAAATTAAATGTTACTCAAAAAGTTTATAATCAAACAGATTAAAAAGAAAGTCTCTGAAGTTGAGGGAACGTATGCTGGCAGATTGGAGCATGCCGACTCTAAATTTGATGGATTGCAACACCTCGAGCGAACCACCGGTTCTGGACTTATTTACTCAAGAAAAGGAAAACCTATCGCTGATAAGGTAAGACTGTACTGAACAGCTATTCAATGAGGGTTAGAGGACACATGGAAAGAACAGTCGATATTCTTATATTATATATGAACAGCGGCCAGCACATCAAGCTACCCCAAGTTAAAATTCATCTTTATTACAGAAGAAAGGTTCATGTTCAATTAGGAAAAATTGACAGTTTGGGATAGCTTCATGAGCTGGCTTCTGTACAATAACCCTTCAAGACATTTTCAGTTATTTCAATAACACCTTGTAAACTCTTCCACTGCAGACGGTGGAGCGATTCCTGACTCTTCAAAGACGCAAGAGTGAACAGTCCTCTGCCCTGTGTCTGCGATACATACGAGCGAGGAACGCCGTCACCGAACTAGAGATCGTTGTGAAGAATCTGGAAACCCTGGGCCCTGGGCTTTACGTATGGCAATATGAACAACTTAATATTGATAACCAGAACTATAATACTAAAATTGAAGGTAAGCTTTTTATAACTGCAACAGCCAATCGCTTTTTAATTTGGAAATTGATATCATGATTTGGGTAAAAGTACTATTTACTCGTAAGTATATGTCGAATCTTTACGCAAAATACGCGCTACGTCGTGGAGTTGCGGAAATCGGCCCGTCTAACAACAACAATACAAGTATATGTCGAAGCGTCAGCATGGATGCGTCTTGTCTATAATCTCAATTAATAGTAACGGATTATCGCAAACGTCAAGTAGTGAACCTAATTGCGTGAAGTCGATACAGGAAGTGGCAACACTGGATTGACGGTTGCCATGGGATACCAGACTTTTGAAGTGGTGGAACGAAAATGTTGGAACATTGGATGGAACGTTTAGGATAGAGAAACGGGTGCGAGAGTTTATTCTGCCATCCTGTATCGAACTCTAAGCTTGGTTTCCATACTGTAATCAGATTCCACCTGCCTAATCAAGTAATATTGCTAAATTATGATAACCTTAGTGGATTAATTGACGTCTGCGTTGCGAGTTTTGCGACTAGCATTTCGGTTATCAACCTTGTCTGATCATTCTGATGGCGAGGTGTTGCATGTGCTTCCGACATATATACACAGTACTTTTACCCACATTTTACAAATTATGTTTAAGTCCAGGCTATAATCCCATCAACCAGACACATGTCCAGATCCCGGGCTACTACGGAGAAATTAATACAGAGAGAAATATTCTTTTCAAACGACAATACCGAAATACATAATACAATAATTCCAGAAAATGTTGTTCTAAAGATCCTTTCACGAAGTTGACACGGTTTTCAATTGAGCTTATCAAAATATATTACGTTTTCACCAGAGCGTGAAGACGAGCTTATAAAAAACCGCGCGAAATGCACAGAGCATAACCAAATCTTGGCTCACATTAGAGAGAAGATGCATCACACTGATGAGGTCATTGACTTTGCTGAATGTGATCTTGGGGATGCTGAAATGGAGTTTTACAGGGCAAGAGAAGATTTGGGCACGGTTAAGGTAACAACTTTTTCTTTACCTTTTTCATTTTATTGGAGAGATATATTCGCAGCGCTTTAGCGATCCGTTTACCCACATAAACATGACATTATACTTGCATCATGTTGCCTGAAGAGTTACACGCAGGTGCACTGATATCTTGCATTTCTTTAAGTCCCATGTTATAAAAGGCGAGCCTACTGCCAGCAATCATGAACAGAGACTCCGGGCTGATACTAAAAAAACCAGATAGAGAACTCTAGCAATACTGCTCGACCCGGGTATCGAGTCTAGGACCTCAGGCTTGAAAACTGCACTTACATACACTGTACCAATGCGGCAGTCGAAGTTTTTAACATAACATTACAATAATACAAACTCACGTTTTTTACCCGAAGGTTTAAGCAGAGCTGTATTTTGAACCCGCTTAATAATTGACTGATAAATACCGGGCCATACATGTTGAGAATTTTCATCCAGCTGAAAGTTGTTTCCTTTACATTTCATGAAGCACTGATACCAACCTAGTTAATTAAAAATAAATCATTGTGTGACGCGTAAAAGTGTTTGTAAAAACCAATTTACAAATTAAATATCTTCAACTATTTAGTATTGCTACAAATCATTGAAAAACTCCTTTGCTTTATAACGAACAGACTCATCGCAACAGACTGCGGTGGTCCGTGGAGGATGAGAGACAAAAAGCCGGCCTCCTTACTAGAAAGGATTTACTGCGCGACTTCCAAGCGTCCTTGGACGAGGTAAACGATAATAAATGGACATTACCCCAATAGGCTACAAGTTAAAATAATACATATTTTGTCTGGCTTGTTATTTATTTTGTTTCGAAATATTTCGTTTGAAAAACAAAGTCGGCGACCTAACCTTTTTTGTACCTAGTACTAGGCTATGCCCCACCTGTGTTTCACCTGCTCTTAATGGTCTTAGCGTGATGTTAATTAGCTTATAGCCATCCTTGAGAATTGTGCTATCAAATGCAAACACATTTTTTCGAACCCTTCTAGTAGTTCTAGAGATGAATGGGTACATTAGGTCAGGTATTTTTCGGTTTCTTTTATTTGCATAAAAATATTATTTATAAAAGTGTAAATTCGAAACAGAATAGTTTTTGTATTTGAGGTGGCTTTAATTATACGTCGTATTAGTAGTGAATACTCTTTTTCATTGTCCTTCTGTTTCTGAGATTCGATTCAGCATATCAGGGCTTGAGGATAAACGCCACTGTCACCGACGGAATTCTCGACTAGACTCAAGCCTAGTTTACTCTTACTAGTTTAACCTTTAAGAAGGTTTTTCGTAGTGTATATTTACTGAATTTGAATATCGAAGGAGTTGCGCTGAGTTAAGTTAATGAAGATAAGAAAAAACCAAATTAATAAACTAGCTTGATTAAAAAATAAATTTGTTCAAAGATATGAAAATAAAACTTAATTCTTTCAAAGGACAGTGCGTGATTCTGACTCATCCCCTATTTTTGCCCCTATTATTTAAAGTAAACAGTATTTTTCTAGAAAGTGTATAACAAGCTCTATCTGATTAGGTGGTGATATTGGCACAGAAGAAGAAGAGTCTTGAGGCACAGGTCCAGAAAGCCTCAGTTGAGTTGAGGAATGCACGCAAGAGCATACAGATACATGGTAACTTGTCACAAAATTCTGATGAATTTTAATTGAATCCCAAGCTAATTGGTATATATTACAGTTGGTGTGAGATGTCTCTAGTATAGTTAACCTCATTTGCATTACTACACACTTCCCACAAATCTAACTATCTACCTGTCTTATACTTACAACCTTGTCGTACTGTGAGGTGACATTCAACCTAAGGGTGGTAAAGTAATTACGAGGTTAACTATAATTATCTTAGAGTCGAAACACATCGTCGACACAACCTTCCTTCATGTAGGTAATACAATTATAACTTGCTTTGCTACTTACGTTTCCTTTCGGTAACGTTAGTTCACAAGACCTCACCGACATGTGTTTTGATCCTTAACCGAGAAATGTTATGTATAAAGTACCGATAAAAAGCAGTGAAAAGAAACGCAAGGGTGAATCGATGCAAAACTATGATTGAGGTTATCACGTTAACTCATATATTATTTTTAATTTGATATAAATATATAAATAATGCTGGACAATCCACACAGCATCAGCATCAGCACAAGCTAATCAGAGCTTGTGTTATGGGTACTGGATGAGTGACATACTTAATACAATACATTACATAGATAGATATTTTTTATATACATATCAAATAGCCAGAACACCCGGAACAAATCTTTGTAGATCGTACAAATTTTTCATTTGTCCCAAGGTGGGAATCGAACCCGCAACCTCCTAACTCGCAGGCGGGCTTCCGCAAAATATGGCGTATACGTATGGCGTTGACATGATAATTTCAAGCCTGTATTCTCCCAAGGGTTGGGCAGAGGTGTACCTACAGTACACCCACATTTTACCAGTTGGTTGCGTTATAAGGCGTTGAATAGGCGTTAATTTAAATGCTTTAAAAAATTAAGTCCTTTGCATGTAACAACAATGTTTAATATTATAGACATACAGGTAGAAACTACAGAACGCCATCTGCTGTGAACCTTATACTTCGCTCCTTTTGCTTCGTTTATGTTCATACATCTGTGGGGCAGGCACGGCTATCATTGTGACATGGCTTGAGTCACACATTTTATCACAGATGGGTGAGTATACAACCGTAATCATTTCTTGTCACAATCGTCTTGTTCGCCCGTGTTCGTCCGTTGGTCAGAGACGCACGACGGTTGTGAGTACTACGCACCTGAGTTTTCTGAAGAACATCACCAATAAGGTCTGTGTATGTTCTTCTAGAGTGTTCCCCCCTGGCGTTTCCGTTTACATCTGCCTTATAAATAAAAGTTTAACTAAAGTGGTAATCCTCTTTATCGTTTTGTTTCTGTTCACCCCTTCGTTTTTATTAACCCCGTTTTACTAGTTTAGTTGAAATGTATAAATGGACTCAAAACGCATGAATGAAATCAAAAATGTTTGCCTGTTATGTACCTCATTCAATTTAGTATATATACTTATATTTATCGCCTCAAGCTACGCGAAACTGTCAAATTCTCCCAATTAAATATGAACCTTATTAAATGCCTAATAAAGTTGAAAAACTATTAAAGAAATTTGACACATTAGGGTAGCTTGATTTTCTAGTCTGTGTACGTAGCTTTGTGATCAAATAGAGGCGTTAATAGGCTACCTGAAGCTAAGTTTAATAGCTCAAAAACGTTTATCTGTTTTGATATGTATTCGATGTAAAATATTTTTATACGATGCTTCAAGATTTTTTTGCTTTTGGTTTTTGGTCTTGAGGCAAATTGCTTGTTATTTTGTACAAAATGTCTAAAGTTGAATTGAACTTTGAAATATTGTTATCGTTATTGATATTTAATTAAATAATCATTTTATTCCATTTTAAACGACTTTCAATTACGACAGCCTTCCTTCTGCCCTAACGTTAGTTTCGAAACCGAGCACAGCGCCACCTACCGGGTCCAATTGAACCAGTCAAAGCCATTCAGGCACCCATTCAATACCCAAACGATAATTCATTAAAATCAGTTTAGGAGTTCAGTGACACATATAAATAAATAAATAAATATTGCTGGACAATCCACACAGCATCATCTAGCCCCAAGCTAAACATGGGGTATTAGGTACTAGATGACTGATATAGAATAGAATAGAATAATTTATTTCAGATAATTTAAATCCATATCTTGTTAGTATATTAGCAACAATATTAGCTTACAATTATGTTAGTATTGTTAGTACTTATCTTTATGTAGACTACTTACTACCTATACAAAACCATTCACTACCCTTACCCAGTGTTTTTGAATGGGGCAGTCAAAGCGAGCAGCAATGACTTTCAGAATACCATTCTTAGCACCTCGCAGACGCTGCAGTAAAGAAGCCGATTTTTTGCGAATTATGGCCTTGAATTAAGGCCTTTATGTATATTTAATCTAAAAAAAATAAACTTCTTCTTCTTCTTCTTCTATATCAACGCAATAAAAAATAAGGTCATTTATGCGACATATTTTGACACTGTTGACTTAAAATCATGCAATTTAGCAAGAAGTAAAGCCGCAAGTAAACAAAGTAAAGGAAGAAGTAAACAAGGTAAAGTTACAAGTAAAGGAAATCAAAGCAAACGTAGCGTAGGACGCCCTCTGACCAGGTGGGATGACGATCTGCGAAAGACTGCAGGCAGATGCTGGATGCGGCAAGCTGAAGACAGGGCGCTATGGCGCTCATTAGGAGAGGGCTATGTCCAGCAGTGGACTAGTATAGCCTGATGATGATGATGATGATGATGAAAGGAAATCACGTCGGGCTCCAGGTTGCTGCAGGTCACGGCACGATATCGCAGATTTGTGTTGGAGCCCTTATTTAAAAGGTCCCTAATAGTCAATCTATAGAAACTCTATCGATAATAACATCTTGTACTTACGGACTTGATATACAACACGAAGTCTGTCAAAACTTCCCCAAAAGGTCTTATCGTCAGTTTCGATATCGTAACGGAACATTAATTTCCACGTTTCAATCAAAGGTTGTTGGGGGCGTAAGGCGACTCTTATTAACCTCCTTCAATATTATTGACAATATATCTATGCTTTTTGGTCTGTTATGTTGTTGTTTGTTCACTATTTAAGCATCGTTCTATATTTAATTGATAACTGTTAATAACCTACTTGAAAGGCAATTTTAGTTCGTTGTATAGATTATGTACCTTAACTACTGTTGTGGTTACTTAAAACTTAACAAACATACAAACAAACAGAGCTACTTTCGCATTTATAATATAAGCATGGATTTTTAAGTAACATGAAACGAATTCATTATTTTTTTCAAAAACATTTTGTTTCCAAAAAGTTAGCGGAAGATATTCTACTAGGTACTAAATTCTTTGTTGCGAGATGTTCGGAAAAGATACCGTTACCCGGGAATGTAAAGTGCAAGGACGGAACACGGATGGGTTTTAGTCAGTAAATGTCTGACACAACCACCCGTTCCACCCAGAACGGGAGGAGAAGTCATTGGATAATTTCCCATCCTTAAAAAATAAAGGTACCAAGTTCCTAATCCGTTATTCGATACACAAACACACCGAATTTAGTGTGCGTTATAACTTCCTTCCACACAACATAATCCGAACATGGGTACCAACCCAGTTTTGGATTTAAACGAACACCCACACTAAGTATTCCGACCCAAACTATCTTTAACAAGTATTAACATAATATCAGTAACTAAATAATGAAGGATTTAAAGCTTGAGTAGAGGGTTAAGTAACAATATCCATCCTGCGTTACCGGGGTCCGTAGCTTTATTAATTAAGGAGCGCAGCCGTGAGTATAATCTTGCAACTAGAGAACTTATTTTAATTGCATAATATGTATATTCCGGTCGATAGTTAAAACTTATTTTTTTCAAGTGCCATAATTGTTCATAAAAAGAGCTTTTGGATTGAATCATTCAGTTGTTTTCTGCAGTGAGGAGTCTAAGAACACATACAAAGCATTCCAAAGAGATTATGGGAAAGGAGGGCCTTATCTTTATCCTCTTTTATAAGTAGTTTGTCTTTTTTTAATGCTCTTATTTATCCACCGTCATCTGCCATCTACGTAACCTTTTTCTAACTATTTTGGAGTCGGCGAACTAAGGTTAGTTCGCCGACTCCAAAATAGTTAGAGAGACCAGATAAAGCTGAATACCAATGTTTTACATGGAACGACCGCCACAACCCAGTGACTGTACGTAGTGTACGTACTCCCTGTGACACGTGCAACCTTGATAAGACTAGTTGTTAGACTTTTAAGCTTTTGACTATCGAGAATAATGATGACAAATGACTGTAGAAGACGTACAAATGCCAGCCAGGACTAATGGCTTAGCGTGTTGTGTCAATCTACGGACTGCCCTAGCCACGCGTTGAATAACCTTAACCATGGACCCGTACAGTTGAAAATACTTAGCCAAGAGTCCCCCACACACTCTTGAGTGTGAATACTCAAGAGTGTGTATCGTAAAAATATATTTTTAAAATTGGAATACAAACAAGTCTCATTTAGAAATATGATTTTTCAAAACAATCTTTTATTGCTAAAACAGGTTATCATAATTTAATGCGCATATAAAATTTAGTGTGTGCTGCTGAGTGTTAAAGAGTTCTCTCTTCTGAAAACAATCCTGGGTAAAAATAAAAATAAAAATCAATCAAACAACAAAACAATTGAGTCTCACTAACCATAAAAATATATTTCCTTTGGAACTGAATGAACGTGTAAGATTTGAACTCCATAGGACAAGAGGAAGTGGGTCAAATAAAACTTGCAAGATTTAATCACAGATACACCGGAACAGGAAAAACTGAATAAAAGCTTGTACAAAGTAAGACACACATTATAAAAAAGGAGATTTATTGCAAAATAAAAATCAATTACAACTCTTCTATTTGTCTATTATTATGTCCATAAGAACTTACGAGTATAAGGCACTGTTATTGTACTGCATTGCGTTTATTCTTCACTGACTAGTTGCACTGGTTGCGTTGTCTTTTACTCCTCAAATCACGATGATCCTGTTTTGTGGTCTGAGAGTCTGACTGATTCTGGTTGTTCGACTATGTCTCTGGTCAGTGGGCCATGTTTCCATCCTTCGGGGTACCCGAACTGCCGCACGTCATCCCACCATTGCTGCTTCCCGTCAGCCCAGATGCAGTAGATGACGTTTGTGCCTACCAATACCGCAAAACACACCCAGAACGCCACCCGCCATTGTGCCAATGTCGACTGGAACAAACAAGAAGGCAGATTATTTTGATGCATATTTCTCATTTGTTCTGCTGTGTAAAGAACTTTAGGTGGACGATATTCAGAGTGGAAAATCTACGTTAATTATAAAAACCTTTTCGATGACTACCTACGCTTGACGTGTGAACGAAAGACAGCCTACAAGTGTCAGGGAAACAAATACTTCCAGATTGAGTATCTTGCGAATTAGAAGGATCCATTCTCAGTTGCGCAACTAACTACTAATACTGACTGTAAGTATCCATCTTAGCCTCAGTTACGTTACCTACTTTTCTATAGAAATTCTTCATCTGCTTTTGAGTCATCTATTATTTTACTAGAACCGACCAAAACACTGAAATCTATAAAGCAACAAAAAGAAATCAGTCACGAAAAATAAACTTCATTTTCGAAAATAGGTCAAGTTTAAATGGTTGCATTAGCTTTTGTCCCTCAAAGTTAACAATAAACCAGAATACTTTGGTCTTTGTTTACTGGACCTTGTTTATGATTTATGTGCTTGTGTTTTGACATCGAAACATTAAGATAATTATCGTCCACTTTGTTCTAGATGTTTAGTACACGAATGAAAAAGAAAATCTGATATTTTAAAGATATTTTAAATCTGATCGATGATATTTTAAAGCAACGTAATATTTTATGGGCCATAAAAATCGAATCAATATCTATTTTTTTATTCTTGTTAAAGTTTAGTATGAATAGAATTCCATAGTTTTAATTATGTGTCAATAGTTTTTACTTTTGCAGCCCGTCAAGTGTCAACTATCTCCATATTTTTATATTTTCTTATATTTATTTTTATTAACAAGGTCAATCGTTATTAGAAAAAACGCACCTTGAAGATATTTCGGGAACACATAAATCGAGAGATATGAATCTAACAAGCATGTATGTTCCATAGGAAAATTACATGCAAAATAACTAAAAAGCAATAAACTTGGAATATGTAATTCTAGTTTTTGACAGGGGGTATTTATCAGGTTTCCTATTTCGTGGAAACAAAAAAACCGTGACGGCCCAAAGTGATAGAAAATGTGACGATTTTTTTCAAGATGGCGTCGGAAAGTGTGAGGATTTTTTTTAACATTGCTATCAGATTTCTCCCATGTGTCGATAAAGAACTTTCACGTCAAAAATGACTTAAGTTACCAACCTAAATAAAAAATAGTATCAACTAAAGCATTTATTCAGAGGAATACCATAAATACTGTCTCCCTCTACATAAACTTCTTAAAATGTTATGCGAAATCCAATCGTAAACCGAGCTAAGTGGAGTTAAATCTATTCAGTTGTGAGTTTTTACGAGGTAGAAAACACTTAACCTAGATGAAGTTGTATGTAGACTTACATCAGGCGTCAGGAGGCCGATTAGGTACGGTGTGATGATGCCGGCGAAGGTTGATGTCGTATTTACTAGTGACGTCAGCGTTCCGGCGTAGTTGGGTGCCAAGTCCAAAGCGTTAACCTGAAAAATTTAGTAATTTGTTGATGTATGCCAAATAACAGAATCTATTTGATCCGTGGTATACAAAATATACAAAAAATTACATAAGTTCTAAATATTAACTTTTATTTTACTGTTCTTTAAACGTATTTTTTTTCTAAGTCAGTTTTTACTGTTTGTGCAGATTATCTTGTTCAAAAACTAAACTTAAGAAAAAACTTAAGTTAGAAAATGGTCATCTTACTGACATATAGCTCTGGAGGAGACTGCCAGTGACAGGTAAGAATTAAGTAAGAGATGTCAAGTTAGATATGATCAATGCGTTTGAACTGCCATATTAATGCCAAATTATCAGCTCTTTTAAACATCCCTCCCTTTTCAATTTTCATAAGGAGAAAGAGATAGAAATAACTTAAAGTTTTTTAACAAAGTAATCGTCACCATCGAGATGAAGTGACTCCTAAAACAAAGAGTATCAATACGTTTTAATGAGATTTTCCCGCTCGAATAACATTGCTAAATAGCAATCTTCACCCTACATTTTATGCACTAATTTCCACAAGCAACCCACTATAATATATATCTATTTATCTCTTCCTAAGATAGGATAAGAAAAATATTTTCCTTCATATCTCTCCGTCAGAAGGATTATTGAGAAGGGTTCGTTAATTAATATTTACTCTGCCTAACAACAATACGATCCTCGAAAGAAACCCGAGGCCCCTTTTCGTAAACAACACTGTGTAAACAAAAGAACATAACTTGTTATCTCATTCAGCACCTATATTTTGCCGAAAGTGCAGTTATTTGGCAAAACCACAAAAACCTTATTTAGGGGCTAAGTACTCCTGATAAGATACACCCTTGAGAATAAAGTAATACGTGGCTTTCTGGATTAGGGAAAATTCTGAAAAAATCCTTTGTCCAGAAATCCCTGCTCTTCTCTTAAGTAAGATCCCAGATTTTGGACTCATGATAAATTGAAACTTGGTCCATTAAAGAGATTTTATTATTTCGATGTAACAAGGGTTTAGTAGGGATTTATCTTTAGCTTGTAGGTATCGTCTCACTGCTGGGCAAAGGCGTCCCTCCCCTTGTTCGATACAAAATACCTAGATTGTAAATAAGTGACATTAGTTTATCAACGATAGAATGACATTTTGTTGGATCTCGATAAATTGATATGGAAAAAGTACCCACTGTATCAAATGGTCTGACTCTCGTTTTTCAACGACATTTGACTTATAATTTAACTTACTCTATGTTTTTAACAAATCTCTAATATGCTTTAAGGAACAATAAAATCACCACACACAAATACACGGTGTTATCAAAATAATTGAAAACCCCTTAAGAGGCTCTCATTATTATGAACAAATTTCACTAGTTAGACTAACATAGGCTTTATTTTAGTTCCTTTAAAACCTATTTTTGACTAACTTTCGGTTTGTGTGATTAGTAAAATCTGAAGTATTCATTAAAAAAAAATACGTGTTCCAAAATCCACACCTTCTAGTATCTGAGTAATGTTTTTTTTTTAATGGTTTGGCTTTGGTGTCTTTTGATTTGGTTATTACCTAAAGAACTATGATTTATTTCTTTATTCAAGATACGACAAAAATGCTGTCCAACGTCGACATTAGCAAATTTGGATTGAGTGGCTTAAAATAAAATGGGTTGGCAGGCTTTCCTGGCTTAAAAGCAAATAATTAATTCTAAAAACGGCGTTTTTCACTTAGAACTTTTTATAGAGGCTTGTTAGGTAGGTACCTTCATTCCGCTGTAAAAGCCTCCCATGAGGGCCATAGAGAGGACGAAGTACACCATCGCAGCAGTTCTGTCGCAACCAGCGTAAGATGCCAGGATGATACAGATGGCGGGACCGGTGGCAGCTGTAATGTAAATGTAATTTGACGACACGGTTGGCGCGGTGGTTGAGCCATCGGCTGCTGCGCCGCGTGTTGTGG
This sequence comes from Phlogophora meticulosa, assembly GCA_905147745.2. Lineage (NCBI taxonomy): Eukaryota > Metazoa > Arthropoda > Insecta > Lepidoptera > Noctuidae > Phlogophora > Phlogophora meticulosa. Next base: position 7,353,110 of record LR990526.1, on the reverse strand, counting down.
GTTCGATCCCCACACGGAACAAATATTTGTATGACCTACAGGTAGTTGTTCCGAGTCTGGCTGTTTGTGTATGTGAGTTTAAATGTTTGTAAAAGCACCCACGAAACAGGAAAAATTCCTAGTGTGGGGCAACGTTTTTTTTTAAAGAAAAGAAAGAAAGAAAGAAGAAAGAAATATTTTAAAGGATTAGTAAAAAAAATTTTTTTTATTTAAGTAGGTAGGTACTAGAATTCTAGTGGTCGCTCAGCTGTTGAAATTAGACTGTTTTAGCTTCTTCTCTATATATTTTTTTACCTTGTCAAGTCGTACGCTATTCCGTGCGCGCAATATTCTTAAAAAGGGACCCGAAGTTTTCGCTACACGTATTCATAAATAATAACGCTCTTAAAAAGTTAAGTCTTACTATTTGCATTACAAATGCAAATACACGAGTATGCTACATTTCAACATTACTTAGTTTTGTATACCTTCGTCTAAAAATTGGTAGTCTATTTTACATACAACCTTAGGTTCTGTTAGGTCAAAAACCCGAAAGTTGACGTTGCAGAGGAAACTGGACATTAGGAGTGGGATTTAACATTGTAAAATAAAACATATCTATGTACGTTATTAAAATCTAAAACTGCGAAAAATACATCAAAATCTAGAAAAATATTAGTGCAATACTACAAACCAATAGTTGTGTGAATAATTCTTCCAGTCTTGATAGTATGCCAGCCTTTCTTGATACAAATATCGCAGACCAATCCGAAGAGGAAGGAGGACACCCACATGGCGATGTAGGGCAAGGCAGTGAGCGTGCCAGTGGTTGCGATATTGAACTTCAGAACATCGTGAGAATATTTAGGAAGATCCGTCACCATTGTGTAGTAACCCCAGTCGTGGCCAACCTGGAAGAAAAAGAGCAGACTGTAATAAGGAACGTGAATTTCTCTACACAACCCGATTAATTATTAGGCAATACTGATGTTCAAAGGTTAAATAAATTGTCAGCCTTTCTGGACTTTATAACTTTAACTTTTTTTTGGCTTAGTTTTGGCCTCGCCTTTCATTCGGACATTTGGTAGTGATTTTTTATTAATAAATTAGATCGAGATAGACATGTGGCCACCGATATTTTACTTTTGTTAAAATTATATACAAATACGTGTGAAGATAGCGCGAATCGAAAGCGCTCCCCATACGTCTCTTATAATAATAGTAATTGGAGTACCATTATTAATGATCCCCCAAACATACGCTCTCGTATACCCGACGATCAATAATGCCTTGGCAACGCATTGACAGCTCAACACAGCTCAACACGCTAACACGCTCCCAAGAAGCGTAATATTTCATCTAAATATTCCATCAAATTAAGATGCTCATAATTAATTCATTTGCTTCCCTCCGTATAAATGCTTGCTCGCATTTGCTTCTATAGAATATCGTGGTATATTCATATTGTTGTATGCATAATAATTTTCAGGCAATGCCTGTGAAGCTGTAGATAGGAAAACTACAATTTATTATAAATAAGAATAGGAAGGCGCAGTTTTATTATATTATGGATAGACTAAAGAACCAATGGATGACTTATGTGAAAGGTTACGTGTCTGGAAAAGGGGGTCAATTCTGAAGTAACGGTTGATTGCTAGATGTGGGGAAAAAAAGACAATTATGAAGACAGGGCATGGTGCAGCGTGTATTGCCTATGTTTAACACTTTCAGCATTTGTAAAAAACTAATTAAAGAGCCCGGAGTCTGGATGTGACCGGTTGATGGCAACAGGCACGTCCCTTATTACATGGGACTTAAACATAACTGTCGAAGTATGGGTTTAAGGGGTGCACCTCTGCCCAGCTCTTTAGGGAATACATGCGTGATTTTATGTGGTATGTGTAATTAAAGGGGTGACTTATCTATCTGTTTCACTCTTTCAGGGGGTCAAATTACTCATAAATAGAAACAACTTTTACTATGGGATCAACATTGAAACATTAAAAGGAAAACACCTGTTAATTACAGACGCCAGCACATCAACCAACATCAGAGTGTCAAACTTTGACAATTGAAAATGAACCTTATCGTTTTGTGATAAAGTTGAAAACCTATCAAAGAAATTCGACATATTGGGGTAGCTTGATGTGCTGGTCTCTGTACATTATATTTGCATGACTCGTCAAAATGTAGGGTCGTGTTGTTCTTATTTCCGGGATTAAAAGTTGTTCATATTCATGAGAACTTTCACCCCCTGAAACATGTATTGCGGTATCCGAACTTTATCAATACTGAGGCCGTAAGCCAGTAAATGCGCGCCGAAACAATTTCAAATTGCGATTCGAACACAAATTAGTTGTTTAAAACTATTTCTATTGTAACCAAAGTTTCAATTATAACAAATAGTTACCTAGAGTGCTAATGCAATGATATTGTTGGACTATATCTATGATTTTTTATGCTGCAGCCGTATGCAGACCAATACATAAGTCATTTTGTTCCTAAGCCGTAAGATTTCCGTTCCCTAGTATACAAAACTATTTGTTCCGTTTGCTCCATTAGTCGCCCGGCCGCTCGTTAAGCTAACCCGTAAGGAAAACGCACATCAACATTCTATGAGAATTTTCCGTTCATATCATAATGTAGAGCGATGTGCATTTAAACAACGTTGTCACCGTGTCTAAGTTTTTAGTTATGCATGTGTTATGGATTCGTCACATCTTAAATAGATTCATTTTTCAAATGATTAAAATAAGTACTTCTAATGTTAAATATTGTTAATAACTTTATTGTACAGACGCCAGCACATCAAGCTATCCCAAACTGTCAGATTTTGCTAATTGAACATTAACCACAGGTAGTGTACAGGTATCTAACATTCCAATCCCCTTGTGAATTGGTTATAAGATTTTTATTTTCATATTTTACTTTATATACCTTATTTTACATAGGTTTTTTTATTATTTTTCGAAAAGGTTGCCATATTTCTTTACCATACTGACCACTTTCCAGTAGAAAGATTCACAAGTTCCTAAATAAACGCCATTTTTATTCCCATACCTAGATGTAGTTTTAATAATGTGTACGGAAGGAATTGCAATATTTGCCTCCTAAGACATTCCAATACCCAATAAGTGTCGGGGAAGGATTTAATAATATTGGTTGACTGTTAGAACATGGAAGTATTCTTTAGGCCGAAGCCACACAGCCAGAAGGTATGTTGTCATGAGTCGCCGATACCGAAATTTATAGCTTGAATTATTTGTTACATTATACATAGCGGACACAAACGTCAGTGTGCGCTGGAGTGTCCAGGAAGCAGCGTCACTTAAGCCTGTGTGGCTTCGACCTAAGGTACTGTGTCCACGAGTGCCTCACTTTCTGTAGTACGATCGCTGAGTAATCTACATGACAGAGGTGTTCTGGCGTCTGACGTCACGGTGGGGTATCGTTAACGATTCTCGTAAGCCGGCGCCGTCTGTGACGAATGCAATGTACCCTTCTAGTCTATAGAAGGCGCCTGCGGAACCGCCTCGTGTTACCTTATTGACTGTTAGGTACATGCCGTATTGTTGCGCTAAAATACTTTTTTTACATGCCTACACCAGACTGAAGGAGTGTAATGTTTTTTAAATTATTTGTATGAATGTAAGTATAAGTAAGTATGTACTTTGGCATGCCCTGTAGCTTAAACAACATAATAGATTCGTACAAAAGTGGTATCATTCAATGTATTGAATGAATAAACTCTTGTACGAATTTGGATGTATCCAAAATGGATGTATGTAACATAGATTGTATGGATTTTTTGTGTTAATTGCTGATTGGTCATGCGGGATATCAAAATAAAAGGCTCGAAGAAGCTATACTAACACTTTTAAAACTCACGACACACTAAAACATAGGAAATATTCAAAACGCGACTGCAAAGACAACTAAAAAGTTCCAAAAGTTATAAATCTTTTCACGCGGTCTGATAGAGAAATCTGAGCTTGAACAAAAATAACTGCCACCAACTGCATCAGACTGAGTTCGAAAAGTAATATTGATGATACTTTATGAAAGTATTTATATTACTACTAGCTGACCCAGCAAACGTTATTTTGACATATAAAATGTTTGGGGTGGACCACCCTTATCATTTAGGGGTATGAAAAATAGATGTTGGCCGATTCTCAGACCTGCCCGATATGCACACAAAATTTCATGAGAATCGGTCAAGCCGTTTCGGAGGAGTATGGGAACAAACATTGTGACACGAGAATTTTATATATAAGACTAGCTGTGCCCGGGAACTTCGTACCGCCTATTTCTTTTTTTATTATGAAAAATAAGTGTTGGCCGGTTCTCAGACCTACTCAATATGCTCACAAAATTTCATGAGAATCGGTCAAGCCGTTTCGGAGGAGTATGGGAACAAACATTGTGACACGAGAATATTATATATAAGAGATGTAATTTCACTATCCAACTATTTATTTAATTAAATACGCAAACTGAACAATAATCTTTTTAATCTAATTATGACGAGTATGTGTCGTTCAATTGTTCACATAGTAGAAGATAGGTGATTCATACATTCATTCATTCGCATAGAGTTCAGTGTTGCAATTAATTGATTTCAACACTTGTTTTGGAACTTTTAGGTGTCATGTAGTGTTAGTGAAAACAGACATAATTAGTATAGGTACCAAACGTAATTCGAAAAAAGAATTGAGTGCGTATTTATTCGAAATTTTGTGTTTATAGTTTGGCAACGCAACAATGTTTCGCAAACGATAAATGAGTCAAACTTATGGGTCAGGTCGTGATTACAACAATACAAGCTTTAGTAATGAGAATATGAATAGTACTATAAAGATTTTATAGTTCTAGCCAGTAAGTGGTTAGAACTATCATTAAAACTTGTCTTAGATGATGGCGTCATCTGAGCAAATTCCACACAGCTGCTGCGGTTGTGCTCTAATGATATCGTAACCAGATTGATGGCAGAATCTGGTTGTGACCGTTTTTCTTCTTCATTCTATAAAAAGGAACAGTTAGTCTTTGAAATAAAACTTCTTTTGGGACGGTGTGTATTGGAATCTATGAAACTAAAAAAGAGACAACTATAAATGGTTTTCTCTCTCTGTTTAAAACCTCCATCTCGTTCACTTACAAATTAACCATAATGCAATATTTCATTTCTACCACGTGTTAACTCACACTCAGTTTTCTATTTTTTATTCACAGAGCAATCAGAACACGTAAGCTTTTTTCTTTATTAAAACCGACAATTTGAAAAAATAAATCTTAAGTATCATACTGGCCTTTTAGTATAGTGTTTTCACTTTCTTTTTATTTTCAATCAATTTTAAATTATTTGATCCTTGGTTGTATTTGTAAAACAATTAGGTTTCAAAAGGTCAGGTGGGTAGATATAACTAGTATATTGGTATAAGTATGGTAGCCTTGTGGTGAGCAGACCAAACAAAGTTACGTAAGTAAGTAATTACGTTTGTATTGTGATAGGTATGTATTACGCTTAGTGATTGTATGTATTTCCGAAATGAGGACAAGCTTTGTTGTTTTGTTTGGGTCTAATTAAATCCTTCCTGTCATTATATGGGTTTCTACAGAGGTGAATAATGCGAGTGATGGGAATAGTTGTTTGCGGATACTATAGGGCCTGGTTTTCTTCAAGTATCTATATACGTAATGTATACGGGTATTCCCCGAAGGGGAAAGTAGAGGTGTACCCATAGCTCACCCATATTTGGCTAGTGATGTTGTGTGTTCCATATAATAGGGGGCTAGCCTATGACTTCATCCAGACGCTCGACTTCTACCACTAAAGTTAGACTCCGGACTGCTACTGTGGATTTCCAAATGGATATACACAACAAAACTTTGTGTAACCTGGGTTTGACCAAGGCTTTATGCTGTAACGCTTGAAATCACTAGACCAATGAGGCAGTAGTAGCGTAACATGTTGTACAACATGTTGAAAGTTAGCGCGGAACTTTTGTTTAGCAACGTTGTCTGTCTACGCATGATCAGTCGTCGACAGCATGTCGTCAGAGGATTTCAGAGGTGGATAATATAATTTTATAGAAAAATGCATCAAGAAGAAAAACGTTCACAGTTTGGTCAAATAATTGGAGCTCTCACTAGCGCTCAGTCAACAAAATGTCGCAGGTAATCGAACAACAAGGCACGCGTCATATTGCGCGCCAGATGGCAACGTCGCGCGCTGTTGTGCAACGTTGCAGAACATGTTGAGCGTCACGTGTTGCGCGTCAATTGTTGCCGAGAGAGTTTCGCATAGGAATTCAAGATGTGGGTAGGTACCGTAAAATGGGGTTGACTATCGTCAACCCCATTTAGGTGTGTATATGTAAGTAGACTATCGTTATATCGAGGTGTTGAGATGTCTGTACGAAGCCGCGACCATGAGTGTCCAAGTACAGGGCCAGCAGTCTAAACCCATCCAATTGCGCAGAGGAGTGAGACAGGGGGATGTTATATCCCCGAAACTGTTCACAAGCGCGATGGAAGATATGTTTAAGACGCTGGACTGGAAAGGAAAGGGCATCAACATAAACGGCGACTACATCTCACACCTACGATTCGCAGATGTCATAGTCTTAATGGCGGAGTCGCTAGAGGAGCTGAACCAGATGTTGGACGGCCTAGCTTCAGCCTCGCGACGTATCGGTCTTGGCATGAATTTGATAAAACCAAAGTCATGATGAATGGCCACATTGATCCAATACCGGTCTTCGTACATGGCCACCTTCTCGAAATCGTTTCCGAATACACTTACCTCGGGCAGATTCTGCAGTTAGGTAAAAACAATTTCGAGAAGGAGGCCAAGAGGAGGATCCAGCTGGGCTGGGCAGCGTTTGGGAAACTGCGCCGAGTCTTCTCGTCATCCATACCGCAATGCTTAAAAACGAAAGTTTTTAATCAGTGCCTCCAACCCGTCATGACCTCCGGAGCCAAGACATGGACACTCACGGTAAGGTTGGTCCACCTATTCAAAGTCGCTCAGCAAGCTATGGAGAGAGCTATGCTCGGAGTTTCTCTCAAGGATAGGATTCGAAACGAATACATCCGACAGAGAACCAAAGTCACCGACATAGCTCAAAGAATTAGCAAGTTGAAGTGGGCTGGCGAAGAACCGACAACCGCTGGGGTAAACGTGTCTTGAGTGGAGACCGCGACTCGGCAAACGTAGTGTAGGATGCCCTCTGACCAGGTGGAATGACGATCTGCGAAAGACTGCAGGCAGATGCTGGATGCGGCAAGCTGAAGACAGGGCGCTATGGCGCTCATTCGGAGAGGGCTATGTCCAGCAGTGGACTAGTATAGCCTGATGATGAAGGCGTGTATAGAAACAAACTTTGAAGGGAATTTTCACCTTAGTTAAACATTGTTGGTAACATACAAGGACTTTATTTTTTTTATTGAATTAAAATGAATCATTTCGCCACCTTGTGGGTAACAAATAATATTTAACTATCCTGAAACATAACATCAAGGCTGTATTTCCCGAAGGGTTGGGCAGCGGTGCACCTATTATATAGAAACACCCACATTTTATCAGTTATGTTTTAAGTCCCATGTAGGGGCGAGTCTATTGCCATCAACTGAGCACAAATCCAGACTCCGGCCTGCTCATGAGAAAATTCCAATCGTAAAAACTGAATACCACTTTGTCTGACCTGGGAATCGAACCCAGGACCGCACGCTCAGCAGTAGCGCTTGGGACCACTAGACCAACAGGGCAGTCAACATAAAAATCCCAATTAAAGTTTTGTTTCAATGCGTGGGTGAATAGAAACGCAAGGGTGTTTCTATTTACCCCGTTTACCAGTATCAATAAGCAAGAACAACAAACTTAGAATAGGGCTAAACCCACTTCCGAAGCAATATTAAGATCAATAGGCACCAGTTAGTAAACAACGCTCATGTACCTACGACCTTCACAAAGCCGTGGGCGCTAAGTACAACATTGAGTAGGTACATTCAGAAGGCTAACTCGAGTTTTTACATTATGTAAAATTCTACCTAATATCTGTTTACTGTTACCAAGTGAGGCTACGAACACGGAGTATGTTCTTTTTATTAAATCGGGCAGTATTTTGTTCAAAATCATGATTGATTTTGTTGAGGAGCACACTGGTTACATTCACGACGCAATGTAGTCGTTATTGTTCGTGATTTTTATAGCTAGTTTTGGTAGATTCTGATCAGTCGCCGCGTCGTAAGGACCCATGGGAAGGAAAGTTTAAGTGCTATCAATAATAATATTACACTTCTTGTTTAATATTTTTTCTACTCTTATCACCCACACAGATTAAGACAATTACTGTTGTGCTGCGAACCTCTGAAAAGTTTGTATGATCAAGGCAAATACGAATAAATATTTTAAATAACTTCTAGCGACTTCATTCTTACTTACTGTTTTTAAATCAATTTGATTATATCAGAATATTAAAATAATGTAATATCTCCGGAAATACACCTATTTTAAATACATTCTAATGTGCCTTTTTTCATTAAATCAAACTCATGGTTTCTAATTGCATTTTCCTTTATGACATATAGATTAGAAATTACCTTAAAATATGAAATGTGAGCCTTTACCGTGGCTTTAAAAGTAACCAGTTGTAAATTGTAACTAAGCCTATGGCCTTGTCCTCTACGGGTACCTACAGCAATTAGGTATCTATATAAAAACGATGTGGTGAATAGAGTACGTTCCGTAATTACAGTTCGCATAATCTGTTCTCATAAATTCCGTACTACGCTAGTTCAGTTCAAGGTCAAAGTGCTACAACTGGTGTGCGGCCCTACAAATCATATTCATGAATAAAAAAAATAAAAAACAGTATTTATAAAACCTTCGGCATAAAAACAAAAACCTCTTAAAATAGTAAGTTTATTTTATTTACCGAGTTATTCTAGTAACACAAAATCAAAATCGGTCCATTCATTTGGGAGCTAAGAAACTACAGACAGACACACACACACACAGAAACGTCAAACTTATAACACCCCGTCGTTTCTGCGTCGGGGGTTAAAAAGCGCGAGTTGTTCCTACTGGATTTTCTGCCTTGTTTTCCATCTGGTTATTATTAGGTGTTTCTGTTTTATATGGAATCAAGGTCTCGCTTATGACTGAGCGATTAAACAATATCTCAATGACCCAACTTAAGGTGACTACAGATTTGATCTTTTTATGACGATCTTCAGTGTCGCTGTGATCTGACGATCTATCTGACTGCTTCTTACAAATTTGCTTGATTTTATCGATCGTTACTGCCTCCTGTTCTTCATCATTAAATATTAAGGTTATTATCCAGACAGATGAAGGCGTGCTATCCACTTGTTCGAGTCTGCATTAATCGCCCCATATGGGCGGTAAAATCGAAAATGTTAGATATTTATGATATATATTTATCTTCGACAAAATGGCTGCTCGGCTTAGCTGCATTAATGCTCAGCGGTAGCGTGGTACAAAGCCGAGCCGGGCGGTAAAAATCAACAACAACATGCCAATTCAACGAAGGTGAATTCCGAACAGAGTTTGTCGAACTGACATGAGCCGAATGAAAGCCGAGTTCAATAATGTACTTTATATTGCTTTGAGTCGGCTTTTTTGATCAACAAATACTGTCTAAATGATCAAGTGTTAAACACGCGGAGGATATCAATTGATGATTTCTCGTTCGACATATCTATATAAATAAAAATGAATGTCTTAATGTGTTGCAAAGCGCATAACTCGAAAACGGCTGAACCAATCCGGCTAATTCTTTTTTTTCATTGTTATGTTATTGTTAGGGGAAGGTTCGCGGGGCTCATCATTTTATAATATCCATGGTGGCGACTGCCAAGAAATAAAATGTTGACCAATCCTTTCTTGCTTACAAATTTTCTAGATTTCGTTATATCGTCAAACATTCGCGCTGAGTCGTGGAGTTGCGGAAATCGGCCAGTCTAACAATACAATACGATATCGTCAAACATCCACCAAATATGTAGGTACCTTTATTAAGGTAGGTACCTATATTTTTAAATAACTGTAGGTATGTATTTTATAATAATTTTCATTGCATTTAGCACACCTATTGCGTAACTCACTCACAATCATCTTTACTTCATACAGTTTTCCCCAAATGCCTGTTGCAATGTTTTCTCTAACAATAGAAAACACCCTAATGATTGCCTTAAAATTATTCCACTATTGGACCATCAACTATCTACAAAAACTGTATGATAACTGTTTAGTGAAAAATTAAACAATAGGTTTATATTCAAGCATTAACTTAAGTGTCACCTACTTTTATGAAACCGAGAGGCAACGACGTAAATAACCAATGAGTAAGATATATACGTTGAGTAAAATAATTATTCAAATAAAATAGATTGTTAAGCAATTACTTAGATGTTGGAATATAGCATAAACATATATCACACTTCAATACTATAGTCTTTCTCTTTCTATTTCTTAGATATTGTTTAAAAGGATTTGAACCCACTCTTACCATGTGACTGAAAACCCGCCTTCTCACAGCCACTGTATCTTTTTAGCCTAGCGTTATATCGCAATCTATCGTGGTGCACGTAATACATAATAACACGCAATAATATAGAAAGGTATATATATATATAGAGTATAAAAATATAAATAAACGGCCTTTCGTTCAGTGTCCTCTTTAACCATAAATAATTGGCATTTGCGGTTTGTTATCGCTTTTAACATAATTGTGCCCGAGGTCGGACAAGTACTCGCCTAAGTCATTGTTTTAATAGTAATTATAAAATGATATGGCAATGATTTTTTTTAAATACAATTACAAAACAATAATGAATCATATCCCGTGTAGAATAACTTCTTAACACCTTAAATGCCAGATGATCTACAAACAATACATTTTCTTTTGTGTCTCGTTGTCTGACAGTTAAGGTGTTAATCAAGTTTCGGATTCTAATAACTTCTTAAGAAGTATGGTCAGGGAAAACTGCTATTTTAATTACAAAAAAATCTGCTAGTTTTTAAAAAAGCACGTCGTTATATGAAATGACGACTTCATCAAAATTGGAAAGAAAATAATATTCAAAGGCAATATACGATGTGAGTTTTTAGTTTTTCGAGACATCGCGAAGCGTTTGGTCGAGTCTTCATGTGACCAGAGGGCTAGCCTTTTTTTTTTGGCCATAGAATCAGCATTGCCATTCAATGTGGCAATCCTGCCAGCCTTCTGGGCACTTTTCCCGATGACAGTGATGCGGATGAATTTTTCGATGCCTGTGATTTTTTACTTTATTTTTTTACTTTTCATGTGTTGATAGTTTTATCATTATATAAGATGTAAAATAATGTAACATGGCAATATAAGATGTAACGTCATGGCGGAAAAACATGGAAAAAAGATAATATGGCTAGAAAGCAGTAAGGTATTCAAGAGAGAGAGAGACGCCGACCCCAAATAAATTAGGAAATGGGCAAGAGGATGATGACGGTTCAAAAATACCAAATAATACAACATTTATACTATTTTATGAGGCAGCATATCAAGCACTAAAATCTCGGTGTTATGTTTCGATAGGCTTCATTAAACTTAAATACGAAAAATAACCCAAATAAAATAAAACTCAAACAAATATCACAACACACCGATAAGTTTTACTACCTATTTTATGATTTTTATTTATTGTATGTTGTGATGTACATACTATTATGACTAAAACATATTGTCACAAGAAATATCGAATCAGATAAAGATGCGGATAAATACTTGAGGCTGTAGGTTTTTTCCGCTTGTAAATAAGTCCTTACTTGAGATACTAGGTGTATATAGATTCAATAGTTATTGGGTTAATCTGAAAGACAGTTATCATTATTTTTTATTATTATTACTTATATCAAAACCATAACTTTTTAGTATTTCAAAAAAAACCTTGTAAGAAACTATGTAGCTGCTTTATACCTGTTTGGTAGATGTCGAAACAGTTTATAAGAACAAAGTAAGTGGAAGCTTGCCTCTCTCCTGCGAGTTTGCGAACGCGACTAAACGCAAATGTTACCGAAACGCGAAGTAATATTAATTAAGTTATAAAATCGCCGACAGGTGAAATTAAAGGAAACTTACATTTCCGTATCGCGTGAATCAGTTGACGATCTGCGAAAGACTGCAGGCAGATGCTGGATGCGGCAAGCTGAAGACAGGGCGCTATGGCACCCATTAGGAGAGGGCTATGTCCAGCAGTAGACTAATATAGCCTGATGATGTGATGTGATGTGTGAATCAGTTGGGTATTGTCGAAAGGATTTTAGTATCTTTTATACCTATAGAGTCTAGGAAGTCATACAAGTCGCACTCATTGACCCGTCAGTAATGCCGACGCCATCTAAGATACTATTCCAATGCGTTCCGATAACGTCATAAGGATTACCGATCAGTGGACGCATCTCGCACATCCCCCGACACAGCTTCCGCTCGTCCTCCTGCTTCAAAAATGCGAATAACAATTGCGTCAATAATCCGATTGCTGGCAGTTGCGTCAGTAATCCGATTGCTGGCAGTTGTGTCAGCAATCCGACTGTCGCGGTTACAGTGGACGCATACCACAAAATAATCCTTTTAATACGACCCGTGTGATGTGGTTACTCTGGAACTCTACCGGATAATCTCAAAGTACTTACTGCAGCCCAAACTAGCGCCCACACCGGTGCTGACCGCAGTAACGCCTTCCAGGGCACCGGGTCCTTAGCATTACCGGTTTCCGCTGTCGTCACATTGTTGTTTAAGTATGTGAGCTCCTTCTTAGATATGTACGGGTGGCTGTTTGGCGTGCTGTAGCAGAAAAGACTCTGAAAAAGAAAAACATTTTAAGATTTTTTTAAACGTGGACGTACGATCTTACTTCACTACGTTTAGAACCTTGACGTGGTTGTGTCTCGGAAAGCACGTTAAGCCTTTGGTCCCGGCTCTCATTTGGAGATCTTTGACAGTCGTTTCGGGTAGTCAGACACCCAAAAGTCTGATGACAACCAGTCTTAAATTAAACCTTTTTGTTATTCCAGATACTACCAAGCTGATCCTCTTCGTTTCGGTTTTGCCATAAACCAAAAAATAATATAACAAAATGTTAATCGAACTACAAAAATACGAAAAGGAACAATTTTATTCAGACATTTAAATGACAACCAAGAATCCAAAATAAATATATCTGGCAACACCAGTCACTCAACACCAATCACTCAACACTAATCCATATTATTATCCTACAAGTGATCATAAAATGGCCGTAAAATCGTCCATCAGTTTTTGCGCGGCAATTTATCGTCATCGTTCCCGATTACGTGCCCACTAATTTTATTCACGGATTTTGTAGGTACCATTTTTTCCCAAAACTCTCGTTTAATTTATTTATTAGGTTTACTCCGTTGACTATGATTAATATGATTTTTAACGCAGTTTGTTTAGGCTTATTTTGGTAATTGGTTGTTTTAAATTGCTAGTGATACGATCACCCTGTTTGTAGGGATGGTAAAGGAAAAGTTTATTGTATGACTACCTGCAATGAAAAATTGATGATATGTGTTATTTATCTACTAATGCACATTGAATAAACAATCCACGTTCTGTCGCACTGCATTTTTTGGACAGTGCTGACCTTAAAGTACAACATATTATATAAAATAACTATGGTGTTGACTGAAGCTTTGTATGTATATAAAAATGTGTCCGTATTTCCCTTGGTCACGGTCATCACGCGTGAATGGCTGAACCAATTGTTCTAATTCTTTTTTATTGTGTTTGTTATTGTAAGGAGAAGGTTCTTATGAAAGAAAAAAACTAGAAAGTTGTGCGGAATATTGGAAAATTCAAGAAAACCTATCGACAATTTAATTTCGTGCGTTTGACAGTGCTCACGTTTGATGAATGTTAATTTTAACCGCGGGTAACACCGCGGGATGCAGCTAGTCATTTATAAATAATTATCTGTCAACATAATGAATATGATAGAGAAGACAAACTCATAGTTCACTTAAGGACCATAGATAATAACGTACCCGCAGTTAAGGGCCTTCTAAGTCGTTCCAATGACCGAATCGTTTTACGTGCTAGTAATCACTATATGGTCATAACCATGACTGTATTCCTAGTTACTTACTGATTTATTAGAAATATATTAATCTTTGTATACACTATGACTCATTCCCTCAGTTCAATGGAAAACATAAGATTCATGATGTATTTACTGATGTGATGTTCCGTTGTCAAAAGCCCCACACATTTGCCATTGGGTAGCACGGATGCACACAAATGTATGTATAATCTATGTACAACGTTAAGAATCTATTTTAAAATAGTAACTAACATAATTTTAGAATTGTATTTGAATTGTAGTATTGACGATCAAAAGTAACTTTTAAATGGTTTAATTCAAATAAATGATTTGTCTTTGACTTAGAAAAGAGTTGGCCAAGTTGCAACAGGGAACAAAAATGTTTTGACCAATATTGTAATTTTATGGAGCTATATGGAGAACAATAAAGAGAGATTCAATTCTATTTTATCTATTAATTAAATGTACTTACCCAAAGTAAGAACCAAAAGATTCCGAATCCTCCGAAGAAGTAGAACACATATGCCCAATCTCTGCCATCAGCCAACAATACTCCTGACATGAAGGAGCCAAAGATGTTGCCTATCTGTGCTCCTCCGAACACGAGAGCTCCTTGGAAGGACCGCTCATGGGGAGGGACCCATCTCGCCAACATTATCATGAGGGCAGGCATCGTGGGACCCTGTTGAGAAAACAAATGTTATTTTTATTTGGTGAGCCTTCATTGCAAGATGCCATCATTAAATTCAAGAAAACAATTGAACAGATTCTTCTTTTTGGAACGAGAAATTAACAATATTCATAGCCATATATCTATTTATTATTGAAAATATTAATAACATAGACTACGTAGAGCGTGTGAAAAGGACAATTTATACTCGGTCAAGTGTTAGCTTTTCACAGAATTTTCCACACAAACGTACTAAATTCTCGCTTCAGTTGGAATTTTCCATCTAAAAACATTGAATGTTATTTTTGCCTACTTTAATCTCTTTGTCAATAGCTCCCTTTATCCATAGCCAGCACTATTCTAGTGTACCTGCCTTCTAAAGACTCAAGAATTTTTCTTTTTGTAGGTAGATAGAGCTCACGACCGCCATGCTCTTGTTTTTCCTTTGAAATTCAATTCATTCCATGAAAGACAAAGAAGAGAGGGCAGGCAAATGTTTAATGAAAGCTAGAAAAGTCGACCAGTGCTAGAGTATACAGAACTCTGTTCTATTGCAGTGAACTATTACTGCATTCGCTGTTTATTAAAATGGTTTTTATCTCTTCTGAACTAAAAAACAAGCTAGTTTTAAAAAACATAATTTGTGAAAATGGATGATTTAAATTTAGCAGATATTTCTGTAGAACCACACTTGACAAAACTCACAGCAACAACAAAAAAAAAAAAACTCTTTGACAAAACTTAGTTGTTTTTATCGTAGGTGAACATACAAATAAAAATAGCCAGTAAAAATTTGCAGTTCATGTTGGCGCTGCTTGTCAAAGAAAACATTACACTGCAAAGATCGGTACTTTTATTTTAGTTCTGTATTTCCCACCTGCATACATACATATGTTGGTCGTACTGTACCTGCTTATTACTGACAATCCCTATAGATCAGGACATTGAAAATAAGACGGCTGCAAATCCTACGAAGATAAGAATCTTTCCACTAAATTGGCGTATCCCTACTGATTGCCAAAGTTAAAGTAGCAGGCGCTATATAGACTAACACTATTTAATGATGTTACAGTCAAAACTCTTTACGAGTTAAATCACTTTTTCTTCTTCTGGATTTCCGTCAGAATCCCTTTAAAATTCAATGTGGTTAAATGTTTTTTTAATATATTTTATAAAAAATTACAAAAGTACATTAATTTTTACCTTATTCAGCTTTGAGTTCCAATTGCCATTTCATACAATCAAAAACCGTCAATATTTAACCAGCCAGTAATCCATTTGATTTATAAAAACTAAGCTTTGTTCCACTTCCCATATTAAATTTTCGGGAATCCTTTGAAGCCAATTTTGTCGCATAACATAAATATAAATGTAGTAAAATATGTGTTCATAAACTTTTTAAAACACCGCATGAAGATACACAATACTTCATGGGGTGTTTCAAAAAGCCCTTCGATAGAGCCTTCTAAAAAATAAATCCCACTGTATACGAACAACATTGTTTATAAATGCGCATGCCAGCGCATACAGAATACAAATAACAACAAGGTTGAATGAAACTTCTCATCCATAACGCTTTTGAATCGATTTCATTCATGCCTCGATGCATTAGAAAACTAAGATTTTCCATTAGGTTGGTACTCGTATTATTGACTACTTTCAAGCAATGGAGTGGTAGGGTGCTTCAGTGTAGAGTAAAATCCTATAGATATACTTTACGAGCTCTGCCTCGTGGATTCACCCGCTCCTAAACTATTCCGTCAGGAATATAGCTATAAATAAATTAATAAATGAACATTTAATTGACGACCGATGTGGCGCGGCGGGCGAAGGTCCGCGTGCGACGCAAGAGGTTGCGGGTTCGATTCCCGCCTTGGGACAAATGTTTGTACGATCTACAAATATTTGTTCCGGGTGTTCTGGGTATTTCCTATGTATATAATAAAAATATCTATATATGTAATGTATTGTATTAAGTATATCAGTCATCTAGTACCCATAACACAAGCTCTGCTTACCTTGGGGCTAGATGATGCTGTGTGGATTGTCCAGCAATATTTATTATTTATTTATTATTTATTTATTTAATTCTACTAACAAAGGAATCATATCAGTACACAGAAATTAAATAATATGCAAAAAAAAGTGTCAAATCCAATTGGCAGTTTCAAATTAGCACGTTCGAATAAACTAACTTATTGTAGTATTTCCATTAGTATTCAACCTTAGTTTTTGTTTACCATAAACCTCATTGGTCATTGAGCTTGTAATTAGTATATTGTTTTAATATAAGACCAACCCACTGTCGTGATAATATAATACAGCTGTATTATACATACAGCTCCATACATTTTATCAATCTATGCAAACAGGAAGTTTACGGAACCAAGTTTTTATTTTTTGGAATTTAGCGTTAGTCCCTTAATAAAAATTATTTACAATGATGAGTACAATGACCACTGAGATGTCCATGGTGAAAAATGCAAGATAAACAAAATAGCTACTGACAACTGCTTTGTACGGGTGCGGTCTACGAATCTGGTGACTGTTTAAAATAACTAGACATCTATGCTATATCCACGATAAAAAATATACATACTACATAAACAAAAGCCTTGAAGCCGGCAAGAACTATCTAAATAATGGTGAAAGCCGCATGAAAATCCATTGTGGAATATAGAAGAACTTACCACGCGGTATCACAGACAGACACGAAAATAAAATAATAAAATTTCATAAACTCACGCCTTTTACCCATGGGTGTAGGCTGAAACTACAGAACGCCACCTGTTTAGATCCTTACATACTCCATTGGCTTCGTTTACGTTCATACATCTGGTCATACACGCACGCCGGATTGTTTGAACAATAACTGTTACAGATTATATGTATGGAATATATGTTATAATTATGATATCACTGCAATCATAATAATATAGAATAGTCATGGCAGCGTATTTCTTTTCAGTCTTTAATAGTTGTAATTTTTTAAGAGAGACCTAGTAATACATACATTTACGAACTCGACTAAGACTAAGACTTTGATTGTTTAAATAAGGAGAACAGGTTATGCAACAGTTGAGGACAAACATTAATATACCTAGTAATAACAATACGTAAATGCTAAAATGTAGTTTTCATTGAAAATGACGTAACACCACTTGAGTTAAGAGTATAAACTACTTTTAAGTTATAATTTTTTATCTATTTGTTACATTTCACACAATTAAACTCAAAGATTTGTCGCTAGGCAGGATAGTGACTAACGTTCAAGTTATTTTGCTCATTAATTCTCTCTATTATTTATACATTGGAGATTTTGTCAGCATTACATAAAGTAGTCAGGTAAATGTAGTCTTATTTTTCAGTGTTACATTATTTATTTATCTACGGCTGAAATTCAGAGAATGTTAGATAATAGTACTCGTAATACTTTTTTAGTATTATTGTCTAAAATTATTCCCAAGAACTTATTCAGCTTGTTTTCTTTATTTACGAATTAACTTAGGAGCAAAAATACAATACTTATTTATGTTTTAAGTAGGAAAAAAACTTAAAGTACAAAAAAAAGGATTCTTTTAAAAATTTCATAAAAAAAATAAGAAAAGGAAACTAAAGTCCCTACACCATTGATGTGGCCAAAAAATAAATGTTAAAAGCTGCGAAAAAAAATAACGTCGGAAAAGTAGGTCAAGTGGTTTTTTTAACGTCTGGTAACAAATTGCTGTTGTGTTTCATCTTGAATAAATAATTAGCATATTTTGTCCGCGCGCCATTCTTCTGTTAAACTGATAAGTTGTGGCCGAGAATAATAAGAAAGATTATGAGTTTGACCCATTTTTGGCGCAAGAGAAAGAACAAAAATAAATATGTCCATAAATGTAAGTAGAATTGCCACTTAAATGTTTTATTTGCAGTGTATTGTAAAAGATGACTCGATCGAGGGCACTACGTGGCTTCGACAAATGGATTTGCGATGAACGCTTGTGCGACAAAACTGTACTGCGACGCGCTTGTGCGACACTACACTGAAGCTCGACATAACATTAGTGCGACATGAAGACTCAACATTTCTATTCATAATTATATGTGTATCTGATAACCTCAATCGCTAAATAGTTACACGCTCTTGGTGACGTTCTCAGTTACGATTCCGGGATACAATTTTGTTTAAGTGAGTAGGTACTTAAGTTTAAATGAAAAAAATAAGAATAATTATGAATATAACAAAAAATGCGTGACACATGTCGAGCTTCAGTGTGCACAATTGTGCATTCGACCAATGGTGAGTCGCAGTACAGTTTAATCGCACAAGCGTAATCCCACATTCATTAAAATTTGTCGAGCTCACGTAGTAAACTCAACTTGATCTAACATACTCGTTCAAATTGTATTCTTAGATAATATGTGCGATGGATAGAGTCGTTTACAGGGCCGTTGTGCATCGCCAATAAATGTGGCACCATCAAAATGTGAATGTGGAAAAAGGGAAGAAGGTACAATTATAGACCCAGGGCGAAGACCCCAAGTGCATCGCAGCCAAAGCTAGTTTCGGTATGAATTATTTTTTTGAATTCGATGACTGGGGTTTCTTCTTAACGTGGCAATCTCTACAGAATCTTATTTGATGGCAATATTGATGGCTATACAGTGTCGGCCCAGAAATCAGCCACGAGCTTGACACCATCGGTATCGTCCATCAAATCCTGTAACGTGCAGGTCTCTGGGTACGCAGGACATGTTATCAGGTGTCCCATTGTTTGTGGAGTAGCTTCCCACTTGCTCACCAGACTATCAGCGTCTATAAGTTTTCCTTGCTTAGGTCAACCTGTGTCCGAAGTCTGTTAAAAGACTTAGGTGAGCCAAGACGACTAATGACTAGGATCGATACTTTGTAAGGAAGCACTATCTCGCCAAAGAATTAGTCTCTCCCTATATTGTTAACATTAACACCATTAATCTACAAAAGACTCACCTCTCCCATTCCTTGCAGAATTCGTAATATGAACAACCATGTTGCCCCACCAGTTCTGATCACGACTGGCGTTAGAAAGGTGAAGACTGCCGTACTTAGCAGTCCACAACCAAGAGTCCATTTTCCTCCAAATTTTTCAGCTAGGTACCCTCCTGGTACTTGAGTCGCTGCATATCCATAGTAGAAACCGCTTAGGATTAATCCTTGTGTTTTTTCGTCCCAATCGAAGATGGCGTACTGGAAAAAATCATACATTGTAGTATAGACCATTAGGGTGTGAAGATTTCTATGTCAGGTAAATATATGGATGTATATGTGAGGTATTATGTTAGATACCAAACGTAAAATTAAAAATTTATTTATTTAAAATGCCATAGAAATTCTGCTTCTACGAGTACCAAAATGTCTGTTGTATAAGTTTAAATTCAGCAGCTTGAAACTAAATGTTGAAATTTCTGATTCATCTGATATAACTTCGTTACGCTATATGGTAAGCCCACGTCATTCTTCGCTGAGCGCACAAGCGTCAAGCAAATCTAATCTATTTTTAATACCTGCCTAGTAATATGTTCCGCCATTTTAGCATAATTTAAGGTCGGTATCGTAAAAGGTACTCGAGGTGATTATTAATTGTAGAATGATATGTAAATAATCATCATTTATTACGCTGCTAGTTATCCCACGTACTGCCAACACGCCTTTGAATCTAATTCTGTATGTGTTGTGTATTTCAAGTTACACGGGACTCTTACTAATTACTCTTAGGTTTATGCGCGGCTAGGGACGGAAGCCAGCACGCGTAATTATGCATAAAAAGGGTCTCGTAATGTGCAAACGATGCTTATAACAGGATTGACAAGTCCACAGTTTATTATCTACAGACTTTTTCGAAATCTATTTGAACAAATCGGAACCCAAAATTAAAGCGAAAATAAATTATCTACGAATTCGTCATAATATGACGTCAGTATTTCCCGAAGGGTTAATCAGTGTTAGTACACGCACATTTCGCCAGTTATGTTGAATTTCCGTGTAATAGGGGGCGAGCCTATAATCATCAACCGGGCAGAAATACATACACACGACCACTAAACCAAGAAGGAAATAAACAACGTTGTTATTTATTACTTGTGAATCAAGCTGTACATAAAAAAAGAAATCGACTTAGTCAATGGTACTGGGACCTTCCTCAACAAACTAATTTTAATTCCGATCTCAAGCCAATACGATTACAATGTTAATTTTGCAGTCACGTGATTATATTATATATTAAATGGTGAAATACACAGCTGCCAAAATATACTCAACAAAAAAAAAAGAGTTGTGCATAGCGCGCGCCAAGCCCAATCCCGAATTTTGGCGCTAGCGTTGAGCTCAAGAGTACGACACGTCTCAATTCCAATTTCGATATGTCGGAATTAAAATCAAGAGTAAGCGCGCTGATATCGGAAAAAAAACAAAAATGAATCAACAACATTTCGGAAGTTACCTAATACTTAACATAGTAGATACTACAAGTACTACATCAGCCACATACGATACCGGAGACTGTTTATCGAACATGTGCAAGCATAATGAACGTAGACATTCCGTGCCAAAAAGTTGAATGCTTTTAAAATGCAAATTCACGATATAAAGTCTCTTTGCACTCACTAAAGGACATTCGAATGAGGACATGGTATATGATATCATCGTGTCTGTTTGTATTTGAATAATAAATCACAATGTATGAATGCAATTCATTCCTACATGTGGTTATTATGCATCTGCGTCAAAATGATGCATAAAATAAAGATTTAAAGATACTTTGTGTGTGTGAACTTGACCTGTTACATATAGCATTATGAATTTTATTTATCAGTTTTGTTGGGTGTGACAAGTCTGACATTCAATAAAACATAACCTATGGTACTTGACAATAGTGTAGCTTTCCATTACTGAAATATTTTTTGAAATCGTATGTGTCGATTTGGGGATTACCTCCCACATTCAAACTTACAAACTTGTCTACTTCATAAAATTGTATCACGTAATATAATATTATTAGCGTATATTATATTGTTGTTTTACGACAGTGTCTGTCAACTGACAGGATAAGCGTGAGATGAATGCTCAAATAAATAGGAAATAACTAAATACAACAACCTAATTGGAAGTTATATGTTTGAGCCGTTTTTGGTTGAAACACTAGGGTAACCATGGGTCCGTGTACCCATTTACTTTTTCGAGAAATCGCGAAGCGTTTGTCGACTTTTCACGTGACCAGACGCAAAGAATCAGCATTGCCATTCAACGTGGCAACGCTGCCAGCCTTCCGGGCACTTTTCCCGTTGACAGTGATTCGGATGAATTTTTCGATGCCCTGTGATTATTTATTTTTATTTCTTCATGTATTATTAGTTGTATCGTTTTAAAGAAATAATTGAGACCAACTAAATTCAAGCAGTGATTTTTAAACGGGGGTTATATTAATTTACTATAGGTAATTTTGCTTTGTTATAAGTAAGTTAATACCTCTGAAAATACTTATCACCATATCACATTGTCACTCTTTTTGATAAGTCTATTGGGAGAGCAAAATATGTATAAAGATGATTGACATAATTATTATTTTTTGACATAATATGTTGTATAGCTTCAAGTTCTTCAAACCTATCAGACAGACGTGTTGCTGGGGAGTTTGTTCCTCCACTTCTTCTTCCCAGCAAAAACACTAGGAAGTGGTGAAGGGTGGGCGTTTTGGGGGACTGTCTTATGTAAACGTTTTGACGTTCAAAAAGTGCTGATTCTCAGCCTAATTTGAATAAATGAATTTTGATTTTGATTTTGAAAAAAATTGGATACGTAAATAATATGGCAGGCAAACTCATTGGTTAGAAGTTGACTCTTGACTTAGTATTTTCGTTTATCGTGTAATTATGTACTTAGGTGTTTAGACGTGTTCTTCATTCTTGAACTTTACTATTTATTATTTCTTTTTTCTATGTAACACCTACCATGTTCTGTCTCTGCATTATCCTACGATAGAAAATGCCTTTTCGCCTATGTAAGGTTATTTTGAATATTACATCAACCTAACCTAATATGAATTGAAGCCCTAACTACTGGACCATCACGACATAATGATTTTATAAAATATTTTTGACGATTATTTATATTATAAATATTATCTATTATAGTTTAAGTTGCGATATTATTCATATAAGATGTCGATATTAACTACCTATTTCTTACATTGACAGATTTTGAACTATTAAGCACAAATGTAAAAAAAGTAAAGAATAGGGCATGATAAAAATCATCCAACGGAAAATATGCCTGAAAGGCTTGCAAGCATTGCCACGTTGAATGGCAATGCTAATTCTGTAACCATAAAAATAGGACAGCTCTGGTCACGTGAAGAGTGCCTATTACTGAGTAAGACATATTTTTAATGGTTTAGTTCATTGCAAGTACTTAACAGTAAATTATGATGTTTAAATTAATCATACAGAAGCGTACACAAGGACCTCAATATTATAAACTGTCACAATCATTTTTAATTCCTTGAAAAGGAAGTAGTGGCAAAGATCAAATGACCATTATCTATTAGTATATAGTACCCACCATTAACCCATTAACCCATTAACAACAATAAACAACCTCTATTATTGCGCAAACAACAGCTGAAAATTAAGATTGACATGTTTATTGACCCTTCAGGAGTTCCCATGGAACCTAGTCGTAGAGCTAGTTGTGTGTATGTGCCTGTTGCAACAGAGCTCAAGGGAAAAACTAACGAAGTAGATTAGAAGCATTCGCGTAATAGCTAGATGCTGAAATTTTACATTGTACGTCTCTTTCTATCTTACGAAATGTACTCTGAGTAAGAATGAGTAGGTGGAGTGATGTTTTTGGCATTTTGTTTTATTTCAGCCATATACTTCTTTTGGCAACCGGGGTTACGATTATTTTATTTCTTTATTTGATACTTTAAGCACACAAATGTACTGAAGTGGATTTAATGCCATAGGCATTTTCTATCAGTCAACTTTAGGGTGGTGCAGAAACAAACAGTGGTAGGTGCAATTACTTAAAGAAAAGGGAACAGAAAAAAATAAATTGATGTAGGTTATAAACTATATATATACTACCTTCATAGAATATATACATAAATAAATACATACACGTCTATTCATAAACAATTAAAACAGTGAATTGGAAAACATTAGCGTCTTTTTTGTCATATTTAAGCTGGTCACCAACGTGTCTTTGGTTGACAAGGCCTAGAGATCAACTATGTTAGTGTTACTTTGAGTTAGAATTTAGTCACAGTTAGTAAGGGTGTTTTTATATGAGTCATCACTAATATTAAAAATTTCACAAAACGCATATATTCCCAAAAGTGTTAGAAAGAGAGAGTGTCTATAAGTACACCCACATTTCGTCATGTCTTAGTCCCATGTAATAGTGGGCGAGTAATGCTGGAAATACTGGAATAAAATATAATGCTGGAAGATCCACACAACATCATCTAGCCCCAAGCTAAGCAGAGCTTGTGTTATGGGTACTAGATGACTGATATACTTTACAGAACACCCGGAACAATTGTTTGTAGATCGTACAAACATTTGTCCCAAGGCGGGAATCGAACCCACAACCTCCTGCGTCACATAGATCGTCAAATGTCGTATTAGTCTGCGTATGCAGACTAATACGACATTTATAAATCTAATAAATCGACATTCTTAAATCTAAGAATAATAGCATTCATTCATAACAGCTAAGAATCATAGCATTCCTAAAAGTTTTAGATAGAGAGTGTCTATACGTATGTACGCCCACATTTCGTCATGTCCAAGTCCCACGTAACTAAAGGCGAGCCTGTTTGCACTAACCAGGCCGAACATAGACTCCAGTGAGTGTGTGAAAAACTGTATAACTCTTTGCTCGTCCCGGAAATCGAACCCTCATGTTTTGTAAGTAGCACTTATGACTGCCAGACCAAGGAGGCGAGGAATAAAAAGGTTCAAACAAATAATAATAAATTAAAAGAAGAACAATTTTTTAACACTTATTTTTTTTTCTTTTTTTTTTTTAAACTTTCCACACTAGGAATTTCTCCTGTGTCGTGGGTGCGATTACAAATATTTAGTCACATAATTAAACAGCCAGACCCGGAACAACTACCTGTAGGCCATAACACGGCACGAAACACGGCGCGGCAGTCGAGCCACTGCGCCAACCGTGCCGTCAAAGTAAAGTGCCATTGTAAAGGCGAAGTATGGCTCACACGTGAACCTTGACGCTTGTTGCAGCACTTGCATAAAAGAACATATAATTTATGTTTAAACTCGTTAACTGAGTAATATTAATGTTCCTGAACGAAGTATTCTAGACCTTAGTGAAGCTACAGTGTGGAGCCTAAGTATTTTAATGGCCCATAATTAACGGGAGCCTGTTCGCTCGTCGACTTAAGTTAGAAGCTAATTTGTTCTACAAAGTGTGGACTCCCCGTTGGTCTAGTTGTTACAAGCGCTACAGCTGAGTATGAGGTCCTGGGTTTGATTAACTGGTTTGAGAAACTGATAATAGGTTTTTTCCAACTGGTACTCTGAGTAGCAGCAGTTGATGGAAAAATGCTTGCCCCTATTACATGAGAATTCAACATACCTGCCGAAACTTTTGTATAGGCACTAAAGGTACACCTTTGCCTAACCCTTCGTTATTATGTCTCTGATGTGTTGTAGCATTATTTCCTTTTTTTTTTTAAAGGTAGGTAAACGGCCCTAGTAGACCTAGGTTCTGACACCACTTTTGGATAAAACTCAACATTATACTACTACTAACTACCTACTCGTTTACTAAAAGTAATTAAACCACTTTTAAGTACACTTGTGTACCTTGGGGGTTATAGAATATAAAGGTCAAAATGTGAAGGATTACCGATACCAAGCCAACCAAAAGTCACAAAGGGATCATAACCCAACGACCCAAATCCAAACTGAAAGTGATTATAGCCCGTGATTAAAAGTTTTACCGCAATTTCTACAATGTGACGTCATAAAACTCTATCTTTACCTAAGCGTATTTGACGGGTACAAAGGTAAATATGGACGTCGGTTCACTTATAAGGAAAATTTTGCGGTAACGGTTTCTCCTGTTAAATTACCTACTCGACGATGTAAACAAATACGTAGCCAAATTGAGAAGGTATGTTGAAATAGTTAATGTTTGAAACTACAAAGTCTAAACTATGTTCGATAAAATTTTATCATTTATTCAATACAACAATGCCTTCGGGCACTGTTGAGGCTTCTGCCTTACTGTGGTGCGTCTGGTATGTTTGGTGATGCGCATACAGATGATTATTTTGCGATAATGCTCAAAAAAGTAGCATCAGTAATGCGCAGGGTGGAAGGAAATAGCAATAGCATTCTGAAGGTTTTTTCAGAAATATTAAAAGGACCTACAATGGATAGGTTTATCAAGCTACATGTCAGACATGGAGCTTGATAAATCTTCCTGATGCTATGTTTTGTTTTTGTACTCATGTGCAAAACTATGTGTTACTACAAACATAGTTTTTAAGTTATTTTTTTTTATGAGCCGTCGACGCCTGAAAATAAACGATTCAACTCTAAATGTACAAAATAAGTGATGATTGATTTTTCACCTAAGAATTAAATTATAATTTTTTTGATTAGCTTGTACTGTCCCATAGCTGAGCAAAGTCGTCCCTAAATCCCGCGACAACTCGAACCAGCCCTCCTCTAAGCCGTCTCGTACCTCTTTTTGGGCCGGCCTCTGGGGTACCATATGTCTACTGGCACGCATTGTGTGAGACTTGCCCAACGATCCTTGCATTATGTTGTCGTTATTTATTGTCTACTTTTACCTACGTAGGTAACTAGATTATGTAAAATATATTATACTGATACTCACAGGTGACTCGGCAATAACAGTAGTGACGTTATTAATAGTATCATCGCTTGGGCAGGCATCAGGGTCGACGTAATGTGAGCCACCACTTCGAGTGCGGTTGACCATCTGTGTGATAGCAAGGTTGAGGCAGACCCGCATCGTGTACGCGTTGCACACCCCTAGCAGGCCCATCACTCCGAGAATGTACCGCTGAGGAATCACGCAACCTGGACAAAACAAAAGAAAATTATAATTTTAATGTTGTAAGCACAAATAGTATCACATTCGCATCCTAGATCGCGATGTTAAACTCGTCTGAGCTAGTGAACAGCCGTTGTGCTGAAGCCCACTAGACACAACACCGTTCTGGTTGGAGGATCCTTACTTTTCAATGGTGGGTGAGAAACTTTACATCATGGTCCTCATACCCCTAAAATATATTCGTTACAAAGCAAGCCGCGAATTCCTCTAACCGCGTATTCACACGTAGTATTTGGAGAGCCTGTTACCATATACTGGACTCAAATCCATACTCTAGGCTACCAATAATAAATTCCTAATGGAAAACCCAATGACATTGCTCATTGGGGGCCCAGGACGCCGTATTCCAGCAATCGAACTTACGACAGACAGACAAATTAGTGTTATCTAAAGTGCGTAATATCTCCTGCTTAAACTTGTGATTACTATTTTGTTGTACCGAAACAAATAACTATATTTCGAAAAGAGAGAGGAGCCACAAAAGAGAAGGAACTGGCATGAATGAAATCTGAACGAGTGACTGGAAATCCCCGTAATAAGGATATTTCCTCCAACTGGCACATCACTCTTACAAAATACTAAGGAAATGAATAAGCATATATTCAAAATTGTTTGTTTACGGCATTGGTATATGAAACATTGTCATTTACCTTTCGCACTCATAATAAAGGGAAAATTGTCAAGCACCTAAATAGGAAAATGTTCTTTTGTAAGTAACCGCATAAGTGCGTAGGCCCGTGTCATTGCATTGATGCCCACAAAACATAGGAACCATTTACCTACATCCCATAAAATGTATAGCTATTCACAGGCCTAGCGCGAATTTGTGTACTTACTGTAACGTAAACGCGTTTACGTTAAAGTTCACTTAAGTCAATTCGTATGGAATAATTGTGCTTCCGATATTTGCCACAATACGGCGCTGCTTCAGTTTAACGATCGAATAGGTTAATAAAGAATCATAATGCTCATTAATAACACGTTTTCTATAAGATGTTTCTATGAAGGCTTTCGTTAAAATGTCTAGCTATTATAATTGTATGTACAGACGCCAGCATATCAAGCTACCCCAAACTGTCAGATTTTCCCAATTGAACATGGGCCTTATTCTTTCGTGATAAAGTTGAAAATCTATCAAAGAAATTTGACACATTAGGTAGGTAGCTTGATGTGCTGGACTCAGTACAGTACAACTTTTAGTCTAAAACTTTTTTAATAAAGGAAAGTTCCCTGCATAATGTTGGTTATTTCGATGTCAAAATTACTCGACTACCTCCTTGATGTGAACGTACCTAGGATGATATTCTGGGTTCTATTCTCAGGTTGAACAGTGAGAGAGTGTTACTGTGTTTTTCCATCTGGATTTTCTCATTGGAAATACGGAGTCTAGATTTATACGTGGTTGATGGCAACAGGCTTGACTCCTATTGCATGGGACTTAAACAAAACAGTCTAAATGTGGGTATACTAATAATTGTACTACAGGTACACCTTTGTTGAACCCTTCGGGGGTCTCCAGAGTGAAGTAAAGCATGTAAAATTATATTTTATTCAGAGCTGCTAATGTTACATTGTAGCTAGTTTATGTTGATTTACAAACTTATGATCTGACCTTTAAAAAATCTCTATAAAACATTTACACAGACTATGTATAATTAATATTACTTCAAGCATACAAATGTAAGTTCAGAGGTGGACTTATTGCAATCGGGTGCATTAGCGTAGAAAGCAGCTGGTACTTGGTGCCGGTTTGATAGTGCGAACCGACACCAAACAAATCAGAACAGAGCTTGCAAACGCTTATTATAAAAAACTGCCAGCACCGAGAAGCGCTTAAAACCTGCGCTAGTCGGCGCTTACAAACACTGGCAGCTTTCTACGTGAATGCACTCATAAGCATCTTCTTACAGTCAACCTTAAGGAGATGAAAACAAAAACCAAATTCCTTTATGCTGGAAACTCGAAATCCTACCAATATTATAATTGCGAAAGTAACTCTGTATGTTACCTTTTCACGATTTAACAACTGATCGGTTTGTATACGACCGATGTGGCGCGGCGGGCGAAGGTCCGCCTGCGACGCAAGAGGTTGCGGGTTCGATTCCCGCCTTGGGACAAATGTTTGTACGATCTACAAATATTTGTTCCGGGTGTTCTGGGTATTTCCTATATATAATAAAAATATCTATATATGTAATGTATTGTATTAAGTATATCAGTCATCTAGTACCCATAACACAAGCTCTGCTTACCTTGGGGCTAGATGATGCTGTGTGGATTGTCCAGCAATATTTATTTATTTATTTATTTATTTTTTATACCCTGAGGAAGGACATATGATAGATAATCCACAGCTTCGTCTGCGTCCGTGATAATCAACATTTACGTGGACGCAGTCACTGGCAATAGCTAGTTCCTGATAATTTTGAAATCAGTAAGTAAACAGTCAGAACGAGAACCTCTTTTTTCATTAAAGTCGGTCAAAAACAGATGCAACTATCCATCGGTTTCAATTTCCCGCGCGTGATTCTACTTGATGACGGGAAATGGGTTAATCTGGTGCTTACTGCTCGATTCACTTAGTAAGCAAAGTGATGGTTCGCTTGCAATGTCACCCGATAGGATATCTACTCTGGTATCTTGTCACTAAGTAAATACACGCTGAGCTGTGTTTATATTTTTGCTAAAGTTATTTAGTCTAGTAAAGTTTAGTGTAAGTCTCTTGATAGTCATTGCCAACAAAATTTGTGGTGATAAATCAAAATTATTTTATGAATACACCTAATTAGCACTTTACCTGCAACTTAGTCCGCGTGGATTTCGCACTTTTCCCTTCAAAGCTAAACATCCCCTCCACCCCTTTCAAGAGCGGTTTTGAAAATAAAATAAAGCCTTTGTTACTCGTTGATAATGTAGCTTTCTATACGTGGAATAATGCTTTAAATCGGTTAAGTAGTTTTCGAGTTTATCCAATACGAATAAAAAAGTGTTAGTTAAGAACAAACTTTTACTAAAGAAACCTCTTACAAAAAGTTTTTAATTTATTTGACACTTCCAAAGTGGGCGAACATCGAAGTATTTTCGATATCGGGCTTTGCTTGCCATATCTAAAAATAGAATAGAATACTTTACTAACTACCTACTTGATGTTATCGCCTGTGGCATATCAAAACAACAATAAAAGTTGCGCTGTTGCGTCTTAACATTGTTTATACAATATAAGTCAGATTATTACTACAATTTTATTTTTGCCACCTGTTAAATACTTACACTTTGTAAATATATAAAATTAAACATTAAATATTTTTTTATTATTTGCAAATTTATTTACGTAAGTACATATTGATATTAATAAAAACTGGTTTTGTAAGTAACATAAGTAAGGACAGATGTTTGAATATGCTGAGACTCTGAACCGTCAAAATATATTTGTGAGTTCTTAGAGCATGGTCACACAAACATGAAATAATATTTAAAACATATTCTGGTTGTTTGACAAAAGATTAATTTTCAAGGTTTATCACCAGTGTACATATAAGGTACGTTACATAATTTAAGTTGTAAGTAAGTACAAAACCGAGGACGGCGGCGCGGTGGCGGCTCAAATCAGAGTCTAGTTTCACAACATAACGCCCACTCTCAGATTAAAGCCCTTTACTTTCAACTGAGAATCGATTGTATGGCCGTAAGTTCAATGCTCTGCGGTGGTATGAAATTTTAATTGCAAAACAGTTTATGTTTACCATAATCGAGAAATCGAGGGAACTTGCAACCTTTTTCATCATAACATCACGCCCATAATCCCCGAAGGGTTATGCTTTGTTACCCCTGGGTGGTATTTCCACCTTTCGTTTTTTTTATGTTATCCAAACAACGGGCTGCTACTGAGAAATTCAAATTTCAATTTAGGAACAACCGAATAACAAACACTACCCGATCCGATAGTTAAACCCAGGACCTTATTCTTAGTAGAAGTGCTTGCTATAATACTTATAAGTATGCTTGTACTTTTTCCAAATCATATGAATATTACGTCTGCCTTTGAACGATGGTATCAGTAATAACGTACAAGTAAAAATAATTCAGGCGTGAAATTACACGTTTATTCCATCAATAGAGATTATTATTAAGATATTATTTTAATATAGAGATCAAGTGACTATTCCATATTTAAATCCATGTTTTCAATATTAATGCTATTTCTACTTCAATAAAAATAAACTTTATTCCTGAGTATATTAAGTCGATTTCACAGTGACTACTATTTAAAGTCATAATAATTGTTGAAGTTGTAGCTTTACGTGTGGGTAATTTAAATTTGAACAAAAATTACATATTTACTTGTTTACAGCTTTGGAAGCTAAATTTCAAACCCATGAAAGATCTTAACTGAGATAGGTACATGCTCATTTATTTGTAATCCTTAAGTGGATCGTATATTGTGGGTTATCTTGGCTCAAACAGTCCCTTCACTAAGTAAACATGCGGATGACAGGCAGAGGTTTACCAGTAGATCTATATTATTTTCATCACAATATACCTAGTGTTGCAAGTCCCACAGACCACGACACCACCCAAATGTATTAAGCGTGGGGGGTGTACGAAATGAAATAAGAATTACGTAAATAGGTCTTAAAATCACCGAGAAATCGGAGTACATACATATAAAAATAAAACTCGACAAAACGAATAAACTACTTACTGATCTTATAGAAAGTAGATATGAAAACAAATCAGTAATTATATTTTAGTCAACTTATTTAATTAATTATATTTCTGTGTTAACGACAATATAAATCTGATACTTATGGTTACAAATTATTATTCCAATTGTTTCACCTTCATCATTATCGTAAAGTAGCTCTTCATATTACCTACTATTATTAGGCATACAGGCTAGTACTAGAAATGCTCCCTTTTTTGTTTTTTCGTTATCGAGGGAATAAGAAAATCCTCATGGATGATCTCCGCCCTGGGGTGGGCGAAAAACCACCGCGGTGTTCCATCTCACACCTACGCCGGGGGTCGCGGCAACGTACGATTCTTCCGCAACCCCCGGGTATATATGAGCTAGGTAAAAAATATATACTAAAAGCTACCTGGCTATATCTACAATAAGTTACCGCATTAATTAAAAACACAACTGCACAACACACTTTTCAAAATTAAATTACATAAATGGCTGAGTTACATCAATCTCTATGCTATAAAAATTACAGGTTTAACTTTGTACACTTTGATTTTTAAGCAAAACATTTAAGATCTCATTTTGTGAGATAACACCCTATGTACACTGTTTTACGTAAATAATATTTCTGGAATAGATATATTACAATAGAATTTATAAAGCTTATATACGAATTATTCTTTTTAAAACAATGATATGAGCTGCTGTCTTGTATGGAACAGAATGTTGGGCCACAAAAGGGACGAATGAAAGGCAAGTTGCATGCACCTGAGATAAGAATGCTAAGGGTGATGTGTGAATGGATAGAATAAGAAATGTGTGTAGAAGAGGAAGTCTGAAAGTGGCGCCTGTGACCGAGAAGTTGTGTGGAAATTGGTTGTCATGGTCCTTACCATGAAATGCATGTGATGTGTGGGCATGTGATGCGAAGGCATGAAGACCATGTTGTGAGGAAAGTTCTGAGTATGAATGTGCAAGGTAACAGTAGAGGGGGACCATAGAAATTATGGATGGATTGTGTGAAAGATGATATGGCTAGAAAAGAGGTGACACTTGAGATGACAGCAAATAGAGGTGTATGGAAGAAGAAGACATGTTGCGCCAACCCCAAATAACTGTGATAGGGGCCGGTGGATAATGAGGATGACTAGAATATAATAGAATGACATTCTAATCTATTTTATATTTATTTCTGGTTAACAAGACTTGAAAACTGTTAGGGGATAGATATACTTTCAGTTCGGTCCAATACCGGCCGGTTACAAAATATCCATTTTTTTTTTTCATAATTTCCATCATTTGCGTCTTCATCAAATTGACTGCCACGCACAAAATCAACAACATAATAAGACTGTTTAGACAAGTTAACTCGTAGTCTGGTACTTAACGTGTTAAGAGAAGTAAGGATTGTGGTTGTAGTTATTTTAATAGCCCGCAATTATAATAATCCACGATAGAACTGCCACGTAAGTATAACAAGGTAGCTGTTGCGGCGATTTCACCACCATCTCAGACACTAATCTGCACGGTCCTCACAAGATCTGACCAAGATAGACGAAGAGTCTGGACATTAAAAGACATAGTGACCTCTGAGTTTCTTTCGGTGTGTAGTCAGAAAAGGAAGCACCGATCTAGT
Organism: Phlogophora meticulosa; assembly: GCA_905147745.2. NCBI lineage: Eukaryota > Metazoa > Arthropoda > Insecta > Lepidoptera > Noctuidae > Phlogophora > Phlogophora meticulosa. The sequence goes on along the minus strand of LR990526.1, from coordinate 7,319,872 downwards.
ATAAAAATATAAAAATATAATTTATTTTACTTTTTGACGTGTAAAAGTGTTTGTAAAAACCTATAAAATGCACAGAAATAAATATAATTTACAATTTTATTATAAGTCCGTAGAAAAATGCGATAATGTAACTAGGAATAGGTCGCTTCGTTATTAATGAGAATATAATTGGTAACTGAGGAAAACAAGACAGTGACAAAAAGCCGGGTCATAATTATATTATGACCCGGCTTTTACACACGCAAGTACACACGGCCGTAAGTACACATTGTGCACACTGATGCTTGACTTTGTATAAAACAAAACCTCAAGATTCCGATTTTCTGAAGTTAGTTAACTTAACGGTTAGTTGCAACCACCATCGAATTATAAAAAATCTCGCGACATAATGTTTAAACCGTCGAGAAATTGTGAACTGTGACCATTTCATAAACGTGTTGCTATCTGTACCCCGAGGTTTAACACGCTCCTAAGGAAAGCCTGATATTAAATAGCATGTAATAATAGTTAAAAAACCTTCTTTAAAAATTGGGCTATCAAATGCAAAAATATTTTTTCAAATGACACTAAACATAGGTACTAGTTTAAAGACTAATTAATACTAATCTATACTTTATCAAGTATATATATATTATTTATTTATTTATTTATTTCACAACACATGTTTCCTTTGCCATTACAGAGTAAATCTAATGCGACAAAGTAACTTAAAATATACTTAACTTACATGCTACTAACCTTACATGCTATACAGTACTTGGCCCTTGTGAACTCACCCAGTGTACAGGTGAATATATCTATGGCATTCGCCACCATTAGTTATAGTAGTATAGATAAAAAATAGATAAAAATTTCTGATGTCATCCCTATATAAAAAATAATATTTACCATTTGCATCATAATTTGATTGCTTAGATACAGAGAATAATATTTATTTAAATATTTAATTAACTTTACTTGTTAATTTTACTTATCTGCACGGTGTTTTCACCTGATTCAGTAATGTTGCATAATTCAGCTCGTCAAGCTTATCATTTGGTATTATGTTTGGTAGTAGATAATTATTTAAATAACTCTATTCGAGTTTGTGTTGCTATGGTTTCATGACAGACTGGAGCAGCTGTGTTCACGAATTATCATAGATATAACAGCTACTTCTGTTATTGTTTTCAGTTTTCAATGATTCATTGATTAGTATAATGAAGTTAATTAAAAAGGAAAGGAAACGAAATTAAAAGTCAAAAATAGCGTGCATTTAACATTATAGTTAATGCGTGCGGCGCATTAGCGTGTCTTTCGCAACATTTTGGACCTCCGCGAGCAAGCTCGGGTATGCTCGAGCATGCACATGATATGACATAGGTACTTACACAAAAAGGAAATTAACTATTCTGTATTGTTCTTATTCGGTGACGAAAACAGACGCGAGCGTCCTCGAGACTTCTCGAGAGCTAAATCTAAATTTTATGTTAAAACTGTGAAGTTCATTTGTGTAAAAACCTCATAACTAACCTATAAACTGCCAACTAATTGCTAACCCGTGCATTGAACTTCCGCAATCACCAGACGTATTTTTAAGTAAAAAGTTTTTTTCCAACAAGATGGCCTATTTACGAGTATGTCATCTATTTATCATAAATCAGTTCTACGCTTCATATATTCACCTTCCACGTTCTATTGACATGCAACTTCAAGGCAAGACTTATCACTATATTATTTAAAAGCTACGCTGAGAAGAAGAACAGAACTAGGTACAGTGTGCCTCTACAACATGGAACAAGCGTGCCAACTTTCACATTACGCCAGTAATGTTCTCAGGAAAAGACTATTATACCCATACAATGGATTTTGATCATTCATTTGTAAACGTAGAGTAAAGTTATGCCAAAAATCATTCTCGAAAAAATATGGTGAATCTGGAGGTTCATGAGTTATTTGCGTTTTGATAAGCACATACAGTATTTTAAATATAACTTTTAAACCTAACTGTACGATTTGGATCTAAGCGAGGTGCTTAGATCCAAATCGTACAGTTAGGTATAATTAGTAGGTGTTACGTATATAGAATGAGCAGGTAATTTATTGTTTCAGCAGGTAAATTAGTTAATTTATTATCATGCACTCCTCATTAAAAGAAAAACGAAACACTACCAAGATTTTCGTGCTCGCGAAAAATAACCAATAAACAAGAATACTTTTAGTTTACCCTTTTTCGTGTTGTAAGAGAGTTCAAAATTTGACTTTATTTTATTATTTTTGAAACCGATAAATGAAAAAGAACTTTTTTTTAAAACAACGCATCAATTGGACCATGATTTATAGTTGTGTAATAAACATAAAATAACCATTTATAAAAGAGAAACCTAATAATCCCGAGGCACATATTTAGATGTATAACTAGCATTTCGCCTGCGACTTCGTCCGCGTGGATTTCGTACATTTCACTTCAAACTTTAACATTCCTTCCACTCCCTTTAAAGCATAGTTTTGAAAAGAATGTTACTCGTCCATAATTTAGCATTAAAAATGTGTTTTTCTTTTTTTATAATTGGTTAAATTGTTTTGGAGTTAGTAAAAACAAACTAACGAACAAACAAATAAATCTTTTCTCTTTATTATATTAGTTTAGATAGATAATCGTATTGATTCATACATTAAACGACTTATTACTACATGCAACCCGCCAGCCAACGGTTATTTCTTTAATATTTTGCTATTCTAAATATAGAACACCAAGTGTTCATTTTTTACAACGTGCCATTAACTTATAAATATCTAAAGAGGTTGATCAACGACCTAATATGTATAAAAACTCTTCAGTAGTACCGGTTACACGCACTAGTAGGTGTATCATTAATTGATTGGAGTGGTAAATTTACCGATAGTGTGTTATCTAAAGTGCTGAAGGCCACACATGGTAACATGGCGTATCCATTAGAAGTTCTCTTCACACCTACTACTTACTGCTCATAATGTCCAAGCTGACTTATGCATAGGTAACGGTTTTTCTGGAAATTTATAAAGCTTTCATACATAATGTGGGTTTACGGCTTATTTCCTGCACCATATCTATACAAAATCTAGCATATGTCAGCGACATATTTCGCTTTCTACAATTTCAACATGCTTATACTGTGCCTACTAAGTAGCTGATTACCAGTATTTTACATAGAGCAACACTACACCGACCTCAGTTTCTGGGTTTATAACTCGATACGCCTTGAAAAAACTGGATGTTAGACTTTCTGGCTTCAGAGTAGATACCCATAAAAAAAGACTAAAAAATCTACAAATTACAACCAGGACGGACAGTTAACCGTGCTATAGGAGACACTTAGGGGTCTGGCCTGAAATGGATGGTTTATTTGTGAGCCATCTGCTGACTAGCCTCCATAGCTACTTAACCTAAATCGATCAAACCGTACGGTTCTTACTTCGCTACGACTCTTTACAAAGTAGTAAGTATCAGTGCACACAGATTGGCTTCATACTCACTCTGTTATAAGCTTCTCCATCGGCGTCATTTTCATATTAATCCTTCGTTAAAGTTCTGTACGTAATCCAACTATCAACCAGTATCTGTTGGCTGCTATCCAATGTTCATGATACCGTTGTATCGTATCAAAGCTCAATTTGTATTGCAATCGCGTTAATTTTCTGCTGTCACTACTTACAGTTTGCTTTTGCAAATAGTTTTAACAAAAACCGTGTTGTGTTGTGTTACATATTGCGGTATTTTAAATTTTAACTCGGGCTATACTCTCCAAGAAGTTTTTATCTTCTTCCGATAAATAGTAAGAAAAAGTGGGCCCCACGGTTTCACCAGCACGTACGTTTCTAAAGGAACCGTATATTTTTTTGGAATAAGTATTCTATTTCTCCAGGGAATAGTACGTGTGCTTTCTATGAATGTAAGATTTTTGTAATTGGATCAGTATTTTCAGAGGTTTCCTTATACAAATATAGAATGATTGAATCAATTTTTACTCTAAATTATTTATTTAAAATTCATACAACTCTAATGGGATTACTATCTCGCGTTTGATTCTGTTTGAATAATAAAGCAGATAAGTAATGTCTACGAATATAGGATTCCAAAATTAATTGCGGTATGGTTCGCGTAGTGGCTGAGCGATTGGCTGCTGCGCTGCGTGTCATGGGTTCGATTCCCGCACGGAACAAATATTTGCATGGCTTACAGATAATTGTTCCGGGTCTGGCTGTTTGTGTATGTTTGTAAACGTACCGATACAGGAGAAATTCATAGAGTAGGGCATTTAAAAAAAAAAAACATCCTCGACGAAATTAGTTCAACATTGCTGTGTCGATTTCCTAAACATTGCAGTTTACTTTAGTGACGGCACGCAGCGGTCGTTAAAAACAAATTAAAACTGCTCAGTGACAGAAAATCGACTTATCTTCACGCTTCAGTAACGCAATAAGTAACTAAAGAATATTACGGCTACACACCCGCAGATAACGGTCGGCAAACCTAATGCTTTAATTGCATTATTTTGATCTACTTATTATCTAATAGGCTCCCCTGTGAGGCTTCGAAGTTACATTAGCGCCTTGCATTAGAGAATAATTGATTGAGTAATAGTATAGGTAATTATAGAAGTGTTAGTTTCACGTTTGTCTCATAACCATTATACTCGTATGCGTAGGACTTTCCCAACTTTATTGGGTCCAGGAAAAGAAAAGAATCGTTGTTTTAATTCTTGTATAAGTAATAGTAATTGCCTATTGGTACAATTGAATTGGTATAGCTACCATACTGAACGGGTTCAAGAGGATTACTTAGAAAATAACTTTAAAAAATAATAGTGTAAAAAAACTAAAAAACACGCTTTTATAGAAAATCCAACAAAAACACAGAAAATAAAATTTAATAAATTTGGATTAAGAAAAGTGTAAATAAGAAATGTATATTAACGGAAAAAAGCGTGGGGTGCATAGTGTCAATTAAATAGTTATAAACTATTTCTATTTTTCCATGGATACTGTCATTCACAGTGGGCTACATGTATTCCTCAATATTAACACTGAATTTTGAAACTCACTGAAAATTTGAATGAAATCCGACCGTTTAAAGTGGGTTTAAATAGCGTCCAAAGGAGTCGGTTACAAACAAACAAACATACAAACATACAAGTGAAGCTAATATAAAGCGTATAATAATATATTTTTAATTTATTTTGATTCTGAAAATTTACTCTAACTACGATCGATGGAATACCAGTATTGTACATGTAGCGACTGCAAATCAGAATCTCAGCTCCACAATCCAGGCAGGGTAACACGAAACCTATTGTTAAGTCTGGTTGTCAGACTTTTGGATTTCCGACTACCCGTAACTTCACACGTAACAGTATGTAATGGATGATCTGTCACCACGGACTGAGCTCAGCAAGTGTTTCTTCACCATTATGCACTACCTTTACGACTGTTATTTAGTCAGAGTTGCTTCCAAAGATATATCCTATCACTGACATAGTAAAATGGGCATTATCACTAAAGTAATAAAGTTTTACTTACATGATCGCAAAGCTCTTGTTAGGCCGTTGTCAGGCGGTCGTGAGATCCGAGTCTTCTGTCCGAGAAGCTTGCGAGCTTGGACCTGAGCTTCCGTATCGTCCATATTAGCCATATCGAAGCTCTAACTATGAATGTTTTTCGATATCCTGGAATAGAACAAAGTGTGTTTTATTGATAAATTAATAACTGAAAATTATCCAATTGCTTAATCAATAGGTGGCTGAAATATGTCATTTATGATACTTAAAGAATTGATAAAGGTAATATAAAGTACTTATGAATAATTTACACGTTATGGAAGAAGCATATTTTTTAATAATCATTAGTGCTTCAATGTTAATTCCATAAGTAATTGAATTGACGACCTGTGGCACAGCGGGCGAAGGTCGGCCTGCGATGCAGGAGGTTGCGGGCTCGATTCCCGCCTTGGGACAAATGTTTGTACGATCTACAAAGATTTGTTCCGGGTGTTCCGGGTATTTGTTATGTATAATAAAATTATCTAAATATGTAATGTATTGTATTAAGTATATCAGTCATCTAGTACCCATAACACAAGTTCTGCTTAGCTTGGGGTTAGATGATGCTGTGTGGATTGTCCAGCATTATTTTTATTTATTTTCTTAATTCAAACTAAAAACTAAATTGTAAGTTACCTATTCGTAAATCTAGTTCTAAGCTTTTATTAAGTGATTCTTAACTTAACAGTACATAATTTTATTTTTGAATGAAAACAGAATCAACTACATGAACGATTGATTGGAATCACTTCTAACCTAGACCTCTAGCCTATAGTTCAAGAGACGGGGTTACGTCCGACATCAATGTAAAGCCGATAATTACAACGTTTACTGTATGTAATAATGTATTAAGACGCTGTTTTTATATCTTACTACACAATATGATTTGATTTTAACATTGATCTCATTTTTTTGTTGTTGCTTATCTTGAACTCAGTCATATATTTTTAGCTGAAAAGTCTGTCTTTACTTCATTCATTCATTCATACATTAAATGTATGTTTTTGGAAACAGTATCAACTACCCCTTCATAAATTGAACAGCAAATCAAAACAAGTTAATAAATTTAGGTACGTATTTATGTATGTTAACATCGTATTACAAACATACCTAGGTACTTATTTTGCTTAGCGAAACTATGACCAATTAACACCGACAATTACCTACAACTCTGCAATAAACAATTCTATAGAAATAGTTAAATTAATTCCCATTATTATGTTCCAAAGATGTTATTGCGAAATTGAAATGTCAAAAGCACTCTCGCACTCTGTTTAATAAATTTAATTTTATAACACAGTGCAAATTAAAACTAATAAATAATTAAAGTATGGTAGAACTGTAAAGCAGCACATGCTAAGTAAATATAAACCATAGGTATATCCATTCATAAAATAAATACAAATCGAACAAATAATCGCCAGATGTTTTCATAACTAAAATGTATCAATTCCACTTACACAAAGTTTAATTACGCATAAATCCTGAATAACACACTAAACACAGATGCGAAAAAAATGGCACATTATAATTATTTTAATTGTTTAAAAAAAATCACACAGCACACGCGATTTCAGCAACAAACGCGAGTACAGTGACACGAATTAGCGATCTTTATCGTATAATATATTGTTCGAGTATTTATCAATTGTGCGCAAGATTAAAACCCTACGACCCGCGTGGTCGGCGCCGGCGCATAGCGAATATTGTCAACTGCTCAGCCGCACAGCCAACACGAGGTTGTCGGCCTTGAATGGAATAAACAATTTTATACACTGGCGATACCTGTTGCGGGGTCAGCGATATTGAAAAGTGCACAGTGATACTCATCCGATCCGGCCAGTTTAAATCGCGAATCCGTTACGATTTTATTCACATAATTATGTCTCTTAATTCTTTGATACTAAAATACCTATAGTGTTCAATTAAGTATCGGAAATGTAGTTTAACAACTGTAGGTATATGTTTTTCCTGTTACTGAGAGTTCAAAGGTTTTGTTTCTTGCTGTACGGTAGGCCGCACATCTGTGATGACAGAACCAGTTTAAGCTAGTCTCGAATTCTATGGAAACTGACTACTATGCTAGGCCACCTCAAGTGCTATCACTGACGTGCAGTCTACTGCACCTACTTGAAAATTGCTTAATATTTTCTTTCTGTCACTGTACATTGCTACTAAGTCAAAATAAGCTAACCTCATGTTTGTTAAAACATTTATTTCTAAGTTATCGTAACAAATAATAATTTATGTCGTGGACTTGACATCTACGTAAGATAAGTAAGCGGTTACCCAACTCGTCTGGTCTCCTAATATAGCTCTACAAGTTTTACGACTACTCAAACGCAAAGCAATAAATGTTTGTAAAAAAAATGTGAGACGACTTTAATTTAATATAATATTCAGCAGTTGAATTCATACGTTAGATAACATAAAAACTTATAGAACAGTCACGTGAAACGTGCATATATTAGTGATACTGTTGTCTTCTAACTATTCTACTATTCATAATCATTATATTTTATCAATATATTTTTTCAAGTATTACTATTTTTCTTATTTTAAGAAATAATCAGTGTGGTCGTTAAACACGTGCCTTTGCTGCTAGGCATGTAAGTAGTGACGTCATATGTTGGGTCACAAAACTGGTTTTTACTAAATTTATACAAAACTTGAACAAAAAATATTGACTCAACTGAAGGTCACTATTTTCTCATGAATATTTAAAATTGTTATCTTCATTGTTTAAACTAAATTGAAGTATGATACAGCTAATGGTTCTTGGTGATAAAGTTAGGGAAATTAATTGTTTAGCAAATTGACTACCAAGTCTAATCTAAATTGACTATTATATAATTCAAATCACAACTTCTATTCTTTGACAGTCCTCAATTTCCCTGACTGTACATATAATATATGTACAGTATTACATTGGCATGCATGTGGAAAGTATTAATCTTTTATAGACTTGATCGTAATTGTTTAAGGAAGTAACGCCAGCTCCCAATTTTTCTTTTCTTTTTATATGAATTGAAAAATACAGTACCTAAGAAAATGTGCAATGTTCTATGCCAATTATTAATAGATTTGCTGGCGGTGATAGTCTACTAAATTCCAAAAAATTATAACTGAAGCCCAGAAACAAAACACAACATCCAGTACAGTTGACCAGACGTCGTTGCTAACATCTTGACCTTGGCCTAGCGTAGCGTAGTATGGAGTTCCATAAAATGTGAGGCCAGCTTATACTGGCTTCGTTTTCACTGACATGCGCCCCATTGTATATACCTACTTATGTCATCCGATGCGGTTAAAACCAGTACAAGTCACAATGTAGGTTAATATGCAACAACATTAACCTTATTTGGTACAGTTTTATCGTAATCAATGCTTGTCAATGAATCCAACGCTATCAGAATGTTTTAACATTCAACTTGAATTTAAATTTAGTTCAACTGTGACCTTCAGAGCTGCGGATTGTGCGTATGGGAATTTGAGCATGAAGTGATATGTGAACTATGTGAAGTGAGGTTAGTTTATTTTTCGTTGCTCATACTTGCAAACGTTACTAACAAGAAAAATGTTTTTGGGTATGAGAAACACAGAGGAGCTCGTGGCTAAATAAAAACATCCGCACGGGTTGATCGAAGGTTAAGCTACGCTTGCCGAGGTCAGCCTGTAGATGGGTTACCGTTCGTAATATATTGAGACTCCTCCGTGCCTAGGAAAGCTAGTTAAGCCTTTGGTCCCGGCTGTCATTTGTAGATATTTGACATTCGTTACGGGTAGACAGAAGCCCTAAAGTCTGACAACCAGTCTTACCAAGAGGTATCGTGTTTCCCAGTAACTGGGTTATGGAGGTCAGATAGGCAGTCGCTCCATGTAAACACTGGTATTCAGCTGAATCCGGTTAGACTGAAAGCCGACCCCAACATAGTTGGGAAAAAGCTAGGCAGATGATGGGTATGAGAAATACATATTGTTGGTGACAATTTCTATAGTATACATAGTGTTGCTCACTACATACTGATGTTCCGTATATATAGAAAGCAAAATAACTAATTGAGATAATTTTGTACGGTGTTAAAGTAATTAGTGAATAGGTACTTTAAAGGGTCATATATTTGTACGTTAAAACAATTCCTATCTATTATGTAATTACAAATAATTTAAAGATTATTAGAAGCCATACTAATATCTAAAACGAATGTCACTGTGTGACTAAAAATGTAATTACTCCGTCCGATTAAATAAATATTCATGATTAATTTAATTTATATTTATAGATTAAATAAATACATGTAGTTAAAAGTTCTGCGTTACTTTTATAGTTCAATAAACCCTTAAGTTCAGGAAACAAAAGGTCAATTTTTTCAATTGCGGACTTTATTTTGGATTTTTTACAAGAGGAGTTGGAAAGCTAAGGATTTTCCTAAACTCTTGCGTACTTAGAGTATCTAACTAATAACTTTGTGACACAGAGTTTACCTCATTATTATCACGTTTCGTAGTAAGCGTAGGTTAAAGATCATATTACACTTTTGCGATAGGTATACATTTCTTAGTAGTCTATCTATACGTACCTATTAAAAAATTAAGTCTCTTCTTGTGTCTGATTTTTGACAGCTATAATTAGATAATTACACTGTTAGCTTCCCGCGGCTTCGCTGTCTTTTTGTTGATAAAGGTAGCCTTTGTTATTTTCTATACCCTTGACAACGTGTAGGTTCTTACGCAAAATTGCGTTGATGAGCGGTTGAATAGTTAGGGTGCACGAAAGCGTAACGTTCGCATTCATAATATCAGTTGCAATATCAAGGAAGACAATTTGTTTATCTTTTACCATAATTTGGTTTCAAAACAAAAGTATATTTCTAAGAAACAAAAACTAATATAAGCCGGGCTTAAGGGAAAATAATATTTTTTCCTACAAAACAAGAAAAGTGCATTCAGTTCCCGAAGGAATAAGCAATTGTGGTATCCATCTTAACTCAGGGCATCGATAATGATATTAGAAATGTAATAAACAACGAGCAAGTCTCCTATTACCGACCACAAATCCAATTCCGGGCTGCAAATAAGGCACGAGCGAACGAAGACAGCAAGAAAATTTATTGAAAGCATGATCCAAGTGACTTCTTAGTCTTCAACTATTTATATCTAGCTTTTAGCCGCGGCTGCGTCTGTATGGGGGTCTGAATAAGACAGTTAAAATAATCCCAAAGGACCCACTCTCCCTTGGGATACTTTAATACAGGGACAATTTTTTTCGCTTGTTATCTAAATCACACACAGGTCGATAATACTATCGACCTTTATCGACCTGTGTGCATAATTTATCTAAGCCCAAAGCTCTGAAAGGCCTGCAGAACTTCGCGCGTCGTTGAATATGGCCGTGTGTTTTGGGCTCGCGCCCCTCGCTACCTATTAGGGTGTAACTTATATGTAAGATATTAATTACATACAATAAAAATTGAAAAAATGACTTTTTTCTCTTTAGACTATTATTCAGTCGTTAAGGCTAGCCAGAAGTCTGAAAGTCTGATGAGTAGTCTTACTATGTCGTGTTAACCAGTAACTGGGTTGTGGATCCATTTAAAATACTGATATTCAGCATCAGATTCGATTGGAAGACGACCTCAACATAGTTTGTAAAAGGCTGATGATGAACAACAAGATAAGATGTTGACAAAAACATGTAGCTGGTAACTGGAAATATTATTCGAAAAATTTATGTAAAAATGAAGTATTTCGTGGTATTACGCGTAAATATTCTTGGTATTGTTTTTTTATACACTGTGTTATTTTTATCGTCCTACAACGGCAGCCCACTTCATGCATCTTATGTCTGCTAAACATTCTTTTTTTTAATGAACATTTGAATAATTCATAATTATATGAATATATTATTCATGACGCGTAACGTAGTTTAAAACACCCTGTGTCGAGAGCGGCCTGAACCTTGCATTCTAAGGGTGGCGCGGAATGCAGCGGCGGCGTCTTTATCAGAGATCATTCACCCTAGCGCTAAAATTCATTTATTTATTTAATACTTTAAGCACACAGTAAATGTACAGAGGCGGACTTAATGCCATAGGCATTTTTTACCAGTCAACCTTTGGGTGATGCAGAGACAAACAATTTCATATCAATTGCAATCTTAAAGTTCTCAGTAATTACTTAATTAATGTTAGTAATTATTTAATCGCGTCTAGAGTTATTTTATGTCGAATACTTTGAGTGGACCACCTTTGACTAAAGCTCAAAAAGCCACGGTGTTTATGGTATGTTGTTACTTTCAGTAAAACTAATTAGTTGCATATTGTAATTACAATAAGTTATTGCGTATTTAGAGAGTAATGTTCTTTAATAATACTATTAAAACATAAGTTGGAGGAATTGTATTCACGCAGGAAATATTTAACGCATCATCCATCTATGCGGGTCTAGGCCTAGCCTTTTGCCACCATGTTGCGGTCGGCTTTCAGTCTAACCAGATGAATACCAGTATTTTACATGAAGCGACTGCCTATCTGACCCCCACATCCCAATAACTCACTTGTGACTCCCCGTATCGACTGTAAAATACCTATAAATGACAGCCAGGACCGACCGCACGGAGGAGTCTCTATATATAATGACAGCCAGGACCGACCGCACGGAGGAGTCTCTATATGTAATGACAGCCAGGACCGACCGCACGGAGGAGTCTCTATATGTAATGACAGTCAGGACCGACCGCACGGAGGAGTCTCTATATATAATGACAGCCAGGACCGACCGCACGGAGGAGTCTCTATATATAATGACAGCCAGGACCGACCGCACGGAGGAGTCTCTATATTATAATGAAAAGTCACCCATCCATAGACTGACCACCGTAATCGTAGCATAAGCTTGTCGCTCTTCTAGTTTGTTTATGTGGATGACCAGTATAAAATCACGTAGGTAATATATTTTCCATACCTATTGTTCCACCGTAAGTTTCCATCACCACATTCGGGCCTGTCTTCATAGTGATAGCGTTAATGTTGTGTGATTCTAGCCACTTGCTTATCAGTAAGTACTTGCTATTTACAAAAACAAATCAGTCACTGTTTGCGAGAGATAAAAAAACATAACATTTGTTGTTACTTTTCGTCCAGTTTGTTCAGCAATAGCTCATATTCAATATTCAGTCATTCGGTAATAAACGTATTACTGAATTCTATCAACTGCTTCTTAAGAGTGTGTATGGGAAGAAAATTATGGTCTATTCCACTATGATTACTTAGGACCTGGGTGATCATTGGCGACTATTTAGTGTCCTATATATTGTACGGGCGTTATCATTGAGGAGTTCCCTTGGCACTTCACCACCAGCTCCACATTACCATATGAATTGTGACTATCGTAAAATTGCTTAGCAACCACATTAAAGTACTCAAATCGCAACTCGTGAAATACTTATTATTGAGTAGTTCTGTCTTTCCCAGAACAAACGCACGAGTAACTGTAAACAAATCCCAAATCGCTATGGGCGTCTATAACATTTGAGAAATTTCATCGATTTCTCCTTTCATCGATTTTTCTAAGTCATGATGGCCCAGTGGTTTAGGCCTCGCCTCTTGTGCACGAGGTTGTGGGTTCAAACCTCGGCAAGTACCAATGTGAGTTTTTCAATTCATATGTACTTCTAAGTTTATCTTGGACATCACTGACATCGGTGAAGGAAAACGTCGTGAGGAAACCTGGACTTATATAATTAATATAAGTCTGAAATCGCCAACCCGTCTTGAGCAAGCGTGGTGATTAATGCTCGTGCCTTCTCTGTATGAGACGAGGCCTTGCCCTGCAGTGGGACAGTAATAGGCTGGTACTACATCGATTTCTCCAGGATTCCATCATCACCACCTTGAGAATATAGTATAACAAAAAAAAAAAAACTAAATCGGGTCGTAATTGACGGTGAAGTTGACAGTCAAACTAAAACCTTTTCGGTTAAAAATACACTACACAACTAAAAGCCAATAATAAAGTCGATTCTACATACTACCTACATCATGTAAAAAGAATTTACTATTGCTACTTTTGGTTTATAGCCAGCCATAATAATCATTGATACTGGGTCATTCATACACTAACCTTGTTGTTACTTCAACCCACTGATAGCGGCAATACTCCTATATTGTATAAGCTAATCAATCAACTTTATCTCTGCTTGTACAAAAATGATTGATACACAATTTCTTGTCGGATTTATCGGTCGGTATGTAGACAGATTTGGTTATTATCTGTCTGGTTTACAGTCTATTTATATTACGATTTGGGAAAAGCGTGGCCTAGATTAATCGTTGGTTTTATTTTTGCGTGCTCTGAGAATAACATATGAAGTTATTTTTGGGTTTGTTTTAATGTAACCCTTTATATGTACTCTAGGGCGACGGGGGGACGAACAGAAAAGGTTAAAGCAATATTTAAATAGTTGTTTTCTCTCACTCTGAGCCGGTAAGTCATGTTACATTCTCGACCTGACCTTTTGATTTGTACTGAACCATTTCATTCATAGAGTGTACCAGTTCTCTGAAACGCATGTAATTGTGTGTCTTATTTTGTGTCTTTATACAGCGTGGTAACATTGTCGTTAGTGAACCGAATACGAGAGGACTGTAGGTACCAGCAATAGATCATTATAATCGCCTTATAATTTTCCCAACTATGTTTGTGTCGGCTTCCAGTTTTGCCAGATCAAGCTGAATATTAGTATGTAACATGGAGCAACTGCCTATCAGATCTTCACAACTCAGTACTGGGTAATAGCAGGATGCACCCTGGTAAAGCTGGTTGTCAAAATTCAGGTTTTTGACTACCCGTAATGAGTGGCAGATAGCGATCCTCTACTTGAGGTATGGGAAGGGAAACCCTGATGAAGCCCCTCGACCTTGAAACGGGCAATAAGGATATTACCAAGCTACTTATTCTGGGCCAACCTTTTTTTTATATGTCGGTTAAGTTAAACAAAAAACTTATCTTCGCAATCCATAGTATTAGAATGACATGTGGTTTTATTTATAGATTTTGTTACTCAGCAATGTGATTCCATTTTGAGACGAATCGTAGACGTCGTACAGTAATCCGAATATGGGTGCTTTACTTATTGACCTTAAGTTGGCCTAACACTTTACGGAGTTTCAATAGAATATAAGAGAACAGTTCATAATTGCTATGTGACCACTGATTTGTGGTTTACTGTACCTAATAAGCCGATTATAATCTTCATTGTTTTTGTTCTAAAGTTACATTTCTAGGTTTTTTATTTCTTAGCTATCACTGTTAGCTGTAGTAGATCTTTTTTACGGTAGCTTTGTGCCGGAACTAAATCTTCATTACTGCTTTGCTTGTATATCTCCTGCTTCTTTTAACCTTACCAACCAAGTAACGAGAGGAATCCAGAAGGCTTACTCACTGTTGAGCGTAGGCTCCTGGGTCAATTCCCTGGTCATATAAAGTGTAATGGGTTTTTCTATAAGGATTTTTTTCAGTAGAAGCCCGGTGTCTGGATTATTGCCTGGTTGACGTCAATAGGCTTCCAACCTTATACATGGGGCTTAAACGTACTGGCAAAATGTGGGTGTTGCTATGTGTTTACTCTAGCCCAACTCTTCGAAAAATACAGGTGAGATATTATGTTAAATTGGAAAAGACAATTATTTATTTATATTTTCACCAAAGTCGATGAAAATGGATACCTGCCTACTACTTCATACAATATATTATTAATGTATGGAATAAAAATGGAAATACTAAGCCTTATTATTAGTGTTCGCGAAATGAGATTCGTTACCTGTTATGAGGACATAAAAAAGTTGTTTCCGGAGTACCTTCTACTTGTGTAACCATGAATAATTTATCAGCAAACATGAGGTATGTGACTAGTTCGTAGTTTATTGACTCTGTCTAGGGCTGCCATAACCTAAATAATTAATTACGAGAGCGATCGACTGCTGTGTCGCATGTCGTGGGTTCGATTCCCGCACGGAACAAATAATCGTATGGCCTACAGGTAGTTGTTCCAGGTCTGGCTGTGTGTGTATGTGACTTCATACTTATATATAGACTGATCTTGAAAATGTTGGCATTTTCTTTTGACTATTCATACAGAAATAGGAGTAACTTACCTTGTTGACTTATATGAAAAGTGTAGGAATAAAAATTTGAAGATGCAATGGTAGATGTGAAACATTGAAATTGATGGTTTTTTAAAGAATTTATAATTTACGGAAACCAATGAATGAATAAGAGATCGTAATGCTGTTTCCCCTCACGGCATACTCGTCGGTTTACTCCCGAGACGCGCCGATAGATGTATCGCATCAAAAAGAACGTAAGTACCTCACGAACCACGGATACTTTTTCTCTTTGGAATGATTCTAAATATTTTTTTTTTAAATTTTTGCTAATCTTCATCATTTCAGCCAAAAGACGTCCTCTGCTGGACATAGGCCTCCTCCAAAGAGATTTACAACAATCGAGAATGCTCTGCCCTCATCCATCCACCTCCCGCGATCTTCGCCAAATCGTTGGTCCACCTTGTGGAATTACCCACGCTGCCTTTTCCGGTATGCGGTCGTCACACTAGAACTTTTCCGAACCAAAGGACCATCAGCTCTGCAAGCAATGTGCCCGTCGACTGCCACTCAAGTTTGGCAATTCTGACAGCACGGTTGGCGCACTGGCTGAGCGATTGGCTGCTGCGTTGCGTGTCGCGGGTTCCATTCCCGCACGGAACGGAATATGTGTACGGCCTACAGGTAGTTGTTCCGGGTCTGGCTGTTTGTGTTTGTGATATTAAATGTTTGTCAACGCACCCACGATACAGGAGAAATTCCTAGTGTGGGGCAACAAAAATTCGTCAGGCGTTTACTTTATTTTTGCAACCTTTCGATTTTGCGGTATTCCCCTGACATGATTTACTTCACCCGGACAGAACCACGCCTTTTAAACTGTGGCAAATCCAGGGATACCTGGATGGATGTCAACCCTAACTCTATCTAACAATAGTAAGTATCTCTCCCTGCGCGAAACATAAGTAACCGACATGAAATATTGATTAATGTATTTTGTTGTAACCAGTTTTGTTCGATACTTTTTTGGAATTGAATTGTACTGTTCAAATAAACAATTTTAATTACATCGGCAGCCTGTGGAGCTATGCTATGATACTGTTTCCAAAATTAATAAAGTTGTTGGTGGAAGGTCAGTTACGTACGTACACCTGTACCGAACAGTAGGTATCTACCTATACATTAGGTACCTACCCAACCAGCCGTTAATTATTTTATCGCGTCTATTTGTTGAATCGTTTATCTTAAACAAGAATCTACTGTCGTACTTATACATACATACGAGTATAACAAAACGTAGATCCGGTTTTCTGCAATTAGTTTCCAGAATGCATTAAATTCAATTTTACAAAGTAGTTTTCGGATTTTTTTTACGTTTCAGTTCGGAACGGTGTTTGTGTGCGCGAACTAGACATTGTGCGTGTAGATAAGTGTCTTACGTCTTTTGACGACCGTTGTGGCGCGGCGGGCGAAGGTCCGCCTGCGACGCAAGAGGTTGCGGGTTCGATTCCCGCCTTGGGACAAATGTTTGTACGATCTACAAGTATTTGTTCCGGGTGTTCTGGGTATTTCCTATGTACAATGTTTAAATTGATGTTTAAAATGTTTTTCGATATCCTGGAATAGAACAAAGTGTGTTTTATTGATAAATTAATAACTGAAAATTATCCAATTGCTTAATCAATAGGTGGCTGAAATATGTCATTGATGATACTTAAAGAATGGATTAAAGGTAATATAAAGTACTAATGAATAATTTACACGTTATGGAAGAAGTTTATTTTTTAATAATCATTAGTGCTTCAATGTTAATTCCATAAGTAATTGAATTGACGACCTATGTGGCACAGCGGGCGAAGGTCGGCCTGCGATGCAGGAGGTTGCGGGTTCGATTCCCGCCTTGGGACAAATGTTTGTACGGTCTACAAAGATTTGTTCCGGGTGTTCTGGGTATTTGTTATGTATAATAAAAATATCTATCTGGGATGCTGTGTGGATTGTCCAGCATTATTTATTGGTCCAGCATTATTTACTGCTTATATCTCTATTTGACACGATGCTAGGTGAGACAGAGTGCTTTTTGGCCACCACCACTACTGAGGTCGAGCTCGTGGCTTGATCAACCTGTTCAAGTGCGATCGTCTGTTGGCGCCAACGTTGGCTTTGCTTATATTTGCACAAAACTTCACACTTTTCGAGTTAAAGCATGTTTAAATTTCAATCCTCCTTAATTTTCCATCATCATCATCATCATCAGGCTATATTAGTCCACTGCTGGACATAGCCCTCTCCTAATGAGCGCCATAGCGCCCGTCTTCAGTTTGCCGCATCCAGCATCTGCCTGAATTTTCCATACCGGGGGCCTTATATGGAAATACTTTCTTGAGGATTAAACTCCAAAACAAAATAGTCAACTGGCACTAGTTTTCTATTATCACACGACCAATGCAATATCCAGTTCTCTTATGTAGGTATTATGTACCTAGTTAAAGTAACAAAAAAAACGGTAAGTACAGAGGCCAGCACATCAAGCTACCCCAATGTGCCAAATATCTTTGGAAGATTTTCAAGTTTATCGTAAAAGAAATAAGGTTCATGTTCAAATGGGAAAATGTGACATTTTGGGGTGTCCTTGATGTCCTGGTGTCTGTACATTTATTCCGTGGGATTATTTTGTATATAGAGCTACGATAAGCCGACTATTTGTTTGCCCTATAAGGCGCCGTGCATTGCTCAACTATGATTGCTTAGATCCACCCTAAGAATATTAACACGGATTACGTCACCCCTGGCCTACATATTATACATCATGAAAAAAGCAATCCAACCCAGACACAGGCGAAGATATGCGCGTTTAATCCAGCGTGAGTCAAACATGGAGGACTATATCAGTACTGTATTTTTCATTTGTTTGTAATAGTTTTAAGGCATTATTAAGATAAACGGATTCTTTCTTCGTCGTTACAGTCGAAAATTTTGACTATGTTCAGTCGAAATACATATCGAGTTAAAACAACCGTTTATTTATCTAAAAACATAAAAAATAATGCCTCAATGTTGCTAAGCGCAAAACTCGAGAACGGCTGGACCAATTAGGCTTAACGTTTTTATTGTTGTATTTGTTATTTTAAGGGGAAGGTTTAAAATAAAAGTAGCCAAAGTTACCCTTTAATACGTCAGTATCCGCCAGCGATAGTTGCGTTAAAATCTGTCCTGCCATTTCGGAGATAACCACAAACAAACGGACAGACGGACAGGCAAAAAATGTTTTTTTTTGGGATAAGTATCGTATAAACTTTCATACGCATTTAGTAAAAAGCTGTTATTTTGAAATTACAAAGAGACTACAATTTTATTTATTTGTATTGATGTATGGAAATCAATGACGCACTACCAAAACAAAATACTTTTCAAAAGGGTTATGTTGGTAACAAGTAAACAAAAAGAATATTGTTTGAGTAAAATGTGATTTTCAACTATTAGTAAGTTTTGACTGTGACATATATATTATGTTCTCAGGATTGATCAACCAGCAAGCAAACTATCCTGCTTTTGTTATTTATTTTCGTGAAACAAACGTGTAAACAAATACGTGCTTTTGGAAAAATGACTTAACCACCCACACACAAAGTTCAGTTTGTGCTACAACGCGAACAATTTATTTGACTATTCCAATAGTACTGGTCATTGTAAAATCAATCTAATTGTTGTTCAAATAAAGTTGTTATTTGCAAAAGTAGAAATAATGACATCAATTGGAAACATGGATTTGAATATGTTAAATTTACTGTTTGGTTGCGCAACCTAGTCATTTTAATCATTTAGTGTTTCATTGCATGATGTCATCGTGCTTGTGTTTATAATTAATGCCTTCCAAGATCATTCATATCTACTCGAGTCTCGTATTGTATCGCAACAGGTCAAAGTGGATTTCGTCACGGATAATAAGTCATAAATATAATACGTACATACGCTTTTAGTATTGTTCTGATTCTTAGAATTATATATTGTTGTTAAGCCAAAGAACAAAAAGTAATCTCGACAAAAAAATTTATGAATCATGACAATAAACTTGAATCAGGGCGATGTAGTAGTCGACAAGAGCATTTACAAATTTGCTGATATCGGTAGAGGAATACAACCAGATTTTAACGTCAAGAACAGGGTGGAAGGAACTTCTACATGGCCCTGAGCTCTTCATAATTCTGGAGCTTTGAATCTTCTTTGTCGGCTTGTCGTTTTATTCTGATGTTAGAATATAATATAATACTCTTTATTATGAAAACTTTTTTTTTTGTCATGAAAATGTCATGATGGCCCAGTGGCTTAGGCCTCGCCTCTTGTGCACGAGTTTATGGGTTCAAACCTGGGCAAGTACCAATGTGACTTTTCAATTTATATGTACTTTCTAAGTTTATCTAGGACATCACTGACATAGGTGAAGGATAAAATCGTGAGGAATCCGGGACTTATAGTCTGAAATCGCCAACCCGCCTTGAACAAGCGTGGTGATTAATGCTCGTGCCTCCTCTGTATGAGAAGAGGCTTTTGCCCTGCAGTGGGACAGTAACAGGCTAGTATTATTATTATTATGGAAACTTACAAATAACGAGTTACACCATTTAATTGATTGGTTAATGAGTTCGATGTTAAAGTGATGTTAATTTTACTTTTAACTGTAAAGAAACATGATTTCTACATAAGCCAATAGGATGTTTAATGTAATGAAGGGTGAAGAATGACGATGTTTTAGAGTAAATTTTTAAAATATAGACATAAGTTTTGTTTTTTATTTAAACGTAAAAATGCCGACGATATATTCAAGGCCTTAATCATGTACTGAACTCATGGTATCAGTTTGTGTGTCGATGACCTTTCCACTCTGTAAACATCATCATCATTTATATTTATTACTAGCTTTTGCCCTCGGCTTCGCCCGCGTATTTTATTGAAAAAAAAAAGTAGCCTTTGTCCTTTCCCGGGGTGCAATCTATCTCTCTGCCAAATTTTATCTAAATCCGTTCAGTGGTTTAGGCGTGAAAGACGGACAAACAGACACACACACTTTCCCATTTATGATATTTAGTATGGATAATACAACTGATAATAATTATTATTATTATATTATTATTATATTGGCCTAATTAATCCAAAAATAAAAAACGTATAACTGAACGTTTCGTTGTCCTAATTTTCTCTAATTAATTATTATGGGATTTTGCTTGGTCTTAAGTTTACTTAAAGTATTTCGAACTGCAAAAGACTTCGACGAATTAGTGTAAGAGTAAGCCAAACGAGCTCTGGAACTTTGGGAACTTAGACTATGGACGAGTCAGGTTTGAAGAGGATAAAGGGGCTAGAGAAGGTTAGTAAGGTAATCGAGTGTACGAAGCCCCCGACCTTCTCTTGGTGTTAGTTTTATATAAGTAAATCTTGCAGACAGAGCACAGCTTAGATAGTAAGAAATAGGAGCCCCGCGCAAAACTACATTTAGTAATAACATTGTAATTTGTATCAAAATCAAAATCAAAATTCATTTATTCAAATTAGGCTCAGAATCAGCACTTTTTGAACGTCAAATACGTTTACATAAGACAGTCCCCCAAAACGCCCACCCTTCATCGACTACTGTAAAACCATTGAACGACCGCTCAGATTTTACTGACAAATTAAAGTCTACAGCATACAACAGACAGTTCTCAACACAGTATAAATAGACGAATCCTCATAATCACTGCAAGACAAGAATACATAAAACTTAATAATAGATACATAATATTAATAATTTAATGCACGAATTTACTCATTTACTACAGTACAACGGCGAAGTGTATTTACATAATTTACTATTGACAAGGCTAAGCGATTATTTGTTATTCAACATACGTCGTTTGACTAGACTCAGCACGCGGTACAGAATACATGTTGTACGATTTAAATACCCGATTAGATAACTTGTAACCCTCGCAACACAATCCATTTGCTACGATAGTCGTGAAACGGTGAATGTCGGTAAAATTTCCATTGAGCCACTGATTATTAAGTGTGGTTTTGTCAAATCACCGTTGTAGGTAATATCACTTAAGGCTTACGGGGAAATGGTATGTCAACATTCTTGCGTTTTCATTTACGACTTTCAGCTACAACTTTCAGTAGGCTCCTTACTGTTAGGCCCAATTTATATTGCAGCTGAACTGAATGGAAGCGAATGTTCACTACGAAATTATACAAAGCATAATGACCTTAATGTCAATTGTTTAACGTATAAACTAGAAACGAGCCAAAAAAACAGGTTACGCTTCTTTCGGGAAATTTCTCGCATTCTCGGTAATTCCAAAGCTAGAAGCTCAGGCCTATTTTCTACGTTAAAGAATTGACAATAAGTTCATTATGCTTTGTACAATTTCCTTACAACAATGCGCTTCCATTCCGTTCCGCGGCAATGTAAATTGAGCCTTATTCTTTATGGCTTATTGATTGCGCTATGTCTGGTAATGAACATGCAGACAACATACAGAACATATTACATAGTATATATGTCCTTCCTTTGCATAATATCAAAAGTCTTAATGTCAAAAGTCATAAAATGATTAATCTATTAATGTAATAGTAAACGTGGAAATAGTATGTCCATATTTTCTATTTTCAGCTTCAACTTTCAGTAATAGTAGTAAAGTGTAGTGTAGATACATTTATTTTTATGGATATTTTAAATCTACTTTATTGCAAGAAATATTTTATCCATCTGTCTAATAACTCTGCGTTAAAGAGATGCGCTAAGGTAGCCCACGAATTGAAGTTTTCTTACGTGTTTTACAATTTGCAGTTCTAAGAAAGTAAAAAATTAAACACGTCTTTAAAAAATATCTATTTACCGAAGTATAATCATTAAAATCATCATTAAAACACTCTCAAGTTAAAAATGGTGACGGTTTCAAGAAATTTTGAGGCTAATTCTAACTTAGTAAGCTTTATTGATGAGTCTAATGATTGTAGTTTTGTAAAACCATACTAACAGGTAATTATGTGTGATACTGAGCTACAAATTACAAAATAAGGTACGTAAATTTCAATTTCGCCAGTTACTCTGGGGAATGCTCTACTCATTACTTGTATTTAACAACCTAACTCAAGGCAGCTTTACTTCTAACTACATATTTTCAACTAATCGTGTAGCTTTGAAGGAGTTTGTAGTACCTAATGCTTGAGTCTTGCGTGAACTTCTGTAATCCCATCTTCACAGTACATCACTCCAGCAGAACATCTACCCCCTGGAAACGAGCTGCAATCTAGAAATGATCTGAAAAATAAATCTTGCCGTATGAGGCAATCTTGATCCATGTTAAATACAGTGCTAGTAAAGAGCTTCTAATCAGTTCTCAGGATGTGCCTCCAGTACTTTCCAGCCCCTACACAATCACCTGCAATGTCCCGGATTACATAGCTATCCAGGTAGCTATAAACTAGTTGGACAACAATTCAGTACGTTAATAATCGATACGCTAAGAAGATGACAGCAACAAAAAGTACCTACCATTACCATTATGCATTTTCTTTCTTTCTTTTCTTTTAAATATTTGAAAGAAAAGAAAGAAAAAAAAAACATTTATCTTGTTGTAATTGGCCCAGATTGAGCCCACAACTTCGTGCATGTGAAGTGGGGCCTTATCTTTTGATCCATCGCGATATTTAGAATAATGATATTATTATGTAAAATCCTTTTGGTCGGCTGTTTTACTGAAACAGAATATTTACGTTATAAATAAAGTGCTCCGAAAATAGAAAACATTTTCTCAAAATAATTTAACAGTCTGTTATACGAGTCATTAATGTAGCTTAGCCTTAGTCAAAGTTCTCTCCAACTTTATTACTATCATAATTTCATCAGGCGTTCCACTCAGAACACGCTTCTTCACTTAACTTTTTAAAGTGGGGTAAATAAATAACAAAGCATAATTTTAACAATATTTATTTTAAACCATTGAAAAAATAACACATTTTCATTCAGGATTATCTCTTTGACAATGTACGCTAAACTATTTTATTATATAATTATCACATTCGCTGCAAATAACGTTAGGAAAATTTATTGAAATATCCTATTTTATAAAACTAAATTTAAATTATTTTATATGACTGTTGATAATTCAATAGATTTATTGATGCATTGAATGCATGTAGGTAACCAAAGTCAGTGTTTATAAAATTAATACACAATATTATAATAAAAACGGAAACATAAATCTACCTACAAGTTTAACTCGAAGATGTTAAGTAGGTGTTTCAAAAAAATTCTAAAAAATATTTATTTAAGTGGGATCGAGTTAAAATTTAAAATATAATAAAATTACAACTTATAAAGACTATTTATTACTGGAATGAAGCTTAGTGAGAATGAATTATCACTCAAGTAAAAATGAAAATGAAATTAATAATATATTTAATACTTATATTTTGTAACTAAACGGATTTCAAGATGGCACATCAAATTCATTGATATAAAATTGAAGTTTAAAGGTATGGGTAATTATAGTATGGTCTACAGAATTAATCAGAAGGGTCTAAACTATTGATTTAAAATTAACTTTTTAAATACCTACTATTAAAAAAATCGAAGCAAAATGCTCGTAAATAAGGCGCATTGTCGGGTTTTATATGAAAACCGTAATTGAAGTCACTTTTTAAAAACCCGCTCTGAAACCCAATCGTCATTCAATTCAAATGAATCCTCATTCCAATTAAGTGGTACCGCCATTAAAGTTCTAGGCCAAGTCCTCTTACTAACGATAGTACCTACATATTTACTTATGGCCCGGAACGGTATAGTTTCCCAGGCTTCGGCCTGATTAAACCACGGCTTTGACTGATTAAAATTCCAATCTTCGTCTCAATTGATATCACCTACATTGCTATAATACTTAGCTAATCACATTAGTTACTTATAAATTATATGCTTAAGTTAACTTAAAAAAAACGTGACATAGACCACAGACTGATCAATGAACGCCAAAAAAGGCGAAGTATCCCATGTCATGACTGACATGTCCGATGGAGCTAAAAATAGGGCGCTGTAGGCAGCGCGCTTCAATTGTTAAATTGATACTATCAAAACATCTAAATGAAAAATCTTACACCCTGATTGATAAGTTCAAAAATCATCAAGCAGTCAGCTTTTAAATTTGAATTGGATCGAACTTTATAGAGAATCTGTTTAATTTTTCTAGCCCGCGGTGTCAAAATGTTCTGATCACATCACTTGAACTTATTTCGAAGAGTTTTTTGCTTCGATTGCTTTCTTTTTTTCTTTGTTCTTCTCTTTGTCTAAATCAGCCATCTTAAGTGGCCCATGCTTCCAATCTTCAGGGTACCCGTATTGTCGGACGTCATCCCACCATTGCTGTTTACCATCCGCCCAGAAGATGTAAACAACGTTTGTGCCAACTAGGACAGCAAAGCATGCCCAGAACGCTATCCGCCATTGGGCCAGTGTTGACTGGAAAATAGAAAGATAAATTGTATAAAAAAGGGAAAAAGAAAGATCCAAAACTGATTTTGCAGTAAGCAAATGTTCAGCTGGAAACATAAACACGTACGAAGACACGGTCATGCACGGATGTAAGTGGGAGACGTTTAAGAAGTAGGTACTGTAAACTTCAGCCTCCACAAATAACCAATTACTTGATTTCATATTTAGAATAGAAAGAGATTAGACAGACAGTCATTGGCTGACAATT
This sequence comes from Phlogophora meticulosa, assembly GCA_905147745.2. Lineage (NCBI taxonomy): Eukaryota > Metazoa > Arthropoda > Insecta > Lepidoptera > Noctuidae > Phlogophora > Phlogophora meticulosa. The sequence goes on along the minus strand of LR990526.1, from coordinate 7,294,480 downwards.
GGTTGGTTTGTAATAACTAAAGTCATTATGTAATAAAAACCTATTATAATCCCTTTTATTGAAAACCCTATAGCTCGAGAACACAAGGTCCCCTTAGTACTAAAGGGACCTGACGTTTATATACTTAATACTTTAGATAATATTAAAAGAATTTATTCTCATATTTTAACTACTTATTTAACATACAAGTGTCAGCTAACGTCTATTTCAACTTCTATCCTTCTAAATATGGAATAGTGTTTGTGTCATGATGTGCCATAAATATCCATGAAACCTCTACAGTACCTATCTATTAATACCAGTGCGCCAATAACAACTTAGTTCCTAACATAATAAGGAAGCGAGTCCTATGCAGATACAGCACGTGTATGCATTGCATTATTTTGCCACTATATAAACCGGTAATTGATTAGAATCCAGTATCAATTCGTTCTATAAATAGCTACTGAAATAAACGCACTGTCAACAAGTTTGAATCAGCTTCAAAAACATCAAGTTTGCATTAAAGCCACAATCTCGGCATCTTGTCAAAACTTAATACCGAGTCGAAAATGTTTTGCTAATAATAAATGTTTGGCTCATTTATTGTTCGAAACAAAGTTTTGGGCAACGAGGCTTCTTTGAAGATGATTCTACTTGATATGCTTTGGTTTTATTAAAATTCGGCTTTGTGGCTACACGATCGGTTGTAGCCTTTAACATAATTTGTAGTAGAGTAGACATCAGGGATAAGCTATGACGTGTTATAGCTATCATTATTTTGTTGTGAAGAAGGGTGTTATTTGTCTTGTATAGCCCGGTGATGACTTGACATACCTATAGACATCTCCGGAAGACATACCTATAGACATGTCCTAGACATAAAAAAAAACTTTTTTTATTCGTAGTTGAAATTGTTGTTTTGTGAGGTCTTGAAATGGTAACCCTTATCAGAAAAACTTTGCCCTTAATGTTGCTTCTGGCTTTACCTACGAGCCTTACCATACAAGTATATCATATACACAGATACAAAAGAAAAAAAGCCAAGCCAAAATGAGGGCTCTATAACTAAATTCTGAAGGTCCACCCGATCGACCCCAATAACTTCATCATGAATGTTCTCGGGTAATAGAAGTTGTTTCACAAAGGATTTTTTCAGCGCTTTATAAAGTAGGTACTTTCATACAATGAATTTCTTTTTCATAGAAACCTATTACAAAGGGCTGGCTGAATTTGAAAGCTTGAGTTTCGTTCAGAAATATATTTATTGGATGGATAAATTAAAATATCACACGCAAAGCTTACAAATGTAAGTATTTTACTACATATTACATATAACCTACTGTGCCCCGTGGTTTCATCCACTTCTAAGGGTTGCAATGTGATGTTAAATAGCCTATAAGTTTAGATCCTTCCAGGTATGAAATGCCAAAGCATGATTCAAATCTGACTGGTAGTTAGAAAGTAATAAGATGTAGATAAAGTTGTAAATTAATTTAGATAGGTAATCGTAAGAAACTTAAGAAATCAATTATATCTATTAGTGCACACAGGTATATAATGTACAATTGTACCTACATAGTAATCTGCTACAAATCATAATGTAGATAAATTTCAAAGCGGAATCTAAGTCTTTTTAATTATTATTTTTTTGTGGTAAAATTACGGTGAATACAAGTTTTCACTCTTTAGCAACACTTTTCAACTTTTTTAGAATACGAATGCAAGTCTTCTAGTTTGGTCTTATAGTAATAAAAACATCAAATCATCGAAAGGGCTTTATACAGTAGGCGCCACTTCAGTGACTACACTATTACCTCAAACTGGCCTAGCGTAGTACGGAGTTGTAATAGATTGCGAGACCAGTTTATACTGGTTAAGTAACCACGGCTTACCATAAAATCAATAAAAATACAGTAATACTTACATCAGGCGTCAACAACCCTATCAAATAGGGCGTAATGATACCAGATATGGTGGAGGTCCCGTTGATCATTGCCGTTAAGGAGCCTGCATAGTTTGGCGCTAGATCCAACGCGTTTACCTGCGAACATAAAAAATAATGTGAAGCCCAATTCTTGCCAAATTGCCTTTGTACATAGAAAAGCAATGTGTTCGCGTGGGTGTAAAGGTCTCGTAAGCTTTTTGGGATGTTATTGTAGCACTTTTTGATAGTTATTCAATAAAATAACAAGTTCTAAATATGTAAAGTACGGGCTGAAACTGTATTATGTGCTTTATCTTATTGTTGTAACCGGATTTAGATCTCTTCTTAGAGGCACTTAACGGCATCTTATTTTTTTTTACTTTTTCTACGAAAGTGTGTACGCCTGAACCAAATATTTGTTAGTGTCAATATGTACATAAAGACGTACATAAAAATAAATAAATTGAAGAGTTTTTTTTGTGATGTCAAAGTATATACGGACATTTTTTTAACTTTTCTTTGTCGGTCTGTTTGTTTCGGGTAATCTATGAAACGTCTGGAACCATTTTTATCACTGGCAGATAGCTAATATTGTAAGGATTCACTTTATTTAAGAAAAAAAGAGTAAGGGTACGCGTAAAAATAAAACCCATGAAATTTCACGCGAAGAAGTAACTGGTTACAACAGTTCTCAGTGAAATTCTGATATATTTCACAATATTCTCAGAAAGATAATCATTATTTTTTTGTATCGCATCCTGTGACAAAAATATATTTGACCCCTGTAAAGGGTATTTTCACAGTTTTATACGCCATGAGTGCATGACGCCTGCTTTGTATGGTGCCGACCTTCTGTTCCTATTTATTTTGTACGCCTTGACCCGAGCTAGGAGTCACTTGAGCATGAAATTTCAGTGATATCAATCCACCGCTTGACTGGGTAGCGAACAATCATAGCAGCTTAATTAGGAATGGATGTAGAGTTGAACGATTTTGTTAATTGCAAAAAGTTTAGTAGCTAAGCGAAGAATCTGATTATTTCTAGAGGCATCATCATCTGCATAGCCTTATCCCAACTATGTTGGAGTCGGCTTCCAATCTAACCGGATGCAGCTGAATACCAGTATTTTACATGGAGCGACTAGCTGTCTGAGCTCCACAACCCAGTTACTGGGCAACACGATAACCCTTGATAAGAGTGATGTCAGACTTTCGGGCTTCTGACTACCCGTAACGACTATCAAAGATCTCCAAATGACAGCCCGGACCAACGAATTTACGTGCTTTCCGAGACACGGAGGAGTCTCGATATGTTACGAACGGTCACCCATCCACAGACTGACCTCGGAAAGCGTAGCTTAACCTTCGAACAGCTGCTGCGGCTGTTTCCATTTAGCCACGATCTTCTGATTACTGATTATTTCTAGAGGCATGTATAATAATAACAGCCGCATGAATTGATCTGAATTTAAGCTACAGTTGCCAGTGTCGGTCCATGGATGAGTTACCGTCCATTACATACCCAGACCCTTCGTGCCTCGGTAAACATATTAAGGAGTTGGTTGACCGGCAGTGATTCCTAGATCTTTGATAGTCGTTATTGGTAGAAGCCAGAAAACCTACTTGGTTAATAGGCTTACCAAAGGGTACCGTGTTACCCAGTAACTAGGTTGTGAAGATCAGTAAGGTAATTTCTCCATGTAAAATATTGGTATTCAGCTGCTCTCGCTTAGACTGGACACGGAAAAGGCTATGTAGGTGACGATATTTTCTGTATGGAATCTTCATTATTTCAAATTCTTCTCAAAGATACGAAGACCCCAATTTCATCAGCAGTTCGCTCGCAATGACATATTTTCATTCCGACGTACACCAACAGAAAGTATCGTAGGTACTCAATTTATACGTGACTCTATGCGATGCAAGATCATCAAAATTCGGGTCACACTCCTTTTTCAGGAGCAATAAAGTAGAACCGTCATCTCCAGACTTATCTTGCGAAGCTTCTGAAGCTTGTAACCGAAATAATTGGATTAGAATAATATTAGGGTGTGACTTAGGAAATAAAGTATAAAGTTATATAAATTAATTACATTAAGTTCGACTAAAATGTGTGGTGTTTGTATATTTATGTGTGTGTGTGTAACAGCATTTTTTTATTTTTTACTAACGCAATATTATGAATCGTTTTTAAATGAGTGTGTAAGATAATATTGTAATATTTTCTATTCACCGTTTCGAATCTCCATTGTTATAAACATTCCATACATTAAAGATCTACAGGGGTTTTACAAATTCTACCTTTACACCCTTTTATCATGCATAATCCCATAAAATCTAACGAGCAAAGAAACCCACAAGTCGGTCCCTGGCGAGTCACAAACACCACTTCAGACACATTACCAGGATAATAATCCTGGAACATATCGGAAAATTACTTTATTACCTTCATTCCGCTGTAGAAGCCTCCCATGAGCGCCATTGAGGCTATGAAATAAGCGACGGCGGCCAACCGATCGCAGCCCGCGTATGATGCCAATATAATACATATTGCTGGCCCAGTAGCAGCTGGAACAAATGTCAGGGAATTTATGAAACGTGTCGCTATATAATCAAGAACAATCTCGAAGAAACACGTAGAAGTCATCTGTGTTACTGTCATGTTGTTTGGAAGTTATTATAGGTACCTATTATATGAATATGTGTTCCAATAGCCTGGCAATACAATATGGCGAGTGCTTTTATCTAACTTTATTAGGAGTGTTATAAAAATATTTTGCTGGCAATAAGTATCACCTGGAGATAGTCCGTAAATTCTATCTCAACCCTTAACATTATTACCAACTAGTAATTGAAAAGAACCGTCATAGACATATCTTTCACTTGTGTCTTGAAGTTTTACTGAATTGGGCCTATTTAGCACAGAAGCGAAGCACACATTCTTTTTTTAGCATTTTTTAAATCACTATTAAGTATTGCGTGCCTGTGTTTTTTATTTCTTTCTTTCTCTTTCACTGTTGATGTAAATATACTTTTAGTCAAGAATTGTGGGAGTATTTTATAAGAATACGAGTCGAACGCAATATCTACATCGTGCTTTAGAATATAGTGAACCGGATTATTAGTCGAACTACCAATCAGTTCATGTCGTATCTACCACAAATCACAACTAAATTTACAAATCAAACTGTAGCGGCAACAGCCAATTACGGAATCTCGAGCCATCCGGTTCCAACTCAATAGTTGAGCAAATTATTGTTTTCCTCTGATTGCCATTGCAGACTGCGTTGTGAGGTTGGTTGGTAAGGTCACGTTGGAAGCTTTGATAAAATAATAAATAGATTTTGCCTGTGATTTTGTTAGAAGGTTTGAAATCCCTCTATACTAATGTGAAAGTTACTCTGTCTGTCTATCTGTTACCTTTTCACGCTTAATTTTCTGAACCGATATATATGAAATTTGGTATGGATATTAATTGTTTTAAACCCTGGGAAGGACATAGGATAGTATTTGATCTGCGACTTCTACAACTTTACTCATAACAGCCGTATGGAACAAGCCCGCCACACTATTCCTAAACCACTGCAACTCCTGAAAACCATAATCAACACTGGCGACCACCAGAAAAGCGTCGAGACAATGAAGCCCGACGAGTCCCGGAGAAACGATTCAATTGTCTTGGATCCCGCACCGAAATTAATCAGAAAAGAAAAGTGGAGGAGTTATAATACATAATTTCCAATTATGACAACCGTATAACAAAATAAAAGAAATTACCTATTGTAGTATGAATAATTCTTCCTGTTTTTATCGTGTGCCATTTTCTCTTCACACAAACATCGCATACCCATCCGAATATAAAGGAGCTTATCCACATGGCGAGGTAAGGTATTGCTGTTAATGTACCCGTGGCGGCGATGTTGAATTTGAGGACGTCTGTCATGTATTTAGGGAGGTCTGTCACCATTGTGTAGTAACCCCAGTCGTGGCCAACCTGGAAAACATAATGATATATTCATCACCTGTTATTATTGTTATTTAATAGCTTTACAGATAATGCGATATATTTATATTAGTATTATATTTATAATTACTTCTTCTAGTTTCGTTATGCAAAAGAATAACAGTTTCATAAACATAAACATTATCACGCCTGTTATTCCCGAAGAGCTAGGTAGAGATGGTAAACAATTGACATAGGGAATTGCTCAAGCCACAAATAATATTATACAAATAATATAATATATAGAAAATATGTACAATACAATAATAATTACAAAATGAAATAAAAAATTAAACAAATAGAAAAGAAATAATGGATTTAAAGCGCAATAAACCATTCTAAAATTAAAGCATGCATGGAAATACGCATGTTTGTATGACACTCATACAAACATGCGTATTTTTGCGTATTAATTTATTAAGCAGCAATAAGAAATTCATTTAGCAGCATGCCAACCCTATCTTCTAAACAATAGTTGTTCTAATTAACATTCTCTTTTAGAATAGCTATGCCAAGAAATTTTTATTACGTAAACATTTATTACTATCCAATTAGCGAGTTTCAGGGTGCTTTGTTTAAATGTCCTCGTGCGTGATTGTAGGTCTGTATTAACGGTTCCTAACCAACAATTTGTACTATGAATAGAATTATAAAGGCTGACTCTAAGGACATAATAATACCAGCCTGTTGCTATTCCACTGTAGGGCAAAGGAATGCGTAATTTCATTAGTTTTACGAAAATTTATAGTGTTTATTGTTATAATAACAGCACATTAGTGTCCCATTACAGGGTAAATGCCTCTTTTCATATAGAGAAGACATGATCATTAATCTTGCACGAGGCATGTTGGCCATTTTAGGATTCTATTAATTCTATTAATAAGAAGGACAATCACCAAACATTAATTTGGGGAGGTCCTGCTCACAATGCTATTTATTCCATGTTTTTCCCAATTTCATTTTAACTACTAACAGTACTAATAAGTATATTGTTTACTAACACTCTGGATCTTTGCTGTCCGAAAATAAAAAATATTATTTTTAATTAAATTCCAAGTCCTCACGATGTTTTCCTTCACCGAAGTCAGAGATGCCTAAGATTGCCAGCGTAGTTTAAATGCTCGTCCGTTGTGATGATGAAGAACCGTTTATACCTCCCGACTATCCGCACATGCCCGTTTTGGATCGGTCAGGGGTTTTTACACCGTCTAAATGTTTACTTCTGAATAATTAATACTTACAGCAGCAAACAACAGTGCCCATACAGGCACACAGCGTACTATTGCCTTCCAAGGTACAGGATCCCTGACACTCGTAGTATCAGCGCTGGTGACCGTCTCGTTCAAATACTTCAGCTCTTCTTCAGAAATGTACGGATGCGTATTTGGGGTACTGTAGCATAGGAGGCTCTGAAATGAAAAATGATGGTTTTGTTAATATTTTGAAGGTTTTTTTAAAACGTTGCCCCACAAGGTATTTCTCCTGTATTGTGGGTCGCGTTTACAAACATTCAAACTCACATACACAAACAGCCAGACCCGGAACAACTACCTGTAGGTCATACAAATGTTTTGTTCCGTGCGGGAATCGAACCCACGACACGCGGCGCAGCAATCAATCGCTCAGCCACTGCGCCAACCGTGTCGCAAAATTTTTCCGTCATATTCTTACCGAGTATGCAACGAAATATTTTTTGAAGATGCTAGTTGTGTTAGGCTGTTCTTCCCTAGCTGGGGGTTGCGGAAGGATCGTACGTTCCCGTGACCCCCGGCGTAGGTGCGAGATGGAACACCGGGGTGGTTTTTAGTCAGCAAGAGTCATTTTTTTGTCCTTCAGGCAGATAATCGAACAATTTTGTTCGCAATTGGAAGTATCAATTGATACATTGAGCTAAAATGAGGCATGATGTCACGCCTATGTAGATTTTACACTGAGTTATGACGTAGAAAGCCAATTCCTCACAGGCTCCAATTTTGCAAATTTGGAATAGAGGACAAGTAAAATAATTGTAGCTATTTCTACATTTTATTTAGATTAATAATTATTATTTACATAGCTTGATTACGGCAATTTAGGAATGTTTTCAATTAAGGTAAGCCATGAGGAAGACAGTAAAAGTAAATCAGCTCAGAACGAGTCTATAAATGCTATTTTCGTAAACATATCATACCCTCTTTTTAAATGCTTGGGTAGCGGTTTTGACATACGTTTATTCTATTCTAAACCTTGTTTCTAATTGATATTATTTTTACCTAAACTAAAATCAACTTTACAGTCGTGTACATTAAGTCGATTTTAGAACAGCTTTGGACTAGGCCTGAAAGACAGATTTAATAACCTATATCAGGCAGGTGCTACCTTCCGAATTAAGAATAAAATTGTCACACATATTATGTATTTAGTAATACTTTATGTTAAGGCACTAACAAACTATTTTCTTAGAAATACGTATTTTTCATGGTGATAGTAATGACAATTAATAATTAATCTTTTAGAATTTTTACTAGTAATTGTAACGCAAACTGAACTGTATAGTGAAAAGTTTAAGGTTATTTTGTCAAAAACACATCTGTTTTCATTTGTGGGAACTAAATTGCGAACGTAGCTTAATGCGTTAACCTACAACTGTGATTAAAAGGACAGTCGATTACCTTCAGTGACGTGCTATCCTCTTTATAATTAAGTACTTAAAATTGGTCATGTTTAATAAACTTTAATTACTAACTATCTACCGTAAGCACTTACATTAAACGTGATTAATATTTTATTACTCGTGGTTATTTCCAGTTTTAAGATAATTGACATCTATAAAACCTGTTATTTCAATTAAATCCATAATCCCTTTTCGTTGATGATTTTTAAAACAGTTACAAATCGCTAACAGGCTTAATATAAGACACGATGCAGTTAAAATTTATCTGCTCACATCTATCATCGATATCGAAATCCTTTTTAACGGGCTGCTCTATAGCTATGTTTAATGTTAGTAATTTCAGGTCCACTTGAAAACCAGCGTCAGACACTAGTTGTCTAACATTTTGCTGAACCGGATCCATTTGTTGCAGCTATATTTAAAATGTTAATTATTTTTAGTATTGTGTGCCTGTGCTAAATAAATATTTTTTAATTCTTTCTTTTACAGTTTTTTACACCTTGAACTTAAAGATGTCACTTCACTAGAGAGCTACTCTATAAAGCGGCTGATACAAGTACGAGTGAGTGAGCTGGACGATTTTCTATATGTCACCCTGAAACTTCACGCATGTGTGACTTAAAACACCAACGGTTTTACTCAAAGGATAGATCTGATGAAAACTCCACTTAACGATATGAAAAAAATACTACTCACCCAGGCCAAAAACCACAAGATTCCGAAACAGCCAAAGAAGTAGAACACATTAACCCAGTCTCCATCACCAGCCATGAGGAACCCTGACATGAAGGAACCAAAGATGTTTCCGATCTGTGCTCCTCCAAAGACAAGAGCACCTTGCCTTGAGCGTTCGTGTGGCGGGACCCAACGAGCTAGCACAATCATCAAAGCTGGCATTGTAGGACCCTGAAATTATAGAAAAATGCAGTTAAGATAAACATAACGATACATAACGTTAAAGGTCAGATAATGTGTGACTAGCTACTAGACTACAACTAGATTAAAAAAAAGGAATAAATTCCTACACTGTTGAGGTATTAGAAACAAAATATTTCACCAGATCACTAATATTATTTTTATTTACAATAATTAATTGAAATAGCTGAAAACCTCTTTAAAAATGTTGTCCATGAATAGGTTCACTGACACCAGTGTACTCATGGACAACTTTTACTATGGGACCAAAGATGAAATCACATAAAAAAAATCTTAGCCGCTCCATACATTTCTGTTCGTATAACTACTCTACTAATGAGGGGAACAATTTAGGGTTGATCCCGTTGTAAAAGCTATTAATTATAATGAGTATAAAGACCTAAGTTCTAATATGAATATTAGAACTTTAATTTTGGTCTGCGATGATGATGCGATAATCGAATAATAATATTCGGTATGGTCGATAAAGGCGTAATTTAATATTAAATAATAGCTGAATTTTCAGTACCTAGTAAAGATTTATGATGGCCGTTGTATGAGAGTTTATAACTAAGCGTTTTAGATGTGTTAGTATGTTTTTGTCTTAAATATAGTTTTGCACTGCATCAATAATATTCATAGTAATGCTATAATTCCTTTTATGCCAATTCAATGTACAAAACTGCATTGTACTCTTTAAAAAGCACATTTCTGAGTTCACGTAAACATCAATTGTTCTTTTTTGTAAGTATTTTTGGTTTTCTATCTAGATTTCCCCTCTCCTTCTTTCTTCTTTTTTTATTATTACTAGGAATCGGGTTCCATTTGCAAAAAATTGCAGCAACCTTGAGTTGCATTTGTGAGAGGAGTAGAGACAGACACGATAAAAACAAGGCTGTGGCTGCATTTGCACGATTTGACGGCCGATCTGGCACTTGTAAGAAGGGCTTGCAATTCGAGTCTTTGTTTGATTCGAGTGTTTTCAGCAAATAGATTATTTTCCCATTTGAGCTTTTCTTTTAGCGACAAAGATTAAATTATTGATACGTTTACTGCATTACCTGAATGTTGGTGACTAAGTACGTTTTTATTTACAAAGATTTTTTCCGGGTGTTCTGGGTATTTGCTATGTATAACAAAAAATATTTATCCATGTAATGTATTGTATTTAAGTATATCAGGCATCTAGTACCCATAACACAAGCTCTGCTTAGCTTGGGGCTAGATGATGCTGTGTGGATTGTCCAGCATTATTTATTTTATTATTTATTTATTTACTTTGTACTATAAAACAAAAGAAAAAAAGAAAAAAACTCGAATACTTTGAAATAAATACGAATAGTTGACCATCACTATTCGAAAATTTCATGTCAGAAACTTGTTAATAAATTGAAATTATAGTGTTTTTATTTATAATTTTTCAATACTATAATATTGATCTAATACCGTGTTATTTTTAAATAGCTTATTCGTTTTATTTTCATTCTAACAAAGTAGAATCCATTTTCATTCTAGACTGTGTTCTATTGAGATAAACTACGCTACGTTTAGTTCAATTCCCCCTACTAGTAAATTATAAATTCTGCTACTTCAACAAAGTGGAACTATAAGTCTGTCGCATTTTTGTATTGTTCTTTACAACAATGGCATCCCAACCCAACTACTCATTGTTTATATTTATTGTAAAAATATTATCACAAAAGATGTTTTTGCCGTCACATCCACAATGTTTTACCCAATCTTGTTGATTTGCAAACAATAAAATTACTACGGTAATCTTCGCATGGTTGGTTTAGTTTTAAAAGAATAAAAGGCTATGTGCCTCCGTCGACACGGGCGGTTGTCCACTTTTGAACCTTATAACTATGCACGTAGGTGCTGGAATGCCAGAAACGTCATTGACATTCCTGAAATTTTAATGACGTCTTTTTGTTTTTATTAGACTTTGTAATGAATTGGTATTTCTATATGTAAGAATATCTTTTAAGACATCAATGTTTGGTCAATATTTTAAAACTGTTGGCGTCGACATTTACTAGCTGAATGATCCCTGAGAAGACATACAGAAACAAACTCAGATGTCATTTAAAGTTCAAACATTATACATATATGTATTATATTATGTGACTCTAAAGATGTACGGCAAAGTCTGCAAAAGCCTTATGAAGAAAGAGCTTTGAGTTGACCTGTCCCAGTAGTAGAGCCAAGTAATTATATTTGTGAACATAATTTTTGCGAATATGCAGTGAAATATTAAAAAGGTTTATTTGACATTAACAATGTTTACATGAGTAGGTACGTTTACATTGTGTACATGTGTACTGTGTCTCAAGCAGTTTTGATGCCCACTCTAAATCTAGATCGCGGTCTGTATTTTAAGAGCTAGTAGGTAGATCATTACTAACAACGCATTAACAATTCTCTTGAACATTTTAACACAGCATAATAGAGTTATTTATTTTCCTTTGTTCCCCACTTACAAGATTAAAAATATAACACAAATAATTCACTTACCTCGCCCATACCTTGAAGCACTCGCAGGATAAACAGCGCGGTGGCGCCCCCTGCCTTCACAACCACAGGTGTAAGCAAGGTAAATATGGCCGTACTTAACAGACCAATGCCCAGAGTCCATTTACCTCCATATCTTTCTGCTAAGTAACCCCCAGGGACATGGGTAATGGCGTATCCATAATAAAACCCACTAAGGATCAACCCTTGAGTGGATTCCGACCAGTCGAATATTGCGTACTGAATCAAAGAAAAAAATCATTTGTTATCATCATTTACTAAATTTATGTAGAGCAGGAATAAACATTTTTATCACTTTGCTTATTTCAAGTAGTATGAAATTAATTCTAAAATTGGTTTAATCTATAGCCAGTTTATTATATATAATATATTATAATGTTATATACTAAATTTAATACGTAAACATTAAAGCAGTTATCCGAAATAATATCCAACCACAGGGCGATGGCTAAAGTTAGGCACGACATTACAAATTACAAATTTACACCTATTACAAATTTAACATTGAAAATGGAAAAATATTTTTCCCGTCAAGGTACGTAAACCTCGGTGGGCGAGTCCGACTCGCTCTTAGCCGATTATTTTGTTTCGCTTGACGATAGATATTTATAATTGATCTTTTAAGTCGAACAATGAAGCTGAAAAACCCAATTTAGCTTTTCTGCCAATCGAATCAAGTTGATTGGTTAATTTTGTTAATGCTGTGGCGGTACTCGAACCTGGGACCATTATTTAAAATCAGTAAAAATGATGAAATTAAATACCTAAGTTTAATACGTTCATGTTAAAAAATTGATAGGAAAAAACCAAATATGTTTCGATGTTTGCACATACTCATAGAAGTGCAAATTGATAAAGGAAACATCACGACTATTATATTATCGATGCTGAGAAGTGCGAACTCTGCGTAGAAGAGATTACGGCCGATGATGTCAATATATATAGGCATACATAATATTATCACATAGTAAACAACGGAGTTAGACTCTATGGTAGGTAAAGGATGAAGAATAAAGGTGAGCATTATCGTGAATATTTAATTTCATAGACGTTTCCATTAGGATTACGAAATTCAGTAGCGGACTGGAGTCTGGATATTTTCCCAGTTTGCCCATTTTGGTTGTACACACTAAATACTTCTACCAATACATTCAATATTCAAGCGTATGATAGAGGTATATATAGTATTTGTTAGGCCTTTTGTTTTTCTTTGTTTTGTTATGTAAATTACTTTGTACATTAGTGTATAGATTCAAATTTGTATAACTTATCAAACATGTGTTGCTGGGGACTTTATTGCACCACTTGTGCTCAGCAAAAAATATTACAATATATTCTTGTGTAAAAGTGGTGAAGGGTGGGCATTTCGGGGACTGACATATTTTTATGTAATATTTGACCATCCAAAAGCGCTGATTCTCAATGTAATTTAGGTAAATGATTTTTGATTTCGAGATTATGGAAATCGAATGCAAATCTAACAGATTTACCAATTTATTATATCAGTACATTGTACTTATTGTCGTTTTCAAAGCAAGCCATTTGAATAGCATTTATTAGTATACCATTTTATAAACAATATATAAAATATCACGCTCACAAAAAAATGGCACTAAAGCAAAACTAAGAATCGTGATTGACGTCATAAAAAAGTTAATAAATTTTACGAGTACCTAACACGTGTTTGTAAAGCGGCTTGTGCTATTCATGTACAATAGATACGACATACGCATATCCATACTTACTAATATTATAAATGGGAAAGTTTGTGTGTCTGTTTGTCCGTCTTTCACGGCAAAACGGAGCGACGAATTGACGTTAATCTTTAGTTGAAGGGATGGAGAGTGACATTTTTTGTCTCTTTCTAACCCTTTCTTTCTCAACGCAAGCAAAACCGCGGGCAAAAGCTAGTTGTTAAATAAAACAAACCATACGTTATCACACATCAATGTGTGCATCTTCAATAACAATGATAAAGTAAGTAGAGGAATTAAGGGATTTCCTTGAGTCCTCCAACTTGTATCCGGTCTAAACTAGTTTAATGTATCAATTATCGATGCACAATCGATCTGAACAACTTACAGATAATACTAGTAACAAAGAGAACAGTTTATTGTGCTAGTAAATCCTGGGACTTGAAAACTGAAACTACGTATATTTAGATCTGAAGTATACTAGAGGTGTACTATAATAATTTTGTTTTAACCAACTTAGCTCGTATGAAAACGGTTCTGTGATTGCTTTACAACGAGTAACTAATTTCATGACGACACATAATTTTGCTTTACATATTCTAACGCAAAAACTTGACACTAAAACAGTCTTCATTAGACCGTGAAGTTGGTTTGTTGCTTTACCTACCTAAGCAATAATCGAACATTAATAAACAACCTTTCTAGGCTTTAACACTGTCAAACAAACATCGATTATACGGGCAAATAGCTACCCAGTTTTTGGCGATGGTCGTCAATATGACATCTCGACAACATGGAGCAGTCCTCGGGAATTCAGAAGATAGTATAGATATTGCTAAACATTGCGCAATTTCAGTTGCCATGTAAACGTAATCTCGCAGAAATGACAAAAAGAAGTGGATTTTACAACTACTACTTATTCGTCTAATCGCTTCTTCTTCTTCGATATTTCAAAAACCATAAAGTTATCCTATATATTGGTCTACTCATCGAAAGCACGACTACTGAGCCTTTCCTTTGAGGAATACAAGCGTAGGTAATGTTACGATTCATAACTAGCAGCGCCCGCGGTGTTACCCGCTGCAAGCAAACTGTCAAACGCACTAACTTAAAAAAGTCGTTAAGTTCTCTTAAATTTTCTAATGTTTCGCGTTAATTTCTACCTTTTTTTTTCATAAGAACCTTCCCCTTACAATAACAAACACAACAAAAAAGAATTTGCCGATTTTTTCAGCCGTTCTCGAGATTTGCACTGAGCAACACATTTAGACATTCGTTTTAATTTATATAGATAGATAAAGACTACTCACCGGTCTAGTACTAACAGTCCCATTCGTCAAGATCTCACTGTCATCTGGACATGCGTAAGGATCGTAATGTTGCTCTTCGTTCTTCGTATTGTTGACCATCTGAGTGACAGCCAGGTTGAGGCAAACGCGCATAGTATACGCATTGCATACGGCCAGTAGCCCCATGATGCCCAGGACATACCGCTGAGGAATTAGGAACACTGAGCGGACAAAACAATCTCATGTAGTTAATATTTGCTGTAGAAATACGAAGGTAGTGAAAATGTGTAAAAAAAAAATAACTTTATACTATATAAAAGCACTCCACAAACAAGACTAGCTACAGACCAAGTTGGCTCCACGAGCAACAAAACTCTTTATTCTTTTCCTATTTATAACTCTGCTTATTTGCCAGACAGTAATTAAGTTCTAGCTCGGACAAAGCGCTCACAATGGCATCAACAGGATAAAAGAATATCTCGCATAGAACGTGGATCCAATAAATTCCACATGCCAGGGGCGAGATACTCCGTGCTATTTCCCTCGTGCACCCACTTCGCACGTATATTGTACAAAGTATACCTACGTACCATACGATATATTGAATACTAAGTTTAAATATGTTCACTGCTTTGTACATAAAACTGATACAATCTAATATTATTTTCGAAATAATCGAAATATTCCTTTCACGTTGAATGATTGATTCGGAATTTTAAGAAACAATGGCGGAGCCTCCCTTATATTGTTTTAGTTATGGTAGACCTGTATCCCCTTATTAATGAACACGGAATAATGCTACAACCAAATTATCTTCATATTTACCAAACAATTTCCGAAGTTTAAGTACATAACAAATTTTCCCCCACGATTATTAATAAGAGGGTTTGCCTTTAGAAGTGAAATTATCTAAGCAGATTTGTGTTTGAAATATAGTGGAAAAAGTTGTGTAATAGAGGTACCTATTTCATTCTGAATACATGAAGGTAATGGTTTTAAAATTGAGAATTAATAAGGTAACCAAGTCCTGCCAATCAATATATAACCCGAACAGAAAAAAGTTAAAGTCATCAAAATTATATTGTAAATTATAATTTGTTAATAGACTTTTGCAGTACGTAACTAATCAAAACAGCCCGTTACTGTCCCATTGCAGGCTTAATCACAACCCTTGCACAAGGTGGGTTTGCAATTTCAGACTTATATTAATTATATTAATTACTAGACTAGACTTCTTCACCGATGTCGGTAATGCTTAATACAACCTCAGAATTAATCAGATAGGTATACACAATAAAATAATTTCCGCAAAACTTACGCCTCGAAACCGTTTTCCGCCATCCTACTAACATTGTAAAGCAGTTCCTTACGCTCCACTACTATTTTATTACCTGAAAATAAAGAATAAAGATTGAGCAAACTTCACAAAGATAAAGGATTTGTATAACAATATTTTTGAGTGTTTAAATAAGATAAAACAACTCTTGATGAATATCATCTTTGCAGATAAGCAGGCGGTATATTGAGAGATATGGTTCTTAGCAACGATATGTCACACATGTGGGGTATTGCAGTGCTTAATAATAAATCATACCATTGCCTAGTAACTGATGAATATCACGGAATAAGCAAAAACCAGAACATATAATTTTTGCTACTGGCGTGATTGTAAACGGGTGTAGAGCGTCTATAATCGCATTCAAACAGTATTGTTGTATACATCCTTTTGATTCTATTAAGATCTCCATTTGCCTGAAAACGTCGCAAATGGAGTTGACCTAGACGCGAAATTAACAGTTGGTGTAAAGTGTTGACCGAATGGTGGCTAAGGGTACGGCATAAACTAAATACGAACTATGGACTTCCCAAAGGCGCCCCCCCCCCCCCCCCCACCGACCTTTGGCTCAAGCCAGCCCGCGTAGCTGAGCCAGTAGTTGTTTAAATTAGTCCCTAAATAATATATCTATTAGATCCAGCCCGTCCCTTGCTGTCCACTCCCAGCGGCGTCCTAAGCCGAGGCTCGTTTCCCGCAAGGGGTGCCCTTAGCGATTGGTCGATTAGCTTTTAAGTTTTTACGCCCTGGCTGGAGGCCTTAATTTCGATTTAAGTCCCCACAGGAAAGTTCGGTTAAGCAGTAGATATCCCTGAAGGATAAACTGCGAGATGCTCATCCCAGAAAAATAAAAACCCCAAAGAAGCGTTGAGCCGAGGATACCGAAAAATTTGCGGGAATCACCTGGATGAAGAACGCGCATAGAACAGTAAAGTGTGGCAGAAAGAAAAGGGGTCTTGTAGTGGGTAACTCCAGACTAACAGATCTTACTCTACTTAATGTCCCTTATAC
Organism: Phlogophora meticulosa; assembly: GCA_905147745.2. NCBI lineage: Eukaryota > Metazoa > Arthropoda > Insecta > Lepidoptera > Noctuidae > Phlogophora > Phlogophora meticulosa. The sequence continues at coordinate 7,277,144 of LR990526.1, read as the reverse complement.
CAACCCTCGTTTGACGTGAGTTGGTGTGTGACGTGCACGAAGCAGACTTGTTGCTATCCCTCCATTTGTGGAGATGGATGGATGGAAGGATCTTTGGCCTTTGAAGATTTATTTTGGATCTTTGATTGTTTTATAGTCTCATGTGCCATGTGTGTGTGTGAGTGTGTGATGAGCCAGCCAAATTTTCTGGTACCTTCTTGTCAAACCAAAACAGAGCTGCTGTTTGGTAGTTTAAAATTGCATCGTAATTCCTTAGATGACTATCTACTACAAAATCATAAGTCGTAATGATAATAAATAAGACGCTCATACCTAGGTTGCACATTTTTTATAACTACAGTTATCGAATAGATAACTCTAAACTTCTCAGTATCTAATGAAAAAGATAATGTTATGTTATTACACAATAGTTCTCGTAAGAATAAAAATATCCATTGCGTCACCTAAAGATACACGATTCGATAGACATTCAGGTCATTTTTTAATGTATTTATCGACTTACTATTGAATAATGTAACAATATCGGTGTTCGACATTGTGTCGTATTTTTACTACTAAATGATGTTAAGTTTTTTTTTTCTATAGATAATAAGTTGAGTGTAACATATTGCGTCCAGTTGCATGAAGGCTTTATTACACAGTTTTTGCAGTTATTCATAATGTTTGTTTTTGTTTCGTATTTAATTTACTGGCTTCTCATGTGTGAACAATTTTCAGGTCTGTAGTCACTAGTCACGTTTGGCGAGTCCATAGTACGTGAAGACCCCGCGTTATTGATTACAGAAGGATAAAAAGAACGGCTGTATAGTAGGTACATTTTGGTCATAAAAGTAACAACTGTTTTTTTTCTTAAATTTGAAATTTTCTCTGAAGGTTTTTAAATGTTGACTTATTTAAATTGTAATGTTTTAAGTTAAATTTATTTATCGTTTATTTTTTGTAAATCTCATTTTATATATTTTTGAATTGGTTTTATTTTATTGTAATTTAATTACTTATGACATATTTTAATTTGGAATTTTTCAATTTAAATTTTTATCCTGACTTACATATGGAATTGTTTTTTAAATTGTTAGTTTTTTAATTTTAGGAATATGGATCAAGTAATCTGAAATAAATGATTTTAAATTTTAATTCAAAATTATTTTTTCATATTTCAAAGTTAGTCCTAATGTGAAAGTTGTTCGTATGCATGAGTATAATTACATCTTAATATATTTCGTAAATGAGTAGATACACATTACTTACCGATTTTTTTTTGTAGAGCAATGTTTCAAAATGTTTGTGGGCAACAACGGATAACGAAACGGTCATACAAATAGCACCAAGTGGCCGTATAAGTAGTAGAGGGTTACTTAAAGTTATGTTGCAAAATGTTTCTCCACAAAAAGTAACTACCTGCCTACGCCTCTACCTTTAATCAGGTTAAAGTTACACTACTCTGAAGTTACCTGTAATAACTTACTGATAATACCTACCTAATTATTACCAAATAGCACTTCGCCCGCTACTTCGTGTGCGTAAATTTCGTATTTTTTTCCTTCGAACTTTAACATACCTCCCATTTTCACATCCAATGGAGCTCTTATGGTTATTATTTGTAAGTTGATGGTGTACAAAAGAGAGTATTCTATTCTATTATATACCCCTTGCCCGTATTAAAACGTAGTTTTAAAAATAAAATAAAATAATAGAAAACTATATTATCAGCAAGCGATACAGGTATGTTCTTAAGATGAGAGAATTTTTTAAATCGATAAGTTAGTTTTGAGTGTATCCATTACATACAATCATACATACAAACAAACAATGACTTCCTCTTTATTTAGAAGTCCCAATCTAACGAACGATGTCAACAGTTACCGACACGTTATTTCGACTTTACGTCAAAGTTAGCAAACCAATTAATATCTCAATTTCAGAATCAACATAATTATTGTGTAGCGAGCATGTAATCAACATGTTGGTTTCTGTTTATGTACAAATAAACAAACCAATGTATACTGTCGATTAACCTTTGACCGTTTTACCGTAAAGTTATATAAAGCTAACACACTTAAATCTAAATAAGGCAAAAACATTACCTTTTTCGTATGGACAAGAAGTATTATATAAGTATCATTATATATAGTATAAGTATTGCTAGAAATATAATATCTTCACGATTATAAATAAATAAAATAAATAAATAAATAAATAATGCTGGACAATCCACACAGCATCACCTAGCCCCAAGCTAAGCAGAGCTTGTGTTATGGGTACTAGATGACTGATATACTTAATACAATACATTACATAGATAGATATTTTTTATTATACATACATAGCAAACACCCAGACCACCTGGAACAAATCTTTGTAGATCGTACAAACATTTGTCCCAAGGCGGGAATCGAACCCGCACCTCCTGCGTCGCAGGCGGACCTTCGCCCGCCGCGCCACATAGGTCGTCAATTATAAGAAAAAAAGTGCTTATGAATATAAATTGAAATTTATCCTACGCTTGCAATATAGCTTTCAAAATGGAACAAATATGTGTTTTTAGAAAAATAACTTTATCTCCCACACATAGGTAATGTTTGGTTTGTGCAGTACTTACACAATTTTTTATAATATTAGTAATTTCGAAATCAATTTTATCTTATTCTTGTTAAAGCTGATAATTGTTAGGTGAAAATAACATTAATTGTAAATATGGTTTTAAAAATGGAATGATATTTATGTTTTTTTTTTTTAAATTGATTGCATAAACGTGGTAAGTTTACTTTCCAGACTTTTTTTATACGGTAATCTGTTGAGTTGGGTCAAAGTATATTCTAATTTTCTTTCAGAAAAGCACGTCGTTGATTTATTACGACACGTCTACATATGTCTTAATTTAGAAGTACAAACACTTTAAAACCATGCTTAAAAAAAAACAACAAAGGGTACTTGTGTCGTTGTGATTAGGAAGGTATTTTATAGGATCGGTTCCGTACCTGCTGAAAGAACGATCAATTTCATTTTTATGGCAAAAGATGATGGATACTTAGATAACCACCTGGGCTTCAAAATATTATTACATAACTGACGTCATCAATTTGATACTCCAATATTGCTGGAATAAAATGAAAGTAGGTAATAAATTGTGATGTCGCCGTGAAAGAGTTTTCAAAGGATCTAATAATAAATTACATAATGAAGAAAAACGGGATATCTTAACTTGAACGGAAGCCATGACTGACTAGGTAAATAATTCTTGTCTGAAAGGTATTACCAAAACTATTAAAAGGGGTTGAAATACTAGGGTCATGGGGTCCGTGTGACCATTTAGTTTTTCGAGAAATCGCGAAGCGTTAGGTCGACTCTTCACGTGACCAGAGGCCTGGCCTTTATTGGCCAAAGAATCAGCATTGCCATTCAACGTGGCAATGCTGCCAGCCTTCTGGGCACTTTTTCTGTTGACAGCGATGCGGATGTATTTTTCGATGCCCTGTGATTATTTATTTTATTTTATTTCTTCATATATGAATAGTTGTATCGTTTTCAAAGAAGCAATATAAGAAACTTCATGGATGGCCCAGTGGTTTACGGCTCGCCTCTTCTGCACGAGGTTGTGGGGCAAGTACCAATGTGACTTTTTCAATGCATAATTATGTACTTTCTAAGTTTATCTTGGATCACTGACATCGGTGATGGAAAACATCGTGAGGAAATCTAACCTTATAATTAATATAAGTCTGAAATCGCCAACCCGTCTTGAGCAAACGTGGTGATTATTGCTCGTGCATTTTCTGTATGAGAAGAAGCCTTTGCCTTGCAGTGGGAAAGTAACAAGCTGGTATTATTTATAAGAAACGAGGTATCTTACTAATGCACTTTTCCGAATGCAGAAAGAATGTGCCAAAGGGAAAAAATTGTTCTCGGTAATCAATTCACTCACGCAAACTGTACACATATATAGGTTAAATCCATGTGTTTTATTAATTGGAATTCATTTACATGAATAGAAAGAAGTTTCCATGATTTTAAATGGACTCAAATCAATAAAAACATTAGGTTCTTTCCACCACTAAGTGAGTCTTCAAATAAATACTTGAACATCAGTTGAAGATATCTGTACCAAACGCAAATATCAGTAGATATCAATTGACCCATTTTCCTTTGACTCAAATAATAGTAATCTATATTTAATAACACTTAACGTTTATTGATTACTCTGACTAACAGATAGCTGGATATTTATTTCACAAAAAATATAAGGCTTTTGCAGTGGGTTTCAGCTTCCAAGATATGTTAAATATTAATAATACCAGCCTGTTACTGCCCCACTGCAGAGCAAATGCCTCTTCTTATACAGAGAAGTTAGGAACATTAATCACAATCTCAGCTTGATTAACGCGGTTTGGCAATTTCGGCCTTTACAGGTTCCGTCACGATGTTTTCTTTCCACGAAGTCAGTGATGTCTAAGATCAACTTAGAAAACAATTTACAATGTCGTGCATGGGAGGCGAGGCGTTAAACAATTGGCCATCAGAATACTTTATGTATGTTTACGTATTGTCATTAGACGTGTGCTAATTGGGGTTCCGTATCTCAAAAGGAAAAACGGAACCTCTATTAGATCACTTCATTGTGTTGGAGTAAAGTAAAAAGTCCGAAAATCGTCAATTTCTCACATAAAAATAGCTTTTTATGCGATTACAAACTCATATATGCAGTTGGAGTTGCCTGTGACTTATATCAATTTATGATCTTCAGTAGGTATTGGTAATCATTTTGGTGAAAGTATGTAGCTGTACAACTACCTAACTTGTGTAAGGAACCTTCATTAATTAATTTACTATGATCCCATCCCTGCATAGAAAGTGTAAATCTAATAGCAGCATGAAACAACCTCCAACTATTTGTACCAAAAGTGGCAGGAATAAACTAACTGCGCAAGGAGGAGAACTGGATCTTGTGGTACATATTTTGAGAGGCCTATGTCCTCCACTAATAAGTTGAATGACTGATAAAGAACTCTATTTTATTATCGTTTGAAAAAAAACCTTGAAGTTTAAGATTGAAGTAGTACATACTTACTTACGTAGATGATAAATTTAGACATGTACAAATATCACCCGTCGTCCATCAATATTATTGACACTAAACATAGACGATTTATCTTTAACATGAGTTAACATCACAATACTCGAAGCATTAGTTCAGCTAATTTGTTATACATACCTATCCAAGTAACGTTTATTTTTATATGTTATGTATAACAGAAAAACATTTTTGTATGTAATTGCTGAAACACGTCAGTGAATTATAGTTAACTTTAGTATTTTAAAGAGTAATATCATAAGAATATACTTCATAAATCACACCAGTCTGGTACTGTTCTTCTGCAGACGTAAACTTCTTCTGATACAGAGAAAATAGGGACCATTCAACACCAAGCTTGCTTAAGGTGAATCGACGATTTCAGAGCTATATTAATTATAAGTTTGAGTGTCCTAAACGATGTATTCTTTAACCTATGTCAGTAAAAATTAGACAAATCACATTGGTTCTTACCCGGATTTGAACCCCCAACCTTGTGTATGAGAGGTGGGGCCTTGACCCTGGGCTATGGCAACAAGGAAAAATACAATTTTATTATATTTCTTTACCAAAGATTATTTATTATGTCTGGTACTTATTCATTTTCAAAAAAATAAAAACCCAAAATCTTTTTGGCCAAAACAACAAAAAAATTGCATATTTTTCCTTCCTTAAGTTTTTCAAAAAAGCTTGTTTACTTATTTTAAATCCGCAAAATAGTGATTCGAGGATTCCGTATCTTGAATACGTAAAATAATATATAAAATATTTTTCATTTTAAAATATTAATTTTAAGCTATCACAATAGCCAGTTTGATTGGTATTTTTAAAAAATTGTGGTAACAAGTGACTTTGCTTTATATTTCCTGTAGTATTCACATAAACCTTCATGAACTGGATTAATTTTATATTTTTCGCATTACTAGCTCGGAGATGAGGGATGAATGGAGGAAGTATTTTTACGAAGACTTTCCATCAAGTCTTAAACTATGCTCCGTTATTACTACAACAACTACTATAAATAAAAATCTGAATATGTTTAAATTGAGTAAATAATTTTGTTTTCACATTATAACCCCCTTTAATTTAAAATTTAAAACCTTAATATTTCAACCCCTCATTTTCTAGTCTATTAGTCTCATTGCAATAAAAATTACAATATTTGTTCATTTATTTTACTTGCCGTGTAAATTGAAAAGCATTGTTTATTAATATTCAATACTTTGAGTCGCACCACGAGGGTTTTTTTATTACCATTTTGCTACGGAACCCTATTAACAGGTGCCTGGTAGCAATACCCTTGACAAGTTAAGTGAACGTGGAAGTTATAAAATTTACTATAAAAGCAACATTTAGCACCTACCGCAATATAAAATTGGATTTGATGCTTAATTTTATATATGAGAAAGACGAATCCAAAAAAGCGAATTGCAGTCACTAATATTTATTACAGATCAACACATTAGAAATCAGTGAAAACTTCACCATGGGTTTTTCACAAAGGATATATGAAATATTTATGGATCTTTTGGGGAATTTTCTACTTAGGTACTTTTGATTTATATTTTGTAGGTCCTACACTACTTATATAACATAAATTGTATCCTGAATCTCAATGTCAAAAGCGAATGTACCTACGTCCAAGCGATCGAGGCCCGTATGCAAAAACGCTTATATAATTTATATTTTGAAACTATCCGTAATCGATTTCAAGATCTAGAATATATCGAGGAAGTAATGAAAACGGAACAAAGCCTTTATCGTTCCCGTTCTCCTAAAAATCCTGAATCACACGACCCGTTCTAATCTTGTGTGCTGAACAAGGGTGAATGCGACAGTGCACATAGACCATCCATCCGGATTTGTACGGACACGTCCGGCTTTTTGGCCCCTTGTCCGGCCTTTGTTATTTGTTTATCCGGACTTTCGACTCAAAGGGATATTTTTTTAAAGATAAAAAGTATCTATATAGAATAGATACTCAAACGAAATATTTAAAAATTAAACGTTCAGACTTCCTTGCAAGTGTCCAGTATTTATTCAGGGCTTTTCGAATTTCGAAATGGTAACCCTAAGTACACGAATCTAACTCGCTCTATAACTTTTTAAGGTCGCCCATTTTCAGCCATTATTTCGTATATTTTGGCACTGAATACCAGACACAGAGCACGTACCTCCTTCCACTCTCTTTAATAGATTGACGGTGTTATCGATTATTCGCATGAATAACGATTTCTGTTTTCGTTTTTTACATGTTACGTGATTTGCATAACAATAACTTTGTGTCAGTGTTGTTCACTTTGTTAGGAACCTACCTATGTATACGTCACTACAACCTTTTACTCTTATAGGTATGCCGCTCGACTTCGAGCTTTATCTATATGGTAGTAAGATTTATTATTAGATGATTGTGCTAAACACTATATCATAGGTTTTATCGGTCAATAAGTACTGCACTGTCAATGTATTGAATCTGGGCTAAGAACAATGTTTGCGGATTTATTATCTAACGTGTCTATTGAATGCTGGAATATAATATAACCTCTTTCAAAACAAGCTTTCATTTTATTGTTTTTTTTTTTTTTGGTTTGTTTTGACCAAATTTTAGTTAATGGCTATTTTTGAAAAAAAAAATCAAAATGTTTAAAATAATTGAGTGTTTGAGAAATCGTGTTGGTTAAATTCAGTGGTTAAAAGACTCTCACTGTAACTATTTCTTTAAGTATCACCAAACCAAAACCAATTGATTACATGTAATTATTATTGTTTTCGATTCTTGGCCTAAAATGAAAATCAGGTTGAATTTTATTTTTATTTTAGGGCGCAAGAAAAATCCTGTCATTGTTAAATCAAGTTAGCGCCGAAACTCGTGCATTTTCGTACATACATGTTTACCAAATAAGAGTTGTAAGGAAAAATACACTTTTGTATTGTGAAGGAAACAATAATAGCTAGGTTGTTCCTGTTAATGACACCATGGGAAATAACCTTTTATTAGCACTGTTTTTTCCCTGAAATGTTGGGGGAAAACATGATACGTCTGAGACAGGTACAATCTTTTGCGTTGTGAAGATCTTAAGGAAAACGATGATAGTTTTCCTTATGCCTGATATACGATTTGTTTTTATAATTTTGATATCTTGTTTCCTTAATATTGTAAAGTAAGTAGGTACATAAGATTTCCTGTCCACTGCTAATTTATTATAGCATTAAAATTTCGAGTTTATTTATTTTTTAAATGTTTGTAATACCTATTCAACCTGATTTGAGAAGGTTACGTACTGACGTCAACTGCAACTAAGGCATCAGTTGACCGGATGTTGCCGAATGACTTGACTATTTCGACTGTAGATCGTACAGTAGGGAGCACAGTACTGGTAAGAAAACCAGTAAAAGCTGGCCTCCCATTCTATTGAGATTTCATGCTATGCTAGGTCAGCTCAAGGTTAAAGTTTAACTACTGACGTGATCCCTACTACGCTGGCTATATTCGTGTAGCATATTAATGATGACACGAAAGGGTGAGAGATAAACATCTTAAATATATATTTATTTATGTGTAACATATTCAAATATAACTTCGAGAACACTAAAGCTGGGTATCCACTATCCACGATGTTCGAACTTCGAATACTAACTGTACTCCAGGCAGTTTCTTTGCCGCGGTGGCCGTTTTTATGCGAAATCAAAACAGATTCGCGTTGCAAAGTTGTCGAGGGATTATAGTGACAACTCAGCTTAAGTTAGTTAACTTTGGCGCATTTATACAAAACAAACTAAGATTGGCGGGTTTATAAATTTTTATATTCATGGTAAAATAGTATATCTAACAAGGCACGAAATTCATTGAGGGCGAGTCCGATTTGTTGCTGACCAATTTTTTTTTTTTAAACGTTGCTCCACGCTAGGAATTTCTCCTGTGTCGTGGGTGCGTTGATAAACATTTAAAGTCACATACACAAACAGCCAGACCCGGAACAATTACCATACAAATACCAAACAAATATTTGTTCAGTGCGGGTATCGAGCCCACGACACGCAGCCCAGCAGTCGATCGTTCAGCCACTGCGCCAACCGTGTCGTCTAATATTCTCTATCTTTATATATCAGGAAAACTTTTTATTTTAATAACTGGTGTTAAAACTCTACTTTAAATCATTGTTGTTGGACTGAATGGTTTTCTATTCATTTAAACGGACCATGCGGTTAACCAGCAGCACATAAAAATAACATAAAAATGGTTACGTTTCCAACCTAATAAGTATAGTTAGTATTTGTACTGTACGTGCTATTTACACAAATGTACAACATAAATCTATCTATACATATGAAAAACCGCTGACAGCGCGTTACGCTTGTACTTATATAGGTATTATATGTATGGATATTATGACGTCAATTAGAAATATTATGTGGGTACGCGAATTTACCACGAGTCTTAGACGTTCTTAAAAACTCGTTAAAAAGAAGAAATCTAGAAAAAAAAATCTACATGTACATCAAATTGGGGTCTATTTTGCAACGTCAAAAGGTTTCAGTATCAGTCATTAAATAATAATATGTTCTAGATAAAATACGGCATAAAATAATCAACAAACCTTCTTTTTTCAAGATCATAAACAAGAGTGGCTCACGACATGTCTGCCATTTCTCATGGCGTGCAAATATTATAAGTACAATTATTATTATTATTGATTCAATGATTTATAAAATTTACACTTATACATTAAATATCCGTCACAGTTAAACAAATTTCTTATGTTTATTCATTTACATTATCCAACACATTACGAGTATCACAATGAAGATTTAAATCATTTTAATAAGTATTTCATATACACTCATCATTTTAATATACCTGGGTGGAGTGATAAGTCTGGTAAAAAATCTATTTTGGAATAAAATTATTGCAAATTGCATGTAACCTCCTTGTTCACAACATCACAACACATAACACACGTGCAAGCAGTTGTTCCAGATATACCTATTTGTGTATATGAGTTTAAATGATTGTAAAGACAACCTTGATTGCAGTACAAATTCCTAGTTCGGGGCAAGGTATTATAAAAAAAAAACAGATGAGTACTACTTAACACAGATGGGTACTTCTGGACCAAATTGAAGCGTACTTGTATAGGTGGCTACTTCTATTAGTCGGAGGGCCTGCAAGCCCATTACACAAACCACTTTGGAGGTAATTGGTCTAAATAACGTCATCTGCAGACTATAAAGTAAATGGACACGGTATATGTTTTACGGCACGGCATTCAATTCTAATGCTAACTATCCAAGTTAAGCAAACTAGAAAATACCCTACCTAAACCTTTAAACTTGCACAAGATTTTGAGGTGAATATCTCCAAAAGTATCGATATACACTTGATTGTGTTACGAACATCTTAAGTTGCAAACGTTATTTCCCAAAAAAAAATGGATTTGTTATTTATGACTGTATTTTGGTTAGAACAATATTTTCCAAACTCCAAAGTAAATTTTTAATTACTTTAGAGTTTGGAAAATATTGTTATTTGGTTTGTGATGGATATTTGCTAATTGCTGATAAACAATTGTGTTAGTTTAGGTCATAGTTTTATTTTAGTACGGAACCCATTTAATATCAGTTTGATGCATGGCTTTCCTTCAGTCATGCCCCCTTTTCAAGTTGACGTTAATATCAAATACTGTATTTTGTGGTTCATAGGACTGGTGAAAAATGTAAGCTTCTAAGTCAACGCAATCAAAAGATCAGACGCGGTCGATTTTGTGATATATTTTGATGACTACCTAACTTTTAAATACCTAAAGGGTAATTCAAGTTAACCTAGCAAAAAAATCTTTAGAAATAAGGAAGGTCTGACAATGCAAGTGAAACATCTTAAATTATCGTCACATAACTCAATAACATTAGTTTTTAATCACGAACCTGTACATTTGTGTGCTTAAATTATAATAGTAAAAATTTATTTATATATGTCAACAAGACCCAATTATTTGTTACATAATTCTTAAAAGATACTGTCAGTAAGTACAAAACACGGGCACAAAAACAAAAAAGAATCTGAAATATTAAATAAATAAATAAGCATGTCTACATTATTTTGTAGTTGGGGCATCAACGTTAGTATAGAATAATGTATGGGAGATTGATTTGTACTTCAATCCGCAATCCGAAGTTCAAAGGAAGTATGTTAAGTCTTCATCCACTCTTCACTCTATCAAAAGATATTTTAGCAAAGTTAAGTTTGTCTTTCAATTCTTAATTGGATAGGCTCTTCGCTTGTCGGTTTGTGTGGATATCGAGATATCGATATTGTTGGCAATACATATTATTTCAATGAATAGAAATAACGGGAATCGGAAACGTAACATAAAATAAGTTCAGATGCTTGAAAATATACAGCACCTGGTAGACTTGGTCGTAAAATCGATCGATTTTGGATTTTTTGAAAGCGATATCAAAGCGGTTTTAAAAATACAAATATTTTAAGACATTTCCGACATCCCTAGTATTGAAAATTCATAGGCCGCGTCACTTGAGTGAAGCCGCAGGCGGCCGGGAACAGATTTAAAACTAACCTCTCGGGGCGTAAGTCCTAAGTAGGTACTAAAAATCACTGGCCATACAAATAAAGAAAAAGAAAGATGGAAAATATTATTTTATTACTCGTAACGACTGTCAAATATGTCCTAATGATAGCCGGGACTAACGATTGCAAGGAAGAGTATCAATATGTAATGAACGGTCACCCATCTACAGACCTTAACCTTGGCAAAATCAATAAAAAGTAGTCGTAGCGGTTGTTGGCAATGGGCTCTGGAATGTGGGTGTAGTACTTTAGGTGCACCTTCGTCCAATACTTTGGGGAATACAGTTTGATGTTATGTGTGATGTTACATGTTATGTATGTATGTGTGTGTGTAGAATCATAGTTCAACATAAATGCCAGATGATGGTTAATAAGTGGGTCTTATGTTGCGAGGACATGTTACTGATGTAAATACAGAAAAAATACATTCAACATGATATTTCCTGGTCTTCTTCATCGCCATTATAGACAGGAAATACAATTGTCACCCAAATTTAATTCTCATGGAAGCCGAAATGTTAATTGGTTGCAAATTAAGTGAGTTAATATTATGTCCTCATATAATTCGATTGAGCTGATGCAAACTGGATTTATCCGGATTGCGGGTTTTGGAACGTTACTTTCCATTTCATGATACATTAAATTTGAAACAAAGTATAGTTGCCGGCATTTAACTTGAGCTGTCGGCGGAGTGGTGGGAGATTGTCTCAGTGGTAAGGTTCAAAATCGTCTAAAGTCTATAAATGCGATAAAACTGTAACTTTGTGTCGCAAAAGACACAAAAGGCAAACCATTAGATAAACTGCATGCAATGTTTCGTGTTAAATTTTAATAAGAGTGACACTGGGGACTCATTCATAGCAGTAAGCTTAATTTGAAAAGGCTGCACGTGTATTATTAGCTATTTCTGAGGTCTTTGAACTTAAAAATGCATAACAATTTGAAGTTTTGAACACGTTTATTCTTCGGCATATAGTAAAAGTCAAGAAGCGATTGCAGAAAAATATTGTGAACGTTAAACCTAAAAATAAAAAATTACTTCTGATGTGCCAACAGTATTTTCTCAAGGTCAATTTGGTTTCTTATATTGATCGGTCAGACAGGTCAAGGTCAAGGTCATCCATAAATGGGTTATTCATGAAATATAAATAAATAAAAAGAAAAAACAAACAGATCCTCTAGTGCTGGAGAGAGCTTTCGATTATACACTTCAGTGCTCACCCGTAGCTGATAAAATGAAACAGTTTTTGACGTACATCTCATCGAATATTAAACGAAAATCAAAAAAGTCAACTACATGCTGTATAATAAACAAAATAAAGGGTGTATCTTTTGTAACGAAATTTTCATTGTATTTTATTATTGTTTAATGGTTATCACAACGACATTTTGCCATTCTTAATTGCATTTTTTATTAAGGTCCAAACTACCAACATGGCATTTAGCAGTGCCTTAAAAGTATAGTACTCCTATCATCATCATCATCTGCCTGGCCTATTCCCAATTGTGTTGGAGGTGGCTTCCAGTCTAACCAGATGCAGCTGAATACCAATATTTTACATGGAGCGACTGCCTATTTTGACACTATTTTGCAGTGCTGACACCGAAATCCGATATGTCAATTATTCTTTATATAGAATGATTAAAATATTAGTAAATCCCACATGTTATAGTTTATTTTAACAAAAACGGCTTGTCTGATATTTTGTAACCAAGACAACTACAGCTATATTGTTAATTTATGCATTAAATTTGCCGCGTTGCGACTGCATCGAAGGTCGCGGCCTAAATGCACCTTAATTTATTTTTAACACATCTAACACAGCCTGTATACAAAGCTAGACAGCCTTGTTAGTAGCAACTAACCGATGTGTTAATTACTAATTAGGTGATACTGACGCACGATATAGTATTGGAGTGGTAAGATATGTGTTTCAATGAATTTAAAACCTGTGGCTAAAAGGTTCATCAGGGCTCCGTACAAAAATGGGAAATTGTAAGGAACCCTTGTGGTATGCCTTTGTGTGTCTGTTTATATGTCACAGCTGTTTATATCTGGTACTTATGATGCTATCGACTTGAAATTTGGAACAGTTTTAAATCCTGCTCGTCAACAACATTTGAAGTAAAAGAATTGAAAAAATATTTTAATTTCAATTGCAATTGCTTTATTACTTTACTTTATGGTTATTTGAAATACTATTTTGTACAATATCTGAGTCAAAAACTAATTCAATGTGTCTGGCGCGAATGCTTGACGTAAACGTTACATCAATTCGAACGATATTATGATTGAAAATACTCGTTTCGATTAATATATTAATTTATTTTTGAGACTTAATTCAATTTATAGTTGATACTAGATATATGTGCATCATAAATTTAAACTTTAATGCTAAAGAATAGTTGTATTTCCAATTTTAAAATCATTCAACTTGACGTTACGTTTTAGTTCTTCAAAAAGGTCCAACCGGCGTGCAATCAGATGTCTGAACGTAAACGAAATAAAATGAGTATGTAAGTATCGTAGTTGGTGGCGTTCTGTGGTTTCATGGGAGAAGGGGGTGAGTTTATGTAAATGTGTGTAGAGAACACCTTCCATTTTGCCTTTAACAGAAAATTTCACCTAGCAGTCGTTGCTTCTTAGGTGACATTATAGTTACCTGCCATCGTCATTACCACGTCAATACAGTTCAACACTCCAATGGCAAGGTAACAGAAGCAACCACCTGTTACAACAATATTTGGAACGTAGCAGAAATAAGTACCTTTAATATTTAAGTTAGAGAGTATATCAGCCCAAGGTCAATTCCGTCGTAGACCACAAGGTCGACTGTTCACGTTGCTCAATCATAATAGCATTCATGGTCCAGCACTTATAATAACAATAATTACAAGAAATGTAGGCATGAATTCCAAACAATGATTATTGCAATTTGATCAAGGAGACCTAGGTACCACTTTTTGTAGGTAGTTAGTGATTATACTATCACCGTCCTAATAACACAATTTATGAACGTAAAACTTTTATGTTTTTTCCACGTATCTTTTAAGAGTTCACAATATCTAGAAAAAAGAGGAAGTAAGGATCATAGCTGTTGGCGTTCTGTAGTTTATGCCAACCCCCATAGTAAAGAGGCGTGAGTTTATGTATATATGTGTGTGTTTCTATAAAAAGTCTCAGCAATATTTTCTACGGTAAAATAAAACGAGAATTGTTAAATGTACCATTAGTGGAACTGCATCCTTGGCCTAGAGCCAGCAAACGCTGCTGCTGAGCATGAAGTCCTGGGTTCGATTACCGGCTCGGGCAAAATATTATTGAGTTTGTTATCCATCTTGAATTTCTCAGTAGCAGCCAGGATTCTAGATTCGTGCCCGATTGATTGCAATAGGCTCGCACGCTATTGAATGAGCCTTTAACATAATTCGCGAAATGTGGGTGTACTTACTTTAGATAAATCTTTGCCTTATCCTTTGGGGAATACCGTCGCAATGTAATGTTAGTGAAAAAAGTTGTTTATCGACCTCAGAAACCAGACTAAAGTCAAAGAAATAAACTTCTGGTTGGCTTTTAGACATTTAAAATTATGTTTACCTTGTTTGAAGTTTTCTTATATGACGTGCAGTGACCTTTAAAAGCGTCTCCTAATGGTAAATGTGTATAAGACTCGACATAAATTAAGAATAAATCTTTCTTCACCCCACCAGATGTTTGCTTTGATAATGACATGAAGGTAGGAATGAGCCAGTTCTCTTATAGAAACCTGTTAGTTTAAACTTCCGCTTGCAGGATTACTATCACAGAAATGGTAGTAGTTATGAGCCGGTTATAAGCGGTACTACTAATATATTCTACCAATATGTATGCATTCATGTTTGCCCTAGCGAAGGGCTTAGTGAGCCAGTGCTGTTCAAGCATCCATCGTTGATAAAAGTTAGATATTACGAAGATATTAATAGGCGTTGGTCTAGTGGTTTTTTAGCACTTCTGAGAATAAGATCCTGGGTTCGATTCCCGGGTTAGGCAAAGTGATATTGGGCTTTTCCTTCTGGAATATCTTAGTAACCGCCCGAAGTCAGGATTGGTGTCCGATTGATAGAAATAGGTTTACCCCTTTTACATGGTACTTGCCATAGGTGCACCTCTGCTTAATCCTTCGGTGTATACTGGAGTGATTTTATTATTTGGCATTCCAACAGTAGAACCCTTCAATACTGGCAATACTCAATGCACACCACGGAAAACGAAAAGGACGGTGTCTAA
Organism: Phlogophora meticulosa; assembly: GCA_905147745.2. Taxonomy (NCBI): domain Eukaryota; kingdom Metazoa; phylum Arthropoda; class Insecta; order Lepidoptera; family Noctuidae; genus Phlogophora; species Phlogophora meticulosa. The sequence goes on along the minus strand of LR990526.1, from coordinate 7,261,223 downwards.
GACAGGTCTCATCATCATCTGCCTACTCATTTCCCAATTATATTGGAGTCTGCTTCCACTTTAACCGGATGCAACTGTTTACCAGTATTTTACAGGGAGCTCCCAATTACTTAACCGAATAACTGGGTAATAGATACCCTTTGGTGAGACTGTTTGTCAAAACTTCGAGCTACTGACTACCCGTTACGACACCCAAATATGTACAAATGATAATGATAGGTATAACATATTTTAATTGTTCCTTAAACTTTTTTGCATAATATTACTAACGAAATCTTCATGCAGTATCGACTAACGAGTAATTACCTGTTCCATGGGAAACTGACATTACAAAGTTAAATCGTGTGAACTTAACGTTATGAAAGGACCGACGAAATCTTAGATTTGCTAAGTCAAGCCTGTGGTTAACTAAAGTGGTTTTAATCTGTGCTTAGGCATTCGAATTTGAAACGATTAATGCCAGGCCCAAATACTTCAATAAAATACCATAAGCATGTTGGTATCTGCGTGACAGAGTCAACTATTATATTGTTTTTGAAGTAGTCAATGAATAAAATAATACTACCTATAGACCACCAGCCAGGGCATAAAATTTATGAACTAAGCAAATACGTGTGGGGTACAGACCTCGGCTTAGGGCGTCACTGAGATCACTTTTGGGGTCCCACTAGACACAGGCCTCGTCTCTGTTCTGGCTGGTTTGTGGATGTCACAAAATGTCTTTGAATTTTTAGTTCTACGACATACCAGTCTCCTCACAATGTTTTCCGTCACAGTTTTAAGAGCGGAAATGTTAATGTTCTACCTGTTAAATTATTAATAATAAGAGGACCAACTGCACATTTCTATTCTACTTTTTACAGAACCAAAGCGGTCATCACATCGCTAAAGCCAATGACCGTACCTACCAAAAAGTTCACAACAACTAAACAGTTTAAACTATCAATCGACAACGTTCTAATATTTCCAAAAGAAAATATATCTCAGACGTCGTTTGAATTAAATTTTCAACCCATAATTGGAACTTAGAACTCAAAACCAGTTGGCGGTCTGGGACCTAATTATTGACTGGTAGGTAGTCTACAACCGAGTCAACGGAATAAACCTCGCATTCAATGAATTTGATTAAGGTCTAACTTAGTAGCGCTTACATTCGATAAGTGGTGACTAGCACTCAGTTGGTGTCACAATTTCTTTACAAAGTTACGATACTCAACATGTTTACATAAGGCCTTGAATATTGGTAGAGTTAATACTTACAAATTTTAATTTGGCGCAGGTGTTGGATAACAAATAATTTTTAACTTGTTTATCAGCTATTTATATACGTCTACGTCTTGTTATCACAACTGTTTTTTTAAGGGGTTGAATTCCTGATTTATGGTTTATAAGTAAGTACATATTATTATAATAAATCTAAAAACAATATTTATTATATACAGCAAATAATGCTCAGTTAAAAACAAGCAAAAGTATTAAAATATCGATGAAATAACATTGCAAATTAGTTTGATTTTAGCGATTAAAACCATGTATGTCCCTTACTTTAAATTATGAGGTGTTAATACGATTAAATTACCGATCAGAGGACCCTGTATTTATTTTTGGAAACTACCCTCTAATCAGGGCGAGCGAGGGGCGCATTTGTACCGTCAAGGTCATCGGCGTAATGCTGGCCCCTATGCCATGTCACCTATTGTTCTTGTATCGGCAGGAACTACATTTTAAGAATAGTTTATGTAGCGCCGTCGAGGAAGAAATACAAGCCCGTTATGTTTTTACTGTCCATGGGGCTTCAGATTAAGGCATCGCTGTAGAGAGGGCAGGAAGGGACAGGCTAGACCGGCCGCACACCATTATTTTTTTTGTGAATGGGCATCTCGCAGATTATCCTTCAGGGATATCTACTGCTTAGCTGAACTTTCCTGTGGGGACTTAATTAGAAATTAAGCATCCAGCCAGGGCGTAAAAGCTTAAAAGCTAAGCGACCAATCGCTAAGGGCACCCCCTGCGGGGTACGAGCGCTGGGAGGGGACAACAAGGCACGGGCTGGATCTAATAGATACATTATTTAGGGACTAATTTAATCATTTACTGGCTCAGCTACGCGGGCTGGCTCGAGCAAAGGGTCGGGGGGAGGCCTCGTACAGCAACGATACAGACCTTTTTATATATTTATAATGTCCACATTCTGATTTACATTGACACTTACCCACGATCACCATAAAACGAAGGTCAAGTGTATTGACCGACCCACAAACCTTACAGAATGCATGCGACCATGACATCATGTTGGTATGTTGTTTTTTGCCAAAGTAGTACTTATGATATGAATGTACTATTGTATTTATAATTACTTTGCGTTAGCATCTAGTGTCTTTCCGTGCACGCGACGTTTGCATATAATAGTCTATCTGCATTTACCTATATGATTCTCTCACGATCTTATAAAGGGTTTGGCATATTTGAGTTGACTGACAGTTTGACATTCACGATCGTTTAGCGTGTTGTTCTGACAAATAATGAGCTGCTACAGTTACCTACTTCTTTTAGAACAAATTAAGTACGACATTTAAAGTTTCTATTTCAGAGAGGTTTCATATAGTACCTCCAGATATTAAAAGAGACCATTTCTTGACTCCTGAAAATACTGTTCTAATAACACAATAGTTACCAAACTATCGTGTAAATAGAACAGTATTATGGTTCTGTAAATACAGAACGGAAACCGGAACTTAGAACTCATCCGGTATGTCCGTCTGCCACAGGCAATTTTCTCCGCATCCACTGGACAGATTAAGTTTAAATTTGGTAGACATATGAAATTCTGTGAACCAAACGTAAAGTAACGTAACTTTTACGGGTAATGTAAGTAAATGTATTTTTAACATTTTTGGGGACAAATTAGAAAAACAAAAAAACATTATTTTGGTCACTATACCGTGTAACATATTATCAGATGAAAGGGGTAATTGTGAGATTCCCAAATTTAATTTTATTTAAATAGTAAAATTTAAAGATGGTTTTTTTTTTCTTTGTAAATGTTATTAATACTCCAAGTTCATTCATATTTCCTATAGGGTGAAGAAAATAATGCACCAAAGAGGCGAAATATTACCTACGTTTATTCTAATTCACAACGACATATTAATATTGGGGTTAATGGCCAGTCATGTCAAAAAAGGACTAAGTACATAATTATGTTTAAACATCATTATAAAAAAGGTCCACTACTAAATATAGGCTTCCCAAATGAGCCATAGAATTTGACAAAGAGAATTGATGTTGATTGATGACTAAAAGGATCATGGGCCACCTTTGCAGCAGAATATCATGGGCTGCTGAACAATGAGTACATACACCACTCCATTGGAAAATAGTTTAATCTGATATTGCTTAAGAAAAAAACCGATCATATAAGGTAACTAGATTTGCCCTGCGGTTTCACTTGCTTCTTAAAGTCGTAGCGTGACGTAAAATAGCGGAGAACCTTCCTCAGTCAGTAAGGCTGTCAAATGCAAAAAGATTTAGTCAAATCCGACTGAAAGTTCCAGAGATTTCAAACAAAACACTAAACAAACTCTTCAGCTCTAGTACATTAGTATCGATATACGAGTATCATTCGTTGAAAGTCAAAGTCAGAACGATCAAGGTCAAAACTATTGATTGACACCAATCAAAACGTGATTGATTAAATAATTAAAATCGATTATATAATCACACAATATCGATATGGCCTTTGATCGATATGCGAACTACATGAAAATAATTACTTGCATTTTTAATTACATTTCGAAATATCCAGTTTTATTCGGTTTGTTTGAATGTTTATAAGTTAATTTATTTTGTATCGATCAAACCTGATTTTAGGAAGAACTGGTTTCTAGTCCATAACCGGTTCGTAAATAAACTTACATAAACGCTTGACAAAATAGTATATTTATTTACTTAGTAGAGTGAAGTATTTTTTTTTAAATTTCGAAATGGCGGATAGCGGGAAAAGTTCCGCCCTGAGCAGGTTGAAAACTAATCATGGTGACTTATTTTCACGATAATTTAATTAATTTATAAAATTATTCCTCCCTTAAGCTTAGAATTTTAATAAAAATGAAATTACTGGTAAAAGTTTGAGTTAACCTAAATACACCACAAAAAATATAAAATTTAATTTTAATTAAATTTAGATTTTTTGTAAATTTGTTCATGAAGTGACTTTTCGCGCCAAATGGTTATTTTTGGATAAGGCTTTTGATTGTTATGTCACCTTTCGTGTCAGTTCACTACCGATTCTATATTTAAGATTAAATATAAGTCAAGTGTAGTTTGGTTTCTAAGAAGCCCTATAAAAACTTTAAGACTTTTTTTTATATTTTTGAATTTTGTTGACCTGGCAGCTTAAATCGTTGGTTTCAGAAAATATTCAGCTACGTATGCAGAATATTTTATATTTTCTATGCTTATAAAAATCCCGCAATAAATTGCAATTAAAACATTTTGCATAAATTGAGCGCTTTGCTCTATTATCAACATCTTATTTTCTAAAACCCAATATGTAGGCAAGAATCAATGGAACATTTATAACAGAAACTATTTCTTCATCATGACAAATCTATAAGATAATTTATTCAATATTTATCCTCCTGTCTATCGGTACATAAAGATAAAGATGATCTGTAATCAAAATAAAGGTAAACTTACAAGGAAGATTTTGATAAGATAGTTACCTACATGATTGAGAAAGATTGAGAATAAAATAAATGTCGTGCCTGCTATCATATGTTGGTTATTTTGTAAATAATACTTCTGAAAAACATTGAACAGAAAGATTATTTCGGATAAGCTTAGTGATAAGTGAAGTACCATTACACGTGTTGATTAAGTAGAGAAAAGGCTAATTCAAAGACCATCTTCGTCACAAAAGAAATTTTGTTCTACATTCAAAAACCTACTGAAATCATACTTTGAGATAATAATCATAGTTTTGATAAACCTTTTCATTAAAAACAACGGTTGAAATTATGCCTTTTCTTAAATAAATTTGATCCTATTTAATTTTAAAGCGCGACCGAGTTTTCGGCAGAATTATTAATTAAGGGACTTTTTAGTTTCGATCGAAAAAAATAATAAGTTCCGGCTTATAATACTAAAAACTTATTTTACACAGAAAACCCATAATAATAGCAAATAAAAGTAAAATAACTGAGAAAATGCGAATTAAAAGCACGAAGAAATACAACAGATCAATGTCAGATCGTTTGTCATACATTATTATGACTTTGAGAAAAGTAAGTAAAGTAAAAGTATCGATATTAAAAAAGCCCTTTTCCCTTTTAGTATTCGGCCGAAAATACAATTCATGCCAAAATGTGTTGTAGTTTTCGGCCATAAAAGAAACTCTTTTCTTTCTATGAATACCACAAGCAAAAATACCTAATGTTTCACCAACTTAGCTTTGAGTTAAGTACATTGAACTTCTCACACTATTTGGGTTAAGTTAAAACCTCCATTGAGGTGCTGAATACAATAAACATGTATTTTATTGTACGTTTCAAAACTATTTTAAAACAAGCTTCTTCGACATTCTTTTTTATTGTTTGCGCAAAGCTATATAATATTATTATGATAAGAAAATAATACCAGCCTTTTACTGTCCCACTGCATGTGCAAAGGCCTATTCTCATACAGAGAAGCCATGAGACGGGTTGGCGATTACTTATATTAATAAGTCCAGGTTTCCTCACGATGGTATCCTTCAGGGATACCAGCGATGTCTAAGATAAACTTGGAAAGTACATATGAATTGAAAAAGTCGCATTGGTACTTGCCCAGATTTGAACCCATTACTATTGCAGGAGGCACTAGAGGCGAGGTCTAAATCACTGGGCCATCATGACCTATTATGATCATTTACAAAAAATGAAATAAAAATATTCAAAACATTTAGTAAATGCAACTTGGAAACAAAGGTTTTAATCAATTTTAATTATCGAATTTAAACTGTTTTCTAGAATTTCATCTCTGTCACACATTCATGTGAGTGTGTGTTTGTGTGTGTGGCTCTAAAACTCCACAAACAGGTGGTACTAACTTCAACAATGTACCATAAACTTTTCGAGGTCTAACATCGGCATAACTTCGGGATTATTAATAAGGGGAAGGGTGCGTTATCAAAGCGATGGCGGCCACGTGGGTAAACTGCTACAAAATCAAAAATCTTGCAAATAAAAAAAAGGAGACGACACAATCATTTTGCATCGTCACAAAGTATTTCACACAAGAAGTGGTTGAACTTGACCCAATGCATGTGGCAATTTAAAAATCATCGCCGAATTAATCGATAATGGACTTTTGATGGTAATGAACCGGTCCATAATTATCTTGCAATTTTTAATTGCTTCGCTCATAATTATTACCTAAAAATAAATATTTTGTGATATGAGCAAAAAAAATATGTTACAGTTCGATACAAATCGGTAAGACCTTACTGAGTTAGTGAGTTAATAAATAGTTCAGCTAATAGTAAGTTTCAAGTGTGGGAATTTCCAACAATGTTACTTATTTCTTTTTCTACGAGGCATTGCTGATGAGGCTGGGTTTTGGTTCTGCTGCAGGTGCAGAAAACCTCAAACGGCGAGAATATAACAACGTAATTGGGTGTTGTATGTTGGCCGTTTGGGACTGAAACACTAGGGCCATGGGGTCCGTGTGCCCATTTAGTTTTTCGAGACATCGCGAAGCGTTTGGTTGACTCTTCACGTGACCAGATGGCTGGCCTTTTTTTTTGCCAAAGAATCAGCATTGCCATTCAACGTGGCAATGCTGCCAGCCTTCTGGGCACTTTTCCCGTTGATTGTTATGCGGATGATTTTGTCGATGCCTTGTGTTTCTTTATTTTATTTTTTTGCTTCTCATGTTATATCATTGTTTAAGAAATTTATTCATAATGAGAATAATATGTCAGAAAGGTTTTGCTAGTGGCCATGACCTAGGAATCAGTAGCAGGTATATTGTAAGTAGCTTGGTCCTTTTTATGTTTTACAAAGCACTGTTATATAGGTAATTGTAGATCCGGATATAGCACTAAGGGACTAAAATATTACAACCAGCCTGTATCTGAGGCTATCCTACTGCAGGACAAACTCCCCTTCTCATACAGAAAAGGTGGGTTGTAGTACTTTGTACGCGACTTCGCCCGCGTGGATTTCTTCCTCGACCTCGACCTTCGTACTTTAATATCCTATCCACCCCTTTAAAACGTAGGTTTTGAAAATCAACTAAGGCCTGCCCGACAGCCTCTCTAAAATGTAGCTTAATATAGGTGAAAGAATTAAAAATCGGTTTATAAGCAGTTTTTGAGTTTACTGATTACAAAAAACACATACATTTTTTTTCTACTTGTACTATAAGTTTAGATTACATTTAAAGATCAGGTTTTCTTACGGTGTTCTTACTAATGTTAGTTATCCCTAAATTATTGTAACAATCATTCTTAAAGTTTGAACATACTTTAAGAATGATTGTTACAATAATTTAGAAAATCATAACTGGAAAAAATACTACAATATTGTCTTACAAAATGGAAACATATTTTGAAAATATTTGTATATTCTGAAAACAAGTTTCTACGGTTGTCGCTAATTACTTATTCACTATAAGGAGCAACTTTCAGGTAGTTTATTTAATAAAAGATAAGAGAAAATAAAGTATTTTTCGTTATTCCTACTTATTATCGTGGTTGTATTTATTCGAGTCACGTAAAGCTATTCAATTATAGTTTAAAATATTATGCTCGCCATTCTTACTTATTCCTTCAGTAGGTATTAAAGTGTTAAATGACTGCTCAAAATAACAGCCTCCAACTGCAACAGACTGGTTTCAATGTGATTTAGTTTTTCTTTTTATTTCCTTCCTCTCGCTGTTTTGTTTTTGATATTTGAAAAAAGAACTAACAAAAATACCTACAATTTGATGAGAGTCTTAAATAGGTACCAACGATAAATACGAAATCTTACAACCATATAGGTACTTAGTTCTTTACCAACTTCCCAAAATGAATGTTATTGTCCAATAGTGAGGCAAGATACCGGCTGTGTTGTTCGACATTTAAATGTTGCTAAACACCGCTATTTAATTACCCGCACTGTGGGCTTTACGCTTAACGGTTACCTACATACAACTACCAGGCCTTGTAAAGATAGCCTCTATCTTTACTGCCTATGATTACGTAGTAATCGACTCTAGAGTGGTTATTCGAACTGAAAAATAGAACAGTGTCAACTTGTAATTGGCAATATTGGTTCTTGCTCGATTGACACTCGCTCGGAAGCAATCGAATGGATCGGCCATATTGAAATCCGTGAATAAATTGATACAAATAAAAGGATCTGTCGAAAGTATCGTAGTAAAATACCTATGCACGAGCATGTATACCGGTTCCTTCCTAGTAAAAAATATAAAAACAAAAACTAAAGATGCGGAAATAATTTTAAAAATATCTCTTGTTTATATGGAGCTCCAAATATTCACTTATTACGGCAAATATATAAATAAATAACATTCGCTTTTGATTATTTGGTTTCAAGAGAACTTGCGATAAATTTTGTAACTTTGCATCCGAGTGCTGTTTCCTAATTGACCATAATCCAAAGATAGTATCGACTTCCCGTTTACCCAACACTTATGCTTACCCTACGATGTACAGTCGCAACAAGTTTTGATAATTTTAACAAAAAATGGCTACCTACAAGTATCTATTCCAATATACCAAGAACGTGCCTATTTTCATAATCTTTTATCAATTGCTTCCAAATACCTTCAAACTTAACGTATACGTTAGGTATTTAACAAGAAGAATAAACATTTTAGGCGCACACGCAATTACAGATTAAAAATATTTGAACGATCAATTCGAATGCTGCTACAACATTTATCACTATTACTAATCAAATGTAAGCGGAATTTTCATTATCAAGGTGAGAACCACGATCTGCGATCATCTAAGGAACTAGAATTTTCATCTTATAACTATGATTGACTGACTCGTTGTTCTAGTGGTCATAAGCCGGACTGCCAAGCGTGAGGTCCTGGAATCGATTCCCGGGACGGGTATTTCCATTTGGGATTTTCCAGTAGCAGTAGTAGTAGTTATTTGTAAGTTTTTATGGTGTCTAATAAAATCGTATTCTATTCTATTCTAGTTTCCCGGAGTCTGGATTTGTGCCCAGTTGAAAGCAATAGGATCGCCTCCAACGAAATGGGACTTGAAACATAACTTGCGTAATGTGGGTATACATAGGTTCACTTCTGCCTAACCTTTCGGGGAATACATTCGTGATGTTTATGGAACAATGATTATCCTCATTGAGTTACTGATTATGAGGTTTGTTTACCATGACCGTAGTTACTTCCTGTCTACAGTATGTAAACAGTGACGATAAACTTAATGAGTTTCTAAATGAGGCGTTAAATGTATAGGTGTGTATATTATATACTAGCCGCTGTCCGCGGCTTCGCCCGCGTGGATGTCGGTTATCGCGAACAAACGTGAAATTTTCGACGATACCTGCAGTAAATATCATTATATTTTAGCCAATGTATTCAAAAAACTTGATGAATTATATACTTAAACCTTCCTCGAGAACCACTCTATCCATTGGTGAAAACAACATGAAAATCGGTGCAGAAGTTTTTGAGTTTATCGCGAACAGACAGACAGACAGACGCGGCGGAGGACTTTGTTTTATAATATGTAGTGATTCTGCATTGGTATTATATAGAGTTATTTCTATGTACACTATGTAAAACTAATGTTTATTATGCCGGATACTGCAATTTAATCAATAATTTGTCAGCGTTTCAAGAAAAATATGTAAGTATTGATACTTATCATAGATGATTGAACAACATTGAGAACTGACTGGAAAATCATATTTAATTAATTTAATTTTTAATTTGGTGTAAATTATAAATAAGTTCATAATTTTCTTCACATAAATACTTTCTAAACATTTTCTCCTAAATTTACAAGTTACTCCAACAGATAAGTCAAAGGCAGTGAAAGTTGGGTTAAGCCTTTAACCCTCCAACCTCGGCCTACAAGTGGATTAACAACTCGGTGTCAAATTATAACTCACGACACTAAAATCTCCGCCTTTACTCCGGGGTTAACCCTTTCTTCACCTTTTTCAAAACCCTTTTTTACATACGAATATTACATTATACACCAAACATACATAACAGGATCAGTCATATGAAATTTTGTTTAGAAGTAATTCGTCAATGGTTTGTTAAGTTAATATATGACGTAAGTTATTTGTATGACGTACAGGTAGTTGTTCCGGGTCTGGCTATTTGTGTATGTGAGTTTAAATGTTTGTAAACGCACCCACGATACAGGAGAAATTCCTAGTGTGGGGTAAAGTTTAAAAAAAAAATGTTTAAATTGTGTCAGATTTGAATCTTTTAAGTCATTTACACAAAACTCACGCTATTTTCCCTTGGGGTTACGCTTGGGGTTACCCTTGGTGCTTCGACCCTTAGATACTCCTTTTTCTTCGTTTACGTTCATACAAAAGTCATTAGCAGCTTATTAAAAAATATCGGAGCCGTGTCAAATATGTTCTGGTGCTTATGTGCGGATTCATTTTAGAGCCCTTGGATTCTTCTTATTTCATTGAAATAATATGTACTAAGATTATTAACTCTAACGCCAGGAGTGTATTCCTGGCGTCATGCAAGTAAGTAGCATGCACAGAAGTATGCAAGTAGCTTGTATTCACAAATCAAAAGTTGTAAGTGCTTAAGTCACAATGGCTAGTTAAACTTTATTATAATGTTTACAATAAGTTATTTTTACTAGATAAACTAAAAATGACGTAGAGAGATAATAATAATAAATAATGCTGGACAATCCACACAGCATCATCTAGCCCCAAGCTAAGCAGAGCTTGTGTTATGGGTACTAGATGACTGATATACTTAATACAATACATTACATAGATAGATATTTTTATTATACATAGGAAATACCCAGAACACCCGGAACAAATATTTGTAGATCGTGCAAACATTTGTCCCAAGGCGGGAATCGAACCCGCAACCTCTTGCGTCGCAGGCGGACCTTCGCCCGCCGCGCCACAACGGTCGTCAAGATAAATCTGAAATCTCTAAAATTTCAAGAAGAATCAAAAGAAGAATAGAAGGTAAGAAAAAATGTGATATTATGTACGTACAGTGTATGTTAGTGCATAACGCAAAGATGTTATGTGTAAGCAATAACAATTAAGGAGATAAGAATATTATAGCCAGCCTATTACTGCCCCACTGCAGGATAACATTTTTTTCTATAGAGAAGGCACAAGCATTAATCGCAGGCTTTCTAAAGGATTTTGGACTTATAGAAGCTAACCGTCCCTACTTCGCTCATTGTGTATGACTTGACGAAACACCAAGATATTTTTATCACATTTAAATGAATGTTATATATAAGATAAACCTCCCGGAATAATTCTAATACTAATAATGCAAATATAGTCAACAATCGCATTAAAATCCGGTGTATACGAGTAGTTTTAATGAACAATGCGACCACACATACAAATATTAATAGCGACATTGATTTATACTATTTATTTATAGATAGTCGAGGTTTCCTCACGTGTTTTCCTTCAGCAATGTTCGTAGTTGTGTCCAAGATAAAGTTAGAAAGTACTAACATATGAATTTTATTAACTCGTTGATCAGAGACGTTGCGATGTCTAAATAAGAGTATGAGTTATTTTATTTTTAAAACTAACTCGTTGGGTGTATTGGTTGCAAGGGCTATTGCTGACCATAAGGTCCTGGGTTCGATTTCCTGGTCGGATAAAGTATTTTTGTTGTTCTATATGTATATACATTGTTCCTTTTTCATATGAGATTTCTTAGTAGCAGAGTGAAGTATGGTTGGTGTTCGATTGATGACATTAGGCTTGCCTTCCATAACATGGTACGTAAGCATACCGGGTTAAAAGGGGGCTACAGCTCTACCCAACCCTTTGAGGAAAACAGGAGTTGTATTTTATTATTTATAAATACTTCCTGGTTGATTTCATCGACCTTTCTTTGCCTTACCTGGTAGTGAAAATCATTTGTATTCTTAATGAGACAACCAAGAAAACATGGCATATTCCTTGAAAGTTTTATTGACAACACTCGAATTAAAAAACTTACTTATATTAATCTTACCTACAAGATATAATCATAAAACAAATAGAAGCAAGTATTATCTTTATCGTTACATTCTTGTATTTATTTACTCAACACTTGTCTTTCCTATCTTTCAAGTTATAAAGCCTTCTGAGTTTTGTACTGCAGCGTCATAAAAAACCTCTTGAATCGTACATCTTCATTTATCATCGTTACTGTTTCTTTTTCTAAATCCCTGTCATGTGTCAAAATTCATGAACAGTTTCTATATATTATTTTAGTTGTCACACTACAGGAAAAAGGCCGCTTCTCATACAGAGAAGTCATGAGCATTGCTTAATAATGCATTGGTGGTATGGCAATTTCAGACTTATGTTCATTATAAGTCCAGAGAAGTTGTGTGGAAATCGGTTGTCAGGGTATGGACATGTGATGGGAAGGTATAAGAATCATGTTGTGAGGAATGTTTTGAGTGTAAATGTGGAGGGTTACAAGATTAGAGGAAGACCAAATAAACGATAAATGTATTGTGTGGTATGACGGAAAATAGAAATGTACGGAAGAAGAAGACATGCTGCGCCGACCCCAAATAAACTGGGATTAGGGCGGAGGAGGATGATAATGATGATGATGTTTACTATAAGACCAGGTTTCCAAACAATGTTTTCCTGTGATATAAACTTAGAATGTACTAAAATGTGAATTTAAATAGTCACATTAGTTCTTGCACAGATTAGAATCCTCGGCCTCGTGCATGAGGCATATGCACCTATGTAGTATAAATCTTATCTATCTCATAAAAATCTGAAATTCACACAAAGCCTAATCCGCTGGGTTAAGAAGCACAAAATTTTGCACCAGATTTCTACACTTTTTTTTTAAATGATGAGATTTTATTAATTTTCCCGAAATACGTAAATTATGCAGATGGGAAATATCATTGAACGCCGCTAATGTATGTAATAAATGTGAATGTTAATGTACATTTTCCACTCAATCATGCCTTTATCTATACGACTTAGTACTAATTAACGAGGCTTTAATTTTTTCAACGCCCTGATGTCTTTATCCAATGAACCATTTTTATTGTATTTATAGCAGTATTTTCCGTGCAAAAACTGTCAGACATCCTCGACTGAAAGATATCTGACGTTTTAAAAACATGTATGTACATGATAGAATTTAATTTTCATCCATTTTATATGAATGTTTGTGGAACTATTAACTGCGGTGAAAAACTAGATAGATGTATTCTACACAGCCAAAAACAATAATTGTTTTTGGCTGTGTTTGTAACCAATGTGCATTTTGTTTGCAATGGGCACTATTAAGTAATTGTCACATAATGGTTCATTAACCTTAATCGACGTCTGTGGGTGGGTCAGTAATATAAGTAATGTAAAATATAACTAAAGTGACCGTTAACGGTATAGAGAGTTAATAAGGTACTAGGATTTTGTAAAATATTTTCGTAACACGATAATCTGAAAACCATAATTATTTTTTGTTTTAATAAAACACCACGCCTGTTTTCCCCAAAAGGGTGGGCACAGGTGTAGGGATAGTACTCTTAAATTTTCCAGCAACGGTTTGTACTCACGTGTTCAATAAAAAATAAAACAGATTTTGAAATACGAATGTTCTGATAATGTACGATTACGTAAGCGGAGTCAAAAATGTGTTATCAATAATAATGTCGACGCGGTAATTTGCGAACACCTGCCTTAACAAGGTATAACAAGCCATTCATTTCATTCACAGTAACACTCATTTTCATGTAAATACGAGCATTCACGAACATTAAAAAAATATAAATTATAGTCAATATATATAACAATATTATGTTAACGTTTCAATAGCAGCCATTCGCTACTCTAATGACGTACGTAACCAACCGTTTCAAATAATTATAATTGAAATATAAATTAATGTACCAAGTGATTCCGGATATAAATCATTTAGAAATGTTATTATATAAATATTTATGTATCCGAATTGTACGTACTTATTTTAAAGATATAATTGTTTGTATGATTTTGTTGAATTACGCTTATTTGCAATAGCAAAAGGCTCAAATTAAAAACTAAATATTTACTTTGTATGAAAACTTTATATTATTTTGCGTGATATACAATAAACCCTTTGTACATCAATGATTGTAACGAATGTAATAATAGTACATTTTGGTAAAAGCGGGCTTAGATTAGGCCATTGCACACGCGTGCGTGATTGCAGCCCAAGCCAGAGGCGAGGGCGTAACGGACCATAGAGTTTACGTGTATCAAACGATATTTTATAATGTTAGGAAGAATAATGTTGGTTAAAAATGCCTCACAGATTATTATTCCGTGTGCTTTTGCATATGAAGCGATGGCACTAACTTGTTTCCGCCAAAGAACCCAATATTAAAAATAAAAAACTTGAATATTTGTTAACAAAATACAAATTAATAATATTTTTTTGAACCAATATGTTATTCGTGGAAATATAATTTTTAAATAATTATGTATTTTTTTCATATAGTTAAGTTATTAAGGGACAAAAAAGGCATGAAGGGAATGTATTGTGAACCCAAAAGTGTGTTCCAAAACTACTTACATCCTACCTTACAACATCAAATTAAATTGGAAGTCAACCAGATAATGATTAGGTATAGGTATAATTAAACATGGCAAAATATTGATACCTTTTTCCACTCTTACAAAAAAAATCAGATTAATTACTAAAAGATTAATTAAAACACTCACACAGAAATCAGCATAAAAATCCAGTGTACCAGTCTTCTTTTAAATATTTCGTATCCCATTCAGTCGTTGTGTTTACTTAACACGCGAACGTAAAGAAGTCAAGTAAAGTAACAGACAGGCAAGCGGCTGTGCGCTTGCTACTCGACTAGCGCAAGAATCGGCGCGAACGCAGTCTCACAGTGTCCCGCCCACAGATCATGACGATTGCGTGCAGATGTCACAGTTAAATAGAAAGGTGCCTAGTTGTGTTGAGATGCGCTTTGATTTGTTACATTATTTAACTGTTATATTGAATGAATAGATAGAGATAATGTTTAGGTAATTGTTGACGGTACCTACCTAGGTTTTAACAAAAAGTAAGACGCTAACAATGTGTCTATTTGCCCCTTGTTTCCCTATACTCGGTCTTCCACTTTTCCCCGCGTTTCCTATTCACTCTATCACGTGGAAATTAAAAAAAATCGAGGCTTATTTATTTATCTCTTCAACAATAATTACACAATTACAATTATATATTCATACATTAAAAACTTAAGTCTTATTGCACCTTCAGTTAAAAGAGAGCACTGCAAGCACTATATTTTTATTTCGACGACCTATGTGGCGCAGCGAGCGATTGCCCGGTTGCGACGCAGGAGGTTGCGGGTTCGATTCCCGCCTTGGGACAAATGTTTGTACGATCTACAAACATTTGTTCCGGGTGTTCTGGGTATTTGCTATGTATAATAAAAATATCTATCTATGCAATGTATTGTATTAAGTATATCAGTCATCTAGTACCCATAACACAAGCTCTGCTTAGCTTTGGGCTAGATGATGCTGTGTAGATTGTCCAGCAATATTTATTTATTTATTTATTATTTATTTACCCCATTTATTTGCACTATTATAACCCGCGATGTAACAGTTCAAAGAAAAAAGTCCATTAGGGAACCTCTGTGCTAAAGATTTTTCAGCTATTTAGGTCCAAGGGTTTGATATAGGCATTGACGAGTCAGTCAGAGCGATACTGACTAGTCAGAACTGTTCTTATTATGTTTATTGTTGGTATTTCATTTTTGATGTACGTACCATCTTACTTGTTTCTACTTTAGTTCTGGGTGCAGGAAAAATTACAGACAACGAAAGATATTGAAATACAAATAAATAATAACACTACATTTATTTTTTTTATCATTCTATTCACCTTTGGAAGGCGTACGAGGGGTTGGTGCCAGGAACGTTTGACGTTTGATTCATAAAATAAAACACCAAGCTAC
Organism: Phlogophora meticulosa; assembly: GCA_905147745.2. Taxonomy (NCBI): domain Eukaryota; kingdom Metazoa; phylum Arthropoda; class Insecta; order Lepidoptera; family Noctuidae; genus Phlogophora; species Phlogophora meticulosa. Next base: position 7,245,031 of record LR990526.1, on the reverse strand, counting down.
AATAAAATAAAGTAAATAAAAATAATGCGATTGGTTGACTGAGTTATCAGCAGCCAATCGGATCACGTAGCATGTCCAGAATCTTTGCGTTAAAGTCTATCCATATTTGCTTTCTAGTCTTTATTATTTGTGTGTTTAAAATGTGATGTAACTTGCGTAGCATTGGATTGTATCTATGGCAATAAGGAGAGGAGGCCCGCTTCGTCAACAGGGGGTGATTCCAGACTAAAATGATGATAGATAATGTGTCGTATCCTCGTAGATAGATACGTTTTAAAGTAAATACACAATCACCAAAAACTATGTACCTAGTTCAGCAAAAATAAAAAATAAACGCTTGTAATCGATTCAAATTAACCCTTACCACATACATTTAATTCAGAAGCACATTCCATCTTGTACAGCCAAAAGTTCTTAACAGACAGTTAAATCCTTTCTGTTCAATAAATTAATCTTTGTTGTAGATATCTCCATTTCCTTATAATTATCAATACACGTGCTCCTCTCACATATTAATACGATACGCCATAACTGGTGACTCGCATTTTATTATCAGAGCAATTCCGGTTTTCACCAAGACTAAGCGACACCTAAATGTGATTGCATCGCCGGATTGTCAACTCTCAACGCTGAGCCGAACTTTGAGAATCCAAAAGCGGGTTTTATTAAGGATTTAAGGCATTCATTTAAGTATTGCTTAGTGTTACTTTCAATTTTATACTTCCTTATGCGACAAGGGCGAAGGAGCCATTGTTCGTGAATATTATCGTCCCATTTTTTCCTTTAAGGTAGGTTGTAGCTTATGATTTGAGGACATGCCTTCATTTACTTGGACGTACAGTAGGCCACACGCCAGTTGTAATACTTTAAGTAGTTCGAAGTTTCAATAGAATACGAGGCTAGCTTATATTGGTTTTGTCACCAATGACGTGTGGTCTACAGTAGGTACAGATCGCAGTACACGTTTAAATTCAGTGTAGTGTGGTGAGCTGGATATCCTAAAATCTATCGTGCTAAAAGGTTAGGCAGATAAGGAGATATTGTGGAATTCCACATGCTTTTTCCCAGATATTTTGCATTCAGCTTTCAGTATAACTTGATACAGCTGAGTACCACTGTTCCACAATATCTATAATGAATGAAAGTAAACTTTAATACATTGTAATTGGTGACTTAATAGAATTCCAAAAGCGCCTACCAAAAGAGAGCCCACGAGATACATAAGAGGCTATTTGCCTTGATAAATTTGGTAAACAACAGTCTATAAGTAATGCACATACATACATTTTACCGCGCAAAGGTTTTATATGATTTCACTTCTCATTCTAAATTTGAATTATGTTCTCTTCCAAATATAACCTGGAATATCATATTTTAAGATAAGTACATGTAAGGCTGTCGGATCAAATTTCCCGACGGAATTGGTACCTACATTGCTACAACCCGAAGGGAAAAACGAAGGTGTGTGAATGTAAATGCAATTTAAGTTGGAAAGGAAAGTAATTTTAGCTATGTAGGTTATTTTTGTGCCTCGGAGGCATAATATAAAACAAAATGAACATCTGTGCAAAACAGTCAAAATCTTCACTTTAAATTCAAGTCCAATCTAAAAATAAATACTGATTCAAGAACCATTACTCTTGCAGCGGTGTCAAATTAGACCTGAGGCCCTTGGGACCTGCCGCCATTTTCTGGTCAACGACATAAGCCATTGACTGGCTTGGTGTGACCTTAAAATAAGTACATTTCAAGCCAGTGGCAGTGCACCTGCATATTGATAGTTTAAAAAAAAACTGGCATGAACCTGTGATTACGCACACAATTGTGCCGAGTCACTTGTTTACTAGCAGCATCACGCCTGTATTCCTCGCGGGGTCTGGCAGCGGTGTAACTATAGTACCTACACCCAAACATTCGCCAGTTATTTTTAAATCTCGTGTAATGGGGGGCGAGCCTATTGCTACCCAACGTGCATAAAGTCCTTAAAAAACCCAGCTTGCTGACATGCTAAACTAAATTAAGGCTATTTTCAATCGTATTCTCTCCTATAAAACAAGCAAGCGACGGACTTATTATATATGTATATGAGAATAGTTGATTTTAGTTGCACTTAAGTTTCTATACAAACATAATTGACATTTTAAAACGCACCGGCCGAAAACACGGTGAAGTTCAAGGATCAAACTAATTTGTCATCTCTGACTTGGCTTGCACATACTTAGCAATTTTAATTGACGTAATTCTTATGCCGAAACTCGATAATCAAATTGCTCCGTCTGTACAGTGCTTTATTTTCTGCCTTCCTCTTTTTCTAAAGCAGTATATCAGAAAAAGATTTCAACCAAGTAGGTATCTAATGTTAGTAAATTTTTTGAACAGGGGATAGGCACAAGTACTTACTTTTATAATGTTATAATTTTATAATACTTGTATTTTACGCCCGATGATCTGTGGCAACAAATTACATTGATAGCGGTTTTGTGGTGCAAGTAACACCTTAATCAATTAATTATCTGTTAAAACTCATCATGAACTAATAAGTATGTAGGTACTTGTCAACCACCTTGCATAGAAGTTCACCGTTACACAGCTAGATGTCGCTGTGCTAAGTTACACGGTTGGTTATATAGTATGCTGTATTTTAATAATAATTTGTTTTGCGCTAAGTTTCGGATTGTTGATGTTGTGAACTTTCTAAGGTAAAAACTGTAGAAGGTGAACTTCTATAGCACCGGATTGAGTTGTTTTTTTAAACTAGAGAGAACTGAACTTCTACCAGCCTGTATACAATTAGCTCTGCTATTGTATACGACCTTACCTGTACCTTTAAAATATTTAGCAACTCTGACTACCGGTGAAGTAAAATACAACGAAAAGACCTGAACTGCAGAGGATAAAGGGAAAACCAGGTAGAATATCCACACTGTAAAATACAGGGCAACTTCTTATTCAAACAACGTAAAAGTTGTTAATATTCATGAGTACTCTCACCCCTTGGGATTCTGAGAACGAATTAAAGGTCACCCTGTAGTTACTGTGTTGTGTAAATAATTATCGTATGCGTAGAGTAAGTACTGTAGGCTCAACTGCTCTATTTTGAAACCTTTTTCTTCTCCATTTAAACATATTCTTTCTTCATTTTAAAATCATCATCATGACGCCTAGCTTTCCAAGCCGCAGTGACCATTTTCTGATGGGTAAGCACAACTACCTACACTTTAACTGACCTGCGATTGAGCGCTGGAACCCAAGTTCAGCAATCGCGCTTTGCATCCATTAACCAAAGAACGATACAGCCAAATATAACCTGCTACAAAGGCCTACCGCTAAAGGTGATTTCTTCAACGTTATCATTCTCCTGCCCCTATCCGATCCCATTTATTTGGGGTTGGCGCCGCATGTCTACTTCGTCCATGGATTTATATTTGCCATCATCTCAGAAGTCACTTCTTTCCTAGCCATATCATATTTCACACAAACCATCCATTGTTTCATTGGTCTCCCTCTACTTTTGTAACTCTCCACATTAACACTCAAAACTTTCCTTGTAACATGATCCTCATTCCTTCGCATCACATGTCCATATTGTCCGTACCATGACAACCGATTTCCACACAATTTCTCGGTCACCGGCGCCGCGGCGCCACTTTCAGACTTCCTCTTATACACTCGTTTCATATTCCATCTATTCGCGTAATACCACACATCCCCCTAAGCATTGTCATCTCAAGATTTCTTCAATGTAGCACGCGAAATTCTAAATGTCTTATATTTTTTAACTATAGATATATATTTTGATCAAAATTATTTTCACTTTCAATAATTTCACACATTAATACATTCTGTTCCTTTTTTTTGTCTTGAAATGGTTTTTTGATTAAAATACATCGTAAGTTTCAAAAACATAAGAAATATAGAAATTATTTTACCATAATTCTACATTGAATCTCCTTAACTGGGACGGTCCCAGGGGTAGTTGCTCGGAGCGGGAGATAGGTATGCGAGGACTCTGTCATTCGCCCACGCAGCTAGTTAGGTTAACCAAATATTTGATAGTAAAAAACAAAAAATCTTTTATTTACAGTCAATCATTTGAAACAGGTGAGTGGTCATGTTTAGGGTATACGACTTTCTTTTCTCCATCTACAGCTCGCTTCTTCAATTGTCCATGTTTCCAGTTAGGAGGATAGCCATACTTGTCCACGTCATCCCACCACTGTGGCTCGCCTGAACCCCAAATGAGATATACAATATTGGTTCCTACCAGCACTATGAATACGGTCCAAAATGCTATGCGCCATTGACCGACTGTTTGCTGAAAAAATATAATATGTAAATAAATAAAAATGTAAGTAGGTACATAATATACGAGTATGTTAGGATCATAGCAGCTGCCGTTATGTAATTTCGTCTCCCCATACGTATAAATTTAGGTTTGTATTATATTAATCCAATAGACATTGAGTTTCGTACCTATTCTTAATCATTCATTTTGGACTACCCTAAAATTTCTCTTGCAGGGACCAATCTTTGTAACATTGAGCATTATGGCTTCAGAACAAAAAATAAAACTGAGAAATCAGAGATTTAACAAAAAGCATAGAATTATTACATAAAAACGATTCACAGATCTAATTTGATTATGTTAACCACGAAATTTTATACAGGAAGGCAAGATAATGTCGGAAAAAAATTGTCAAAAAAATCTGTAAGCTTTTCGCCTGAGTTAATTTATTCCGACATTTACAAGATCGTTCGAGCGTAGTGCCCTTACCTAACTCTTTATGATTATTTTTTCCCTAGTTTTTTAAGCGGTTGTGACTGCTTGTGATTTTTCTTCAAACAATCTTTTAATTTTTATCGGTATTTATAATTATTTTACCCCTAAATAATAGTTATCCCTAAAGATTCCTGCTGCTCCGATAAGGGACATCTACAATAACATGGAATAAAGAAAACTACGGCATGGTTGGCGCAGTGGCTGAGCGATTGGCGGCTGCGCTACGTGTCGCTGGTTCAATTCCTGCCCGGAACAAATATTTGTATGGCCTACAGGTAGTTGTTCAGGGTCTTGCTATTTGTGTTGTAATTCTAGACGTTTGTACGATACACGATATAGGAGAAACTTCTAGTGTGGGGCAACTTCAAGAAAAGATTCTGAGTATTTATATAAATATTATAGATATTAGAATATAATAAGACTTACATCCGGAGTCAACAATCCAACTAGATACGGTGTAATAATTCCAGATATGGCAGCAAGTCCATTGACGAACGCGGAACATGTACCAGCGTAGTTGGGTGCGATGTCCATGGCATTGATCTTGACACTGCTGTAGAAGCCTCCCATGAACGCCATCGATGCTATGAAGAGGCCGACGGCCTCAGTTCGGTTGCAGCCAGAGTACGAGGCAAGAATGATAAAGAGCGCCGGTATCGACGACGCTGTGAAAGAAAAAACGACCTTATTGAAAGGTATCACTATTGAATTTAAATCACCTGTTTGTGTCGCTGTTATGAGTTATTGATGCAGGAAAATCACGTTAAAATAAGTCATGGATCATTTCACAAACTGTATTCGAATTTTAAAAGCGAAACATTTTTCAGATTTAGGATAACTTCAGTAGCAGCCCGGAGTCTGCATTAGTGCTCGGTTGGTGCCAATAGGCTCACTCCCTATTACTATAGAACTTACTCATTACTTGTGAAATATGGGTGTACAGGTCCTGCTCAACCCTTCCGGAAATACAGGCGGCGTGTTAATGTATGTATTTCCTATAAATCTACCGATTTGATGGGCCAATAAAAAGTAAAACGGCTTGATGAAAATAAAAAAAAAATAGCCATGAATCAAAATGACACATTCAGCCTTGCAATATCTCGGAAGAGTTGAAAAGAGTCATTAAAATGGGATTAAAAATGTAACAACCGTTGCTATTGTTTCTTATTTGTTGCAAAAGACCACTGAAGCCATTTCGAAAGAGTTACTACAACCATACTTACAGACAGTGGTATAGATTTTTCTGCCTGTTCCAATACTGTGCCATTTCTTCTTGACGCATAAATCACATAAACTGGCGAATATGAAGGAGCACACGTACATGGCCATATACGGCAATGCTGACATGAGACCGGTTTCTTTGATATTAAACTTCAAAACATCAGAGAAATACTTGGGTAGATCTGTTATCATTGTAAAGTATCCCCAATCGTGGCCAACCTGTGAATTATAAATAAGAATTGCTTAAGGAAATATTATAAAAGAACGGCTGATTTAAGGAAGGCTGTTTTATTATTTACAATAAACTTTTGGATCATTGGAGTATCGTATCAAAATTATAAAAACGGTACCCTTATGGTGTGGCTTTGTCTATCTGTCTGTCTGTCACAGCTGATTCTTCCAGGAAATACAAATGTAATCGACTTAGGAAGGGTTATAAAACAGTGTTTATCGTCAACTATTCCGGTTCTCGATTGATGGAAAAGCGTCAATTTACTTAGCAAGTGATAAACACCTGAAACGAGAGGGGTGCTGTTATTTTAAAATGGGATAATAAGATCGAGTCATCGAGTTGGATATCGCTTAATTATGAAGGCTTTACTTTGAAAAAAAACGATAAAAAATCATAAATAATGGTGATGATGCAAAAGTTCGTAATAATGTGTGTGTAACACTTATTCTTCAACAAACGAGTTACAATTTGGGACTTCATTCACATTCTAAAAAAAAACTAGAAAAAAACATTAAACATAGCTACCTTCGTAGTACTAGAAAGTTTAATGAAATAACAAACCTTATTGTTTACAGGCTGGTATAACCTTGGTTATCTATGCTTTTAACAACTAAAGAAAGATTACAATTGTTTAGAAGATGAAATATGTCGCCCGTCTCAGGGCAAAATCTTGACTATAGTAATACAGTTAAGTTAGCTTCGTTCCATAATAATACAATACAATAGCTAAATAGCTCTGGGTTTACAGAAGCCACCAAATACCGATAATCGAGATCAGTATTCAAACATCGGCCATTTTTAATAACAGACTCGACAATTATACGTCTCGAACTGTATTGTTGTATTGCTATATTAGCTTGCATTTTAAGAAAATTGAATTAGTCGTATATCTGGGTGGTCGTTTGGTGCTTAGTGCAGAGGCGTGAGAGGTGTCAAGCTCCTAGAGAAGCAACGCGGTAACGCATGGTTTTATTATATATATGTAACTCACTAAGTTTGTCATCAATTGTAGCTCCTAACTATGTGGTTTCATTATCATACATACTTACGGCAGCTAATACAAGGACCCACAAAGGCGCCGATCGTAACAGAGCCTTGAATGGAACCGGATCCAGCTTCTTATGTAAACCAGATGCAATTATGTTGTTGTTTAAGTATTCCTTCTCTTCATCTGTTATAAATGGGTGGGAGTTAGGTGTGCTGTAGCATAGGAACACCTGAAAAGATACCTATAATTAACCTTAAATTGGGCATGAATGAACTTATTTCCTTACAAATATATTATTATGTCAGTAGGTATTGTTTTATCTACCATAGTGATACTTTATAACAAAATAACCAAATACCAAATAGTGCAATATTAATTTCTTAAAATAATACTAATCTATAAATTGAAAAAAAACTGTCTTTACTATCAATTGTGTTCAATCAATTCTGTCATCTTAAGCGCTCAATCTATCCTCGCTCCTATGATCTAATGAATACGTACTATATTTTTATGTTACACCCATGTACCACATTATGGTGTGCAAAAAAGTATTGAGTATCAAAGTAATTGGGAGTTCTAATAAGATACATGTAGAAAATTCTCACATATAATATATTCTTCAATCAAACTCTGCGCATATAAATCATAAGTGCAGATGTTACAAGAAAGTTCAACCCACATCAGCAAATCATACATTCATGTCATATTTTACAACGTCCATAAATCTTGTCATAAATAAAAATATAAAATATGTTCAATAAACTTTACCCAGAATATGAACCATATAATTCCGAGTCCGCCAAAACAGTAAAATACGTTGGCCCAGTCTCCGCCATCTGTTAACAGGAGGCCAGAAATGTAGGGCCCAAAAATATTTCCAACTTGAGCTCCGCCAAATATCATTGCGCCGAATCTCGATCTTTCTGATGGAGGAACCCATCTCGCCAGTAGCAGGACAAACGCCGGAGTCACTGGACCCTAAAAGTAATTTAGTTAAAAAATTTAGGTAAAATTCAGTTGTTTCTCGATTTAGTTGGCAATGGCACCGATTCCCTTATTGACAAACTAAAAGTATAATAAATAAGAGAATTGACATCTCTTTCTGACAGATAGTTCGAGAAAAAGACAGCGACAGTTAAGTGTTAATTTAGAGTTGTCAAATAAGTTTATGCCTTGAACTTGACCATGTTTGTGGTCGATGCCTTTTATATGTCAACTATGTATGTTTCTTAGAAAGTTTCGGTTTAACTAAAAATGGCAGCTATTATAAATGTCCGTCCCTTTCTTGTTTGAACAGAGAGAAGGAGATGATAGTAGTCTAAATTTATTTAAACTTGTCATAAAGAGAATATCACGACACCAATATCTAGTTCAGATAATATAATGCGACAAACGGTAGAATAAATATTAAAAATCAATCTTAGTGGTAACTGCTAAAGTAATACAAATATCACTTATCTATATATACTTATTATTATCGTACTTACCAAAGTAAGTACGATATTATAAGGGACGTTATTACTGTGCATGCCCTATCGATGTGGCATTTTGAGTAACTCACCGTACGTGCATCCCCCTAAATATGTGGCGTGAGTCCTCATACGTTTAAAGGCTTCTAAACTTATACACGTGTGAGCAATGAACTAACCAAAATTGCGTTTGCACGTAAGAGGTTATCTCCATAATCTTAGCTACACAGCGCACGTGTATAAATGTAATAAAGTGTTCTATACATATTTTTATAAGATGCAAGTGAAAACGCCGGAAGGGACGCCCTAGGAGGACATACACTGACCTTATTGGTGATCCTTAAAAAAAGTCAGGTGCGTAGTACTCCCAACCGGCGTGTATGAATGTATGACCAGATGTATGAACGTAAACGATGCAAAATGAGTATGTAAGATCGTAGGAAAAACAAGATAGAGCGCGTGGCGCGGGTGAGAGATATATGATGTTCTATGCCCCATTTAACTGAATTTCCTAATTGTGTTATAAAACGAAAATCACGAACGAACTTACCTCTCCGAAGCCTTCAATGACTCTAATGATGAACAGCCCCACCGCTCCACCAACCGTTACAGCCCAAGGAGTAAGAACAGTCGCCACAGAGGTCAGCAGCAATCCGAAGCCCACGGTCCATTTCCCTCCAAACTTCTCGGCTAACAGACCTCCAGGTAAATGGGTGATAACATAGCCATAATAAAAGGCGCTGAGAAGAAATCCTTGAGTTGCTTCATCCCAGTCGTAACGGTCTCGACCCTGATGATAGAAACGACTAAATACTTAATCCTTTTATATTGTATCATTGTAAATAAACTACCACTCTTTGTTATTTGGCAAAGTTATCACTACACGTGATTGAGACAGTGACGATAGTAGAAGGAATTAATAATAATGTTGAGTAATATTATGATATTCAAATAAGCACTTTATTGCTCGGAATTTACGATATGTTTGCAAGTGTATTTTGCATAATGTTTTTAATTAACTGTTTTAAGTGTAGGTTGTCTTGGTTTTCGACTGGCTCGTTAGTCTACTGATCGCAAGCGTTACCACTTGGCATGAGATCCTGGGGGAAATTCTAGGTCGGGCAAAATGTTATTGGGCTGGAGTCTGATTATGTTCTCGTTAGATGGCAACGACCATTTTTTGAGGACTTTAACTTAACTAAGAAAATCTGGACTAATTTCAATCGTGCTTATAGTGGGTATACCTACTATAAGTACGATCGAAGATACGCTGGCCGCTTGGTCCGGAATGCTGTGGAAGTCAGATAGGCAGTAATTGTGTCATGTAAACTACTGGCTTTTAACTGCATCCGGTTAGAGTAGAAGCTGACCAAACACAAACAGTGTCTGCCTAAGGTTTTCCTAGAAACTAAACACCAACAAATATTTCACACATACAACATTTATGCGCCAACTGTAGCATCATACAATTATACGTGACTTTTCGACAAGCGCGTCAATAATCTTACAGGCGCTGACCGGCCGTTTCATACTTAATACATTACCTGGCCGTATTGTGTACACAGCATACCTACTGAAACAATCGCTGTGAGCTTTATGTATATTGCTGGATCATGGGACAAGGGAAGTACCTCCCTACACTTTATGACGCACTACGAAGTGAGTTTGCGCTCTGCATCCGATCAGAATCTGGAAATTACTCTTAAGAGTAGCCACATATCCTAACTAATATGATTGTAGACGTCAGTTATTGTCGGGTTCTTGTATATATGTTTAATCGGATAATTTTGATGTCGCCATGTAGGATATCTAAGTTTTAGTTCGTATGTGGCGAGATAGAGGTCTCTACCATAATGATAGTGAGGATATGCGGTTACTTTTTGGAGAGTTATTTCCAGATTGTGATCAGCAGTGGGCAAACGCTGTAAGGTTCGTATCACATACCGTAAATACAGTTGAAATATTGCTGTTGGACGTATTGTTAGAGCCAGCTTCATTGGCCGGATCCGGACAAGTTTCCCCAATAATATGTTCTCCGGGCTCCACATGGAGTACCATCTGTGTGATTGTCATGCTGAGACAGACCCTCATAGTGAAGGAGTTGCCCAAAGCGAACAGCCCCATGATACCCAGGACATACCGCTGGGGGATGACCATCACTGTAACAAGGAAACAAATTGACTTATTTAGAAATTAGATGCCTACATGTAGACGCCACATGTCAATTTTTAGTATTATTTTGAATTGTTAGCAAGTACCTACTACTGCATTGAGGTAAAATAAAGTTATATTTAAATTCTTGAAGAAAGATGATAGGTACTTAGTTTATTAAAACCACAAACCGGTAAATAGCGATTCTGAGAGTTCCATACCTTGATAGGTAAATATTTTCCCATTTGCAAAGACATACCGCATAACTAAATTCGGTTGTGAAGGGATTTTCAAAGATTTTTATAAAGTGTGGTAATTAGAAACATTGTTTTGGATTTTGCTGTTTTGTTTAAATAAACGTCTATAAACTAGATTGATTTCAAAGTTCTCGCAAGAAAATTAAGGTATACTTTTTTATAATGTGCAAATGAAATCCTTTCATTGTTACTTCTGGGTGTATAAGTATATTATTGGCCCAGAAGATACCTATAATTTTAATGCAGTGGGTATAACTTTTACCGGTTTGTTATTGCCTATCTACGCAAACTTGTATATTCTCGCGAAGGTACCAATTTGCAGGTTTTATTTGTGGTCTTACCACAATGTCGCAGAAAGAGTAAGGAAAATACCAGGACAACGATGGCCGACGATAATAAAGGCGAACACGTACTTTCCCTTTTGAAGGAAATAAACAACTCTTCCATTTATTACGTACGGTCTACCCATTAAGAATTAACTTTCATGTTTCCTTAAAGTAAAATACTTGCAATTTATTTTATGAGGAAACTCCGTAATAATTGTATATTAAGTATAAAGTAAAAAAAACGGACGTCGATAGGTACCTCTATATTTTATGTTATCTGTGAAAAGAAGGTAAATAATATGATTTTGTTAAAGATATCCTTGTTAAAACATCTTTGGCAGCAGGAAATAAAATAGATAATGTGATAACGTTACGTAAAAGCGCGACGAGCAATCTCATACTTTTCTTACGGAATTTCAGGGATCGCAGGAACTGAGCGTTTACAAAAATATATATTAGTGATACCAAAATGATTAAAAACAAAATATAATAATACCAAAGCAGTTTTCACAATAACATGAACTTGATTCGTTTGTTTCTTAACTTAGAAGTAACATTTACTTGAAAGTTAAGAAACAAACGATTTTGAAAAAAATAATGCGCGGTGACTCAGCAATGTTTTTTTGACAAAATAAAAGAAAAATTGAAAACAACACAAAGTATTTTGTGAAGGAGAACATTCCTTAGAATTTTAATATTCTTGACTCCAATGTTTGAAGAGAAAAATGGAAATTACAATTTTGGGGTAGCTACCTAGCAGTAGTGAAACAACTTGATTTCTACCAGCTTTTCCGTGCATTAAACAGCCTTTGCATTTCAGCCAGCATTTGTTACTATCTTTGAACCAATACTTGTATTGAAAATAATAATGACAGCTATTTTTTTTTTGTTAGCCCGTGTTGACCTACTCCTGGGCAAAGGCCTTCCCCCATTCTTCCACTTATCTCGATGGTTTGCTTCTTCTCGCCTATTTGCGAGTCATCCCATTTTAGTCTTGCAGCTTTATAGGATACGCCAGCAATTTGCGTCCTGGAGCGCAGGGAGGTGTTTCTTATCCGTTCAGTTATTTTTACATTCAGTATGCTGCGCTCCATCGCTCGTTGGCAAATCCTGAGTTTGTACTTCTAGATATTAATCAAAGACCAAGTCTGTGCACCGTATGTCAGGATGGGGAGAATATACATGTCCGTTAAAATTTGCGTTTTAAGGCAACGGGTAAATCACCCTTGAATAGCTGTAGGGACCAGTAGCTCTTCCAGGCGTTTTCCGTGCATCTTGTATTTCAGCTATACTTAATTTTATTTCTTTTAATGATTTAAAATAGTGCATAGATTGATATTCACAATAACTATTTCAGTATCCCCCTAACATGTTTACTTACCTAGTTGTTGTCTTATCATTGCATCCATAAGAATCAATCAATCAATCAAAGTGTGATTCATTGTGTTTTTACTCTTTAAAGATTGATAACAATACTTAACGTGCGTAATGTTACTTTTAAATCTTCAGAAGTCTTATAACGTCTGAAGATATTGTGTTTCTACTTCTAGATGTAGTAAATTTATTAAAACGAATAGACACCAGTGTTGCGCTATAAAGCTCAAATCGCTGAAGTCATCCAAAAAGCCTAAGTGAGATTGGACCCGACACAACTGCCGCATCTCGATCGAGTCGTGGCCTAATGGGCTGAATCTACCACAAAGTGGGTCCCGGGAAAACGTCCGGCGGCATCATGGCTGACCCAGGCGAAGATGACGGGACGAGCTTGATGCCTACATACAAGAATGGGCCACACTACTACACTACTCGTGCTTTGCCGTGCAGTGGGGGGACAAATAGTATTTTGAATAGTAATTATAGTAAACAATAGTCAATCCAGTGAAGACTATTTGATGAGCAAAATATATTATGTTATGAAGCCCATCCTTTAGGGGAAAACAGGAGTAATGTTATGTTATGTTCATTCAATCAGAGTATATTTAAGTAATCTTTATACTTGTTAGTGGGTGCTACTAGGCCTCTAACAGGAGACACTTCACATTTAAGTGCATTATTTTTAAACCTGCTATACAAAATGATGTGACCGATTTCTATTTTTTTTTTGGAATGGCATCTCTCAGGACAACGTATGAAATGTTCGGCTACTTAACTGGACTAACCAGTTATGCCTTAGTAAATGAAAGTTTTCAGTCAGGCATACAAAGTTACAAACTAAGCGACCGATAAGGCGTCGTCGGCGTCCCTGTGGGGAGGCTGGTTCAAGATTATTGAGGGACGAATTTAAAGCTACAGGCTAACTCGAGCATCGGTTCGGGACGGGCATAGATTGAACGTTGCGGCGATCTCGGTGGCGAGGACGCAAGGACGGTGGTATATGTCTGTGTTTGCGAATGGTATTAGTGGCCCTACACTCCTGGATGAGGGTTATACAGGCTTCGGGAATGGTGGAAGCATGCCTTGGTCAAATGCAAATTGATATAATACATCGCATAGGGAGCGTGTAAAAACAACGTGTAAAATAAATGAGAGTGCTAATCGTTTTGTGTTTTACAAACGAGTAAAATAGACTTACACTAGGCACTATGCTATGACTGGCTGAAACTCCGGCCAAAAAGAAAATTCGTCCCCAAAACCAGCTATTTTTGTGTGGTTGATCGAGCGACAAGTCGCTGCCGTGGATAAGGAGCCATTATCATAACTTGTCACACGTCGTGGGCCCAAAGAGACGGTTCTATTCGGTCTACGATGATGATATTATTTGGAAACTTAACTCAAATTTTACCTTGAACATACAGTTTATACCGCACATCAGTGATTACCATTTGACAGTGACAGGGCGTTTATGTCGTAGCAGTAAGAGAGATTTTAGTAGTGCTAGTATTACCAGTGATGTGCGGTTGTCTGTACCTCTAGATACATTTATACGCACGTCAATGACATAAACCATCATTGACAACGCAATTTACACACAACAATAAAATATTAAAACACCAACCTTTGTTCAAAACACGACGCCATCCCGTCAGAGTCATTTTGTCACTATCATAAACATACAAATACTTTGGATAATAAAAATATATAAGTACTTAAAGCTACACCTCGAATTCTACTACATCACGATATAACAACGATTCTGATGACAGAATTGACAACGTTAACCTCGTCATATGATCACTATCCAACAGATCTGTGATAAGGTACGCACTCAACACGAGCATCTTGAAGATAGATAAAAATTTCTTGGTAGCTCCGGAGATAATATTTTAGCCTCCAGCGAAGAAGCGTTTGTTTATTATTATTTTACCTAAAAATTGTGTGTTAATTTACTTATAGATCAAACTAGTACCTACAAACATATCGCGGACCCGCTGAGGACAAAAGTCATACAGTAACCCACACGTCAGAGGATTTTTTTGACCTTGAGCTGGTTTAGCGTAACACGGGGTTCCAGCTTGTTCTGTTTTTTTTTTGCAAACAGTTTGCTGACAGGTACAGACGTGGATTAAAAAGATAGGCACCTTTATGGCTATTTGAAGCACATGAAAATGTATTGTACATACAAACGAATATGTGCATTATCAAAAGCAAACGGTGCCATACGATACATTTAAAATCGCTTAAAGGCTTCAAATTTCAGAATTGTATGGAGGCACCAGTATTTTGATAGTTCTTGTCACTGATTAAATTATCTTGTCAATTCACGTCAAAACGGTTGTTTTGGGGAAAAACATATCGCAATCATTTATTCGACGATCATTCATTCAATGAACAAGCGTTTTTATGAGATATAAAAGAAAAAGACAGGACTTTTTTGACTGTAAAAAAAATTAGTACATAGGTAACAGTTTTTCAATGGATTTGGTGGAAAACGTCATATACCTCAGATTGTTTTATCTCATTTATTTATTAACAGAATTCATCCCAGGTGACAGTAATTGTACAATATTGAGTACAAGGTGCCTTGAAGCCAGGGATACTCGAATGAAACGACGTACCTCAGAGCGAGACAATTTTATTTTTCTGAAGTTAACTATATATCACTTGCCGTGCAACGAAACCATATCGCGATCTAACTCGATCCCAACGCCATCTATCGAGCTAGTCGGTACTGTATTTATAAAAATGATTGATTTCGGATATGAGATAGCGTGGGGATCGAGTACACCTCTTTTATTATTATTTCTGCATTTAACATTCCGCCCACCAAAAGGAATAATTTCCTTTTCCTACCGCCCACCATGAACAGACTCAGCAACAACAAGAACAATGGACTGTATAATAGATTATTACAAATATAGAATAGGTAATGGACGGCTTCTCTTCATCGAATTGCAATATGGTGGACAGATACGGCTTCAATAAAAACTTAACAACTACAACAAATTCTTATCATGTAATAAAGTACTTAAAATAACAAACCGTTTTAAGACAAATTGGAGTTCGGCTAAACTCAATCAAAAATACAACGTAATCCGTTAATGATGAACAAGGTATAACACATGGTTAACAATTAGTTACAACACAAAGATAAGCTAACAGATTTTTTTTTTTTTTTTTTTTTTTTTAATAACTCAAATTATTCAGTAGCAGGAAGAAAACACAATTTTGAAATTGGACGTTTAATCTCCGTACCTTTGCAACGAACCGTGACAACGCGTGTCAAGTTGTCTTTACCCGGATGCAGCTGCGTAATTCTACCGTACAACCACTTGGCTGGAGGTAAGTTGTCTTCTTTTATTAGAACTACATCACCTATCTTACAATCAGAGTTACGAATATTCCATTTATGCCTTTGGAAGAAGTTTGTCAAATATTCCTGTTTCCACCTACGCCAGAAGTGCTGCACCATACGTTGTACCAATTGCCACCTGCGAAGAGTACTAACTGTGGCGTTTTCATAGTTAAAGTCGGGAGCCACTACCAATGGCTGACCCACCAAGAAATGCCCAGGAGTTAGTGGTACAGGATCCTCGGGGTCACTACTTCCTTGAGACAAGGGCCTAGAGTTTAGGCACGCCTCAATTTGAGAAAGAACCGTTGTCAACTCTTCAAACGTTAAAGTGGAATCACCTATGACGCGCTTCAGATGGTGTTTGACACTTTTGACCCCTGCTTCCCACAGTCCACCGAAATTTGGAGCATGGGGAGGGATAAAGTGCCATTCCGTTTGAGAGGTTGCAAGAGCAGCTGCAATGTCTTTAAACATTGAACTCTCCTGATTGAAAAGGATCTTTAACTCCTTGGCAGCGCCCACAAAATTGGTGCCATTATCACTCCATATATGACGACACTGTCCGCGCCGGGACACAAACCGTTTGAAAGCGGCCAGGAAACCTTCAGTGGTTAAATCTGAAACTGCCTCGATGTGTACTGCGCGCGTGGCCATGCACACAAATAAGCAGATATATCCTTTATACGAGCGTTGTCCACGACCCTTAGACACCCTCATGTTAATGGGGCCCGCGTAATCGACACCAGAGTTGAGAAATGGTTTGCTGGGTGTCACTCTGCAAGCTGGAAGCTCTCCCATAAACTGTTGTTTTGTGGTCGCCGCATATCGAATACAAGGAACACAACGACGTATATGATCTCTTACAATATATTTCACCCGGCTGATCCAGTACTTGGTGCGTATAAAATTGAGTACCAGTTGCTGTCCTCCATGAAAAGTCTTTTCATGAGCGTCGGCTACAATTAACTTAGCCAAACTTGAAGCATGAGGAATAACTACTGGATGTTTTGTGTCGTCGTGTAGTGGAGAGTATCGCAGCCTTCCTCCAACGCGCAATATCTCAGATTGATCAATGAATACATTTAATTTATATAAAGGACTCGTTTTGTCTAATGAAACTTTATTTTTCAGGGCCGTCAATTCTGCATGAAACCATTGCTGTTGGCTTTGCCGGATACACACATTCAAAGCTTCGCGAATTTCGGAAGCTAACAGGTAAGCTGCTACTTTAGTGTTCTCCTTACGAGCTTTTGTTGACTGCAGAAACCTTTTACAGTACGCAACAACCCTCACTAGACGTGTAAGTGATGAATACCTAGTTCCCCAAATGACTTCAAAATCCGGTATCAGGTTGGTAGTGTGAACCTTAACATGGTTTTTCTCCTCGTTTGTGCGTATTGCATTAGGTCTGGTGTACTCTATCTGATCATTTCTTAACCAACCTGGTCCTCGTTTCCATAAATCATCATTAAGTAAAACTGATGGAGATACCCCACGAGAAGCGATATCCGCTGGATTTTCTTTAGATTTAACATAAGCCCACTGTGTGTTATCTAACAAACTAAGGATCTCGGAAGTGCGATTGGCTACGTAAGTTTTCCAACGACTTGGATGATCATTTAACCAGGCCAAAACCACAGATGAATCCGTCCACGCATGTATATTAGCCTTTGAAATGTTCATAACTTCAGCTACTTCTATCAGTAATTTTGCTACTAAAACAGAACCACACAATTCTAAGCGTGGAATGGATATCTGCTTAATAGGGGCTACCTTCGTTTTTGCGGTGATGAGGTGCGTGTGGATTTGCGCCATAGCTTTAACGATGCGACAATACACTACAGCCGCATAAGCTGTATTTGATGCATCGCTAAAGCCATGTAGCTCTATGGCAATATCATCTTCCCCCTTGCCTATCCATCTGGGAATATGAAAATCCACCAGTTTCTCTAATTCTGTTCTGTAATATCTCCACTCTTGTGCGAGATCTGGTGGCAGTTCATCATCCCAACCTATTCCACTAATCCATAGCCTTTGTATGAAAACCTTAGAAGTTATGATGCACGGCGCTATCCATCCTAACGGATCATAAAGGCGTGATATTTCCGATATGACCGTTCTTTTTGTTTCAGGTGCAGCCGGAGGTGACATCTTCACAGAATAATCAAATTCATCCGTGTTCCTGTTCCAGGTAAGTCCCAGAATCTTAGTTACTTTATCAGTTTTGATTTCCAAGTCTCTTCCAGAACTTTCTTTTAAGCTTTCCAATAAGGACATTCTATTGCTTGTCCACTTTTGCAATTGGAACCCCCCTTTTTCTAACAAACTATTCATTTCACTATAAATCCTTTTAACTTCTGTTTCAGACGTGCATCCAGTCATTAAATCGTCCATGTAGAAGTCTGACGTCACTCTTTCAGCAGCCAAAGGATACATACTACCTTCATCGCGCGCGACTTGATGTAATGACTTAACAGCCAAGTACGGGGCGCACGATGTGCCAAAAGTGACGGTCAGAAGTCGAAAGTCCTCTATCTCTTTGTCAGGATCCTCTCTCCAGACAATTCTTTGGAAATCTGCATCCGATCGAGCGACTTTGATTTGGCGATACATTTTTATTATGTCTGCTGCTAGACAAATCGGATGTTGTCGCCATCTCATGACAATATGTCTTAAATCTGATTGAAGAGTGGGTCCTACCATTAAGGTGTCATTTAAGGAGACTCCATTTGTCCCCTTACACGACGCGTCATAAACCACTCTTACCTTAGTAGTCAGTTTGTCTTGTCTAACTACTGCGTGGTGAGGCAAATAAACCGCATCACTTTTGTTCCTTTCAGCCTCGTCGGTGATTTTCTCCATATGGCCCAGCAATAAATACTCTTTTATCACCTCAGTATACTGTTGTTTTAATTCATGATCCCTGCCCAACTTCCTTTCTAAACCTAGCAATCTTTTTACCGCAATATTTTTGGAATGACCGTATTTACAAGGTGGATCTTCCGAACGAAAAGGTAATTTTACGACATAACGCCCATTTTCATCTCTTTCCGTCGATTGTGCGTAAAACTCTTCGCAGGCCTGTTCTTCAGGCGTAAAAAGCCTTTTCGTGAGAGTAGGTTCAGAGTCTAACTCCCATAAACGTTTTAACATTTCGTTCTCTTCAATTTGAGCGTGCATAGCGATCACAGTATTATGAGAGTTTATCAACTTATTTGCTTTACTAACATGGCCTGACACAATCCAACCTAAATGCGTGTCTTGTGCAACCGGAGAGCCAGCGGGGCTCTTGATCAGACCTTCCTTTAAAATACGACCATATGTTTCAGCTCCTAATAAAATGTCGATTTTATTAGGACAGTTGAACTTTGGGTCTGCTAGACGTATACTGCGGATTTCTGGCCAATCCTCAAGTTCAAAATCTGTATCTGGCATAACTGAGGTCAGTGAGCTAAGTACATGCGCAATAACCTTCACGGTAAAAGAGGGATCATGCAACGATTGTATATTAATATGCACCACATGTTTAGAAACGATGTTGCCATGACCACCTCCTATACCTGCAATAGTAGTCTTAGAGACTATTCTCTTCAAGCGAAGTAATTGCGCTGCTGCCTCTGTTATGAAGGATGCTTGTGATCCTTGATCCAATAAAGCTCTCAAAATTTGAGAGGACCCATTTTGTGACTCGGCCTTCACCAAAGCCGTGGCTAACAAGACTTGACCCTGCGCTTGTCCATTCACAAAATGAGTTGCTATGTTTGCACTAACATCATGTACGGGCTCTGAAGTACGTTCAGGTGGGGTGACAGGATCTACTGATGTCGAAGCCCCACTACCACTAGCTTCAACAGGGTTCTTAGGATGCAACAACGTATGATGCTTCCTCTGACATATACGGCATTTTGAAAGAACACGACAAACTTTAGAAGTATGATTACTTCCCAGACAATTAAAACAGACACCTAAAGACTGTGAAATGGCACGACGACCGTCAATGTCTAATTGACCAAACTTCTTACAACTGCTGAGTTTATGGCTCTCAGAACAATGTGGACATTTAACATTAGTAGTACCATGCATTACTTTAGCGTGAGATGTAGAATTATTATCGCCTTTTGATCTGTGCTTAGGCTCAACGCATTCTAGGGCACGAAAACGCGTTTCTAAAAACTCACAAAACTGTTTAAAAGAAGGTAGATCATCGGAGGATTTACTAACATGCAGTTCCCACTGCTTCCTAGATTCTACGTCCAATTTCAAGCTTGCGACATAAACAATAATCACATCCCACGAACTAACGTCAATTCCAATATTGGTAAGTTCATGCAAACAATCACTTGTAACATCAAGCAAATCTTTAAGTGCCTTTGATGATTCATTTACAATATTACGCTGGCCAAATAGTCGGTTTAAAATACACGTGGACATAAATTTCTTATTGTTAAACCTATGTTCTAACATTTCCCAACATTTCTTATAGTTAAGATCAGTAATAGGAACATGTCTTATAAGCTGCTCTGCTTCACCCGACAACTGAGTTTTCAAATAGTGTAGACGTTGCACGTCGTCAAGTTTTTTATTATTATGGACTAATGACAGGAACAAGTCTCGGAACGATGACCACTCTTTATACTTTCCGCTAAAAGTGGGTAAAACTATTTTTGGCAATCGTACTACAGTGTCAGATGACGCATCACAAACCTTTTCATTGGAACTGTGAACCTTTAATTGAGACAGAGCATTTTTTAATTCAACTTTATACGTTAAATACGTTTCGTAAACCTTTTCATAAATGTCTTCCTGAAAGAATTCGTAGAGTTCTTCACCTTCACATTCTCCTACTACTCCTTCGTATTTTACAGTAAAATTCTTGAATTGAGCCTCTAACATCTCTAGACGCGTATCCACATAATCGTAATTTATCCGGTCTTTCGGAGACTTTTTGAAGTTTATTAAGCCCTTCTCAATCTGCCCTTTGACATCCTTCAACTTTCTAAATTCCCTTTCCATGTTGTCTTCCAACTGTGTTAATGCAAGTGTCAACCAATGTGATTTTCTCTAAGTCCAGTGAAGCATAAATTCACTAAGTCCCAACAAGAGAGAAATTTTCTAAGTCCGAAATGGCATAATTTTTTTAAGTCCCAATCAGTGCAGAATATTCTAAGTCCGGTGAAGCGAAATTTTCTAAGTGTTTGACACTTGTAAAATCGATGCAAAATCGGGCATAGATTCGTCGTCTGGTCGTTTTTATCGAAACTATTCTAAGTCCACGACCAAGACTGCACACTTTATTTTACTAAGTCCATGCAATTATTTAAGTTCCTGACACTTTGAACTATCTTAATAACACTTGAATGTACTCACAGTTTATTGTCCACAAATTTTGCCACAAATGCACTTCACTACTCACAGGACTTAGTCGATTTTTCTAAAAGTTCTCCGCACACCATCCGCAACTTGTAGTTTTCACCGACAACCAGCGCCACCTCGTATCGAATAGCGTAACTATCACTTTTATACTGTGTTCTTCCAAAAAAACGCCCTTCGGCTCGTAAGGACCATGTACAATATTGAGTACAAGGTGCCTTGAAGCCAGGGATACTCGAATGAAACGACGTACCTCAGAGCGAGACAATTTTATTTTTCTGAAGTTAACTATATATCACTTGCCGTGCAACGAAACCATATCGCGATCTAACTCGATCCCAACGCCATCTATCGAGCTAGTCGGTACTGTATTTATAAAAATGATTGATTTCGGATATGAGATAGCGTGGGGATCGAGTACACCTCTTTTATTATTATTTCTGCATTTAACAGTAATGCTGAGGAGTACTTTGACGTCTAAGTGTTGTTAGTCGGGTTTTTTTTAGAATTCCCCTTTTTTAGGTTGCCGTGGTAAACAAAGTTTTTAATAGTTTCTTTCATGAATGGTATCATAAATCAACTGCTCCATACTTTTTGTTCATCTAAGGAAAAGGAAATTTATTGAACCCTGTTTTTTTTTAATTCAGCGTAAGAACCTTGGTAAAAGTTATTCATAAAGATGAGCACAATGACCTCTTACGAGGTTGAGTAACAAAAAAGAGGTTGTTTAAGTATATAGTTAGTTTCAGCACAAATAATTAGCTGTACACAGGGTGACATAGCACACAGAATCGCCAAACTTAAGTGGCAGTGGGCGGGGCACATAGCTCGTAGAACAGATGGCCGTTAGGGCAAGAAAGTTCTCGAGTGGCGACCGCGCGCCGGAAGACGCAGTGTACACAGGGCTCCCACACGGTGGACCGACGACCTGGTGAAGGTCGCGGGAAGGGCATGGATGCGGAAGGCGCAGGACCGGTCATTGTGGAAATCCTTGGGGGAGGCCTTTGTCCAGCAGTGGACGTCTTTCGGCTGAAATGATGATGATAATGACACAGGGTGACCGTTGAAAAATTCCAACGCTCGAGCGTCCAGAATGATCTACTGAACTCATGCTTTCAGGATGTGCGTCGACGTCCCTTCCACCCTGTATTGTTATCAGAGTAAGTAATTCTGTTCATCAAACATCATCAAAAAAATGATCCTGTGTGGACCTTACAATGAAGGCCCCCAGCGGATAAAACTATATTAACATGGCCTGATAGATCCCATGCCTTCTCCTTGTGTGTCTTTAAAACATTACGAACTAGATGAAATGGAGCTGATGTTGAATTACCAGGAGACCTCCTCAACAATTAACCTCGCTGCATCGGGAAACGCAATACTTTGTCAAATTTTATCTCTGCTAGCTCCAGTTGACATTTGGCTATTGTAACACATACATTATTTGACGACACGGTTGGCGCAGTGGTTGAGCCATCGGTTGCTGCGCCGCGTGTTGTGGGTTCGATCCCCGCACGGAACAAATATTTGTTCCGGGTCTGGCTGTTTGTGTATGTGAGTTTAAATGTTTGTAAACGCACCCACGATACAGGAGAAATTCCTAGTGTGGGGCAAGGTTTTAAAAAAAAAAAATATATATAAACAGATCAGCTAAAAAACGAGAAATACTATTTTTCTCAAAAAAAATCAACTGACTTTAAGAACGGGTTCCAAAGGTACCCTTTGGGTAAAACCTTTAAAGAGCAAAAGTTATTGATATTGAGTTTTTCTATTAAGGTCCGTCATGCTACATCCGACGTTTTACAGAAAAATAATTTTGGAAACACTCAATCCTGACTTGGAAATCGAACTAGAAACCTCCTGCTCAGCACTCGCGCTTACGACCACTAGACCATCAAGTTAATTACGATTAAAGGTCAAGTATAAACAGCAGTGCTCGTTCTCTTTCATGTTATGGTGCAAGTTGCATAGCTGTGAACGTCAATCGTGTCCCAGAGCCGTGGTGACTGACATAGAAGCGTATGATAATATACGTATAGTACCTATATAAAGATATAATCTTTGTTTTGATAAATGAATGGAAAAAAACCTTTTCATTGAAAGTTTGTCTGTCTTGCGATATGATCTGCGGGAGTTACGCAGATAGATAGACCCGTGCCGATTGTCAGTTTTATCTTGATGGATACACTTAAGATGCTCATTTCCCTAAAATACCTACCTTAGTAACAGTTTTTGAAATGTTGTTGTTGATTGTAGAAAAACCATTTAGTCACGTTTCAACGAAATCTGAGGCTGCGTCCACATTTGCGATAAAAACTCCGTGACATTGCCGCAGTACTGTACTTAACATAAATTTAGAATAAAAAATAATTGATTTTCAATTTGACTATGGTGTACTCTGTAGGTATACTTCTGCCAAACTCTTCGGGGAATACAGGCATGATGATTTATATAATCTTATGTTATGTTAAACTAAGGCATTACGTCCTAAGCCGAGGCTCGTACCCCGCAGGGGGTGCCCTTAGCGATTGGTCGCTTAAGTTTTAGTTTTTACGCCCTGGCTGGAGCCCTTAATTCTAATTAAGTACCCACAGGAAACTTCCGTTAAGAAGTAGATATCCCTGAAGGATAAACTGCGAGATACCTATTCCAAAAAAAAAAAATAAGGCATACCACTATATCATGCTACATATTTATAATTGTGGCCGTGATGATGTAAATGAATACCTAATTGTGTACCAACACCAACGTGTCCACCCTGCAAGAACTAAAGATGCAGACAAGAGACATTCTACCAACTGCCTACGAAGGATTTTTGAATACTTTGGCAACATTGCCAGAAATAATAACAACAACCTGGAGAGGTTAATAGTCACTGGCAAAGTGGAAGGATAAAGACCATGTCGAAGAAGCCCGACACGTTGGACTGGCCAAATCCGCTCCATTCTCGACACTACAGTCCACGATGCTCTAGACTCGGAGGCAGATCGGAGGAAAAGGCGCCGAGTGACCGCAACGAACTCTTACTGAGAGGGGGTGATCTCGACTTTGAGGACAACGAAGCGTGGAGGTAGACCGAATTGTAATATTCAAATACCTACAAAATATTTTTTATCTTATACCTTTAAACTAGCAATTCTTGTACAGATCATATTATGTTTATAGGCATATAATCGGAATCTCGAAAACGGCTCCAACGATATTCATAAAATTTAGTATGCAGGGCGTTTCGGGGGCGATAACTCGATCAAGGTTTCATTTTTGAAAACGTCGTTTTATCCGAGCAAAGCTCGGACCTGATACAATTGATCTAAAAAGCTTTGATAGAGTTGATGATTGATGATTTGATAGAATTGATCTACAAAGCTTTCTAATAGCGAAAAAATGTTACGTTACTGCAATCACCAATCAGAGCGCATTGCGTAATAAACAGATAAACAAGTTGTCTATGGCCGTCATAACAGAGAAATATCTTTGATTAACATCTACTATCTGCGACATACATCTGTTTTTTGTGTCTCTGCCTGTGGTCTATGCCGTAGTCTAATGACATATATATGATGAATGACATACATGAAATATAAACTAACTAAGATGTCAGTAAAATATATTTACAGACATTGTTCTAGGTTATTCGTTTACAAAGTGCTATTGGGTTTTTCCACCTGGATCGTCTTAGTAGCAGCCTGGAATTTGTATTGGTGTCCATTTTTGATGACAATAGGCTCGCCCCCTATTACTTGGGACCATGTCTATATCTATTGCTTTTGGGTATAGGGCCATGGAGTAGATAACCAAAGTTCGTTATCCATTCTCCTTCAGATTGTTTCTGATGTAGTTTATTTTATTAGATGCTTATTAAACACTTGTGACAGCACGGTTGGCGCAATGGCTGTGCGATTTACTGCAACGCCGCGTGTCCCGTACGGAACAAATATTTTTATGACCTATAGGTAGTTGTTCCGAGTCTGGCTGTTTGTGTATGTAAGTTATAATGTTTGTAAATGCACCCACGACACAGGAGAAATTCCTAGTGTGGGGCAACGTTATAAAAAAAGAAAAAAAATACCTTTTTTCAAGTTATCTTTCTGACCATTGATACCTTTATGCAGGTTAACCAAGATCCAAATAAAACAATAAAATACTTCAATTAAATAATCTTATTCATAAATAACAAAATTAGCTTAAATACAATATTTACAGGACATTATGTTTACATTAACAGTCGGTTTACTTTTTCTCCTTCTCACTCTTTTCTTTTTTCTCTCCTTCTGAATCGTTGGGTCTGGTTGGCAGGTCACCGTGAACCCAGCCATCTGGGTACCCATGGGTTTTGACGTCATCCCACCATAACTGTTCTCCTTTCGCAAAGAGAATGTAGACTACGTTTGTGAAGACTAGAACTCCTAAGCAGACCCAGAATGCTATCCGCCATTGTTTCAGTGTAGCCTGTGAATTGGAAAAAAACGAATTATTGTTGGAATATTATGAACCATCGCTTAAACTGAGTACTTCTGGAATTGGGAAAAATATCATAACATCCTCAATACGCCTATTATTAATACATTCACATTTCGCCAAGTATGTACAAGTCCCATATTGTACGGGTCCTCAAGCCTATATTTATTGTCTACTAAATGGGCACAAACCCAGACTCTTGGGATTTGCTCGCCTTTGGCTATCAAGTATCTTGTTCTAAACATAAACGTAATCAGATAAACCGTATAATATGAAGATTTTTGGCCATGTAGGTAAGTAACAAATTTAACATCTTCATCAAAGTTTAATTTTAACATCTTTCCATTAAAGACATCGTTTGTCTGTATTGAAAAATGTTTCAATAAGTCAGCTTAGTGTTCATCAAAGATTAGTTTCGAAATTGAAGTGGACATCCTATGACGTAAAAAACAATACCCGTGGCGCACTTTTTAGACGAATTACGTCAGACAATCTTTATCTTTTTTCTGTATAGGTGTCAACAATGACATGACCAAGAATCGGTTACTGACAATCTAAAAAGTTAAGGAAAATGGGATATGATAAGATTACCATAGAATAGTTAATCGAATCTATCTTGCGTAATAGATTAAGAACCTAGTTCTTGACTGGTTTGTTTATTTACATTAAAAATAACCTAATTATTTTTATAGAAAATCTGTTATGATACACGTAGATATTATTTTGCAAGATAGGTTTGGAAGTAACATTACTTATAAATTCTGTGCCACACTTTATCTAGTCCTCTTAGATTCAAAAGAGAAGAAGAAGTAACTTTTGTTTGACATAATATAACATCATGCATGTAAACACCGAAGTGTTAGGCATATGCGTACTTATGGTACACATATATTTATATATATATTATATTATATTTATATATTTCGCCAGTTATGTTTAATTCCCATGTATGAAGGGGCGAGCCTCTTGCCATCAACCGGGCAAAAGTCCGGACTCCGGGCTGCTACTGAGAAATTCCTGATGAAAAACCCAATAACACTTTGCTCAATCCGGGAATCGAAACCAGAACCTCGTGTTTTTGTTTTAATTTTAGTCAATTTCGATAAACGTTACATACACGTAATGTGACTCAGATAAATCTTCTCGTCTCTATCTTGCACTATTGTAGATTGACAGTTGTGACGGTGACAGGAATAATGGTCAGATTTAACGCGTTCTAGGTAAATTTGATTTATCCTGACGTCGGCCGAGAAAAATACACCCAAAAATGATTAGATATTTTCGAAAACATCTGATCTGAATTATCGATAATAGGCAGACGAGACACGGAACAAATTGTATTATTAATTTATATCTCGAATTTATCGTTTTATTTAATTGTTTGCTAAAGGAAAGTAACAGTGGAAATGTAAATGGGCACATCACTGTATTTAGCTAAACCACAATAATCAGTTTTTACTAGATATTTCTACTTGCATTTTCGTATTTTCAGTTTAAAACGGCAGAACATTTCAATTAAGTTTAAAATTGAGGATCAATGAGTAGCAAATATTCAAAATATAGTTTTCGCTAGTTATATTCAAGTATCATGTAATAGTGGGCGAGCCTATTGCCATCAACCGGTCACTAATGTCAAATTCCAGATTGAAAAACCCACTATCACATTTCCCGCTGCAGGAATCGAACCCTGGACCTTATATAGCATCATTTTTACAGTAGACACAACCCAAACACTCATAAACATATTTGGACAGTTTTTATGTCTCTTCTTATTTATTTTTCATGGATGTCAAAAGGCGAGGAAATATTAGAAAATACGGAAAAATCCGCGCAAAATTTAACCTTAGGTCAAAGGTTAAATTTTGCTCAGATTTTTCCCATTGTCCTCCTTTTTTCTACTTGACTCTACAAAGTTAAAAAAGTAGATGGTTAAAAGTTTGAACTTACATCTGGTGTTAACAGCCCTATGAGATACGGTGAAATGATTCCCGAAACAGCAGCAATTCCATTGACCATGGCTGTAGTAGTTCCGGCGTAGTTCGGAGTGATGTCCAGAGGGTTGATCTTCATACCGCTGTAGTACGCACCCATGAGGGTCATGGCGAAGATGAACCAGAAGATGGCGAGGGTTGTGTCGCAACCGGAGTAGGAGGCCATGATAATGCAGATACCAGGACCCGAGGCCGCTGTGAACAGAAAGATATAATGAACGGGTTGTTATTGTGAGGGCTTTGTTTATCGCAAGTGGAACTGTATTGCAAAGGTTCTGCATACAATTCATGCAGTGCTATTCTGCTGAAATGTCCGCGTAAAAATGTTGGTGAAGTTACAGGTCACACCATACAAGTGCAAGAGATTGACAGTTCAGTTTAAGTTAATTGAACTTAAAGTGAACTGTCAATCTTTTGAGACCAAACATTTGAGGAGCTTGTGGATAAATAAAAACAGCCGCACGGGTGGATCGAAGGTTAAGATACGCTTGCCGATGTCAATCTGTGAATGGGTTAGTAACATATCGAGATTCCTAAGCTAAGCCGTTGGTCCCGGTTGTCAATTGTAGATCTTTGTCAGTCGTTACGGGTAGTCAGAAACCCGAAAGTCTGACAACCAGCCTTACCAAGGGTTATCGTGTTGCCCAGTAACTGGGTTGTGGAGGTCAGATAGGCAGTCGCTCCATGTAAAATACTGGTATTCAGCTGCAACCGGTTCGACTGGAAGCCAACCCTAATATATTTGGGAAAAGGCTAGGCAGATGATGACCATACTTTGCACTGGGAGATTATTACAGAATAGATCGGCTGTATCAGGTGAGTGTCTTTAAGTGTATTTTTAAGCAAATTCTCTATAAAAACCGATTGTTGCCGAACTTTGAGCCGTTGTTAGTTCGACGAGTAGGGTAGGCTTGCATCCATTATGGATTTATTATTCAAATTGAATAAAAGTGGAAGCCTTTTGTTACCCTTAATATTTTACAAGGTGAAATTGAAAACCTCTTATGGCATAAGTGTACTCATCATTATGAACAACTTTTACGATTATATCTAGAAAATAAGACATCTATCATCATCTAATATATTTATGCCCGCTCAACAAAATAAACTGCTGATTTTTGTTCGCGATTTTATATTTGCTTTCTATTGTAAAAGTTTATTATAATGTTCTGCACAATGACTCTATATATAGTTTTCGGTTATATAAATAACACCTTTTATGGACAAGTTTTAAATATTCTAACGTACATTAAAATGCCGAAAACTGGTATATCTTAAAACTGGTATATATTTTCACATCTTTAATGTTTGGCTCCACACTACATTCCTGACTTACCAATGGTAGTGTAAATCTTCCTGGCAGTTGTGATACTGTGTATTTTTCTCTTCACGCAGAAATCGCACAGAAGTCCGAAGAAGAAGGAAGCAATCCACATCGCCACGTAAGGCAAGGCAGATAGAAGACCAGTAGACTTTATGTTAAACTTAAGAACATCTGTCATGTACTTAGGAAGGTCCGTAATCATTGTGAAATAGCCCCAATCGTGTCCAATCTGTTGATAAAAAATCACATGTCTCTAATAACTCGATGACTTCAACATTTCCTAATATTCTATTTGGTTCATGGTAAATCGATGTTTTATCGTGAAACTCTATAACTCTAATGGTGATGATAAAATCTGTACAAATAGACGTCTGTAGATAACAGTTAAACAAGAAGTAGACGGCAGATAGTTTTGTTAATTTATTTACTCCATTTTGATGTTCTTACCTTGTATAAAATACCACAACATCAAAACTGTGTTTATTTAGTTTTTATCGTTATTGATGAGTGTCGCTTTTATTTCACTCCGAAAAGGTTACGTTTATTTTGTGGTTTAAACCACAGTATTTACACAGTACGTCATGTAGCCGCAATTACCATAAAAAATAACTAAGCATTGAACTGCTTATGCTTGCATTATTGAAGACGTAGGTAAACATAAAAATCTTAGTGTCATGCAAGACCACAAAATTACTAATATTGGTATTAGAGTAGTATTAGATAAAATAAGAAATATTATGTTACAATTGCAATTCTACTAAGTCCTGGATTAGGACATAGGATACTTTATATCCTGGTAGTAGTATGTAAAGGACACATTGAGAAGGCCAATAGAGACATATTTAAGGAAGAAGACATGCTGCGTTCGCCCCAAAGAATTATGTTGATAGATAAGAATGTTTATATTACTCACACCGGCAATAATCAAGGACCACAGAGGTACAGATCTGAGCAACGCCTTCCACGGAATAGGGTCCAACTTCTTCGAATATGTGTGAATCAGAGCGTCCACATTCTGGTTCAAGAACTTCTTTTCGCTGTCTGATATGTAGGGGTGCGTGTTCGGGGTGCTGTAGCATAGCACGCACTGAAAAAAAACGTAGTTTTAGAATCATTAAAGACCTGATTGTTACAAACATTAGATAATAGTCGACGCCACGGTTGGCGCGGTGGTTGAGCCATCGGCTGCTGCGCCGCGTGTTGTGGGTTCGATCCCCACACGGAACAAATATTTGTATGACCTACAGGTAGTTGTTCCGGGTCTGGCTGTTTGTGTATGTGAGTTTAAATGTTTGTAAACGCACCCACGATACAGGAGAAATTCCTAGTGTGGGGCAATGTTTAAAAAAAAAAAAATAGTTAATGTACTAGGTGGCTTTTAAGGCATCAATCGTAATATGTAAACTACGATAACGACTCTTATTGCTACCACATAAAGGTGATGTTACTTTAAAATAAAATTAGAAGTCATGGGAACTGCCGGTAGTAGTGGTCACTTACTTACGAACAGTTACTCTAAAGATTTAATTTTCCGTGAGGCTTACAGGATTTCAGTCAGGCGCAACATGTCACTTTAGCATGTTGGTGACGCAAACCCATGAATTTTGCCAAAGATCGCTCAACACAGCTAAAAAAGTGTTTGACATCCAGATCTATATGAAGCTAAGTGATACACTCATCTGGTGCTAGTAAGTGAAATTCACTTCTCAAAAACGGGCTCACGTGATAAACGGTAATGTAATAAAAAAATTGGAAAGTATTATCGCAAATTCGCCTGTCGACACTTTTGTGAAATAACACAACAAAAACAAACCAAACTCAACCATTTTCTAAAACCTATTTTGATACCAAACTGAACAATTTTACAACCGAAACATGCAACGATTTTACTGGAAAATAAAAGTGTCCAATACAGCGAAATAAAAAACGACATTTGATTGGAAACAAATTGGAAACTGTATCGATAAAAAAGAACAGAACAACTGCACATCGACCGATATTGTTTCATGTGATACCAATTACGATGGAAAGATTTATTTACGGGGCTTGTTATTTAATATGTTGAAATTGTCAATAATATCTCTTTTATAATATTTTTTTTTTTTGCTGTTATTTATTGTTGTTCTCATGAGTACTTACTCCCCCAGAAATGATTGTCAATTAATGAAAAATCTAGTATCATGAAATCCTTTTAGTCACGCAAAAATATGCGTTTAAAAATCTACTCCTGGTTATTCACGTGTTTTGATTATTTAATGATTTTTGGCTCTGTATTGAAGTTCAATTTCTAAGATACGACAATTTGCTTCCCAGCGTCGATATGCAAACATCATTTTTTTTATAATAAACAGTCAATAATCAGTTTTACCTACTGGTATCGCGATATTGAGTAACTTGGTTATGTAGGTCAGGTAAGCAGTATCTCTATGTAAAATACAGGTGTTCAGCTGTACAGGTGTTCAAATCTGGTGAGACTAAAAGTTGACCCCAACATAATTGGAAATAGGTTGAGCAGATGTAAACACCTAAGGTAACCAAATAGGAAAAAAGTTGTTTCTTAACTAAGTGAATGTAATTCTTTTCTAATCTAAAATAAATCTTACGGAATAAATTATCTAAATGGTGTTGAATTAAAATCTGCTAAGCAGTTTTGAAAATCCAAGATGTGAAAGAGACGGACACAAAAATCGATTATGTATTATTTTTATAGATTCAACTTACCCATAGCATGAACCACAACAGGCCGAGTCCTCCAAACATATAAAAGACATGTTCCCAACTTCCGTTATGCATGATCAGACCAGAAAAGTATGATCCAGCAATGTTTCCTATTTGGGCACCTCCGAAGACGATTGCTCCCATACGTGCTCGCTCTGCTTTTGGAGCCCATTTTGACAGCATAGACATCAGAGCTGGCATTGTAGGACCCTGGGAATAATTGAGTGTGTCATCATACAAGTTGTCTTGGACTTAAGTTATTTTGCTGTGGGGTTCTTAACCCTTCTTTGCATGATTTTTTCTATTTTTGTGAAATAAATCAGGGTGATGTAATTCATGCTCTAGATTAAAGGAAAAATAATTTAAAAAATCCAAATATAAATAAATAATATGAAATGTTATGATTGAAATTTCCATCACCATGCAAGGAAGGGTTAAATTGACTAAATTTGCGGTTTGATTAGCCCATATTTGCATCAGAAAGCACGTAAGGCTGTTGCTCTCTGCTGTCATTTGTAGATCTTTGACAGTCATTACGGGTTGTCAGAAGCCCGAAAGTTCAAACAGTCTTGTCAAGAGGTATCGTGTTGCCGTGCAGTAACTGGGTTGTGGGAGTCTGATAGGCAGTCCCTCCATGTAAAATACTGGTAGGCAGATGCAAGGCATGCATATGCCAACCCCAAAATTGTTCAGAAAAGGCTCGGTAGGTGGTCACCAACCCAAAGGGTGAACATGGCAGCCCATTGTACGCCTACGTCACTATTTTATTTTTGGTATTGTAATATTCGTTCTATTACAAGGGCATTAACCATTGATGTAATTGGCTTACAAGTACTTGTCTAGGGGATTTCCATTAAATATTCGTATTGAGATGTAAATATTACGTCTCGACCACATCCTTGTATGCTTAACGATTGAGTTGAAGAGGTTCACTTACATTACAAGAGGTTTTTTTTATAAATATTAGCGTCATTATTAAATACCCAAACAGTGAATCCACAAAAAAATCACTCACCTTCTTAACAGCAAGTATTAAAAAAAAACAAAGTGTTGTAACACATCTCGTTATATTATTAGGGTTAATAATTAAAAATAATTAGGGTTACCCGCAAACAAATGAAAACCCATATGTACATAGATATGTACATAGATGCCAGCACATCAAGCTACCCCAAACTCGCGGTCGACGACGGACAAAGTCGCGGGGCAAGTGCTATTTATGTATGTACATATAAGATAGTTATAACATTAAAAAACCTAGGATAAGTCCCCTTTGTTCTGTATAAAAGGAAAAAGTAGTGTAATTTGTTAGTTCGTAGCGTGAACACGTGAATGTTATTCTAGATTAAGTTTGTTAGAGTTCAGTAGGTACCTCAAAAATCAAATAATATTAAATTTCACTCACCTCTCCAAAACCTTCAATAACTCTCAAAATGAACAGCGCCGTGGCTCCTCCCATTTTGACAGTGATCGGAGTGATAAAAGTACAGATGGCAGTAGACAGAAGCCCACAGCCCAGCACCCATTTACCACCGAATCGTTCAGCCAACATTCCACCAGGAATGTGAGTCAAAACGTACCCATAGTAGAATGAACCAAGAAGCAAACCCTGGGTAGCTTCACTCCATTCAAACAGCATCTCCTGTTAAAATAAAATTATTTTTATCATAACCGTAATTAAAGATTATAATTATTAAATAACAGGTGTATGATTTATCAGTCGGCACTATGTACTATTGTCCACTTCATCGCTTAAATCATTGAGACCTATAATTAATTATAGATCTTTGAGTGAGACAGACTGTCTTTTGTTATTGCAGGTGTGGCAGACACTTGAGGGAGTATTCCCGCAAATTTGTCCGTTTTTAAGTACGAGAAATATACTTTCGATTTCTAAATTGAGAAATTAAAGTTGACATGCGCGAAATACATTTTTTTACGCTACTAGAAATTGCGTCCTTATTGTAACGTGATTGGCTGTTTCCAATTCATTCAAACAACCACTGCAGTTATCAGCATAACATTTGTTCCAGAAACTAAGCCTTGTAAAGTAGAATTATTGGAGTCGTTCGTTGGAATTGTTTTAAAAACATGGTTAGGCTCATTTTGTCATACTTAAGTAATAATAAAAAGTAAATTAACGATGAACGTGCACTTATTAGATAGCATGTAGTGCTGTCTAAGAAACGCGCATTCACCATGCATATTTTTGAGAGGAATAACGCCATCGCGCATTAAACCCTAAACTAAGTCAAGTATAAAATCAACTGATAAAATATAAATCAATATAAAATATTTTCAATAGTTTTCCATGACAACAGTGGTTATAACGACCAATGAACTCATGATTGACCTCAAGCAAGTACATGATATGAATACAATATGTTTGTTTTGACAAACGTTCTTCGGAAACTCTTTAGCAATTCCTTTCCTTGTTCGAAGCAATCAATATCAATGTGCGGTTGAAATTAAATAAATGGTATCGTGACATGCATTGTTTACTGCAAATATAGCGCGCTTTTTTATATTTAAAAGTCAGAGTATGTTGGAATCACTGATAATTTATTTTTCAATTGTTTTACCGACTTGACAACGAAGGTTTCCACTTCTTATTGTTTTTTTTACCGTCATCTGTCGAGGTTACTACGCTCGTTTGGCGGGAAGAATGTTAATTCTGGCTGGTTTTAAAGACTCAAGCGATTTTTGAAGGTTTTAATATAAAGAACGTGCGATTTGTTTTGATTTGTAGCAGATTTCGGATTTTTAAATAATTACTAGCTGACCCGGCTAACGTTGTGTTGCCATATAGGGGTTGATTGTAGAGGGGTGAAAATTTAAAGCTGTATGCTGTTTTTTTTTTGTAATATATAAATAAAAATAAATTTTAAGGGTGGACAACCCTTATCACTAAGGGGTCGGAAAAATAGATGTTGTCAGATTCTCAGACCTACACAATGTGCACACAAAATTTCATATAAATCGGTAAGTAGCTGTTTCGGAGGAGTTAGGTAACAAACATTGCGACACGAGAATTTTGTATATTAGATTAATGTTTCATTAGGATATAAAATTAAATGCGTTCATATTTATGATATCTCTTTGTCATACGAGGACTCTCAATAATATCAATTAAGTAGTTTCTCATATAATTTTAGTTTAGTACATTTGTTTTGGCTATTTTATCCAAAAACGGTAACCAATTTTGGTTTATACCCTGTCTTAAGTATTAGCTAAACTAAAATCCAAGAATTAATACACACGAAATAAAAATGAATATTTGTAATTCTTTGGAAAATAAATGATTTAAATGAAAGAAAATAGCTCTCCTGTATGTACATAAAAAGTAATGACGCAGCTATCTCAATGTGAAAAATAGGCTAGGTACATTGAATTCAAAATGCAATATACTATAAGAATGGTAAACAACATAAGTACGCAAAAGACAATAATCTCATGAAGATAATAATAATATCATTTATCTAACACTTCTTCCACCTGAGGATAGTATCAGTACACGGTAAACCTAGTATTTAGATAATAACCATTGTCATCTTATATATATATATACATATATACATTTCAGATAGGTCTTTAGTCTGTAAATATTTATAGTAACTATTTTTTTTTTTTAAACTTTGCCCCTCACTTGGAATTTCTCCTGTATCGTGTGTGCGTTTACAAACATTTAAACTCACATACACAAACAGCCAGACCCGGAACAACTACCTGTAGGCCATACAAATATTTGTTCCGTGCGGGGATCGAACCCGCGACACGCAGCGCAGCAGCCAATCGCTCAGCCTCTGCGCCAACCGTGTCGTCAACATATTGGTAGGTAAGTTGTCGCAGGATATTTTCCGCCGTGTAAATCTCTTGAGTATACTCAAATCTGCAGTAATCTGAAGACCAACTAACCAAGACCAACCCACAATGCGTAGTTAGAGGTTTAGATGGTGATAATATAAATCTACGGACTGTGCTGATATTTCCTCATTGTCTGCGACCGACCGCAAAAAATATACTTTCGTGAACTACAAGAAAAAAAGTTGATTGAACAAAAAAATGTTGAAAAAAATCGGTTTCAAGCAATAAAAAGTGCACTGTATTAAATTGTTATGCAAAAAGGTTTAAGTACTTTTATTATAGAAGGAATTCCGTGTTACCACTTTTTCTGTTATCGTTTTCTGACGTTTATAATCTATTCAGTACCTAGTAGTAATATTGCCCACTGCTCCCCCTCTAATATGATCATCCCAGCTCCAATTCAAGCGTCAGCAATTTATGTTTCCGAATAGAGTCTAGAGTTTTTATAATAAGTAATAATAATGCTGCACAATCCACACAACATCGTCTAGCCCCAAGCTAAGCATAGCTTGTGTTATGGGTACTAGATGACTGATATGCTTAATACAATACATTACATAGATAGATATTTTTTATTATACATAGCAAATACCCAGAACACCCGGAACAAATCTTTTTAGATCGTACAAACATTTGTCCCAGGGCGGGAATCGAACCCGCAACCTCCTGCGTCGCAGGCGGACCTTCACCCGCCGCGCCACATCGGTCGTCGTTGTAGCGCAGTTCATAAAGTTTGACACTCAGAATACTCAGTCTAAAATTATTGTTTACAAACGTTTTTCACACGTGATTTGAAAACATTATACTTATTTAATAACTACGTAAAAAATATTTTAAAGGTGAAATAAATACGATTGCCGTGCGCGTGGCGTCAAAGAGCGTTTTTATCAAGTTTAATAAACTTTGGCAACCAGAATTATCTAACACACATAATATTATGAGTACATCTTCAAAAAAAATCCTGTTTATAGATGCGTATGACATTTGATAGCAACTGGGTGACCCGACTAGTTTTGGAGCGGATAAATCGCGAACACGCGACTTCGAAACGTAAGAACTGGTCCTAACATTTCGAAGTTGTGTGGTTAGGTTCAAATTAGCATAACACCGTGGATTTTGGACAGTTCATCACATGTTCTTTTTTAAAGTCCATATAATTACATTGTAAAGGGCAATTCTCGTATTTTTAAGAAGTGTCCATCTGTTAAAAAATGTCTAATTTACCTACATTTTGACATTGTCGTTGAGATGAGATTGCGACTAGATTTTGAACGCTTTTAATTACAGGAATTGGTTATCTAATCATAATTATGAGAACCATGATAAACTTAATATCTCCGTTGGTCTTTTGTACATAGCCTTCAGGAAGTCTCAAAAGGGTACCTTTGCATGTCGACTAACACAATATGTCTAATGTAAATGTAAATACTTATTTACATGTATGTTGTTATAGCCCAGTGGTTAGAGCCTCGCCTTTCATACACAAGGGGGTCAGTTGTAATCCAGCCAAGCACATATGTACTTCTAAGTTCATTTTAGACACCACTGACATCGGTTATGGAAAATATCTTAAGAAAACCTGGACTTATACAACCCGTCTAGAGACTCCTTACAAAGGCCTTAAAATGGCCTTTACCTTTAGTGGGACCGTAACACGCTGGTATTATCACTTATTGATAGTACTCACATCATCAGCTTTTGCAGAATAGAAGCCCCTGATATCAGTTGAATTCGTTTCGCTTCCATATCGTTCTTTGCACACGAGAGGATCATATTCGTCGTCAACGGCCACTGAACTTGGTTTCCGCACCATCTGAGTGATGGCTAGGTTCAGGCAGACCCGCATAGTATACGCATTGGCCACCGCCAAAAGAGCCATGATCGCCAAGACATACCTTTGCGGTATTATGAATACTGAAAAGAAATAATAAGTTATAGTGAGAATCAATGATGTCAATAGAACAAACCTTGAATTGATTTCAATAGCACGGGCTGTCATAAGCCTCTTGTTATGAATTAACCACGAGAAATACAGACAAGTACAAGGATTCCGTGTTGCTGGGGTTCTACTTTTTGCTTAAAATTACTTTTAATGACTAATCATTTAATAATAAAAATGTATAAATCAAGTAATTTTTTGTATTTATTTCTGGGCAAGTGATTTGTAATCTTTAGAAATAAATGAATTCAAATCGTGTAATAGACAACTTGTAATATATATTTTTTTCTTAAATATTGATTTGGTTTTATTTTGTAGTTATATATATAGTATACCTTTAAATGTTGCTTTTGTTTATAGTTTAGGATACTGTTGAAAGGCAAGAAATTGATTCAATATAAAAGTATTTTCAAAAATATTTTTAATTAGTTCACTTGTTTTTCTTTTTCTTTTGAGTATAAACTATCTGTACTAAATATTCCAGTAATTATTCAAAATACATTAAAAATTAGTTATTAGGTTTTACTATTGACATTAAATGTATGGTTACAAGGCCTAATTGTAATGTTCTTAACACATTAAACGCCAAGTGATACACAAACAATACATTTTCTATTGTGTCTCGTGTTAATATTATTAGTATACTCGAAACTTACATTCAAATAAATAAGCAATCATTAATTAATAAACATGATGTGGAAAAAATATATTTATTATTTTATTATTATTAACTAGACATCTTACTTTCTACAATAATTTTAAAATAGTTAAATACTTACATTTCGATAACACTAACCGCCATCCTGTTAACATTTTGAAGTTTTACCTTTAACAAATTAAAACCTAAATTAACATAACACACATTGACACAATTTAATTCAGTTCATTTGTAAGACTCTTGCGCACGGACGGGACACGACTATTTGGCTCAATGGCTAATCAGGAAAAAGTATGGCGTCGTCTGGGTACGGAGTTTTCATTGAGGTGACGCTACCGGATTACGGTCGCAAGGTCGCTTGTACAGCATCTCCATTTGGCAAGAGTGAACAGGGCTTAACCGAGTAGTGTTCCGTAGGTACCCGTTGGTTCATTTTATGTACAACAATGGCGCCAAAACCCTTTTTAGAAAATTGACGGCTGATAGCTCTAGAAAAGGATAGACCCTGACGGTGATAGACCGGTCCAACCGGACGAGAAGAACTGAGTGAGAAATGTCAAATTAGTTTATACCATGAACTTCGCTAGTAGTTTTTTTTAGTTTTTGAACAAAGTAATTGGCACCAAGGTATCAGTAAACTTTGTTAAACCAACTAAAATAAGGGTTCCTAAAATATTAATATCTTATATTGTGACAAGATTTAATTATGCCTAGCCTTCATTCCTATGGCAATAGGCTGCCATCAATTGGGTACAAATCCCGACTCAGGGCTGCAACTGAAAAATTTCACATGCAAAAACCCAAAATCGCTTTGTTCGACCCGGGAATCAAAAACCCAGAACCTTATTTTTATTTTATTTTTTGTTTCACAGTTTTTTTTTGTCTTGCGAATATATTTTCCTGTTTCAAGAAAGTTGACCGCGGGTTTTTACTTATCTCCGATATGACCTACTGTTTATCCAGGCAGGAAAAGGATATCATAATGTACCCCAAGCGTTACGTTAAAATGCTGAATGAGGATTTTTAGTTTATTAATATCTACCCGTTTTTACTATCAAACCTAAATTTAATGCGAAAACATTAGGTAGTTACGTAGGTATCGCACAAAACATACCTCTTACTCGAAACTGATGGCAATATTCCGGTGCGTAATGCTTAGATAACTCTTACAAGTTGCTTTACGATAGATTTCTTAAAACATTGACAGATACCGAACTTTATTCAAAAACCTAAGACAAGCGTGCAAAAAACTTATGAGTTGCCTAACGAGAAAGAAATGGTGAAACAGGAGTCGTTGCTAAGGAAGCTGCTCACGTTTGGCACTACCTAATGAGATGTAGATGTTGCTTGACGCTAGTTGACTGTTTAGTTATAAACTTTGTGCGTAATAGGTACATTAGGCAGCACGTCAGTAGCGAGGTAACAATAAGTTTTTTATGTAGGGGGTAAGCTTCAAAAGGCGACCGACCTTTGGGTATAAGACCGGGGAGTGTGGGATTCTTACCTCACTAAAACCACCCCGGTGGTCACCATCAGCACGCGGAAGGAAGCACTGTGTCCCCTTATAAGACCACAGACATAATTTTTATCCATCCAAATAATTATTTTTAGTAAGGACAACAAATAATGATTTGCATAGTTTAAGATAAGTCACTTGCAGACATGCACATCATTCGTAGGGATGAATAAAAATAATAATAAATAATGCTGGACTATCCTCACAGCATCACCTAGCCCCAAGCTAAGCAAAGCTTGTGTTATGGGTAGGTACTAGATGAAAGATGTGCGTGTGTGCATGTGTGTGTAAGTGACTTATTTACACAGGACCTACTTCTAAATGCTATATATGTTATTAATTTGTTGTTGGTGTGCCTAAATAAACTGATAGCAGTTTTCTTACTGCCCACGTGCAGCCTACCGGCCATAAATATTTACTACTTGATTATTTCTATTTAACTCTGTAATCAAATATTCTTTGGCCATATCTAAAAATTCCACTAGGAAACAATACTCACATAAAAACAATGTAATATATTCCGCAACTCTGTAATGGTATTACTTCGGGTAAGACCGTAACAATTTTGCGGTATGCTAAAATCTATTCTCCGCTTTCAAGTACAATGTCTCACACTAACAGCTACTTACAATATAATTATCTATTCACTATGTAGACAAACATAGTAAACTAAATCATAATTTTTAGCTCACGTTTGTATTTTACAGCAATAGCCATAAAACTCATCTGGTTTCACTTAAGGTCGTGTCATGGCCCTCATCATTGAGGAAATAGTAACTCTAGGAAGTGCTGCAGACTTGTAGTCACGCAACGATATTACACGTCTAATTAAAACTTTCAGTGTCAAAAATAAATGAAATAGGCAGTTATGGGGACTGCCGACAGAAGTGGAAACTTAATACAACTTAATATAACTTAATACAATAAGAATAACTGTCAGTCTTGCGCACTTGTGTGTGTGTGTGGGAATATTTAATAGGATACTAAAGGAGTTTTCTAAAAATTCTCAATACCAAATTATTTAAAAGTCAATTGTATGATTGGCTGTCCACTTATAGTTTTTATAGACTCAAAGAGATTTTTGACAAAAAACATTGATGAATTGTATGCACAAAAATTTGCACACTTATAATGTTAAGCAGAAAATGTACGAGTATGCCCCTGTATTCAATATTTGTACCATCTTTTATACTGTGTTTTTATGCAAATATATGTTATTCTATTTTATTCTTATCATCATCATCATCATCAGGCTATTCTAGTCCACTGCTGGACATAGCCCTCTCCTAATGAGCGCCATAGCGCCCTGTCTTCAGCTTGCCGCATCCAGCATCTGCCTGCAGTCTTTCGCAGATCGTCATCCCACCTGGTCAGAGGGCGTCCTACACTACGTTTGCCGAGTCGCGGTCTTCACTCAAGAACACGTTTGCCCCAGCGGTTGTCGGTTCCTCGCGAAATATGGCCAGCCCACTGCCACTTCAACTTGCTAATTCTTTCTATTCTATTCTATTCACGACTTATTAGCAAGTCAGTGAGGCGAATCAGTAGGTTTTTTTCCTGCCAAAAATCACTCAACGCGGATAAAGAAGTTTTCACTTTAAACTTAATTGCGTGAGTTGAAGAAATGACCTATGGTCTTTGTCCAATCAACTGCTATCCGCGGCAAATCGGAAAAGGATGACGTCCTCAAAAACTCAGGATATACCCCATTATTACTACATAGTTACTATTAAGAGCTCGTGGCTAAATAAAAACAGCCGCACGGCTCAATCAAAGATTAAGTACCTAAGCTACGTTTACCGAGGCCTGTCTGTGAATGAGTGCCCGTTCATAAAACATCTCTGTAATCTGCCAACCAGACTTACAAAGGAGTATTGCGTTGCCCAGTAACTGGGTTGTAGAGGTCAGATAGGCAGTTGCTCCATATACTGGTATTCAGCTGCATTTGGTCAGACTGAAAGACGACTCCAAGATAGCTGTTGAGAAATGGCTATTCTCATGATAAGGTATTATTACATAGTTGCTGATAGAAATGCGTTATTACTGATGCACGACATCCTACATTTATTAATTTATTGTACAGACGCTAGCCAATTGAACATGAACCTT
Organism: Phlogophora meticulosa; assembly: GCA_905147745.2. NCBI lineage: Eukaryota > Metazoa > Arthropoda > Insecta > Lepidoptera > Noctuidae > Phlogophora > Phlogophora meticulosa. The sequence continues at coordinate 7,202,928 of LR990526.1, read as the reverse complement.
ATTTCTTTCGCGATTAAGTTGAAAAACGATCAAAGAAATTTGACACATCGGGGTAGCTTGATTTGCTGGCCTCTGTACTATAATATTATCTTATAGCTGTCAATTAAACTGGTTTAGTCTTTAACGGATGTAACAGTCTCAAACTGAAATAAAATGGATTTTTCCTTTTCGTTGTTTATCAAATTAAATAGAAGGAAAATTATACAGTATTAAATTCTGCTACGCAAAAACGTGTCTTTTTTTTGCGTGGTAGGTGATAACTAGCCTTGGGATGGAGGATCCTCAAAGGGGGACCTTGTCATGGTATCCTCGGTAAAGGACACGGAGAGCATTTTTAAAATAAAAACAAACAGTTCGTCATGTCGGTACTCGGACTAAGAGGTCATGCCGTGATGAAAACATTTGTCAGTCATCAAAACAGTTACACATTTAATTAAATAATTATTTTTTTTGTGTCATAATTATAACTATTTTTATTTTTCTTTTATTTTTAATTTGTATAGAATTGTGTGCCTGAGCCCGAGCTTAATAGCAGCTTCTTCTTTCTTATTGTCTAGATTTTACTGACTATCATAAGATCGCCGATTGACTGCCCAGGGTGTGCCATTACGAATGATGCAATAGGGTAGAGTCCTTAAAAATTCTGATTGGTCCGAAAGTTGGATTACTCAAAAATACTAGACACGTATGTTTTGGTAATCTTACTGATGGACTAGATAGACTTAACATATTATTACCTAGGACACATCCCTATCGTGGGCGAGCAGAACCGCATGATAAAAAATCCCTTATGTCACTTTTCTGGATGTGCGCTTAGCTTAAGACTTAATTTAAGCGCACATTGTGGCCGCAGTTACTTAAGTCTTAAGTCATTAACTCTCTTTCTTCGAGACATTGACATTGACATAGTCTAAGTAGGATGTAGACCACTACCAAAAAAGAGACTACTAAATCCCACGCTGGCCTCTGGGTATGTATAGGAGCTTAGGAGATAATAAGGAAGGCCCTAAGACAACCGTGCGGCTAAGTTTTCAATATCATATAACTACCTATTATTGTAAAGTAATGCATTTACTTAAGTAGCGATTCAAGTAAACGTGGGGAAAATACTGAAGATTATAAACAACAATATTCAGGTTTATAATCATCTTCACAAGGCTAACGTGCTTATAAATAAAATAAATCGCATTCCTATTACTAAAGTTTTTTTTTTTGTTTAATGTGTGTGTAATGGATCGTGTCGTACATATAAAATAAAACCGATCAAGTTCGTGTTGGACCATGCACAGTGAAAGGTTCTGCTTGGGATGTTTTGTTACGTATGTGTTGACAAACATGTGTTGAAACATGTATTTGAACCACCTAACCAACCACGTTAAAACTTTTCACAAAATTAAACAACTGGCTATTAAAAAAACTAACAAAAATGCTGCTGACATTATAAAGGAATAAAATAATAATGTGTGATTTACTGAATGATTTCAATACAAAAATGCTGTGTGCTTTGATTTTATTTTGCAATCGATATCCATCACCATTTATTGTACCGTTTCTGTAGGTACCTACAGCAAATTATGTATCTATTCTCATATGATAAAGTTCTAAATATGATTATTCTAATTACAGAATTTATCCTCATACTTTTTTTTGTTGAATTTCTGCTCGGCGAATGACTTGGTTGCGACGAAACAAAAACACTAAATTACGCGCCTTAACACATCAAAACACAATAAGAAAACTATTTTAACAGGAGCTAACTCGTAGTCTGACACTTAACTCATTCAAATATTGATGGTAGTTAAATATGGGTAACAATAGTTTATAAGTTTTTAAACAGATAAAACCAAAGAAAAATAAAAAACAAATGACAATAACCACCATATACAAAGATGGTCCGAAATATGTGTATATTAGACTCGCTTTACCGCCTTTTTACGCCAAATTATCTGTGGCGTGCCATATGTAAAATGGTGGCTAGAAATCGCCACAGCTGCTCTGTGGAATGTTGGATTTAGGCGCCAGAGTTGTTTTTTCGATGAATGTAATGTGAAGGAATGATTACCATGTTGTGAGAAGAGTTTTGAGTATGAATGTGCAGGGTTACAAGAGTAGAGATGACTATTATGTATATATATATGACTATTGAGATGACGGCAATTAGAGATGTATGGAAGAAGAAAATATGCTGCGCCGACCCCAAATAATTGGGATAAGGGCAGGAGAATGACGATGATGAGTTGTTTTTTCGATGAAATTAAATGAGTTAGTATTTTAATCATTCAAGTAGTATATGAGACACGATTAGGTGTTAAAATCACATAAAAAACTTATTATTTTTAACCTAGCGCCGATGACTTCTTAAAAACTGACATCAGTGATGGTGCATAATATTCTAGACCCGGTATATAATCCTACATAATACCTCAAACGTGTTTCTCTATTTGGTTTCATAAAAAATGTAAGTTATTGTCAGAAGTTTGGTGAAATAAAAATATGAGACACATTCGTCAAGTGTGAGATTAAATTACTTATTCCGAATAACTCTATTAAATTGAACTCTAGATGGCACCTACATGTAATGACTTAATTAAAGTGCACTACTACAAATAGGTATTGCATTTCAATCTAGTGTTAGCGAGAACGGCCACGTGAGTTTAGGCTGCTGTTAAAATGTTAGAATATGGCTATAATTGCTCATATGCATTGAACTTTTAAAACTACTGATTCTATGTTCCTAATACCCGATTTCACTAACACGAAGCCACAACTAAATGAAGCGCCTACGTATTTTTTCATTTTTGCACTTTAGTGCGGTGTTTTTTTATTTATTTTTTGGTATGGGCATCTCGCAGTTTATTCTTCAGGGATATCTTCTGCTTTACCGAACTTTCCTGTGGGCATAAAAAACTTAAAAGCTAAGCGACCAATCGCTAAGGGCACCCCTTGCGGGGTACGGGCCTCGGCTCAGGACGTAGCTGGGAGAGAACAGCAAGGGACGGGCTCTATCTAATACATGTATTATTTAGGGACTAATTTAAATAACTACCGGTTCAGCTATGTTCCCAAGTAAAGGGTCGGGAGTACCAGTTCGCTTTTATTTACACGTGTTGCCTAGTATTCGTAACAATTTCAAATATGCTACTGTACACTTTCAGAATAAAATGTTTCTAGAGGGATTAATTATTATAGACTTTATAATTTGACGAAGTCACTATATTGCTATTTGTGCATCACTAACCAGAAAAGCGTATTTGTAACAAACTTAGAAGCCTTTGTACTCTGTAAAATATTGCTAAGATCCGATTTCTCTGAGGGTTGCGACTGCGGAGTTCGGATAACCGACACCTTTCATGACAATGATGAACGAAGGGACCACGATGTATTAAGCAGACTACGTATCAGGTCAAGTCACACTTTGACCTTAAGCTGGTCAAGTATGTAGTGTAAGTAGAATGTGAGGCCAGCTTATATCTACAGTTTTCAAGTATGTTAAAACCTCCTATTTCCCGTGGTAGTAGGCAGAACCTACAGAACGCCACCTACTACGATCCTTACATACTTCTTTTGCTTCGTTTATGTTCATACATAATACACTAAACTGTATAGTGTTTTATGTGGTAGGTCAGGTGTGTAGACTACCTTTTTGAAGAACGCCCTAGATGGATGTATACTTATCTAAATGGAGATGCCAATAAGATGAGTGTATATCCTTCTAGGGCGTCCACTCCCATCGTTTTCACTTCTATCTGATAAAGCAATGAAGCGATTATCTCTACTGACAGTTTCAAATATTTTGTTTTTTTCAGCACAAAGTTGCATGTGTTTATTAGTGTTTTGCTACTTGACAAACGTTTCTAATTTGTCACAATTTATGAAAACGTGACTCAACCGTTAAAATGTTAGAACAAAAAATTCAACGCCCTGACAGATGACGGTAAAAGTTACTAGTACTTAATGATTATTATCAGTAGAAACTACAAGTTATTAACTTACCAGTATTTAGATAGGTATGAAAAACAGATTTCTTGCAAAAATTACACGCAGATATTTGGACTGCTTAGAAACTTATAACGACAAAACATTCACGGAAATAAAAATACACATATAAATTTCATGAAATGGTATGTAAAACTGCGCGTAAGAAACATTTAAAAGCAACTGAGGAACTGAATACCATGAACATGAATTTAACAATTGATATGCGATATCTTAGACGTAAAAAGAATTGTTGAATGTAATTACCCTAGTTTAGTTACAAATATTTACCTAATTTGGTCACAATTTATATCTATAAGGTCTTCTTATTTTTTTTGTAAAGTAGGAAATTGGCTTTGAGCTAGTCTTACTAGTCGGTTGTAAAAAGGCCGCCTATTCGTCCAAGCCGATCATTGATTTCGGTGATGTTCGGTAATGTAAGTACGTCGCGCTTCGCTTCATGTAGGAACGGGTTTTCGTTACTTTGCATTTTGTTCTAGTAGGTATTGTTTATGTAAGTAGTGTTCTAAAGAAAAATAAAATAAACATCAGTGACTGTAGAACTGTGAGACTGATTTAAAAAAAGATTATTATTCAAGAAGGTTCCGATTTCATTTCATTCATCCTATTTTTTAAGCATAGAAGTATGACTAGTCGGTACAACATAAACCTTAAATCAAATTTAATTTGGTTTTCCCGTAAATAATTTCAGATTTAAATCAGGATTTGGGCCCGATTGGTGGCAATAGGCTCGCCCCCCATTACACTAAACTGGCAAAATATGTGTGCACTATAGGTACAGAGGCTGGCACATCAAGCTGGCCCAATATGTCAAATTTCTTTGATAGGTTTTCAACTTTATTACCAAAGAAAGGTTCATGTTCCATTGGGAAAATCTGACAGTTTGGGGTAGCTTGATGTGCTGGCGTCTGTAAAACTGCATAACTGTACTGAGAATCTTGGCATGATGTTATGTTAATATGTTTTGTCTTCTAATTTGGAAAAGCAAAGACGTTTAGGTTTTTTATTATAATGAAAGTGAGTAAAAGAGACTTCGTATCTGACTGTCTCTTGTTTTAAGTGTAGGTAGGTCCCTATAAAAACTAATACAACCAAGCCTGACCTGGCGTTTCACAGTCAGTCACACAGTTATTTAATTAATTAATTTTATTCTTAAACCATCCAAAAATAAACTGCGTTCCAATGGATTTGTTTGGTGTAAAAATCATAAGCCATGATTCCTATTAAGTGAATACTAGCACTTAGAACCTTAGGAAGACCAAGAACAATAATTCAGAAAGCTTCCTACTAATGTTCTAATGATATATCAATTTAATGATTCGTGTGCTTGTAGGACCAGATGTATGAATATAAAGGCGGCGTTTTATAGTTTCTGCCTACCCCATAGGAAAAATAGGAAGACTTGAGTTTATGTATGTAATAATTTTGTTGTTATTATAGTTTTGATCCTCAAATCTATCATAACAATAGCATTAGGATTAAGTTATTAATTTCATAGTTTGTTGTGTAGACTAAATTTTTATTAAAGTTAATTCTAAACCAAAAATGTGTTGTTTTGTACGCCATAAATGGCAAAACTGTTATTTCAAGACCTTGCACATTATTTGATGTAAACTCATGTTTTACAATAAATATATTCTATTCTATTCTATTCCATTCAAATGCATCAAGGTTAACTGGGTAGGTTTGTTTATAAATTGATGAAATGCTATTCCTATTGATTGAATAAAAACATTCCAGCTGTGGACTGGAATTCCTGACTCAGTATTTTCAAATCGATTCTAGGACAATCGCTTTTCCGATTAATGGTTCGCCGACTATTTCATATATATCGGACTTTATCAACGACAAACGATTTGCTGTCATAACTGTTCCTCTATATGAATGTTTGAACTCTCTGGTTCAGAAGTTCATAGATTCAAAATAGTGTTGGGCCTGCACTGGTCTCTGTCCGACCGGTCGTTGTGTTTTTCCATTTAAATTTTCTCAAGATTCCGGATTTGTTCCCAGTTCATGCCAATAGGATCGCCTCCTATTACATAACTCTTGACTGACGAAATGAGAGTGTTCTAAAAAAAGATGCACTGCTTAACCCTCTTAACTCTTAGGGATAACAGTGTGTGAAAGTGGTGTTTTGTTAGTGTAGGGATTTTTAGTTATCAGCTCGTGGAATATTTTTTATCTTCTTCAACAAATAGTGAAAATATTTTATTTAAAGACAAAAAGACTCTAAAATACTTGCGAGTTGGGTGGGGTGGGGTGGACCGCCCCATCGCTTACCATATATATGTAGGTGAGATAGTGGCATTTTGTCAAGCCAAGGAGTGAAATCGAGATAAAAAATCGAGGTAATCGAGATCGTGTTATCCTGAGATAGATAGGGCCCCTTTTTGGCTTTGCACAGGTCAAGTTATTTTTGTAACCATGTTTATTTTCTGTGCGTATCCCCAGTAAATAATTTTGTTTCTTACTTTTATTTCTTTTCTTTTTTTTTGTTTTCTTTCTAGATATTGATGATGATTGACGACCGATGTGGCGCGGCGGGCGAAGGTCCGCCTGCGACGCAAGAGGTTGCGGGTTCGATTCCCGCCTTGGGACAAATGTTTGTACGATCTACAAATATTTGTTCCGGGTGTTCTGGGTATTTCCTATGTATAATAAAAATATCTATATATGTAATGTATTGTATTAAGTATATCAGTCATCTAGTACCCATAACACAAGCTCTGCTTACCTTGGGGCTAGATGATGCTGTGTGGATTGTCCAGCAATATTTATTTATTTATTGGTTTGGGTACGTGATCGAAAATAATGTTTTGCAGACAAAAACATGGAACAATCGTGATGCGAGTGAATTATTCGTAGAAGAATATTCAAGCCACAATATTGTGTGTACTTGTTACACAATATTTGTTATCACACCTACAAATATTGTTTAAACAATGATTACCTACCTGGTAAAGTTTAAGTTTGCTTTAAATAAATATTTTTCCTCAATATTTACTAAAGGAGTAAGCACGTGTTTTATCATATCCTTAATACTCATTCATTACAAAATTAAACAGGTGTATTTTATTTTGCATAAACCTGTATTACTTATGAGATGTTAGAAGCTAGTTGCAAGGTCACCAATAGTCGTTGTCTATGGAAAAGATAGGGGTAGAAACCCCATAGTTGCGCTGTTAAAATTAATTGCCTTTATCGAGTACAGTATTTTTAATATTTACTAGCTGCGCCCCGCGGTGTTACACTCGAACTGTCAAACTACAGTATTAATGTGTGTAAAATTATAGTATTAATAGGCATGAGAGGACAGAGTAAGCTTGTCATGAGGTACCTACCAGGTTAAATATAAAACAAAACGGTCATTATCTTATGAATATTATTCCACCATCCGTCTCTATTATTCCACCATATTGTTTTTTTTAACTTTGAGATATGGAGTCTAAACATCTCAGGATTGGTTAAGCATTAACAGGAATTATGAAACCTTAAATTCCAGGCACTTCGTTCTAATCTAAATGTTACTATCATACACACACACACACATACTTTCCATCACAATCCGATGGGAACCCTGAAGTTAAAGTTGGGATGTATATATAGTACACCTACATTTCGCAAGTTATGATTAAGTCCCATGTAATAGATGGCGAGCCTATTGCCATCAATAGGGCACATATTCAGGCTTTGAGCTGCTGCTGAGAAATTCCAAATCCGAAAATCCAATACCGCTTGACCCAACCCGGGAATCAAACCCAAGACCTCACGCTCAGCAGTACCGCTAGCGACCACTAGACCAACAAGGCAGTCAGACAGAACAACAAACTTAATGCCTTAAGAATTCCTCTGTTCTAGAACGTAAATAACGCATTGAATAAATAAGTGGCGTTAGCATTATGAGTAGGTAAGGTATGCAATTACCTCGCAGTTGAAAAATGTAAAACAAAAAAATGCACTTATTTAAGAGTGCGAACAAAGACATTTTCTCAATCACGCGCGTTTTTGCTTATCCACGATTTTTTCAGTTGCAACGAAAGATGACTACTTCCTCGGAATAAGATTATATCGTTGTCTAACTGTCTAACTATCTGTCTGTCAAGACCCTTTTTCTCGGGAATTCGTAAAGTTATCAAGTTGAAATTAAGCTCAGATACGTACGTCTACGGTCCCTTAGAGCTGTATAATCAAGTTTCTAAGTGAGCCCAATTTATAAATAAAGCCATTTATTTGACATATTATAATACTAGCAAATAAATCAAAACCTATAGGTTACCCACTTCCCGTTGATTTAGAATCATGAAATTTAGCAAGAGAAGCAAGGAAAAAGTCCAAAATTTTTAAGTTCGTGGTTTTATCGCATAAAAATGGTTTTCGAAATTTTAATTATTTTGGTGAAGGTAGCTGAACCTTATTACCTTACGTTTCTACGGAACCGCCGGGGCACAAGTCAGACTGGCTCTTGTCAGGTTTTTTATCCCTATAAATCATTACATTTTTTCCTTAAATAAATAAATAAATTACCATAATTATGTACAAATTGAAAATGAATTCAAATTAGAGGCAACTTCGTAAATTCGAGATAGTTTAATTATTCTCTGATTTTTCCTTAGGGCCCTAACGAGTATCATTTGGTATATACCAAATTGACATATGTAAACAATGTATAAATATATTAGTCTTGCCTGCCTGCTTCACGTTAAATCAAATTTACTTTTGAAAATTTTGATTTACATCCGCTCTTAATAATACGTAATATCAAATTCATAATAAAATATAAGTCCATTGTTTTCAATGAAAAAGGGTTAGAAACAATGAGCTGTATGTATGTTTAGTATGGATGAGTTTATAAACTTTGCCACGTTATGATGACATTTTTTATAGCTATGTCGAATCGTACTGGCGCATTCATTGAAGAGGAAATAACTCTAATAAATTAAATAAAGACTCACTGCCTCAAACTACCGCTAAGCTTCAAATCTACTATTTCAAATCTAGAATTCAAAAGACACCAAGATATTCTTTTGACCGAATTTCTGTCACAACCACAAGTCAAACAGGACAGTAAAATAAATCAACAAATATCCTTATCTACTTCTGCTACTATTAACAAGTCATATAAAGAACTGGTTCATTCATAACATTTACACGTTAACCTGTATTTAAAATAGCCCTTTTAATTCAACATGGAAACTAATAACCATATATTGTAAAAAATTTAGTTAAACAAATTGAAATAAGTTCAATCATAGATAATTAATACTGCTCTTTAGCACTTCATCAGTACATCCCAATAGTTAATTAATAATAATAATTGTTTATTTGGTCAGACAGCAAATAGTCAACGGGTTAGTGTACAGACGCCAGCACATCAAGCTACCAAAAACTGTCAGATTTTCCCAATTGAACATAAACCTTATTCTTTTGTTGTAAAGTCTAAAATCTATCAAAGAAAGTTGACAGATAGGGGTAGCTCGGTGTTCTGGCCTCTGTACAAGGTCTTAAAAACTATGTGAATGTAACTATGGATAAGTAAATATGCAAACAAATAGTTGATACGTTTACGTCTTGAAAGTGCTTACACAGTAAACTACCCGCCACAGCAAATCCTACTAATCCTGACCCTGCACGAAGTGATTAACTACCTTCGTTCTCACATCACACACAAAATAATAATTATATTTTAGAAAAATACTTTTGCAATTATTTGTTAGTATTTTTATTTTTTTATTATATTATATTTTACTGCCTACATGATAATCTTCACTTGCTCTACGAATGCCGCCCCTACCGCCACGGGATAAAAAACCGTACCAAAGTAACTCATTTATCTTAGAAACAAATAAAACACTCATTTCTATTCTACTATTTGATGCACTGTACACCGTTATTTTTTTATATCCATCATTAGGATTAGAATAATTATTTAAATCTTTTCCTTTTCAAATTAATCGTTAGAACCTTACCCTGGGTTACATTATATTCTGACTGGCCACTTAGTATAACCTGTGGAGATTATTTTTTAAACAAAACTTATCATAGACAAATATAAAATAAAAAAAAACTTACTTGTGTTTAATTGATTAAAATTGGAACACGTTTCTCTTATATTCCATGAGCGCGTGTAACGTGTGCCGCTCGCAACTTGAAATAATACTGACACTTATGTTGTAGTCAGCCATTATAATATTTACATTGTGCCTTCGACGCGACACTATCGATATGATTGACGTTATCATCTGTTATGCTACCTCTCATGCATCCGCTATAAGGGATCTTACTTGGGATATTTCTTATCTATCACACTTAAGGACCTAAGTAGGTATCTCGTTTTCTTTTATCCGGTTGAAAGTTGTTTTACTAATCTTGCAAAATAATATGCAATTTTTTTCTTATGTAAAAAGATACCTACCTATAAAATTTGACGTTGATAAAATTTGGGCGAATTTAGGCGTATCAGTCAAAAGCGGTGCTGCTGAGTGTTCGATTCCCAGGTCTGGAAATGTGATACTGGAATATACCTTCAGGAGTTTCTCCGTAGTAGCCCGGAGTCTAAATATGTGCACTGTCGATGGAAATAGGTTCGTCCTCTGTTACGTGGAACTTGAACATAACTGACGAAACGTGTCTGTACTACCTTTCCAGAAATTCAGGCGCAACGTTACATGAATTACTTTCTACCAATTAATCTCATCATTATCTGTCTAGCCTTTTCCCAACTATGTTGGGGTCGGCTTCCAGTTTAACCGGATGCAGTATTTTACATGGAGCGACTGCCTATCTGACCTCAACGACCCAGTTACTGGGCAACACTATACCCCTTGGTGAGACTGGTTGTCAGGCCTTCCGGCTTATGACTACCCGTAATGACTGTCAAAGATCTACAAATAACAGCCGGGATCAACGGCTTGACATGCTTTCTGAGGCACGAAGGAGTCTCGATATGTTGCGAAAGGTCACCCATGCTCAGTCTGACCTCGGCAAGCATAGCTTAACCTTCGATCAACCCGTGCGGCTTTTTTTATGTAGCCACGCTCCTCTACCAATTAATGTAAAATTTAAAATAGCTTACTTATGGTGTAAAAAAAATATTATAACTTATAGCCAACAAGCTAAGTCACAGATTGAAGTAAATGTTACTACTAAATAAGTAACTAAAAATAAGTCTGGTTCTTCGATACGGCTGAATTATTAACTTGTTTTTTTTTTCTACTGGATAAACCAAGGAAGAATGTGAATTAATGTTGGTCTTGTCATACGGTGATGTGCTACCACAGTTCCTCTGTGTGGTTATTTCCTCAACATACCATCTCAGACACAAATCTGCATAGTGTTCCTTTGATCTGGAGAGAGACTGGCCTCTGAGTTCATTTCTGGGTATTCTTCTCAGAATAGTCATTTAAAAAACCATGACGTCATCTAGTTTTAGATCTTTGGAAGAAATAATGACGTGTAAAAGATTTTTTATAAACCGATCACTCACCTTCATTTTTTTCCTTTTATGAAAACGTTGCCCTATGAAATTTTTCCTGTGTCGTGGGTGCGTTTACAAACATTTAAAGTCACATACACGAACAGACAGACCTAGAACAGTTGTTCCGGGTACACACGAACAGCCAAGTGTTCGTGTATGTTACTACCTATAGGCCATACAAATATTTGTTCCGTACAGGAATCGAACCCGTGACACGCGGCGTAGCAGCTAATCAATCAGCCACTGCACCAACCGGCAATTAGATGACAGTGTCAATGTTTGTGTGCTAATGGGTCATATGTGTGAGATGTGTGGTTTGCACCAACCAAATAGTTACCCTTTTATATGTTTTTATCTACATTGGCGCTGAACATTTCCACGAAACAAACTGGACGCGACCAGCAGTGTAAATAAGGTAAGCAAGTCAGAAAAAGATATCCAAGAAAATTCTTTGTGTTTGTTGATGAAGAGTTCTTTACACTTTGCTCAGAATAAATTATTAAGTAATAGGATCATACACTGTAGACACGTGTGTGAGACAGACCGGTCAGTGATCGCGCAGTAGAGTGCTCTTTTTGCATAAATAAGTATTGCGCTCACAGAGGAGTGTGAGATTTGTTATAATTCAAGTTTATCCGGAGAAGTAGTACTGTGAACTAAAAAAGTAGCTCAAACAGTCTCCTGATGGTGTTGTCCGAGCGATGTCCTGTCCCTGTTGCAGAGGTGGATGCAGCTTCATACTAGCGTTTCTCCTGGTACCAATTTAATGTGCATAATTTCATTTATATTTAATTAATTCTATATATGACATTTTTGTATTTCATTTTAATTGTATTTATGACATTGTGTATTTAATTTAATTGTGTGTGTCATTGTATGTGTAATTTTAATGTATATTAGCTGTAATACACTCGAGAGCAATGAATCCGGGTCACTTAAAGAATCCTAAAAATCTCGGAAACTAAAAATGCTAGGTTAATGCAATAAATTGTATTTAATAGACAATGTAATACTCCTTAAATGAAGGTATTAAAACTTCTTAGTTATTGTAAAGTTATATCATAAAAAAATCAAATTTGAAAAAGGGCCACTTTCGAAGATGGAACTACGAAATTACAGCATTTGGTTTTGCTTTTGTTTGTAATCTGTCATTTATGTGGGTACATAAACCATGTTGATAGTGCTCTATATTCATTATTCAAGCTGAAATTATGTCGCTTACGCCTGAAGAATGCACCAGAATACTTACAATGCTGGAAGCCGGCCGGAGTCAGCGCGATACAGCCAGGACTGTCGGTGTGTCGCTGTCAACAGTACAAAGAGTTCTCCGACGTTACGAAGAAACTGGTTCTAACCTACGCAGACCAGGAACGGGCAGAACCAGGTGTACCACAGCACGAGAAGACCGATACTTGGTGAACACCATGCTTCGAAATCGCTTTCTCACAGGAACTGAACTCACAAATCAGTTTCGACGCCTCGGAGGAAGTAACCCAAGTGCATGGACAGTAAGACGTCGGCTTGCTGAATCTAACTTAAAACCCCTTAGACCTGCAAACGGCCCTAAACTGGAGCGTGGGCATCGTATTTCAAGACTAACATATGCCCAGAGCCACGTAAATTGGAGTATTGAAGATTGGTCAAAAGTTATGTTCTCCGACGAATCAAAATGTATGCTCTACAAGCACGATGGAAGACACAGAGTGTATCGAAGACCAGGGGAAAGATTCAAGCAAGCATGCATCGAAGAAAAAGTAGCCTACGGTGATGGGTCTGTACTTGTGTGGGCCGGAATTTCTTCTGAAAGTCGCACAGAGCTGGTGATCATAGAAAACGGCTCTTTAACTAGCGTAAGATATGTGGAAGAAATCCTCAATGATCACGTTGGTCCATTTATGGTCAATTTAGGTGAGGATGCTATATTTGTGCATGACAATGCTCGACCTCATACAGGTAGGATTGTGAATGACTACCTTCCAGAGATGAACATTACTCGTATGGAGTGGCCAGCGCGCAGCCCGGATATCAACCTGATCGAGCATGCTTGGGACGAGCTAGGCAGATGCGTAAAACAACGAAACCCTCCCCCAATCACGCTTCGTGAGCTCAAAATTGCTCTCACAGAGGAATGGGAGAATATTCCCCAAAATCGTATAAGGAACTTGGTGTACAGCATGCCAAACCGCGTAAACGCAGTAATGGAAGCACGAGGAGGCAATACGAAGTATTAAAATTCAAGAAAATCGTAATAAAGTTCAAAAATTTCATGTTTCCTATTTTTGTTTTAAGGAGAGATCAGCAGTTTTTTTCTTTATGTAATTTTGTGTTAATAAAATGTATGGTGACTCATATTTTTTTTACTTTCATTTAAGGAGTATTACATTGTCTATTAAATACAATTTATTGCATTAACCTATCATTTTTAGTTTCCGAGATTTTTAACATTCTTTAAGTGACCCGGATTCATTGCTCTAGAGTGTATTTTATTTTAATTTTGTGTAAGTACATAATATGGACATTGTCTGAATTAAATGAATAATAATAATAAAACCCGACTACTGCAAAATCACATTCCAAAAAGTATTGAACAGGAGAATATTACTACCGTCGTCGCAAGCCGCCTTGTCGAGCTAGTCAGTAACTAATAGTTTTTGAATTATTTTGTGGTAATAATACATTTATTTTCGAAATGTGCCTTTTCATTTAATACACAAAATAGATTCATAAAAAAAAAATATCACACACGCACTGTAAATTAAATATGGCGCCCCCTAGATAGAGGTATCCATATTTAATTTAAACGCCGTCATGTAGCTAGCGGACGATCAAGACGGTCAACAATACCTTATTTGTCAAATATGATAAGTAGTTTAAAAGCTATGAGGGCTATATAATATCTGTTCCCTCATAGCTTAACACATACCAGTAAAAATCATAACCATCCTTTTTGGTTCGCCGTGGTCGGTTGTAAACAGTCACATTCGTAGTCATCAATATATACATGTATACAATATGATTATACGTTGCAAAACGTGACGTCTGTATGTCTGTTAATCCGCTTAATATAAGTTGACAACCACTACTAATTCTTTTAATAAAGCCAAATCATTGATTAACATTGATTGACCAAATTTGAATGTTCTATTCGCCAAAAGAAGTTTCGAGATTCAACTGAATACTAAGAAAATAGAATTGATGAAATAAATTAAAATATATTGATAGTAACCATTTATTTCTTCAACAATGATAATAATATTAATACACGAAAAGAAAAAAAAAGAAAATAAAGAATCACAGGGCATCAAAAAGTTCATCCTCATTACTGTCAACGGGATAAGTGCCAAGAAGGCTGGCAGCATTCCCATGTTGAATGGCAATGAATCAGCATTGCCATTCAATATGACCCTAAAAAAGGCCAAATATTTATAGTTGTAATGTTCCTTCTAGTACTTATATTATTGTACCTTGGATGTAGATGTTTGCTGTATTAAAAAGCCTGGCACAACAAATTCTAAGAAAAAAATGAATTCCGCATTTGAACCCGTCAAGCAGGTTTTAAACAGATCTGCAGAAGACAAGCAAGAAACGCTGGACTAAACTTAACTCTCTAAATAAAATATTGTATATTTAAATTTTATTTTAATAAAAGGATATATTATTATATTGTTAGCTCAAGCGCCTGTCAAACGATCACACATAAGAATTTATACCTACTAAGCTACTTGTTGCCCTGAAATTAGATCGGGAAAGGCTTAACGATTTATGGTAAAGAATAGTGGTTGATTATGGCCCTGTTAAAATGGTATTATTGTAGCGGCTAATAACTAAGAAACAAAAAACTGGAGGAAGGTAGTAAGGTGCTGGTAAGAGATCTTGACCGTATATCCGGAATTGCGCTGATATACCCACGGCAATTCCAGGTTCCACACCCTTGCTGCGGGGAACCTCTCGCTTCCGGCTGTTGTGTCTACCATGGTCGGGAGCGTCGCCTCCTTTGGCGAAACCGTGATGCTCGCAAAGGAGGGGGCGGAAAGGTAGAGAGGCTGCCTAGTCTCTGCCCTCCCGCAGCAGACGCACTGATCGTCGTAGGGTGGCCGAATTCTGGCCACCGTAGGGCGCGGCCTGCTGACGACAGTCACGGTCTTGTCGTCCGATCAGCAGCAGGCCTCGAGGCGGCGGCGTTCCGCGCGCGCCTCAAGTGGAGTCCTGCGGCCAGGGTGACGGCCGCAGTGGGTGACGTGGCCCGTCTGACCATCTGGCGGGCCAATACCTACTTTGGAGTTGCGTTCACGGTCAAACCTTATTTAGATTTTAACAAATTTTATGACCTAAGTTTCAGTTTATCAATTGATTATCTCGACAGTGTATCTAAAAGAAGCCTTCTAGATACACTGTCGAGATAATCGATGCGCATGAGCCGCGGACACAGTGTTGCCGCGGACGATCGTACCCACGTCGTGATAAGGTGCTCGGTGCTACGTCGAGACAAGTGCTGGTGAAAACCCAAACGGTCTCTAACAGTTCACGTGCTTATGATGTGCAAGGTAATTTATTGTTACGTAAGCTTTTATTTCTTTTGTACCAAATCATCCTTCTGTTCTTATCTCAATTTTTTTGGGGTCGGCCCAGCCTGCTCGGGCATGCTCTGGATCGTCACCTCCTTCCTAGCAACATCATCTTTCGAAAAATTTAACCCATCTATAATTTCTTCGGTAGGTATTCCTCTACTCTTGTAACCACTACTACATTCATGCCCAAAGCTAAACATACTTATCTAGTATGGATTAAAAAAATATATATCCTCAATTTCCTGGCATTCTGAAGAACTCTTACTATCAGTATATAATATGTGGTACTAGTACTACCTTGCCTGGACAGACTTATCTTTGTTAAATTTCTGTACAAGGATTTTGGGTAAGTTCTACAGGTCATAGAGGAAAGGATTCATGAGCTCAATACATTAAAGAAAATAAAAGTGTCACTATAGTGCCATATTTCCCAATACGTGCAAAGTACATATCAATTTCTTCCATAATCCAATATAGGTTGCTACCCCAAATCGGGAATCGCAGTTTTATGGGAGGCAAAGTTTGTATGTGGAACTTGGCACCAATACTATTCTAAACAACAACAAGTAAAGTACTTCAACGTTTTCATGGTTATTAGTGGCAAGGTTATTAGTGCTGGCAGAATTTAAGCACTTAAGCTATTTCAGAAAAGTTGAAAATGTGGAACGTGCCATGTGTTTAGGGTGTAACAAATTTGCCATGGACGCGATTATATTAAAATGAACTCCCAATAAATATAATTAAATCAGCGGAGCCCTTTAATCAATAGTGATTAGCTTTCGACCCAGTCCTGTGAGGCAGTGGTCTTAAGTGAACTGATTTACAGTAGAGTTCTTTTTTTTTAACGTTGCCCCACACTAGGAATTTCTCCTGTGTCGTGGGTGCGTTTTACAAACATTTAAAGTCACATACACAAACAGCCAGACCTGGAACCACTACCTGTAGGCCATACAAATATTTGTTCCGTACGGGAATCGAACCAACGACACGCGGCACAGCAGTCGATCGCTCAGCCACTATGCCAACCGTGCCTTAAATTATTATACGTTTTTCAATGACGACATGACTTTTGAAACTTAAGCTCAAATCTTTGCGTATATTATAATTTTATAACATATCAACACGCCTGTTTACCTCGGAGGACTACGCAGAGGTGTGGTGTGGGTGGTGTGGTGTGGGTGTACTATAAGTATAGTACACCCACATTTTGCTATTTATGTTGAAGTCCCATGTACTAGAGGGTTATTGTCATCAGCCGACTACAAATCCAGAATCCGGGCTGTCACTGAGGAATTCCTGACGGTAAAACCCAATAACACTTTGACCAACCAGGGAACTGAATCCAGGACCTCGTGCTCGGTAGGGATTACGACCACTAGGCCAACAAGGCAGAAAATAATAATAGTCTAATATAATTTCCCAAAATTATACAGTAACTCATCATCATCATCATCAGGCTATACTAGTCCACTGCTGGACATAGCCCTCTCCTAATGAGCGCAATAGCGCCCTGTCTTCAGCTTGCCGCATCCAGCATCTGCCTGCAGTCTTTAGCAGATCATCATCCCACCTGGTCAGAGCGCGTCTACGTTTGCCAAGTACAGTAACTATTACTTAGCATTTGTCCAACAATAGAGGAGCGTTCCCTTGCAGAATTGGTTTGAGAGTGCGGGTGGGATAGTGTAATACAGGCGCATGGTAGGGAAAGCACGGGGGTGAAATATGAATGTGAGTTGAAGTAGCAAGTAGCCGGGTAGTCCATTTCTACGCAGTGAAGTAGTATTTAGGGAAGATCTACCCCGGATCTGCCCTAATTCCATCAAGGTTTATATGGCTCCAAGAAAAGGTAAGAATATGTGCGTCAATGCCAATGACACTCGCCAAAACCCATGACGACGCAAAACTAAGAACTCTTAAACCTGCAATTTCATTTCTTGATAAAATATACCATCCGCACGTGTCAAAATTTATCTGTATCATGTGGCCTATCATTTTGAGTACCTACTTAAAGTTACCAAGACGAAGACAGCTATCTACATGTGTCAATAAGCTCATGTCAGATTTAGAACGTTTCAGATTTCAATTTTCTTTGTTAACACTCTAGATAGGACAGTACGTGTGGTAGTAATACTTGGGTCCGATATTTAAAAAAAATACGAATAAGAAACTCCTTCTTTTTGGTGTCAATGACAATTTCTATAGAGTCGGCCCAGAAAATATAGCTATTAGTTGGGCGCCATCAGCATAATATTAATAAGCCTTTTATCTTTTAATAATACAAATGAATAAAATTGAGTTATCGGTTTATTTTGTTAAAGTAACAGCTTTTTACTGAATGCATATGAAAGTTTATATGATAGTTATACCAAATGTATGTCTGTCTATATGTTTGAGGTAATCTCCAAAACATCTGGACCGATTTTGACAAGACTTTCACTGGTAAATATTTGATGTAATAAGGAGTACCAAAATCTACTTTTATTTTTTCTGCTCGAAAAAATTAAAACTCATATATTTTACGTGGACGAAATCGCGGGCGCAGCTAATATCCTTAATGATATAGTAAATTAATTACACAGCTGTCACTTTTTCCTGCCTCAGACTTCTCATCCAGTCATTAGTTGTACATTTCATAAGGTCGTCTTCCCATCTTTCCAGTGGGTAGCAATTTTTCTAGAACATTTCTCTTTGTCCTGACGTGTTACGTGATCGGCTCATTTTCATTTAAGTTTCTTGCAGTGGGTTAATGCATCGCATCCGGCGCCATCAGTAACGTCCATCAAATCCTGCAGCGTGCGAGGTATCAGGGACGAATAGGAACCGTTTGTGATTGAAGATTGATCGATGAAGGTCGCAGAGAATCTCTGGGTGAAGCACAAGGCCGCTCGATGAAGCGAATAATGGAATGCTTGGAGAAGTCCTTTACCTATCCCGCCATAGATTGACATTCCGCAGAAGTATGATGATTTAAGTCCTGTGAATCACTGATACTAAAAAGAAAAAATCGTGGGAATATAGATTTATTGTTAATACGTATTTATGAAAACCAAATCAAATTAAATTTATTAATCAAATTATGCATTAACAGGATTTGGTTTCACTTATTTCAATAAAAATCTCATTAGCTTAGAAAGAAGTGGTAATTTTTTACAGTTTAAAGTAGGGTAAGTCTATCACCCTTCCACCCTGTAGTGCGCTGAACACATTGAACGCCAAATGTCCGACAAACAATACTTTTTCTATTGTGTCGTTGTTTGGCAGTTAAGGTGTTACGCGTAAAATGCATAACAAGAATGGTTTAACTTCAAGTGATAACTTATGGGTTAAGTTCGGTCTTCGGTGTGCTTATCACTTTGACGGCTATTCAAGTGTTGTTTTAAACGATTGCATCCATTTTAGTACAAGGTCATATAGATAGAGGTAGGTAGGTACGTTGAAAAACAATACCTACTTACCTCACTTTCAATATATTTAATCCAACATACGGCATCTTCAAATATCTTATCTTTATTTAATCTAATAACCTATACCTACGCAGGTACCAATAGCATAACATGAAGGGCATCACTGTGACCACATGACCAAAATAAATAAAATCTCGTTCTCATTCTAGATTAAGAAGATATTTAGATCTTATCTTATAATCGTGTTCAATCAGACATTTGACACTATATATTCTGTCTGATGCTTATCTTGAATTATGGTGTTCATCCCAGTGTTTCATCTAAACAGTTCGATGCCAACTTTCCGAAATAATCTGGCGTCAACGTCAAAATTTTAAACGTCAGTTAACATATAACTACAAGTTTTAAGGTAACTGTAGTTAAAAGGTGCAGTGGTACTGCATGATGAAAGAAGACGAAAGCTCACGTGAGGTCAAGTGTTTCATCTTAAATCGACGAAAAAAAGGGGGAGAAAAAAATACAGTAAAAGGTGGTAAATAACTTTTTATTTACCACCTTTAACTGTATTTTTAATACGGTTGAATTTTAATGTAAAAATATATTTGTATAGTCAACTCTGTATGAAAGCGGCGCCGGTGACCAAAAACGAATGTATTTAGTTAACAAGGTATGGACAATGTTATACTGACCAATGATGCACCTGGTGTCGAAAAATAGAAGAAGCGATAGAAAGAGGGTGAATAATACTGAGTTGACAGATGATACAATATATGTACGTAGTAAACAATCATGCTCAGCCAATTGGTGAAGATTATTTAGGATATGCAGCGCACCTATCCAAATTAATCTGGGAAATGGACAGAAAGATTGATTAATAGTAAAAAAGTTGACGTAGAAAACAAAACAAAACTGACGAAAAGGTATACCTCTGCCTGCCTTACTTGATGGGAAAACAGGCATGATATTATTTTGTGTATAGGTATAAAAAAAATGTTAAAGCGATTGTCTAATATTGCGCAATTCATAAACATCATCATTCATCAACCATTTTGGTTTTCCTAAATAGAACCAATAAATTTTCCTAGGAAAAATGCTTGCAATTTATAATCTTGGTCGTAAATTGCTTTCTAACAGCAAAGTCAGCATGGAGTCTGTTGCGGGTTTGCTGCGTCACACTGTGAGTCGAATCAAGTGTCAACTAAGATAATTTTAACTTAAGCCCAGCAATACTGTTATCACCGCTCGTGCCTTTGATCCCCGTAAGTCTAAAGCGACCACTTTTGGCACAAGCTCTACATAAATACTTCAATTGGCACGGTCATCAACACTATCAAATTTAGGATAAGCATGAAGTGCTTTCAGAGCGGTATCTATTGTCTTGTCATTTGCGTCATTGACCTCTTTCTGATAAACTGTCTGGTTTGCAGTACATTTAAATGTTTTTCTTCTCATGGTCTAAAACCCCATGTTTAGAGGGTCTATTTACTGTTCCATACCAAAATTATGGATCCAGCTGATATGATCCAGAAGACCAGAAGTCTGACAACCAGTCTTACCAAGGGGTATCGTGTTACCCAGTTGTTGGAGTCAGATAGACAGTCGCTTCATTTGCTTCAACATAGTTAATAAAAGGTTAGGCAGAGGACAATTTATTATGGATATAACTAGATGTCACCGCCTATAACAAGGGCCTAATAACTTATCTGGCGAAATATGGGTGTACTATAGATACGCCTCTGCCTAAGCCTTCGGGGATAATAGGCTAACATAAAATAACTGTTATGTTATATTTTATACTTTACCCGCGGCTTTGCCCGCGTGGTTTGTTTATAAAAAAAGTAGCTTATGTCCTTTCCCGGGGTGCAATCTATCTCTCTGACAAATTTTATCGAAATCTGTTCAGTAGTTTAGGCGTGAAAGATGGAGAAACAGACACACACATTTTTGTTTTATTAGAAGAAGTTGCCACACGAGCGTGGAAATCTGTTACGCCTGAATTAAGCACGGCAAAACTATTCAAATAACAATGTTGTGTTAGTAAAGGTACATTATCAGGTATTAAATACTCGTACATTGTTGTTCACAATGAGATAAAAGTATTTTTAGTTCTGTTTACACTTTTTATGGTTGAATCTAAAAAAGAAACATCAGGAAATGAAAAAATTTAACACTGGGGGTCTATAATCTGTGCTGAACTCATGGTATCAAGTTGTAAGTCCCATGTCCATTCCATCCTGTATTCAACCTTATTTTTGGTTACTCTAAATTTTTTAAGGAGTCATTGAGCTCATTATTTTTTCGATCTAAGAAACAGGCAATGTACCTAACAATTGTTTTTTTTTTTCAGAATTCTTATCTACCTGATGTCTATAACCCAGTAACTGGGGAACGAGGTTCGTTGAAGACATTCGCGGTTCTATTGTTACCGACTATCAACTATACTCGTATACCAATGACAGCTTATGGCATAAGTGATGGCCTGAAACACAGGTTTGAATTAACCTAGATCGGGCGGGTCGCTATCTAACATTGTAATCTCGAACCATCATTACCGACTTGCCCCTGTAATAAACATATTTTAGTTTTAGTCTACTTTTAGGCATTATAATTGTTTGAGAAATCTTACTGTTGACTAAATGTACACTTTTTTGTTATGATCCTTGTTGGTCGAAATAAACGAAATAAAAAAAAAAAAAAAAAAAGCTTGGACCAACGCGCTGGACATAGTTTTCGAGGCACGGGCTGTTCTCGGTATGAATTGAATAATCACCTCGGCAAGTATTGCTTAACCTTTGATTAAGAGACCCGTGCGTCTTTAACTTAGCTGTAAGGCTTTTTGTCTATGGTGGTATTTCGTAATCTTACTACGAAGTAAACATTTCCACTGCGGCTTCCTTTGATAGTTCAATCCAGATGAAGGGCAATATGAAGACTTAAAATGCATTTATATTTCTTGAGGCATAAGGTGAGGCATTTAGTGCGACTTAATTTGTCTGTCTGTCTGTTACTTTCGAACCTACAAATTTATGAACAATAACTGGTCCATATACTAGGCAAGTGAAAGAATTAAACTTTTACTAGGTCAATAGTATACTTTTTGACATTTATGAAGCAAGATCTAAAATAAAATTAGTTAAAGTTTATATATGTATGTCAACATTACAGGAAATATATAATGATGTCCTTAACACTTTAAACGCCAAATGATCGACAAAAAAACATTTTCTATTGTGTCTCGTTGTTTGGCAGTTAAGGGGTTAACTAGCACAGTTTTTGAGTAGGTAGGTCATGTCATCAAAATGAAAATATATTTTTTCTACCAAGGTAACCCTCGGTGGGCAATTTCAACTCCCTCTTTGCCGTGTTTATATTTATTTTGACATGTACCACGGGACTTAGGTATTCATAAAGTGATTCAATCATGTAACTACAGATACCGTCGTAATCAGTACACGTGCCTTTTCCCCATCCATCAAAAGATGATGAAATTCACGAGACACTTTAAAACGTGTTGTCGATACAACAACACACTAATTGAATCTTTTAAAAACTGGTTACTGACACACTGAACTGACATTAGTGTCGTGACGGTTCAGTGGGTAATTAAGGCACGAGCTTGATGAGTTCAAATCCGGGCAATCACCGCACCATAGCTCCAGCAAATCATCACCAGATCAACCATCAAATGGGCGTAGAATTACGCTGCGTCTTCTGTAGGCGTTCGCCACTTTTTCGAAGTAATATTTTAAACTCATCCGTTATCTGATCTTCCAGCAATACGCCATGCCCACTGCATTAAGTTTGGCAATTCTTCGGGCTGTTGTTTATCTTGATTCTTGTCCAAATCGGTAAAGAAACCATCACTTTGTGTTTCAGTTTATAAAATAAAATACAAACCTATATTGCAGTCGGTAAAATCATCGTGTAGATACACGATGATTTTACCGCAGTATACTTCTCGATCATCCAGTCCAGCAGTGGACTAGTATAGCCTGATGATGAGATCATCATCAGGCTATACTAGTCCACTGCTGCACATAGCCCTCTCCTAATGAGAGCCATAGCGCCCTGTCTTCAGCTTGCCGCATCCAGCATCTGCCCGCAGTCTTTCGCAGATCGTCATCCCACCTGGTCAGAGAGCGTCCTACACTACGTTTGCCGAGTATACCTATGTGTAAAATATCAATTCCGCCTACGGAACACTTCGCTGTGCAGATCCATCACGCACTTAGCTAGTTTTTATACTTCTCGTGTACCTACAAATTTTCTCAACGCAAATGTGCTGCGCGTCATCCGCTCACGTGCGTCTGAGGATAAATTTAGAGGTAAATAAGGCCGAAATCAATAAACGTTCTTTGTTAAACATTATTTTTATCATGGTGAGAACATTTTTAAGCCACAAGACGTGCTAAGTTATGTTTATTAATCTCGGCCTGAAGCTCTGGTGTAACTGAAGCAAATCCCGTCCGAGAGGCGGGAGGTGACTACGCGCGTAGATGGTTCCAAAATTTTAATTAAGGCCAGTTTGATCAGCTACATACAAATAAGTTAACATAATCAGCGCCAATGAATTCCATCCCGCATTCCGCGCGGGTTCCGATTCAGTTTTGTCAGAGATTAATGGTTTTACGTTTCTAAGCCAGACTATCATCTCTGCCAAACATGTTAAAAAGCAATGATGTAGATCTGGCATAGCATTATAGCAACAGGAAAATCTCCCCCAAAAATAAAACACATCAATATTATGATAATAAGGTTTCTTGTTCGATTAATACTAGTTTACAATAAGATTACTTTACCATCCTTAACGTACAAGTAATAATTAGGTGTATGTTCACAATGTACAATTATGTATGTATTTTTTTTGTCTTATCCTGAATATAGTCCACCGGGCCGCCGGGCGCAAGGGCACTTTAAGATAACGTCCACTGTTAGTTTTTTCAAAGAAAGTAATCGAGAAGTTTCACACACACAGTCAAACACGTAACTAGGTATAAATTATAATAGCTAGGTCGAATTTACATCAAGTCATGTTAACGTTACCACTGAAGTTACGTTTAGACTCGTTGTTTACATAGAATTAACGCAAATTCAGTAGTCTCGTTAATTATCTTCGTAATACTTTTAAAAGTACGTTGAAACAAAATGTTTAATGAGAAAGATGTGCAGTTACAAAGCATCATTTTGAAATAAATGTTAATATTAAAAATTATATTTGTCACAAAATCGTTTCATATTTTGTGAGCATTACTTTTCGACTGTGTACAAAAATATTCTTTATTCATCATAATCACTTGAGTACCACTCCTTTACCAAGTGATTTTATCAATTAAGCTGTTATTTTCTAAAATAAATTAAGACAATTTTAATCTTCCAATGATTCGCACATTAGTTATTCACCTTCAACCATTACGATTTCTTATTGCTTTTTGCACGTTTATTGGAGACTTCTGAGCAAAATATGCGTCTACTCACGGTAAAATGAGCCTTATAACGAAAGTTGTTTGCGTCGTTTGTATTGACTCCTCAAATTAATTTGTAATGCAAGTAAAATCAATAACGATAAAAGCGACTGTTCGTCACAAGGGCCAATTTACCATGTACCAACACTTTATAAGTATAATACACTAAATTATTTATCATTAATTCATAAGAAGTAAATAAGTGCCTACATAACTAAGTATTTTAGTGGTTTTACATAGAGAAAAATAATTGTGCTGAACAGAATAATATCGAACGAAACAATAGTGATTTCAGACTTTTCCTTTTTCGTTTCACTTTACAATTTGTGCTAGATTTTAGCGCGTTTCATTATTATAATTAAACAGTTTTTAAATGAACAGATACATAGGTATATATTTTGTGCATGGATAAATTACGAATTTACTCCCAAATCTAAAAGCCTGTTAAAACCATTTATCAGTTAGAGCCACTGTCTTATACTATGTTAGGTGTTGTAAATGATGGAGATCACAAAACCTAATGGAATCCAGTCACTTGAAATGAAAATCGACCACAGATTAAATTGGACGAGGCTTTTAGAAATCTGGGGGAAAATCTTTCAAACAAATCGTCACTTTAATAATTAAGTTTGTTCTATCGCAGGAAGGCCTTAGTGTGTGTGTGTGTAAGATCCAAGTATACAATGTCTCTACGTGCGTAAGCTCGGGATCGCTTCGTATTGGCCGAGTGATTCACGCACACAGAAAAAATATACGAGCATCTAACACACACTCAAGGCCAACCGGCCTTCATGAAATAGAACCTCTGTAATCAAAATATCTACAAAAATATAATAAATCCGTTTCCATTTGACAACACCTTTATCCTTCTTTGGCATTCGTAAAGACTTTACATATTTTTTTACGTTTTTTTTTCTTTATAGGCTCACGATTGCCTAGAAAAACCTTTATTGGTATACTGGATTATATCATTTAAAATGATTTATTATGTAATAGATTGTTAGTAGCGTCTAACTAACGATTATGATTAACACCTTAACCCACAGTAAGTGCGAATGAGGAAAATAAACGCTCATCACAATTGCCACTGGGTCAAGTAGTCTCATAAACGAGCCACTTAAGTGCTACCGAACGGAAACATTCATAAAACTAAAGTATGTGCGTTATTTAAGAGTTAAATCGTACAGGGTGCAAGGGGCATAGACGTACCACTGTGATACTTTCGAGTTCAATACATAATTCTGGTGCACCAAGAGTTTAAGATTTTCATTGCCTTTTTCTTAAATTTTACTTTTTATCTCATTTTTTTTTTCAACTTTAAAACACATGATTTCTCGATGAGATTTTCAACTAAGAATAAATTATTCACTTCTTTCATTCCAGTCAAGAATCATGTACTGAACTCATGGTATCAAGTTGTCCGTTGATGTCACTTCCACTCTGTCGTTCTTATAACTCTGTGAGTACAGTAGTATCTACAATGATCTCATGCCATTTGTACAAAATATGTCACACACCACGCACACCATATCTCGATTAACATTCCTTAGCAAAATAACTGTTTTATTACAATGATCACCACTGTCGCTTCATTTTCATATATATTTACATTATTCAAACTAAAAACATATTATAATTAACATAGTGACTAGTATTAAATGTAAATTCGTAATAAAACATGTAAAGTATGAATGATAGTGAACGATAAAGTCTCCTCTAAACTGTCGGTAGTAAAATAAATATCCTTAAATATAAATGGTACTATACAAGGTGTTATTGAAATGACAAAAAATCTCTTAAGGAGTTATTTTATTTATCATTATGAGCAACTTTTACTATGGAATCAAACATGAATTCCTGAAAACATAACGTGATACCATGAGTTCAATAGGTACATGATTCTGGACTCCACACCGTTCAAAATGTTTCATCGCATTTTCCTGCAGTTTTTCGTTACGTTTTTTTTTTACTTTGGACTGTAAAGAACTAATTTTAATGAAAGGTATGAATTATTTAATTTTCAATTAAGATCTTATTGGATTAGATGACAATCATGATTTTTACTTTGGACTGTAAAGAATATTTGAATGAAAGGTATGAATTATTTAATTTTCAATTAAGATCTTATTGGGTTAGATGACAATCATGATTTTTACTTTGGACTGTAAAGAATATTTTAATGAAAGGTATGAATTATTTAATTTTCAATTAAAATCTCAGTGGGTTAGATAAAAATTATGATTTTTTTGAAAAACTAAAACGTAAAAATTAGGAAAAAATCTTGAATCATGAACAGTACTCAAAGTAGGACGCTGTGCGTCAATGTGCCGTCCGCCCTACAATTTCTCAAGTATGCGAATAATAAATATAGAGCTGATGTTTCTAATTTTGAGATTTCAGGGGTGATGTTGTTATAGTGATGAGTAAAATCACCCCTCATTCAGTTTGAGTTATTTTAATAACACCTTTTACATTTACTAGCATATCATAAGAAAAAAAATGTAAATCTACGCAGACTTGAAACAGCTATACAAATTGATAAAATCAAAAATCCATTAGAATACTTACATATAGACTGAATTTGTTCATATATGGTGAACTTAATAGATGAAAAATATGTTTTTTTTAACGTTATATTTACATTATTTAGTAATATACTAAATTATGTATATTTTGACACTGTTACGGGATCGCGTTAGGTCACATTTACGGAGAGGAAATATTAGAATAGACTATTGTTTTGTTTAAATTGTATTGTGTGCGAAATGTTATTATTAGTTCTGTGTACATACGTAAAAATCTCGTGTATAGATACAGACTTAATAATATGCAATGTGACGAAACGAGGCTCCCGTAAGACTCACGCTGACGAAACGTAACCACACTTAACACGACTCACCTACCACCGTTACCTTATTATTTTTATTTTACAAAATATTTACATCAGTAAGTCGCGCCTGCAATGTTAGTTCTATATCCGTGGATTTAGCACAATTATTTTTATTTAAAATTTAAAATTCAGTTTGGTACGAATTTATTTCACGAGTATATTGGCAGCCATTTATGAACATCGCTATGTCAATTATTTTACAAAATCAGACTCAACACATTGCATTTTAGAATTAAATATTGAAATGACGACATCGAAAATATGCTAGGAAAATAAATTCGACCATTCGCACTTCAAATTCGGGACAAGTCATGAGTCCACAAAACAACAAATCTTAACACGCAACAATACGTCTCTATCGATAAATGAAATAATCGATGAATAATATCGCATACACTTTACAATAGTCTAGTTCGACGATTATAAAATCTTAAAAGATCGCCTAGATAGTAACTAGAGCTCACTCATACCGACACGTTCGTTCAAGTGGGCAGTGGCGACACAGCACACTATATACAGAAACTCAACATAGATAATGAGTAGGTTATATATGCATAGATACTGTCCATTCAGATAAGTGAGTTAATTAACATTTTGATTTCGATAAACGTTCATTTTTCTTGTCAATTTGTGTACTCCTCATGTCATTTTAAACCATCTAATTAACACTTATTGCGCACAGGGGACCAAACTATTGCTTGTCATGGCATCTGGTTGCCATTATTTTGACTGGCAGTGAAAAGGGTTTGTTTCGTCACCAGTACGCAATAAACGAAGATTGAGTTTCTGTAGCAGTGTAAATTCTGTAATAACGAGGTGGCGATGTGAGGTATGGGCAGCGACGGCGTGGGCTCGGGCGGCGAGTGTGGGCGCTAGGCGGCGGCGCGGCTCGGGGGGCGCGGACATGTTGGGGTCGCGGGGCGGACGCACGAGGGGGGCGCGGGGCGGGGGGGCGGCGGCGGCGGGGGCGCCCGGGCCGCGCGCCGTCATACCCCGTCCAGCTGCCGCACTCGAACGTCCTGCGACGCACACATGTCTGGCGCGAATGGTAAGCACGTGAAGTATGCGCAGGCCGCGCACTCGTACGCTGGTGCTGCGTAGAACAACGCGACCAGCGCGCACAGCATCCCGCCCGCCGACACCATACAGACCCAAACTAACGCAATCTTTCTCCGCCTCTCGTAAGGCCCGAAGGTTATGAACGGTAGCAGCGCGTACGCAAGTAAGAATCCGAACACGAAGCCGAAAACGTGTGCGAAGTTATCGATCCAGGGTAGAAGACCCAGGAGGAACAACGCAAAGGCGATACCGACTAGTTTTAATATTGCCCGCTTCGGATGCCTAAGGAGAGGCCACGCGCCTATCACTTCTACTATTAGACACGCCAGAAGACCGAAATGTGATCCAGCTGGCCCCACCTGGAACATAACACAGCATTTTTGAACAATTTGTTGTTAGAAAACTCGAGCAAATGCGAGTAGGGTTCGCTCCCTGAAGGTTCTTTCTCTTAACCATACCCGTAGCTTCACTCATGTGATACGGCTTAGGACATGCTAAAACATGTGACATAATTGACCGTATCTCTTGATTGAGTAGATTTAAATTTGTCACCCATTCAAGGGACATACTTTAGTACTGTCTTGATATCACCTTAACCTATTCGTGACAAAAAGGATTTTGATAGACTGACGGACATACAATGATGTGATCCTATAAGGGTTCCGTTTTTTTTTTACTTTTCAAATCAAGGAGCACTATGTTATATACGAGTAGTCTCTGACCGAAATTCAAACGGCAAAAATACAACAGGTTGACTCACCTCCGCCCTATAAGGTTCAAATATGGCTGAAGCCATATTACCGGCGACCCCACTTCCTAAATATATGACAGCTATCCTAACTGGCCCGGCCATCTTCTCCAGGTCCCTCATGAAGAGCCATTGCAGCGCCAACGAGGCAGCCAAGTGCAAGAGTCCGGCATGGACGAATAAAGATGTCCATGCCCGGTATAGTTGGTCTGGTCGACGTCGCCGCATGAAGGGAAGCATGCCGCAGACGTCGTCGAGACAAGACACCTGGAACGAAACGCAGATATTGAGCAGAAGTTAAAGAAAATAAGTTATAAAATACCGAGGTTTTTAGTGGACTGTTGATCATCATCAATTCCTTGTGACAAAAATTGTTAAAGCCCATAAGGGTGTAATACTAGCCTGTGAGTGTCCCACTAGAGGGCAAAGGTCTCTTCTCATACAGAGAAGCCACGAATTAATCACTACGCTCAATGTGGGTAGGAAATTCAAGACATATCATTATAAGTCCTGCTTTCCTCATGATGTTTTCCTGCACCGAAGTCAGTGACGTCGAAGATATGCTTAGAAGCTCATACACCTAACGCGTTATTATGAATACTAGTTTTAAATCTTTAACTTAAGTTTGATTACTTACTTTATAGGGTATATCAACTAACCTGTGAACATAATGACGCTTCCTCATGAAAATAACCCTTGACGAAGTCACAGTGTTCTCTAGTTGTGATAACGCATTGACCATGGACTCCTATACAGCAGGGATGGCCTATGACCTCACAGGCCATGTGTTCTGCTGCGTGGCCGGCCCGACCTGCTGCCGCAGACCCGTCTAGAACTGATTTGCGGCAGATGGGCCATTTTGTGATGTCATCAGGCCATTCATGCGGTGCTATCGATCGCGGCGCTTCGCAGAACCTGTGAGGAATAAAAATCGTGATCAGACTATCAAAATTATACATTTAATAGCATTACTTTTTCATTTAGGTTATGGGAGTTTTGCCTTGCCTTTGGACAGGTTCCTTCAAACACGTGTCATCTGTCTCCAAAATAACGTCTCCAACACAAAAACCACGACTTACATGATCCGACCAAAGTAATGTTTTAACTTCAAAAGAGACGAGTAACCTCTGAGCTCGTTGTTTTTCTTTTTAGTGTAGTCAGATATAAAACATAGATCTTGTATCAAATGGTTTGCTAGTTGGACATGTTTTTTTGAAATCATTTTATATAAATGAATATTGGTGGTTAGCGGTTGAGAGAACATAGCACACTATTTTATCTTCTCATACAAAAAAGGCAGGTAAAAGTTTACTAGTATCTTATGTAACGCTAAGTATTTTTGTTAAAAATGTGTTTGGTACTTACTTGGGATCTAATCCGCAAACCGACCCTGATATCCGACCTCCAGGCCCCGACTCTCCCGATGACCATTTCTTCCACGTAGAGATGGTGGTCTGAAAGGTAGACAAAACAAAGTTCACGGTTGACAAGCTTATGCTTCGCCCAAAACAAGGTGTGACCCATGGAGCAAGAAGCGTTTTGAAGACATACTATGACTAAATATACGAGTATTAACATGCACAATCTGATTACCAGCCTTACCAATGTGGATCTCTGAGAAGTCGGTCGAAGGTGAAGTTATATACCGACCCATCCATGCATCGAAAAACCCGGTAAGCAGCTGGTCCGGACTGTCGTTCGTAGATCTTTGCCTTTACGGGTAGTCAGACGGCTGAAGTCCATGTTATTATCTCAACCATTTTGAGGCCCATCTTTGGTTGAGTTGAACAACCAACGAACACACATTTCACATCATAATCTTAACCTATTATAGCTATCCAGATATACGCAGAAACGTACCTTTGATATTAATCCTCGTATCTATATGTAAGCGTGCGCAGAAATTGAACATTATACATTTTGAATACTGAACGGATTACGGTTAACTGTACTTTAAACGGTACTTTAAAAATCAAGCTATAAAGAAAGAAAGAAGGAAGAAAAAACATTTATTCAGCACGGGTTCAGGCACACAACAATACTAAACATAAAATAACATAACGAGTAACAAGAAATACATTAAA
Source organism: Phlogophora meticulosa (assembly GCA_905147745.2). Lineage (NCBI taxonomy): Eukaryota > Metazoa > Arthropoda > Insecta > Lepidoptera > Noctuidae > Phlogophora > Phlogophora meticulosa. The sequence continues at coordinate 7,171,243 of LR990526.1, read as the reverse complement.
AACATATATAAGTACGAGTATATATTATTAAGTATGTGCCTTCAGCTGCGCTAAAAGGGTCCAGTTCAGCAAAAAATGCCAGTCAACTAGTGCCTGACGCTGGTTTTCAACTGGACCTGTGATAGTGAGATGTCACGGACGTAAAACAGCTCTATAGTATGGTATGATTATGTGAAGTAAATTATGATGTAATTTACATAGGTACAGCGTGATGTCAGTGAAAATGTGAAGTGTATGTGTGTGATCTGTTGTATTGTGTATATCACAAGAGAAAAATAATAAATATTTTGGTAACGGGCGAACAGATTCATTAGTGTATAAAATATTATGTCATCATAACCTTATCACATAAAATTAGGTACCAAGTAAAATTAGTCGTTGAACCTCATATCACAAGAAAACAGTCCAACAGTCCTTCCGTAAGGAAAATCTTGACCGAAGAGACGTTAGACAAGGACGCGTTTCAGACAGGGTAAAGATGGGATACGGATGCGTCTTTTAAAATGATACCTACCTATAGATAAAACTTACATTCCTATTCAAGAAAATTTTCCCCGACTGATCGACACATAGCGTGACCAAAGGGCTTGTTTTTACTTTGCCCAAATCTTGGTCGGGTTTATATTTAGTAAACGTTCCTTTGTTATTTCATTTCATTTTTTTTATACATGTATGTGGTTAGTTTTAGCATAAAACTCAAATTCATGCTTCTTTTATACTTTTTAAGAACAAACGACGTATGATTTTGACGTTTGTCTTCTCCTGGAGGAAGTAATACCCACCGAACAATCAGCCTTAGATGACTGCACACATCCTGAATCGTCATTCCGTATGCAACACGCCGTGTCTCGTTCTCTTCGTGCTGACGCAGCTATTGCCCGTGCTATTCTTGCGTCCCTTCGCATACACGGAGCGAACTTCGCCCCCAAGTGGATTAGATCAGCCGCGCGAGGACCCAGCCAAAATGACGCCGGCTCTTCCCATTCAACCTGGAAAGTAATTTGGAAAATGTTAAATAAAGTACAATGAATAGGTTTTTAATTTTATATGGGCCCTGAACAAAAGTAGGCACAATATATCGATAGCCTAATTAAAATGGACACTGTTTCATATTATCATAAAGAAAATTAAATACACTAACTTATTTATGTTCTTTCTTCGAAGCTATCTTTGAAATGCGCTTTATTCCATATAGACGTAAACGACACAATAAATGAAACTGTGCAACTGACGACAGTCATCAAGATTATATGAATATGCCTTTTTAGTATTGTGATGAACATGATTTACATGAACATCATAGTAATGTTCTCCTTGTAAGAACATTCAGTGACGTCATCGATCACATTGCGGTTTTTATTTTACTCCAACAATAAGCATTAAAAAAATACGAATAGAAAAACTCAGTACATAAAAAACATTATCTATTTTCTACAGGTATTTTGTTAACACCTTAACTGTCAGCAAACACAAAATGCGGGAACATTTTCTGTTTACAATTTGCAATTTCTTCAAACACATTATGTAGTTCTATTTATAAAAATAAAACAAGCTTAAAGAACAATTTATGAAAATTACATAGACCTTTTGCGGTCACTCGTCACTAAAAAGATAGCATCGCGAAAGACTGCACTAAGCAGCAAAAACCAGACAAAAGGGGCGGCTCACAAAGACTGTGTGACCTACATTCTGAGCTCGCTCGCTAATACTCTTACTTTGTGACGCTTTCCCTTGCGTCACAATGAATACGTACACCCTTTGTGGTTGCTACTTGCTAATTGTTAATTTCATATCGAGTTCGTGTTGTGAATAATGGCCCTGGTTCTTCTTCTTGGCATAGTTGCATTGGGAGTTTTTTTTCAAGTGCCAGTTCTTTGTCCTAGAATTCTTTGCAAAACTACATCTTTCATATGTACACGAAATAGATTATCACTCTAGTCTTAGGGGCGTAATGATGCATTAAAATGCATTAATAACGATATTTAGAGATTTGTATATGAAATTCAACATTATCATCATCATTTCAGGCTTAAGACCATTCTATTGCTCAGTCTATTGCTGGATATAGCCTTCTAAAGAGGCTCACGGTGGGCGGCAACAGTGCCATAATCCAAAAACAAATATTCTGGTAAAAACTTTTATCTTGAGACACTGCGGTATGTAAGACGAGCAGATATAATGCAGCTTCCCGAGCAAAGCCCAGCTGAGTTTGATTCGGTGACTGATATCTTTCCCGATGTTAGACCTACCATAGTGAATCTACTAGCTGTCAATCTAAATAAACTCATGCTTCTTTCGTCCTCATATTAAAATTAAAAATTAAAACGTTGCCCCACACGTTGAAATTGTCCTGGACCGTGGGTGCGTTTACAAACATTTAAACTCACATACACAAACAGCCAGACCCTTGGCTTAGTTATGATTTCGTCCTAAAAGGAGCTTTTTACCTACAATTAACAACATAAAGATGTTAAATCTAAAGTATTTAAATGAACCTCTTCATCTTTAAAATTCATCATTTTGGAGCACGTTAAAACCAACCGAGCATTTTTAGTTATAATATAACTCCTTCAAATATCGCTCCAAAAACTTAATCTTTCTTAAAATCCGAATAAAATTGAGATGATGTTCAATAAATATCTAAGTTATAATGCCTTATGTTTTGTATTGTTTTGCTCTTTCTCAGACATAAACAAACGGGGACGTGTTTCGTCTAAAAGCTTCACCTTGTTATAATAACGACCGTTGTGGCGCGGCGGGCGAAGGTCCGCCTGCGACGCAAGAGGTTGCGGGTTCGATTCCCGCCTTGGGACAAATGTTTGTACGATCTACAAATATTTGTTCCGGGTGTTCTGGGTATTTGCTATGTATAATAAAAATATCTATCTATGTAGTGTATTGTATTAAGTATATCAGTCATCTAGTACCCATAACACAAGCTCTGCTTAGCTTGGGGCTAGATGATGCTGTGTGGATTGTCCAGCATTATTTATTTATTTTATTTATTTATAATAAGCCTTTACAAAGAAACGGAGTTTGTAGGACGAAGAGACGCAGGCATTACTAAAACAGACGTTTATAATATAGCTTAGTTTAACGTAAATGTAACTTATTACTTAGAAAGCATTTTCTAAATTCTTCGTAGTGAGACTGATTAAAAAAAATAACAACTTTTCACATGACGTGTGAACTCTTAAAATCACTTGGGACCATCATTGTTTCGTAAAGGGCATAAACATTTCACGATTTTGAACGTTGTCCCCAAAAAAGGTTTTATATGCGACGCCACATAAAATTACTTATTCAAGTGTAAATAAAGTAGTCAATCAATATGCAATGTGCTGGAAACTGTCAATGATCAGTCTTATCATGGTATGGTATGGTAAAAAATGTAAGAGACGGCTAAAATTTTATATTTTCGGATCCTCAGAAAATGAGCACTGGTGTGGCAAAACAAGGAGAAACCTACGTAATTATAATCATGTTATATTCAAATGAGTTCATCGCATGGAGTTATGTGTTTTGAGCTTTTCGACCGAAAACTTCAAAAACAACCTTCTGGACTCATTAGACTGAGATTTATTAAGCATTTTATTTGCTAACTATATGACGGATTTTTTTGCTAATACTTTATCAAAATCGTCAGGAGCATAAGATATGTATGATAATAGAAGATAGATGAAGTAAAGGTAAAGTAAACGTGAGGCGGCTGAGAACGGCAAGATGGCCGCAAAACATAGTTATCATCGCTGATATAACCCTGATGAGACTAGCACTTGAGCGCGAAGAAAGCAGAAAGAGGCCTAATCCCAACAGTAGCTGAGGTTGGGTTATGGATGATTGTAATTTTAAAATCAGAAGCAAATAACTGATTTATGCAAAAAATATTTCCAGGATCGAATTACACGATCTTAACTGATGATTAGCTTAGGAACTGATGACTAATGATGATCAGTGGGTACTGGTTATCGTGAGGCATCGGTTTCTAAGCATATTGGGAACATTGGCAGCTTAGCCGTGATCTATATGACACAAAACAAACGACACTCTCTACCCACCTGCTGTAAACTTAAACTCTTCACCAGGACCTGTCCTGAGTGCGTGTGCCTGCCGAACCCGACAGGTCCAAACCCGTAGCAGAGGAGTGACAGTAGCAGCACCAGAGTCTGCACTGTGCTCACCCACCACGTGAAGTAAGGGCGGTAGTCCGTCAGCTCGTCAAGCTGCCGGGCCACCTCCTCATGATGCGCTACCGACTTGCGGAGCGAACGCCTGGAATTTAAGTTAAATAAATAAATAAATAATGCTGGACAATCCACACAGCATCATCTAGCCCCAAGCTAAGCAGAGCTTGTGTTATGGGTACTAGATGACTGATATACTTAATACAATACATTAAATAGATATATATTTTTTTATTATACATAGCAAATACCCAGAACACCCGGAACAAATCTTTGTAGATCGTACAAACATTTGTCCCAAGGCGGGATTCGAACCCGCAACCTCCTTCGTCGCAGGCGGACCTTCGTCCGCTGCGCCACATAGTCGATATTTAGTTGGAACGTTATTGTTTTGATATGGTATGGTAAATTAATTTTGATTGTGATTTTGTACATGATACATATTACATATTATACAGCTCCCTAATTGAATACCACTTCACGCTAAACACAAGTACTGAACTGGAGAACTTATAATTATACCGCTTAGTTTAAAACTAATTAGCATTACACAGTAGTCTTGACAAAAAAACATCCTATTTTTTACAAGTTGCAACTCCAACTCGCTGCATAAATGAAAAGGAACCTGCAGATGGCGCCACATTGACGAAACGTAATAATAATAAGCTCCTAACCACAGATAACAAAACAGTTTTAGTATAGTGAGTCAAACGTTTTAGTATAGTGCTAAAAAAAAGATAATTATACTGTGGATACTTCTGTTATATACTCGTATATATAGATATTTAAAGGTTGGAATCCGAGTCATCGTAATGAATAAGACCCCACCTTACCGAGTGCTAGTTGTCCAGGGTGCACCGGGCATTTTGGATTACAATACTATATTTTTAACGCCTTTCGGGGAAGCTCCTATCATGAACCCATGACCTATCCCAAACACAATACCAGTGTGAAACTCTTTTATAGGTTATGGCTCAGATTCCTTCCTCCCCAGCATGTAAGACCACTTTCCATGATTTTAACGAAGCTAACAATAGAGCTTTCAAGGTGGCTAAATACTCGTGGGACAAATTTGCCTAATCAACATGGTATTAACGCTGATTGGTCTACTGGACTACATAGTTGGAAATCCTCCGCCCTAGCTGGAGAAGTTGGTTCCCAAGTTGCAAATGGTATAAAAAATCACGAATCTTCAGACGAAAATTGGCATAATGCATTTTACCATAAATTATTGACGCCGTTTCCACGTAGTATTAATTCATAAAGCCATTACAGCAAGTTTTAAGTGTAACTTGGCGTAAACACTGTGATATATTAGAAGCTCAGGTGAATTACGAGCAAGAACGATGGCGTACAGACACAGTATTATTTTTTTAATCTTTCTTTGTTACTTTAAGGAAGATTCATTAGAATGATTTAGCATGTTAATTAAGGGAAGTTGTGTAGGTGGTGTTTTCAGTTATGGCAGATATTATTTGGCACTGAAATTTTGTTCGATGGAGCTTGTTAACAAGCCAGCAATTTAGCGATGCAAGAGGGCTACTATTCGCAGACCCTTAACTATCCAAAGCGATAATAGCCGCTTAAAAAAAACTTCTGAGTGGTCAGCTAATAGCTATAAACATAATTATCAACACAAGTATAAATAAATAAATTGTCACAAGAACTAAATTAAAACGTCCATTTTTCAATTCAATATGTGTGGGTAAATTTTTGTTAAATTTAATCTTATGAAGTGCTTGTGCTAAATCTCAATCAGGGTGCTCAAAGCATTACTTAAATCGCCCCTGTTTTTTACTAACCAACGATCGTTATGCATTGGTTTCTGTAATATTATTACAAGTTAACCTCAAACTTCGACTACAAGATCCATATCTAGGAATTGGATTTGCTATCTCTCACACAAATACCTCTCATGGCTAGATTAATCTGTCAGGCGGTCACAGCATGTCAAGAATATGGAACGAAGGTCAATCTGCACCGATAATGTGACCACAGTACTTGTTTTACACCCAGTCTTAAAATAATTTATCGACACAATAAAAATTAAACGCTAGTTATGTCATACGACTGGCTGTTCATAAGTCATGCAACCAATCACAGAATATAAATTATTTTACTAAGAAACGGTGCCTTTGTACCAAGATGGCTTTTTATTATAATACAATAAAAACAACACGATATAGGCCTACGTCTATATTGAAAAGGTGTACTATGTCCTGCCTGACCTTTCAGGCAAAACAAGATTGATGTTACGTCATGACAGAGCGTTAAGTGTGCATGCCTTGTTTCATATACAATTATGGCAAGATAAAGGAATGCTACACGTCCTGCCTACGCCTTATGAGAATAGACGTGAGGTTAGGTGTTCCATAATGTAGCTGTAATACCCTAAAACATTTTGAGATCCGGTGTCTGAGCAACCATCTCAAACAAAAATGTCAATACCAAAACCACAAGATAAGCCTACCAAATATCGTGACCGGTTACAGCCAAAACAAGTCCTTTAATAGAGCACCACTCTATTTTAGTCGTGTTCATATTTTATAGGCAAGGTATTTTGATGACGTCAACATTGCCCTATTATATTGAACTAGTAAATAAACAGTATTAAGTAGGTCAAAGGCAGGTCTCAAGGACACATTTAATAAACTTTACCCCGTGTCCTAGATTCATATGTTTTTCTATGGGTATTTTCACAAAATGCTAAGAATTTTCCGGAACTACGGTCCTGTAGAAACCTACGGTGGTAAAGCGATTCCGGAAGATTTAGGTTCCGAGAATATCAATGTGTTCTCATCTTTACAATATTCATATTTTAATTTTGAGTTTGTTTGTTTGTTGGTTTGAACGCGCCGATCTCTGGAACTAGCAGTCGGTATTCATTATTTTTTTGCAATTTATAGCCCAATTATTGATGGTTACAGGCTATTTAACATCATGCTACGGCCCTTAGAAGCGGATGAATCCGTGGGGAACAGCTGGTATCAAATATTTGCATAAGTCATGTGTAAGTTTATGAAGAGCTTGTGGCTCAACAATAACAGCCACACGGGTCGATCGAAGGTTAAGCTACGCTTGCCGAGGTTATTCCGACCTTCGGAGAGCATGAAAAGCAGTTGGCTCCGGCTGTCATTCGTCGATCCTTGATAGTCGTCACGGGTAGTTAAAGCCCAAAAGTCTGATTACCAGCCAAAAGGGTATTGTGTTAACATGTAACTTGATTGTGACGGTCAGATAGGTGGTCGCTTTAAGGAAAATACTGATGTTTAGCTGCATCCGTTTAAAATTGAAGAGAACCAAAACATAGTCGGCAAAAAACTAGGAAGAAGACGATATCCGTGATCTTGATAACACATCAATCGATAATATAGTGCTTAACTTTATGTCATCAATTATAATGCAATTAATAAAAAAAAGAACGAGGTCCCTTTTTATTCTGCATCCTTCACGCCCCCGTTGTGTAAGTAACATCACTATTGACGGAGAGAATTTTCCGTATACGGAAAAATACCACATCGATATACGGAGTTAAACCTACCCAGACCAACATACTGGACACAGTATGAGGCTAACAAAATAAAAACAGCAAGAACGCGCCCCTCAGTGGGAACTCTTTAATAATTACGCGATGGGTCGATACTGGTCGTCGACCGCGTGGAAATAATTCTCTGAGCAACTGCTATACCCGCTCTTTGTTTTCCCACCGTTTTGCTTAAAAAGGCTAAAAAACGAAGCGTTTTGCCAACTTTTTCGGTATATTTTAAAAGTTTTTTTACGATTCGCTTGGTTTCGAAGTGGGACTTTTGTGTTGGAACTTGGAAAAAGCGGATGGTTTTGAAATTTGAGAGCCTGTCTGATTTTGTTATGATAAAAATGTGTTTAGCTGCAATACGTCAATTCAATGAGGTAAAGTGATAGATTTTATCATTTAACATTCGAGCTTTCTAAAAGCCTTGCTTGTTTGTAAAGGCAATTAGTAGTTAGTGTTAATAACTATATAATACAGTAACCTAACCAATTTATCACAATCACCGTATTATATACATGAACAAATTTACATTGAAACTGTAAAATCGTATCTTCTGGTTGTCGGACAGGATATCTGGCCCGACAAAGGAACGTCCTAAAATGTACCAAATCCTCATAATTTACAACATTTGGTTAAAGAAATCCGTTGATTTAGGCTGGAAGGATCAGCACTAAATTAACTGGATCCCTCCGTAGCAACCTAAGGATTGTCCTCAATTTGCCAGCATGGTTGGCTGAACTAGCTATCTGTGCGTTACATAAATCTTCGTTACTTTCAGCCTAATCCCAGACTCGTGTTATAAAAATGTTCTGCCGAAAGTTATTTTGACGTAAACCTTAGGGATACATCCGAATTCACTGAATTGTTTTTTTATTAAAGTTGTGGCTGTCCAAGCGATGTAATTATTGTACACACACGCAAAGATCTTTCATTTACGCTGTCTCTGACATTAGTAATAGATGGAATCAATGCTCAACTGTTGTAAAAAAATTGTAGTCTTTCTAAAAAAAAACTAATCTAAAATCTGACCACCACTCTTAGCGCGGGGTATCATAATACCCGATAGCTGGGTTATGGTGATCAGGTAGGCAGTAGTCCCAGGAGTTGGAATAGAAGCCGACCCCAACATAGTTGTGCATATTTCGATAAGCAGATGACGTTGATGATATATTTATTGATGGCCTTACCTAAAGAATCTACCAACAACGCCCATGCCGAACTGCCTTCTGTTGGAGTTGTCTGCAAGGGGCTCGAGCATCGGTGTGTGGATGCGCGCTCCCCCCGCACCCCACGACACACTCCGCTCCGGTCTTCGGTATTCCACGCTGCTTGAACCAATTGGGGATCTCGCCCTGGAATCAAAAAAAGAATATTTGTAAAGGGTTTCGTACCTAGAGGGTAAAAAAGTATTTGTATTTTTACAGGGTTCCGTTTAGGCCACGCGGGCCCAGGCTTTAGGGCAGACAGGCAAATGCGCTAGACCATCTATTATAATGCTATAACTTTTAACCGTAATATCTGGGGTAGTTGTCAAATAATATGTGTTAGCGTGACCTCGATGGTTTTGCTTTCTCTAGAATGCCTAAAGACACTATCTTATTCAGTATTATTGTACAAAACTTTTAAAACCATTTCTAAACCAAAGGTGCCTTGAGACGACTCAAAAAAAAAACAATGAACGTACTTTTGTTGCCAACAAATATTTTCCAATTAATGAGTGATAATGAGCATTACGTAATTGTATTTCAAGTTCGTTAAGATCAAAGAAATGCCCTTTCTTTGGCGTCCTTATTGCTCTAATATTAAAACGAGTAATTTAATTTTACATTTGCGAGGGTAAATGGATAATCTGAATTCTACACGGGTCTAGTTTCATAAGGGTGTTGTGAAGTAAAATATATTTATTTTCCAAACGGTATGGTGGTCGACAGTGGCAGAACAGAGTGGAACAAAATAGCAGAAAAATGCCATTGTGTAGGATGCTATCAAAATAAAAAAAAGGAACACTTTCATTCGCTTTAAATTTTTTATATGTAATAGCTTAATTTAGTTTTATAATTTAACTTAATTTTATAATCTAATTTTATACAGTAATTTTAATCGTGTATGGTAATATTTCAAATATTTTAATGATTTCATTTAATGATTCTACAATGCTTTGTGTACAATTTTCACTACTGTCCCATTAACATTGTATCACAATATAAAAGCTGTGCACACCTTTAAGTGACAAAGTCACTATAGTATTATTTAAGAAATCCTGTATGTACGAATGTTTTTGTGACTTTGTCGTTATAGTGCCATAATAAATAAATAAATAAATAAATAAATTCGGCCGGTAGGTACTTACAGAGTTGAGAAACTTTTAATTTTCTTTTAACCAATTCGGTAGTGAGAGTTTTCTACGCAACCTATTTTTTTCCTCATAGTTTCAATATCGCCTTTGCAACATCTCAAACGCAAACATTGTACCTATACGTATACACACAGATATCCTACGTATATCGGCGTAGTCCGAAGATTTAATCTCCGATCACAGACCCTTGTCACAAAGATTTGGGACTGATTCTCACGTGAATTACGCATGCGCGAAAGGCTTGTTTTTTATTTGCTTTTACACAACATATGTACACTACATAGCTGCAATGCGTTCCTTTTCGTCCACTGTGGGCATTGGACTCATTTGAAATAAGAATTTACATCGTTTGTTAAAGAGAGGTGTTCTTATTCCAAATGAGAGATATTTAAACATACAATTTTAGTTTAACTACACTGAACACTTAAAATTAAAAAAAAAAGTTACACAAACTAAGTGGATTGTAAAAACTTGTATAATTATATTTTTTAAATAAAAATTACATAATCGATTTTAGATTAGGAAAGCACTCAAGTCATACAATATTAAATGATAGTCTTATAACTAAATTCGTTAGTTTAGTAAAAGAACACAATCAATTATGATTGGCATTTAATAAAAAATAAGAATATTAAAAGTTCAATGTTTTTTTGACGAAGTAAAAACTTTGAAGTTAAAGTATAAGTGTCATGACTGTCGATATTTTGAATACAAATAAAAGACTTAAAAAAATGACACAAAACGTAATTACATACACTCATGCCTTTTTCACATGGGGCGTGGGCAGAAACTACAGAATTCCACCTGCTACGATCCTTACATACTCCGTTCATACGTTTGGTCATACACGCATGCCAGTCGCGAGTACTACGGCACCTGACCTTTCTGAAGCACAGCACCAATAAAGTCAGTGTATGTCACTCACATCTGCCTTATAAATATCTTTTGTCAGTCGCCTTTTGTTCAGCTCTCCACGTGACCTAACCATCCAAGACTACTCTTTTCGATTTTTGTCACTACATCTTCTTTTAAACCACAACGATATTTTACCACATCATTCCTCAATCTATCAGTCATAGTTTCGACGTAAACATTATCTACATCAAAGTGAAATAAACTTTTATATCATAATTATCGTCACCAATCTAACAGTAATGCCATCAATCACAAAATTACGTTTTGAAACGTCAATAAATGTTCCTCGATTAGCCTGCAGCCTAATTGCGTAATATAATACAAGCCTTTCGCTTTGACAATAATAATTCAAATAAATTTTATCAAAAATTGTTATTTTTTATTTTATTTTTGTTAAAATATGTAAAAAATATGTACATTAAAAGAATACGGAAAAAAATCAAATAAAGAATCACCAGGGCATCGAAAAATACATCCACATCACTGTCAACGTGGAAAGTGCTCAGAAGGCACATTCAATGACAGTGCTGGTTCTTTGGCCAAAAAAGAGCCAATGCCTCTGGTCGATATTATTTATGAATATTATAATACAACTAGCTGACCCAGCAAACGTTGTTTTGCCATATAAAATGTTTGGGGTGGACCACCCTTATCATTTAGGGGTATGAAAAATAGATGTTGGCCGATTCTCAGACCTGCCCGATATGCACACAAAATTTCTTAAGAATCGGTCAAGCCGTTTCGGAGGAGTATGGGAACGAACATTGTGACACGAGAGTTTTATATATAAGATATTCATTGTATTTTGCTGAGCAGACAAATGTTTTAAACATATGAAAGTGATGCAGAAAGTAGAGTTAATATTTAAGAAATCAAGTTTCAAGCGCTTTTTTGTCATTCATGATAGCAGTTTAACTTTTGTTCCATAATTGTTATTTAATTTAATACAAAGCCAACGAAAGCTTGCATATCGAAATCCACTTAATTAACTTGGAAATTAACAATTAATTGAACTCAGTTCACCTCATAAAAGAAATCAGGCGAATAACACAAATAAACTACAACCGAATGCCAACGACCGCACCCGATCAATAAGTTCACTGTAAGCTTTGATTACAGCGAAAATTAATTACTATTTATCAGTTTCATGATATATTATATGAATATACTCTTATACAATTAACATTTGATACGGTTATATTGAATAATGAGTGAAAAGTAAATATGCAAGAAAAATAAGACAGGTCCCAGTTATGCGCTGTACCGACGGAGCAGTTTTGACTCTCGAGATTCGCGTCTGTACAACCTACAGCCACTTATCTGTAAGTGACATGTTGCAGTGCACGCGCCTTTGAAAACAATACTGTTACTGTAGTCCTATAGAAGGTCGTATAATGGCGGCCATACACGACCCCGTCAATGTCAACCCCTTGACCTTTTGCTCGAGCCAGCCCGCGTAGCAGGGCCAGTAACTGTTTAAATTAGTCCCTAAATAATATATCTATAAGATCCAGCTCGTCCCTTGCTGTCCTGTCCCAGCGACGTCCTAAGCCGAGACTCGTGCCCCGCAGGGGGTGTTCTTAGCGATTGGTCGCTTAGCTTTTAAGTATTTTACGCCCTGGCTGGAGGCCTTAATTTATAATTTTGTCCCCACAGGAAAGTTCGGTTAAGCAGTAGATATCCCTGAAGGATAAACTGCGAGATGCCCATTCCAAATTTAAATCGGCCATACAAGGTCCAGCGCACCATTGAGATTTACCTGTGAAAGTGTGTGTCTTTAACGAACCTGTGTAGTTCTTGGAACATACGACACGTTGTCAATGTAACGTCAATTCGAACTATTTCAAAATTGGAAAATACTATTACTACTAAAATCTTGTAGCATTTCGGTTTAATGTTATAAAATAAGCATAATTAGTATCACTCATATAATAAATGATTGATGAATATTTTAAAATGTTTCTAATTGACGTTACGATTACGTCACGGATTTGTGATAGACACATTGGACAGAGCTCTCCGGTAAACAGTAACGACTATGGCTTACATAAAAACACCTATAAATTCTACATGACAAAGTCCCCACACGTTGCACTAAATAATAAACGAGGTAATTAATCTGTCGAGCTTGCAACATGGCGCAGCTAGATCTGGTTGGAACAGGATTATTAGACAAACTTAGCTGCTATAACTTGACGTGGTTTACTTAGTATCGCGGCTTTAAACCGCTATTGCAGTTTCATCTCTACTTATTAAGTTAGGGAATTACCACCCACATTGTCCATGCACCCCGGTACATGTTATCATTTTGAGGAAGTATAAGGATATTTGATTACTTTTCTATTGAATATCTATTTAATGACATTATACGTAAAATTGTACAAAACGTTTCAGTAGTATTATAAAATCTGACATCTGACACACACATTAACTCCAACATACATTCACCACACACCACATATTCACAAGACACACATAAATTGTCATAATGTTCACTCACTCTTTCACTCTTCATTTATGCACTTGATACTGAAAACTTTCTTGTCGGGGACCTGGTGTCCTAAAATACAGGCTTTGGCTTAGTTTAGGCACCGGTCTCCCACATATAAATATATATTTAATATTTTGAAGTATTAAGTTTTTCTTTGTAAGTACATATTTATTTGTGGAAGAAAAAAAATTGTATTTTAATTATTTATTTAATTGCATAAAGATAGTATACAAAATGGTGACATACAATACTTATAGCGAATTTATACATGTTTTTTCTTACCAGTAACAAGCGTGCAATTTATCGCATACATAATTAACGGCTATTGTTAATGCAATTTTTGACACTCTTAAATAATTTACTTAGTTACTCTTACTCTTGTGCTTGAGGTTTTCAGTCACCTTGTTACCTTATCTTATACTTGTTGTATATATATGATAAAATATCAAGGTCACATAGATAGACAGCTTTTATTTTATTTAACGATTCTGTGGGGGACTCGCCAGCTTCGACGATTTACTAGTAAAACCTCAACATAGTGGATCAGAGTATTTTAATTATAAAAAATATTTTTCCATCGTATTGCTTGCAATATGTTACGCTAATTACAAAGTTATCGACATACGTACATTGTTACACATACATCGTTTGGTTTAGTGCATATTCCTTTACATAAACATACATGCTACATAATTATGTATTTAGAGAAGGACGGTAGCGGTAACGAACCAAGGAATTCAAATGATGGAATATAAATTTGTTATTTTTTTGTGTCCAGTCTTACCAAGGGGTATCGTTTTACCGAGTAACTGGGTTGTGGAGGTCAGATAGGCAGTCGCTCCATCTAAAATACTGGTATTCAGTATACACAGTTGGTAAAAGGCTAGGTAGATGATGATGAGACTTTAGCAATACAATGGGTAGGTTTTGTTCGTTTGTTGTTTAGCTCTAAGGTACTGTCAATATCAGTTGTCTATTGTTAACACGAATAAATTAATGTCCTTCCTTGAAAATAAATACGCGGTATATGTGAATGAAGATGGCGGCGTCGAGGCTGGCCCAGAAAACGGTGGCACGACGACCTGGACGAACACAATAAGGGCTGCACGAGGTGGCGCTGGAAAAGAATACTTGGAAGGACTTGGGGGAAGCCTAGGCTCAGGAGCAGGACAATGTAGGCTTGTGGAAAAGTATGACAATTTCCTTTAAACCGTACTCACCCCTTAGATCCGTCAATGTTATCCGCATCATCATGATGCTGCAGTGGCGTGGCTGACGTCGGCGGCATGAAAAACACGTCATCGACGTCGATGTCGTCGTGTGGAGGCGCTCCCCCGCGGAAGGATCGCGACCATTGTGCGGACGTCGACTGACGCGAGCGCCGCGTCACCGCCTGTGGAAGATGAATGATGTTAGTACGAGGGTACTAATGAAGTGCTAATACATAAGATAGTTATGTAAATAGACTTATATTTTGAAGAGGGATTTGTAATTTGTACATGTACACGTCGCCCCTGGAAACCATCGGCATCGTGAGGAACCAGGACTTTTAATCCATTTAAGTCTGTGTATGGAGAAGACAAGAGGCCTTACGACTTACGGACGATAGCAAGTTTCTGTTATTGTTATATAATGTACATCGTCACCGATAATACAAGATCAAAAGCGAAATTCTTCTTCTCAAAGTGAAGTTCTTCTGGATAAAAAGAAGATGAGTGAAGTGAACAACACTTTACTCATCTTCTTTTTTTTCAGTAAGCATCTTTATGCCTATGCTCACATCGTTTAATGTTAATATGTTCAGTTTTTAATAATAATAAATAGTATATTAATACTAGTATTTATATTTTTTTATAACATTAAAAGCAAGTATTTTTTTACAATGACTTATTCATATCTCCTGGTTTCCAAACTAGGCATATAGGCTGTAACTTGGAAGTCAGTAACTTCCAACTTGTAAAAATATAAAGTGCATATATGCACCAATAATCTTTTTATATCAGTAGGAGACAAAATTGAAGTTGTGATTTATTAAGTTTACTTAATTAGGTGCAGAAGCAATAACATTACAATAAAAGTGTTTTTTTTTTAATATTAGGAAATATAAAAAGTGTACAATATCGTGTGCATTTATGTGTATATATATATGTGAGAGTGTGAGGGTGTGAAGGTATATGTGAGTGTATAGTGGTGAGTGATTAACACACATATGTATTTATGTAACAGTCTAGTATATTTTTTTGGTTCATGTAAATCGTAGAAATGAAAAAAGTCCTGTGAATTCTCTGCGTGCAAAAATGAATGATTTACCCAATCGTAATGTACGAAAAAATTTACAATGTACAACCAAGTAACAAAAACCTTGACCCACGTCCATCAAAACAAGATAAACGTGCTTCACTTCAATCTAAGGAAATCAATCAGTCACGTATTATGTTTTTCTTTTACTCAAGATAGCGGAAAAAAATGTCGTTAACTAAATCTTTTTATCAGAGTTTTTTTATAGGAAAAGTGACATCAGATCATTTTCTTTTGCCACTTCTTACCCAACCACGGCGAAGTCCAAACTGAGGGTATTTAAAAAAAAATGATATTTGTATGATGGTTGTGATTTATTTCAGTTTTTATATTTAATATGCTGTTTCAAACAGTCGTAAATTATTTGTTGTTAATGAATGCTATCACAATATCGTGTCAAGGAGCAGTAAACTATAAGCGTGTTCAAACTAATATTATTAATGTTTCAAAGTCTAATATGGGTCAATGAGGATGTCGGCACATGTTAGGTATACATATCTACGTAACACTATGCTGATTGAACAATGTTTTGTGTCAATTCTAACTCTCGAGTGGTCCTAAGCGCGAATGCTGAACATGTGGTCTTGGGTTCGATTTCCAGGTCGGGGAAAGTGTTATTGAGGTTTTCAAATAGGAGTTTTATCATTAGCAATCCGAAATCTGGTTTCGTGCCCGGCTGACAGCAATAGCTTCGGTTCACACTTCTATAATTATAGCCTATTTTTTGTTCTGAAATATATGTATTTACAAATGTAAATATTAATACCCAGACGGAGTCGGGAATGGCTACTAGTAAATACTACATATCATTTTCTTTATGAATGCCACGTTTGTTTGTTTATTATTATTTGAATCTGTTTAAATAAGGCATTATAATACCTATGCGTCAAACATGGTTAAGTACATTTTCTTCCTTTAAAATTTACTTTTCATTCCTGATGTTGTTCATTTAGAAACAAATCATGGAATTAACGTAATGGCTACGTAATCATCCTTTTTTGGAAAAAAAAAACAGAAAAAGGAACCTTTTAAAATATGTATTACACACTAATACCCTTACAGGTACACTCATAAAGAAATATGAAAGGGAATTAAAAATTCCTTCTATGAAATACGCTGGCGAGTACAGTCGAGCACAGAGCTCGTTTTAACTGACAAAATCAGTGACGTCACAAAGTTACGAACGGGATTCAGTGAATAGATTTGGACGCTAACTCTGCAACTGTCCTAACAATAACTGGGACTTGAAAGCGTTGCACTAACTGGTAAATTGAACTTTAAATACTACATGCAAGTGATGGTTATATAAAGTGATAATATATCATATCTTTTAAGCATTACTTCTGAGGAGCTCTTGGCTAAATAAAAATAGCCGCACGGGTTGATCGATGGTTATGCTACGCTTGACGAGGTAGGTTTGTAGATTACAACATATCACATATAATCATATGTACTCCCAAGTGCCTCGGAATGCACGTTAAGCCATTGGTCCCGGCTGTCATTAGTAGATCTTTGACAGTCGTTACAGGTAGCCAGAAGCCCGAAAGTCTGACAACCAATCTTGCCAGAGCGTATCGTGTTGCCCAGTAACTGGATTGCGGACGCCATATAGGCAGTCGCTGCATGTAAAATATTAGAATTCAGCCGTATCCGATTAGAATGGAACCTGACCCCAAAATTGTAGGGAAAACGCTAGGCAGATCATGATGATGATCAGCATTACTTCTAAAAAAATGTTTACTATTCAGTTGACGATTTTTTAGCTGATAAATTAGTATACGTTTGTATTTTGAACCAACCGTACAAATATTTGCATGCTTATAATAAGACAAAATGTACTTGGAAACGTTAACAAGATGCATCATCTACCTATATTCATGGCAAATAGGATACACATATTCATTCTATACATATTCTATATAATTTGTGTTGCTTCTCAAATAAACAGAGTCACAATGTTATAATGATGTGAAAGGTGAGAAGGGCTAGGAAGGAGGTGACTATTGTGATGACGGCAAATAGAGATGTACGGTTGGAGAAGATATGCTGGGCTGTCCCCAAATATATTGAGATTAGGGCCGGAGAATGTTGAACGATTATGATGGGTGCTTTTAAAAGTATACGCATCATATATATTACAACACCCGGATCATCATCATTATCTCAGCCCTTATCCCAATTTATTTGGGGTTGGCGCAGCATGTTTTCTTCTTCCATACATTTCAAGAGTCCCCTCTATTCCAGCCAAATCATTATTCACACAATCTATCCATCTTTTCCTTGGTCTCCCTCTACTCTTGTAACCCTGATATGGAACAATAATCTGATATAACGTGAAATTACTTCTTCTATGCGAATAAACGTCACAAATTGACCAATACTGGTCAGTATCAATGCCCAAATCCCTACAGACAAAATTATCTGTGTTATGTTAAATGATAATATATGTCTGATATAGAGCTAAGGAATATTGACAGCATATTTATACATACTCATACTCGCAGCCCAACCCCCTCAATTTTCATAAGCCCCTCAAAGGGTCCAAGAAAAGCGCAATAAACATGGCCACCACTAAAAGAAACCGCTCACGTCAGCCGTTTTACAGGAAGCAGTAGTTCGTAGTCCGGCTAGTTCCTTCCTTGGGATATTGCCGGAAAGAGGGGGGGGGGGCTCGAATGGCTCCGATTATTTACGATGCCATAACGGCCGCCTCTACCCAAAAGACATCACTTTTATAATTTATTGGGCGGAAATATCGCGGTCTAATTCGTCCGCCCATATATTATAATATTTGGAGGGTTGTATGGACAGCAATGTGTTACGTGTTACCTATCATTTTGTACAAGGTTTTGAGTTTAGGTATGTATAGATCCATCAACACGGACAGTCCATTTTGGTAAATCCAGTCTCAATACTAAAAAGTTACAACTGTTAGACGTAAGCCCGTTTCTGTGAAAATACTAGGCGAAACCTAAATGTACCGTCTAAATAAAGGCACGGTCTGTATGTACAGTCTAGTGTTATTAAAAAAGTACTGTAGTATTTGCAAGAAAAATGGCCTCCTTTTCCACAGGAATATTGCACTACATTACAACTTTATAATTTGATAAAACATTGAAAACAACATAAACAATAGTAACTAACTTTTAATACAACTTTATTAAGAGACAATTTCCACTACGAAATAAAGTGCACTAACATAACTGATACTGTTCGTAATAAATACACAGACTTAATCTTATTAGTTATGTAGTAACTTCCGAGCTACGAGAGCTACGCGACTGCTACGCCGTAGTCGCGTAGCCACGGAGTGGAGTTGGCGGCGCGTGATATGATTTTGAATTATACAGAGCTTAAACTCTGAATAGATGATCGACTAAACTATTTGGTACTGTTACTGTGTATCTGTGTTAATAGTACCTAAAGTTTATAGACCAGAGTAAAGTTTAAGCCATTCTCGTACCTATCTTAAAATGTAATTTTACCAGAAGTAGGGTTAAATAGGTCACATTCGTATTAAATAAAAATGTTTATGTCAAATATAAATTTAAAAAGGTCAGTTTATTACTCCGTTGCTAAGATTCACATTTGAACTTTACGTCCTATTCACGTGACCTCGTCATTACCGCCTTTCTTTGTTTGGGTTTACTGTGTAATAACTATAAACATATTTTAAAGCCAACAAACATTTTTATGTCAAACATTCAGAGCTGGATTCCTTTTGTCCTCATTTATATACCTTTAAGTAAGTTTGTAACTCATTCAACTCAACATTCAACAAAGGTACGTAGATAGTAATACGATTTAGGCCAAATAAATTAGGTTAGAAGCTATGGAGTTGTCTTTTACCCGTTTTCACTAACACTAGGAAATACTTAAATTAACGCCAAATGGTTACAAAGAAGGATTTTATATAAACACTAGCCCCCGCGGTTCTTTACCGGAGTGCAATCTATTTCTCTGCCAAATTTTATCGAAATCCGTTCAGTAGTTTAGGCGTGAAAGACGGACAAACAGACACACACACTTTCCCATTTATAATATTAGTACGGATTTATATTGGTGTGACCTTATATTCGTGAAATCGAGCAATGTAATGTCAAACCGAAGATATTTCGAAGAAAACTTATTTCAATCCTAACATTAAATTCAATTTAAATGCTAGTTGGAATCAAACACTACTCAGTTGCATCATTGGTAGATTATTTAACTATTGGGCTATAGTTGCCTTAATTCGCATAATATGTAATGCAATATATTCAAATTCTCTTTTTATTTATATAAATGACACTGAACATTTTACGATAATCTTTTCAAACATATCACTTTAGATTTAAACCATTTCTACTACTCAATTATGTTCTCATTAATCTTCTACCAATATCGAAATCAAACTCCAAAAGCCAACCTACACTCTAATCGTATGATTTAGGACCACACCAATCATTACCGTGATCCTCCGTATAATATAATATAGGTCAACACAACCATTTATTTCAACTATCTCAAAATTAACTAACCTATATATTACTCATCCCTTGGAAATCGGTGACCTAATTCGTCAGAAAATCTGGTACAAACGTGTATAAAGCTATATACATACATACGCAATTTCATCATGAGAAGCCACATAATGCGGTGTGTATTTATAAATCTCCGGGTAAACATAGGGCAGTCCATTAAAGCTATGTGTTCGCTGGTTTAGGATTTCACAAGGCCTGCAAGTGCTTTTAGCATAGTTAAAACAACTTTTCTGTTGAGATATTTAACCAACTTTTAAATGGTTAACGCGTGAAACTGGGTTAGTGGTTAACTATGCCACCTGTGGTCATAAGTGCGCGTTGTTGGTGTTAAACTTATCATAAGTTTGTGCTACATTATATATATTGTTAAACTTACACTCTAGGTTTGAATTTAGCATTCTTAAAAGCATCCCATTAGTTCTTTCACAGAATCTCATTAGCTGTAGCGTATGAAGAGCATAAAAGAAAGTATACTCCTGGCTAACTTTTGCTCTAAAATTTCCTCCATAATTCAAGGTATTATCCTGTATCTGTCCACATACCGCACCCATTTATTGGTTTTACTTTCTACCCGTACGTTGTATTTCAACATTGACAAAGACTACACATTGCAAATACTACTTCTAAACTTGAAAGCACACAGTCTAGTATATATATATTTTAGAATCATGGAGACTCAATCAGTATTCAAGTCTCGCCACCAACAAAGAATTTGTTGAAACAAAGTAGAATACCAACTAAATTCTTATAAAAAATAACCTTATTGAAATTGGAATTAGTTGTTTGAAAATTCTAATAAAATATTTAAAAGCCATCGACAATATGAAGTCAAATATTTTGTATTTGAGTAGTTTTTTTTTGGAAAAAATGTAGAATTTTCGTAAAAGAAAACTGTTTCATTCCTTCCCGTTTTAGTCTGCTTTTTTATGTGATCTCAAACGACTGCTTAGCATGATTCCTAGGTCAAGTTAAGTGTTATTGGGTTTTTCTTGCAGGATTTTTCAATGGCGAATACTCGATTGGTAATTAAAGGCTCTCTTGCATAAGAATTAAAGTAGCCTGGCAAAATGTGTGCACTTACAGTACACTTCTTTTTCTAATACAGGCATGATGTTAAATCCATTTCTAACTGTAGTAAACATTAAATAGCACTACATCCTCCATCTATTGGAGAACACGTCACGTCCGCAAGTAGGTAGGTACACCAGTTATTATCATAACAAGGTTGGCTCTTACCGGTACGTGACAGCCGATGTCCTCGCGTTTCACTCTTATCGAATATTCTAGAACGTAGGAAATAAAATCATCGTGCGAATTTCGGGTGTATGGGAAAATCTTTTTTTGTATCGGTATTAGGTGAGGGTAAATAGATTTACATTTTTATTGTTATTTTTTAGGGTTCTGACTGAAATTTTTATAAGATTACTTGTATAGTACGTCTGTCTCAGGAGTTTCTTTTGAGATCTAGTAGGTATTAAAATTTTAAATTAATGTTGGGTTTCCATGCCGTGCATACAAATCACTTGTCAAAGTACAAGAAAAACCTTTTTTTCATAATTAAGGGGATTAGTCCGATCCGATGAAAATAAAGAGTAAGAAAAATAATTGAGAGCTTTCTCTAAGGATATCATGTATAGAGTCCAGTGATTTTAAAGATAGAGTCAAAAATGTGTCATTAGAAAAAAAAATATAACATCAGTAAAAACGTGAAAATTAGGGAAAACTAACGAATAATTTTAACGCTGGAGGGTTCAAAACCATATACTGAACACATGGTATCAGATTGTGTGTCAATATTCCATCCACCCTGTATATTCTACTAGAAGATTCTTCTTAAAAAAATTATTGTTCTGAATTCGATACAAAGAAAATTAATATGTATTTCCCTGACACTATGTCTAGATTTTTATCAAAATTCTTTTAGCAGCATTACTATGGACTCCTCAGTGTGGTTTGGACGAACCTCTAATTGTGTCAGCCCGACTTTATTTATGTATTTATATATACATATACATATATATATTTCATTTTTGGTAATTTTATGTTTAAAGGCATGGCAGCACCATACTTGGACCAAACAACATAAAACGTTTTATAAAAAGTACACACTGCCATAACTTAACACATTTTGTCGGAACCATGTCGACCCTTTCCGTCTGGTTTTCAACACATTCCACCAAAAGATACTGGCTACCATCAGTAACTCAACACGTCATAATTTGGGGAATTAACTTTTTCCATCAGTGCGCCTAGCTTGAATGCTTGAAGTAAACGTTACGTCAATTGGAATGATTTTAAAATTAAAAATATGTATTTATTTATTTATTATTTTATTCCTAACTATGGGTAATACTAATCGTGCTTGACTCAAAAGATGACTCTTTAAACCAAAAGAACTAGGCAAGCTGTGACATCAGTAGGTAAGTATACTTCGTAAAAATAATCGTAACTAGTTAAAACCTTCCTGAATGTTCAGGCATTGAATATTAGGCACCCTGTACCTACAGAGCGAATTCACAAAACATAACATTTCGAAAATCGCTGTCACATGGTTGAGTCCTTTTAAAACCTATAGTAATCCGAATAAAATCCAATTTACAACGCACTAACAAAAAGTACCATCTGCATAGCGTCCTTATAACGAAACAAACCAGACCTCGTCGTCTTATATTTTACGATACACCTACACAGTACACTTATATTAAAGGTCATACATTGCAACCGTATGCCGCACATCAGGATCGATGCTACACAGCTTGGACGACGCCACACAAATAATATTTATGACTATGTCCATTAATATGGAATGATTTCTTAGATGGCCGGAGGAGATGAAATATTTTCGGAGATGGCTAAAAGTTCAGTGAACTAAATCTTTTGGTATGAACATTTTATTAGTTGTGATGAGTCTTTAGATTTGATGGACGGACCAGATGGGTGTCTGTAATCGATTTTTAATAGTTTCTAAAGATATTGGTTTTTAAATTCATTAGTTTAGATCTTAAAGCTAAGCCTCAACTGATAATATACCAATGACTTGTACTTTTTGTTCACATTACTTTGTCATGATTACAGGTAATTCCATTTTTGTTAGATACATATATGTTCGTCAACAGAGCCGCCTATGCTCCGTGCGGGTGTAATCTACTGATGTGGTGATCTTAGTTCAATATGAGTGTCTAATACACATAAACCTTCCAGAATAAATTCAGTAAACGATGGTAAAAACTGCATCAAAATCCTTGGTCTACACCAAGGATTTTGATGTATAGTTAAAAATAACAAACCGCCACACATACACAAAAAGAGATGTTGGTATAAATAATATTAAAAGATACTTACAGTAACAACATAAGAAAGCCCGGTAAGCGTGAGCCTTGCGACGCTGTCCTTCCCCGGTCTGGGCAGGGACGGCGGCGTAGGCTCTTCAAGCGGCGCCGGCGCAGGGAGCACGTCGGGCCGCTCCCGCGCCCTCCCCCGCGCCTCTCTGGGTGCTGCGCCCGATGCTCCGTACATACTGCGGGAAGGTACATGGTTAGAATCGCAGGGGTACAGCATAAAAATGTTTGTCAAGGTGCAGTCACAAAAGAGTCGATGGTCAACATCAAGACATTTTGAGATGTATGTATACGTACACAAGGTGTTAAACTCGTGTTTTGGGACGACGCGACCGTCGACGTCAATCGGCCGTGACTACTTGCACTCTCTTATCATCAGCCTATAATGGTTTTTCTCTTGGACAAACTCACTGACTTTTTCAATTGCACGGGACAGCCGGTAATGGATAATTATGAGTTATTCATCTTACTCGTTTCCTGACCTATCTGTTATGGTATCGTGATGTCTAGGGCTGTTGGTTCAAAACTTAGGTTTCGAATTAAGGTACTTTTTGCACAAAATGTTTTTATGTTAAGACTTTTTGAGTCAACGGGTTTTGTATAACGGGTATTTATTTTATGGGACAAGCCTGCCACACTATTCCCAAACCACTGTAACTCCTGAAAACCAGAATCAACACTGGCGACCATCAGACAAGCGTCAAAACAATGAAGTCCGATGAGTCCCGGAGAAACGATTCAACTGTCTTGGATCCCGCAACGTAATTAATCAGAAAAGAACAGCTGAGGCGTTAGAAAAGTATGTGTTACGGCTAGTCAAAAGCCCGAAAGTCTGTCAACCAGTCTTACCAAGAAGTATGGCGTTGCCCAGTAACTGGGTTGTGGAGGTCAGATAGGCAGTCCATGTAAAATACTGATATTCAGCTGCATCTGGATAGACTTGAAGCCGACCCCAACACAAAATTTTGTGTCAAAATTAAAAAGTACAAGTGACGTAACACACTTAACGTTGAAAAGAAACCATACTACAATCAACGTCTTAGCCTAAAAAAACCCTTTGTACTCCAAAGTTTTCTTGTTACCACCTGAGTAGCCCACATAACTTTTCATCAGAGCCGAGTTATTCCCATAACACTGGCTTTGTATTTTAACACCGGCGGCATCAAAAGAAGTAACTCACAAAACCATACAAAATATTGAACTTTTGTAAATACGGAAAAACAAATGAGAAACATTTCCCTAATACAGCTATGTTTTTGTGCCACGGAAACGCTACAAATATTGTTTTAATTGTTCATACCTATTGTACTCGAGTTTATTCGTACCATTTCGACTTTTTTGCAGTTTCATTTTTGTTTTGTTTGTATGATTCCTCCTGATTGATGTATAAAGATTTATTGTGTTTTTATGGTTGACTAGCTGTTGCCCGCGACTGCGTCCCTGGCAGTTTATTGGTTATAATTGTTTTTCTTGTTTTGAATTCTTTCTTTGAAATAAAAGTAGCTCCGTTTATCACTAGCTGTCTGCTAGTGGGAGTCCCGTCAAAATCAGTTCAGCGGTTTCGAAGATTAGCCCAAATAAACAGACAGACAGACACAATGTTTAAAATTGTTTTTTTGGTATTAATACCGTTTATACTTAAGCATTTAGTAGAAATCTATTATTTTAACATTACAAAAAGAGACTTCGATTCTATATTTGTATGGATGTGGAACATATATAGGCGCGCCTTAGGCGTAAAACGGAGTCGTATACCGTGACGGTCTACGGCCAGAAGCTTTGTTATGCCTTCATTAATGTATTATACTCCATACTTATTTAATGGTTTTCTTTAATTACAAATGCTTTTAATAACCATCAATTTTTCACATCTGCCCGGCGTTCCATGACGATCAACCATTTTTTTATTCACTAGCACTGCGCCCGCAACTTCGTCCACGTGGATTGCGTACTTTCCCAGCGTTTAACATCCCCTACCCTTTTAAATCTCAGTTTTGGAAAAAAATCTTAATGAACATTGCAATTTTTGTATTAGCATAGATTTTTTTCATATAAGATTTTTTTTAAATTGGTTAAGTAGTTTTTGAGTTTATCCATTACAAACAAGCATACAAACAATCGAATCAATTATCTACTCTTTATATAAGTAGTATTTAAGATAAACATTCTATGATTCGGAAAAAAAAAACATCCAGATTACTCAGCCTATTTTATACAATTATTTGTGACCGATTGATTGCAATAGGCTCGCCCCCTATTACATGGGACTTAAACATAACGAAATGATAATGGTGAAATGTGGGTGTCCTATAGGTACAACTCTGCCTAACCCTTTGGGGAATATAGGCGTGATGTTATGTTGTGATTTAGTCATACACTGTGTTTTTAATTATACAATACACTACCTCAAAACCGCAAACCCCAGAAACAATAAAACCATTTCAACACCATTTACTAAAATTCTACCAACTAATATGTAGGTAGGTATTCCTACTCTCTTTCACTATATATATTTGTATGCACTAACTGAAAAACTGGCTACGAATCGACACAAAGGACGGGGGAAACATTTTAAAGTTATTTCACACAGTAACGTATTCCATACTTGCAACGGAATTTATTTTACATTCAATTTTCAGCTCAATGTTGGCATTGCAGACGTAACTTATGAAAGCCGTCAAATAAATATCGTGCATCGACAACGGGGAAACTGAGAAATATTCTAAACAACTATCGCGATAGTGCACACATATTTTTGAGATATGTATATGTGTGTGTGTTATAAATTGTATGCTAAAAACTGTATACTGTGGTCAGCTAAAAGCTTACATCGGTGTCATCCGTTGATCAGAAATAATTCTGTTTATATGTAGTGCTGTTTTTATGCTTTCTGTGTCTTGTTTATTAAGTTTTGGTTCGATGTCTACAGCATAATCTTCTTATCTCCATACTAAAAGTATAAATGCGAAATTAACTATGTTAATCTTTTCACGACTAAACAGTTGATCGGATCGGTATGAAATTGATTGGAGAGATAGTTTAAGACCCTGGGAAGGACATAGGACAGTTTTTAATCCGGGATATCTTGGGCATCCACGATAGCCAGACAAAATCGCGGGCAAAAGATATTTTATATTAAGAGAAGTAGTTTTCTCATGATAATGATGATGTCATGACGTTTTTAATATTCGAACACTCATTGCACGGTTGATTTGTTTTTTTTAATCTTAAACTAGAAAACGATATTAAAAGTAAAGCACAATACTCAGAATACGAACTCTTTGTATAAAGGGTACAGCTTCTTATTATACGTACGTTACATAGACCTTTATACGAAGACTAAACGGAGCGAAATATCTATAAGCTCCATCAAAACGTTCCTTCGACCACGTACAATCGAACTGAACGAATTTAAGAAATTCTTTTGTGCTGCTAAAGTGCACGACGCCAATAAAAATGATTATACTGTGCAAACTTCGTCTGGTATGGAGTTACAAGTACTACTTAAAATATGTTTTAGGGTTACCAAAGACAGATGCATACACCCTGCTGCAGCCTTCTTGCATCATTCAAGTTTAGTACTAGCATTATTATTCTTTGTCAATTTTTGTATACTTATGTGTTTATACCGAGCAATTACTATCGTTCGAATGTCAAAACCTTTTACTTCACTATTACATAATCTACCTATGTACATTAGATCATTACATAACTTTATTACTGTGAATCTAATCACGTAGTTACCAACCCTATATTTAAGCAAATAGCCTCAAATTACTTCAGACTACGTAACATCACAATCTAGTCAATATATCACAATATTCCAAACTTCGATCGTGTAATCCCGAGCAACCACAAACAAATGTAAATTTAACACTAGCATACAGTCTCGAAGCGTCTGAACTTCAAGTACCAGGAGTCAAGAATTAACAGGAGCATTAATAAGGTTGCCTCGCCCGGACGTCCCGGCGGGTAAACAACTCATTGTCGTATGACTTACTTCCTCAGTTAGACACCCCTTTACGTTATGATGTCCTGGTAGTTATGTGCAGTTTAGGATAAATGTTTGTTTTGTTTAAATTGGGTGTGTCTTAGAGATAAGCTAAGATGTGCACTCAGTATAATTATTAAGAACTCCATCATAATTTCTGTTAAGTCTTTTTCGTTTAAAAGGGTCGCTTAGTATCTGCATAGTTATTTAACGAGATCTTCGTTAAAATTGATACGGTTTCCTATATTCTTTCTAACAAGACAAAATATTACAAATGTTAAAATTGATTATTAAACTGTTGATTATTCAAAAAATACAGATTTTTTACCTTTTACAATATTCTTTTACAAACTGAAACATTTACCGATATTTTTGAGCTAATGAACTAAACCTGAACCTTTTAAAAAAGGAATCCAGTCTAATTAGAGCGAACCAAACCTAATTGTCTTGTGCCCAGTTAACTAAGTTCCACGCAAGAATACAAAATGCCTATAAAGAGTGTCGTCACAGCTGCCGACGGCGAATAGTTACGTTTAATTTTATTAGCCCGGGGAGACTGCCCGGTATTGGCAACCGTTCCCGAGTGCGCCCGGATTATTCTGCTTTGTAGTCCATTTAGTGAGCCTGTAGTGAAACGATTATACGTGGAATGGAACAATCGATGTCGCTGAACCTAGTGTATTGATAAGTCGAAACACGTGATTTGTCGGACTATTAAAAGATGGCTTTGTGAGTTGTTCTGTTAAATTGTATTTTGTTTTATCACTTGTTAAATTACTTAATTGTAAGACAAGGATAAATTTGCATCTTTTTGTGCACTGAAAGTGATTCATTCGGCTGCAATTCGAAAAACATGTATAAGAGTAGTCGATGTTTTATTAATAATAAATAAAATAACTAAATAATGCTGGACAATCCACACAGCATCATCTAGCCCCAAGCTAAGCAGAGCTTGTGTTATGGGTACTAGATGATTGATATACTTAATACAACACATTACATAGATAGATATTTTTCATAATCGCTAAAAAACGTTCGTAACAAAATAATGTATAGTCTGTGTCATTTCTTACTACCACCATCTAGCTCCACCTAGTATTGTTTAAGATCACTAATGGATTATGGAAAAAAATAGTTGTTGGAAAACCACCTTTCTTTTTATTTCCAAGCATCTCAGATTTTAATTTTCTAACTTCATTACGAATCTATTAAATAACCCGTTGGTATATACATTGACTTATCTATCTGCAAAATAAACGTGAAACTACGGCTTATACTACGCCCTGGAAATACTCAAGGAAAACAAAGTCAGATTGCTTCCGTGGAAATTGAATTCTGTATCAATCTCGCTAGGACGAGTTAAAGCTATGTCAACTTGTTAGATGAAACTTTTCTCTTAGCATTGTTTTGATATAACTAAACAGAGAAATGTATTGCGGTATATATTTAACACAGTCAAAGGGTTATTTACTTTTACAATCTCAGACTGTTGTTTAAATACTTGAAACTAGCTTTCAGTAATCCTTCCTTGCAGAGCTAACATCAAAGATCCTGTAGTTTTTATTTAACGTGCCCTTATTAGGGTTCCATACCTAAAGCGTGCCAAAGAGACCCTATTACTAAGCCTCCGCTGCCCATACGAACGTAAAACGTAGACGGTTGTAATTTTTAGAGTTGTATTTCTGGCTATAGTAACATTTAATAAAAAATAGATTAATTTAAAAATGAAAGTAATACATATACAAGGAATATGTTCTGTTTTCGCGTGTTTTGCTTGACATAGTATGGAGCCCCTTGTGTGTACTATTCCGACTCGCACCAGGGCAGTTTTTCAATTTCACTCACTCATAATGAAGGAAACAGCTGTGTGGAAATCAGTTGTCATGCTAGGGGCATGTAATGCGAAGGCATGAGAACCGTGTTGTGAGAAAAGTTTTGAGTATGAATGTGCAGGGTTACAAGAGTAGAGGGAGACCAAAGAAAAGATGGACACAATCCGTGTGAAAGATGATATGGCTAGAAAAGAGGTGACTATTGAGATGACGGCAAGTAGAGATGTATGGAAGAAGAAAACATGCTGCGCCGACCACAAATAAATTGGGATAAAGGCAGGAGGATGATGATGTATGAAGGAAACAGTTCATGTCATGACAGGTACCTTTTTGATTACTGGGTATCCACAAATCCAATTTACGACAATTTTCCATGCTTAAAATATACCGTTTTCAGTAAAATTATATGATAAAATACCATGGCCAATTAAAAACCATTTAAAATATTGTGACGCTTTATAAAATTATAACGTGGAGCAGTTTTATGTAGTGTTCAATGAGAACATTATTAGCCGATTATGACGTATATTGCAGTTAGTTTTATTGTGAAATGTAAACCGCAGTTCATATGAGCAGTTAGCGGGGATATTGCTCTATCGTGCGTAAACCGATCCAGTTTGGTGTAATCGGAAACTATGGCGGTTAATTCATTTTGTTATTATAATTAGCTATCGGCTGTTAGCTTACCTAGGTATCGTGTTACCCAGTACCTGGGTTGTGGAGTTCGGATAGGCAGTCGCTCCATTTAAAATACTAGTATTCAGCTGCATCCGGTTAGACTGGAAGCCGACCCCTACATACTTGGGAAAAGGTTACGAAGATGATGAATTAGCTATTAGGGTTTTTCTCTTATAATAAATAGCAGCACCAGTGCTGCGATTTATTGCGAGGTGTGTTTCGAGTTTCGAGGGGCCTGTACAGACGTATAGGCCCCTCTATCATACCCTTCGGGGAATACAGGTCTCTAATGATTTTGGCGTCTAACGAATTCTGTGTTTACATGATATGTCAGCAAAGGACTACAACTAACGCCGGTGTCACGTTATTAAAATGCATACATAAGTAAAATGTAGGATGCCCGTGATTCTATTGGAATCTTTTGAGAAATCTCAGACGAAATGTTAAATCTAGTTTAAAATGCACACTATTCAGACATTATCATGATTTGGCGGATCACATCTGTAATGAAAATGTTACTCCTACTCCACAGCGACCAGGCCGCTTAAACTAATTCATTAGTATTTGAACATATCGTTGGAGCTGCTGAACATTGTAACACTAAAGTTGCCTTGTAAGAAATAAATATGTTAGTATTATTGTAGTAATACAACACTAACCTGTTGTGTTAGTTTTGCACTAATAGCATCTTGGGCATGATTGCTGATAGGCTAGACTGTTGTGATGTGAATCGTTGCTCCAGAACTTCGGCTGGAGTTCTGTAGCAGTGATTCCTAACTTGTTTCTTCACTAAGGAAATATAGTACTAACACAGTCTTAAGCAAGTATTGCTATTAACCCTATGAGTCATAGGTCCTAGAATTAAATAATGTATTATTATTATTATATCTCTTCTTATCGTGTCGATGTCAATCTACATAAACTCGGCCCAGAACTTAGCTACGAATTTGGTGCCATTTGCAGCGCCGATCAATACTGCAACATGCAAGAGTCAAGGCACGCAGGACTCGATATCAGGTGTCCCATAGTTTGTGGATTATATATTAAATTGCATATGTGTGAGTTGTGCCTTGGAAAGCACGCTAAGCCGTCAATCCCGGCTGTCATTTGTAGATCTTTGCCAGTCGTTACGGGTCGTCAGAAACCCGAAAGTCTGGTAACCAGTCTTACCAAGGAGTATCGTATTGACTGCAGTAACTGGGTTGTGGAGGTCAAAGTCGGTCCATGTAAAATAATGGTATTCAGTTGTATCCGGTTAGACTGGAAGCCAACCCTAGCATAGTTGGGAAAAGGCTAGGCAGATGTTGATGTATGAATACTACCAATTACTGGGTGTGTCTTTGATTGACGTTGAATATGCTATGGCGGTTGCGAGTATGTCATGCTTACGTAAATGTCCTGCTGATGGTTGCACAAGTGTCGAATCATTAAATGCGATTCAAAATGGTTGCTGAATGATGCTGATCTATGCGTAATATTCCGGAATGGGGCCAGTCAGTTGGGATTGGAACATTATGTAATTTGTCAAAAAAAAAACCGTATCTTTTTATTTTGAGCGCTTTTAATCTGTCTTTTCGTCATTCTCGCATACAATATAATATTACTTAGATGACACAGTTTTGCTCGGATAAAACGACGTTTTCTAAAAATGAAACCTAGCTAGATCGATTTATCGCCCCTGAAACCGCCTGCAGACTAAATTTCATGTAAATCGTTGAAGCCGTTTCCGAGATTCAGATTATATATATTTACTAGCTGCCCCAGCGAACTTCGTCCCGCCTCAAAAGTTGAGTTACACTGCCATCTGTTAGAAATATATGGAACTTATTAGAGGAAAACGTTTAATTTGCAATTAAAAAAATATTAAGGTCAAAAATCGAAATAAAAACTATCCTATCTCTCAAGTTGGATCGAACTGCACATGGTGTGCGAATTTTATTATAATCGGTTAAGTGGTTTAGGAGTCCATTGAGGACAAACATTGTGACACGAGATTTATATATATTAAGATATACAAGAATTGCTCGTTTAAAGGTGTAAGATGTAAATAATTTCAACATGAATTTTTAATCAATATTTTTCCTACTTTCTTTCTCTTTTTTTCGTCGCTTAAAATGAGTGTATAAGAGTTTGTTGATTGTTTTTCCCGGTAGTATTCTGCTAAGCATTGGCAACTATGTAGTTTTATATTTCTGGCCGACCGACTCTCCTTGAAAAATCAAAAGCCCTAGTTATATGTTTAATAGGGATGCGGAGTATAGTTTTATAGATTGTTTTTTGTCCGCCCGGTAGATTATTCGAAAACATTGGTCACGTATTTTTCCTTCTTTTACGTATTTAAAGGTATACGTCAATACACTGAGTTAAAAAGTAGCGTAAAGTCACATGTAAGTAGATTTTATACCCACATGTGACGTAGAGACTCCCCATCGTTAATGCGTTTTATCTAATACGTGTCAATTTTTTTTTTATCTGTCTGACGGACAAAATATAATTCCTTTTTTTTACCCAGGCTTCATCCCTATTGTTATTAATACTTTAAATACATACATCGAATATTCGTTGTGGAGGTTATAAACAATATGTGCTGTCCAATACGACTTTAAAAAAATGGGTTTATTTTTAATAAATCTGTTAATTCCGAGTGACCTCACATCGTTATCGTTTAACTGAACTATGATCAAACTGTTCGGCAAGTAGATACCTACTAACGTTACAAAATTATTTTGCAAATTGTGATTTACTACTAAAATAATCCCATAAATATTATGTAGGTCACATAACAAGGGCAATGAGATTAATGGACTGAATAAAATGAAATTACCTATTTGCGATCAATAATATATTATTAACATGAACAATAGAGTTCATTAAGTTTGTTCGCGAAATTATATGGTTACTTGGTGACTTAGTGATTAATGATGTGTGTAGTACGAACACAATGCACGTCACCTTGAATACCTGATCGATATGTACCTATTAGTTCAGGTCATGTAGCTACACTATTCTCTTTTGAAGGACTTTATGTTTGCAATTAGGGTCAATTCATACTAGAACAGAGTCAAATCGCATCCAACCGTCAATCTGAAACTTAACATAGCATAATTCAACCTTATTTCCACAAGTTAATACACATATTTCTCTAAGATAAAAAAGACGGGCGATTTCGCGCGCATTCTACAGAAATCGCGCGTCGGTCCGCTACCAACGCTGATTGGGGCGCGCGCGTTGGCGCGTCTTTTTGTTCTTCTTCAACTTCCGATATAAGTAACATCATAATAAAATAAAATAAAAAATCACTGACGAACTAGATATAATTTATTTTTACCTAGGCATAATCCCTATTCGAGAATTCACTCAAAATATATATTGTGTGTCCAAATAAATTATATAACCTGCCTAGCCTTGACTTATGCGAATAACACAGATAAGTATGTATTCATTTAGTACCTCCGGGAGGCACATAGACAACTACAGATTTAGAGCTTGTTCTTTGCTACACAAAATATAGTAGGTAGTGAACACTTACCTAATATCATCATCATCAGGATGATGGTCCGGCGGCAGGTCGGGCCGGAGGTCGCCGAGCGCCCGCGCCGCGTGCCTCCTCCGCCTTTCATACCACAGCCGTCTTTGTTCCCTCTCATTATTCTTTTGAACGCCGAAAAACGTTTGTGTTTCTCTCTTGAGGTAGTCTCGTACGGCGACTGTATGCGTTCGCCGTAATCTGACGCCATCTTCCTGGTCCTGAGGGGCGGGGTCGGGAGGGGGTTGCGTGGGTGCGGGTGGGGCGGACACGACGCGAGGAGGGGACGCGGGCGCTGGTAGCGGTGGCGCCGGCGCAGACGCTGCTGGTGATGATGACTGGCATGCCAGCTGCGGCGCCAGGAGGCCCGCGCTTGAACGCCTGTAACAATACATATATTTTGGTTAGAACAGAATGCATAGGAAAGTTCATTATAGACTTATAATGTGTAATTTATCTAGGTTATATCGTTTCCACGTGACGAAAGCTTTTTTATAACCACTTTATCGCATCAAATGCTGGCTCAAACAAAACAAAAAATACAATACACGATTTCATAAAGCAAGACACGTTCAATGGAACCAATAAAAAAAACGTACAACGATATCAGAATATAAACGATTGCACGTTTTACAGTTACACAAACTAAATGTCGTAAATGAAAATAACCTTTCATCAAATAACAACAACAACGTAATACCCATAACAGATCCATGAGTAGCTACCGAATTCGTTATCCCGGTTCCCGAGTCATCGTGAAATTGGCCGAATTGATTCGGTATTTCCGATTGCAATTCCAATGAAAATCGATTCGCACCGGCTGTAGTCAATCATCGAGCTATGGTTGGGAATTATTCGACTATTTAGATTCTATTTACTAAGAATTTGTCGGAAACAGACTGGAATAATATTAATCAAAGTTGAATGTATAAATAAAAGAATAAATGGAAATAGAATGGTTTGTGTTACTTTTGTTTCTGTTATAAATTGTGAAATGAATTGCATATTTGTGATTCGTTAAGCTATCTTCTTTTCGAGCGATTCTTTTGTTTTTCTCTAAAGTACTGTTTATTAACAGAAATAAATGAATTGTTCGATGTTTGAATAACTTTATTGCCTAATACAGTTGATTCTCTTTTATCACGATTGTTGACTGTCCAAAATAATTAATAAGACTTTTAATTACACGGCATACGACGGCAAAAATATGTGTAATAGATATTCCTATAACGTTATTGGAGGGCACAGTGATGGGTATTAGCAGGTCGAGTTAATTTCCGTCATCGCAGCGACACCTTTTAAAACTGTAAACCAAAAACTGCGAATGTAAGGAAACTTAGTATTTGTGTCTACTCAAATTAAAAACACATGTGATGCAATCGTTGTCATTATTTTGCCATACAACCTTTTTATACTTGTAGTGTTCGTTGGCCTGACGAGTGTTCTTTCAATACCAAAATGATGATTTTCTTGTTATAATATTTTTTATTCAATGCAAGAAGAGCCGTATAAGTATACCGACCTCCATCCATATTATAACTGCACTCAGAGTTACATAAATAGGAAGATCATGCATAATCAAAAGTCGTAACAGAGGTAATTCAGAATTTAAAGTAGTCGGCCGTAATAACAGCAAGTTTTAAAAAAAAACACGGATTGTTAGAGCGGCGTTTGTTTAGTCTAAGCAATCCAAGGAACAGTACCTATCTTTCTAAAACTCATCGGTATGATCGGTATAATACAGCCACAGTAGAAACACGTTCACCACGCGCGTATTGTGACATCGAATTTTTTTTTGGCGCCATTTTGTTCTAAGTGTTGTCATTTTCACATTTGTTTTCATGCTATGAGTGGTAAGCGCAGCCTGCTCAGTGCCGTAGCTTCAAAATGCATTATGTGTCCTGACTTGATAAAGGAAAGAATTAAAAAAATTGACAAAGGCATAAACACCTTGACTGTACATTATATTTACACAAATTCACTCTCTACTTTTTGCCTCTCACAAGTACTTCACGCTCACATCTTGACATCACATTTCCTTAACGACACACCTAAAGGTACTTCAGACCTGCCTACCTACGTACGCAGTCTATTCCACTATTATTTATGCGTCTGGAGCTGCACAGTAATAGGTAGGCAGACGCAGGTGCGAGCTCAACGAGCCATAATTTTAACAGGAAAGCAGGAACAGTAAATTAAGATACAGCATCGCAGTAAGTAATGTCTTTGACAAATATACCTTATTATTGTGTGTACGCTCTGAATAGAAGATTAAGGTGCTTTATGTTGGTGTTTTGTGTGCATAATGCGAGGGTGGAGTGTGTTGGTGATATTATGTCAGGTAGGAGGTTGACTATGTTACGAAATAGGGATGATGCCTGGGTTAACAAAAAGTAAAAACTATATTTATTTTTCTGTCAGTCAGGTAATAAAAATATTAGATTCTCATTTTTGCTTTATCATATCAATAAAAAACGCATTAAATTTGGGGAGTGGGGCTCATTACGTCACAATTAAGTATAAAATCTACTAATGCTAATCTACTACCACGTGACTATATTCCACATTTGAACTCAATGTCTCGACGTATATAAACGTGTAACTTTTACGTCGTAAATAAACGTGTCCAATGTTTTTTTTTTTTAATCTACCTGAGGGACAAAAAATATTTGTAGTCATCATCCCGGCAGAGAAATTGGGTGAAGGAAGAATGGACATTCTGATCAGATCATGTCTGGGCTAGTTATGTTGTATGATGATATTCTGAATGCTCAATGTCAGATGATTTTTTTTTGTTTATTTTTTAAACATAACTTCACGCCTGTTATTCTTCAAAGGGTTATTGTATTGGTATTCAGGAATCAAACCAATATTCAGCAGTGGCCTTTGTGACCATAGAGGCAGTCATATTTCGTTTCGTTTTTTGTATTTTATTTCTTATACGAGTA
Source organism: Phlogophora meticulosa (assembly GCA_905147745.2). Taxonomy (NCBI): domain Eukaryota; kingdom Metazoa; phylum Arthropoda; class Insecta; order Lepidoptera; family Noctuidae; genus Phlogophora; species Phlogophora meticulosa. Next base: position 7,134,631 of record LR990526.1, on the reverse strand, counting down.
ATAATGAACGTGTGTAGAAAAAGTCCAAAAAAATCATTGAGATGACGGCAAATAGAGATGTATGGAAAATTAAATAATGATAGGCCAACCCCGATACTGATAATAAGTAAATAATCATTGAAGGTCATTTAATCGTTTCGTAAAAAAAAATATTTTCGAAAAAAGCTATCTGTTTTCAGAATGAGAGTAAAATAAAGTCAGAGTGCCTATCTATTAATACATGTATTGAAACATCATGTACAGTAGTGCTTTGGTGGATTTAATTCCACAAGGCGTTCTCTACCAATCAACCTTTGGGTTAAAAGACCAACACCATAATAAATAGGACGAAACGGTTGGCGCAGTGGCTGAGCGATCGGCTGCCGCGCCGCGTGTCGTGGGTTCGATTCCCACACGGAACAAATATTTGTATGGCCTACAGGTAGTTGTTCCGGGTCTGGCTGTTTGTGTAAGTGACTTTAAATGTTGTAAACGCACCCACGACACAGGAGAAATTCCTAGTGTGGGGCAACGTTTAAAAAAAAAATAAAAAAAAAATATATAAATAAAATAAAACCATTTATATTATAGAACGAAAGCCTTTTGATAAGTACACATTACTGTAAGTGCGTATTCATTCAAGTAGCGGTTATAATACAATCCAATAAATAAAATGGCTATATTTAGATACACTCACACTGAAATATCATCAATCCCTATTTACTAGTTACTTATGTAAAAAGGTGTCAATGTACGAACGCTCTTGAGATTCTTCTAATATTGGAATCTAGATTCAGATACTTTAACTCTGAAATAGAGTAGAAACCTACCTGTGCTATCATGGTACACATATGGTACAATAGAATACTCTTTACTGTGCACTATAAAACTTACAAATAATAACATATTGTACCATGAGCATAATAATAAGTGAAGGGTGGGCGTTTTGGGGGACTGTCTTATGTAAACATTTTTGACGTTCAAAAAGTGCTGATTCTCAGCCTAATTTGAATAAATGAATTTTGATTTTGATTTTGAATAAGAGTATAACTTTACATATTTTAAATGAACCATCGGTAATTAATCGGTAATCAAATAAAATATCCTAGTTTACAATTCTTTACAACTTATAGGTACTCAATAACAATGAAAAAAAAAAGTAAAGTATCAGCCTATTACTGTCCCACTGCAGGGCAAAGGCCTGTTCTCGTACAGTGAAGGCACGAGCATTAATCACCACGCTTGCTCAAGACGGGTTGGCGATTTCAGACTTATATTAATTATATAAGTCCAGGCTTCCTCACGATGCTTTCCTTCACCGATGACTATACATTTTATTATAATATATTTTATTTTGTGTCTTGCATTCTTTAACACAGTATGCATTAATAAAAATACTTGCACAGTCTTTTGTTTCTTAACTGGATTCACAGTAACTGTCGCTTAGATTTATTTCATTTGGTATACCTTTTCACTATTTAGTTCTTTTCTATCAGCCTCATGAGATTTTATTCATGTTATTCAAATCTAGTTTTATTATTAAAAACCCTTATCTAGATAAGGTGCCACCTATGTATATTTTAAAATGCCCTTGAGTCGAAACCTTTTTATTAATCGCTTAGAAATAAATTAATAAACTTTTTCCTACAAATTACATTTTTATTAACTTGTCATGATGGCACACTGGTTTAGGCCTCGCCTCTTGTGCACGAGATTGTGGGTTCAAACCTGGGCAAGTATCAATGTGAGTTTTTCAATTCTTATGTACTTTCTGAGTTTATCTTGGACGTAACTGACATCGGTGAAGGCAAACATCGTGAGGAAACGTGGACTTATAATAAATATAGGTCTGAAATCGCCATCCCATCTTGAGCAATCGTGGTGATTAATGCTCGTGCCTTCTCTGTATGAGAAGAGGCCTTTGCCCTGCATTGGGACAGTAACAGGCTGGTATTATTTATATTGAGATAAATGCGTGCTCGTATATTTTCTTAGCTATAGTTACGCAGATACACAAGTGCCTACTTATCTAAAATGACAAAATCCCCTGCCTATTACCCAGATCACCTGATATCGATCATCACCCGCACCATTATTCCGCTCACGTCATCCGCCCAATAATGCAGATACCTAGTTTCCATCCGTGTTCCCGGCTGATTGCTATTCTTACCGCTTGTCCAATATCGGGGCTATATTGCTCGGTATCGGGAAAACGTTATTAGGCCATACATCTTGGTACTTGACAAACAGATGGTTATCACATGTTTTGAAAATGATTTGTTGGTTGAAAAAATAGGGGTTAGTAAGCAATATTGGAGTTTTTCGAGACAAAAACTCCACTTCTAGAATAAAACACTTGATTTAGAAATGACATAAAATTATATTGATCTTATTTACTCGTATGTCTGACAAGGCTATCTGATAACAAACTAAATACCAAGTAACTTGCGACGCCTTTTCTCACTTCACTACATTTCTTGTGATCAAATTTTGCTTACAAATTACGTTATTAACTTTAGAGTTTCAAATAAAATGTGTTTCATCTACGACTAAGGGGGAAGTCAGACGGAAGATACGTAAGACGAGGACTCGTCAGGTTCAAGGCGAAGACACGGCACGGACACAATTAATTTAAACTTTATGCACCAGCAAAATTAACCGTACAAAGGCGGCATTTGACGCGACATCAGCGACACGTGGTATGCACCCTGCGCCCTATCTTCCACACCACCAATACGTCTATGCCCTTACTTGTCTCGTCTGCGTCTCGTCGCCTCTGTATGTTTTGCAACAGGACAAAGAGTAATAAGCGTCGCGTATGAGTCTCATCCTCTCTTAATATTTTGCATTGCGAGACTTTCGTAAATTATGTATTAAATTCCATTTATAAGACACCAAGTCCGCGCATCGTCCACTCCTTAGTGATTCTGTGTGTCCTGCGCCTAACAGACTTATAATTAGACCAAGGACGCATTAGGAAGTTTCTGATTAACATCAAATCTTCGGGACAACTATTCAATCTGTTACCAAAGGGCTTAAATTATATTATCAGTAATCTCCTCCACTTGATAGTCCACTAAGGCTATGTTACTGTGGACCTGTTAATAATTATAATGTTAATGGGTAAACGTCTATAAAATGCGAGAGTATCATGGTGAAATTCAAGACTTAAAACCAACAATGGGTTTTTAATTGAATTCGCGTTATTAATATTAGTACTCTACTACTACTACTACTGGTTTGTTGTAAAATTATGATGCTAATAATAATATACAATGGTTAACAAATATACAGGTTCCAAATTTTCGAGTGTCTCTGATTGAAAATCAATCTGAAAAATCAAAATAATTTCATGAAACACTCAAATTTGTAAACTGTCTTGGGATTTCTGAGTACAGTCATATAAAAATGGGACACAAATAAATGAAAAATATTCAACCAAACGGTTGAAAAAACACTGAGAACTGAAAATAACGAAATTTTGCAACTGAATTATGTATTCGGGACTTGTATCACGAGAACTCATGAATAGCGAGTTTCGTTATTTCAAGGAACGTTAACGTAACGAGACGAACGTGTTTTTTTAATCTCCCGTTTATTAAGGCTGTATCGCTTTCGGTCTGTGCGGATAGAAAGGTTGTACCTTCACAACTTACCTTTTGTTTTTTTTTGAGAACAAGGAGGTAATTTAAAATGTTGTTCTTTTTTTATAATGTAGGTACCTATCTTATTGAAATATTAAGACACCTTTGTTTAGCGTAACTGTTTTTCGAAAGATAATTAAAATACTATTGAATCTTTATTAAACCACTGTTACAGACATACATAGGTCAAAACTCACGCTTTTTTCCCATGGAGGTAGGCAGAAACTATAGAACGCCACCTACTACGATACCTACATACAACTTTTACTTCGTTTACGTTCATACATCTGGATATACACGTACGTCGGTTGAGAGTACTACGCACCTGACCTTTTTGAAGAACATGACCAATAAGGTCAGTATAACTCCTTCTAGGGCGTCCCCTCCCGGCGTTTCCACTTACATCTCCCTTATAAATACCTTATGTTAGTCGTCTTTCATTCATCTTCTCAACGTGACCAAACCATTTAAGCAAACTCTTTTGAATGTTTTACACTACATCTTCTTTTAAACCACAACGTTGTTTTTAAACATCATTCCTCAATCTATCATTCCTAGTTACACCACACATACTTCGTAAAGAACGCATTGTTACAAATATTACCTTACTTACCCCAACTTAATATCGATCTTTAACTGTTAATGATGTTCATTTGATTATATGCGGTGGTCCCTAAACTAGGCAGCGCCTATATCTTGGGGACCTGAGTAGTAAATATGATGCATTTAACTACTGAAATTAATGTGTATAAAGTATCTAATTAATTTTAAATTAAAATAAAATGGGGCAGTGACATTTAAATGATTGTCAATTACATCAACCAAAAATAAATCTTAAATTGTGCTGAGCAAAGTACAAAATGTAGAAATGTTAAACAAAATTTAAATAATAAGTGTATAAGTGAGTGTGAGTAAATGTGTGTCTGTAACTGTGTGTGCGTGTGGTGTGTCAGTGTGTGGGTATTAGTGTCTATGGTGGAAGTTGAAGTCTGCATGTGTTTTCAATGTGATGATAATTTCCGATTGATCGTTTGAAAGACCTCATAGCCATGTTGTGACAACTTTTTTAAATGTGTAGGGGAAGAAATTTTTGTCTTAAATGATAAAATTTTGGAGTCCTTATTATACACAAAGGTAATCACAGTGTTACTAGACGTTCGTCCTATATCGCTAAATTCCTCTTTCAAATAGCTCTATAGCCAAATATAAGCATTAGATCCTGGGTTCGATTCCCGGGTCGAGCAATGTGTTATTGAGATTTTTCATTCGCAGTAGCAGCCCGGATTTTGGATGCGTACCCTGTTGATGGCAATAGGCTCACCCCCTATTACATGGGACTTAAAAACATAACCAGTGAAATATGAGTGTACTGTAGAAACACCTCTGCCCAGCCCCTCGGGGAAATACAGGCGTGTCGTTGTGTTATGTTCCTTAACAGGCTCACCATAAATACCTAGCTTCTTTTAAGAGGGTATATTTTTAATGTATATTTATTTTTAATTCTGTCCATACATACCCTCAACAGTGCAATACGAAACAAACAACTTATAACATAAAACGTGAAGTAAAATTCAAATGTTATATGGAAACTGGACCACAGTATTAGGCAGTCTTACCAACCCATTTGTGTAAAGTATGTGAGCCCATTAAGAGAACGAATGTGTGCAACTAACGATGCTTGCGTTAATTTTGATATTAGCTTTACCAAAGCCTTGCATATTTAAGTTATAATCTTTTTGAACTGCGTCTGGTTAGAAAAAAGATTAATATATTTTTTCGCTAGTGTAGCATAATGAGGGTTAAGAACAGCTGAGAACGTTCAATTTACAAGGTTATTCAACCATTTTTTCTATATAAAAAAATATGAGAAGTTCGTCAAGGGCATCATTTGTACGTAGTAAAAAGCTAGTCGGGGTGTGGATCATGTTACACAAAACAAGTCAGGCTTTAAGAATAAGTATATGCGCTCTTTATAAACAACGTCGTTTTAAATTATATAAATATATTTTCAATGCTTTTATTTTATTCCCTGTTGGCAATAGGCTCGCCCCCTATTACATGGGGCTTAAACATAACTGGCGAAATGTGAGTGTTCATATAGGTGCACCTCTGCCCAACCCAACGGGGAATACAGGCGTGATGTTATGCAGTCGTAAATCCAGAGACACACATGAACTAAGCAAAACACAGATTGACTGACGAAATGAAACATCACTCACCACCGTAAAACTAGTCAGCACAAAATTTAAAGAGTTTGCCAGCCGTAGCAAAGCGTAGGCGTCTACGGCGCTACGTGGCTACGGCGTAGCGGTAATTCGTTATGCGAAACACGAACTCAATAACTCAAGACTAAATGTGAAAGGAAAGAAGGATATATTAAAAGAGCGTTGTGCAATTAACATTGCAATTTGCTATAAGGCCCGGCACTAAAATAAACAGAAGTATGCAACTGGATACTATAAAAGCGTGCATATCTTACTTTAAAATCTTTTAAATGCTACTTAGAATTTTAATTAAAACCTAGTTCTCTGTTTTTAAAGTACCTTTTTTGAATGTTTGAACCGATTTACAAGTAGTAGAAATGCCATTACGGTAAACTATGTAAATATTTTATTTTATATTTTATGAAACTAAGTATACATTTTTACATGCGTTTTAAGGAGATCAAGATCCCACTGAAAATTATAATTTCAATTTGAGTGATCACAAACTCATCAGATTTGCACGGCAACGGTAAATGATAGACTTTAAATTCTGCTTTTTTGTTAGATGGAATTTTGAATTGAATTTGATGACATTAATTAAAATAATATTTAAATTAATTTAACATAAATTTACATCATGCACCTATAGTAACACCCTCCATTTAACCAACCATTATCTTATACCTTTAAACGAGCAATTCTTGTATATATGTACATATATACGTATATACTTATATAATCTGACTCTTGGAAACGGCTCCAACGATTTTCATGAAATTTAATATGCAGTGCGTTTAGGGGGCGATAAATCGATCTAGCTAGGTTTCATTTTTAGAAAACATCGTTTTATCCGAGCAAAGCTCGGTCATCCACGTACTAACTACCTAACACAAGTTATGTTTTACGTATTACTGTATGGGCTGGGTTAATGAAGAAGACCTAGTAGCTTCTATAAATATTAGCAGTTCCCCTTTCATAAGTATTTACAATAAAAACTCATACATTATTTTTGGAGAGTTTTGTTATTATTTTTGACGCACTTCTGTCCTCTGTTATTGCAGGCCAGTTTTTTTTGAAGTAGTCGTTTTCAGCCTCTAGTCTTAAATTGCCGCGATGATGTTTATTCGCTTGTCATTGCGCATTTAATAGGCCCCAATGATTGGTTTCTTAACCTACAGCTCATGTGACATGCAGTAGACACGTTAGATCCAATCTCACTAAAGGCAACCTAATACCCGGGAAACATTCGATACTTGGTCATTGGCGCAGTACTGAGTTCCTAACACGGTCCAAAATTTGGTACAGAGACGTGGAAGCCTTCACCTATTAGTAGAACATGACAGAGTAACTTGTTAGGTAGTTCAATCATTAATATTGATGATTTCTTAAAAAGTAGGTAGGGCCTACCCTTCCTATTTTTACCGAAACCTACCCTAATAGGTTTCAGTAACGTTCTCGCATTAGGGCCGCATTAAGACAGGCCTAAAGATAACTGTAAAGGATATAAATAAAGAATAAACTGTTAAGTTACAAAAATAAACATTAAAATAATATTGATATTAGCCTGTTACTTATCTCACTGAGAAGAGGTCTTTGAAAAAAGAAATTGAAAAAGTCACATTGGAACCCACAGCTTAGTGTATAAGAGGTGAGGCCCAAACCACTGCGCCATCATAACATTTAATAAAATAAACATTTCGAATAATTAAAGTCAGTGAACTAATTAACGTAACAAGACCTTGAAATCTAACCAACGCTTCCTCTATAAACAAAATTACTTGCACTCCACGCAACCAAACGGTGACCTTGCATACATTTAAACACACATGCTGGTTTAATTAACTCGCCCAGAAGGTTCATTTTCACATTTATTCACACCATTTAACTATGCATATTCTGTTCTAGAAAAGTCAGTCTACCTGGTGTAACAAAAAGTTGCTGCTCCAACAAAAATACGGTGTGCAGACGAAACTTTCACGCCGCGACAAAGACAGACACTTGTGTCAGAGCAGCTGTAATAAGCAGATAGACATTGGGACTGCAGCGAAGTGCGCTCACATATTTTAGAATTTCCATTTTTAGTAGGAAGAATACCTAATGCAGCGTACTACGTAATTTATTTATTTATTTCCTTTATTTTCTTACTTAGTATTTTTTAAATATCTATATAATATATAATTTCAATATAAAAACAAACAAAGCATTTGAAAATATAAAACATAGTAGCCCACCGGCATTGGGAACAGGGTCCAAGCTACCGGCGGTCAGGGCTCTAGAGAGAGGAATCGCCTAACAATGCGCGCCGTGTCCAGAAGAACTGTTTTCTGAATCAAGCCCTTGATCCAGCTGCCTAACGAGAGCCTCCTTAGGTGTTGGTCGAGGCTAACTATAATTTTATAATTTTTACATTGCAAACTTAAGTCTAAGTGCCTCATCACTTACAGAAAAGCACAGCATGCAGTACATTATGCGCAGATAGTAATATGCTAAGTTCTATTAAAGACACTCAACAACGTCTATGGCGTAGAAGAAAATACATTTTTTAGGGCGGAGTAGTAAGTCTTTAATTTGAAGAGGGTATCCGGATCATTAATTCTTTCAAATTCAAATTATTTATTTTTATAACATAGCTGCAGAGGATAGCACATCAAGCTACCTCAATGTGTCCAATCTCTTTGATAGTTTTTGATCTTCATTAAAAAATAATAAGGTTAGTATTCCATTGAAAAAATTTGACATTTTGGGATAGCTTGAAGTGCTGGCGTCAGTACAATATGACATTAAAATAAGGAAATTAAAGCTAGGTCCCTACCTAGCTTTCCTTTCCTTATTTTAATTTGCCACAATTTGAGCACTGTAACTGGTACAATGTTTATAACACCTGGGACAGCTAAATGTCAGATGCAAGTGAGATTCATCTATTATAAGTTTTAACGAGATGAAGAAAGGGAATCAGTGCCATAAAGTGTTAACTTTATTAGATTCAGGTAGGCAACTGTCGGTCATAACAAGTTTATAAAAATAATGGTAAGGGCTTCTGAGTCAAAGGTATCAAGTACATCTAAGAGACATTAATTAGTTAAATGTTTTGGTAAACAAACAGACAGGTAGGCAGGCAGGCCTGTCAGTTCATCGACCCTCTCAAGTTCTTGTTTTATTATCAGCAGACGTTTTTGACAGTTGATGACAGCTGATCAATTGAACCACGGACATAACAAACCAGCTATATTTATTGTTTTAAAATTAGTTTCACTATATGAAACTGTTTATTCTCTTTACAGGATACCAAAATTACCACATAAGTTGGTAAGTGGTGGCTTCTGTGTAATAATTGATATGAGTACGTAAGTACTAAGCTAAGAACAGTTTTTGTTTATAGTATTTTTTTCAGTCAGCCATTTGTAATTCAAAGATATCATGTTTACAGAAAATTTTGTCGTGCTATACCTAAAGCTGTAGTGGCATTAAAAACTGTAGCGTGTCTGCAGTTTTCAGAACGGAGTAATAAAATGTTTTACTTGGAAACTAATAAAGTCGTAGACTGAAAATGTAAAAATATAAAGTGACTTTCAAATAGTAGTAGTTACCTATATAAAATTATACTTTCACTTTAAAAACTTTTTATGAATATTTATTGCAACAAATATTATTTTAAAGTACATGGCACTAGTCAGCATATTTTTTTTAAATTAGTTTATAAAAAGTCATAGTTTTAGTATTCTTATTTTATCAACCTCATGCACTGCAGGTATCTACTACCCAGTAAAATTATCAACCACGTCTATGGGGTGCAATTTATTACATTTTTATGATTTATTTTCAAAATCACCGCATCGTTATTACTACATTTACGACGCTCCCCTTCAGTCATAAATATAAGAGGGAATGAGTTTTATGCCGTGAATTCCATATTCAAAATACAAAGACTTGGTCATGGTCAAATTGGACAAGGCCAATAATTATCGCCCTTCATCAAGCCTTTTTACAGAGGTTAAGTGCAAAAAGGTCGGCCACAAAAAGTCCAATCATGAGTTGTCCCAATATCACTACGGTAGCTTTAGTTTTACCTTAAGATCGATAACATGGCAACCTAATATTTTAATGTAGAAAAAAACTGTTTCCTACAAATGGCCACGACAACTTGAGTTTTACCTTGCAGATCTATCGATCCGACCACAGCCACGGTACGAGCCACTCTCCGGCGACAATATAAATATGCTAGGAACGGTAAAATATACGACTAGTACACATTCCACTTGTAGACGTTAGGGCGAGGGCGCATTGGTAGCGGTGGTTTAGTGAAAAGTTATAATTTGCTTATAATGTACAGTACACCAGTACATCAGTTTTAACAAATTTCTTTCTATTAAAACTCCAAACTCCGATAGTCTAGCTCAAGGTCAAGTTGTAACCACCGACGTACTACAAAAGACAGTGGAAAATTGCATCAGATACTCAAAATGAGTAAATTTATACGATCTGAATTTTATGTGATAGTCACCTTAGTATAAAGTCATTATGATTTATGATTGTCTATGCCTTACTATTCTCACCTCGTACTCTTACTCAAATACAGATGTCATATATCTTCTATGTCTATTAATTATTATTACAAAGTTAACTTTTTCTCTATTCTAGAAGTTTCTTTCAATTTACAATGCTCCGTACAAAATACACTGTCGCCGCACTTCCCATGGGGACAATAAAAGACTGTCTATTTCACAGCTCTGACCACACGGCAAAAGCAATAAATATCTCCAGGTCGATCCTAGCAAATAAATGTTTGTTCAGCCTACACATAATAGGTCTTTACCTATGAAATTGCCGTTTTGTATGAAAAAATTTAAATGAATTTTTTTCATGTATTTTTTATTTGTATTAATCGAAGTAATCACCCATGCAATCAATGCATCTTTGCCAACGCAGTGGCAGTTTATTGATGCCCTTCTTAAAGAAATCAGCTGGACGGGAGGCAACAAATTCTTCAAAGGCATTTTGTACTGCCTCTCGGGTATTGAATTTTTTTCCCGCCAAGAAGTTATCCAAATTCTGGAAAAAGTAGTAGTCTGTAGGCGCAAGGTCTGGTGAGTAGGGCGGATGACGGAGAGCTTCCAACCCCAGTTCTTGCAACTTGGAGACCGTCTGCTGTGCAGTATGAGGTCGCGCGTTGTCGTGCAGGAGCAGCGGAGACGAGCGATTGACCAATGCTGGTTGGAGATGTGCCAGCTTCTCCATCATTGTGTTCAATTCTTCACAGTACACATCTGCAGTAATGCTCACCCCGTTTGGTAAGAAGCTGTGTTGAATCACACCGGCGCTAGACCACCAAACAGTGACCATCACTTTTCTTGGGGTAAGTTTTCGTTTAGGGCATTGTTTAGGTGCTGAACCAGGATCCAACCAACTTGCTGAGCGCTTGCGGTTATCAAACAGAATCCATTTTTCATCGCAGGTAACAATGCGGTTCAAAATTCCTTCATTTGTGTGTCTGTTGAGCAGTGCAAGGCACGTCTCGACGCGTACTTCGCGCTGGCGATCATTGAGTTCGTGGGGCACCCATTTGTCAAGCTTTTTTACCTTGCCAATTTGACGCAAATGGACCAATATTGTTTTGACGCTAACGTCGAAAGCTGCTGCTAATTCAGCCGTAGATTGTGTATCATCAGCTTCCACAATCGCCTTTAATTCGTCATTGTCGACCAAAGTCTTCGGACGACCGCGAGGTTCATTTTTCAGGTCGAAATTTTCAGAACGGAAGCGAGCAAACCAATAACAGGTAGTGCGTTGGTTTGTAGTGTTAGCTCCGTAAACGTCGTTGATGTTGCGTGCCGCTTGTGCCGCGTTGCTGCCACGACGGTACTCATATTCCATAATTACTCGAATTTTTAACGTATCCATGATGACGAAAAAGATTTAAATGCGATGAAAATGTAACACTAATCAATAAACAAATGACTACTTTTGGAAAAAAAAATCCATGTTTTTAAAATAAAATTAATTTGAAATTAGAATTCTTAGCCAAACAAAAAATATTTTGATTTGAAATGGCCAGTACTGCAGAACGGCAATTTCATAGGTAAAGACCTAATATTTGCTCTGAGTCTGGGCGTACATACATAAACACTATTGAACGGAACCTTGCAGGCAAGGTAGACCTAGTGGGAGGTTGTTAATATTATTCGCAGTAAAAATAGATACCTACCGCTAATTCCAGACACAGATTTCAAGTAGCCGACTTTTAAGTCAAATGTATAACAATTTTCAATTAGCAAAATTATCAACATTTGACGACCGTTGTGGCGCGGCGGGCGAAGGTCCGCCTGCGACGCAAGAGGTTGCGGGTTCGATTCCCGCCTTGGGACAAATGTTTGTACGATCTACAAATATTTGTTCCGGGTGTTCTGGGTATTTCCTATGTATATTAAAAATATCTATCTATGTAATGTATTGTATTTAAGTATATCAGTCATCTAGTACCCATAACACAAGCTCTGCTTAGCTTGGGGCTAGATGATTCTGTGTGGATTGTCCAGCATTATTATTATATTATTATAACATCCTATGACGTCACAAATCAGCATGTCATTACGATTATTGATATAAGTAAAGTAACCGGCCATTGTGACTTCAGCAATCTGCTACGGATCATCAAAGAAAGAAAAAGTGTGATTGAAAAAGTTTTTAAGCAATAGGTATTCAAAACTGTCATGACGGCCCAGTGGTTAAGGCCTCGCCTCTTGTGCACGAGGTTGTGGGTTCAAACCTGAGCAAGTACCAATGTGAGTTTTTTCAATTCATATGTACTTCCTAAGTTTATCATGGACATCACTAACATCGGTGAAGGAAAACATCGTTAGGAATCCTGGACTTATATCTTAATATATACATTTCTTTTGTGCGTGTGTATGTGACTGAACTCCTCCTAAACGACTGGACCAATTTTGATGAAATTTTTTGTGTGTGTTCGTGGAGATTCGAGAATGGTTTAGATTTACAATTGGACCCGGTAGGTGGCGCTGTACGGGCAGGACGACGTCTGTTTGGTCCGCTAGTAATTAATATAAGTCTGAAATCGCCAACCCGTCTTGAGCAAGCGTGGTGATTAATGCTCGTGTTTTCTTTTTATGAGATGAGGCCTTTGCCCTGCAGTGGGACAGTAATAGGCTGGTACAACTACTACTACTACTAAAAAAAAAACGACCAAAATATTTTATTTATTTATTTTCATCATACATCTACCCTTACAGCTAACCAATGCGGTAAATGTGCCTTAATTAATAAGTGTTCCTTATAACTAATACCTATAACTAATAACAAACAAAGCATTCCTTGAACTCGCTACTCGCGCTCTGTATGACCAGTACCCCAATACTATAGCGTGCTTCCCAGCAATATAATGTAGGGTCATGCTTATCCACTGCATCTCTTCCGCGACAGAAACCGAGGGACTGTTTACTAACAAAACTTTGTACTCGTAAACCTTATTGTTAGTGTTGAAACTTCTGAGGGCGTAAGCGAATGCTTTTTCTTATTATTATTTATTATTATGTTGGAGATTAGAAAACTATGTTGTCGAAAGGAAATCATTTGTATCGGTATGGGCGTGTGATGGATGAAAGACATTAATTGATTAAAAAAGTAGAGATTATAAATGTTTATGAGGAATTACCAGAGGCGTAACTTTATAATTTGGGGCCTGTGGCAAATTATTTTGATTTGGATCTATCAAATAAATTCTTAAATAGATTGGAAAATGTTTTATTTTTTAAGTAAAATATAATGCAACTAATGTACAATGTTGAAAATTTATTTCTGCGGCCTTTTGGGCTGGGGCCCTCTTGGGTCGGGGGTCCGTGGCATTTTACCAGCCCTGCCACCCTATAGTTACGTCACTGAGAATTACCTTTTTTTTCTTCATAGACATTTGTAATCTTCCAAAGGAAGGGAGAAAGAGAAGAATAACATAATCGTGTGGGGTGTGAAATGAAATTAATAAAATAAATAAATAAATATTGCTGGACAATCCACACAGCATCATCTAGCCCCAAGCTAAGCAGAGCTTGTGTTATGGGTACTAGATGACTGATACACTTAATACAATACATTACATAGATAGATATTTTTATTATATATAGCAAATACCCAGAACACCCGGAACAAATATTTGTAGATCGTACAAACATTTGTCCCAAGGCGGGAATCGAACCCGCAACCTCTTGCGTCGCAGGCGGACCTTCGCCCGCCGCGCCACATCGGTCGTCAATTAATGATATGAAATAAATGAGAATGAATGAAAACATGAAGGTAGGCAGGGGAGAGTGGAAGAAGAGAACGTGTTCCACCGACCCCAGGTACCATGAGTTATGGGCAGGATGATATGTGTATATTTTGCCATCTATGTTGGTGAAATTAAAATAGAATCACAATGACTAAGATTGTGATTGTCAGACCGTCAAACTGTAGTTCATAAACTATGCTTTATTTTGAAAATGGAAAACTTCCGTTAGCTTACGTTAGCGGTAGTGATATCTTCGGTATATGAAGGGCAATGACCCCTATTTCCATGCTAATCCACACAAAGTAAAGATTGAAATAGGATTTCTTCGTATTTGTTTGTAGCGTGGTTATCGGTCGTCTTTGTTCTGGGCTGCTGTTATCCGCTTTACTGGCTGTGCAGTATTTAGCAGCGATTACGTCCGGTTCTGTTTTAGCATTAAATGGTAAATTTTGATATTTGAGGTAGAAGCTATTTTAATGAGATTTGTGACGTGGAACAGGAGGATTAAGTTTTCGCAAAACTTAGATGATGTTGTCTAAAGCTGTTTCATTTGTAACAGCTTTGGACAACATCATATACCTATGTATATTGGTTTATTTATTTATTTAATACTTTAAGCACACAAATGTACAGAGGCGGACTTAATGCCATAGGCAAATGGTAAATGATATGGTTTCAGTAAAAAAATTACTGTATCAGTAAGTAGTAAGTGTTGACGGCACGGTTGGCGCAGTGGCTGAGCTATTGGCTGCTGCGCTGCATGTTGCGGGTTCGATCCCCGCACGGAACAAATATTTGTATGCCCTACAGACAGTTGTTCCGGGTCTGGCTTTTTGCGTATGTGAGTTTAAATGTTTCTAATCGTACCCACAACACAAGAGAAAACCTATTATAGGGCAAAGTTATTTCAAAAAGAGAAAGAGAAAAAAGATTACCAAAATTAACCTAGACACAGCGGTTTTCATTGCGTTTTCGTTGCACTACCAAGACCTATTGTTTAACACCATCATCCCATCATCCAGCTTTTGCCCAACTGTGTTGGGGTCGCCTATAAGACTAAACAGATGAACCTGATCATCAGTATTTAACTTGAAAGGACTGCCTATCTGACCTCCCGAACCCAGTTATCGGGTAACACTATAAGACTAAGGGTAAAACTGGGTGTCACAATTTCGGGCTTCTGACAACCCGTAACGTCGAAAACCATCGTCATCTGCCTAGCCTTTTCCCAACTATGTTGGGGTCGGCTTCCAGTCTAACCGGATACAGCTGAATATCAGTGTTTTACATGGAGCGACTGCCTGTCTGACCTCCACAACCCAGTTACTGAGCAACACGATACCCCTTGGTAAGACTGGTTGTCAGACTTTCGGGTTTATGACTACCCGTAACGACTGTCAAAGATTTATAAATGACAACCCGGACCAACGGCTTAACGTACTTTCCGAGGCACGGAGAAGTCTTGGTATCCCATCCACAGACTGACCTCGGCAAGCGTAGCTTAACCTTCGATCAACCCGAGCGGCTGTTTTTATTTAGCCGCGAACTCCTTCCCGTAACGTCTAAAACCAATAAAGTAAAAATAGGTTGTATAAGAGAAATTTATAACCCAATAAATTATTTAAAAAATAACAATGTCACGGTTAGACATTTTACAATGATGACTCAGCATTAATTCTAGCGAAATAAACTTTAATTGAATAAAATCGCGGACAAACAAGAACTTTGAAGGTGACTACTTAAATATTAGTCAGTTTGCGCGTTTATTAAATAGATTGTAAGCCGCTTAGCTAATCTTGATGTAATTTACAAGTATTGGTAGTTGACGGCACGGTTGGCACAGTGGCTGAGCGACAGACTGCTGCGCTGCGTGTCGTAGGGTCGATTCCCGCACAGAACAAATATGGCCCACAGGTAGTTGTTCCGGGTCTGACTGGCCGTGTATGACTGACTGACTTGAAATGTTTTTTAAACGGGTGCGTTTAAAAAACATTTCATGCATGACGACCGATGTGGCGCGGCGGGCGAAGGTCCGCCTGCGACGCAAGAGGTTGCGGGTTCGATTCCCGCCTTGGGACAAATGTTTGTACGATCTACAAATATTTGTTCCGGGTGTTCTGGGTATTTGCTATGTATAATAAAAATATCTATCTATGTAATGTATTGTATTAAGTATATCAGTCATCTAGTACCCATAACACAAGCTCTGCTTAGCTTGGGGCTAGATGATGCTGTGTGGATTGTCCAGCAATATTTATTTATTTATTATTTATATATAGGCCCTCTTTGTATATAGAAAAGGCTCGAGTGTTCATAACCACGCTTGTTAAAGGCGGAATGGCGATTTCAGATTTATATTTAGTCCTAGCTGCATCTTGCAGTGTTACCCGCGATTAAAATTCACATGTAACTGTCAGACGCGTGAAGTTAAAATAGCCGTTTAAGTTTTCTGAAATTTTCATACAGATAACCTCAAACAAAGAGACTGACAGAAAGGCAGATAAAAATAGTTGAGTTGGTAAAACTACCGTAGTATATACTTGCATATGTATTTAGTGAAATCCTGTTTATTTGTAAAGATAACTTTAAGCTTAGAAGCAAATAATCTATCACATCATATCATAAACGTCCAAACTAATCCTCAATGCACTTCAAAATTAAAGCCGCACCATTTTCCTATCTGCAACTTGTTTTCGAATCGCAAAAGTAGTTATATACCGTAGTTCTCTACGTGCCGATGTCGCCAAGTATCATGTTTCTCTGAAAGTACATTAATAATTCAGCAGGCAGACTCGGGGCGCATACAGCGTCCTCTCTTCTCTATTAAGATTCGTTTTCACGCGAAGCGACATTGCAAAGTTCGTCTTAGTTTGAAAATGGCGATTTGAAAGGAGAATATTATTCATCTACCATGGCTTACTTATAAAAGCGTATGTATTGTATTTCTTTTATAATAGACTAGCTGTGTCTCGCTGCTTCATTTGTCCGTACGTGCGATGTTAAATAGCCAATAATCTTCTTCAGAAATTAGGTTATGAAATACAAACATATTTTTTCTTGCAGTACGAGATGGCGAGTCCAAACAAACAAATTCTTCAGACCTATTGTAGTAGTAGGTATAGACCGTACGTAGCTGCTTTATTTTGATCCCTACATTTCACCAGTCAAAACATCACATCTCAAAGAAAATACGTTTGAGAGATGTTTCCTTTTAAATTCAATACAAAGACGCCAGCACCGGACTGCAACAGAAAAATCAATAGCACTGCCCTGCGCCCGTCATAGCCGCCACTCACAAAATGTAAACCAAAGTTACTGCAAGATTTATTTCGCAGATTCTCTACAAAGCTATCTCGTCTGAACGTGGCTTTACTCTAAAATATATAGGAAAAGTGTTCGCCTTAAGACGCGGTAAATTCTTGTCTATCGGGACTTTAACATGTTGGATCGACGAGGTATAAATACTAATATCGGTACGCTATGCATATTAAAGTACATGTTATCGGTACCAATAAATTTTATGTAGGAGACACGTAGTTTATTATCGAGAGCTTGTAATATATTTATAGTTTTTTGGTTCGTACGGGTTTCGTGGTTGGTTATGAAATCCGTGTTGGTCAGTGATACAATCTTGATACGTAGGTCATATATTCCTGTATGCAATTACATTTTCTTATTTATTTTTAGGGTTCCGTGTTAGGATCATGTCGTTGTCTGTCTGACAAGACCTTTTATCTCATGGTTTAAAATGTATGGGTTACTTCACGCTGACCTATTAGAAAATTTGTGTGTCTCACAGTGCACATCTTGATTACGATCTTCTAATCAAATCCAAAACCTGTTAATTTGTATTTATATCACGAGTAAAAACTTACATTTGGAGATGGAACGGCGATGTATAACGATGTATTAGAAAATTTTATGACCAAATGCAAAGTTAAGTTTCCTTGTTTATTAATATGAATGATTGATTACCTACAGGCAACCACATAGTTTATATTTCAGTAAGAGCATCACAAACTGAGTGACTTGTCGCCTGCATATGCGGCTTGTCGTTAAGGCGCAATACACTCGTGCACAACGCACAGCAAGGCTACGCTGACATGCCGCACCACGCATCTAGTCACTGTGACGAGTAACGAGCACCTGCGTCTCCCGTAGCGTGGCACCACGACTTGTCGCCTAGTGTGTACCTACGTTAAAGGTGTATGCTAGCCGGGCGCCAGATCATATTCTAATGCGTCGCACGTTTACCCCGAGTTGTCACGATCGTACAGCTCGATCCTCCCGGTAATTTATAATTATAAAATATAATAATACTAGCCTTTTACTGCCGCCATTGCAGGGCAAAGGCTTCTTCTCATACAGAGAAGGTAAGAGCATTAATCAGTACGCTTGCTCAAGGCGTGTGTAACGTTTCAGACTTATACCAATAATAAGTACAAGTATCTCTAGTATCCTCACGCTGCTTTTCTTCAGCGATGTCAGATAAAATTTCTAACCAATTTATAGTAAACAAATAAAAAGACTACAGGCAGTCTCTCAGGCGATGGCTAGTACTCTAGGGTAACCAAGTTTGTTTTTTTCAGAATTTATATTCGTACGCTCTAATTCTCTCTCTATTCTCATATTATAAGATAGTTAATCAGATTTAACTCAATTTGCAAATAGAAATGATATGAGAATTTCAAGAGACGTAGTTATCTGTAGACGTAGACGAAATTAATATATAGGTAATTCATTTACCGCTGAAGAATAGCTTATGCAATTACTCGATCCTTTGCGACTAGTAATTTTAATAAGTCAATGGATATTAATATTGGTATATCTTTAATAGAAGATTATGTAAGTACAACGTAGGTATGTTAATACAGTAAATTTCAAATTAAATTAATTATATGAACGTTTTCTGAATGTTGGGCCGCAAAAGGCATAAATGAAAGGCAGTTACATGCAGCTGAGATGAGAATGCTGAGGGGGATGTGTGGTGTTACGCGAATGGATAGAATAAGAAATGAGTATGTAAGAGGAAGTCTTAAAGTTGCGCCTGTGACCGAGAAGTTGTGTGGAAATCGGTTGTCATGGTATGGGCATGTGATGCGAAGGAATGAGGACCATGTTGTGAGGAAAGTTTTGAGTATGAATGTGCAGGGTTACATGAGGATGGTGGTATGAGGGATGATGATATGAACGTTTTCTATTTCTTTGTTTCTTTTTAACCGAGACCCTGTAATTTATTCCAATACACACAGTATTGGAATACATCGCGGGTTGTCATTAAAAAATGATCTATTACTATTCAATAATAAAAAATATGAACATTATAAGTAATTCATTTTTTGTTTAATTATTTCAGCATAATTATATCGTGTAAGAGTCAAGAAACGAGTAGACTATTCATAATATTCTTAGGTTTGTATTGCTACCCTATTCAGACTGCCTAGTGATTGGAAATAAGCAAAAAGTTATCGGACTTGAGTTTTCTCAATGGGAATCTACTCGTTAGTGGTTATTAATAGGCTCTTAGAACATAATTGGCGAAATGTGGGTATTATTATAGGTGCACCTTTACCCAAATCTTCAGGGAATACATGTGATGTTATCAGACTTTCTGCTCTGAATACAATGTTGGAGTTTCACACAATAGGTTCTCCATTTATACGACTTCAATTGAAACACGGTACAGCACAACCCTTCATGCTTCTAACAACAAACAGTTGGCTGAAACCCTGCAAGTGTTTTGTAACTAAAGTTCATTCGTTTCAACAGACGTATGTACATATGTATATGCATAAAGCATATATACTTCCATATGGAAAGCATTGGCGTAGACTCATTGAAAGCGTTCAGCTGCATAAGTGCGCTTTTCAATCAGAAACACCGCGTCCACTCAAATAATGAATGTTTGTATACATGACTCTAGATAACACATTTTTCTTTAATGTTAAATAAATATGTAAAATTAATAGCAGAATAAAAGATTCATACTCATGTTAAAGATCCCTCTGTACTTTATTCACGCAAATAATAAAAAAAAGAATTATAAATAATTTTGATTTTGATTTGATTGCTTTTGTAACGCGAATCATATTTCGTCATGTGAATAAATTTTATGAATTACTAATAAATTTCTTGGAAGGTGACAAAACTGCAAATCAGATTTCTTGTGAAATAAAGTTTGCGTCTTCTAAAATGTAATCATCAAGGGGTGGGCAGTTTTCCTTCACAAATATTAATTAATCATTATGTGCACAACAAAGAAAAAAAAGGAATCATAGGGCATCTAAAAATTCATCCACATCGCTGTCAACGGGAAAAGTGCTCAAAAGGCTGGCAGCATTGCTATATTGAATGGCAATGCTAATTCTTTGGCCAGAAAAAAGGCCAGCCCTCTGGTCATGTTAAGAGTCGACAAATTAATCTTTTATGTTTATTTTTCCACTTCTGCCAACCCCACAACCTGCCCGGGCAGCTTCATCCCAACTTTCTCGGTAAGTACAGAGATGTGCACTTAATTTTCATCTCTTCGTATCAACAGTTTTATGTCTCTAGTGGTCACGTTCGAAACTTGAGCCCATCAAAATAATAACAACACTCAACTCAGAAATCCTAACTCTCTTCAAAACCCCGGTACGATTCCACCAAAACATGTTTTTATTAGTTCAAACTCTTTATGCCACGTTAGCCTTTCAAAGTGCATACCGAAAACTTGGACAGTTCTGAAAAGTTGCGAACAGTAACATTTCAATCGGCTAGCCAACGAAATAACCTACAATGCATTTCCCGGGTAGTTTGTGAGCTCCCTAGATACACATATAGCGAGAATCGTGAACATAATGTATGTATGTAGGCATACGAACTAATAGTCGAAAGTTTTAAAAGTTGCAAACAGCTATGCATCACTGGTGAGACTTTTATGTTCGATTTTTAAATAAACGAGTCTGCGGCAAAGTCTATGAAAGCTATGGAAGTAGATGTAGACTTCTTTTAGTAGCAGAGAAGCTTTCGCTAGTCATTTATCGCATACATATAGGTTTTTGCTTTGGGCTTCATAACTTTGATCAATTCATATCTTATGCTAAACAACCGTTGTGGATAGATTATTTTTAGTCGACTCATTTTATTTATGTATGTAATTCACAAACAAAGCTTACCACTTATTATTCTGAACCTTTTTTATCTTTTCAGTGATTCTATTTGATCACTCCGAATGTTCTTAATAAAGTACTATCCATAATCACCACTTTAATCACTAACAGAAACATCAATACACAGATGTATTCAGCATCTCATTCAGTTCGTATAACAGCTGACAGCACAGGCTCGACCATACATAAATTACCTCTAATGACGTACCACTCAAATGTAGGGTAAATAATACCAGTGCACATAATGTACGAGTTAGTGGACATGTTGGCAAATAAGCCAGTTGCTAGTCGAAATTAATTTGCGTACTCCGTACATCTGTGAGGGAAATTACGTATTCAATACTACTGTTTTCTGGTAATCTGATTGGTGTTTTAATTAATGAATAACTTTGTATCTTTACCACGGTGTTTGCTTTAGTTATTATCAGAAAAATAATATAATAACAACATTCGGAACAGCCGAATAATATTCAATAAATTGGTTAAAAATACCTGATCACGTCGCCAATCGTTCTAAATCACGTTTGAAATAACGTCTAAACTAAAATTAATGCCCAAAACTTTTAACTCAAAACCGTTGACCCGAGTCTTTAACGAGTACCTACCTATTTAATGACCGGGTCATTGAACGCTAGACCTCAATCCGAACTATTGAAAACAAGCTGGAAACGGGCTTTTATCATAGGCCAGTTCATGTTCCAACCCTTGATATCACAGAAATAATACTCGTATTTTATGTACTGTAAGATTTGTATGTAATCCCAATTAAATGATTTACGTATGTTCGTAGTTCAGTAATGTATATTAGGTTTTACAATAGAACACACGAGGAGATTTAGCCGTTACATAAATGACTACTACTTCGCCCACGTCTTTGTCCTCGTGAATTTCGTATTTTTCCCTTCGAAATTTAACATATCATCCTTCTCCAAAACGTAGTTTTAAAAATGAAACATATTATGGTTTATGTTACTTGCTGATTGTTTTTTTAGATCGGTTTATTAGTTTTGTGTTTATCCATCACAAACACACATACATCTACATCTTTTCTCTTTAGAATAAAGAAAGTTTAGATGAAATGTAAATGGGTTTCGTGCAATGACAACACACATATTAGTGTATCGAACCAAGCATTAACTTAATAAACCAAGTCAATCACACACAACCAATTACTTGCTTACGAATAAGACGAATCGAGTACAGTTTCACGACGTCTGTGCTTCGAGACGATCAAACACTGCGAGTCCTAATCGCGGCTCAGTCTAACCTCACTACTCTGCATAGGGTTGCCAGGTCGCCAAACCTAATAGCCGGACAGACCAGCCAGTTTGGCCGGACATTTGGGTAGAAAAGCCGGACACCCTACATTATTGAGGATTTTGTCTCAGTATTAATAGTTACGACAAAAAAATTGTACATAAATAGTGTTCGTATGGTTTGTTGTACTAACAAAAACGAAATATCTGTCTAATCGTGTTGGGCAGTTGAGAAACATTGGACTTAGTATGCTAAGCTTAGTCTTACAAAGGCCGGACAAGCCAGACACCGTTTACTTTGGCCAAACACCTTATCAAAAAGCCTACCCATGTCCGGCTTTATCCGGACGCCTGGCAACGCTAACTCTGTAGAACCGCGCCAAACTATAGTTCTGCCAGACCGTTGCCAGATCGCGCGCTAGCTATTCGTTTCGTGTCCGTACTAATGACCGGATCCGACAAAAACATTTATTTAAGAGAACGAAAAATAAACTTTATGATTAGTTCTAAGTTCAAAATCGATTGGAAGCATAGCGTGTCCTATAGTGCATTGTGCATAAGTAATGATGAAGGTATTCATTTCTTTGAGCGTAGAATACCTCATGACCTGCTTCCCACCGTTGCCAATAGAACAGTGACCGAGGTACTTTTATTTTATATTGCCGTACTTCAATCAATACTACGATTATTCAAATAATACTTTGTGAGTGGCTAGATAAGTGGCAATCCCTTTGAAAGCGTTTCGTATTTCTACAGGAATTTAGATTTTAGCATTTTCGTAGCTTATGTCAATCTCGTTCCCTTTTTGACTTTTCCATCATCGTTATCACTGATATAATGTCACTTTGTCTAGGCGCTCAGGTGTTGTGTACACAAGAAGAGCACCCAATTTTAGGTAACATTCAAAAACAAATCCAAAAATAACATACCTTATACTGCTCAGTACCTTATGTTAGAAGAGCCTATTTCAAGAGAAGAATCTTTGTATTGGTAATAACAGAGAAGCAGTTCCTAATTATATAGGTATTGAAACCGTAGGCAAAGTAATGACGTGTTACGAATACCTAAATAAATAAATAAATAAATATATAAATAAATAATAAATAATGCTGGACAATCCACACAGCATCATCTAGCCCCAAGCTAAGCAGAGCTTGTGTTATGGGTACTAGATGACTGATATACTTAATACAATACATTACATAGATAGATATTTTTTATTATACATAGCAAATACCCAGAACACCCGGAACAAATCTTTGTAGATCGTACAAACATTTGTCCCAAGGCGGGAATCGAACCCGCAACCTCCTGCGTCGCAGGCGGACCTTCGCCCGCCGCGCCACATAGGTCGTCAAAATGGCACAATTCTAAGTATAATCAAAGTATAATGCTTCCACTGGCTGAGAGACAGGCCTCCTTTGTGTGAAAGGGTAGGTCGTACCTAATCCACCTCAACCTCGAACTTTTGGATTTAGGTTTGAACAGTCGCGTCGCTCATTGGTTCGCCAGTTTTTATATTATTTCTTCTATCAAGTCAGGCCGTTATACCTTCTGAAGCCATGGCAATTAACTAATTTTAAATAACTTGAAAACAACAATCAAAATAGCATAAACCTTTGAACAATGTCTAGTTGACATCAAAGTATTTTTTTTGTATTGGGCTGCTTATATTATGAATCTTAAATCAAATTTATTTAATTTACATTTCGGATCAGTAAAACTCAATGAAATGAATGAAATGAATGTCAGTGTTAACCAGTCACTACTACTATGTCAGTGTTGGTTAAGCACAAAACCAGATACTACCGTCTATCGTAATATCGTCAAAACGGAGCAAACAAAAACAGAACATAAGGTTATGAACCTATTTGTACTCTGACTGTACACTGACTGTTCCGTCAAGATGTCTTCCTTTACCGTTTTGCGAGCATTGAATAAGTATAAACCAAACTCAAAAAACAATAAATAAAACAAATGATACTCAAAACAAATTCAATAATTCCGATTCCCAGCTCGGTCTCATTCCAGCTCGAGGATAGCTATGCAAGTCCACTATCGCTTAGCCAGCTTGTGTGACGAGCTACATAAGCTGTTAGCGGTAACTGGCAGCTTATTGGAAGCAGCTTGGGGAGAAGCGATCGATAGTCGACCCGGTAGCTATGAATTATTTCTTAGTGCATAGTGGACATCGTCCGGTGGCCTATTATATTGAAGGGGACAAGGATGGGGAGAGGGTTAAAAGATTATGGAAGGGTAGTCACATGGGGATGTTTTACGTTGTGATAGTGGTTATGTTTAAGTTTTTGTTCGAGTTCGAGATTCCTCTGTCGATATTCCATTTTTATTGAAATTAATTGCAAAACAAAGTGACAGGTTATGAGGATCATTATTGTTCTCTTTTGTTAAATAGGTTAAAGAATATTTCTACAGGAGTCTGCTTTTAATTATTCGCAACTTTGTAGACAGAAACATAATAAAGTACATAAATAATGTTTATAAAGAGAAAATACCTTAAAGTCGGGGTGACCTACTTCGTGAGTTACCAACTCATCCCCCCGTTAAACGCTGGAGAGAAAATGTATGAAGTATGAACAAAAAAAAATGTTACTAAACAAAAATACCCGTCACACGTCTTTTGCACGAAAGGCTAGACAGAAGTGTTTCTATTTATAGTACAACAAGGATAGTAATATCCCACATTTCTTTCAATGGGTAGCTTAAGTAAGTACTTGATGGACGAATGAGGTATTAAGATATTTCTTTTATTTATTTAATACTTTTAGCACACAAATGTACGGAGGGGGACGTAATGCCTTAGGCATTGTCTACCAGTCAACCTTTGGGTGCAGAGACAAACAGTGGTACGTGTAGTTTCTTAAGCGAAAAAGAAACAGAGCAAAAATAAATATGATATGATGATGATATGAGGTATGGTTAAAACCATCGAGGAAGTAAATCCTGGATCGGTAGCCATGCTTTTTAATCGCCACGTACAAACAGGTTTTTTTTTCTATTAATCTGTAGGTAGTGTTCAACTGCTGGGCAAAGACCGCTGCGTCCGTTGCTGGATAAATGATTATTATGATTCTGATTATGACCTCTTCCTAGTTCTTCAAGGAACTGTTTTCTCGGTCCACGGTCTCGGTACATACGTGGCCGGTCACAATTAAATAAAATCATCATCATCGTCATCATCATCATCCTCTTGCCTTATCCCATTTTATTATTTTGGTCGGCGCAGCATGCCTTCTTCTTCCATACATCTCTATTTGCTGTCATTTCAATAGTCATCCATAGATTCATTGGTCTAAATTTAACTTGTGAAAAAATATTTTAAATACATAGTTACAGACAGAACCAGAGATAAAATTTCAACTCATTCATTAAAAATAAACAAATTCTAAAAGTTTCCAATTCGTCACAGCACGCGAATGAAATTTTATTTCCTTTGGAAGTGAGAGGAATTTAAAAAGTAGTCGTCGACACCGGCAGTTCCGCAATATGACGGAACTGTCATTAGCAGGCTAACGCCTCGGCTTCAGGGCTGTCACTCTACGTGGCTTTAAACTTGAGGAAGGGGTGAAATCAATAAGTTAAAAACCTTTTAAAGGTAGCTGTGAAATTTCTAGCTTCTACTTCTCTAGAGCAGTAAATACTAATAACAATTCGAAATGCGAGACCTAGCACTAAATATTTAAATAATCGAGCGTTGTCTTTACCTATTAAATCTTATGTATGTCACTGAACTCCTCCTAAGCGGCTGGCCCGATTTTAATGGAATGCTGTGTATTTGAGTGGGTCTCTGGATGGCTTTGATTCACAATTGGACCTGGTAGGTA
Source organism: Phlogophora meticulosa (assembly GCA_905147745.2). Classification (NCBI taxonomy): domain Eukaryota; kingdom Metazoa; phylum Arthropoda; class Insecta; order Lepidoptera; family Noctuidae; genus Phlogophora; species Phlogophora meticulosa. Next base: position 7,108,280 of record LR990526.1, on the reverse strand, counting down.
GCACTGTTCGGCCAGGACAACATCTGTCGGGTCAGCTAGTTTTATTCTTAATAACTTTTTAGTACACGTATATTCATTTCTCATTCAATGTCGTTGTTGTCGACTTGGACAGCATTATTCAAGGGATTGCGAAAATCAAGTAAGTAATAATAAATATTATAAACTGGCCTTTGCACGCGGCTCCGTATAATCTGTCACCTTGCCAAATTTCATTACGATCCGATCAGCCAACAAGAGTTTATTTCACATTTATAATATAGGAACTAACGACGTGTGAGTGTGTCTGCTTGGATGTTTGTGAATTTGGGTGTTTATTAATCAACCTTTGACACACGGGTAAGTTAACCTGGATTAAATGATTTATTGCAATCCATAATGTACATATACAGGTAGTAAAGATACAATTAGAGAGAAACAATTATGGACCCTGTCGGGCACTGCAAAGATGGGTTTGGTTGGAGAGAGGAAGAGCGTTTTTATCGATATTTCCGTAACACTAAAACAACAAAATTAGGTAGATGTCATTAATTTATATAGAAATTTAATATTTTATCATTTTTGATTGTAATTATAATTTATAATGATTATTTATTGTTTTCCATTTATATTTTATTTATTTATTATATTTTATTTATTTCTGTATTAATATATTAATTATCTCTCATTTATTTATTTAAGTATAAGTTATTTAAGTTTAAGTATATTATTTCAGTATTTATGGTATTCCTCCAGATTAGGACGTTGGGTAACAAGTGAAGGTCACGCGGTCAGAGTCACTGACAAAAGCAACAGTGAAATCAAATATAAATGTTTCCTTGATGAAAAATTATTCGTAGAATTTGACGTATGAACCACATACAAATTATATATTGTTGCGGTAGTATAAGATTTTGCAAAATGTTTATAAATTAATAAAATGATGCAGTTTGTAGTGACGGGCTTCCCCAACACGATTCTCAGTATTAATAGTGAAATAAACGGAAAAAGATTTTACGGAATTGTGTATACAGCTAAATTCTCCGAATCCCACCTTAGTTTTGCTTCAGTAAGTTTATTTAAACGTTTCAACCACTGAAAATGGCTTATTTTAGGAACTCACTAAAGTACCGTTAAAACATTACCTTTAAAACAGACGCAACTGTGTGTTTATTTAAAATCATTACAAACCTCTAACAACCTTCATTTAGTCTAAACTTCTTTTAAATTTTAAAATAAATTATATTCTAAATTACTACTGGCAACACAACTATCTATGGTTTGCGAAAAACTTTTGGCTTGCATGTATCCGTAAATTTTAGTACGAAACGTTTAATAAAATAGCGCTATGTGTTCCGGGGATAAAAAGCGCTACAGTGGCGTAAAGCCCATTTTTCTCCAACATTTTAGCGTGTGCCAAACTCGGCGCTTGTAATAAAATCGAACCCTGACCTAGAAACTGGCATTTACTTACATACAATCAGATTTTTTTAGATGCACCTAGTAAATAGAGACAGTCTCGTTGGCCCAGTGGTCGCAAGTGCGACTGCTGAGCATGCGGTCCTGGATTTGATTCCCGGGTTGGGCAAAGTTTTGTTAGTTTTTTTCATATGGAATTTCTTAGTCGCGGAGATGGATTTGTGCCCGGTTAATAGCAATAGGCTCGCCCACAATTACATGGAACTTAAATATAAAACTAACGTAATGTGGATTTAGGATACATTTTAACACGGTGTGATTTAATTGAATAGAATACTTTTATTGTACACTATAAAAACTTACAAAGAATTACTTGAAGAGTAGGGTATCAGTTGCCCGTAGAATATCAAAGTTGAAGCATCAATAAAAGTTGTACCGTGTAAACAGAGATGAGAATATGATAGTCATTTGTTGCTTCAATTACACTGTACCTAGTTATGCCACAGGCAGGGAACTTGAATCGTGGAAATAGGGATTGAAGAGATAAAATCAATTTTTATTAGAGACTTTTAAATGCGTCTAATTTTTTATTTTTATTAAACCATTTAATTATTACAGAATTCCGACTAAATCTACTTCCAATTCGAGATTTTTAAAACTCAACAGAAATTTAATAAAAAACAATTAAAGGTGACTGCGTAAGTTTGTTTTTAACCATTGTAGAACATAACATATGCACCTCTATTTAAAGCCAGGTAAAAACACTTTACCCAAAAATAATGTCTCATTTCCAAAACTCGTACGGTGCCAGCCCTAAGTTGTCACCCAGGTTATTTGGGCCAGCACTCCAGCTAATGGCAGGTCAGGCACGGACGAAACGCTTTTCATAATAATTACCCAGATATCGTTAATTATCATTTTACTGTCCATTATGGATTTCCAATAAAGTTTTCCATGTAGTTTTCACTGGGTAATTTGTAAGCAAATTGAACGATAAAACTGTCCAAACAACGTTTCAAAGTTAGGACAGGTTATTGATATTTTGCAGGTTCATTCTTGGATATAAATTGGTAGCTCGTGTAACCTCTGTTTTATTATACAGGGTTATTTGTAAAACACCAACAACCTCTCAGGAATGTATGAAAAAACTATGATCATAAACAGCAACTTTTGTTCTATGACTTTTTACAAAACATAATACATTTACCGAAAACAAACCTTCAAGATTTCGTTGTCCTATCTAACACATTTCAACTCTGTATAATGCTGTACCTACCTACGCCTGCCGCGTTCTAACATAGTCCTGAGAGATTACTGGTGTTTTATAAGTAAACCTGTATATTTACCTACCTACTCTTTACAAACGTTACGTACATCACTTCCTATCTTATTTCATTTTAAAAATTCACTTCATCTAGTTGTCGCTAAAGTCAGCATTATTTATTTATTTGTATGGCCTACAGGTAGTTGTTCCAGATCTGGCTGTTTGTGTATATGAGTTTAAATGCACCCAGAATGAATGTAAAAGTATGTTGTGTTTGTAGATAATGACAAATGTTTGTAAACTCACCCAGGATAGGTACAAGAGTAATTCCTAGTGTGGGGCAACGTTCTTCTGTGTTGTTGACATGCAATCTTTGAAAATGACGTAGACGCATGGTACCTATGAGTATGTACTACAAATTAAATGCATATTTCGAGAAATTGTAACAATTTACTAACCCATAACGTCAAAACCATCATAACATTGGCATCTTGATAAAGAATTACACTTCGGACTTTTACCTAGTTTTTCCCTCAGTTCTTTCTTTCTTTTTTTCTCATCTTACTATGACTATGATTATAAATAAATAAATAATGTCCCAAGGGGGGAATCAAACCCGTAACCTCCTGCGTCGCAGGCGGACCTTCGCCCGCCACGCCACATTGGTCGTCAAATAAGTTATACATAGTCATCGTCAAACAAGGCATCATAAAACTTACAACGTAAAGATAGATACATTCTACTATAAACTAGTATTACCTTACAAAGTTGAGATCGTTACGGATCAAGCTACTCCGGGATAACTGAAGCTAATGGGTATTTAAGGCATAATGAACCATTATCTTTAATTAACGTTTCCCTGGTATCGACTGCTTTGTAGATTCAGTAAGACAGCATTCAATCTATACATAATATAACGTTACTGATTTGTATTAATGTCTGAAGAGGCTGTAAGAGTGGATTAGGATAGCATTTTTAAGCACGGCGTTTTATAGATATTTTATAAAATGTAGAAGTGACCCGGAGGTGACTTCGCCTTGCATGCACGAGGTTGTGGGCTTAACCCTGGGCCAGAATCAATGTGGCACGACCAACGAGGCAGTCTTTTTTGTTTTTACCTGGACGTATATTTAATATAAATTAAAAATCGCCAAACCGCCTTGAGCAAGCGTGGTGATTTTCATAAGGATAAAGATATGTTTTATACGTACGTACGTTGACTTTTATGTCTTGTTTTTGTTTTTGTGTGTTGTTTTTGTTACATTTAATTAGTTTGCTTTTTTCTAACAGTCACCGTGGCTATATAAAAAATACCATCGATCAATGCAGTATAATATCACATCACACATCATCACGCTATATTAGTCCACTGCTGGACATAGCCCTCTCCTAATGAGCGCCATAGCACCCTGTCTTCAGCTTACCGCATCCAGCATAACATAATTATCTCTAATTTCGTCAGACGATTCACCTAAGTGTGTCTTAGAGATGTATCACATGCAACAGCTCCTCGACAGTATTGACAGACACACTATCAAGTTACGTCGTCTTTGCTGCTCAAGTGGGCGCTCAAATGACCCGTATTGCTTCATAAATCTGGAGGGTCCTTAATATAATTACATGTTGCTATTATAAATAAAATAAATAATGCTGGACAGTCTACACAGCATCATCTAGCCCCAAGCTAAGCAGAGCTTGTGTTATGGGTACTAGATGACTGATATACTTAATACAATACATAGATAGATATTTTTTTATTAAACATAGCAAATATCCGGAACACCCGGAATAAATCCTTGTAGATCGTACAAACATTTGTCCTTATTGTTGCTGTTATTGGGATCTGCAGGGTTATATGTAAAGTAGGTTTACATGTTTGAGGGTGGTGATTAAACTTATTAGGTTTATCCTGAACTACAACATTTTTCATAGGTATGTACCTACTGCGAGGACCCCAACGTCCTTGGATTTATAAGCTTATGGTAAATTAGATGAACACTAGGTAATTTATATTATATAAGATGTTAGACAGACGTTGGCTATCCGGCGATTGGTGTGTACTTGACACCTGAACTGCCAGAAAACAAGACACAATGGAAAATGTTTTGTTTGCCGGTCCCTTGGCGTTTAACGTGTTAAAAGTAGTATATAGTACTGTTATCAGTAACACAGTTATTATATTATTATATTGTATAAATAAATCGATTATGATTATATTGGAACGTGAAGTGAAAATATCGAATCCTTTTTAAGAATATTGTGCGGGCGAAGGATTGCGAGATTTGGTATAGTACAGGTTTATTTGGAGATGAAGCGCAAAAAGCTAAAACGGAGGAATTTCGATCACTGAGAGGCCACTAGTATAAATACGCCTTAAAATAATATGACAGTACCTCAAGAACTCTACAATTACCTAGACTATTTATTTACCATACAATAAGTTTTTTTCCTATTAAACACACTATTCTTCCAAAAACGTTAAAAATTCCCAAAAAAAGAATACAATGGTAGATTTAATATTGATGGACAACATTAAATAATTAACGAAATGTAATAAAAGTAAACATCTTTCTTCTTCTTAATTAATTTAACGAGCTTCATATTTATAATTTCATTAATTACGATGATAAATTATATAAATTGCTGTACTGTGGGTACCTAATCTTCAATATGGAGGCTGCCCACTGCGTGAAATTAATACACGAACTGGTGTGTAATAATCTCACAACTCAGTTCAATCAAGGTTATTCACCTGGCCGCACGTGTAGAAAATCCAATTTCATGAAAAATAAATTAGAAACATTTTGTCTGTTTAGTGTACCTACATTGTACTATACAGAAAAGCCTTGAGTGTACGCACACTTTGTAACACACATTATGACGATCGTTATTTTAAAGTCAAATGACGTTCTTTTTACGCACGCTACTTTCTTTTTGACAATTCAACAACTTTTATTGGGTTATTTACTTACGTTGCCGAACACATAACTAGTTCAAACATAATGTGAAAAAATGGTAAGGAATTTATTTTAAAATCCTTTAATTTGGATGAAAGTGTGCTACGTAATAGGGATTATATTTAGTCTGTCAGTCAGATTATAAAAAACATATCGGACGTACGTATTTTTTGCTTTATAATATTAATAAAAAAATAATGAGATAAAGCGCATTAAAAATGGGGAGGGGGATTCGCTCCGTCACACGTAGGTATAAAACCTACTTACGTATGACGTCACGGTACATTTTAACTCAATGTATTGACGTAATCCTTATATTACGTATTGAAAAGAAAAAATACGTGTCCAATGTTTTTAAATAATCTACCGGACGGGTTGTCTTCATCCCTATATGTATGCTGATCTGCGAGTTGATTTTTAACGAAATTATTGATGAAACATTACGATCGCTTACCTGCCGATATCGATGCTTTTATAGTTTCAGTTCACTACTTATAGTTTCCATATCCATTATAAAACGGAGTCATCACTCAGCATCTGATGCTACATAGAGAGTTTATTAAGAAGATAACAAAAAAGAGGATAAGCAGTATCAGTAACAACTGCCTACTGCTAATATGTAAGTACCTATTTGTCTATATTCTTAAATTTTTGACATGCATTTTAAGCTGGGTGTCCACCTGAATATTCGAGCACAAATAGTGCTCCGCTCATCCCCTTTCTTTATTTATTTAAATGTTATGTGTGTAAAAAATTCACAGTTACTAAAACAATTCTATCAAAAATTTTACATATACATAAACTCACGGCATACGAAACTGTAGACCTCGTACGATCCTCGCATACTTATTTTTGCTTTTTTTACGTACACATTGTAATATTTACAAAAAGTTCAAAAATAAATCTATTAATAATCATGACGAAGATCGTGTAGACTGAGAGTCAAACTTTTAGTTTCAGTTCTCAACGGTTCGTTTGAAAAAAAATCCTTTCTTTAACCTTTATGTCTGCATAAAAAGTCCACCACGACAAATCAAATTCACGGAGCACAGTTGGTCTGTGCACATAGATGAAACCCAGCTTTACGAAACAGAACATTCCAGCGGCCAAATCATCATGCCTATAAACCTTATTGTCGTCTACAGACACCATATCACACGTCTATCGGTCCTTATTGCTAATTTATGCTGAATTATGTACAAACAGTATGACCATGATTTTGTTAGCACATGCAAATTGGTCTAATAAGGCTGCTCAGCCGAGAGCACTAAACTGCAAACATGCTGTGGATCATTAATATTGTAAGCGGACAGCGATGTTCGCTCTTAATTGGTGACGTAATGGTTTTTGATTACATCATACTGGATAAAATGTAATACCAATGTTGTGATATGACGTGTTAGCTAATAATCCCAGATTAAATATTTTGTTGGTGTTTTAGTGTTGGTAGACTAGTTGTAATTATTGATAAAATACATGGTATGAATATTGTTAACTAAAAGAAAAAAACCCAGAAGGTGAATAGCCAATAGTGTCACAATCTACTGCGTCGAAAATACCTAATTATTTATTGATTCAATTTGCAAGACATTGTTATAAATGCAAAAGAACTTGAAACTTAAAGATAATTTTGAGCCATTAAGATTTTTAATGAAAGAAACGAATATAATTTACCTTCTATTTAATATTTTCATTGGTTTAGATATAAATCATGATTTTGAATTGTTTGAAGTAGAAACCACATCAGAAAAAAACAAAACAAATGAAAAATGCCGACTGTCCAGAATCATATTCTGAATTCATGAAATGAGATTGTATGTCCCTTCCTGCCTCTATATCAAATATTTTGAATTTTATTACAAACATCAAATTTCTGCGAACCCTGCTTCAAATAGTTACATACAACTTTACTTTTCTTAACCAATTCACAAGAAGTATACGCAAACACACGATGCATCACGGAATGTTTCCTAGCAAATGGATTTAGATCGGCAGAGATATTCGACTAGCTGTATGATAGACAGTCGCCTTTTACGTCACCCTCGGGAAATACTAGAGTGGTGTACACCGCACGATGAAATACCTACCTGCACACAGGTATACCTTTCAAGTCTACCTAGACAGTTAAAGTATACCTCAACATACACACGTATATAAAACCCATACTTTCCCCGCTTCAGTGCTAAACCTGGTACACAACTTCGAAGTACCTTCAGCTAGGAACATGGACTTCGCAGCCTTCCACCGGGGAATTAAGGCTTTTAATATAAAAGCAAAGTTACTTTCATTGGGTAACTCATGTACCGACATATCTACGGTATGACGTATATGCTATTAGAAGAGAATTTTTGAAAGTCGCCCTTTGGAGGGTGAAAAGGGTCGTGAAACGATCAGGGTTTAGGTATAAAGTTAGGGTTTGGCCAACTTAGGGACGCTAAAGATTATTTAAGTCGGCAATCTGTGCCAGACGTGAACTAAATTATAGTTAGTATAAACAAGTCACTTTAGCCGTCTTTGCAGTAATTTCATAGACCCTGTGTTTTGGAAACACTATTTAGAATGACGACCTATGTTTTATTTAGTAGGTACTAGAACCCAACCGCGACTCTATCTGTATAAATTATATCATATGTGTTATTCTAAAGTTATAACACTGTAAAATTTTATTAAAATCCGTTTCGTTGTTTTCGTGTGAAAAATTAACAAAAATGTATAAAAGTATCCTCACAAACTTTTACATTTATAATGTTAGTAGGGTTAGTAGGACTCTTTCTGATATTTTTTTGTACTTATGCAATTAGTTTTAATATAAATAGTTCGTTGTTTGGTTAATTATTTATATATTGAATGTTATTTTACGGTATTTCAAAAATTTTCAGTAAATGTAAAGTTTGGTAAGACGCTGTTAATCTATTACGAACATAATCCTACAATCTGGATGATCTCGTAGAGTAGAACAGAAAAAATAAATGTTAATTATCTCCCGTATTACTGCTAGTAGACGTCCGAGTACGTACACTGAACAATGTAACCGGAAGCACAACGTTCAAGCGTAAGTTTGGGTCCTCTAGAGGTTTGCTAAGTACTTGTTTCCAGCAAGCTTGACTCTTCAGGAAACATTTCAGCAACAAAGATATATAGAAGATTTTAAAGAAAGAAGAAAAGTAGAAGATTTTAAGGTTTTTAAAGTTTTTTTTTAGGTTAAGCTTGCCTGAAATAAATGAAGTTTAAATCCAAATTAATTAAGAAGTTCCCTAGAATATTTTCTACCAGTATAGGAGTTAATCTGCGGGCACAAACATGGTATACGAAGCCCAACGAACGAAATAGATTAACACAATTTATAACCATTGAAAACGAAAGGCAGATGCTATTTGTAAAATATCGGATAGTTTTAAACTTCATCATGCCCGGGACCCCTAACAGTAGGGAAAAAGCATGGCGACTGAAGTTTCACTGATTATTTTTATTAGATCGCTGTCTGTTTTGAAAGCGTCCTCAGTACGATAAGAAGAAGACCATGTTGTTCTTTAATATTCATATGAGAGAACAAATGTTTTATTATACACGTACACTCGTATTCATATTTTGAGAATTCCCAGCTCCAAGTAATTACAAACTAATCATGGTTTTGCAACTGTTGCTGCGAATACAATTTATGTTTTCTAACTTCAACAACACATCAAATGAGTTTTAATAAAAAATGAGTTTGCATTTAATATTGAAAAGGTAGATTGGTACTTTAGTATGGATTTTCATATGGCTTTTTCACTTTTATTGCTTTTCTGAAATGAGTGTATGACTTTGATCGAAAAAAAATTAGTTTACACGTAGGTAAGTCTATGGATTTACGTAGCTAGTTTGTTCGATCGTTCTTCAATCATATTTTGATCGTTGTTTCAGGAAACAAGGGACCCAACCAAGGTATTAGGTACATTACATACATACGTACATAGAGTATTGTTATGGTACGTACACAAATCAGGCAGTCTATATAAATTTGGCCCAGAAATTAGCCACGAGTTTGGCACCATCAGTAACGTTTATCAACTACGTCCAGTCTGGTTTTTTAAACCCTCAACGTGGCAATACTATAATAACTAAAGACTTTCAGCTAATACACACACATAAATAAACTCACGCCTTTTCCCAATGGGGGTAGGTAGAAACAACAGAATCCCACCTTTTGCTTCGTTATATCTGGTCGATACATCTGGTTATACACGCACCCCGGTTGCGAGTACTACGCACCTGACCTTATTGAAGAACATCGCCTATAAGGTCAGTGTAGTTCCTTCTAGGTCGTCCCCTCCCGGCGTTCCTTTTCGGCCTTATAAATACCTTTTGTAAGTCATCTTTCATTCATTCTCTCAACGTGACCAAACCATTGGAGCATACTCTATTAAATTGTTGTCACCTCATCTTCTTTTAAACCAAAATGTTGTTTTATAACATCATTCTTCTCTATCGTTCAACGTTACACCATACTTCGTAAGGAACGCATTTCTACCACATTAACCCTGTTTTTCGCTAATCTAGTCTATACACCTTTTTTGATAAGTATACGGACGTGGTACACTCGTCCAGTTAAAGGCACTCACCACAAAGCGTTTCTGCCAGCAACTGATAACAGAAAACAAAATCGTGGTACCACTTTGATGTTAACTCTCAAACAAAATTGATTGCCAAGTCACTGAACAATTTACTAATATTATCACCCGATCATTTTCCCAATTCTGAACCAATTGATTCTCAAGAGTATAGAAATTAAACTTTTGGTAGGCTGCTGGATGATGTTAGACTATTCAGACCAAAATAATAACTATTTTCTCTCCTCCTCATAAGCTGTTTAACTGTGCGCGACTGAAAGCAATAAGCGCGCCCAACATCACCAGTCTGCCTTTTCGTTACCCAACTATTTTGGAGTCGGTTTTAAGTCTTACCGGATACAGCTGAATACCAATATTTTACATAGAGCGACCGCTCCCAATTTGAGATCTCCACGTAAGCACTTTACGCCATTGATTCCGGCTGTCATTTGTCGACCTTTGACAGTCGTTACGGGTAGTCAGAAGCCCGAAAGTCTTACCAAGGGCTATCGTATTGCCCTGTTGCTCGGTTGTGAAGGTCAGATGGGTAGTCGCTCCTTGTAATATAGCAGTATTCAACTGCTCCCGGTTAGACTAGAAGCCAACACCAATTAAGTTAGAAAAAAGCTAGGCAGATGATTACATTGAGCAGCTGCTTATATAAGCTCGTAACCTGTTATTTGGGATTTAAATATTTCTGGTGATTTGGTGTATTAAACACCCCTGCCGACCCCTCCGGGGAATACAGGCGTGGTGTTATGTTATAAATCTCTAAATGGCCAATTTGGATTTCCATTTCCCGTTATCACTTCCGTAATGCGTTCCATCTAAATTCGGATCAAAGTCATTCTGTTGATCGCTCGTGTTGCCGTACGACCGTGTGACGTATTGCATTCAATCAATCAAAACGGACCGGAATTGTTTAACAAAACAATGTTTATTGGATACCTAAACCAGTCACAGTGACATGTAAAATTAATCTTTTGTGATTTATAAAACTGACCAAAAGTCAATATTTTGTGTTTTTACCATCATGTTACTGTTTGGTATCTAAGCACGTCATTGTTGCGATATGGCTCTCAAAATCCATACTAAGTGGTGAAAAAGTTCTTATGTAAATTTATTTTTTCTACTTTCATCATCATTTCAGCCAATGACGTCCACTACTAGACATAGGCTTCTCCTTGGCGTCACCACATACATCTACCAGTCCCGAGGCTCTCACATCCTGTGGACTCCCTTACTTCACCAGGTCAATGGTCCACCTCGTCGACAGACGTCTACCGGTACGCGATCGGCCATACGATCTCCAAGCAATATATATATACCACTGCCACCAATTATTTGTGCTATGTTGGCTGGGTAGGGTCTCCAGCAGATCTCTTCATATTTTATTCTTCTTTCATAACTCTAACATAGCCCGCGCTATTGCCTTTTGGGTAATCTTAAGCTTGCTAATGAAACCCATAGTGAGGAATCACGCTTTAGCGCCAAAACTTATCACCGGTAACAAGCTCTGTTAAAAGACCTTCATCTCGAGACACTGCGCATTATTTTCAGTTGAATCGGATTTGTCAATTTTTTTTTTTTTAGCTAGGGCATACCGTAACAAAAACATTGGACAATTAATATTTAGGCTCCTAGCCTGATCTTCTAGGGTAATAACCTATCATCAGTCATGAAGTCACTTTTCAAAATAATTTCTGCCCAAAATTATTTAGCTCAAAAAATCTTAAAAATAAACCTGATCCAAAGTATTTTAATCCGAAATTAAAAGGAGGATTTACGAGTGCAATATAAATCAAACATGTTTATCCGTATTCCGTATTCGCATTGTTATGTGACACACGTTGAACTCGCTATAATTTACTGAATGTATTACAAATTAAACGAGACCGCTTTTGTTGTGTTGTGTATGCAAAATCACACGCTGGCACAATATTATGTGGAAACAAGGTCCTGATTCTCCACAAGAATAGTTCGTATAAGGTACCTTTCACGCAGAAATACAATTCCCGTAATTAAAAACGTTCCAAATCTAGTCGCAATCTCATCTCAGCGATAATCAAATCGAAACCTGGTCGGAAATGTAAATGACACATATTTTTGACAGATTGAAACTGAGATTATATCCCCCCGACCCTTTGCTCGAGACAGCCCGCGTAGCTGAGCCAATAGTTGTTTAAGTTAGTCTCTAAATAACATATCTATAGAACAAGGGACAGGTCCCTTGTTGTCCTCTCCCAGCGACGTCCTAAGCCGAGGCTCGTACCCAGCAGGGAGTGTCCTTAGCGATTGATCGCTTAGCTTTTAAGTTTTCCACGCCCTGGCTGGAAGCCTTAATTTCTAATTAAGTCCCCACATGAAAGTTCGGTTATAAACTGGATAAACTGCGAGATGCCCATACCAAAAAAAAACTGAAAATACAATGTAAATTTTCTTAAAAAAACAGGAATCTCCTCTCGAATTTGAAACGTTGTGGCTGTGCAAGTTGACAGCGTCAACTCGTGAACGTATAATAACTGTTTATTCATAATTAAACCTCTTTCTATCTTAAAGTATATTTCAAATGAATTTAACTGTCACAGTCAGAAACAAGCCCAAATTTGACTATTATGTAATAAAGTTGGTCATTTGTATGCAACTTATTTACGAGTATGCTTGTGTGTTTTCTCATTAGCGGCCCGGAGCCAGGATTTGTGCCCGGTTGATGGCAAGAAACTCACCCCCTATTACATGGGACTCAAACATAACTGGTGAAATTTGGGAGTTACCATAGGAGCACCTCTACCCACAGATTTGGGGAATGTAGGCGTGACTGTATGTATCTGTTGTTTATGTTTACGGCTTCTCTATTAAAACCTTATTTAAGAGTTACATAATAAAAATACCAGACTGTTGCTCCCACTGACACACTAACAAAGCACTTTTGAATTGATCACCACATTTGCTCTGAATGCCAGTGGGCGATATCAGCCTTATATTAATTAGAGTAAGGAAGAAAATATGCAAAAAGGGATCAAAAGATCAAAATGAACTACAAGATACTTACCGATTCGCCTCCAGACGAAATACCCTAGTACCAGAGAAGTCGTGATCAAAATTACTTAAGGAAAGGTTAGGACAATGATGAATAATGGAAGTGAAAAGTTGGCGAGCAAATCATAAATTAATTAACAATGAAAGGCTTGTTGGAGTGCAGCAATTACTCTAAGATTGCGAGACTCCAATGCTACGGGCAGTGAGCCAACAGCCTCGGCGGCCATTTTAATAATTATGACTTATTTCATTAATATCCGGGTACGTGGTGCCGCCTGAATTGTCTCACAAATTAATGCAAGCTTCTTTATACAAACACTGAGAAAATTTTGTTTTAATTTTCGTTATGAATCACATGATATGTAAAAACTTTTTGATAGTACGTTGCTGGATGGATAGTATTTATTGCTGCCGGTACAGCATGACCAGTTTAAGTGTGGCGCATCTTATTTAAAAAAAATGCAACTTAGTAAAAAATCGTTGCACTTTATTTTAGTTCTGTGTTTTCCCGCCTGCATAGATATTGGTCGTACTCTAGTTAAGTTCATTCTAAACCTGACATCTATTTGAATATTTCTTTAAAATATTATGACAAAAGTAGATTAGGTATACTGAACTAGATATCTAGAATATTTATGTTGGTCTAGTGGCCGCAAGTGCTACTGCTAAGCATGAGGTATTGGGTTCAATTCCCAGGTCTGGCAAAGTGTTATAAGGTTTTAGGACTGGAATTTCTCCGTAGACAGTCTGGACTCTGGATTTGTGTCCTGTTGATGGCAATAGGGTCGCACACTGTTACTTAGGACTTGGACATAATTTTCGAAATGTGTGTGTTCTATAAGTGTATCTCTACCTAACGCTTCGGAGAATGTAGGCGTGATGTTATATTATGTTATTAATAAGATCATCGTGGGATTGCTAAAAACTGAAATATAGAATGATCTTATATCCCTGCGTTAAATAAGATTCTTATGGAAGCAAGGCACCTGTTTACCAATTAAGACAAAATAGCGTTAAGAATTCTGAAACAGGGAAAAGCCTTAATTTGACTCTCGCAGTTCACCATTTAATATAATAATTATAATACCCGAAGGCAATTACGGTAAGTAGTAACTTTACGAAAGGAATCGGATTAGTTATAAGCGTATTTCCACCAAACACACATGATTTATTGTGGTCCCTACATAAGGTCGTGAATCCTAACCTTTTAGTTCAGCAAATGCCACAGTCGTCAGGATTGTTTTAAGAAAAAACAATAATTTCGGGTAATACAGGCGTAATGATATGATTTGTGTATATGATTACAAGAAATAATACGTACGTGTTTTATTTACAAACAAAACCAATAAATGTTGTTGGCATGTAACATTTTCGTCAATCATCTTACAGATTCTTAAACATTCACGATATACGCCTATCCAACTAACGGGAAACTTATCACAATCCGGAAAGTTTTTGTATAAGATTGGGTACCAATATACCTAGACTTAGGTATTTTTCTCCCATAGAACAATGAAGATTTTTTTTTATTGTACACCATGAAAACTCACAAATAATGTAAGAGCTACATAGGGTGTTACAATGGGCGGCCTTATTACTATAAGCGAAATCTCTAATAGACAACTTTATGATGGACTTGATAGAGAAAGACAAAAAAATGCCGGTAGTTCGCGTTGACAATAATTATTAGGGCATGAACATACGGACTTGACAGTCGTGCATAGAACTAAAACACACACACGTCGTTCATTTCATGAAGTAACCTGAGCCAACGTTCTCATTATTCCTGAAGCCACTTTAGATCCCAACTTATAGTCTTATAGATAAGACCCACCTTTTTCCATTTCAGAAAACAAGTTCGTTTCCTATACCCACTTGTTCTATGTAAAATTGAATTAACCTTATACCGTAAAGCTGAGGCCTGAAGGAACATAGGTTTTTGTACCTACCTGAGAAAATTTAGCGAAATTTTGTAGCTATTGCAGGTCCCTGAACTCAGTACAAAATTTCTCGGAATATATCTAACGGACTAAGTTATACATTGCTTTGAGCTGACTTCATTTTATCATGGGAACTTGAGCAGCAATAAAAACGGAATTTTGTTTATTCAGAAATCTGATCAGCCAATCAAACTTCACGGTACCATGGAATAAACTCTGATTGGATACAAGACGAAAACAAAAAAGTTTTGGTTCTAAGTTTGAAAAGCAGGCCCTCGAAAAGTAGATGGTCGTAATCCACCCCTGAAGGAGTTAAATGGGGTGTGAAAGTTTCGTAAAATCCGAAATCTATGCGAACATAGATTCAGGGAAACCGTTTATAACAATAGAATTATAAGTAACACTAGCTTTGCCCCGCCGATTCACCCACTCCTAAGGATGGTATCGTGATGTGAAATAGCCTATAACCATCCTCAATAATTGGGATATCAAATGCAAAAAGATTTTTTCAAATCCGACTGGCAGTTCCAGGGATAAGGGCGTTTAAACAAACAGACTCTTAAGCTTATATAATAGTATTTAGTATAGATATAATCGAAAGTAATTCATTATGGGACAAGAATAGCACTATTGTAATAAAATAAAGGAAACGAAAATAGTAAAGCAAACTTGGCGGAGGTGGTGGATACACCCGGTCACCGACTCTCTTATAGAATAGCTATTTTTACTTCTATGAGTATACACGACGACACAACAAGCCTTATATTTCCAGTTCAAGACAACCTCTCATTGTACAGAAATCCAACACTACGCGGTGTCAGCTTATGATGGCAATTTACCTTGATACGTCGTGCTGTGTACATAGTACAAGATCATAGCCTCTGTTTTTAACTTCAACTGTCATTCCACGAATTCAGAGTGATATTCCAATGAAATATCTAAGTATGAATCCTTTCGGAACCTTTTCTTGAGAACTTCTATTCAGAGATCAACGAAGATGGTGTGCAAATCACTTTCTATAAATAGCTTTGTAATAAAGAATGAGCCTTTTGTCATTCATCATCTGTCTAACCATTTCCCAAATTTATTGGAGTCAGCCAGTCAATTATCTGACAATAACTTTGCAAGGCGCGGAAGGGTCTCAGTACCCATCTACAGTTGGACCTCGACAGGTGGACGTATTGCCATTACCCAGGCACAAATTCAGACTCCATGCTAATGCCAATAATTCATAAGTATTTCACACGTATCATCGCTTCCATTGCAAAATCGACCATATCGACCAACGATACAGGCACAACTTATATTTATTTTATTTTATTTATTCGGGAAAACACATTAAAAAATTACTAAAAGATAGATATAGAAATTATACAAATGTGAAATCAACCACGTTCTCCACAGATACACTATTACATAATTTGGTAAATTAAGACTAATGTTGTTACAATTTAAAGAGGAATAAGTATGAATATGTAAGAAGCTATATATAAAAAAAAACATTAAGCTAAATAAACATAAACAGTGCCGTATAAGCGGAAAAACAGGAACATTAATTGTTCAACGCGTTTAGTAACATGATTCTGAACTTAAGTTTTAAGTTTAAGTTGTGAATGCAAGGTTTTGATTTGACGCATGTCAAAAAGACTACAGGAAAAGGTTGCTTGCAGTTAAAATCAATGTCAACATCTGCCTAGCATTTTACCAACTATGTTGGGGTTGGCTTCCAGTCTAGCCGGATGCAGCTGAATACCAGTATTTTGCATGGAGCGACTCCCTATCTGTCTATCTGTTTATTTATTTTTTGGCCTATCTACAATTGTTACGTGGTTTATCCTAATAATACAAGCAATATGATATCAGCATAGTGTACAATATAATGCGATAGACACAGCATGCAAAAAAAAACAAAATTATAACCAAAATAAAATTACATGTCAGTGCAGAAATAATACTTTCAGCAAGTTTTACAAACACAGTAAATACAAAGATGACAAGACAAAAGTCAAAATGGTGGCTAGTTTTGATGGACTTCGCGTTTGAAGTTTTGAAGTGTTGTGGAAAAAATATCTATTGATTCATCGCAATTATTAAGAAGCCTACAAATTTTGGAATTGGGGGAGTTGGATCCTGATACAGTTTTGCGGAATGGGGGACGTAATAGTTTGATAGTGTGACGCGGATAGTTGTGGGGTAGGTTAAATTTAAATAAATGTGAAATTAAACAATTAATAAGGCATCTGTAATTACCAGTAATAATAATAAAATAACACCAGCCTGTACCGTTACCGTCCCATGCATGGGAAAAGCCTCACCAGATTTATATTAATTTATTTCAGTCTTATGTAAATTTTAAGATCACGATGTTTCTCTTCACCTATTTCAGTGATGACTAAGATAAACTTATAAGTAAGTAGATAGGTATAAATAAAACAAATATTATTGGTACTTGCCCTAATATGACCCTACAACCCCGCCACCATAACACATAACGTCACGCCTTTATTCCCCAAAAGGTTAGGCAGCGGTGTGCCTATTTCATTCATCATTCATCATCAGGCTATACTAGTCCACTGCTGGACATAGCCCTCTCCTAATGAGCGCCATAGCGCCCTGTCTTCAGCTTGCTGCATCCAGTGACTATATTACACCTACATTTCGCCAGACAAGTTTCAGCGCCATTTAATAGCGGGCAAGCCTATTTACCATTAATCAGGCACATATTCAGACTCCAGTACTACTATAGACTACTGAGAAATTACTGATGCAATAACCCAATAACACTTGGCCTGACCTGGGAATCAAACCCAGGACCACTTTTTTTTTTTTTGGTGCGGGTTGGAAAATCCTCATGGATGTCCTTCGCTCTGGGGGAGCGAAGGGGTCTGTCAGACTCATACTGACTAAAAACCACCCCGGTGTTCCGTCTCACACCTACGCCGGGGGTCGCGGGAACGTACGATCCTTCCGCAACCCCCAGCTAGTGCCGGCCCGCCTATGCAGGCCTCCTCAGGAACCCAGGACCACTGGCCCAACTAGGTAGTAACGAGGTGGTATTATGTACTAAGTCCTAAATTACCTGGCAAGTATTAAAACTCATTGGTTGTCAGCCCCGAACATTTAAACCGTAGAATAAAAACTCTAGCAGTAAAACTAATTAATACTATCACCTGACTCGCTCGATAAGGCGCGGGTCTAATTGCAATTAATTAAAAGAAAGCCTTTGTAGCCTCCGTGATGAAAATATACTATAGTCTATCTAGCCTTTTAGCCAAGAGTTCTTTCTGAATGTACTTACTTAGATAAGAAATAGATTCCGTAGCCAAGTTTACGTAAGACTTCTTTGTATTACTTAATGGAAATTAGATCTTGATGAAACTATTATTTTTATTAAATTATAATAAGCAGAGAGACTCCTCAGACATTTGTCACGTTTATTACGAAATATTAAGGCTATTATAATCTAAGACAAAAGACTATACGAATATATACTCTATGACCTACTTATTAAGACCTCAAGAGATCTTTAGATGTATGTTCGTTTCGTATTGCTGTACGTTTTTATGATTGTTTTTTTGTATGACAGTAGGTGGACACACGATTATTAATATAGTTGTTTGGCAGAACATATTTTTAAGGTGTAAGAGAAACAGCGTGTAAAGGTCCACCATTGAAAAAAGAGGATCAGCCGTCCAGACGGGTGCAGCGTCTGCTGGGCTACTGGTCGATTGTTGCTGTCAGGTTCTTGTACGTATTTTCAATCACGCGGATAACTTTGATACCGCAATGTAGGATTCCCATTCAACAAAATTTAATTGTCACGATTGACAATTGGTACTGCTTCTGTAATCATCATCTTCAATCTCTTGCTTCAAATGCACTATCATGGGTCAGATCACGCTGTAGAGTCGTCTGCTGCAGTTGCAACACTACAAAGTAGAGAAGTGTCATCAAACAATACCAAAACCAATGTATGATGAATTTTCCCTTGTTTGTTGTGTCCCAACAAACACGTATCTGGCTACCCATCGGAAAAATAAGCTTGATCCTCCGACCAACCGGGTGTTCAGGTGGTGGTATCAGTTATTACTTATGTTTCATATAATTTTGTTGTGTTGTTTCTTTTTAATGTCTTCCATATTTAGTATTGTGTCGTTGAGTGCTGCTTTTTTTTTCTTTTTCATTTCTTTCTTCGTTGTTGTCGAGAATCTTAATCTAAAAAGCTGTATCAATCAATTCCGTTAGAACAAAGCTCGCCTGTGTACAGTCGCGAGCATAAATACTTTACATTTATGGAAGATTCAATGCAGTATGCTCAAAAGATTTGATTGAATTTTGTTGATGTTACAAATGTATTAATTTCTAGAAGTTGCCTTTTATTTCTCAAGAAAATTGCTTTTAAACTTTCCGTAACTGTAACGTATATATGCCCATGTGTGTACATACTTTGTTCTTGAATCGATGTTGTCATATTTTACGTATAATACACTACAAGAATAAGAATTAATTGAAAGTGGACCGGCGACAATATTGTCTGGACAGTGTAGACAGATTTAAGCTGAATGGATTTCTGTCCATCCTATATACGGAGCACTATCTATCGTGACGAAATATGTGCCAATGAAGAATAGTGATACAAGTCACGGTCATATGACATACCTAGGTCTGTTGTTATGTCTTTTCCACACTTGGACACCTTTTTTAATAGCGACAAAAGGCGTATTCCCGTGATATAAATACGTTCAAAATCTAATAGCCATTTCATCTTAGCAACAATCAGTGTAGAAATTTAATTCAAATTGACTAACAAGAATGTAGATAAGCCATATAGATGTATCTTTTACAGATTGAGATTGAAATTATACACACATAATACCACGCCTGTATTCCACGAAGGGTTGAGCAGAGGAGCACCGATACACTCATAATTCGCCAGTTCTGTTTTAAGTCTTATGTAATAGGAGGCGAGCCTATTGCCGTCGACCGGGCAGAAATCCGGACTCCGGGTTGCTTATGATAAAAATCCTATTGGAAAAACTCAATAACACTTTGCCCGACCTGGGAATCAAACCCAGGACCGCACGCTCAGTAGTTGCACTTGGAACTCTTAGACCAACGAGGCAACAATTATCATGCGAACGTTAGCAAAAAATACATGTACTCGTATTTTTACTCTTGTATCTTGTTCAAGTTAAAAAATCGAACGATTACATCATGATAGAATCGTATTACCGATCGCGACTTGTGTCCAAGTATGGATAACACTTAAGACACAATCGGGCAACCGTGAGCATAAAATCATGTCATTCTTATCTTCGACTTACAAAAGACTACTAAGGAATTTAAAAATTCACCTCAGATTTATCAATAGCAGGTGAAAATTTGTATGGAATCTCTTCACTCTTGCCAATATCCCGCTGGACACACGGCTTGTACAAATATTTTTAATTATGAACCATTTTACAAATCGATTGTGGTTTTCAACGCGACCTGCGATCGTGATATTTTCATGTTGGTAATAAAAGTAATTGCTTCATAATTGGACCTATTAATTAAAGGATTTATAACACTGGTTGGGTAGCAAATAAAATGAATCAGCACAAAATAAAACAATGCGCTTAAAGCTTACTTAGTCCACTATCAAAAATAAAATCATTTTCCACAGAACTAATAGGTAAAAGGATTTCGAGTTAAAAGCAATTTGGATTATTTATTACTGTTTTTGCACGTCATGCATGCGTTTTAACACGAATTTTATTTTTACTTACATGAAGGTTTTATGTTGAATTTCAGTGTGAGAAAAGTGATTTGGACATGCACTTAATTGAACACGTTTTGAACTTAAATTCAGTTAAAACTGGGAATTTATTTAGATACTTTTTGTAACAAAGGGCTTAGGTTCTTCAACTCTCTAGTTACTTAGTTATAACATTGTAAAATAGTGCTCATTATGAGAGATATAAAACAACCTATCTGCTTAAAAACGACAACATGATAATTATCACATCGGAATGAAACCTGGGCATTATACTGGGTTTTATAGACACATTTGTTAAAGAGTGATTAATTAAACAGAAAATGTATGAAAGAAAATTGCCGGTTAATTTACACCTTAAGTGCCAGTAAAAGTTAGCTCATTAAAACAATTCATAATTTTTCTGTTGTAAATTTGAATATTGTTCTTTTTTTTTAAACCTTGTCCCAAACTAGGAATTTCACCTGTATCGTGCGTGCGTTTACAAACATTCAAACTAACATGCACAAACAGCCAGACCCAAAACAACTACCTATAAGCCATACAATTATTTCCTCCATGCGGGTATCGAACCCACGACATGCGGCGCAGCAGTCAAAAGCTCAGCCACTGCGCCAACCGTGTCGTCAACATTATTCATAGTCATATTACGGCGTGGCACTCAACCCGTTAAAAAGAGCCCTGAGAAAAGAGTTGTATTACGAGTATAAGTACCAGTAGGTACTCATAACACAAAAACTCATTAAAGCCAATCATTCGTTACAGGAAAGGTTATGTTAAGAAAAGCTGGATACGTGCTTAAGATCCCGAGCATTTCCACAAAAGCCAACAGAGGGCATCATATGAATACAAGTGACACCATAAAGTATGGTGAGCTTAGTCTCGCACCAAAACACCCCCACATTGTGTCTGTTTATATTTTGAAATATGACTGAAATCTGCACCCAGATTATTTTAATATCTGTACTCTACGAGAGATTCATAGTCTCGTTCATAACCATACTTTGAGTTGCTGGTATTCAGGAATACAGGTTAACCTGAAATAATTGATACAAGCGTAAACGCTAATCAGTAGGTCCTAGGTTCGATTCTCAAGTCAGGGTGTGTGGTTTGAAAGAATTCCTCAGTAGCAGCCCGGAGTCTTCGTAGAGCCTGGAGGCTCGAAACATACCTAGCAAAAGTGATGTGAACCAAATTTAGATACATCTCTGTCTAATTCATCAGGGAATACAGGCGTAATGTTTCGTTAACTAATCCTTCTACCAAGCCACAATATGTAATAATTCTAGAGGACACGTGACACTTGACATTTTATATTCCCATGCGGGTTGTAAAACACACAACCTGCCTTTGTTGTGTGCGTGTTTCGGCTAATGGACATGTAATGTTTCGCCTGCAACACAAATCAAACGAGTTATAATGTTAAAAACTGTTGTATGTTTCGAAAAAGAGAATGAGTATGAAATATGTTTGTACCTAAGGTTAATAACGTAGGTAGGTACAGAGGCCAGCACATCAAGCTACCCCGATCTGTCAAATTTCTTTGATAGAATTTCAACGTTATTTCAAAAGATTAAGGTTCAGGTTCAATTGGGAAAGATTGACAGTTTGGGATAGCTTGATATGCTAGCATCTGTACGTGGATACGTTAAACGCTGTTGGAACATTGTAGTCTTTAGAATTTAAATTCTACGAATACTACTAAATATCAATCTAGAAGTTCAGTTTGAACTTTTTTTTACTTAAAATTGTATTTTAACAATCTAAGTGACGAAATGTGTGTGTAAAATAAGTACACCTGTGTCTAACCCTTCGTGAAATATAGGCGTGATGTTCTGTTTGTGTCATTGTTCTCTTAATCTATCTACTCAAACAGTCTCTGATCACATCAATTCGAAAGCCCAAAGGTATTAAAAAATCCAAACAGCTTATTTCATTTAAAATAAAATAAAAAGTTAACGTATTTCATTCTTCAAATTATAAGAGTTAATCCTTCAAGTCATACTTATTATTTTACTTCAGTTTTGCTGTCTACATAATCCTTTCATTAACAGTACAAAATAGGTGTAAAGCCGCAGGCGGGCAGAAGTTTATCAAGACGATAACAATAATTAAAATATAAATTGAAACACTCGCAAGAACCTTACAAAGGTCAAGAAACCGGCGAATAAAAGGAATTGAAAATTAATATTTATTCAATAGAGAGTTTTCCTATTGGTTTACAAATATTCAGTACAGTTCTGGCCAATTTTCTCTTCCTTATGTTCAAAGAAATTATATTGTATTATGCGTCCAATCAAGTTATAAACGTGGCTTCAATTATTTTTCTCTACAAAAATTTCGTCAGAATTAGAATCAAAATTATTGATTTGTTAAACATAGGTATCACCATTAAGGATCTTATATATCGTGAAGGTTCTTGCACTGTTTTGTCGTTACTGCAATACACATTACAATGGAAAAAATATATTACAATTTTACAATCTTTTTAAAAAAAAAAAAATTACAAATATGTCAATTTAAATAAAGTACCTAATCACAAATAATACTATACCAGCCTGTTAGTGTCCCACTGCAGGGCAATGGCCTCTTCTCATACAGAGAAGGCACGAGCATTAATCACCACGCTTGCTCAAGACGGGTTGGCGATTTCAGACTTATATTAATTATAAGTCCAGGTTTCCTCACGATGTTTTAATTCACCGATGTCAGTGATGTCCAAGATAAACTTAGAAAGTACATATGAATTGGAAAACTCACATTGGTACTTGCCCAGGTTTGAACCCACAACCTCGTGCACAAGAGCCGAGGCCTAAACCACTGGGCCGTCATGACTTTCAATCACAAATAATAAATGGCAAAAATTAACACTTTAAACGCCAAGTGACTGACAAACGATACATTTTCTATTGTGTCTCGTTTTCCGGCAGTTAAGGTGTTAAAAAATCATTAAAAAAAAAACAAAAATGTTCATACTAAAATTTATCACTTAAATACATACTACTACCATACACACTAATACCATTTGTCAAGTAGTAGAAGGAAAATTTTACATCTATTAACAGGCAAACACTTAATTCCTTCAGGTAGTTTGTTATAAATTTTAGGAGCAACACCAAATAATCTCATCTTTTTTTCCTTTTTCATGAGCTTTGCTTGCATGAAAACGGGAATAACTTTAAGAGACTGATGCCTGAAGTAGGTGTCTATAAGACCTGTATTACAGGTCACCAAGGCCCCTCGAGCAGCTAGATGCCCGCTAGATCTGTTATGTGATATGGTCAGACATCGTCTTTGTTTCACTGTCAGGCAACACTGAGGAATTTAAGTGCACCGCAGTTAAGTTCATATTACTTATTCACTTCATTTAGTTGTCGCTTAAGTCAGTTATAAATGTAGGTATTTAAGCCTTCTAATCATAAAAACAGTAAACATCTTATAACGTAGATGTTTTTTAACTATCTTTAAGTCGGCTTCCAGTCTAATCGGATAAAACTAAATACAATATTTTACGTAGAGCGACTGTCTATCTGATCTCTACAAACCAATTACTTGGCAACACATCACATCCCTTGGTAAGACTTTCGGGTTTCTGACTATCCCCGTAACGATTATCAAAAACCTACGAATGATAGCAGGGACCATCGGCTAAATGTGCTTTCCGAGGCACGGAGGGGTCTTGGTAGGTACCAAATGGATCCACAGACTGACCTCGGCAAGCTAAGCTTAACCTTCGATCGACCCGTGCAGCTGTTATTATAGCCTCCTGATCTTCAAATGAATGAACGATATACTACTACTACTCGTTTGGCATGTATTTAGGGTACCGTACCTCAAAACGATAAAGCGGAACCCCTAATATGAACACATTATTGCCCATCTGCCCGTCTTTAAAGACGCTTTTTCTTAATTTTCTAATTTGAAATCAATATCAAATACGTAGGTCTATCATATGGTCCGTAAAGTTCTATAAAAATTAAAGTAGAATAAAATTAAACAATGAAAATTAAATCAAAACACAATCTGTCTTTGATGCTAAGACAATTAAACTTATCTTAAATAACTATATACGAGTAGTAGAAGCTATTATTATCCGTTACAAATCTTCCAAAATTAAAAGCTAAAAAGCGTATCTTAATAAATATTTAACGAAGAGAAGCATTTACAAAATTTGTTTAGTTTTAATTACGTTATGTCAGCATCAGAACTCGTGTCGTTAATATAGAGCAGTGACCTAAAGGACACAGCCTGACTTAATTTCAGCTTCAGTAATATAGCCATGCATAACATTAGGTGAATTATCATATTTGAAATATAAAAGCAAACACAATTAAGTGTATTTAATCTTGATATTCTAGATGTATTTAAAGCAGCAAAATGTTGATAACCTCTTCTTACCAGAGGTTGGAAACCTTTTTTATTTTTGTTAGCTTTTTAGAAAGCTTTTAGACGTTAAATAGTCTCGGACAAGTAATTATGATTTAATTCAGTTTTTGAATAGAGGTTTTAAATAAACAATGAACTTTATTTTTTAATCCTAGAATGTTCGATGAATTTCTGACAATTTAAAAGCAAAGAGAACAAAATGGTACACCGTTGTTATAAGTTCCATTTTTCTCAAAACTACGTTTTTGTGAAATTGACAGAGTGGTGTAAAAATGAACAAATTGTGGCTTTGCCGAATTCTTAGATATACACACAATTTTACAAATAAAATTGACTGACAAACAGATGCTGGAACAATAAAAAATACCTAAACAAAGGCGCGGCGCCCCCGTTCCAATTAAAAAAGGTTGGTTACAACAAACATTACGACTGAATTCGTATGACACGATGTGACATCGAGATTTTATTCTATCTCGTGAACTCTGCTCGTATTTCTCTAGTGTCAAAATCTATTTCCCAACAAAACAAGCAAGGGTTGCATCAATAAAAAAATGTGCGAAAAAGACATTTTTTCCCGGCTTAAAGTGGTACACTGGGTGTCAGTAGATGACGCCGATTAGGAGACGGGAGGTGAGGAAATGAACGATATCTCATTGCGATGAAAGACGACGGGCGGCGGAAACAGCCGACTATCGACTCGTCGATGTAGTGAGAGTTGCGTGCTCGATAACTTCGCTTCCTTTACTTATGTGATGAGCTTCAGATTATATCGATAAGACGAGATATTTTCAAACGACATGCTTTATATCACCGCCGGTCGGACTCTGAAGTTATAAAAGTACCTTCGGTTGGGAATGTGTTCGTGGGATAAGAATAACGAAATTTTCAAGTTATATTTATTTCTCTAAGTAGATCTATTTGCAACCGATTTGATTTGACGACCGATGTGGTGCGGCGGGCGAAGGTCCGCCTGCGACGGTTGCGGGTTCGATTCCCGCCTTGGGAGAAATGTTTGTACGATCTACAAATATTTGTTCCGGGTGTTCTGGGTATTTGCTATGTATAATAAAAAATATCGATCTATGTAATGTATTGTATTAAGTATATCAGTCATCTAGTACCCATAACACAAGCTCTGCTTAGCTTGGGACTAGATAATGCTGTGTGGATTGTCCAGCATTAGTATTTATTATTATTATTTATTGCAGTCACAATTGCTCATCAATACTTGAGAAACTTAATAATTTCCAAATTGTCTGACCCCAGAAAATAAATGCCGAAAGCCACTCAGAGATCATGGTCTCTTCTATAGTCCAAACATTACGTAGAGATAATAATCATCTTACGATATTTTTTTATTAACATCACTATTAATACCAGAAGTTTTAAGACACTTATGATCATGACACAATTGATGACTAAATATAATTTCAAATGCATGGCATAATAATTGCAAATGGCGCCCGTCCAAATACACTGAATTGAAAAATGTTACATTAAAAACTCGTTACAAGCAAAATTGACATACATTACCTGACGTTGACCCGGCGAAGTCACAAAGAATATTGTACAGCGAACACTGTTTATTTTTCTACAGCAAATATAAGCATTTGTGGTCAGTTTCGGAGTTTAGAATATATTTGTGAAAGACCAATATAAAATACGGTTGGACATCATTAAAATAGCAATTAACAGTAGGTAAACAAAACATTATTCTGTCAATACAATACAGAATATCTCTCTGGTATTCATTCCGTAAGTTGACGAGTTTTACATTTGTAGATCTTTGCCAGTGGTTAAGGGTAGTCGTAAGCCCGAAAGTCTGACATCCAGTCTTATCAAAGGGTATCGTGTTGCCCAGTAACGGTTTGTGGAGGTCAGATAGGTAGTCGCTCCATGTAAAAAAACTGGTATTCAGCTGACCCCATCATAGTTGGGAAAAGGCTAGGCCGATAATGATGATTTTACATTTACAGACAAATAAATTCGTATCAAAACAATCGCCACCTTTATCGACAGTTAAAATACAAAGGCTCATCTCTACTGCTAGAACATTAACTATAATAATAAGACAACACACAAGGGGGAAGCACTAATGTTACACGGACGAAGCGAGCCGTGATAAACGTGTACAACACAGCGTAGCAAAACATAACACACAAACCTATATATAGAAAGGTTGTGTGTATGTCATACATATGTAATATGCACTACACATCACAGTGTTTTGTTTTTGTCCTCGAGACCCGTAAAATATAATGAGATGGCACATATTTTTCGGCCTAAAGAAAAGAGATGAACGAAAAGGTAGAGTGTCTCTGCTATTGAATTACCTACCATGAAAAACAAGTAATTTTGTAATAATAAGTTCAAGATAACATTGTACCAAATGGTTCATTATAAGTGTATCTATTAATCTATCTATCTAACAAACCAGGCCTTCTTCTCATAAGGGTAGGCAGAAACGCCAAAACGCCACTTGCTAAGATCCTAACATACTCTTTTTGCTTCGTTTACGTTCATTGCATCTTGTCAGACGCAATCAATCGCACCGGTTACGAGAACCTGACCTTTTTAAAGAACATCAACCAATAGGTCAGTATATGTCCCCTCCCATCGTATCCACACACATCTGCCTTATAAATACCTTTTATCAGTCGCCACACAACATCAAACAATCCAAACAGTCTCTTTTCAATTTTCGACAACAAATATTTTTTGAAACCACAACGTAGTTCTATAACCTTATTTCTCAATTTATCATTCATAGTTAACATCACACAATACATCCGAAAAGTTAACCTTCCCTGTAACATATTGCGTTTATACTTAAACCTTCTCAACTAACCAACCATTCAAAACAAACGCTTATCGCGTCAATGCCCAAGAAGATGGTGATTCAGAAACCATAATATTCAGACTTACCCGCCAAGCGTCAATCAATTCACGTCAAAACATACTACCCAAAACTCCACAACATGGTAACATTCGTCGAAAACCAAAAGCGTTGACAGCATTAAGGTAGGCAGGGCTTCCAAAAAAAGAATTCTAAAATTATACGGGACCGGCTGTTAACCGAATGAATAATAATTTAAAAATGCTACATTAATAACCACGAGGTCGGAGTAAACCTTACGGTGTGAGTACACCAAATCCGACATTGGACGAAATGGAATCGTACAGCGTCGGCCGAAGTTGGTCGTTCGAACCAAACTTATGTCAAAGTAAGTGAGTACGTACACTGACAACCGGCCGACTTCATCTGATGATATTCGATATCTACCGATGAACCGATGCATCAGAGCTTGTTTAGAGTTCCCCTCCGTTATCGGCCGGTGAAATCAGTTCCAGTGTACGCGTACCGTTAGCGGTCCTCTTTTCACGACCCCTATTTTTGGTGAGGCAATGTAGCAAGCTGTGCTGAGTTTAACTGAGACATTGTGAAAGACACACTGATTAAATTCGGGTTTGTAATTACATTTAAGAAAATGCCTACGAATATTTACAATATAAACCAAACTAGATGTATCTGTAGAAATGATTGCATTCTTATTAACCTCAGAAAAAGATCATGATTAAGTCGAGAGGAAGCCGAGTAACTCGAACCTGTCTCCGCTCCCGCCCCGCTCCGCTCCCGCTACAACCTACCCCGGGGCGTCACCTTTACGTCCCACAGAACTGGGTCACCACAATTATACCTCAGACGCAGCTTGACACAGTTAAATTTATCTAACAAATTAATTCACTTTTACTTGCTTAATATTTGTACGTACAACCCTTTAGAAAACCTTACATAGCCATGACTTTTTTAATGGGCTATATCAGAATATATTATTTACGCATCACAATTTGCATTTAATAATATAAATTTCAGTTTTATCATTAAGTTCGATCGATTTTGTGTAGGTCAACGCTGTGCCCTTGTTGTTATAGGGTAAAGAGCAATTTTACGTGGCATTAAATGAGATTTTGACAAGTCAGGGGCTTAATTGGTTAAATTGGGTGTTGTGTTGGTAAAATGATTAAATAAGTTAGTAGTCGCGCGTTCTCGTGCCATCTGTGAGTGTTTCAGTATGTGGATCACGTTTGTTGAGATAAAATATGAACGGCTCGTTTTTCAGTAACCAAATAACTTCTATCTGAACTTGACATGCGCAAAACAGTGCGTTGTAAAGTGATGAAACATGACATTACATTTAGTACCGCGATATGTTTCATTACACCATGACTCCAGACATGACGTGTAATGAAGCGCCACACGATATGGTTATTGTTATTAAATGCATTTTTTGCTAATTATTACATGAGATGAGATAGAGCGCGCGAACGCGTCGCCACTGCGCGTCATGTTTGAGTGTCATGTGCCATGTTTAATTTGATCGAGCCATGCGCAATGATACATTACGCGGTCGGGTTACATGACGCGCAATGCAACAATCGCATTACTTACATTATTCTAATTACATTAAATATGGTAGTTTGACGTATTTTCTATAAGTAAATTTGCACATCTGACAATAAAAAATTGGATCTTACTTATAACAAGTAGTCGGAAAATGGCTAGCGAACAACTTACATACGAATATTGCAAGTTAATATAAAGCTTGCAATAATAAAAAAAATAAGGGTTGCGTCAACATACCTACATGACCCCAAACTTCATCGAGTTTTCTACATCACCACAATGCTTTCGGCCTTAGAATTTAAAAATATCAGCGTTTTGTCTTTACTACCTATCGTATGTAATTCTAATTAAACACGACTTATCATCTTCTGCCTAGCCTTTTCGCAACTATGTTGGGGTCGGCTTCCAGTCTAACCGGATGCAGCTGAATACCAGTATTTTACATGGAGCGACTGCCTATCTGACCTCTACAACCCAGTTACTGGACAGACTTTCGGGCTTCTGACTACCCGTAACGACTGTCAAAGATCTACAAATGACAGCCGGGACCAACGGCTTAACGTGCTTTCCGAGGCACGGAGGAGTCTCGACTCGTTACGAATGGTCACCAATCCACAGACTGACCTCGACAAGCGAAGCTTAACCTTAAATCAGCGCGTGTGGCTGTTTTTATTTAGCCAAGAGCTCCTCCCAATTAAACATGACTTATCAATTAATTATCAAAATCATCTACAATCGAAACAAATGACAAGCACTTCAAAACTCGCCACAATCCAAAATTACACCGTCATTTATACAGCGTCTAGAGAGTCGTCTAATGCGTCTAAACGACGTACGCAAAAGGAAATCATAAAAACAAGTTACCAATCTTTATTAAACGCGGCCCCAGGGACTCCAGTTACCTACCATGGTGAACGTTAGCGCTCTAAAAGCATATTTTTCTTCTTTACCCTCCTTTCTCGCGTTTTATACGTTCATTGTACGTTTATGCGATGTATAAAAGTTCCGTAACGTAAAATATTGCTCACATTACGTACTGGAGTTACACTTACAAATGGATGAGTGATGTCTCTTGTCTTGTTCCGTAATTTTACTGCGGGATTTATATTGTGTTCTCTTATTTGCATAGCACTCATGTTTTTTTTTTTGTATTCGAGACAAACAACATTATAAAAAATTACTAAGCAAACAATTCACACTTTATTTTATAGTTGGTTTATTTTTTTACAGTTTTTCAAAATATTGTTTGACCGCTATCAAAGCTACACACGGCCGATGAACAAAATAGTAACTTGACGCGAAGCAGATGCTACAAATATGCTACGCTATCTACGCCGTAGTCCTGCTACAACGGCGTAGGCATCATAGCCAAGACAGTGTAAAAGCTACGTCGTAGCTCGTAGCAAAGCTCCTTTCTCTTAAATTCCACACAGTTAATTGAAAATGTATTTTATTGTATGCATGCCTGATATAATGGTAATACGTAAAGTAATACGTTCGTTTAAGAATTTGGAATACTCAGAAATGTGAAATACTTTATCATCTCCTTTTATTCTTTCAACTAACATATTACTTATATTTTTAAATATTTAAAAACAAATAAAACAAAACATTTAAAAATATGATATGTTTGAAAAACTTATAATTAATATTAGAAATATAAGATCAATAGCATATTTCTAAACTTTTCTCTTTGAGCGAACACTTAGAAATTCAATCGTACCTAATTGTCAAATCACTTGGAAACCTATTGAGACTTGAGTTTGTAGGTACTTACAGCAAAAATATTTAATAAAAAGTAACTAAGTTTTTTGTAGTCTAGTCAGACTTTACTGCACGCAACGGTATCTTGAATTATTAGAATTTAGTTATAAATTTACAGAAGCCCAAACACGTTGTGCATTATGCAAAAATATATTTTAAAGTAGTTTTTTGCCCATTCGCTTCTCCTGGAGATGGGGCCACGAGCTTTTGATTTTTTTTTTGTAAGATTTGACGATAATAAGTGCCTTTTAATAATCTGCCGAGCCATTTCCCATCTATTTTAGGCTTCCAGTCTATCCGGATGCAGCTAAATACCAGTATTTCACATGTGAAATCGCTCCATGGAGCGACTGCCTATCTGACCCCCTCCAACCCACTAACTAGGGAAGACGATACCCCTTGGTAAGACTGATTGTCAGGCTTTCGGGCTTCTGACTACCCGTAACGACTGTCAAAGATCTACAAATGACAGCCGGGACCAACGGCTAACGTACTTTCCAAGGCACGGAGGAGTCTCGATATGTTACAATCGGTCACCTATCCACAGACTGACCTCGGCAAGCGTACCTTAACCTTCGATCAAACCGTGTGGCTGTTTTTATGTAGCAACGAGCTAATCCTTTCAATAATGTAATTGAAATAAATTAGTTGTCTTTTACTTTAAGTACTTAGAATTACTTGTAAGATTTCGAATGGAATAAAGATAAGAGAAGAAGAACACATCTGAGATGTCGGTCAAACAAAGTCGACCTATCAGATAGGTCGAAAGCAATTAAAACTGTCTAAGAACTTTGTCTCTAAAGTCGGTGCTAAATGGTACGATGAAGTCAGATCGATATTTTTTTGTCGATCTTGCTGTGAGCTTTAATTCGATTACATGATATATTTTATGTCGTTCTTAAATAATAAAACTTTGTGAAGATTTTTTTGCTATACGGCAACTGTAAAAGTTTTGTAAACTTACATAGTTTTTAATCGATTAAGTGATGTTGTTGTGCTGATAATGCATTTTATCAAATAACATTATACTCATTTTGGATTTAGCTGTAGTCGGGTATTTGATAAATTGTTTTTTTTTTATCAACTAAAATTTGGATACTTACATAATTTTATCAAACAACCATTCTATAATAACATTAAAAAGCAATTAAAATTGTCGAGAAAACTTTTCATAATACATGCAAGGGATCACTAAAAAGTCGTCGTAAAATGAGTTTTATTTCTAATCTAGAACACCTCGCAAAACCAGGGCGGTAATAATTTATTATTTACCCGCTGAGATTACCAAGTTATTTTAATTAAGGCCACTATTTCCCAGTTGGTCAGGAGGAAATAGCTTTCATTACACTTTCAGGAGGTTTTCAGTCACTTACAGTATCTGTTTCTGTTAGACAGAGGCTTTAGAATGACTTGATAATAAGTATCGTCGAAAAGCAACCATATATGTTTCATCTTTAAATTGGCAAAAATTAATGGCCACGAATATCAGACAATTTTGGATAAGAACATTCTCTTACGAAAAAAACGCATTACTATACAAACAACATTTAACTTGTAAAATAATAGAATACCCTTTACTGTACACCGTAAAAATGCAAAAAAGAACTTTTAAGGGCTTCATCTTCTGTTACAATGAAGCCTTATGGATAAAAGCGATCCTTCACCGACACCCTTTGGATAAACTTGATAGAGGAGAAAAGATATGCAGATAGTTTGTGCGGGAACATACAAACAATACAATGTACTGAACATGCATACAATGAATACGTATCTTATAATACCATGCGTATGAAAGCATATGCGTACTTAAACTTGTTATTAACCATCCTATTTTGTATGTACCTGCATTCTAAGCAAATAAAGATATATTCTATTCTATTCTATTAAAAACGGACCAATATTACATAGGACTTAAACATAACTGTCGGAATATGGGTGTGCTATGAATACGCCGCTGTCTATCCCCTCGGGGTTTACACCCCGTTTTGTTTTGTTACATACCATTCCATATTTAGTTCACACTAACTTAATTTATTTATTCATTTATTAATTCTTTCATTAAAACCGTTTAAAACCAATTACAGAAATTAAAGTCAGTTTGTACATATGAAAGATAAAACATAAAATCATCAGATAAAAAGTTAATAACAAATTAAATTAAACATGTGCCTATCCCTTCTGGGAATATATAATACATACATAAAAAGAGATACAATTCATACATACTAATTATCATGCAAAAGCAAAAAACTGTTATCTCATTTATTTTAAGACATTTTAGAAGAGAAATGTGTTTTTGTTACATTACTAACAACACACTAACATTGAAGCTCATTTAGTGCCAGCCAGCCCTTGCCACGATACCGTACAAACGATTGTTCACGTTTCAAGACCCGTATTTTCAACTACCGTCAATCTAAATCACGGCCAAGTTTGTCATTTGCAAAGTCCGCCAGTGCGGTCCGTCAGGTTGACCTAGAAGCGGTACACTTACGCAGATAAGTTTTTCAATATGAGCCCTTTGAACATACTGTGATGGTAAAGTTTGTTTACAAGGCTCTTCGGCGTAATCGGTAACGGTGGTGTTAGCAACATTTTTTTTTTTTTTAAACGTTGCCCCACACTAGGATTTTCTCCTGTATCGTGGGTGCGTTTACAAACATTTAAACTCACATACACAAACAGCCAGATCCGGAACAGTTACCTGTAGGTCATACAAATATTTGTTCCGTGCGGGGATCGAACCCACAACACGCGGTGCAGCAGCCGATGGCTCAATCACTGCGCCAACCGTGTCGTCAAATTTAGCATCTTTTAAGTTGGATATTCGGACAAGTCAATATAAGGATTAAGAGCTAGGTTAAGAATATTGGCGCTTTTAAATATCGATGCTGATGATAGGAGCCTTTTTGGCCTCTCAGTTTCCTTTTGATTGTTACTTTTAGATTTTCATGTTTGTATTTCTTGTGCACATCCCAAATAAATGTGAGTTTCATTATTTCTTTATTTCGTTTTACTATACTCTATTTGTTATTAAACTTATCTTATTGTCTCACAACTAAGAACAGTCTATCAAAAAGCTCAGATAACATGGTATCTAATGTCTAAAAGAGTCTCGTGAATTAGGAGCTCGGGTCTTTAAGGCGTATTTTCAAGTAACGTCAATCTAAATCGCGGGCCGAGTTTGTCATTCGCAAAGTTACGGTCCGTAAGGTTGACCTAGAAACCGTACACTTACGCAGACAAGTTTTTCAATAAGAGCCTCTGAACATACGGTGATGGTAAAGTTTGTTTACAAGGCCTTTCACATGCTGTTACTTGTAATTGGTGTGTTAATGGCAGTTGCCACATTTTGAGGTTAAAGTGACATAAGTCGATCGAAAGACGACAAAATGATGGTGGGTGGGGGTAAACTGGGTTGCTAAGAAGAATGAAAATAGCACGTGTGTTATTGGGAACCCAGAGAAGCCACGTAAGACGAGGACGCGTTGCTGACAGGGCAGAGACGGGGCACGGACACGCATTTTCAAATTATACAGAAGAGAGGGGACTCGGGTACGGGTAGCCTTTGACGCGACATCAGCCACGTCTGCGACTAGTGGTGTCAGTGCTCTATCCGCACCTCCTTATGTCTTTACCTTGTCCTTACCCGCCTGTGCCTCAACGCCTCTATGTGTTTCGTGATAGTACAAAGATGACGAAGCTTCGCGTCTGCGCCTCGTCCGCTTTGCATGTTTTGCGTTGCGAGACTTACTTACATTTTGTATGAAAGTCCATTTAAAAGACACCACACTCGGTCACCGTAGGTACGTCAATTCTAACTGGCCACCGCCTTAGACCGCATTTTGCAAGGCTTATATCGAGTGTGGACTGCGATTGGTCTAAGTCAAGTTCGATTAGTTTAAGTCACCATAAAGTGACTTTTGCTTGAGTTACAATTTGTGGGTGTCATTGCCGATTCCGAAACGACAGACACATTCACCCCTCTTTGATAACTAAAGCAGAAAAACGTGGGTACATAATTAATTAAATTATACAAAAAATATATTTTAGACTACAGTAAAAATATCTCTTCAAAATTGTTTTTGTTAAGTAAAAGTTCAAATACTCAGAAAATATGATCAATGGAATCCAGTTTTGGCACTTTATTCGTGTTCTAAGAAACATACAATAGAAATAATTTCTCACACAAAACTAGAAACATAAATAACTGTATAATATTATAATTTGTTATATTCCAGTAGCTGTACAAATATCCACTGTTTACTACCCCATAAAATTTCGACGGCGCAGTATATTTACGAAAACAATATGGCTGCTGGGTCAAAAGTTTCAAATTAACAAGTGTACCATAAGTGCACACGTAAAACGGTGTTACTGTGTCGTAGGAAACAAAAGTGGGAACACTTCCCTGTCCCATAAAGTATTAACCTGAATAACGTAAGTATGTGCCCTTCGAGAAAGTTCTGGAGAGTTCATCGAAGCTTCTGAAGTTTGACGACAAGATGTCATGTTGCCGAAGATTACTTGATGACGTCATGAAAAATTTATTCGAACCTTAAAATATAATGTCGTGTACTATGAAAAAAGTCTCCGGGTTTATATTTTTCTTACATCAACATTTCCTTTTTTTAATTTCAATAAAATTTAATATTACACTGGATTCGTTTACCGCTACGTTCATTATAAGGGCAACAATTATTTTACTTCTAACAGCAAGTCGAATAAGATCACTATGATGAAAATCAAAGTTCAAACAACTATGAAACGACTGTGGTTTGATTATTTCATGGCTATATTCATTACGACAACTACCTTGACTACTCCTCACATTAATTCTAATGAATATTTTATTTTATATCTATTACTATCCCATTGCAGGTCAAGGGCCGCTTCTCACACAGAGAAGGCACAATTATTAATCACGATTTCGGCGATTTCAAACTTAAATTACACTTACTTAATTACAATTACTTAATAAATCCAGGTTTCCTCACGATGTTTCCCTTCACGGATGACTAAGACAAACCTAGAAAATATACGAATAAATAAATAAATAAATAATGCTGGACAATCCACACAGCATCATCTAGCCCCAAGCTAAGCAGAGCTTGTGTTATGGGTACTAGATGACTGATATACTTAATACAATACATTACATAGATAGATATTTTTTATTATACATAGTAAATACCCAGAACACCCGAAACAAATATTTGTAGATCGTACAAACATTTGTTCCAGGGCGGGAATCGAACTGACTCGTGACCTGAATCGTGACTTAAAATAAGTCATTCGACTTATTTAAAGTCACATTTCTACTTTCCTGGATTTGAACCCACAAACTTGTGCATAAAAAGCAAAGCCTCAAACTACTGATCCATCACGAGATTTTTATTAATAAAGTAAACGAAAAAAAGGTGTCTCAAAATTGTCCTTCACCCAATTCAAAGTAGTTCAAAATAGAAACCTTAAAATCATTCACGGAAAATCCCACATTTAGAACAAGTACATCGCATGTCTGTCCCCTATCGGGTTGGAGATCGGCCTCTTAATTAAGAAAGTCAAGCGTCCGGATGGTTGCTTACCCCTCGTCTTATCGCGCCACCCTTTAATTGGAGTGACGTCAACCAGAACATACTACATTCATTGATGAATAGTAAAGTGTTACCGCCTTTGGTTGATGTTTTTATTTGAAAATGGGTGTCGTTTTGTCTTTAGAAGTGATGACTAAAATTAAGTGATTGGAACTTTTTTTTTTACTTTTTCTCCCTCATAATCTCCCCTTTGTGTTGTTTTTTTCCGGCCAGTCCCACAAACGCCTCTAAGTCGAATGAGACTATTTTTATTCAGTGATTTTTTCGAGTTGTATTTTCCGTATATATTATTATCATTTTGAGGTGTTAAGCTAGTGCAGACAACTAGTAAGTACGTGCTTGTATTGCTTAATATCATGCCCATTGGTGCAGTACCTAAGCCACACTTCGGTGATAACTTTTTGATCTTGAGCTGGCCTAGCGTTGTACGGAGTTTCAATAAAATTCGAGGTCAGCTCATACTGCTGTTGTTACCACTGACGTGCGGCCAACTGTAACCGTTTTAAAACTTAAGTACATTTAATACAGGGTGGAAAGGACGTCGACTATCCAGAATTATGTACTGACCTCATATTGTAAATCCACCCTGTATAAATTCAAAAAGTTATGTAACTTCTATATAAATACTAGATAAATTATACTTGCGACACTCCAAGAAATCTCTACAAATATTACTCCTACTTCCAAATCAGCTTTTTAACTTATCTGAACTTAAAATATCACCTGCCTCTGTTAGAAAGAATAGTGTAACTATAATTGGCAAACCGAGACCTGTGTTAAAATTACAAGCGTCAGACTACAGTAATAAATTCTAGAACTTTCTACTGGATTATTCTTAGACCCCCGACTTCAAGTTACACGGCATTTATTTCTATAAGAACTTGTGTGGAACTCAGTTTCTAGATGTTTTAACTAGAAAAGTGCTTTGATCCTAAAGCCGCGGGCTCTTAGTGAAGCAGTTTAATTTATGGTAACAATTTTATTTACTTTTTCATAATGAAATTGTTTCTGAAAGACTGATGGCGGTTCTCGTTTCAAGTAGCTCGTCGACCTGTTGGGAGTTTTTGTAGCTTAAACAATGTTCGCTCATTAAAAGTATACGGCATTCCTACCCTGGAGAGATTTCGTAATTGACCACAACAGCTTATAGATACGAAAACAGACAGGTTTTCGAAAAAGATTATAAGTTTCTAAGCAAATTTTGGCGTACTCGTAAAGCATGAAAAATGAACGGACATTTCTAAATAAATTCTTTTATCAACGATCAGTTTGAATGTGCCCTAAAAATCACAGACCATTCACGGAATTTATAAACTGAACAACAGACCAATTTTCTCAATAGCCTACAATATGTAATCCCAAACAAAATGCCTACAAAATTATCCGTCATCAAAGAAGAGAATTCAGTCATTTATCTTTAGTACAAAATTAGGGGACTTGTAAAAACTAATTGGTATACAATGCAAATGACCGTTTCAGGGGCGCTCAGCCTCGGTCAGACATAGCAAATTGTTCTCAATGTAAATGAAGCCAGGCTGCTGTGAATATCTGCCGACATTGTGGAAACAACGCAGTATTCGTTCCAATTATATTGTATTATTTTTTTGTAAAATATGGACTGAAATCGGATCGCCAATCAAATGCAGAGCGTTCCTACTCTATATGAGAAAAATGTTTTCGCAGTAGAAGGACTATTAAAATCGTTATTTTTAGTACTTTTTTAAATAATAATAGTTCAATATCTATTGTACTACATTGCAGGGCAAGTGCTTTTCTTATAGTCTGCATACTAATATCATTATATAAGCACCATGGCACACAGGCTATTGTCGAACATTCGTGCCTACCGCTCTATTTTCAAATAAAGAATGTGTAGATTTAGATACGTTTTTATTTAATTCACAATGAGTCAGCTCTTTACCTCATTCTCGCTAATATTCTCGCCTGATGGAAAGCGATGGATTAAGTCTATAGTAGAGATACTATATATACTTTGAAGTCTAGCAAAAAGTTCCTTTATTTCTAAGTGCGTCAAATAATTTGGAGAAGCGATGGAAATGCGGTTGGTGCCCTGCAGTTCGTTTGTTAGTCAAGGGGAGATGGTGGGATTAGGTCGTAGAACGCATACTCTTCGCAGTACAATATTATGGAAGCAACATTGTGCTCATATGGGGGCCACCAGTGCCCCGCTGCCTGTAAACCCTTTGGATCTCCATTCCTGAGTTAATAACAACAAACTAGTATTAATAATTCGCTTAAGATTGGGGCTGTGTACTCTCCAGTTTTTAGATGCCGTTTCACCTAATCCTGTGACTTCGATATAATATAAATCCGCAAATAATACTTAACAAAAGTAATAAAAACAGCATATAAGAGACCTCCACCTCCACTATTACCTACAGACAGCAACATAAGACAATTATGTAAATAGACACTTATGTATAACTGCTAGCTTAACTCATTTGACCGATTTCAATAAATTAAGGCTCATCCAATTGGGCCCAGTCACGCAATATTGGCAAAAGTAGTTTGTCTAGAAAAATAATCTAATAAAAGGATACAAACGCCTAATAATATTGAACCTTTTGCATTATCCAATATGACTATTCGGCACATATTGGTAAAAATACTCAATTTAAATATGAAAAAGGAATCTCCAATTTTTATTTTTATTTTAAATGGCATCCCGTTACGAGAGTATGGATTACGATGATTTATAAGAAGACTTGTAAGTTGCATAATTCATTAGCGGATAATAAAATTTGTCAACCAATGGCAACCAATAGAAATATTCGTTATATACGAGACCTATTTATAAATCGTTACAATAATAATGTATAGGTATGGGGAAATCAAAGGTGCTGTCCACATTTGGCATCAGTTTAGCTATAATTAGTAGTTTCTATTCTGGATTGACTGGTGATCAGTATATCCTCGACAACATTTATTAAAGCCGACTAAGAAAAAACAGTAAAGAATTTTTCTAACAAAACATAATCGCCTACCTTTTTCTATACAAAAAAGAAGCATTATTTGCTCAAAAGAAACAGGAATAAAAAATACAGTACACCAACTAAAATAAAATCCAAAAATGTTCATACTAATTTCGCAGCGACACAATGTTTACAAAAGGAGATAATGAACGGTAAATCTCATGCTATAAAGCGGAATAATAAAGTTTGTTCTCATAACGAAAGTTAATCCGATAAAAGCGACGAATATCCGGAGTAGCATGTGAAAATGTTCATAGTTGCATCGTACCGACTTGGCAGCCAATAAACTCTGTTATAGTAAGCAGTATAATATACCATTGTCTAGCGACGTAGCGGGCGCCTCTCCCAGACCGAGATTGGTATGAATAATGCCACAGTCTACAAAGGACAGTAGTCCAGTTTCGCTCCAAAATGGATTGTTATGTCGCCCTCACGTAAACTCTTGTTAGAATAGACCAGTGTATATGTGTGCGTCAGATCATAATGGCAACAGTACGTACATGTAAAGCGTTTCATGTCTTAAATAATAGAATGGCTCTGTGCAATAGTTCAGAACCAATGCCTCTGGGCTTCCTCACTAAAATGTAAGCCTGTCTCGTGGTTTATGTCAGTTGTCAATTATTGAAGCTATTAGTGACGTACTGATTGGGAGTCACGAGGGAGCTACACGGCTTTCTTACTCTAGAATACGCTACACGTTTTCGTCGTAAATCTTTCGACTTTTCTTGATAAAATAAATTGTAAAAAATATTACGATACTACGCAGAATCTCTAAGTTTTTGACTGTAGAAAAAATGTTGTTTCTGATTTCAGGCTTTTATTCGCCTCACTCATAATTAAATATTGTTAAATTTAATTACTAAACTCGTCTGCATTTTAGCTACCATTACAATGAAACCAATGCTTTGACCCTCAGATAACACAATCAACCTTTGCATATCTAGCTTTTAACCTCATCTCTGCCTACTGTGTATTGAGTACTCTGTGGGGTTCAATGCGCCAGTGAATTCATCATCCCCGCTGTCCAGTTACATCGCCTGCTATCTGCACCATATTTCGGACACAGAATTATGATACAGTTCTGTATTCAAATGATCTGACACTGGATCTAGTTTGATCAATGGATTACGTCATTGTATTGTTAGCGTGTCGACTACGTGGCTTTGATTTGTTTAAGTTAAAAAGAAAGGGTACATTTTATTCTGACTTTAGGTCATTTAGTATTCTTCTTTTTAGGGTTCCCTACCTATAAAGGAAAAAAGCGGGACCCTTATAGGATCACTTTTGTTGCAGAGGTATCGAGTTGAAATTAAAACAATATACTCAAGTTTATAGTTTCTTGAAGCTGTGAAAAAATCAATCTCCTAAATTAACGTAAAAAAAAAATAAGGCCGTTCACAGACATCGGTGAAGGAAACATCGTGAGGAAACCAGGACTTATAAAGTAATACAAGTCTGAAATCGCCAACCCGTCTTGAGCAAGCGTGGTGATTAGAGCTCGTGCCTTCTCTGTATGAGAAGAGGCCTTTGCCCTGCAGTGGGACAATAACAGGCTGGTATTATTATTATTATAAAGATTTTTTTATACTTTCATTTCACTCCTATGCACTGGTATTACAAGAATTTTCATTTATAGTCGTATTCTTGTCTCTAAATTGTATATTATTGCAAAATCATGTAGCTATGTCACGTTGTGACTTTAACTTAAATGTGTAAGACTCCGATAAGAGGATCGTTGGCCACAAAAAGTCCTGAAGGCCAAAGGCTATTTCTCATGGGAATAAAAATATGAGCAATTGATAGATTTTCTAAACCAATTGGTATCTATGTTGCTGGTGTGGCTTTTTTGAGGCTTCCACTTGCGTTTTTAGCCGGCACGAGAATGTAGGTAAAGAGATCATATACTTAAACTAGTATTGCCTTGTTAGAAGGGCAATCTTATCATCATACAAAAAGGTAACACTCATGGTGTTTTAGTCTGTGTAATACTTTACGGATTTTTTTATATTTTTACTAGCTGACCCAGCATACGTTGTTTTGCCATATAGAAGTTGGTGATAGAAGATAGAAAATTTGAAGGAGTATGTATTTTTTCAATGTTAAATCGTAAAAAAATAATAACAAAAAAAATGGTTAAAAAAATTAAATATAAAATTTAAGGGTGGACGGACCACCCTTAAC
The DNA here is from genome assembly GCA_905147745.2 of Phlogophora meticulosa. NCBI lineage: Eukaryota > Metazoa > Arthropoda > Insecta > Lepidoptera > Noctuidae > Phlogophora > Phlogophora meticulosa. The sequence goes on along the minus strand of LR990526.1, from coordinate 7,066,015 downwards.
ATTTAGGGGGGTGAAAAATAGATGTTGTCCTATTTGCAGACCTAGCCGATATCGGTTAGGTCTGCGAATCGGACATCGGAATCGCACATAAAATTTCACGAAAATCGGTCGAGCCATTTCGGAAGAGTTTAATTACAAACACCTTGACACGAGAATTTTATATATTAGAAATTATTTCAAGTACCTAAGTGAATGGTTCTGTCCACTTCATTATTTTTAATGATAGCCTGACCATACATTAAAACTTTTTTTTGGTAGTTTCTAGATTAAACTAGGTCCCAAGGTGGTAATTATGGATCGAAGTTGAGTGAACAAACATTTGTTTTAACTCGAATATTAACTACCTTAGATAAGGCAACAGAAGACCAAACACGAATTTATATCATTACTTATTAAAGCCTTATTATGTAAGACAAAATTAATTTAATCAATTCAAACATTGCAATCATAATGTTAATAATTCAACGATGGGATGATGGAAATTGCATCTTTGCATACATTCTCGTTAGCAGAGGCTAATCCTAATTGGTAACTAAATTATTAATTGTTTTCGTAATGGATACCGGAGGACAATTATATTAATTTATTCGGGTTTACGGACGTTATATCCCTTGGGGCTTAAGGACTTCTAGTGCTGGTATGTACTTGTATATATTTATTGCATACCTTTAATACCAGAAAGCCGACCCCAACATAGTTGGAAAAGGCGGGGGTTGGGATGATGATGATGACTTTTAATACCAGCCTATTATTACCCCACTGCAGGGCAAAATCTTCTTCACATACTGAGAAGGAGATATAATAGGTCTTTACCTATGAAATTGCCGTTTTGTATGAAAAAATTTAAATGATTTTTTTTCATGTATTTTTTATTTGTATTAATCGAAGTAATCACCCATGCAATCAATGCATCTTTGCCAACGCAGTGGCAGTTTATTGATGCCCTTCTTAAAGAAATCAGCTGGACGGGAGGCAACAAATTCTTCAAAGGCATTTTGTACTGCCTCTCGGGTATTGAATTTTTTTCCCGCCAAGAAGTTATCCAAATTCTGGAAAAAGTAGTAGTCTGTAGGCGCAAGGTCTGGTGAGTAGGGCGGATGACGGAGAGCTTCCAACCCCAGTTCTTGCAACTTGGAGACCGTCTGCTGTGCAGTATGAGGTCGCGCGTTGTCGTGCAGGAGCAGCGGAGACGAGCGATTGACCTATGCTGGTTGGAGATGTGCCAGCTTCTCCATCATTGTGTTCAATTCTTCACAGTACACATCTGCAGTAATGCTCACCCCGTTTGGTAAGAAGTTGTGTTGAATCACACCGGCGCTAGACCACCAAACAGTGACCATCACTTTTCTTGGGGTAAGTTTTCGTTTAGGGCATTGTTTATGTGCTGAACCAGGATCCAACCAACTTGCTGAGCGCTTGCGGTTATCAAACAGAATCCATTTTTCATCGCAGGTAACAATGCGGTTCAAAATTCCTTCATTTGTGTGTCTGTTGAGCAGTGCAAGGCACGTCTCGACGCGTACTTCGCGCTGGCGATCATTGAGTTCGTGGGGCACCCATTTGTCAAGCTTTTTTACCTTGCCAATTTGACGCAAATGGACCAATATTGTTTTGACGCTAACGTCGAAAGCTGCTGCTAATTCAGCCGTAGATTGTGTATCATCAGCTTCCACAATCGCCTTTAATTCGTCATTGTCGACCAAAGTCTTCGGACGACCGCGAGGTTCATTTTTCAGGTCGAAATTTCCAGAACGGAAGCGAGCAAACCAATAACAGGTAGTGCGTTGGTTTGTAGTGTTAGCTCCGTAAACGTCGTTGATGTTGCGTGCCGCTTGTGCCGCGTTGCTGCCACGACGGTACTCATATTCCATAATTACTCGAATTTTTAACGTATCCATGATGACGAAAAAGATTTAAATGCGATGAAAATGTAACACTAATCAATAAACAAATGACTACTTTTGGAAAAAAAAATCCATGTTTTTAAAATAAAATTAATTTGAAATTAGAATTCTTAGCCAAACAAAAAATATTTTGATTTGAAATGGCCAGTACTGCAGAACGGCAATTTCATAGGTAAAGACCTAATATTAATTATAGGTTTTCTTCACCGATGTCAGTGATGTCCAAGATAAACTTAGAAAGTACATATGACTTGAAAAAGTCACATTGGTTCTTGCCCAGGTTTGAACCCATCACCTCATGCACAAGAGGCGAGGCCTTAACCATTGGGTCATCATGCCTATTGATATGTCTTGAGCAAGCGTGGTGATGAATGCTCGTGCCTTCTCTGGTGAGAATTGAGAAGAGGCCTTTGCCCTGCAGTGGGACAGTAACAGGCTGGTATTATATATTATATTATTATAGGTTTTCTAAGGACGTTTTTCTTCAGGGATATCACAAATCCAATTAAGTAAAAATTACATAATTTTGATATAAACGTCTCATTGGCACTTGCCGGACCAATAACCTCGTGTATGAAAAGATAGGCTTTTTCAAAGTGGCTTACTGGGTCATTACGATATACCTGAATGACCTATGTGGAGCGTTGATCTCTTAGCTGGGGGCATCCACAGGTCAGATTTCTTTTGACTGTGTATTGCCAGTAGCCCATATGCCATTAGCCCCCTCTTTTATGTGTATGACATAGGTAAAATTCTGACGACCTGTGTGGCGCAGCGGGCGAAGGTCCGCCTGCAACGCAAGAGGTTGCGGGTTCGATTCCTGTCTTGGGACAAATGTTTGTACGATCTACAAATATTTGTTCCGGGTGTTCTTTTGCTATGTATAATAAAAAATATATATCTATGTAATGTATTGTATTAAGTATATCAGTCATCTAGTACCCATAACACAAGCTCTGCTTAGCTTGGGGCTAGATGATGCTGTGTGGATTGTCCAGCATTATTTATTATTTATTTATATATTTATTTATTTATTTATTTATTTATTTATTTATTTATTTATTTATTTATTTATAAACAATATATTATTATATTTTGACGACATGGTTGTCGCAGTGGCTGAGCAATTGACTGCTGCGCTGCGTGTCGTGGGCTCTATTCCCGCACGGAACACACATTTGTATGGCCTAAAGGTAGTTCCGGGTCTGGCTGTTTGTGTATGTGACTTTGAATGTTTGTGAACGCACCCATGTTACAGGAGAAATTCCTAGTGTGGGGCAAAGTTTTATAAAGACAAAGACAAAGATTAATGTGCCAATGATTTACATTTTCCATCTGTGTACTTCGATGACATGTGTCATCGACCACCCAGCATTCGGCCGACGCTCTCGCTTGAACAGAGAGGACACCTGTGGTCCAGCAGAGAGAAAATTACAGGCTTATTATGCTTATGCTATTCTGCCAGTCCGGTTGTCATGGGATGGACATGTGATGTGGAGGAATGAGGAGCATGTTGTGAGAAAAGTTTTAAGTTTGAATATGGAGGGTTACAAGAGTAGCTGGATTACGTGAAAGATGATATATCTAGAAAGGAGGTGACTACCGAGATGACAGCAAAAATAGAAACGTATGAAAGAAGAAGATCCCAAAATAAATTGGAATATTCTGATACTCCTAAGCCTCCTCAATTTTCACTTAAATTCTAATACAATTATTTCACAAATCAATTCAAATAAATTATCTGAGTAACCTTTTAACTACAACAAACGGTCTTGTCAGGACAGATTGGTTGTTCCAAAAATAAACATTCCATGACAAGTTCTGAAGTCTTTCATATACTACAAAAAGTCCATCGCTCACATCTAATGGGACGTAAGGAAAGGTTGACTAAGTAAAGAAAGCCTAAACAAGTATATCTTTCATATACCTAGATAGGCTGTCGTGATTGGTTGAACAAAAAACCGGCAACCAATCATGATTGTGTGTTCATGTGGGATTTGACAGCAGGTTTAGTGATGAAACATTTGAATTGGCTTCTTGGAACTTGGGGTTATCCCATCATTATCTATTATTGCGATCCCATAGCATATTATTATATTATAATGGCGATTTGTGAATTCGCTTTGAAATATTTACTCAATCACGAAAAAACGACACAAGCAAAAGGTTTAATTACGATACAGGTAGTAACCAACAACAATCACCCAAGCACCGATTAATATTTAGCATAACACTAGACTAGTGGACCGAACAGACGTCGTCCTGCCCGTACAGCGCCACCTACCGGGTCCAATTGTGAGTCTAAACTATCGAGGGCGCCACACAAACGCATAAAAAAAAAACATTTATTCAAATCGGTCCAGCTGGTTAGGAGGAGTTCAGTGACATATACACGTACAGTAGAATTATATTTATAAAGATTATAGTACTCAACTCTCCTATGCGACAACATCACGCCAGTATGCCACTACAGTGCCGACACAAACACTACTCGCTTACAAGCTGCATGTGTCATTTCCGAACACACTGTATAAGTCGACAAAGTTAAATCCCGACAATTCGCATTTATAATATGACCGTCATAACCCGGGTTCCGTTGCTTTGTCTAGCCGTATTGCAGGGCAAGTTTTACCCAACTAGGGCGGAGAGAAATGGCGGGTAATGTGTTCGATTGTGGCGCTTTGTTCAAATAGAACTGTGTGAATTGGTAATGGGTAGCTGTTAAGTGGTTTTTTTTTGGTCTATAAATAACAGTTGTGGTTCTAATGCCCGTTTTCGCTAACACTAGGTCAAACGTAAATCTACACTAATATGATGAAGATATAGAGTTTTTAAATTTTGATTTCATCTGCGAAACTATTCATCCGATTTCAAATATACTTTTACTAATAAAGTAATAATACTACATTAGATACAAGTGCTATAGGCGGAAATTTAAATTTCACGCGGGTGAAGCCGCGGGCAAGGCTAGTGCTTTAATATTTTAGCACTGTTGCGCAGTTCAAAAACAATGTGTTCTATTTAGATGTTATATTTAGTTGTCGCCTAGTGTTAGTGAAAAGGGTTGTAAAGTACACTTATATCGACTTTGAAAGTATCTCAATAACGTTTCAGGTGAAATATTAAATACAAAATCATGACGCCTGTACATGTAATAGGAGACGAGCCTATTGCCATCAACCGGGCCCAAATATAGACAAAAAAAGAAAAGGGAATCGAGGTATGAAATATGATTCAAAAATACTGAAATCTAACTATTTACTTATAAGTAAATCTACAGTATCACTTTCAGAAAAAAGTATCATACTCGTAATACGACGAGTATGTGTTTGGGACCTTCAATAAAAACAACCGTAGTACTCAATTACCCAAGCACCGATTAGTTTTGCTAAATCTAGAATCTAGATTTACCGTTATTAATGGTGTAATAACAATCTATCATCTAGAACCTAGTTTGTGGAAAAACAGTAAGTGGAAAAACACGGTAGCCAAAAGCATCTAAACTAGTATAAATAATTGAAATAAGGGCTATTTTGGGCTTTGTTTTTTGTTCCTTTTCGCCTGTTATGTATAATTATGTTTTTGTCATGTTGTATGTTGTAGTGTTGAGAACCTGGCCGATAGAATTGAGAACCTTTGGAATAACTGTGTTCTTGACACACGCTACATTAGCATGTCGGTGACTCAAATCCATGAGTTTTGCCGCTACCAGTAATTTGTGAAGAAGTAAACACCATTAGATTCCTCAGCTTAGTACAGTACTAAACAAAACACGATCGTTATAAGTACCAGCGTAGAAAAACCCATTGTAAAACACTAAGAACTTATTTTACCAAAACTGTTTTACAAATACTTGTATAATAATGCCATTTTTCTAAGCCAGACAAAGCAGTAGAAGAGTAAATTAACATACAAATAGTGGTTTTGTTGTCCGTATGACGTAGCCCGGGCCTTTTACTACAATTACACTGGATGAAAAAGCAACGAATAATATATTTGGACGCTCTTTCATGTAACTGTATTTATCAACGGTAGTGTACCAGAACATGATAAACTAATGTTTAGGAATATTTATGTGGTTTTACGTTGAAATATTGCTGGTAATTTTAAGGTTATAATGATAGCAGGTCTTATGAACAAGTATAAAAATTAATAATATATATAAAAATCTGTATAAATACGAGTAGGTACCTACTTCCTGTCTAGTATATGTATATTTATATTATTGTTATACAAACGTAACGTGCGTGTGTCATGCTACTGAGAAATTAATGTTAGTATTGGAAATAGATATGTGGCATAGTTTTATTAATATCATTGTTTATTTGTAGAGGTTTGATCAGTTTTTATTCATAAATATAGGCGATGTCATAGATGATGGAATTTAGGCACAGAGGAATGTAGGCCGCACGTTACGCAGGTATTAAAATTATAAAAAAAATATAAATTCTCCTTTGTATAACAAAATTGTAACAGTCAATTTGACTAGAAATATGTTCTTCAGCATCTGAAGTTAAGAAAAGTTTGTTCTAAGATTTCGGAGCTTATTACAAAGCACCTACTTATGTTAGGAATTCAAATTACAAACAAACAATTTGTATGAGACATTTTCTCTTAATTGTGTCGCCTATTTTAAGTAGGAAGTTCTTAGTTTTATTTTATTTTTAAGATAGAACAAAACTCTAATGAGGAACAAGCAGGGTCAATGACTTCATAGAGACAAAAGGTTTTTTTTCACATTTCTGAACCGGTTGATCTTGTTAAATATGTCGAAAAAATTTACGAATTAGGTTTAAAGAAACTTTATTCTCAATAAAGACAAATGTCACTCACTTGAGAACAATACTAGAGTTTAAATAATTACATAAAGTTCGTCGCCATCAGTTACAAACTAGACTGCACGCATTCAATGCCTTCATTTCTCTAGAAGTGCTCGATCTGACATAACATGCTGACTTAGTTGAGTTTTGAATGCATTGAAAGAGTGCAGATTTCTTATACTAGACGGTATTCTATTAAAAAGCTGTGCTCCTTCAAAAGTAAGCATTTTATTGCCGTAGTTAGTTCTAGTTTTGGGTGAAACTACCAAGCTAGCTCGCCGTGTGCTACGGTGACTGACTTGTTTATATTGGGTAAGTGTTATGTTCGTGTGAATAGTTTTGGTAAGAATTGCGTTTCTCAGTCATGATGCTGCAGTGCCATATATGAATATCAACGAGTATATCGCGATATCAAATTTATACGCGCGATTAACATACATAACATAGAAAGTTGGATTACTCAAAAATACTGGACACGAATTTTTTCTTATGTCACGTAAACCAAAAATGACGACGATGCAATTTCAACGCACTATGCGTTGAAATTGCACGTGACGTCACGCCGTGCTACACTTTTAACGTAACAGTGACTACAAGCCCCTTCTCCCGAACTTTGATGTGCTATAGCACTATAACACTATGTCACTTTTTTATCGATTTGAGTAAGCAAAAAATACGTGTCCAATATTTTTTGGTAATCTTACTGACGGACTAAATAGACTTAATATATTTTTACCTAGGACACACTCCTGTTCCTACAACAGCCGACGGACAGTAGCCCACCAGACGCAACACCCGTCTGGTCGGAGGATCCTCCCTTTCCAATGAACGATTACGAACTTTTGTCATTCGAGAATTAGTATTTTAAAATCCCAAAATTTATTGTTCTTATCATAGTCATGTAAAACACCATGACCTCAAAATAGAACTTGGTATATCACCAGACCTTAAACGATGGTTAGAAAACCTTCAAGAAATATACAGAACGCAATAAAAGGAAAACTTAAACACACATCTTGTGTAACTTTGTGCCTCAAAGCAAAAGTGGTGGTAAGGTCACGCCACACTATCGGGTTTCAACTTTTGCATTTAAGCATGTAATTTCTCGAAACACAAGGCTCTTTCACACTTTTATCTTTTGCGCTATAACTCCTTTAGAAGCTGCAGTAGCGACAATGAAACTTTTACTTTTAAACACTGAATAACATAATGTATTCACATTTTCAGTGTCTTTTAGGTAAACAGAAAGTATATCTTAATATACTTACTGTTTACCTTTCCATGAAGATACAGATGTATGTATTTACAAAAACAATCTTCTATTTTGTAACATCAGATACTTAGAAAACGTTTACTGAACCAACTTTGCCGAAAATAGGATCCATATATGACACGGACATGGATGATTTCCTGTCAGTTTATGTAACATATCATCACGACCGTAATCCACGAAGGGTTATGCCAAGAAACGTCTAGTACAGTCATATTTCACCAGTTATGTTTAAATAATAGGGGTTAGCCTATTACCAGGCACGAATCTAGACTCTTGGCTACTAATGAGTCATTATAGATGGAAAAACCTTACAATACCCAAGAATCGAAACCAGGAACCTAGATCTACGAGACAAGAGCATAACCAATTTAAATTCTACTGTCTTACAGTTGTACTAGTCATTACTTGACTAACATTACTGGTATTCAGCTACATTCAGTTTGTCTGGAAGCTAACCCAATAATTTACCTAGGAAATGATGAGTGAGGAAAAAATATTATTAAATGGAAATGAACAATGGTGAATCAGAATGCTTTATTTGTAAACATAAGTCAAATTACAAAAGTGGTGTTACAGATAGGTAGAGGACCTACTATGTTTTGCCCAGAGGCGTACAAATATATTTAATTACATTGTGTTTACTTCTAGCAACAATTTAACTTTTAAAATAATTATCATAAAGTGGTAGAATAATATAAAATTATGTCACATTGGTAATAAAATCAATTAATACAGTGACAGACTATATTGTAGGTAAATTTGTATTAAACTAGTTTCCAAGACACCTGCAATATTAAATCGTCTGCTTATTAAATATTCTGAATGGAAATTATCCTTGAAGACTTAATATCTCCCCCCCCCCTATATTTCAGTCTAGACGTCGCAATGTATAATTCAAAATATGAAAAGAATAAGTTTCGATTCTTCTACATTGTGTAAGAAGTCTACATAATGTAAGAGAACAGACCACTCAGTCTGGAAAGATAGATGGGTATTATGTATATAGATTATAGGTACATAAGTAAACTGTCAGGTTGGGTAGGCCACTGGGGATAACCCTGGATGTTTTAGATATACTTTCAATACACCAGCTTTTGAGGTAACAGAAAAGCTGTTTGTATTAGTTTATCTGTGTACCTTTAAGTGTTAAGAGGAGCTCGTGGCTAAATAAAAACAGCCGCACGGGCTGATCGAAGGTTAAGCTCCGCTTGTCGAGGTCATTCTGTGGATGGGTGACCGTTCGTTATATAATACCGACAACCATTCTTACCAAGGGATATGGTGTTGCACCGTATCTGGGTTGTGGCGGTTAGACAGGTAGTCGCTGTAAAATACTGGTATTCAGCTGCATTAGGTAGGACTGGAAGCCGACCCAAACATTGTTGAGAAAAAGTTACACAGATGATAATGATGCCTCGGCGATAACCTTTTTATTTTTTTATAAATACTTAAAGGCACACTTTAAGCGTTAGTGTAATGCATAAGAATCGAACACATGAACAAAGTGCTTCCCCTTAATAGACTCTAAGATGATGTTAATGGACTTAGCTTAACTTAATGGTCTTAGCTTCATTTAATTACTAATCTAGGTTAAATTAAAATGATTATTAGTCTCTGAAGACTAGATTGTAATATTAGTAAAGTAGCATATTTTACGGTTCTTTTCAATATAATATATATACGTATATAAATATATATATACATCAGACAGACTTTCGGGCTTCTGACTACCCATAACGACTGTCAAAGATCTACAAATGACAGCCGAGACCTACGGCTTACTGTGCTTTCCAACCCACGGAATACTCTTGATATGTTACGAACGGTCAAATATCCGGAGACTGACCTCGGCAAGCGTAGCTTAACCTTCGATCAACCCCTGCAGCTGTTTGTAATTAGCCACGAGCTCCTCGACGGCTAGAACATTGTTTTTAAATAAAGCGTCGTTCGTGACAAGACAGTACCTCATTGGTCAACTCTGTATTTGTGAACCCTACACTCTATAATTACATACCTACTACCCTCCCCGTCCCGTCGTCTGTGAACTAAAGTTGGAAGGCGCTCGCTATTATCAGTTTATGCCGCGTCAGGTAAAACGAAGCGGAAAGTCGGTGTTCCGTTATCAACCAAACTCTTCTAGTTAAAAGTTAGAAACGCTGCAAAGAACTCCTAGCCCGTTTTAAAGTTTGATTGTCTATTACAAAGCTGTCGGTATATTTTTAACGAAACCAATATTGGTTTCTAAACATTTTAATATGACGTCAAAGGGGATTTAATGACAGGATGCTTTAAAGTCTTATCCCTTTAAATTACGGGTTATTGGTACTCTTGAAGTACCAATAACACCAGCGTGTTGCTTCCGCAGTGCAAGGAGAAGGGCTCTTCTCATACAGAGAAGAGACAAGCATTAATGTGGGCTCATTTTACACTGAAGGCATACAGCGCCCTCCGAGTCCAATATAATAACGCGTTTAGGGCGCTGATGGGGTTGCCGCGCTTCTGTAGTGCTCCAGGGATGTTCGCTGAAGCCCGCGTAGTTTGTTTTTATACAGTAATGCGTAAGAGATGCGATTATCAAGTACGCAGGGTACGGGACAGTCCAACAGCATCCTAAAAATGATCTCCGGCCGACTGGATTGCGCGATCGTTAACCGGTGATGAAAATGAATTAATTTATATTATATTTCTTTTTTATTTTCTAACATAGGCTTTAAGTAAAATTGTTACTAAATACTATGTTACTGGAATAAATATTTGATTTATTATTATTATATTAATCACAATGCTTGTTCAAGTCAATTCAGACTTTATAAATTATAAGTCTAGGTTTCGTCACGATGTTTTCTAGCTCCAGAGTGACAATTTTGGTTAACAGAGCCGCTGTCTATAAAAATAAAATGGCACTATTACACCGAATTGAACCTAGATATCCATTTACGAAATACCCACTTAACTATTCTAACGTTATTGTTACGCCGAACACCTACATTATATGTCAGAGCAAACATTTTTTCTCGCACATTCCACGTCACGTTACTTATACACGACTTAAACGGGCAATAGAAAACTATACTCCATTTTTATTCTCACAAAACACAAAAGAGATGTCAGAAATAAAGTTACATGGACGCTGGTATCGTTGCCTTGAAAATTTTATGTTCTTAAATTCTAGCCAGCCATCTCCCTGGAGGGACGAGGGGAGGGGGAAGAGAGGCCCATAGCTATCCAGGACCTACATTTATGAATACATAATGACAATTACATTTACAAAATAGGACTTTGATATTCTTTCTCCGTGTATTGTCCCGTTGAGATGCGCTCCAAATGGTAGTATGAGCCTTTTACTCTCATATCTGTTGAGTTTTGTCCTTATCTCCTGTAGAGCTAGATGTTGTACTTGTTAAACATATGTGCATGACGGCTTTGCCCGGACAATAACAGTTTTTGGGTCAGATGAAGTTTGCGCGCAAGGTATGTGGAGTCCGGAATAGTTTGTCGTTTTAAATCTAGCTTTCTGTTTAATCTACAGATTTGTACAGTTAAGTATTAGAAAGAAGGAAAGAAAAAACATTTATTCAGCCCAGGCTCAGGCACACAACGACACAATACTAAACATTGAAAACATAAAAAACGAGTAACATAGAAATGCATTAAAAATATATATACCTACGAGTAAGTATACATATATTATTAAGTATGTGCCTATTATGTATTAGAAATACTTTCTCAGCAGTAGTGGCTTGAAAAGCAATTTCGTGCTCCGTATAACAAATGAAGCGACAAAATTAGAGACAGAAAGCAGTTTGTATTTTATATAATAGAGATACAGATTAAGTTAAAAAAACCTGTAGAAATTTCGGAACATTTCACGGAAAAATCTGCTAAGATTCAGCACGACGGCTGTCCGTCCGCATTTACGAAAAAAGTGTTTGCGAAAAATATCTAATTAAAATGAAACCAAGGGCTTCCCAAAACAACCTTTAACTCTGAAAAATCACGGGCTAACATTTTTTGACAGCTCACAAATTACTTAGAAAAGACACGAAACGTCAACTTTTATTTTGCGTCTAGTTTGTTTTCATAACGAAACAATTTAAGGTTTATTCAAAACTCGTAATTATTTTTACCGTTTTGGTTTTCCTAAAAGTGGCTTTACACGTTAGTGTAATCAAGTGATTTTGAATTGAAATATCTAACTTGAAACACCAAGGCGAAGGAGTCTTCCAACCAGTACACTCTCGCAACCTTCTGAATATCGATTTTAGTTTGACCAGTAAAGAAATTTTCAGAGCTAAAAAATCACAACTACATTTTTTTTTTTTGGAATGGGTATCTCGCAGTTTATCCTTCAGGGATATCTACTGCTTAACCGAACTTTCCTGGTGGGACTTAATTAGGAATTAAGGCCTCCAGCCAGGGCGTAAAAACTTAAAAGCTAAGCGACCAATCGCTGAGAGCACCCCCTGCGGGGTACGAGCCTGGGCTTAGGACATCGCTAGGAGAGGACAGTGAGGGACGGGCTGGGTCTAATAGATATATTATTTAGGGACTAATTTAAACAACTACTGGCTCAGCTAAGCGGGCTGGCTCGAGCAAAGGGTCGGGGGAACAACTACACTACTAGAACGACGTTTTATATGCAATACGTATGGCAATCGATAGATCTCAGTAACCATTTAACCACAAGCCTCTCTCTCCCTTCTTCCCCGCGCGTCCCTCTCCCTCAAAACTTGCAACCTAATTACGAAACACAAACATGACTTCACTACTTCCACTGAGTTCAGTATGACGTCACTGCTCTATAAAGCACATATACAAGGCATGTTTGTATAGTGCACATAAAGCAGCCTACACATGCTCGGTGAAGGCCATCTATCTTTTCATACAGTTTACTGAAACGATAAAACAAAGGCTGCAAGATGCTGAGATGAATTCTATACAATGGAAGATAAAAGGTACTTTTCTATAAATTCAATTACTTTTTCTAGCACAGTTGTTTATATGTGATTCAATAGGGCATTTAAGCAATCGTTTTTCTTGGCATTAAAGAATAAATGGTTCACAGAAACATTTATGATGACCGATATAACTAAGAATATTTTGTAAATATAAATTTAACATATAGAGAGTCTCTTTATTAAGCATACCATGCCACGCCAATCAATATTCACAATTTTCCGTAATAAAGTTTTATGTGAGTACTAAAATACAATTTCAATAAAAGCAATTTATTGTGTTCAAGAACAAAAAGTCTTCATCTTTTAGACCAGTACCCTACTTCAAAATAAATTGTGACACACTTTAACACTCTTTCAATGTTGAATGCCTATCAGTATAAATCCAAACGCTGCAAAGAATACACCAAGTTCCCAAACAAAATTGCGAGCACAATCGCAGGAAAAATCATTAACCGGAATTTGACAAATATATACAATCTCCAACCGAGCTGCGATCCAATTTGCATCCCAGCCTACGGACAATTATTGCTCCCCCTCATTGGAAAACCATTGGAGTCGCCATTTTAATTTTAAACTTCCATTCAACCTCAGATAAATAAGCTGTCTTTTTCGATTTGTCTTGTCGGTTGAAATAAAGAAATGTTTAATTAAATACTGGAGGCAGAGATATCACACTTGAGTTTAATTGAATTCCTTGTAAACAAAAGAATTCAGCAAGGACGATTTCGAAGCAATCTCGGCAAACATTACTGAGCGTAACTTTTACAACATAATGATCCGAGCCTGTAGCTTCTCAAGGAGCGCACTTAAATATTTACGATATTCCGAAACCTTCGTTTGGTATAAGTACACATTATATTTTTCATGTGCATTATTTATTTTGATGACTATTTTTTTCGTTTTTCATTATGTTTATACCATTTATACTCAAAATGCAAAAGTTGAAAGAAATACATAAAATAACAATAATACCATCCTGTCACTATCCCACTGCAGGGCGAAATCCTCTTCTCGTACAGAGAAGGCACGAGCATTAATTACCACGCTTGCTCAAGCCGGGTTGGCGATTTCAGACTTATATTGATTATAAGTCCAGGTTTCCTCACGATGTTTTCCTTCATCCAAGATAAATTTAGAAAGTACATATGAATTGAAAAAGTCATAATATTAATTAGCGTTAGGACCGCCTATTATACACTAAATTGTAGCTCTTAAACTCATCATTTCTAAGTTTTCATGGTGTAAAAAAAATAATATTCTATTATATTTTAGCAAAAAAGACATAATTATACTAAAATGTATAGCGGAAATCGCCAAGCAACTTACACAGCCATCGAATGTTAAGATCAGCTGTGCTGTTGTGTGTTCAAATGTTAAGCTGTAGCTGTAATTGCAGCAGTAAATGCAACCTATTAAAAATGCATGTGCTTTTTCCTACACTATACCTACATAACATTTAAGGCAACGCACCGCTGATGACGCAGCGACAATCACGTTGCCGCACCCGGAATGCGGCAGCGTATCTGTCGTACCATGACTTGCCGCAAGCACTACGCATTGGACACTATGCAAGCTGGCTGCGATCGTTAGATTAGCGAACGCGCCTGGCCGTCTGCCTAACTTGCAAGCGGCTATAAAATAAACAATGTGTTATGGCTATAAAGTCAAAACATGGCTGTATGTTTAGTAAGCACATCAATACAATTATTTTAATAGCCATAAGTTATGTGGAGTTTGTGCTTGAGAATCATAAGATAAATCTGTAAATAGTAATTCCTATAATTCAGACGGAATCACAAGTAGGTGTTCTTAATTATTATTCTATATACAAAGATATGCTAAAATAAATATCTTCCAAAATACTAATATGGACATGACTCATGCGCCTAGCCTTTTCCCAACTATGTTGGGGTCGGCTTTCAGTCTAGCCGTATGCAGCTGAATTCCAGTATTGTATATGGAGCGACTACATATCTGACCTCCACAACCCAGTTACTGTGTAACACGGTATCCCTTGGGAAGTTTGGTTGTTAGACTTCGGGCTTCTGACCTCCCGTAACGACTGCCAAAGATCTACCAATGACAGCCGGGACCAACGGCTTAGCGGGCTTTCCGAGCCACGGAGGAGTCTCGATATGTCACCCATCCACAGACTGACCTCGGCAAGCGTAGCTTAACCTTTGATCAACCCGTGCTATTTTTATTTAGCCCCGAGCTCCTCCTAATAAGGACATGACTATACCGATGTACCTATTCTTTTTGTAACATAAAATTTTAATGGCACATCTGTACCTATCCTTGAAACATGAGAAATAATTTGACGACTCAATTCAGGTCGTTTCGCGACTGAAATATCATTCACGTATCTCCAATAGGGACAAGATAATACAGCCTTTGTGACGCGTATCCCGTAAAGTGGGTTAGCAAAAAAGGACAATAATATTATGAAAAACTTATGTCCCTCTTTGACAAAAAATACATACACAAAAGTATCTGTATACTGCACATTTTTGTTCATCTGTACTTTATCGTTTCAAAAAATGTTGAAAAGATTTCAGGGCAGGGAGCAGAAATGTTTGGAATGAATGTTTTTTTATCTGGCATGCAGCTTTTAACAAGCTTAGTTTGAATAAAATTTAACAAAATATTTACGTAAAAAGTAATGTTAAGTTCGTGGTCAGTTTGAACCGACTAGTGACTACAAATATCGTAAAAATGAGGTAAAACTTAAAAGTTATAACCCGTAAATTGTCTAAAGCGCTTTATCCCTTTGCCACATTGTCGCCACATCAAGTTAAAGCACAATGTTATACAATATAGATTTTATGTAGGCGGAAGAAATACGATTATTAAAATATGAAAATGTCCTGAAAACCTTTTTTTTCTTCTAAATACATTCGCGAAAATATACACAAAACTGTTATTTACCAGGTTTTACGCGTCCAGAACGTCCTCCCTTCTGACAACCCTATTATTAACGTTTCATACAATTGTAGAGATAGACCTATTCGTCCTTTTAACGCACCGACGCCATTCAGCCCACATTTTTACATGCGACCCTCAGAAATGGGACTGGAATCGGCAACGTATAAAAGAAAAAATAGTACGCAGGGAAAAAATTGGCAATGTAAAATATTTACTGCTATAGTGGAGGGGCCGATACATAATTTGATGGCTTCTTGTCACCTTGGCAACCTTCAAAGGTATGTAGGTGGATAGACAATATTTTATGTGTACGGACATAAAAGTGTGGGAGTGATATTTTTCTCGATAGAAAATGTCAAAGAAAATATTAAAAGTTGAATCGAGATGACGCCAAAGTAACGAAATAGCGTTGTATTAGGTTTATTTTTGTTTTAAGAACGTTTGAAGGATATTTTTTGAGACCCAAATTCTGAATGAGAGACCTTTTAACGGCATTGCTAGAAAATAAATCTTCTTTACAAATCGAGCAAATTCTTTCCGGATTAACTGTGCAGTACTAACAGTACTACAGTTATTTGCCCTTGTTTTGGATGGACCGGACATTGCTATGTGTCGATATCGACTATTGCTGAAATATTTTAAATGATTGCCGTCCCATGAATTTCAAATCTCCTAACATTCGGGAATTTATTACATTACAATTCCAATAAAATACAAAAGGGACTCACCTTGGATCTTAACTATACCATAAGGAATTACAATTAATGTATTTGTGGGTAGATACTATATAAACAGAGGATTACGGGCCTGTATTACTCACTCAGACCAGGGAAGTATAGCACAAAAGAGAAGACGTACTCTACAGTGGTTGAAACAACGCTGCCAATGATCCTAATGCTGATTACTAATTTTAACGACTAATTGTACATATATCTTGATCGAATAGTATCCCAAATACGAAGCATATTTCTCGTTTTGTTAAATTTGTTAAAAAGCAGTCATTCTGCCACTGTGACCGCAAATAATAGGTAGGTAATGAAGAGTTCACTGAACCCATTTCAATCAGGTATCGAATCATTTTGAAGGTATCCCTAATTCGTTCCAGTAATAATTGAATTCAGCTTCGAATTAGTAAAAGCTCTTAAAAGCTAATTAGCAGAAACTTTGTAGATACTAATTTCGTGTTAGAAATTTATAGATTTTGTAAAATTAAAAACGTATCATTCTATATTTGAATAGATTGATTGAAATAATATTTTATATACTACTACGTATATAACTGCATGCATGATTCAATATATATATTTTTTTTATTTAAATAATTCTGCAAAATTAATTGTAGAATATCCTATTATAAAATCAAAATCAAAATTATTTATTTGAACGATTATAGATTATATTTTTAGATAATAATTATTAATTATGTGATAATATAATATAATATATATTATAAAACTATCAATTATTCCTTGAAAATGTTTTTAAAGGTATTAAAAAAATACAGAAAATATAAATGAAGTTTAGAAAATAAGTAATTACTTCACTTGTAGGTAGATAGAGAACAAAACATAACGAAAGGGGTCGATTTCTTAAAAATCATAAGCACCAATTGGAGTGGATTCTGCGTTTGAATATCCATGACATATTCTACAATATTTAAGATTCCGAAATAAGATGTAAAATAAAGTGAAGTGAAGTGAAGTGTTTATCTGTATAGAATATAAGGAGAGTTAGCACATTAATCTTTGAGCCTATGAATAAAATTTAGTTGTTAACTCCTTGTTCTAAAAAACAAAGAGCGTTAACTTTTCCTTACCATTGTTAAAAATAAAGGAGAAAATATTTTTTACCGTAATTACGGAATTCGGAAAAAAGTTGTACCTCCTCGTAAATTAATAACAAAACTTTGACTTAAAGACAAAGAGAAATGCGAATCAAAAGGAGATATTTTTATTATTTCTTTTAATTTTTACTTTTCTTTATAATATGGCAGTTTTGGTGTTTTAGCGGATATGTTAGTAGAATTGGCTTCTATTTGTATTTCAACAGCTAGTAGCGACCCGCGACTTCTTCTGCGAACATACAACCTTAATTGGAATATGCATAGCTTATAGCAGTCGTCGATAATGTAGCATTCCATGAGCGAAAGAGTTTTTGAAACCATTTCAGCAGTTTGGGATATTACCTCTTACAACCAAACTTAAAACTTTACCTCTTTATAATACTATTACATTATATACTCATTTTTTTTTATAAATAAGTGTATTTTAAGCGTCGATTCGTTTCATTAGCTCCTCTGCGCATACTAGTAACAAACATACACGAATGAACTATTAGGCAACTACGAAAGTAGAATAGGCCAAAACATACATACTCGATCTAGCCGAAAAAAGCACTGATTTTCAATGAATGACTCCAACATTAAGAACTTTATAGCGACAACATAAATTTCTTCACAAGACGAGGAGGATTTTCTGAGACTAACAATGGTACAAGATCTTAAAACACAAAGTTGAAATTGTCTCTCAGGAAACAGCAATGCACTGGTATGTAATATAAACTTTAACTTTAATCACACTGTCTGACATCGCCCTGCTTCCGCAACTAAAAACATTGAACAACTATTTAAATAGAAAACCATAATGTGCACGGTTTTTTTTCCCCATAAATGAATATTTATGGGGACCGTGACGACCACTTACAAAAAAAGAAACAAAGAAACGTCTAAAAGAGTTTCTGAATCTCATTGGTTTTGTTGTTATATATTGTGTCTATATCTCTTACTAGCTTAGCCCGCGACTTTGTCAGCGTGGATTTCGTATCTTTTCCATCGAACTTTAAAATCACCTCCACCGCCTTTTAAGCGTAGTTTTGAAAATAATAATAACCTATAGCACTCAGTAATAATGTGGCTTTCTAACACTGAAAACATTTTAACAATTGGATTATTAGTTCCGGAGATAACAAACTTTGAAACCAATTTTACCTCTTTACAATATTGGTATATATATTAGATTATACATAGATGTCTAAACCACTTAACAAATTTCAACAAACATAATGTCGTTAGATTAATCTTGACAGGTTAATACCTAGTAAAATTGTGGAATGCTAATAAATTAAATAACTGTAAATTAATATTCCATGCTGTTTCATTTCATTGGAAATTCAATAACGCAAAACGCTGATGTGGAACTTTCCAGTTTGATTAAGTTTCACTTTGCATATTAAGTACCTATGTATGTCTTAACGGGTACAGACACGAGTACCAGGCATTCGCTCCATGTAAAATTCTGGTGAGACTGGAAGCCGACCCAAACATATTTGGGAACAGGCTAG
This sequence comes from Phlogophora meticulosa, assembly GCA_905147745.2. Classification (NCBI taxonomy): domain Eukaryota; kingdom Metazoa; phylum Arthropoda; class Insecta; order Lepidoptera; family Noctuidae; genus Phlogophora; species Phlogophora meticulosa. Next base: position 7,046,796 of record LR990526.1, on the reverse strand, counting down.
GCAGATGATGGTGATCTTTTTAACGAGTCTCTTCAAACACGTATACAAAACGCATACTTCCCGAGAATAAAATATTGCTGCTGAACATTTTGCAAATGGAAATCTAGAGCAATATATTTTTTTTAGCACTCAGTCTGACTAGATTCTCAATTTCCTAGAAAAGAGTTCCATTACACAATAGGACATTCACCCAACTTGACCTGCCGTGTCAAACACAGAAATTGATCTGTGCGGTTATTAGGCGGTCGTACAAATGTGTATTTTTTTTTTTTATTAAAAACTTTTCCCCACACTAGGAATTTCTCCTGTATTGTGGGTGCTTTTACAAACATTTAAACTCACATACACAAACAGCCAGACCCGGAACAACTACCTGTAGACCATACAAATATTTGTTCCGTACGGGGATCGAACCCGCGACACGCAGCGCAACAGCCAATCGCTCAGCCACTGCGCCAACCGTGTCGTCATATAATATTCAGCCTGTATTCTCCCGGTGTGTCTCATGGTTGCAAGCACGACTATTGAGCGTGGGGCTCTGGTTTCGATTCCCAGGTCGGGCAAAAGTGTGATTGGGTTTTTCCATTATTTATTTTTTTAAGTTGGAAGTTTGTGGTGTACCCTGTGCCTTGTAAAAGACGTAAAACCGTTGCTCCTGCACGTAATTTCTCCCCGTTCGCGTAGGTTTGCTGACCTGTCGGAGTATAGAGTGTAAATTAATCTAGAGTGCACCTGTGTTTGTGCCCACAGTTGTGCACTATAATATTTCCTGTGTACTTACATACTTGCATCAAAAACTCTCCCAGCTATAAAAAATAGTTAAAAGCTGTAAAAAATAGTAAAATAGTTAGCTATAAAAAGTAGTTGTAGTTATGTTTAAAGAAAAAAAAGCACTAGTTTTTCATTGCATATCGGCAGTCTAATTTGCATCAGAGCAGATCGTTTTATGTGTTTTTATTAGTTTCCAAAAATGAAAACATTTATATGTGTTTTTGGAAAACTGACTTTAATAAGCATTACTGCTGAACAAGACGTCCTGGGTTCGATTCATGTGTCACGTGAATCGTTATTGGGCTTTCCCATCTTAAATTCTTGTCGGGTTGATGGCAATAGGCTCGTCCCAAGTACATTGGACTTAAACATAACTGGCGATTTGTGGGTGTAACTATAGGTGGACCTCTGCCCAACTCTTCTGAGAATATATGCGCGATGTTATGAATATGTGTAATAATTATAATAATATGTATTATTTGCTAAGTCCTGTTTGAAACCTTGTTTTAGTAGGAAACTTTTGAACACGTGTTATTACGAACCCCTTTATCACAGATGACCTTGGAAATACAAATACAAAACATGCTCACACGTGTTGGGTAAGTAATTACATTAACGACACCCCACATTCTTATGTCCATTGAGTTTTTTCATTCTCGGTAACATGTATGGGGAATACCACCCCTAATTGTTTTCTCGTAATTTCACTACACTATTTTTAAGCGGTGCCTAAATTCTCCATCCTTACATTTTTCATATACTAGTCCACTGCTGGACGTAGCCCTCTCCTAATGATCGCCATAGCGCCCTGTCTTCAGCTTGCCGCATCCAGCATCTGCCTGCAGTCTTTCGCAGATCGTCATCCCACCTGATCAGAGGGCGTCTTACACTACTTTTTTTCACTAGTATAGCAGCAATATATGTCTCCGAGTAAAATAGCTATAAATCACACGAACGGACAGACAGACGGTCAGACGTACAGACAGCGAGTCGCAATAAAAAGGGTTTCTCTTTTGACATTTAGCTACGGAACCCATAAAATGGTCACAAAGTAAGTACATCAATTTTCTCCATAATTTCTCGCACACTCCACTCCTTAACAAACGTGCACATTGTGCCGTGTCAAGACACGACACGTGTGATCCTTTCCTCCTTAGAAATTGTCCGTGAAAGGTAACGGCAGAAAGCCGAGATGTTACTTATTAGGGTCGATACCTACAGGATTGGGATTTAATTCCATGTTCTTTTCTTTTTGGGAAAAATAAAACCTCTTTACCCGACTTCCCCAGAAGAAGGGTAGTGTTTTTCGTGTTTACCTATGTCTTCCTCATCATCATCTGCCTAGCCTTTTCCCAAGTACGTTGGGGTCGGCTTCCAGACTAACCGGATGCCAGTAAACATACTAAATACCAGTATTTTACTCGGAGCGACTGCCTATATGACCTACACAACCCAGTTCCTGGGAAAAGTGTGTACCTTTGTATGTGTATCTATTTTTTGGCACACCCTGTAGCCTAAACGGCTTGATGGATTAAATTAAAGTCAAAATGGCGTGCGCCACTTTGCACTTGTATGTATATAGAATAATAATAAAGAAAAACAAAAATAAATAAGGTAAAATAAAAATAAAAACATTATTGATAGTTCACAAAGACATGTATACCTGTGCTTTATGGCATCACTAAATATAACCTAAAACTTATTAGACTAGACTAGTAGGTGAAAAATGGGTATATGTGTAGGTGTATATATATGGGGTAGGTGAAAAACTTTTATTTGCGTAAAAATTATTAATAAAAGGCACCAAAACATACCTTGCCAGTTATTCCTATTTAATCAGTACAGTTTTTAAGGTACGAGTATATATATACTCTTTTGTGCGAGTTGGCCGCACGGATCACATATCCGTGTTTAAATAATAGCTTAGTTAATGAACGTTTGTCGCACCACAAAGGAACTAGGTCAAAAACGATGAAAGAGATTTTTATAAAATTAAAAAAGACATTCTCATATTTTCAAAGAATCTTTTTTTAATAATACTTAATTATAAAAGATCGTGTTTGGTGTGTTTGAAAATGTTTTACAATTTTTTTTTTTATTTGGTAACTGTCACTTTTATTTTATACGCTCCTAGATGAGTTCTAATCCACATTAAAATCCGCATTTTCAATAGGTATTATTTCCATTTAAATAAATATCAACTTTAAATTAAGTTAATTGCAAAATTACTAGCATTATTTTAGATGGTCTAAAATTTGACGATATTAAAGTGGAAACTGAACTTTGTATGTAGGTATTAAAGTCAGTTTTCCAAAAGCACACATAAATATGTTTGCATTTTTGGAAACTAATAAAAACACAGCAAACGATCTGCTCTGATGCTAATTAGACTGCTGATATGTTTTGAAAAACTCCTGCTTTTTTGCTTTTAACATTTTTACTATTTTTTACAGCTATTAACTATTTTTTGTAGCTGGGGGAATGAGGCAGGCTGAACCAGTCTCAACAGGGAAGAGACTGTCGACTGTGTGTTGAGTCTGGTCGCCGAAACCGAAACTCGGTCAGGAGGCCGAGGTTCAGCCCGCCTCATTCCCCCAGCTATAAAAAATAGTTATGTTTTAAAGAAAAAAAGCAGGAGTTTTTCATGCAAGTATGTAGGTACACAAGAAATATTATAGTGCACAACTGTGGGCACAAACACAGGTGCACTCTAGATTTATTTACACTCATAGTCCGAAAAGTCAGCAAACCTACGCGAACGAGGAGTGATTACGTGCAGGAGCAACGGTTTTACGTCTTTTACAAGGCACAGGGTACACCACCAACTTCTAACTTAAAAAATAAATAATTGAAAAACCCAATAACACTTTGGCCGACCTGGCAATCGAAACCAGAGCCCCAAGCTCAATAGTCGTGCTTGCAACCACGAAACACACCGGGAGAATACAAGCTGAATATAATATTACACGTTTGTACGACCGCCATATAACCGCATAGATCAATTTCTGTGTTTGACACGGCAGGTCAAGTTGGGTGAATGTCCCATTGTGTACTGATGGACGTCGTCTCTAGGAAATTGAGAATCTAGTCAGACTGAGTGCTAAAAACTTCTTCTTACAGCTCTTATATGCTTTTATGTTACTGTATCTTTAGATACGTACAAAAAATGTGGAAAAAAAATATTTCCATTCAATTTTCATGAAACTTTTCACCTGAAACTAGAATTCCCTAAAGTGTTAAAAATTAAAATGTTTCAAAGTTAAAACTTTAAAACAAACTTTCGAGCTAATAAGACTTTCTCGTATTTAATTAAGAATAACTGTTAGCACCTGCCTGTGGAACTAGGTTAATAGATTCCCTTCTCTCTCCAACATTTTTATTTAACCAGCACTACGAAAATTAATTTATATAGAATCTTATGTAGGTTGCCTAGTTAAGGTTAGGAAGGATCGATTATCTGATATATAAAATTCTCGTGTCGCAATGTTTGTTTCCAAACTCCTCCAAAACGGCTGGACTGATTTGTATGAAATTTTGTGTGCATATCGGGGAGGTCTGAGAATCGGCCAATATCTATTTTTCATACCCCTAAGTGATGAGGGTTATATAGCTTAAAATGGCAAAACAACGTTTGCTGGATCAGCTAGTTATTTAGTATATTTTAAGAAAGAAAAATGATAGTTCTTATATTTTTCTGCCAGACGACGCAAGGCGAATAATATCTAATTTAAGAGTATCCACATAAGATACTGATCGTTAACATTATTACTATTATGCAGTCTGTTCTGTCACACTTCTCAAAAGCCCCCTGTCCTGTTTCCACTTTTTCTGGTCTGCTGCAGTTTTATGTCAGTCATTTAAAAGGGAGTCCAAGTGATCCCGCCATCTCTTTCTATTCTGCCGAGTTGGCGTTTCCTGATGTTTAGTATCTACTGATTGGTTATTCTTGGTGGTTTTTCCAACCCAATTACATTTTAACCATGTATATGTGTATGGTTAATATGATAATATTTTTTGCCTTATCTATATATATATTATATACTGCAACAGCAGAAGTATTGCAGGTGTCATTACACCTGCAAATATAAATATAAATGGCATTCTATTTGCAACCTCGCGGGTAGACCTATTTTGACGGGACTGGTATAGGCTACTTTTATACCGACGAAAAAAAGGAGAAGGTTCTCTGTTCACTACGTGTATATTTTATTTTAGAAAAATGATAAGGGTACCGCTCAAAAAAAATCTATGAAATGTGTTTAAGTTCCACGCGTACATAGACCGGGAAGCACCTAGTTGTTAAATAATTTAAAAAAATCGTGATACTATTTCCTGTACAGAATACTATGCTAGAAGACGAGCTACTTACACAAACTTATGTCATTAGTGAGTGATCATTAGAGATCTTGAGATTTCAAATAATACCTATTCATATTTTTCCTCTCGATTGGTTCTGCCAAAGTCTACAAGACTTATTTTATCCGTGAATGTCTGAGACAAGAACTTCACCTAGATCTATCTTTTGGGATTACTGTCGCGACGTATTAGAGATATCCATAATTATTGTCAAAAGCCGACCTCTGAGTTTGAGGCAGATGCTACGTCGCGCGCTCATAAATTCTTATTATCTCGCAGTTTTAGAATGAAACGACGTACAACCAGAATTTACTGTTAGAAGACTAAATTCGTCCCTTAGGTGCCAGTCTGGACTACGTAAAGTTTACTGTTAAAGTTCATATGATTTAGAAGAAAATCACGTGTGAATTACGTTGTATATTTTGAAAAATGATCCTCTGATCGTAAACAATTAAATAAATAACACTTTTATGAGTACAACCAAATAAAGGTGTTATTTGCCTTGGATATTTTTCAACTCATATTAAATCGTTTATGTATAGGCTTAGATCAGTAGAGGCCTGTACCTACGCGTAATTTTAGAAACTCGTTCAGAGATTGCTATTTTCAAATACTTCAGAGGCCGTACTATTCAGCAAAAACGTTTCGGTTTTCATTATTACTGTGTTATATAGCATAGCATCATGTCTGTTTTCCTTTAAATTCGTAGCGCACGTATCAAGTCGGAAAGGGATCCTCACTATATTAACTGCAGACGTGCAGTAATCTTTGTATGAAAATCCTTACTGCAACGCAAACTTATCGGAATCGTAACGTAATCGCCTCGCCTCTAGACAAGCTTGAGGTGAAAAGCGATACCGTGAAGGTCACTTTCTGAGTTAATATATGTGCTATCACCTCAAAGGGATAGAAAGAGATTTTTAAAACATACACATTTCATTAGTTGTTAAAACTGAAATAATAATCATCATCATCTTCATCATCATCAGGCTATATTAGTCCGCTGCAGGACATAGCCAAGACAGGAACAGCAAAAAAAGATAGTACCTAATAATAATATTATTAGGTACTATTTTTATTTCAGCGGCAAGCTGAAGACAGGGCGCTATGGCGCTCTTGAGGCTCTCCTCATGAGCGCTATAGCGCCCTGTCTTCAGCTGTTCCTGTCTTGGCTATGTCCTGCAGTGGACTAATATAGCCTGATAGTATTATTGACCCATTATTTGGCAAAGGCGTATTCTCAAATAGAGAAAGCATGAGCATTTATCACTACGTTTGCTCAAGATCCCATAAAAATATCTATGTAATACTGGGCGAGCCTATTACAAATATCGAGCACATAGCAGTAGATTTAAAACGTACCTTAAAAAAATGCTTCTTCAAAAATGTTATTATTCTGTATCAGATTTTTTAAATGATATTATAATTATTTAAAAATTCAATCTAGTATACAATGTCATCATATTAATTAACAAAGTAGTATTAAGTAAATAGAATAATTGTAGCATAAGTAAGTAAATAAAATTTTGTCTGCCATGAGGCAGAATGTATAAGGATCAAAGATAGTGTAACACCTAATTGTACTAATTACCTACATTCTAAGCAAATAAATAAATCTATCTATCTATCATAGACTCCGGGCTGCTACTTCGAATCAACTAATGAAAAAAACAATTGAATTGGTCGAACTCGATCAATTATAGAACCTCAGCATTTGCGCTTTGGATTACTAGACCAACGAGGCAGCCAACATGATATAAAAACATAGTTACAAAGCACATATATATACCATCCACATATTACATATTGTGAGACCACCGTTTTTACACCCTCACGTCCCTGGAGGTCACTCATTTACGTCTGACATTCGGGCTGTCCACGAAATTACATAATTATTTACGTCTTACTTCGTCCTCGGAAAACGACGCATGTATAAACTGTCCCCCGTATCAGATGTCGTGGTATTTGGTCGCATGGAATGTCCTTGTCAATAATTAGCGGACTTTAAGGAAAAATAACAGAATATTTAGCGTCTCATTTACAAAAAGGCAATGTTTCAATATCGCTTAAGACTTTACGCCTGTTGTACCCGAAGAGTGAGGCAGAAGAGTACCTATGACATATCCACATTTAGCTTGTTATGATTTTAAGTCCCATATCATAATGGGCGAGCCTATTGCCATCAACCGGGCACACTTCGAGGCTACGAGCTGCTATTGAGAAATTGCAGATTGAAAACCTAATGACAGTTTGCCCGACCACGGGATCGAATCCAGGACCTCGTGCTCTGAAGTAGTGCTTACGACCACTAGACCAACAGACAGTCTAAAAAGACACTGTTTCAATAGCAATGAAGTGTGAAGGCAACGAGAGCCTGATATTATTATTTAAAACAGTGTCGGTATCCAAATAATTGCGTAGAATTACCCTGTATAAAACACAGCACTAACTAAAACACGCCCACAGCACACAGACGCATAATAAACGCAATACGCCGTAAGCTGTTGGCAACGGTTACCCGAATGTAACCAGCGTACATTGCCGCACTTTCAGGGTAAAACAAATCGTAAGTCACACACAATGCGTAGTGTAAGCAGAACATTATCGAAACAACGCGTTAAATTTACGACGCGCTTTATATTTCCAACGTAGCTTAAGCTTTATTAATTTTCGAGCGTAACGTGGTAATATGTAGTATGGATTTCTCGTCAATTTTCATTAGTAGGTAAAGTGTGAATATTATATTCTGTGGTATATTTGAATTGGTTGATACGGAAGAATAATAATAATAACAAATACTTGCATATGTAGACAACACAATGTTCAATGCACAAAGTTTTAGAAAAATAATGAGCTGTCTCGTCGCGTAGCAGGCCGACCGTGCTACGGTATTTGCAGCCTCGTAGCACCTTTATCATGTCAGCTACGGCGTAGCAACAGTATAAAAACAAATATCAAATTTGACGTGTACAGCGCTGTTATGTCGTAGCAATAAGGACGATTTTCATTCTGCAGGTATTACTGGTCTCAATTTTTCTTGTCAGATGTCAAGAATATGCGTAGTCCCATACTACCAATAATATTAAATTACGGACTAGAAACTTTACTACGACCCACCTTCTGTGACATTTACAAGAATACATAACGGTGGCACAGGTATTTGAAAGAGCATCACAATTTTTATTGAATATTGAGTATATTGTTCGACCTAGAAGTGTTCGTTTCGTCGCCATACATGACATTTACAGAAATAGAAAAGGTTTTATTTAAAAGAACATCAAACCTTTGTCAAAACATTTACGTACACACATTGATATACAAAAAACCCTGTATATCAATGCGTACATAGTAAATATTACCTAACATAGAACGTGGCCAGTACCCTAAAGACCGAATCACACTTAATTGCAATAAAAATAACCCACCTTTATGATATCAATAAAACGGTATCATAACGAAACTCGCCGTAATTGAAGATTCAATTAAGCCTGCAAAATATCCTCCAATCTTTTATGTACACAAGAAGAATAGCAAGTAAATTGATATTAGGTAGCAACCCCTAAATGTACTTGGATTCCGGATTTTATGAGCTCATAAAAATACCCCATAGAACACACTCGGAGGTAGCATTAAGGTAACATTTATTTAAGGGTTTGGCCATACCCGCTATCTTAATGAAGAGGTAGTAGCCGTAGTTGACTGTACATAAGATACCTACACATTTGTGTGACGCCCTTATTTTACGGCTAAGCATTTTATGGAGGGTATTATTTGTTTTAGTAGTCTGTGACGTCAAAGTTATTGTTCAAAGGAAAATATCTAAAGGAGCAAAACAAGCTTGACTGACCTGTGCTTTTGATGAAGCTTATTTTCATGCAGAATTGTATTTAATCATTCATATCATGCACATACGGTCAATTCAGAAGTCTCAAAAATATCTTATCTAAATGATACGTGAACAGAGAATGTTAAATCTCTTTTTGAGCATATTGCGTGCATGGAGGTGTGTAAGAATTGGCATAGTAAAAGTTTATATGGAGAAGAGAGAAGACAAAAGAGTGGAAGAAATGAAAGGAGAAGTAAAAAGAGAAGGATTGTACAAAGCTAATACGGTCCACTTTCGACCACTGGGCACTGACCACTTAATTAATTATCATAAAACGCAAACGCAGATGACATACACAAACTCACACAAAGTAAAAGTATGATCTTGCAAAATATTTATTTTTCTTTTTTTCATTGTCCTCTGTTTCACTCAAGCAGACTGGAAAGTTAAAACCCTTCGTATTACGAAGATAATTGGTACCGAGTGACTGATTGCTTTTGCTTATCCACAACTTTTACGAGCTTAATGGTCATAACGAGTGATATGTTAATTATTACTTTTGCCCCAGTTAAGCCTTCGAGAGCTGCCGAACTCAATATTTTTCTCCTTCAGCAAATCTTTATGGATATAAACTTTCCATCTACTGTAATCTATGTGATACACTTGGGCTATCTTTTCCTCAACACACACATTTACACTGTACTCACAAATATTTATACCCTCACTCACACTCGCACACCCCACGTTCGTATTATATTATAACCTGGTTCCCGCGAAGGGTCCCAGTATAGATTTTGCGGTGAGCTTACATTACGTTGAATGCGACGTCATACAAAGGGACGGGAAATCGGTCTATGAGCCGTGAGGTATTCAGCGCGTAAAGTACGCGTAAGTACTGGCTGCCTTACTCTGAGATCAATGTTAAACGACTCAATAGATGTGACATTTTCTTACCTTGAAACTTCGAAGGATGAAACGTAGAAGAAGGCACTTAGCTGGAAGCAGCTGGTTTTTTAATTGCTATTGCTTCTCTGGTGGATGACTGATTTTGAAAGGACAGCCCACTGGCTTTTTATTTCATTGATTTAGTATGAATATTGTTATATTTGGCACAGTTGGCGTCAGTAGCTACTGCCACGCGGTTGCGGGTTCGATTCCCGCCTTGGGACAAATGTTTGTACGATCTACAAAGATTTGTTGCGTATTTGCTATGTATAATAGAAAATATTTATCTATATAATGTATTGTTTTAAGTATATCAGTCATCTAGCACCCATAACACAAGCTCTGCTTAGCTTGCGGCTAGATGATGCTACGTGCATTGTCCAGCATTATTTATATATTTTATTATTTATTTCAAGCTTGATGATATTAGGTCTCTAATGATGAATTCATATCGACATGAATTATCGCTAAGTACACAAAGACAAAATTTCAATTACCCCGTTGTATGACGCTCACTGATATTGTAGCTTTTTTATAAGGCGTAAGAATTTTTTAAATCGCTTCAGTTGTTTTGAGTTTATCCATCACAAACTAACATATAAATAAACAAATCTTTCCTCTTTATTTAGTAGATAAGATGATCTTTATTTTCTTATATTATTATGTTAATAGTGTACCTTATAAGCTAGATATTAGAGCGACGATAAAGTATCTACAAGACTTGTTATATCAGAAAAAAACGCATTAATAAATATATTGACTTTGACTTTGAATTTGTACTACAAGTTTAATATTAACCTTTCAGTTCACAGTATTCTGCGCAGAACGTTTCGGTTTTCAACCCAACGTCTGTCACGTCCAGAGCGGATCGGAATAACCTTCGTTAAAAGTGTTATCACATTGAAGTCACGATTCCCGGAATATTTCGATGGGCAAAGGCTACTACTGAGTATGAGGTTCTCGATTCCATTCACTGGTCGAGCACAGTGTAGTTGAGATTTTCTTTCTGGAATTTCTCGAGGCAAGCAGAAGACAGGGCGCTATGGCGCTCATTAGGAGAGGGGTATGTCCAGTAGTTGACTACTATAGCCTGCTAATGATGAAAATGTGCCCGGTTGATGGAAGTAGAGTCCTTAAACATGAAATGCGTGAGAATACTAAAAGTACACCTCTATCTATTCCCTTAGACGATGATAGGCGTAATGATATTTTATGTCATTTCTTTTATAAAAAAAATACTTAAGCATGACACTAATGCTAGTACTTGGCTGGTGAAGTGGCTATGTATTTTCTAGCAGTATGAGTAATGGTCCAGCAGTAGAGGCAATGTATATAAGTGGGTGCCACTGTAAACTAGTGACAATAAAGTGTACGAACACTTTATTTTGTGACGGCGTCTTATAAAATGTGATATGACTGTCTCTTTCACTCCTCTCTAAGAGCACTTACGCTTATTCAGGAGCTCAGCTTAAAAGAACTGTGGAACATGAAGTAAGATTAAAGGTGAACTTAAATGATTCTTAATCGTATTGTTTCACTACAAATTTTGGTTGATATGAGCTTAAAAGATTTGGGTCATAGTCACTTAGTACCATTTTGATTTAAGAAAACAAAAGTTTTGTTTAAAAATTACTCAATCCAGAAACATGGAAGTCAGAACACACTTGATAAGTCTATGCGTTTCCAACTCTGTATGCCTTCAACGCTTCATTAATCTTTCATCCACATACATAAATGCTCTTGTACATGATTGTATGTATACCTTTAATTAGTTACCGCAAAATGTTCCAGGCTAAATTGACAATGTATGTACGACGTTTTGTAGCTAACAATGCATGTTCAATGCATGTATGTACTACAAACAAAGCTATCGATTCTAACCGAACAACTCTATTGTGCCAACACTGATTACAAACTTGTTCATAAGCTACCCTCATCAGTGGGACACTGGTCGGCTACCAGCCGTCGGCTTAGCCCCTAACAAATGCCTTTCGAATTGATGACCTAGAAAAGTCGAATCTTAATCCGTGATACGAGGGGTTCATAAATATTCAGTGTCGTTATTTCACCTCGGCGGATGTCGATCCTGAGACGCGGGCGGCCGGAGCCTGTGTTTATGTTTACAAGGGGAGGGGGGCGCCCAGCTGAGATCCCCGCCTCCCTCGCCGCTCCCTCGCCCCCGCCACAAACTGCGGAAAATCGATAGCGCTGCGAGCGTCGCAGACCTCTGTGCGGATGCTTTACTGAATGACGTGCCTTTGATCCCAACAAGCCTGTGCTGTCCAACATAGACAGTCAAGACATTTAGCCCGTTAGTACCTTTACCAACAGCATTCAACAATAAACAACAATGATTACCTATTATTCTACCCGCTCTTTCCTCGACAAATTATCACTCTATTTTCGTTTAATTTTCTCAACGAGTTATCTTATGAAAATAAATTGAATGTTGGGAAAACCGCTTATGATGCCATTAAGAATAATTTCGGAGGGGGCTTTCGTTAAGTCCTCTTGGCTGCCGAGGTCCTATTATAACTCCAATAATGTCAATTTCGTTTTTGAATATTTGAGTCAAGTAATTGGCACGTGCTTGCTCGATAGTAACTTATTCACCGAGAGCATAAAACAAAGTTTTATGTCACGGGCGCATTCGGATTTTGAAGGAAAGGCTGACTCTAAGCCGACAAATATCCATATATGTATTAAAAATATAAAATGAGACTGTTTGTATTTAGAACACATATTAATTTTAATTTGTCGACGAAAGAATAATGTCTAAAGTGACATATAATGTTAATTTATGATATTCTATTTCTTAACGACTTGCCTCGCCTCTTGTGCACGAGGTTGTGGGTTCAAACCTGGGCAAGTACCAATGTGAGTTTTTCAATTCATATGTACTTTCTAAGTTTATCTTTGACATCACTGACATCGGTGATGGAAAAAATCGTGAGGAAACCTGGACTTACATAATTAACATAAGTCTGAAATCGCCAACCCGCCTTGAGCAAGCGTGGTGATTAATGCTCGTGCCTTCTCTGTATGAGAAGAGGCCTTTGCCCTGCAGTGGGACAGTAATAGGCTGGCACTTTTTTTATTTCTTAACAAAATATTTATTTACATAAAATTAAGCCTTTAAAGGCATGTAACCTATTTGCTAAGATTAAATATTAATGCACATCTTTGTCTAATGTATCTGGTTAGTACATAGTTATCTGTTATAGCCCAATATTTCGCACGTCAAAATTAAACGCATGCGTGTCGTATTTGTCACGGGATAATTATGAACTCCGTAAGTTTGTAATAATTCTCGCGAGATTATAAACCCACGACATATTGTAAATAGAACAGTGAATTTACAATAATGCGAATCACAATTAGATAGTTTATACTTTTCCATGTTGTGCCAAATATTATTGAATAGCTAATTGGGAAGACTTAGCGAGTACAGTGAGTGAAAGAAGTTCCCGTCGACGCCTTCCTCTTAGGTTACTTTAAACCCATCAGACAGTTATAGGAGGTGCTTCGTTGACCTTGTTTAAGCTGACAGTTTTTTTAACAGGATTATTAGTCTAAGAGCAAGCGAATCGATCTCAGGAAATTGGGGTACGTCAACGTGGGCAGGTTAGGTTTGATGGGGATGGCAGTAGACTGAGGCATATTACTGAGCCAAAATCCAGAAAGCTGTAAAAAAATGTACTCAGGACATTAAAATTGTTATAAAAGTAAAGAAGTATTAAATGAAACGTAACTACCATGACAGTTTGTTTGTGTAAGCAAAGAAAATGTGAATTGTAATTAGTATGTGTTTTTTTCGAGTATAAATGTTTGTAAACACACCCACGACACAGGAGAAATTCTTAGTGTGGAGCAACGTCATATTAAAAAAGGAGAAGAATTCTGTTAATAATATTTCGATAAATTGACACTGATCCACTGATAGTTCTATGAAATATAAGTTCGATGAAGCGTTATTCTTAGAAATGATACAAATGTCAATCGATAGAACGTAAGTCGATGATACAGTAAATGATGAATTGAAAATAATGTGAATCATAAAATCGCGTAATAGTTTTTTCTGAAATAAATTTCGGTGCAAAATGTTTCGATAAACAAATAAATACCTACGTAAAAGCGGTGCAATATTAGCCATTTTTTGAGGTGTGTGTGTGAAAAATATAATACACGCAGGCTGCGTGTATTTTCATATTATTATTATTATTCAAGTCTCTAACTATCGCTCTACGAAAAAGTATCCATGTGTTGTAATTTTACTTGTAATCTAAATTTTAATTAACATTATAAAGAGCACAGATTTGTTTATTTGTTTGTAATGGAAAACAAAAAGTACTCAACCGATATCAAAAATTATTTCACCTATAAATATGATATATTTTTATTTTCGTCGGAATCGCGGGCGGAGCGCTAGTTTGTAATCGTTTTCATAACACCTAGTAAACCAAAGAAGAATAGTATCAATTTCTATAAACAAAATTAATATTTGTATTCACGAGTACGGGTTGGAAAGGTCAAACATAAAATTTACTCATGTATAAAACAATGTTTTTAGAAAACCGTGTCTTACTGTATAAAAAATATTATTTTGTTGAAAATGGATTTATTATTATTCGTGAATCTCCGATACGTCACTAATTCTTAGTTTAAATCTCATGAAAACCAAAATGTTACTTTCTCCAGAACATGAAACTATTTTAAATAATAAATGTATGTAATAATTTAATTATTTACATTCATTATTATATCTCTCTAGGTCTATTAAACAACCAAAGAGCCCGCATAGGTACTCGATAGACGACAGGACGAGTTGTTATTATTATTAAGGACACGTCCTATAGTAAACGTTATGTTATCTGCAATCTTCATACAAGCAGGTTGTTGGTATGTATTTCTAAAACACTACATAGGTACTTAACTGTCGACTGAAAAACAGAAAAACTAACAAATACAAATTATATACTTACAGTGGCTTTAACTGACTGCAAGGTGACATTTTGCTACTCTGTGACATACAATAGAGTCCCTGTAAATAGGTCAAGCGAATTTTATAATTTCACTGTCTTTCACGTGAGATATGCCTATCTAAAAGCGTCTCTAGCAATTAATGTCATTTCAGTCTTTGAGATAAATGTATTTCCTAACTTAATGAAGAGAGAGTGGGTAAAGTGAACTTGGCGTAAGATCGTGTAGGCACGGTATATATTTATGTTACTTAGAAGCTATTCTAAAAATGTCCCTAGCCGCACGATGTTCTTTTTAGGAAATCCAAACGAACTTTATACAAAGGAAAGATTTGTAATCTGTGAACTCAACTCTAATTAACAGATTTTAAACATTAATTCATTCACCTATATAAAGGTACATTAGCAGCGAATAACATAGGTTATATCTATTTTCAAAACTATGCTTTATACGGGTGGAGGGTATGTTAAAGTTCAAAGAGCAAAGTACGAAATCCAAAGAAATAAAAGGGTTATCGCTATATCATTATATAACTTTAGAGGATAGATTGATATTAACAAGAAACCGATTGTTTTGGTATTATTGCAAGTTTCTGTTCAACTGTTAGTGATAACAGACACCTTGGATTGCTATTTCGGAGAAAGAACTCGATTATTTAATTTTGAAATTTGCGGGCTGCCACTAGGCATCTCATTGGTCTTTCGCTTTGAAAAAGTTATCTGGTCTTTTTAGACGTTAACATTGGAAGACTAATACCGAGAACAACTTCAGTCCGTCCTCTAGGTAGAGTTTTTAATGAGCGCATGTCGTAACATCAAGAATTTAAAACTTATCTTCTGGTTTTTATTTTTATGGATGGAAAGCAACGTTCATAAAAACAATTTATTATAAAATTCTCAAGAATGCACAGTCAAGGAGTTTAATTGTGGAGTAGACTGACACACTACCGCAGATACAATTTCAATGAATAGCCAATTTGCTTACCGATGCATATCTTTGGGTTTGGATCGACCTTTAATTTATCCCAGTCAAATACCATTTAAAGCTACGTTATTTTTACGTTTTCAGTTAAATCAGCCTTACCATACTTACTAAACAAGGCTGAAATAACTTAATAACCGCTTAACAGCAACCGTAATTAGGTACATACTTCCACATGAATCTGTAAGGGATGAAAGCTGGGTTACATAAATGGTGGATTACAAGTCAATCACCGAAGCGTAACACCACGACCTATTTCCCTCCATTGGTTTTCAGAAATCGTGAATGGCCAACAACAGGCCAAAACAAACATTGGCAACACTAGAGCGACCAACGCTTCATCGGTATACAATAGGTTCATCAAACTGGTCAGTGACTCGTCAATGGATATTGTTGTGTAGCAAATATTGGACAAAGGTAGGCTTAGGCAGTAACTGCGAGATGAGGGTGAGACATAGCTTCATGTTATAAAATAAAAGGCAGTTAACGGAACGAAGTGACTTTTATTAACTTAAAAAAATCGATACTAACTCACTTAATTTATGTCAGACACAAGCCATTTGCAAAACCCTAATACTGGCTACATAGACGTTACAACGAATGCCAATGTTGGTACTGAACAGTACATTACTGTGAGCATTTGAACCTCCATGGATTTTTAATTTTATGAGATAAACACTCATTTATGATTTAGTGGCACATTATGTAAAATTAGTGTTATCTAGCAATTGATCCTATCTATATATATATACATACAATTAAACAAAATTGTAGTGTCAAAAGGCATATGTACCTAAGTACATATTATATGTTTACGGCAAATATACCAAAAAAAAATCAATCTTTTCCTGTCTTTCCGTTTGTTTGTTCCGGCAAATTTCCAAAACATCTGGACCGATTTTGAGGATTGGCGTATAGCTGATGTTATAAGAGTAACTTAGGGTACTTTTATTTTGTATAAAGAATTTACGATGACGAAGTCGTGGATAACAGCTAGTAAATAGTATAAATACGCCTTTTAGTGGGAATCTGGTACCTCAGTAACTACTAATTTTATTACAGTACCTACAATCGACAGTCTTACTATGAATACAAAAATCTGAGTACCTTTCATCGACCCAAATTAATAATGTAATCTAGAACGTAGGTCGGAGAGTTCTATTTATAACTGTTTTACGTAATAAAGTTAAGTCTACGCAGTTAATATAAACGTAAGTATATTTACTCTGACATCTCAACGGATCTCGTCGGACAATATTTATATTGTGTCTACGTCATTTTTTAAACGATAGATTAAATAATGTGATTCTATAAAATTGTCACGTGAATATTCTACAAAGATAATCGAGTTTTTAATTCAATATTAAACAACGTCCAAAATGAACGATGCAAACTCGTAAAAAGGTTTATTCATGCTCCAAAAAACATTTCGTTGGCCATCTCATTAAGCAGGAAAATGTAGAGTGCGATTAAATTCGCATTAAAAATCCAAATCGCTCCTAAATGTTTGGTAGTGCGAATCGATCGAGTGCATACAGATTCCGTGGAAGCTGAAAATGCATTAGCGAAAAAATTGCATGGTATCCGCTGAAATATGTCGGCGTTTAGATCGCGCGCCGCCCGTAAACTCGAAGCTCGAGATTTCGTCCGATATAAATCATTCAAGTGGAGATGAATTTGCCGGGACTGCGAAATGATACATAAAATATTCATCCTCGTTCAGAGATGCAAACATCTGTTTTTCATTCTGTAAGATATTTTCGATCCTCCTTTTTTTCTAATTCACACTTTTAATCGGCGGTGCTATAAATGTGGCCTGTATGTTTATACAGAATATTCAATGAGAACCTGAAATCAACAACATTAATATCTTACCAAATTAAGATGTTAAAACGGGTACATACCTGAAAAGAAACAAAACTTAATTAGCATTTCATTGTACAATCAATCAAAAATGTACGTACAGCCCTGGAAATGAAGCAAGCAGGTGGTGGAATTCATACAAAAGTATAGAGCAATATTCTCTCAAGGTCAGTCTATTGTGGCAGACTATGAATGGCTTCTTGGAATATGTTAGCCTGTAAACTGTGCGGTAAATTGATAGCTAAAAGGTACGGGCTAGGTAAGGTATAATGAAAATCTTCACCTTGTTTAGTCAAACTTTATTTTAGCATAGGTATTGTTCTCAACATATGTAAGTTTTAAAAATTATAGATAAATATACATATGTAAATGTCATTTTAAATTACATTTTCATAAGTGCTTGATTTGTAATATAAAAATAAAAATTTGTGAGTGTGCGTGTGAATGTACACACCAAACCAAACGTCAAAATGTATCGCAATATCATTACACGTGGAAATATGTAACGTCACATCTCTAATACTAATGCCAACGTTTTGATTTAGTCTAGGCCCTGGGCATGTGTTGTCCTTCACATTTTCATCCCATTAAATATGGCTCCATGACGTCACAACCATCACATAGCGACTGGCTAAGCGGCATCAAACGTTTATAAAACGTGTTTCGTTATTCGATCGACTTCTCCGTAGTTGGAAACCTTAATCCTGGCTGAAGGCTTTAATTTATTAAAGCACCACCGGATAGTCCGGTTACTCGGCCGACAACCTCATGTATGTTGACCTGAGATATAACTTTCTCGAAAAAAAGAAATGTACTATCTGATTCTGCGTGGAGTTCTCAACGAGTTAAGTGTTCGCATACAAGGCCTAAGTATTATGTACCTACTTATTCTTAAATTGGTTTGATTTTGACCACCAAGCACTAAATTGAAAAGAAAAACAACATGTGTGTTTGACATGGATGATATGTGATTCTTTATGTCCCTACTTATGGCAAAATGTGTTTGCTGATATTAAATTAATGTCAATTTAACCCGTGTTTCTCCTATGTAAGTAAATTAGAACTGCCACAATCTACACGGGAGCCGAGCGAAAGAAGCGAGTGGTCACACTGTATCACAGCCGATCTACAGCGGTCGGCTGGTGATAAACCTAAGTTGGTAATTAGCTACGTGTGGCCAACATGGCCACCCGGACCAGATGTGTGAAGTTAGGTTCGAAATGCAACCAACCTCGCTCAAGCCTAGTTAGCAAACCTAGCGATACCACGCCAGTAGCTTGCGAGCACTCAAACCCAGTTGATCACATTTACTAAACACAATTAATCTAAACATACCAAGGTACCCACCTTGGTATGTTTAGATTAATTAGGTTTGCTTGAAAACTGTGACCAGACACGCATGAGCTAAACCTTTCCATTCGTGATAAATACGACCCATCGCCGATGGATTACAACCCTAAGAAACATAACTGCAATAAAAGGTTGTTAAAGATGTGTATTGTACATACATACATACATATATTTATATAAACTCACGCCCCTTCCCTTGAGTGTAGGCAGAAACTACAAAACGCCACCTGGTACGATCCTTACATACCACTTTTGCTTCGTTTACGTTCATTTATTGTAAATTTCGTAAATCTAACAACCGAGACAAATGCGAATCGGTTTTCCGATAGAACAAAAAATTATGTGAATTATAAATGTATGCTTACGAACAGACATGTTCCACTGCTTAGTCTTGGCCGCAAACCTGTAAGCATGTTTGTTGTTGTTTGGTTACGGTACAAGGAAGGATGAACTAAATTATGAGGAAGAAATGGAGAGATTTGGCCAAGGAATACGACAGAAAAGGCTTACCGAAAACAGCAACAATTAAAATAGATTTTTATCATCCACAAATTCTACCCTACAACTAGTACATATTCGATTAGAAAAGACCTATATCACCACAAATCTTGCAGCGCCTTTAACCCTATCTCAGAAACTTTTAGCAGGCAATTACTCCGGTCAGTGTCGCGGCAAAGATGGATTGTACGAATTACATCGAAGCCTTTCTACGGAACATCTGAGGGGTGTGGGGAACGAACATAGTGATGTAGATTTATGACGAGCCGCGACTCGCGAAAGCTGTCCCTACGTTTTATAGCGGTGTGTGTAGAGTATAGCACATTGGGTGTATATATGTTCTATGGGACTATAAATCACTGTACAAAATGGGCCCCCACTTAACGTTTTGTCGTGGAGATCGGTTCTGGGTTAGATGCGTGGAGGAATGATAGTAAAAGCAAATGTTTGTAGTTTGAAGCATGTTTTGTGTGTAATTTTAGTATTTTAATTTTCAGACTTTTTGATTATGCATATGTTCTTAAAGTCACAACAAAGCTTGTCATTTGTTTTTTTTTTATTTCTACTGAAATGTATGTACTTAAACATTTTAATATATCTAGTTACCTCAGGTAATCATGGTAAGAATATTTTCAATTTGCATAAGTACAGTAACTGCTTTAATCTCCAAGTAGAGTCCATTGAAACTAAACAGGCTACCTAACTACTTAGACCAGGAAGGCTAAATGACTGCGCGATAAAAGAACCAACACCCACAACGCTATTATAATATTTAAAGGCGTTTCTAACAAAATGTACGCAGTTTCCACTTTACCGACCCTTGGCATTTAAGACATAAAATGTGGGCTGTACTTGGTACCTAATTGGCTAGCCATTCGGAAAACGGCTTTCGATTAAAAATAGGCCACACGCGAAAAGGTAGTTGTAAAAGTGAAGGTAAGCTGTGCAAATGTATGTAATAAAATAATTAATGTCGCGCACAAGTGGTTTTTCATATCATTTCTTGGAATATAATTTACTTAGCTGTGTAATTTATTGCTTTAGCCTTGAATTAGAATTGTGTTTTCTATGAATATGTAGATGTAGGTATTTTTCCCATCCATTCCTTTATATAAGTGAGGGTTTCTATTACGTCGTTATTTATTGCTACAAATGCTACAAGGAATTATCTTATACCCTACTAAGCCTCAGTTGAAGATATTTTCCAAAAGACGTGCTAATAAATAAATAAATATTGCTGGACCATCCACACAGCATCATCTAGCCCCAAGCTAAGCAGAGTTTGTGTTATGGGTACTAGATGACTGATATACTTAATACAATACATTACATAGATAGATATTTTTTATTAAACATAGCTATTTTTTATTATACATAGCTATTTGCTATGAACACCCGGAACAAACCTTTGTAGATCGTACAAACATTTGTCCCGAGGCGGGAATCGAACCCGCAACCTCCTGCGTCGCAGGTGGACCTTCGCCTCTACGGTTTAGATAGACTACTAGTTCCGAAATCAAACGGAACTAGTCGAGCCATCCTGAAACATGTTTGCCCTTTTTTACAAACACTGTTACTATATAGTTTTGCACTGTTGCACTGTGCAAAAACAGCCTGCTTTTATTGAGGTCCCAGCCATGTACCCGATGGGTTTTCCCATCGGCAAAAATTACAAACTACAACTGCAAACCCTTTTAAATCCCTTAGGGGGATAGATTTTAAGGAATATTCCCTTAGGATGTACTCACATGCCTTTTAAAGGAACTCAACTAAATTTCATGCTTCTTAACCTGGTGGTGTTTATAAATGCATTTAAAATTTGTTTTAAGACGACCACTAGACCAGCGAAATAGTCATTATGGTCAGATATTTTGATATTGGTATATTTTATACTTAGTGAAACATTTAATCCTATTCATACTCTATAACATAACGCTTATTTTTTCCAAAGGGTGGAAAGGTGTAAAGTAGGTTCAGTCACTACATTTAGAAGTTATAAAATAGAGTAGACTCTTTATTGTGTGCCAAACAATCAAACAATTAAAAACTTTAAGAGCTTCTTAGTGTCTTATACTCTCCTGTAATAAGAGGTGAATCCAGAATTCTGTCTGCTTCTAACGCTGGGTTCAGACCAAGGGAAAGCAGGCGAGCAAATGATATCGAGTGATTTTCACCGACAGACAGCGAACGCTCTCCTGCCTTCACCGTTATGTCTACAACCCACACACAGTGAACGCCAGCGAAGCGTAACAACGTTCGGCGAACCAAACTGCACGCTAGAGAACATATGCATAATATACGTTGTCTGAACAAGGCATTAATATACTCCATTTTATTTTTTTCTTTCTGCATCACATTGTAACACTTAAGAGATTTAATATCTATGATCATTCTTTATTCTTTGTAGTCTCTGGAAAAGCCGACCTGGGAATCACACTCAGGACCATTACTGTAGATACAGCAATGGTCCCGAGTGTAGATAGTGTATTGCAATTGCATATAGATATATGCAATCGCGTTTGTAACCACTAAATCAATATTAGATAGGAATTTAAAACCTAAAAAAAAATATGTTTGCTAGCAAACAAATATTTACGTAACAAAAATGTTTTTAGTACCAAAAGTCATTTGGTAGTCATGAGATGTATTTTTCGTAGAATCACAAATACTAATTACATTTTTAGAACATAAATCTCTGACAATTAATTGCAAATCTTAATTATAAAAGAGATTATTTTTCGTTTTGCAACACTGGCTGAATATTCAACATCTTTTTGAAAACTAAATCAAAGGGAGGTCGTTATCTGCAAAGGCAATTTTCAAGTTTGGAATGAAAAAACACAACAGCCTGAAAGTATTAACGCAATAGGCGTCGAGACACAAAATTACGGTGTAGTAAGAAAGAACTTGCATATTTTATTTTAAAAAGCAAAGCTACATGAACTGATGTATATGCTAGACGTAATTAAAATGGTTGCTAATCTAGTTACATAATCTCTTTAGAGTTAATTCAACAAACTGTGATGATTTTAACTCGCACACTGTTTCATTGATTTGTAATTTAAAATGGTTGTATTTAAATGTAATAATAGTTATATTTAAAATTGTCAGTACTTTATCCACCCTTCTATACTTAATATTATAAATACGAACGTAACTCTGTCTGTCTATATGTTACCTTTTCACGCATTAACGGCTGAGCGTATTTTCATAAAATTTGGCACACAAATAGACCATGTCACTTTACATCCCGGTAGTACGTTTCCGTGGGCTCATTACCGACCTTCACGAGAGCGCAGCCGCGGGAAAAAGCTAACTTAACATAACATCACGACTGTATTCCCGGAAGGTTAGGCAAAGGTGCACCGGTAGTGACACCCACATTTCACCAGCTGTTCTTTAAGTCCCATGTAACAAGGGGGGTGAGCTTATTGCCATCAACTGGGCACAAATCCAGACTCCAGCTGTTAATGAGAAATTATAAAAGCCACTAAAAGAAGCCCGTTATTAACTAAAGCAGATACATCCAACTCTTAGAAGACTCAAGACCACATAGGAGCAATAAATATAATAGTATAGTAGCTTCGTAATACGTATGTATCTATGGATAGAACAATAAACTTGGGAAAGGAAACTTCGCGAAACATCGTCCTAATGTAGATAGGTCGTAGCTACTTATGTAATTACGAACTCATCTCGACTCCGACTCATCTCAATGAGTAGAACTTGTATTGTTTCACTCGGGTTGTTTACAAGTCCACGAACAAAATGTACTCTCAATAATAATCAATTATACACACAGAATCAGCTATGTTCTCCGTTGTTTAAAATACAGTGGAGAAAAATCCTTTTTTTTATTCGGTGGCTGCTACTTTTAATTCGATAATTGTAACTGTCAATAAGTATATTGAGTGTATAGAAAGCATACAACGTAAATTCTTGAAGTCCATGCATTATCGATGCTTTAAAAGTTGTTATCTTTCTTATAGTGAGTTACTAAAAAAATATAATCTGCTTCCATTGAATTCAAGGCGTACTTTTCATGACAACACATTTTTGTATGACTTATGTCATAACTCGTATGATTGCTTAGACATTGTTAACAAGCTGTGTTATATAGTTCCCAGAACATGCCATGGACGCGAGGTGCGCTCACGACCTGTATTCGCCACTACCTCTAGTCGTACAAATGCCGGCTTGCGTGCGCCTCTTCGTCGCCTAACGAGCAATTTTAATAAGAATTTCTGCAATTTAGATCTGTTTGCCTTACAGCATAGAAAGTTCAGAATCATGTTACTTAACGCGTTGAAAAATTAATTAATGTTCCTGTTTTTCCGCTTATGCGGCACTGTTTATGTTTATTTAGCTTAATGTTTTTTTTTAATATATAACTTCTTACTTTACTACATATTTATACTTATTCCACTTTAAATTGTAACAACATTAGTCTTAATTTACCAAATTATGTAATAGTGTATCTGTGGAGAACGTGGTTGATTTCACATTTGTATAATTTCTATATCTACCTTTTTGTAATTTTTTAATGTGTAATTGTTTGTTTTCCCGAATTAATAAAATAAAATAAAATAAAACTGTTTTAGTACTGGGAAGTCAGAAGCCCGAAAGTCTGACAACCAGTTTACCAAGGGGTATCGTGTTGGCCAATAACTGGGTTGTGGAGGTCAGATAGGCAGTAGATCCATGTATTCAGCTGCATCGGTTTAAACTGGACGCAGACCCCAACATAGTTGGGAAAGAGGCAGATGATGAATTGAAGCTGTTTTAGTAATTATTATTTTTTCGAATAAATGATAATTTAAATTTGAAATTGCCACTATTTTTTATCTCTATCCAAATATTGTAATTGTGAATGAAAGTTTCTAGCCTAGTTTATACAATGGTTTTGGTATCCAATATTATAACAAAACCAATTGGTATTTATTTTCGTATTGCAATTTATATGAAAGTAGGTCAAACAAAACAATACAATACAATGTCTATTGGTACATTTTGCCAGATCCATACCAAATGTTAGAAAACGGCCAGAATTATCTGTTTCTGGTTGGTTTTGAAGTTTTTGTTTCTGTTAGTAATGTTATTTTTTAAAGAAAAAACCTATGGGACCCGTCATATACCGTACGCAGGATAATATATAATATACCTATCTTACCACATGAGGACCAGTTTGGCAATTTTGTCGCTTAGTACAGAACTATTAACTGTAAAAACGACATGTGAGTGTAAAAATGACACAAGAGACATTTGCCAAAAACATTTAGCTCATAGAATTCAAAACTGTAAGTAACTTATTTACACAGAATCGTCTCGTGAATGTTTGTACCTAATTCACAGGTCTGCAATGGTTTTCCTCTCTGAGATCTGATTAACGTTTTCTATAGTTTCTGATGTGCTGATTACGAGAAAAATAATAAAAAAATTCTATCACGTCAGGATTCTTTGATATTGAATATTTAAGATTTTAACTAAAAATGTCTGAGCGCATACATTTTAAAATCTATAAAACGTCACTTAATTACTTCAGCTTAATTTTTATTGCATTTAATTAGTTTAAGACGACATAGAAATGAATGCAAATCAGTAATTTGTTAATTACTACATAATAAGTGTAAGTAATTCGCATTAACCATTTCGAAAACGGGTCATTTTGGCTTCATTTAGTAATGAGCTCATTAATACACGATGTTTAGGTGATATTGCCTAATTGTTGTTAATGTTGTTCAAAAAGGGTATAATGAAGAAAACAAAAGGTTTTTTTTGTATAAGTACCTACTCTGAATTAGAAAACTAACAGTCGAAGTGCGCATCTTGCAACCTAAACTTTAAAATGTCGTCGCGAAGTTGTTTAAACTCTTCGAATTGTTTTTGTTATATTTGCGGGAAATTCATGGTGATAAAACAACGAAACAACATTACAGACTATGTGAAAAATATTTACAAAAGTTATTTTGGACATTCTATAAGTAACCAAGACAAAACTTGGACACCTCAAAACTCAATGATGTCGAGTTACAAGCGTGGAAATCATTTAAGGAAGTGGTAAAAAACTTTTTGGGGAACAATAAAAGCTCGGACTATAAAGAAATAGTAGCCAAAATGATAACGAATTTTGGTGTAATGGGTTGTAATATGAGCGTTAAACTTCATTTTCTGAATTCGCACATTGATTACTTCCCAGAAAATCTAGGAGCCGTTAGCGAAGAACAAGGTGAAAGATTTCACCAAGATTTAAAAGAGCTTGAAGTCAAGGAAGATGGAATGTCAGCATGATGGCGGACTATTGTTGGTTGTTGAAGCGTGATGATCCAAACCGGAAATATAAGCGAAAATCGCACAACAGAAGCTTCCAGGAAAAAAGGACCAGGTTCCACAAATAAAATTTAAGTGTATTTTAACCCAGCAATAAGTTGTTATTACGTGTTAATAGTTTTTTAAGTTAAAAATTAAGTACTTTTTTAAATATATAATTTTTTAAGTGAAAACTTGTCTTTTTTCTCAATTTTCTATCTGTAGCTTTTTTGAAAAATCAGGAGGTGATGGAGAAAAACTAAGTACATATTCGTAATCAGCGCATCAAAATACTCCAGAATCAGCTATCAAATTCCAGAGAGGAAGTTATGACCTTCATTTTGCAGGCCTGTGTTATTATTTGTAAATAAGTTGTTGGTGTGCCTATATAAATAAATAAATAAATAAATAAATAAACACAGTGTTACAATTTGTAAGAGACCGCACATCCCTTCAAACGTCAAAACAAATACGACAAATATTTTTGAACACTTTTTTTGAATTGTTTTCTAATCTATATATTCGAAAGAACACATAAAATTCAACAAACGGATAACATGCTGACTATGCTTTCTGTAAGCAAAATCCGCGCAGGGTTGTGGATTTGCGAATATTGCCCGGTTATACAATACAATACAAATGCTGATTATAAATGTTTATATAAGACTTTGGGAGTCACTTAGATACTTGTAATATACATAAACAAGCTAACTATGCTACTCTCAAAATCTTCCCGAAGTTGCATTGTAGCAAACTTCCTAACAAAGTTTATTTTTATGACGCAATTTTAAGCAATAATAGTCGTAAAAGTCCAAGCAAACGGCATTATGCTTTTTACGCATTCAAAACAGTAAAATAAAAACTTATACTCGGACTTTTAATTATATGTATGTATTCAGTAACTTCGTTTTTGACAGTTGGAGTGATACCAGTTTCTGAATATAAATAATGTTAGGAGATAAAAAAGCATGAGCAAAATTGGTTTTATTTACCCCATACGCCTGAAACATCAACTATAAAATGAGTGAATTATCGATGAATACATGCCTTATGTATTCATCGATAATTCACTCATTTTATAGTACACTACACGAAGTGTAATAAAATAAATGATAATCCATTTGGAATAATTGTTCTCTGGGACCAACCCCGTAATCGGCGATTTTTTATTACTATTTTCACCATTCATCATTTTCGTTCACTATCCCAGCACTTTGAGTTTTAACGTGGTATTTTTGTGACAAGCCCGCCACACTATTCCCAAACCACTGCAACTCCTAAAAACCAGAATCAAGAGTGAGACGAAACAATGAAGCCCAACGCGTCCCGGAGAAACGATTCAACTGTCTTGGATCCCGCAACGAAATTAATCAGAAAAGAACAGCGGAGGAGTTGGAAAAATACACAATCACGAATTATTATTATAAGCGTGGGTATCACTATTTTACTTTTAGCTGTAAAGACACGGGATACGATTAAACATAAAAGTATTGATTTTGTCGGACAGATCCAACTTTATCCAGCATAACTCTTGTCAACCCGAAGAAAATTTAGAGCAATATATATTCCTTTCTGTTTCGTAAATCTATCTCGATAAAGGGAGAATAGTAGGACGCATATAAGGTGTCCAAATACATAACTAACCTAGAAAAGTAGTCAAATGAAAGTCAGACAGGTTAACGGTTTCATTAAACACCTTTATTGGAGAAACTAGACTGACTGTCCAGTCGTTAAACCAGCCTATATCCAGAAGATAACAACTTTTATATTACTTCGAACCATTACTTGGCAACAACAAAAAAATAAATAAAAATTACAGAGTGATTCAGCTCAATTTAATAATGGAACACTTATTTAAGTTACTGCTAGTGATTCATAATTTTAGCTCAACTTACTAAATTAGTTGGAATAGAAAAGAACCATTGTTTTTAATTATTTCAATTAGTATAATGTAGTTCTTTGTTCAAATACCTACTGTAACACAGAGTTAATTGAGTCAAGATAATTGAGTTATAGGGTAGGTTACTTCAGGTTACACAAGCTAAGTTCTATGAATCTGACTGGTTCGCTCAATGCTAGCCCATCAAATCGTTGAATTCTTTCGTAATTCCGAGAATTCTGGAATGTTAGTGGTTTGAATTCAAATCGTACCAGGACATAGTTCTACTTGGTAATCGGTAAGGTGTTTGATAAAGGCTTATCGTGGCAATATGTGTATTTAGAATGTACCTACAGACGTGTATGAACAGGTTATTATTAATTAAATTCCTTTTATTTTTCGTTTTTTCAGTGGAGCAGTTAATAATAATGTATTTACGTTACAGTGGCATTATGTCAACTGCTCATCACCTTTTACAAACATACAAAACTTAAAAATCAATCATCCCCTATTTCCTACTCTTAGGGGTGGATAACTTTTTTTCAAACATCAATGGGTGAATGAAAATATACGTGTCGAATTGAGAACCTCTTTCTTTTTTTTCGTCGGTTAAAAACACTGGTGAAACTCTCATCAGTTAAGATAAAAATGAAGAAAGAAACGAACAATATAAAGATATAAAAAAGAAGCATAGCCCAAAGTTTTGTTATGAAATATAAAATGAAAATACTTCTGGGTAATAATAAGCTGTGGTCATTAGGAATTTCCTTTGGGCGATTTATCTACATATATTCGCTTGGGTGAAATTAATACAAATAACAGTCAGGTTGGGGCCACCTTCAACGGCATCCTGGGGGCATTCCCGATGAAGTTGGATTGTCGGTACTGTGTGTGATGTTATTTTAAATTTAAAATCTAATTTCTGCGTAGTAGGTATTATTTAATTCAGCACAATTCAGTTGTAACAGGAATTCATTTTCGGAATCTAATCCGAGAACTTTCGTTAAAGAGTGACTAACTGAACTATTGAGGTCACCAATTCTCTACTCTACATTTTCTAAAATCAACGTTAACGCGAGCAAATACCTGGGCTAAAGCTAGTAGGACTATGATTTTGAATTATACAGAAAACTAAACCTTTTCAAATTTTTAAGCTTTGGCCGTAAAGTGTAGTTACAGAATATATAATTAAAAGGTTTTCGTTCATAAATAGGTAGCTCAAACTTAACGTGACCTGTATTTCTTATCGGTTTTTCTGGGTTAAAAATATTAAGCTGTTCCTTACATGTTTACTCGTACCAAAATACGTGCAAACATTAACCAATGAAGCAGATGAGTTTTTTTACGCGATTTCCGCATTTGGTTTCTTAGTACAGACGCCAGCACATCAAGCTATCCTAAACTGTCAAATGTTCCCAATTGAACATGAACATTATCCTTCTGTAACAAAGTTAACAATCTATCAAAGAAATTTGACAGACTGGGGTAGCTTTATGTGTTCGCCTCTGTACAAGAAGTTAATTGTGATGAGAACATTGAATCCTATGAAGGTTCTCAGTTATTTCAGTGACGCTTTGTATAAGTTGTTAAATGTTTTGAGTTACTACTTGGACACTAACGAAGAATTAAATTTAGTAGAAATCCCTAGTAAAAAGTAGCTAGAGTACTCTGTTCGCCCACTGTAGCCCCCGCCATCCTCTTCGAAACGTAAACAAAAATAAAATAAACAAAAAAACGCATTGCGACTGAGACCACGAACTGTGACCGTCTATGTTAAAACCATCGCTGTTACAGTGTGAGAGAGAGATAGAGCTATCCAGGACGAATGCACTCTGCCTTTTTCACAACGGAACAATGATGGCAGATCGTACTACGAACCTTGATCGTTATTATGTGGTCAATAAAGAACTTACAAAAAGAAAGCTTACTAACAAGTAAAATATTGATTCCAAAACATTTTTTTAAAGTTTTCTTTTTACCAATTGCTATCTAAGAAAATAAAAGTGTATATTGTTTTGGGGAAAAGGAAAAATTGAAGTCCGCCTATTGTCTGTTACATCTTCCTAATGGATTCTGAGTTCTACATTAATTTAATGGTATGGAACAGACGTCAGAATATTAATAAATAAAATCTTAATTTTTATTGACAGAATCATAAAGTCTTTCAAGGGTAACTGAAATATTCAAGGCTGGCAACATATTTATATGTGTGTCACCTGCCGACACGAAAAGACAGACAAGGTGAAGAGATTTTATCGAGGGACTTAGGTTATCAGATAAAGTGACTATATAAAAAAATGCCTTGTCATAGCTAATTATAAGTACTCGTATATGACTTGTTATATTCCACAGTAACACAAGAAGAAAATGCGGGTAGATACTAAAACCTTTGGACCTCCATGAAACTGTTTGGCATGTTACGAGATAAACACTGATTCATATTTAGAATATGAGGAGATAGAGTAGACAGCCGTTGGTTTACAGGCGTTTTAATTCAATATGTCAGTAATTCATTATTATGTGAAAAACCAGTATATATACACATACGCTTTTCGTTAATAACCCGTTACCTCAGGAACATTAGGTTTCTATAGTTGGCACGTAATAGAAAAGATAAAGTAGAACCACTTAGATATAAAAAGAACCACTTAAGTATAAAATAGCTCGTTTTTCTGTAGAATTTTGTCAATGATAGAGCGAGTTGCTCTGGAAATGTATTGATTAAAACAAAACGTATAAAAGGAAATTTATATAAGATTATTGTGAACGAATAACCAGTCCTTTACCCATTCATTAATAAGGACTTTTGTCCGCTAGTAAAACTAACATATTAATCAAAAACAATATAATTAAATTAAAATTCCTCACTCTTGCAATAAAGCAATGTTTCTGAATAAACTTCATAATTAAAAATATATATTAATTTAACATTATAAAGGTGTTCCTAAATTTCAAATGAAACATTTAAATACTTCGCAACATTTCTAATTAATAGTTTAACTAACAGCCAAATTATTTTTTTGACAGTTTAAAAGCAAAATATTTGAATGAGTAATTAAGATGTTTCAAATTCTTTCGAAGTTCAGTCTCAACGGTAACTTATGTTGAAAGGTATTATAATTTATATTCCGTTCAATAAGAACATATCCATACTAATATATTATTATAAATAGGAAAGTGTGTGTCTCTGTTTGTCTGTCTTTCACGCATAAACCACTGAACGGATTTCGATAAAATTTGGCAGTGAGATAGATTGCACCCCGGGAAAATACATAGGCTACTTTTTTATATCAACTAACCACGCGGGCGAAGCCGGTGGCGGGAGCTAGTATATAATAAATACTTTCACTCGATAAGATACGTTATTTCCGCCGTATTTCAAGTCACATGTTTATAAAATCTGAACCCTCTTGTGCCTGACACAATAACTTAACTAGAATTCAGCAACAAAATTATGAAACTCTTACACAACATGTTGTCGTACTCCATTTTAATTTAACAAACATCTAGCCCACATGACATGACGTAACAACCTGTAAAAACAAATTGCAAAAGAAAACAACAACAGTTGCTTCATAATAATATGTTCGCTCACGGTCCGTTGAGAAAATGCTTTCGCATTCAACTGGAGTAGCTACCCTGGCATTGTGGGGGTCAATGCGCCCTGCACCCTGCCACCTAACTACCCGACAGGGAAAAACAAGTGAAGACGCCATATGCATATACCTAGGTATATACCGCCGTCGGTATTCAATGTACATGACTCCATTTTTCGCCGTTGCACAAGATCTACTTTGTCGAGCTAGCAAGCTTTTACGTAATGCGACAGTTTTAAGGTTCATGTTTGCTGTCTAAGTGAGTCATACGTTTCAATGGTGGAATGACAATGAATATATACAGTGGTGTGTTTAGGAGTTTGTTTTGTTGTGAAAAATAATACGTTTCGGTGAAGATGTTTGCTGTAGAACGCAGTGGAGTTGAAGTTTCATTTTATAAGCTTCTTCATCTTGAGTTCTGTTTGAACCAAATTATATTTACTCGAGTATTTATGTTTGTGCGTCTGATAAATTAAAAATTTAATTTTAATGTACCTTTTCTCATAGGTGAACGGGGGCAACAAACTCTTAGCTCAAGTCCTGAAGCAACACAGTCCGAGACAAAGCGAAATATTAAAACTCACATCAAACGAAAGAGTTCAAAGATGGCAGCAACTCTAACCTCTATCGCACAAAAAGGTAGTAAAAGTATAATAACTCTTAAAATTTCAGTGTCAAGTCTACAAAAAGCTTATCAAAATGACAATAAATTCGGTTAAATCACTTAGAAATTACTCAAATACTCAAGCTTGTTTTACGACATGAATAACTTTGAGGCGAATTAAACGTAATCTTTTAGTGCTTGAAAATCTGTCTCGAGAAAATTCGGTGGCTATATTATATATATGTGTGTAGCACAACTAGCAATTACTACTAATCGCTTGACGACTGGTCGCCGGTCGTAGCTCCGTAATGGAGTCATTAGGAGAGCATAGTGAAGCGTGACCATCTTACGTGATTGGGCGTCGTTATGCGTAGATTTGACACTCGGGTGACTAAATTCTTGCCTACTATGTCGTGTTTTGCGTTGATTTATTGCCACGTTTTATTAACGGTCACTTTTGGGTAACATAGGAATAGGTGTATACATAAAAGCGGGCTAAAGAAAACTAGTGCCGTAAAGATCATAATGACTGGTTCGTCCAATTATAATGACTGATTTATCCACTTCAATGAATATTTCCGGTTTTATACTTAATATGTTTTTACACATTGCGTCATTAGTGTTTTGAAATCAGAACACATTCATTTGTTTTTTGTCACAAAATCAAATGACTTCGTTTTAAATTCTGAGACATAAATATTTATACATTAATAGGTGAAGCGTAAACTACGGATCCCTTTTGAAGAATATTGCGCGCACAAAGGAATGTGAGGGATGAGAGAGAGGTCTAGTAAAGTGTATATGGAGAATAAGTTAAGAAAGCTAAAACAGTCGATTTGGACTTCTGAGTGACCACTGTTACATATAATTTCTATCTTCCAAGTGTTGCTGACTTTGCAGTCCAATAGGAAATGTTCTTCTCAAACTATAACGTTTATTTAACCTTACTTATTGGACCTACTATCAGTGTACTTTATTCATATCTATAGGTGACACTATTTGTGTTTTCCTCAAAAAGTTAAACCAAAATGGCGACGATTCAGAAATCGTTTTACTAACATATCGTTTATGTACATACGCCAGCACATCAAGCTATCCCAAAATCGCAAATTTTCCGTATTGAGCATGAACTTATGCAATAAAGTTAAATTAACAGATTTGAGAAATTTGGCCTCTGTACATCGAGCATTCGTGCTAGTCACAAAGGATAACCACACCAGATGCTTATGTACATCTGTAGGGCAATGAAAACAGAGCGTACAGCTCTTTATTACAAGCTGTATATTAACTTGCAATGTTCGTATGTAAGTTGTCGCCAAAAATTTGAAGCGATTTTTTGCTATAGACGACGACGAACGGAGACAAAAAATATGTCTAGACCGTATCATTGTTTTATGGGATAAATGGTTAAATAACGTGTTGGAGGTTGTACCAATTTACGCGAAATAGCATTTTACGTCGATTAGCATTCAATTTTATTTTAAATGTGTGTTTTTGTATCTTTATCATTAATTGTATGCTCTCGAGTAAAATGTAGCGAACTTACTATATTATTATAACATCCTATTGTAAACCTATATTTACGAAAAAATTCGATTGATAAAAACTTAAAATCGTAAAAAACGTACTTAGAAGGTATTGGTAATTCGAGGTCGATATACTTTGACATCGAGACACATAAGTAGTCTTCCATAATCCAGACAGGACTTAATCCTATCTCGAACACAAACATTTTCGTAGAGATAAACATTAATTTACCCCTAAAACATCCCAACAATGTTTTTTAAGAATGTGTTAATGAAGACCCTTTCAGCTATTACCTCAAAACTCCAATATTAGTTCTCGAAAATATTTTCAAAGGGAACATTTTGTGTGGAAGTTTAGAGTAGAGATATTTTAACCACCTCTTTAATCTTTAAAACGGTTTTCTTAGGTCGGTAAAAATAACACATTAACACATACTCACGCTTTATTCCCATGGGGGTAGGCAAAAACTACAGAAAGCCACTTGCTTCTTAAATATACCTTGTTTTTCCTTACACTAAATACGTTAATAATACATTTTTATTAAACCTTAAAACTTAAAACTAAACTTTTGGTTCATAATCAAACAGTTGGACAAAAAAAATCAAATCAAATCAAACAAAAAATAAAAAAGAAATCACGGTGTTTTCCTTCACCAATGTAAGTGATGCCTTGGAAAAACTTAGAAAGTATATATGAATTCAAAAGACACATTGGCTGTTACCAGAATTTTTACAATCTCATTTTAGGTGAGAGCTTACCACTGCGACATCACGACCTTAATGAATTTGAACTTTATAAGTACTTTACACTGGCTATCTTTATATCACACCCACACTCGTTAATATTACGTCTAAAAGCTTACACTCCTGTAAATGTTTGAACACAGAGCTGTTGCCTCGGCAGCCATTCCTAGAACCGTTTTGTTAGTAAATAAATACTGCATGGTAACGGCGTGGAATCGATTTGAGAGCGGATTACACGATCATCGGTATCGGATAACTTAGTCGGCATTTTGAGATCTTTTCGATGCTTTAGAATTTAAAATGGTTTTGATTTTATTAAAACTGTTTACACTCCATATAATATAAGTAGTGAAGTTGAGGATGTTTCTAAACTCATACGGAAGAATAAAATCACGCCAAATAACGATGGCGAGGTGAAAAGGAGCGCATAAAACATAAACTTACGCCTCTTTTTCATGGGGTAGGTAGAAACTTGACGGTACGGTTGGCGCAATGGTTGAGCTATTGACTGCTGCGCTTCGTGTCGAGGTTTCGATTCCCGCACGGAACAACAGAACAAAAGGTAGCTAGATCCGTAAAAAGGTTATAAATAAAGTCTCTAATTAAAAGCAATCCTTGGAGTTATTCTAACAAATTCACTTCCTTCCAAAAGTGAACTTTTAATAAAATATTTTTAAAAATGTATAGGAGGCAAAACTAGGTCGTTTCCATTAGGAGCGGCCAGAAATGAAAAGTTTATAAAAACCTGTGGTTTTAATAATCAGGGGCGGAAGTGACTTTGTGAAGTCCTCTGGGAATTGACCGTCAAAGGTCGTTTTTGTAATTCATCATAAGTTACTTTTTTGTTTCATTTCCGGAACGAAAGGCTAAAATAAAAGTTACGCGAACATCTGAAGATGGTATTTTTTGCTGAAACATTTAGTTTTATTTATAAATGAGATGATGTTCTTAATTTACGTATTTTTTTAACATTGAATTGTGAAAAATAATCTTTAGTAGTTTTATTTATTTAGGTAACATTTTTACTTGAATTATAACGGTTGAAAACCAATTAACAGTCACAGTCTATACATTTGAAAATATTAGCTGCGCCCCGCGATGTTACCAGCGGTTCAAAGTCTACATTATACGATTCGAAATTCCTTCGTAACAAAGTTCATCTTAATCCATCCGGCGTGAAGAAGTAACAAACATACACACACACAGAACGACAAACTTTTGCAATAATAACATTAATTAAAGACACAGCTTAAGTACGCCTGATAATCAAATAAAATTGAGGTGAATACTTTTTGTAGGTAACTTAGCGTTTAAAAAATAGAAATTGTATATTTCAAACGACTACAACTACAAATTATTGAATGTCCCACACATTCAAAAATTTGTAGTTGTAGACGTTTGAAATATACAATTTCTATTTTTTGTGTGTGTGCATGTTTAGATGTGTTTGTTTATATGAGTGTGTGTGTGAGTGTTTATGTTAATGTGCATCTGTGTGCGTTTAAGGTGTTAAGTGCAGTCACGGTGCGACACAGGGGCACAGAAAACAGCCTGTGCTTTCTGTCGCGGCAATAATTGTCTGGGACAAAGAAATGAGCCAACTCAGCATGTAGGTCAGGCGCGTCAACGGTGCCACGGAGCGTGCAGGCGAGCTGATGTCGTGCTCGCCTTACCCTGAACAAGTTATATCCTTGGCCACCCAGTAAAAAAATCGTTTGTTAGAGATGAGGATAATAGTCATGTTTCCTTCATTCATAAAGAGACCATCTTCACTTAAATGCTATTTTTTACCAAAGAACAAAAGAAATTAGAGATATGGTGAAATGTAGGTATTAATATAGGTGCAACTCTGCCCAGCCCTTCGAGGATTACAGGCGTGATGTTTTGTATTTATAAAACTTTTTTTAGCCTGTTCTGTCCCACTCCTGGGAAGGCGTCCCCAAAAGACCTTCCAAGTATTCTTTTTCCGTTCCACCTCGTGCCATAAAACGTATTTAAAAATCTACGTACTCAATGAGTTATTTTAAAATTTAACGTTTCTGGAAATTTTAAAAACAGCTATGGCTTTTGCTGAAGCAATGTCAACAATCATTTTTAGTGAATTTCAGCATTCGTGTGACCCATTTTATGTAGACCAGCTTAATTATATGAAAATAAGTGAAATACACATCAGCGGCGGTTAGTGAATATAGGAGAAACTTTAACGACATAAATGTAATGAAAACAGTGCAGAACTAAAGTCAAAATCAAAGCATTTATTTGTGTGATGTTTGGTGATATAACAGTTCTTATATAATTATATTCATCATCATCATCCTCTTGCCCTTATCCCAATTTCATTTGGGGTCGGCGCAGCATGTCTTCTTCTTCCATACATCTCTATTTCCCGTCATCTCAGAAGTCACCTCCTTCTTAGCCGTATCAACTTTCACACAATCCAACCATCGTTTTCTGGGTCTCCCTCTACTCTTGTAACCCTCTACATTCATACTCAAAACTTTCCTCACAATATGATCCACATTCCTTCGCATCACGTGTCCATACCATGACAGCCGATTTCCACACAACTTCTCTGCCACAGGCGCCACTTTCAGACTTCCTCATATACACACAATATTTAAACGTCAATGTCAAAATATCGTAGAGTTATCAAATTTTTAATGGACAGAAATGACAAATTAAGTTACAATTGGCAATCAAGCAATCAAGCAAATAATGATGGATTGCTAGCGGTCACATCAAGTAATTGCATTAAAATATTAGACCACAATTTAACGCACGACTGTTGTATGCAAGTTGGTTACACTCTGGACTACCGACCAATTTGGTATACACATAAAATGTTTGGGCTTACAAAGTTGTGACTTTAAGATAACAAAGTTGGTTGTTGTAAGTTGTTGTAAGGTAAATCCTAAGTCAATTAATGTTCAAGGGTATGGGGATTATGGTCATATCCATGTACCTAAACGGGACAAAGCATATCCTACAAAAATAAATCTTTCACAATTAAAATAAAACAAACTACAGAAATTAAAAATACAAATATTATTGTAGCTTTTATAAAATCTATGAGTATTTTTTACAACCACGTTGAATTAATTTTTTTGTAATGAATGTCACCTGAATATTAAAAATCTGGTTTTATTACCTCTCACGGGATCTATGGGATAAGTGTCAGAAATCCTTTGAAAACTGAAGTTTCGGCATCTCTTCCAGGATTACGGTGAACAGTTATAAAACCGTGAAAATCATAATTTTAGTCAATATCTCATGAGATTTCTACATTGAGTATATCGAACAAAGCATCGAAACGACGCGCGACTGTAAAATACCGTTGTTATTCTCGCGAAAATGAGTGACAGGTTGCCATATTGAATATTCGTAAAAGTCATACGTCAAAACTGATTTACAAATAGACATATCAATTTTTTGAACAACTTTTATAACGATAGCCTTGCTGGAATTTTACTTTTAAAATGTATTTCAAAATATTGTATTTTTGTAAATAATCACTGAACGCTTGGCAGCATCGCGCAGACCAAGACGAAGATACAAATACAAAAATACAAAAAATACAAAATAGTTTATTGTGCTAAATAGTAAGTACATTACATGTATGTGTAATATAGTTTTTTTACAGTCGTGGTAACTTTTATCGTATACATAATAGTGTTTGTTAATTTTATTATACAGCTGACTAGAGCGTTTATTAAATTGGTTGGATGCAAATCTAGTTTTAGTTTGGGGAACTTGGAGAACTAAATCTTTTCTCCTTTTAGATTTTTCTTTATCATGATATGGTAGGGTTTTATGTTTTTTTAACATAATTTGGAGTATGTACAGTTTTCTTACAGAGTGTTATTATTATATATATTATATATATAGTATTACTTATTTGGTATAAACTTGAAGTAGAAAATCTTTTATTTTTAAAATACATCAGTTTTATTATTGAAGATGGACGAACAATCTCTGCAATAGTAGATATGTTAGTACAGACGTCAACATATCAAGCTACCCCAAACTGTCAAATTTTTCCAATTGAACATGAACCTCCTTTCTATTGCGTTATAGCAATAGAAATGAGGTTCATGTTTGTTGAAAATCTATCAAAGAAATTTGACACATTGTAGCTTGATGTGCAGCTGGCCTCAGTACATCTTAATTAATTAATTATTTGCGACCATTGCATTGCAGATTTAGAAAAGTACTGCAGGCAGATTGGTAATTTGAGACTTAATTTAATTATAAACTCCCGTTTTCCTTACGTTATTTTCTTTCACCGATATCAATGATGTCTAAAATAAACTTAGAAAGTACTTAATTGAAAAAGTCATATTGGAACTTGCCGGGATTTGAACCCACAACCTCGTGCTTGAGAGGCAAAACCTTAACCACTTGGCGATCATGACATTACAACATGTTAAATAAAAACTATCCTACTTTCACATTGTCCCACTCAAGTTTTCCACAAAACACATATTACGGGCGATAGTCTGTACACTTACAAAGTGCACAAAAACTGTCCTAGTTGATTCCCCTCGCGTCCTCGCTTACCCACCATTACCGTAATACATTGCTCATTGAATTTCTGAGTAGGTACATATATTTTTTGCTGAATGATGACCTAAAAGTAGCTTAAGCTCGCTCGGTAATTAGGACATGTTACGGCCAGGTTATTGTTCAAATGATCAATGAAGAAGCAATTAAGGTCCAAATTTGGCGTTTTGTAAGTATTTTACCACATCGACTGCTGGGGAGTTGGTTCCGCCACTTCTTCTTCCCAGCAAAACACTAGGAAGTGGTGAAGGTTTTTGGTGGACTGTCTTATGTAAACGTTTTGACGTTCAAAAACTGTTGCTTCTCAGCCTAATTTGAATAAATGAATGTTGATTTTGACTGCGGCGGCTTATTTTTTACATCCAGACAGGGCTATTCCTGAATAGAATCACAAAAATAAATACCTACGTACGTTACGCGTTCGTTTTATTTATTTCGCAAAAATCCGATTATTTTCAAAGGGGCTCATTAATTCACCTGGTAAAACTACAGTGACTTCAATAACTACCTACCTAATCGTCATTTGACGAACTATTAGGCGTAGACAAATAAATAGGAAAGACTTCAATGGACCTCGCTTAGCTCAATCCAAAACACTTTATTACTGATCTTCTCCTTTTCAAACTAAGATCGTGAAAACGCTTGGGGCGGTCGACTAAAAGTTAGTAAACGCACTATGTAGTGAATAGTGTGGCTGTAACCCTTTCCTTAAGCCTCTTTTTACGATCATGGGAGGGAAACCAGCTGATAAATTATATGCTTTTCTGACAGCAACTGATATGTTGTTTATTTTCCTGTCTCCGATTTTTTATCAATTCCTTTTTCAAAAAATACGTTACCCCGGACTTGGAATTTCTCCTGTGTCGTGGGTGCGTTTACAAACATTTAAACTCACATACATGAACAGCCAGATCGGGAACAACCTGTAGCCCATACAAAGATTTGTTCCGTACGGGAATCAAACCCGAGACACGCGGCGATGCAGACTATCATTCAACCACTGCGCCAACCGTGCCGTCAAATCTTAATATTTTCTTGCCACTGCAAGGTTAACCTCTATTCATGCTGAAAATGAATGATCGTCATGCACCCTGCTCACATACCAGACATTTTATTTCATGAGGTATCTTAAAACGGGGTGAATTGCAACAACATTTAGAAGGGAACACAAAAACATTGTTTGATACATACCTTTGATAGACCTTCAATTTTTTGATGAATTGAAATTAATTATCTTAGTCACCTTTTTAGTTACAAATAATACAAATATTTGTTCCGGGTGTTCTGTGTATTTGCTATGTATAATAAAAAATATCTATCTATGTAATGTATTGTATTAAGTATATCAGTCATCTAGTACCCATAACACAAGCTCTGCTTAGCTTGGGGCTAGATGATGCTGTGTGGATTGTCCAGCATTATTTATTTATATTGAATTAACGTGAAAAGTTTTGTTTCTCTTTTAAAAAAAAAAATGTCTGTTTTTTGTTTTGTTTTGCGTCTTTGTTCTACTGTTACTGCTGACTGACGGATTATGAGACGGTGATACGTCAACACCAAAAAATATTAAATTTACACTTTAATTCAGAACGATACGAGCCAGTAGTGAGGTATAAGTCAATACATTGAATTATGCAAACGAGGTGAAAACAGCAAACTAGGTAGTTTTAGGTAGATATTAATGAGGTCACTAAGGCAAAATGAGTACCAACGTAACATTTACGGAAGGCGTCAATATCGTGCTGATGAAAAAAAATGTTGTGATGTTTATGCTATAATTCTCTTAACTGCAATAAAAACTCTTTAATAAAAAGCATTTATTTCACGAAGACTATTACAGGCACTTTAGAATGTCAAATACAAAAGAATAAAGCTACAGTCGCCGTCACAAGGCATTATAACTTGTGAAATACTGTAGTTGCACATTCCAGTAGGTAGTCACTATTGAGAAGTATGGGCGAGAAACTTCATGGACACTCTTTTAAATCATTATAATTTTACAGAATCTTCGTTAAATCTTTCATGTTGATATTATACAAAGGTGATAACGATGTAGAAACAAGTGCACATTAAGAGCGTCCAGAGTCATCATCTGCCTATCCTTTTCCCAACTATGTTGGGGTCGGTTTCCATCCTAACTAGGTGTAGATGAATACCAGTATTTTTTATGAAGCGACTGCCTATCTGACCTCCACAACTCAGTTACTGGGCAACACGATACCCCTTGGTAAGACTGGCTGTCAGACTTTCGGGTTTCCGTACTACCCGTAACGACTGTCAAAGATCTATAAATGACAACCAGGACCAACGGTTTAACGTACTTCCCGAGGCACGGAGGAGTCTCGATGTTTCGAACGGTCACCCATCCTCAGACAGGCCTCGGCAAGCGT
This sequence comes from Phlogophora meticulosa, assembly GCA_905147745.2. Lineage (NCBI taxonomy): Eukaryota > Metazoa > Arthropoda > Insecta > Lepidoptera > Noctuidae > Phlogophora > Phlogophora meticulosa. Next base: position 7,005,621 of record LR990526.1, on the reverse strand, counting down.
AGCTTAACCTTCGATCAACCCGTGAGGCTGTTTTTATTTAGCCACGACCTCCTCGAGAGAGTCCAGAGTAGAAAGATAAAACCAACAATTAAAAAATGAGGTAATTAAATAAAACCGTGGCAGCTAACAGATGACCAGTCCCCAACTGACAGCGCCCGTTCACGAATAGTTTATGTTCATTGGAGTGTAGAACATACTCGCACGTGAAACACTTTTTCAACGACGGATGTGGCGCGACGGGCGAAGGTCCGCCTGCGAAGCAGGAGGTTGCGGGTTCGATTCCTGCCCTGGGACAAATGTTGTACGATCTACAAAGATTTGTTCCGGGTGTTCTGGGTATTTACTATGCATAATAAAAAATATCTATGTAATGTTTTGTATTAAGTATATCAGTCATCTAGTACCCATAACACAAACTCTGCTTAGCTTGGGGCAAGATGATGCTGTGTGGATTGTCCAGAATTATTTATTTATTATTTTCTTTGGGTTGCAGAACAGTTAGTAGGTATCTTCTAACAGTCACCCTCAACGCTATAATATTTAACACAATTTGTTACCACTGATGTGCGGTTGTCGACACCAAAGTACCTATCAAATGGGCTAAAGTAAATTTTTCAATCAGACACAGCACAATGATATAACGAAGTCTCATTACTGCAAAAGTCACTTGATACATTCTAAAATCCCGAATAAACATTCCTAATTTAAATTCAAAATTCAAGTTAGTACTTTGAAGCGCTTACCTACATCGCATGCGCTTAATGTGATCGTGTTCTCGGCCTTAAAAATGCCATTCCCTCGAGTTATAAGATAAGGCGGCCATAAAATACGTATCGATTTCTCGACGCGTTGAATAAGTCTAGATGTCGTAAACTTTAAGGAAATCTGACTGAAGCATACGTGGACTGTTAAATGTTGAAAGGAATCTAGATGCAATTTATGGTTTTATGAATACCCAAGTAGAAAGATGTAATCATAAGCCATCTGTTGATGAAACCTTGAAAAAAGAATTCTGAATCTCGGATATCGGGCAAAACGATAGTATTAGTAACTAACTACTACATAGTAAGTTTGAATACACTGTTTTAACATGGGAGTGTCCAAACGCCGCCTGCCCTCAAACGTATTTATGTCCCCATCAATAAATACGACGTAATTAATCTAGTCCCTTATTGTACCGATAAGTAGAACAAAAGAGGCTTCCGGCTTTACACAACGGTATCTTAACGACATCCAACCTAACAAATGTAAGCTATAAAAAGATCTAGACGACCACTGGCAGGCAAGAAAAATCGAATTAATTAAAAGAACAAAACATAAATTAGGTTTGCCACTGACAAAAATGTCGTTGAAGCGGCCGCGAGCGGGTCACGTTCGGAAACCGAGCTGCGAAATGAAAATAATTACACGTCAAATGAGTTGAATGACGCCTATTTAAAATGGCGGACGCAGGCGCGGGGGGTAGCGCACGATTTATACACCATGTTACGCCGCGGGGAGGCAGAACGCTCTCCGCTTCTTTTTAAATTTGGTAAAATTATATACTTATCAAGTGTAGCATAAATAAATTTGATAAAGTATATTCGGGAAATTTCAGGCAAGGCCTTTTTTAATTCTGTCAGAAATAAATGACCTTTTTTTCTTGTGCTCCAGTCTCTGAGGTTAAGCCATGTTCGTAGTTTTCTGTATGAAATATATTATTTAAGTCTAGACGAGAATATTGGTTATTATCGTGGTATAAAAGGGCGCCTGGCCAATAAGGGGAGGGTTGTAAGTTGTTCATCGCACATTTTGGCACGGTACACTGTGTAACGTCTGAACTTTTTACAACACAATGTAAAATTACAAAATAGTACTATACGAGTATCAAGCATCAAAGGAAGTCGTTACAAAGCTATATGGACCATCGAAACACTCTCTCGTATAAATTTAATAGCACTTTGCAACCATGTTAAAGGAAACACATTTCATTTTTCACGACGCGACAATACTTACTTGACATAAAAAACGCTATGTAATTGTTTTTCTTCCTATCACAACATCTTTCTTTAAGCCCTCCGATAAAGGACTCCATGTGGTTTTGTTAATAAATCAAATTGTATGATCGGAGCACAAAGAATTCCGTGTCTCTTTCAAGAAATAAAATTTAAAATTATTCTTCCCTTTTTCACTTTTCATGAGACCATCACTTTTGATTCACATTAACCCAGCTGGAAAACGAGAGATCTTTATCAAAATGTAACTTTTGATTCCATAAACCATAAACTGAAGAGTGAAACTCATAACTTCCCTTGGCCTGTAATAGGGTAGAATATAATCACGCTGTAAGTAAAGTATGACGATAAAAATCTAGTCGTAAAATGTGTCAAATGAGTCGGCGTCAGTCATCAATAAAACTTGGGTTTGAGTGGAAATAACACCCACAAGGTCATTGACTTGCCAAATAATATAGGCAGGTAGCCCACAATATAAGTAGGAAGAAGTACCCAACCGAATGAGAGCAGGAAATGGCAGCATTTCTAAACGACTGGTAACATTGCCGTGCCTCGGGTTGCAATACAATCCTTAAGCCAAAGAATCTAAAAGATAGACTTTATACAAACAAGTAAACAAAGCCCGATAGCCGCTGGGCTTGTAGACATTAACCCACAAGGACAATCCTGCGTCCAAATTTGGACAGCGATAAGCTTGATTGATTAATTAATTAAGTCCACTTTTGCATATCGACGCTCATAATTACGCCACCAATCCATATGACTTTTAAAGTGAATATTAATAGATAATGAAAATAAAAACCCGAAAGATAAAGAGCTGCGTAAATTATTGTTAAAATAAAATACTTCCCATTAGCTTATGATCAAACAAAGAGTATTTTTCCACGAGTACTGATTAAATTTTGATTAGATAGAATCCAATGAATAAGTATTGATATCAAAACGTCTTTATATGATGATGTACATCTTACACAATAGTGTACTAACGCCAATACCACCTCCATCATTTATCACATCAATATCATTTATCTTTTAGAGCACAAAAAACGCCTTTGATAAAAGTGTCATTACACCGCTCGTTGGACATACTCGCTCACTTCAGTGCGATATCACACTGTTTAGTTAGACATTGCAATCTTGAGCACGAAGTTTAGAAAAATGAGCGCGTACCAAAGAATAGGAAAATGTCAGAATGAAATATACGAGCACCTATCACAGGATATATTAAAACGTGAACAATGTCACGAGATTTTCTAGCCATAAAAATTTCATGCCTAGATCAGCAAAAAAGCATGGTAGCCACGAATATATCATGCGACTACACCTGACTACTACCAATTTATAACGCGGGCAAACTCCCACGGCTCTTGTCAACGCGTGATTCATGACTGCAGAAAACTGCGACATTTAAAAAGCAGGCCATTGAAAACAGTGTGGACGCATTCTTTCAGCTCATAGTGTATATAGGTTAATGCATACTCCTATTTGCAGTAATAAACAAGCGTTGAACGTAGGTATACAGAGAAACCGCAGGTAAACATTATAGCGAAAACTACGAACGCGTAATGAGGTTCTGTAAGTTTCTGTTAGCAGTTAATGGCTCGGTGTGATCGTATAGGCAGATACGGTGATAAATTTCGTTGCTGGGCAGCACCCACGCATTGAAATACAGCCGCATCTAATTAGGTTAGGCGTCGACGCTATCATAATTAAAAAAGGCCTGTGATGACCCAAAAACAGCATTTAACCGTACGAAAATAAGATTTACCAGCGTACTGGCGTATATTTAGATTACTGGGTCCCAATTAGCGTAAACGTACGAGTATAACTACAGTACTAACCCATCAGAATATCCGATTCATTAATATCAAACAGCCGACCGCAAGTAAAAGACACGATCGAACTCAACGCAATAAAATTAGGCTTTATCCCGAGCGGACGCAGTGAAAGCGACAACACCGGGGGGAGACCGCGGGAAGCGGGAGACAAGGGGGGCAGGGGGGGGGAGTAGCCGGCCCGACCTACTTTCCCGTAGGTCCCTCACCCACAACCCTACCGCACTTCAACAGCGCGCCGGCATCGCAGCTCTCCTATCGCCGCGTTTATACCACCTACCGACAGCTCCAAGGGAATTCGTACTTCAATGTAAAGCTGACAAAATGAGAAGAAAAGCGAGTCGCGAGCGGCGAGGACGATCGATCGCGGACGAGTGCCGATAACCATTCGTTTCGGAGGAACGGGATCACAATTAGCGGTGACGTAACGCGGTTACCGGCTGAGTGATTGATGCCCACACCCGGAGAAACGATGTAAAAACACAACGCGTATGAAATTAATTCCATTGAAGATTATATTTCAGGCTGCGTATAGTTGCGCTTGTGGGTATACCGGAGTGCCTCCCATGGGTCTCGTAAAACGCGGCGTTTCGGACGGTATCAACCTGCGTATTAATAACACCATACTGCGATCACAAATCCGCCTGGAAATCGCGGTGATAATGGAAATATTCGCCTCGGGTCGTTAGTTGTAGCCATCTGCGGAAAGGTTTATAGCAATGGACATTTTCGGGTTAATGTATGTAACGATACGACATTTCAAGTGCCCAGAATTTCCAGAATTGACATTGTATCACAAGGCTTTGAGAGTACTTGAAATATTTGTTACATTCCATAAATTATATTTAGAATATTAAAAGGGTTTATTATCCGTAATGATGTTCCGCGGGTTCTGGCAAAACAAATGAATTTATACGGAGATAATGATGGTATCAAAACCTTATTCTAAAAGAGAATTTAACAATGATTACAATTTAAATTTCTAAACAACTTCTAGTTTATTTTGGATGTTTGTGTTACTTGTACTTGGAACCAAATTATCTTGCAAAAATATCCATAATTTTGACTTATTTGCTTCAATGAATCCGAAATAGAATAAATATCACTCCATTAGGTGTTCAACGCCTCCCCGCTGAAAGTTTCACAACTTTCGTTGTTACATCATATCGGAATGCTGATAATATAACATGAAACTTTTGTATTCTGTTTGAGGTCTTGTTTTTCTTGAAGTATTAGGAATATTTGGGTAACAGCTGTCTTGCCTTGCTCTTCATATATACATCAGCTGCTTCCTACTCAAGTTTCTCGACTGTTTACCTCAAATAAGTGTGAAAAGTACCGTAAGTTATCGTAGTTCACCGTTGTAAGTACTCAGAACTAGCACGCTAAGGCCACTCATATATCAAATTTACAAAATTACAGTTTCAAGCTCAACAGTACCCGCAAACTCACTGAAATAAAATAGAACTGAATAAAGCAAGCATAAAGCTTCAAAGTAAAATGAACTTTCCGCGTTGAACATTAAATGCGTTATCGCGCGCTCTTCACAGATTGAAGAACTGTATAACTCGCAAGAAGCCGTTTAGTTTGTACTCGCTCGCACTTTGTACGTGATCGAAACTTGTGCGGCCCTGTGTACAGCGGAAACAAGTAAGCACAGATGTGTATAATCCTTGTATTTTATTTCATCTCACTGTGTAAACTTTATAGCTGGGAAAGGAACGAAATCAGAAAACTTTGGGAAAAAGGAAACGGGTTTGTCGCTTACTTACGCTAGACGTCTATAGATGGAAAGTTTCAAACTATTCTAAACCTTTTGCTCCAGCTACGAATTTCATTTCGAAGAGAGAGACTTTTTTATTATAAATAGATAAGTACTTAGTACAGTAACCTGGACTGTACTATAGAGCGTGAAAACCAGCTTTGTTCCGTTGTTAAAAAGCGTAGATGTTGTACTATTCAGTTTGCACCTAGCTCCATCTCTCTCTCAGACTGGAACAACGGAGTAATAATGAATACGTCTGGAATCGTCAGTCCGACTTAAGCCAGTGGGCTGATTGATGAACGTGCCTTCTCTGTATAAGAAGAGGCCTTTGCTAGGGCAAAGCTTCTTTTCAAAGATACCACCCCGCTACTATCCCTCTGTAGGCAGTGCGACTATAAAACGCTGATATTTTCATTATTATTTATATAGTATAGTTTATAAAAATGAGGAGCTCGTGGCTCAATAAAAACAGCCGCACGGTTTGATTAAAGGTGGAGCTACGCTTGCCGAGGTCAGTCAGTGGATGGCTGACCGTTCGTAATATATCGACACTCCTCCGTGTCCCGGCTGTCATTTGCAGGCCTTTGATAGTCTTTACGGGTCGTCAGAAGCCCGAAAGTCTGAAAACCTGGAGATCACATAGGCAGTTGATCCACTTAAAATACTGGCATTTAGCTGCATCCGGTTAGACTGGAAGCCGACCCCAACTAGTAAGGAAAAGTTGGGAAAAGGCTAGGCAGATTCGCTTAGCTAATCTTAGTACATTCACTTTATGAACCATCATAAAGTATACGTACTAAGTAAAACGAAAATGGGTACGTATTTACAATGAGTAGGAATAAATTATTCACTCTTAAACAGTACACACTTGAAAATAAACTTCACGAAATGAACATAAAGATAAAACAAACATTTCCGTGGAAACGATCGACAACAACGACGCGATTTAATTCCAGTCGCCATGCGCGATCATCGAATTTCATCCTCACGACAGAAAATAAATCTCAGCGTAAAATTACACAAGCAAAACATTGACGGATAAAGTTAATTACACTTAAAGCTCCACTCACATAAGAATTAATTTGTAACTTGATTACATATTAAAATTACAGTGTAATCAACATACAAGTGGCGCCCGACGTGCCATAGCCAACCGTTACGCATCGGAGTCAGGCTCGTTTAAGCTTAATCAAAACTCAATTTAGTCGTATTTAGTTCGTCGGCTTGAAAACAAGCCCTTTTGGGGTGGAAAACTTTATGTCTTCGTGATTAATTATCAGTTTCGTAACGACGTGGACGCCGCACGTGCTGTTATCGGATTGTTACACAGATTTACGAGCATAACTTTTGATGCGCTTTTTAAATAGAGGGTTGAAATTCACGGTTTGTTGACGATTTTAAGCTTTTAATCGTTATGGAGTGGTTTACGTTCGTTTTTGAAGACTACGAAGAGTTTTTAAAGGGTGTGGCTAAAAAGAAAATGACTTTTGAGATGAAGGCAAATAGAGATTTATTTATTTTTAAACACAAAAACCCAGCTCTTTCACAATTTAACTTAAAATAAATAAACTAACGTTACACCCAATTAAGGATTAACAATTTACCAACTGAACTTATTATATGCATCAGAAACAAACATAATTACACATTAAAACCATCTAAGCATATGAAAGAAATAGATGTATGGAACAAAAACACATACAACGCCGACCCCAAATAAATTGGGAATTGGCCAGCTTATGATGATGATGTTTAGGAGTGTTTCGATGTGTGTAATTTATTGTTGCAATTCAATTAATATAAAACAAACCATCCATTCCCTGTTCCCAACTATGTTGGTTTCAGCTGCCAGTCTATCCAGAGGCAGCTGAATCTCGGTATTTTACATGGAGTGACTGCCTAACTGACTTCCAAAAGCCAGTTTTTGGGTAAATAATATGTAACGTCTCTTAAATCAGCTTTAGTTTGACAATACAGAGCTATGATACATAAATAATAATAATACCAGCCAGTTACTGTCTAACTGCAGGGCAAAGACCTGTCTCACGTGTCACCACGCTTGATCAAAGGGTGTTTGCGATTTCAGACTTATACCAATCAGGTATACAAATTAAATTAAATTGACATCGCGAAACGTTTGATTGACTCTTCACGTGCCCAGAGGGCTGGCCCTTTTTTTGGCCAAGGTATCAGCATTGCCATTCAACGTGGAATTGCTGCTAGCCCTCTGGGCACTTTTCCCGTTGAAAGTGATGCGGATGAATTTTTCGATGCCCTATGATTATTTATTTTATTTTATTTTTTTCATGTATTATACATGTATCATATATATGTTATAGTTTTATCATTGATAAACAAATAAGAGATTCCCCTCGATGTTAATGCATATCAATGTCAGTTATATCTAAGATAAATAAACTGAGAAAATACTTGCCGGATTTAACCCCTCAACCTCGAAGATACATGCAAAAATAGTTTTTTGTTAGTTAGAACTACTAACTACTTCTATAACACAACAAGTCAAAATCTCAGTAACACAATTAAACTAATCAGATTTCATTCATAAACATCAAAAACAACGCTCCAATTTATCGTCCAAGAATAGATAACAATTACTTTGATTAACCCGAAGTGGGGGACCGCCATAACAATAAAGCAACGCCATACTGACTATAACGTCTATAACTAAAGACATTAAGCCGTAACCATGCATTGGGGGAGCTGCATACATTTTCCATAACTCTTGGCTATGTTATTCCTGGCTGAAATATTTGGCCGTAGTCTCTGAGACTGATTTAGTTGAGGAAGCTCTCAGAATAAAAAGTATCACATTTCTTTTTGATATTTTTTCCTTCTGAGACGCATTTCGGGCTGAATATACTGTGTATGTGAGAAAAAGTATGATTTTTTTTTAGTTCGCGGTGTGATAATTTTTTGGATTGGTCAAAATATAATTATTTTTGAGGCTTTCCAAACAAATGTGTATTTAATTTTCTACGGAACTGGTTTTGTTTTTCATGGCTGTAAGATTGAAAGAATATAAAGAAATAATTAGAAGATATTAAAATGTAACACCTTTTTTTGATGTCAATAGAACTTTTTTTTATATTTTACCTACTGGTTTTCGGAGGAAACTTACGAAAAAAAGATAGACAATTCTTTAATTCAATGCTCAAAGACAATAATGTTTTTTTTTTGGATTTATTTTTGATATAAATAATTTCATTCCTTAGTTAGCCTTAGTTAAATCTACCTGTCAAAAAGCTTGCAAAACAAAAAGAATAATTTTTCCACACAGTTTTCCTTATAAGGTGCGGTTTTGTGCGGGGCCTGTATCTTTTGTATATTAAGAAAGTCACAGTTATTTCTGGAAAAGATTTATTTTTATTAGCAGATCCTGTTATCCCCGGAACGTGTAAAACTTAATTGTCTCTTAGAATTTTGCATAAACAAAGTGCTAACTGTTCTTTCAAGATACATTTCATTTTTATTGGTAATGTTATTTTTACACACGTAACTCTATATATATACATAGTTACTCCTTTATTTCTATGGGGGTAGGCAGAAAGTGCATGTTACATGTTTATGTTCAAATATGTGTGTTTTTTCGTAATCTTTGTAATTCGAATATAAAAATGTCTACATACTCCGTCTAAAATAAAATATCACATTTTCTGTATGGCACAGGATACAATACTGTATGTTGAATCGATATCCTGTGGTCTATACATACACAATGGACTATTGGTGTCCATCAACGTCCAGTGATGGACAACCAATCACTTTAGAGAGAATCGTATAGCAATAAAGCAATGTGCGAAGTGTCTATTGTTCATTGAGCCTAGAAAATCTATCAGAATTCTCTAGCACCAACTGTGTTTTAGGCCATCTATTGTTTTCCAGGTCAAAAACTAGAAAGATATATTTCAGTGTTTAAACGAGTCACATTCGTTGTAACTTTTAAAAGTTGAAATGTGAACCGGTTCTACGTATCTGTCTGATTTAGCTTTTTAAGCGTTTAAAATGGAGATATATCGTCACATGTTTGTTTGTGGTGCTAAATAAGAGGATAGTTAAATACTTCTGCAAGCTTCTGCAATGTGTTAAAATATACCATACTTTTTTAATTCTAAATGGGCTTCCGTCGACTGAGAAAAGGGTCTTGACAGGTAGACAACCGGAAGGGTAACAGAATAATGTTACAAAAGCTTCCGTCTTATTAAAAAAAATAAACACATTTTATTTTCAATAGACAGACGTGTTGCTGGGGAGTCCGTTGCGCCACTTTTTCCTCCCAGCTTAAACACTAGGAAATGGTGAAAGACGAGTGTTTTGGGAGTTTAACAAAAGATGATTCGAATTATCGTTTGTTTTATCTGTTTTTTTTTTTATGTGGAAACACTATAATGCTTTATTTACATCTGTCTATAAAAAAACTTATTGGCACCTTCGCCCATGAGCTCCTAATCGTTCATATCGGCGTTTACGAAGAGGAACGCTACATGACTCCATGACTCAGCGTAATACGTTGCTGGTTTAACATGTTTTAATTTAGTTTAATATGTATTAGTTTATTACTTTGTATGAATATATTGTGCATTTTATTAATGGACCTTAGCTGCCTGACAATAAAGAAATTTACTAATACTAATAATTGGATATTGGTGCTCTCTTCGTTTCCGTACACAATCTATGGGTGTCGAGCACGATGGATTGACGGGTAATTGACTAAGCGGATGGTATTACCACACTAAAATGTTTATGAATAAATATCATCATAAGCCTGCTGCCCTTATCCCAATTTATTTTGAGTCAACGCAGCACTATTTCTTCTTCCATACATCGCTATTTGCCGAAATCATGATAGTTACCTCCTTTCTAGCCATATCATCTTTCACACAATCCATCCATCGTTTCTTTGGTCTTCCTCTACTCTTGTTACCCTCCACGTTCAAACTTTCCTCACAAAAATAATGTGGTTTAGAGTAGGTAAGCTAACCTACGTATGGTTAAACATTTATTCTTTATACACAAGTAAATTGAGGCACGTGCTGGTACCGGTTCATAGAAATATATAAATAATTAAGCGTACACGTGTATTTAAAGTCACGAGCTTCTTTGAACCCCGAATTAGCCATGCCGTATTTTTTTGTCGAATATTTTTTTAGTTACTAGGTACGTTTGTACGTATGTATAGTCTCTTTGTAGGGATCCGTACTCAAATGGCCAAAATGGAGACTTTTTATAATCAAAATCGAAAATGTTTGATAGCAATTACATACAAATTTCAGGGAATTATCTTATATCCTAAAAGTCATTATATTCAGGCAAGTGTGCAATATATTATAATTTCGGTATGTCCGTCCAGAGGTCCAGAGGTTCAATATATGGGTGAAATTTGGGAGTAATGTGGATTCTACCACTAAACAATGACTGGCAGTAAATGCCTATGGCAATAAGTCCGACTGTACATAAGTGTGCTTGAACTATTAAATAAACAAATAAACAATTGTGTAGTGAAATCACGAAAATAAATGTCAGGGGTGGCACTCCCCAAACCAGTGCGTTAAGCATTTAGAGTACCGGTAGGTATATAATATGTCATTTAAAATTTTTGTTTAACTTAGCAAAATCCGCCCCTAGAGTTAAGTACTAGGCTTAATCCAGCAATATAAGTTCAGAAAGCTATTATAAAGTTCTAATTACAGTTTTACCTCTTCCAACTTTACGTCATTATAGTGTGGTTAGGAATTTTATAAAAAATTTGAGAGACTGAAGGTGATAATATGCTGTGAAATATTCAACGCTTTATGTATGTTTTTGTTTATTGGCTTTGTCAGTTTTTTTCCTGTTTGATGATTTAAATTTTCCCCGCTGAAAAGTGATCTGATATCTTTACAAGTTATGGGTGATAATTGAAATAAACTAATACTTCGTTTCCTGAGTCCAAAGTGATTTTGGATCATTCCATTACGAATTTCTCAGAAGCAGCCCGGAGTCTGGATTTGGCTGGATTGATGGCAGTAGTCTCGCTCCTTAATACATACATGGGACGTTACGTAGCATAGTTCCTCTGCCTAAACCATCGGGAAAAACTGTTGGCGTGATGTTATATTAAATCAATAATCTCCAATAAACTAGTAGGTATTACTGACGTATTTGATATTTCGAAGAACGTTAAGCGAACTCAATATCATAGTGAAGTGGCATGCAGTAGACTGCACAAGATCTACAGGAGATAAAAAACACTAATTTTATGTTGTATGAAAGTAAACAATCTTTTGTTTTTTTTATTACAGAAGTTCCAAGCGAGTGATCTCGAATCATCATCAAAATCGAGTCTACAGTTTAGCAACATACTGAGACAAAGAAACTAACAGACAATAATATTAACTGTGATGTAATGTGCGTTATGTCCAGTAGGCAATAGTAGTTAGTCTGTTAGGCGGATAATGGACGGGCCAGCTAAACTGCCGTAATCAGTCGCGATGGTCAATGGAATGGACAGGGCCAAGCTACGTTAACTGTCAGCCATTCCATCGTGCAATATTGTTCTGCGAGGAACTAATGTTACATTAATAAATAATAAATAAATAAATAAATATTGCTGGACAATCCACACAGCATCATCTAGCCCCAAGCTAAGCAGAGCTTGTGTTATTGGTACTAGATGACTGATATACTTAATACAGTACATTACATAGATAGATATTTTTATTATATATATAGAAAATACCCAGAACACCCCGAACAAATATTTGTAGATCGTACAAACATTTGTCCCAAGGCGGGAATCGAACCCGCAACCTCTTGCGTCGCAGGCGGACCTTCGCCCGCCGCGCCACATCGGTCGTCAAAGAACAAAGAAACATTACATATCATGACGCCTGTATTTCCCAAAGGGGAAAACAGAAGTGAGTTACAGTAAAATTTTACATACAAGTTATCGTATACCTTCCATGTAATAGGAGACAAGTCTTATGCCATAAAAAAAAAAGTTTCTATATACTATGAATTATATAATGGTACTGCCCAATACCTTATAGTTTGCCCAACCCGATGTTCTAACCAAGAACCCAGTAATCGCGCCAATGTATCAATCTATACTATAATAATATCATAAAGAGGTGAATTTAGTTTTGAAACTATGCTTGAAAGGGGAAGGAGGGAGTGTAAAAGCATTTCGTATAAATTTATCAATATTATCGAAGGGAAATGTATGAAATACACGCGGACAAAGTCGCGGGCGAAATGCTAGTACACAATAAACACACCGTGAAAATAACTTATGAAGATAAAAAGATTTGAAATGTTGCTATGATGTTTATTTCTGTAAAGAAATTATATTTATTTCTGTTAATCTTTTCGAGCACTTTTACACGTCAACGTTTGTTAAGTATTATATGGCGCCGGCTCCTCATACCTAACTCATCCCTGAGAAGATACACCGAAATAAACTCTTCGATTTCTGTAAAAATCCAAACATTATACCTATAGGTATTAAGATGTTATGTGAGTCTAACAAAATCGTCGGAGGATAGTCTACACAAGCTAATAAAACAAAAATAGATTAAAATATAAACCTTAGGAACATTGATTCTCATACTTACATTGAAATTTTACAACATCAAGTATACTAAACGCTCAACTTCAAAAGCACCTACAGGTTTTCTTTCAACTTTCACTTTTCGATACTTAGCCTAGTACATAATTAATGTACTTTGACGTTGGTGTTTGATGGAAATAAGTTTCTCAGAACTTAGTACTTCGGTGTTTCAATGGGTACTTCGTAATCTCTAAACTCAGTGCGGTAAACATGGTTACATACATATTGTAGCAGTTCTACTGTTTGAAGGACTAAGCTCATACATGATGTATGTGATCTATTGTTTACAACGTTGGCTTTTGTTTTTTAGGGTGCCGTGTCATTTATCATTTAGTAAAACATACTGAGATATCGTACCTTTCAAATACCCATGTCGCGTAGGCACGAATATAAAAATTGTTTAAATACTTGTGTCGGGTGTGTGTCGCGAAACATGTTTTGCAATCTTTTGTTTTAAAGTGACACAAACTGAAAGAGGGCTGTTCAGGAAAAAGTTTTACGGTTTAGGAATTTGACCTTGCAGTTCAGTAATTTGTTACTTTTCTTCTTTTCTTGACGACCTATGTGGCGCGGCGGGTGAAGGTCTGCCTATGACGCAAGAGGTTGCGGGTTCGATTTCCGACTTGGGACAAATTTATGTACGATCTACAAACATTTGTTCCGGGTGTTCTGGGTATTTGCTATGTATAATATGAAAAAATATATGTCTATGTAATGTATTGTATTAAGTATATCAGTCATCTAGTACCCATAATACAAGCTCTGCTTAGCTTGGGGCTAGATGATGCTGTGTGGATTGTTCAACATTATTTATTTATTATTTGTTTTGGCATGGTTGTGTCAGTTAAGAGTTGCAATACATGTTGTCGGCAACCTTTTGGCGGACAAGGGCCACATAGTTGCAGAATGATGTAGAGGCGGTCCGAATCGGTTCATAATCTTGAAAATAGGTAGTTATCGGTGATACTATAATATGGTAAATAAAATTAATTTGGTTAATTTGACGGGCCATTGATTAAAAGTGAGTAAAAATAGTAAAGCCACTGAAACGAGTACTTCAAAGTAAATAACTGAACTTTTACAAAATTTTGTGTGACATTTGTAAATCTCCAGTTTGCCAGACTCCTTGAAGTCACCAAATCTGTCCCTGAATTGATTTTGTAGGTGCATTTAAATACGTTTTCATTTTATTACTTTTTCAATGAAATTTATTCAAGCATCATTGACAGCCTTTTAACAATTTAGGATTTGTTCCCAACTTTATTTCGTCAAGTTTCATGAGTAACTTACTCGTAGTTTTCCATTTGGGATGACATCTATGTACAGATATATCAGAAAACAGCCCGAGGCCTTGTTTTGCCTACCGCTGCTTAAGTACAAAAGTTGCAATGCTTTTTATGCATAACACATCCGTCACATGATGTAGGAATTTGGAAGGAGATGGTCTTTTGAGGAAAGTACCAAGCTGATATGGGTGCACCTGTCCAGTTAGTCTTAGGAACTATTTAGGGGGTCCGTTGCTCATGGTAACAGATTGCCTGACTATTTAACATTGTCCTACATGCGACATTTTTTTCAGTACGCTTTATTAAAGCGCACAAATTTTCATCACTGCTGAGTCGATTATCTACGCGTTCATTTAAGCGTTTGTGTCGCAGTTTGAATAGGCCAACTAGCAATTTACATAAGTACTGACCAAACCCTGGATGCGAAATTCCGCATTTAAGTCGGTAATGTGTAATTTACACCAATTGGACTGCCATCGACAAATATGTTAAGTGACGAGGTGGGAGTACTTGTTGCGACATGTTTGGTCCAACCAGATTTAGTAATTTGCCTATGTAGATATATGGCTGACTAGGCCAATTACTAAAAGTAAAATTAAATGTATCGATTCTGGTGACAGAATTTTTTTATAAACATTTAATCTTACTTATAGAGACTTTAGGGCTGAGTGTAAACCAAGGCGCGCCTATTGATTTAAAAATAGGTATTTTATTGTATTACCATATGACGAAGGGCTTTTATTTTAAGGATAAAGTTATCTTTCATCCCATTTTGATAATATTTGAGAGAAAGGGTTTGTAAAAATCTGTTTACAGAAATCTGTAAATAGATTTTTATAAACACTTTTACACGTCAACTGACGCGACCAAAAATATTTTTTGACACTAGGTCAGTGTTTCTCTATCTGACTAAGGCTAACTCTGAGAAGAAACAACGAAAGAAAGTCATAGGTATCATAGGTCTTTTTTGAAGTCCAGACATTATATTGGTCAGATCATGTGAGGACCATGCTGATTAGTGCCTAAGGTATTTTGAGGAAAGTACCTCATAGATATGAGTGGACCTGATCAGTCAGTGCAAGCATTTGTCAGATATTTTGGAGCTTATGTTACGGGAACAACAAGAATATTTTTTTTTTACTGCAAAGATATGTAATAAGTAGGTGTGCATGAGTGGAAATTATTTCTTTTTTTAAACGCACTCTCAAATGAGGTAGACCAACAACCAAAAACAAAACACAATCAATAGCAAACAACAGAAACCTAAGGCGTATTATTTTAATATTTCGGTAAAGCGGTATCTGGTAAGACGGAACCCCGCATTTGGCTGCCAAGACTGCTGGGAAGCGGCCAAGTCCGTGCCAAGTCTGAACGCGGCCTATCGTGATCTCCGCAGATAGCATGCACCCTGCCTTCCCGACACCCTTGAGTGATTTTAAATTAAGCCGAGCTACGTTTTTGAGGCTTGGCGTATTTAAAGCCAGTTTTGCTTTAGTTTGGCCTTTTGGCCGCCTGATTTCTACATAGAATTATTTCGAAATAATTACCAAAGTTCGCGGTTTTTATAGGTTTATTACAACATAACTACTGCCTCGTTGGTCTAGGAGTCGCAAGCATTACTGCACGGCATGGTCCTTGGTTACATCCCCCGGTTTTTCCATCTGGAATTTCTCAGTAGCAACCCGGTGTCTGGGTTTATAGATACCTACCCGATGATGACTAGATGGCAATAGGGTCACATAACTATTGAAACGTGTGTGTGTGTACGCCTCTACCTAAGCCTACGGGGAATATAGGCGCGATGTCATGTTAAAATATCACGTGTTTTGTTTTTTTTTTTAAAAACGTTGCCTCACACTAGGAATTTCTCCTGTGTCGTGGGTGCGTTTACAAACATACAAACTCACATACACAAACAGCCAGACCCGGAACAACTACCTGTAGGTCATACAAATATTTGTTCCGTGTAGGAATCGAACCCACGACACCCGGCGCAGCAGTCGATCGTTCAGCCACTGCGCCAACCGTGCCGTCAAACGTGTATATTCATTGTAATCATTCAATCAAAAATTGCTATACGTGTAAGATTTGTTTTATAGCCATCTAGTATTGAAAAACTCCAAAGCATAGTTTCTCCTTCATTGTATGACAACAAAGAAAAAAATACTTTATATTATACTAAAAATGTGAAAGCAAGGTTTATTAATTCGCACCGAACATTAATTATTTCCGAACAGAAACAAATCGGTGTAAAATATTAAAAGCATTGCATGTAGGTACGATAAAAATAAGGTTATAAGGTCAAACTACACTGCGACTGCGATTTTTATGAGTAAAGCAACACTGTGTAGGTACAGAAATAAATAAAAATGCAACGTAAGCGTCAAATTAAGTTCAAACGGGCACGCGACACGTAGTACCACGTCAATATAAAAGTACAAAGATACTATTCAAGCCATTTTATACTTTATGCGGTCGGGATAAGGTAGCTGTTTCGAGCTAGTGGTAAATTTAAAGTGGTTGGGTGTGTGCTGTGACAGCATATCGACGTTGCAGGTTGCAGCTAACAACTGGGTCGGTCAGAACACTCGACCCGAAACCGAGTTCCTCGTTCACAACATCGAATTTAGTGCACAACACATTTTAAATCTTTTAAACACTTTGAGTGACAAGAGGAAATTATACCTCCTATGATGTGAAATACGAATATCACAAGTTCATTAAAATTCCCATTTGAAGTTTCATGTTTGGGTTTCGATTACGTGACGTCAATCGTTTCCATATTAGTTTTATAAATTGAATTTTCTATTTATACATTCAATATCAATATTTTAGGATGGAATATTTTTTTAATAAAATCAAACCGAACGTGTCCTAGTTGTGCGCTGCAAAATCCAGGTCAATGAAAATCTTGTTTCCGCGGTGGCTACTCCCAAATGATATTGCATTATTAGGTCCACAAGCCACGCTGCGAGAATAACATATTCGGTCCAAGAAACACGAGTGCCATAATATTTTCCGAAGCACGTCTGAGAGTCACTTGTTATACTTTTAAGTACAAACCTTTTTCCGTCGTCTACTTCACCCAATGCTGCAATGTTTGAGACAGTAATTGTGACACGACTCGTCATGATTAAAGACGTCCATCCGCTAAGATATTACGTGTCTCTGATGAGAACTTTCCGAGATATCTCATCAACTTCTCACTTTATATGCAAAATTCAGAACAACAAAACATGGATGCTATAATGGTAAACTGTTCGTATAAAAGTCAAGAAGTGAAATTAAACGGTCAAAGAAGTTAGTTGTTCCATATTGCACACGGAAGTTTCAAGCGGATGGTGGGTATTTTACTTAATACAATGCTTTTCCTTAGCGCAGGTTCTTATTATTCAAGTTCTTAGTTCGTCTGTAAACTTGCGCTATTCGTTTCAATATTCAAGGCAACGCCTACAAATAATGTAGAAAGTTGACTAGGAACTGGGATTCTTTAAACTTATAGTGTTAACTTAACTGTTCATATTTTAACTACAGATGCGGTTAGCATTTAAATAAAAGTTATAGCTCTGGTATACAATTTTCTATGCGCATCTGGGGCGTCGTAAAATATAGTTTATCATCTACTCTTGCAGATTTGCATAAAGGACAATGGAAACCGAAGTGTGCTCAAAAGCTATGTTAAGCTTATTTTGCAGCTTATGCTGAGTATAATCCCCTTTGTGCCATTACACCGTGTTATGTGCCAATCTTATCTAGGACTTTGTGATTTTTTACAACACGTTTTCACGTGGAATATTAGGTTTTTCACAAATTCGATTATTATAAATCTGTTTGTTTACATATTATCTAAGGGTACATTTTTTACCATTGTTGTGTGGAACCTTAGAGAAATTACAATTTGTTCTGGGTAAACAATTTGTACTGTAGATTGTTTGTTTGCCGTTTTGATTTTTGTTTAGATTGACTGCCCAAGTCCACTATCACAATGGACTACATCGTGATCGTTGAAAATAAGAGTGGGTACTCTAACTAGGGTTCAATGAACTATGATTTTAAAAGTAAAGACAAGTAAATCTAATTTCTAAACAACAAAAGGCAAAGAAAACCACATAATATACCAAAGATTCCTAGGAATCAACTTGACAATGAAACTATCAAAACAGATCATTATAACTTTCAGCTAAGCTTGAAAAATAAAGACAGAAATAGAATTATCAGAAGTAATCAAATAAACAGAATTTAAAAAAGACGTAAAACAATTTCCAATTAGGTACTTACTCAAACAGATTTAACAAATCATTTCAAGTAAATGGTTATCAAAATGGCTTCTGCTGGTTTATGAGGTTAATGTTTCCATAATAATTGCTTTTACTATTTAACATTAAATGATCGAGACGCAATCCAAGATTAAGTTCTTGGAGACTCCATTGCAATTCTTGGACGTGCAGGTGGTTGTTGAGCCCCTTCATAGGATATAGGGATATAGGCTTTGGTCCTGTGTCTGGGATGACGTCGAAAACGGCCGGCTAACTTTGGTCCACAATCGGTTAAAAAAATACCGGATTGTCAACTGCAACTCTTGTCCAGGGAACAGATGTTCTTGCATTCTGTTCTGTCGTTCTTCCACAGCACGTATCTCACGTATGCTGCACTCTTTGGAGGCTGACTCTTTAAACACAAAAGAAGAAGTTGATGCTAGTAGTGTCGGCTGCTTCGCCTTAACTAATTCAACAAAAACGCAAAGAAGACTTCAACTCGAGCCTTTATTCAAAACTTAGGTTTTTCTTCGGTAATTATGCAAGCAAACTATCTCAATCTTAAAAACACACAGCCAAGTCTAGACTAACAGAAAGGTTACTCAAGTAGAATAATTGTTATAACTAGAGGTTAAAGGTAAATATAAAATGAGCCTTTTTCTACACCCAGCCAGATTGTGGGAACTATAATCTATCAATCTTTATCGTGACGGTAAAACATGCAGTCTACCCCAACCGTCGAGTGAGATTTTCTGCGCATATAAAGGGAACAACGAGATAGGGGTAAAAGTATTTCCTTGTTTTCCATATTCAAATCGACATTTCCAACTAATGTTTTTACTAATTCTTTTATAGAATTTCGTTTCAAATAAAATATATCTCATATTTTCGTTTCATTGAATAATCAATACGCAGAATACTTACTTTGAATATTTTTAAATCATTGATTTTTGTTTCACATAAAGTTTAATGTTAGAATAATCATATCATAGAATAACATGTGAAATATTCTTTATCCTTATATTGTTTATTGAGTATCACCAAGAATAGCATTTTATCAATTGACAATTTGTCAACGTTTCAATTCATACCGTTGATAAAATGTATACCCTAATATAAAGATATACCGCGTTCACAAAAATAATGCGAGTAAATTCTTGTCTAGCAGGAAAACAATCTTGTTAGTCTCACTAATAGTGACTTCATATTCACATGCCAACTGTATATATTTTATAAACAAAGCTACTGCTTACATGCTACAAGCGAGCATGCAAAATGCAGCAGGCATGGTTTCTGCCTCGGCCTTATCGCTGCGGGGCTCTGGCGGTCCTACAACGTCTGCAACGACAAGCTCGTGCTTGTCGTTGCAGATGGTATTCACGCTCACCACCTAAGCATCGGCTTGTGGCCGGCCAAGCCAGCCAGCCTCAACCGCGGCGTCCAGCTTTAAAACCAACTGTTCCTCAGTTCACGAGCTGCCTTGCCCCACCGCGCCTACGCGGATTTAAATTACATTCTAGGTATAGGGTAGGGCAGATAAGACTACGTGAAATAAAATACCATGGAAAAATACACCGAACAAACAATATTCGTTTAAAAATTATTATACTGTTTGATAAGTTTGTTAAACTAAAAAATGTGATTAAAGATTCATTGAATTGTGTTTCTGTGAAATATGTTTAATTCAAGTAAACGGTCTTTGAAACAATAATATTCGAAATAAAAAGGACCAAATATTATTTGAAACATTTTCTTGGAAACGAAATTCTATAATATTTTTGTCTGCGAAACAGGGGAATATCGTTTTTTTCCATTTTAAACAATTACGCAAGATTTAACAATAACTATTTCTAATGTAACATGTGTGTGTACATGTACTATGATCTTATAATTATTTCTTTTGTAAAATTCATAAAAATTGTTAAAGCTGCAGCGCAATTCTGGCTCAGGGTCTGGCTGTTTGTGTATGTGAGTTTAAATGTTTGTAAACGCACCCACGATACAGGAGAATTCCTATTGTGGGGCAATGTTTAAAAAAAAAAAAAAACTATCCATGTAATGTATTGTATTAAGTATATCAGTCATCTAGTACCCATAACACAAACTCTGCTTAGCTTGGGGCTAGATGATGCTGTGTGGATTGTCCAGCATTATTTATTTATTTATTTATAAAAAAAATAAAAATAAAAAATGGTATTTAATATGTGGATATTAAAGTTATTTTGCAAAAATAACATATTTTGTTTTTTTATTGGAAGCTATATTAGAAACGCAGGATAAATATATAGAAATGTATATTTTTTTTGGTAGTGTATCACCTTAATAACCGTTCACTAGTTACATCTACATACACATCTACACGTCTATTACATCTGCTTAAAATCAATAAAAGACGCCACATAAGAAACAAGATGAACACGACCCACGATAAAGTTTCCCATTCATAAAATTACTGCAATACAGGTGACAATCTGAATTCGATACAAACTTGAGCTGTAACTTCGTATCTCCATTGTCAGAAGACACAAACTCCCAAGCGACTTGCACTAATCCGATATGAGAACTAGAATGGCTGCTTTGATGTACACCTGCCCTTTCATGGTGCAGTCTCCGAACCTAATCTTTGACAAAAGGTCAGCTCAATAGGCATTTGAAACAATGATTGATCTGGATTGCCACCCTAATAAATAAATAAATAATGCTGGACAATCCACACAGCATCATCAAGCCCCAAGCTAAGCAGAGCTTGTGTTATGGGTACTAGAAGACTGATATACTTAATACAATACATTACATAGTTCTTTTTCTATTGTACATACTAAATACCCAGAACACCCGGAACCAATCTTTGTAGATCGTACAAACATTTGTTCCAAGGCGGGAATCGAACCCGCAACCTAATGCGTCGCAGGTGGACCTTCGCCCGCCGCGCCACATTGGTCGTCAACCCTCTACGATTTTAATCTTGAATATGGATGCATAGAAATAGTCTGTACTAGGTACACGTGTGACGTCATACTTATATGATTACACAGAGTGACTTTTCATTTATTGGCAATATGTCGGGGGTAACACTTATATGTATAGTATAAACAACTTTTACAACGGGTTCCACTACGAAATACGAAAACAAGTTGAAAAACGTTGTTATGGTGTACTATAATAAAATCGAGTATTTTATTCGTTATGTCGACTTTTTTTTTCACATTCTTCAAATTTTATAATAAAAGTTTACTAAAGGTAGTCGCTTCATGAACTTCCACCATCCATTAACCGGGTAATACTTCCACTTCGTAAGAAACAATCAGACATTCAGGCTTTTGACTACCCATAACGACTGTCAAAGACCTTCAACTGACAGCCGGAACCAACGTCTTAACGTGCCTTCTGAGGCACGGAGGACGTATGATAAATGGTCACCCATCCACGAACCGACCTGTGCGGCTATTATTATTTAACCACGAGCCTCTAAAAACCAAACCAAAACCTAGTACAACATACTTAACGAGCCGTGTACCAGATTCTCTATGCTTTCTGCGGTGTGCCTTGTTTCCCAGACAAACAACTTAGTCCTCTGAGAGCTTAGAAAACAGACCTTTTGACCTTTCCCTGCCAGTGCGGGCTCTTAATACACAATTGAATAGAATTCAATAGCAGCTACACAATGACCCCTATTTGCCACACTTGAATGAATATCATTTCATTCGTAAACAATGGGGACATCAAAGCAAGGAGTCAGCTATAGACTTAGCCCGCGGCTTGCCTTGGTGTGTGAAGAAAATGTCCATGAAAATCATTACAATTCTGTGTCTTTCACTAACGACTGGAATTTCCTAGTGTGGTTAAAGAAACGCGGACCAAAAACTTCGGTATTATACAGGATGGCTATTTATTTATAAGAAAGATTTCTGGGGGTGAAAGTAGCTATGAGTATAAATATCTTTTACTATAGCAGTACGGGAGCAACCGTGAAACCTTTCCTACTTTTTATCGAGTTATGCGAACAATTTATGAATTGAACAGTATTTTTTGTTCACAATATACTTTACTCAGAATCGCCCACTACAGTGCTCAGTCATGAAAATAAGGAATACTCATCAAACGCTGAATACATTTATTAAACAAATATCTTCGCACATTGGTATCTAGCTTAATTTAATATTTAAGTCCTCAGGGTATTGACATTGTCAACGGAGATTTCATATTTAACTTTTGGATTTTAATATTTATCCGAACAAAGAACATACTCGTAAAATGAATTTATTTCAAAATCTTTAGAGCACCTGTGTCCATATGCTGTGTCTAAAACCATATATTTCAAATCTTATTACGTATACAACCATTTAAAGTGGAAATAAAAACTATCGTATAAGATTTTCTTTAGCCGCACTGTGAAGGCAAAAGCATGTTATTTCATTCAGCGTAATGAAAACAGTCATTGTTTTCATACGAACAATTTATAACAATGTTTAAAGGAAGTTCCATTAAAACTGTATGAATATAAAGATAATTCTCATTCATTTATGTTATGGATTCCTTTGTGCGTAGGGTGGATAAAATAATGAATTCCATTGCCTCTCGTTCTTATGTAAACAGTATCATGTTTTAAGAATAATGAAAGAATCACAGGTGCACAAAATGCACATAAGTATCTGTGCTTCTCAAGGAGCCGCTTAATAATAATAAAAACTTTACAAGAACTTTAAACAAGTAACAAACAAAAACCAAACTAAGTAAACAATTGAAATAAAAAGAAAAAACAAGACCACTACAAGACTACTTAAACAGAATTCTAGACTTTATAGTCTAGATAATAATTACTGACATAGTTTCATGACGAACATAAAACAAATAATAAATTCTTATGCGGAACTTAGATACTTTTACAGTCGGGAGGCATCATTAAGAAGATTCGAGCTGGTCTCAATTTTTAATAGCTCCTGACTTTAAAAGTTGTTTCTACTTATATTTAATCACCACGCTTGATCAAGCCGGGTCTGAATTTCAGACCGTTCTCCTTCACCGATGTCAGTAATGTCAAAGATAAACTTAGAAAGTTCGTATGAATTGAAAAAGTAATATTTGAGCCCACAACCTCGTGTATGAGAGGAAAGGCTCCCCAACTACATCGGAAGTTACTGATATTTCAATTCACTTGTTTCAATTTCACCACACGCTAAAATAAGTGTATCTGTTGTGTAAGTAAGTACCTATTATCCACGATAATATTACCAGTGATACTATCTGCTCTGTTGGGTGTAAGTGGTACATCACTTTTGACATTGACAGCTTTGAAAGACACCTTGTTGGGGTTGGGGAAGTACCCCCGCGTCCCCCTTTCTACCCCCCAGTGACTGTGAAGTGAGACCGCGGCAGTGGACCGTTTACATTTGCCAGGGTTATTTTATTCAGTCGCCGATGTCTAGAACGTTTAAAGGCCCAAAAGTTGTATGTTTAGTACGCTTCTAAGAGACAGTTGTGAGTGAAGCTGGCTGTTAGGAAAAAGAAATATTGTCGATTTTTTTTTATAAAATAGACAGTTTGACGTAAAGATTTTTCTGATACAAACCTTCTTTTAATGAGTAATGTTCCGTTCAGCGTCCATGTTATCGATCGGTTTTCAAGGTGAACGTACCTGTTACCCATGTAGATAAGTGCCCAAAAACAAAAGGTTATAAGTTAATGGAATCACGATTATTTATAAAATTGTGCTTTGGAGGATGTCCTTGATTTTAAGTTCCACGAATATTAACTCTATTGCTACCGTCAATTTTCGAAAAAGTTTATATTGAGCTAGATGGTTTAAAAAAACTACTTGAAAAGTAGGTACCATTACGATTAAAGGATTTTTATTGTGTTTATTTAATTATTTTTATTTCGGTTTTTGTTTTAGGTGTATTTAGTTTTTGCTGTAATGTGTGCTAAATAAATACTTTTTCTTTGTTTGTTTCACCTAAACCACTGTTTACCATCGCTATGACAGTGGCTGTTAGTAACACTTTTAGACAGTAAGTAGGTAGATACTAACAATACCTTCACTCCACTATCTGTGAAGGCCTAAATGCACCCTCAATATAGCACTGGCTCACCGTGTCGCCCACCGCATACTTAACAGTAGCACCTTCGTCACAAGCCGAGCGAGCATCTAAATGAAGCAGCCTGTATATTGCGCAATGCATTCAAAATTCTGTTTGAGTTACGTCCTTTAGATTACTGCTCTCCTGGTACCTGGTAGAACATTGTACTAAATATTCTTTATGTTTATGTAACTGGAGTATTTTTTTACTGTTCTTTGTTTCGTGGATTTTTTTCAGTGTTCAGTGTTATAGATCGGTTGTTTATGAAGGTGCGCTAACTTAAAGTTACAGCCTGATGTAGTCTGTGATTTCCCACAGGTCGGTTTTTACTTGAAATTAAGCTAATATTGTTGGCAAAAGACTAGCTCGGGCTTAAAGTCGTAACAATAGCAAGCTTACTGCCATCATTACTCGTTAAGACGGCTGCCAAGGGCACCATGTGATTTGGTATCACGCCAACACTAAGTATAGTCTAAAATCGCAATGTTATTCATGGTGAAGCGTGAGTATTGAATACACTTGGCATTTTGAGAAAAATAAAGGTATTTGTGAGTAGGTACTGTAAGGCAGTAACTACACTTTGCGGCACTGCCTCACAGCACCGGGTCAAAACGTAATAGCCATTAATAACAGGGTTACGCTGATTAATATATAGTACCTGGATGATCGAGTTTTGCTAGGATAAAATGACGTTTTCTAAAACTGAAACCTAGCTAGATCGATTAATCGCCCCCTGCATACTAAATTACATGAAAATCGTTGGAATCGTTTCCGAGATTCAGATACATATTTACATACATATATACAAGAATTGCTCGTTTAAAGGTATTAGATTTACTAAGCATTCCTTCACCTTAACACTAGCGCGTCCAATCCAAATCTGCTACGCCCTAAAAAACGACACGTTCTTATTTCAAACGATTCTAAAATCGAATTGGTTAAGCGTTCGAATTCTGCCAGATGCTGTAAGGTACACAAACCTCACAGTACCATAATTATGTTCTTATAGTACGGTGTACTTGTACTTGTGGTACTTGTACAAGCAAACTTACTGTGTGAAGATCCAATTACTAGACTGAGGTCTGAGTGTAATTATTGTCACTTGGTACTTACTTTGGCTTAGATATGTTGGGCGACAGTTGGAAGGTACTGCCTAACTGTAAAATTGCATGCTAGGTTCATCGTTTATCTTGGCCTACGCTAATCTATTAGGCTTTTATTAAAATTTTAGTAACAAAAAATCAACATGATAAGTCCCTCAGATACTTCTATCCGTAAATGTAGCAGACATTAATAATTATTGACGTCTGTTACTATTTACGGATTGTAATTACACGTAAAGTTCGAACACCACAATATATTTTATTTAACTTTTAACATAATGGAAGCTTCTAAACACCATCAGAACATGTAAATTGTCTGAACATTAATTACACGGCACAATGAATAAATTATTCAAAAAAAAAAATCAACAATGACATTAGAACAATTAAACAACCATTAAAGTGGAGCACTGCAATTACGTATATTCTTCGGCGACGAGACTTCAAAGGGCAAACTAAATTACCTATTATAAATCGCTAACAAAATGGCCTATTAATTCGAAATGTTATTGGTGAAAAATAATACATCTGTCAAGAATGATAGAAATCCGGTTTGCCCACAGTCCCCAAAACAACTCTTCTTCAGTAAAAATATATATCACTGTCATAGAACCTTCATGGATATTAATTAAGTTTATGGCATGTTATGATTCGAAGATATAAACGGCCATTTATATTTAGAAGATATTAGATGGTCGTTAGCTGACAGGCGTTTGGCATGTATTGAAAAACTAATCTATGTAGGAATAAATCATAATATCAGAGTTCGTTCAGAGTTCAGAGTTTGTTTATTTGTCAGAAACATGAGTATGCACACACATGGCATGCAAGATGTTAAGTACATCGCAGAAAAGATCGCAGTCATATTTTACCTTTACGGCGTACATATATATGTATTATAATAACATTCGATCAATTTAACTATACACTATTAAATATATAAAAAAATTACAAGTAATTAAAATTTATTTGCTAACGATTTCAATAAATTACATCTATTAATAATAATAAATTATATTCTATTATCCATTAATACGTGAAGCTCCCTTTTTAAGACTTTTATGAGCACGGAGGAGCTTGGGATTATGCATATTTAAAGTTTATATGGAGGAGAAGACGCGCAGAAAGCTAAAATAATTTCTACTGCTGAGCGACCACTAGATAATATAAATAGAATTAGTTTGAGTACCTAGGTCACGGCCTACAGACCACTGATTTTTAATCAGGATATTTTATGCTAGGTTGATGTGAACTGAACATTTATTGTTGGGAAAGTTCTTGAAAAATCTTCTTGTGGATACATTCCGATATGGTTAGAGCTTACAGACGTATCTTTTATATCGATAACAATAGCAATTTTCAGGTTGTTCTATATAGTAGGTATATATTTAAATATATACCTACTATATACGCTCGGGCTTTTCCAGTGAACTATAGAACGGAATATCCTAAGTATTTAACTTTAAAACCAGATTAGATTTACCTACACGCCACGCTAAAGTGGAATCGATACATAAATATAACGCATGTCAGTCGATGAATGGCCCAAACGCACGAGGCAATGGTCTTCTCTACGAGGCAGGCGATGTCGCGGTAGGTCCACGCAGAGCTGACGGGATGAGATGCCCTTTTGATACATTTATTTGTATTATCCCTAATAGCTCCACACAGAGGGAAATGGGAAGAGAGCAGGAAGGCCTTTGCCCTGTAGTGGATAAACCCAAGCTATTATTAATCGTAATAAAATTAATTAGATATTAGAACTAGTAATACCTTCACCAGATGCGCATAAACATGACGACTATGAATAAGCAGTGTCAAAGTTCAGAGAACAAAAGGGGTACTTTCTTACAAAAGTACAACCAAACAAGCTTTTTGGTATTTAGATAGAAACATTAATCTTCTATTTCTTTACTCCCAAACATGTGTTTTATAGCATACTTCTGAAAGTGATTTCAAAAACGAAAATAACTTGTTCGACTGAGCGTGCATAATTATTAAAATACGTTACGTGACGTCAAACACGTAAGTTACCCAAAACAGTGGAGTATTCGAAACCTAAATAAATTTCAACTAAAAATATACACAAATGTAATTCGAACTTTTCTCATTAACTTTGACATACTTTTTCGTTGGCTATTAATATTACTCCACAAACATTACGATAATACCAAATTAATAGATATTTAAATGTGAAGCCTTTTTGGGTAGACCGTTATAAACAAACTTGATTTTCCCAGACGCTTAAAAATGTAAGTTGGTTTTTGTATTAACTATTCTGAGTCCACAAAGTATTAAAACTGTCTAAAAAACTAATTGAAAAATATTTTTGAGTAAGAAATAGTATTCGCATAAAATCAAATTCCGAACTATATTGCATCCAGAGCCATTAGCCACAAAGCTTTCAGCTTCAATCTATAGCACTTTGACGTCGTAAAAGAGCTGTTAAACTGAACCCAGTAAAATCAAATGTTACCATTGCCAACGAATCACAAAAAAAGAAGGAAAATATGCTCTCTGCTCCATTCTTTATTCGATCTTGTACACAATGGATACTGGCCACGCTTCAGCGTCGCTTGGTCGATTGGAATAAAAATAAAAAAATAAAAATTGTGACCACTACTGTCAGCCAACACTAGCCACTAATAATAGTAATACTACAAAAACCATGACATATAAGGTAAACCTACATTAATTATTGGTACAGGTATTTTTAATACAGTAATATTTTAATTTCCTGGGACAAATGTTTGTACGATCTACAAATACTTGTTCTGGGTGTTCTGGGTATTTGCTATGTATAATAAAAAATATCTATCCATGTAATTTATTGTATTAAGTATATCAGGCATCTAGTACCCATAACACAAGCTCTGCTTAGCTTGGGGCAAGATGATGCTGTGTGGATGGTCCAAAAAAAAAAATGTGTGTATTTTGAAGTGTCACATTCAGATTGTTATAACTTGTCTTGCTAGCATAGATGGTATATAAAATTATACATTTTTTTTTTAATAGGGTAACGAAACCTATTTTTTAGGTAGTAACCCTCAAACACCTTGTATATTATACGTACGAGTATGTTGATAATTATATTTTATTTTTTATTTTACGAAAACGATTGATGCATTCGAACGGTTCGATTACCTACATTTAAATGTGTATCAAATGCGCCAACGTCAACTATTGTGTTTCAGCCCAAATAGAAACCACCATAAAATAACCTTCAACTGTTCCAGCTGTTCTAATTACAAATGTCAGAAACATTACAAGCTAGCCCGGTTTCTGAAATGAATGACGTCGAACCAAAATGGCTGCCGCGGATGTAAACAATGAATTGAAAAGGTTTCCCGCAATATCGCGTTGTTAAGACTCACTCGAGATACACTCAGTTTCTTTGATAAATTAATGGGTGTAAAGATCGTCAGATATTACGAATATTAATCATGCCCACGCAAGGGGTATAAAAATGAATAATTTTGACATCACCATGAAATATTAATGGTGGATGGATGGATTAGGTGATTAGTGGATTAGGTGAGGAGGTCGTGGCTAACGGGTCGATCTTTAAGGTTAACGGGGTTGGTCCGTAGATGGGTGACCATACATTGCACATCGATAAGCAATCCCGGAAAGCACGTTACAACGTTGATCCCGGCGGTCATTTACAGATCTTTGACCAAGTGGTGTCGTGTTACCTAGTCACTGGGTTGAGTAGTTCAGATGGGATGTCGCTCCGTTTAAAATAATGATATTCAACTGCATCCGCTTCGACTGGAAGTCGACCCAACACAGCTGGGAAAAAGCTAATAGACATCTTTTAGGTGATACTGTAGCATAAATTATGTTACAGTATCACCTAAAAGATTGCTAAAGATATTAACACTTGGGCAGGTAATTTGAATTAGTTATGATATCGAGGTATCACCTTTTCCCTTTAATTTCCCATAATTACATTAGTTTTTAAATTCAATAAAAGTAATTTAATAAAATTACTTCATGCATCGTATGCCAGTAATCATCGTTATGATACATATATACAAATTCACGTCATTTTTCCTTGGCGGCAGCCGGGAAGGCAGACACTAAAGAACTCCACCTGCGCCCCTTACCTACATACTCATTTCCCTCCATTTACGTTCATCTGTACATAGACGCACGCTCAAGTCTCGAGTACTACGCACATGACCTTTCTGAAGAACATCGCCAATAAGGTCAGTGAATGTACTTTTCGGGCGTCCTCTCCCCTTCGTTTTATCTTCATGATAATGCTTAACAACAGATAACAACACACATATCAAGAATACCTAAAATATCTGTGATTTAAACCTATCTAGAGTAAATCACAAGTAAATCCCCTAAATTGAATTCGCTTACACGCCCGTAAGCCACTCCAGATGCCTAGAACCTTTTAAAAACTAAGTAACGCAACTGAAGAAGAATATATCAAGAACCTAAGCCAACTCATACAATATGCATTACAATCCAATATTAATCAAAGTCACCTTCAGTCCTTAATCGATTTAACTATGAAACATATCAAGCACAAATATATAATTTAGTGCCTTGTATGAACAGTATAATTTGGCAGATTCAACTTAGAATACATCAGGTAAGATTTTTATTCTCTTTAATCTTTATTCTTCGCTGCATTACAAAGACTTCAAACAAGGACTTAGCAAGAGTCTTCTCTGAGTCTTAAGCTCAAGAGTCTGAATATGCTCAGAATTTTAACTATTTAATGTTAGAATGTGTTAAATGTGAATCTCCAAAAAAGGTTTGTTATGCCTTGATAACAGCGAACCATACTCTTTTTCCAATAACATCTTCAACGATGAAGAAGGTAATATTGCGGTTGCTTTTGTTTTAAAAAACAAGCGAAGGCTACGAGCAATCAGCAAAACCGACCAATAGCAAGGGTTCCAATCAATTGTACTGAACCGAACGAACTGCACCCGGTCAAACGTTGGAACTATTTAATTGGGTCTTACTGTTGGACGAAGCTCTAAAACTGACTGAGTGCAAATTGAAACAATCATTGCATCGACTCTAATGAAAAACATTTACCGGAAAGTGAATGGCAATTTTAATGCTGTTGATACAAGTACATAGTCTTATTCATTAATTTCATTTACTTTATATTACAGACCATGTCTCGGTTTAAAGTTAATTAATAGTGCATAAGTAATTTAACTTGTCTAGCTAGATTTTACTGCGGTCACTTCAAGATAAGATTTAATTTAGGTAAATAACTTTGAAATTGCTTTTTGCTGGAATGTTCAACTTACCCATAGCGGTAATTTTGTTTAAAAACTAATAATAAATGATAATAACATCGGGTGTACCTCCAGACTACCAATGGGGCCTTAAAAACTCTAATGTAATAACCGTACAAAAGTATATAAAGTAATACCAGCATCAGTGCAAAGTCCTGTTCTCTTATCACCACTCTTACTCGAGGCGAATAGACTATTTCAGACTTATATATATATCAATTTCAAGCACTTCGCCCGCGTTTTTTTTCAGATTTGGATCCTGGATTTCGTCCTTTTCCCATCGAATTTTAAACCTCCCTCCACTCCCTTTAAAGCGTAGTTTTGCAAATAACAACATAACCTATATATTACTCCCCGATACTGTAACTTTCTGTAGTTGGTACAATATTTATCGATTAAGAATTTTTGGGTTTATTCATTACAAACAAACAAATCTTACCTCTTTATTGAAACCAGCTGTGCCCACGACTTCGTCCACGTGAAATTTGACAAAATGCCATGGTTTTTAATTTTTTTGCGCGGAATCGAAAATCTTTTATTTAAATAAAAGCTTTACATATATACAATTATACCACAAAACTAACTATATGCATATTTACAAAAAAAAATAGTTTAAGTTACTCCATAACACGTCATCTATCAGCCAGTGAAAGTCTCGTTAAAATCAGTCCAGCCGTTTCTATGATTTCCTCAAAAACCAGACAGACAAACTGACTAAAAATTTATGCATTTAGTAAAAAGCTGTTTTTTGTTTACATTACAAACAGACACTTCAATTTAAGTTATTTGTATAGATTAGTTTACTAGACAAATCCAGGTTTCCTAACGATGTCTTTTTCCATCGGCGGCAGCGATTACCAAAATAAAATTGGAACGTAGGTACAATTTATCATGAATTGAATAAATCACTATACTTGCCTGGATCTCTTACTAACATGAAAGGTAAGGCCTTAGCCACTGGGCTATCACCGCTAAAAGACTAACACCCAAATACTACACGTAATAAAGACGACATAAATTGCCATTAAAAATGCATGATGTCTTCAATAGAGCTCTCTTTGCTGATGAAACCAATTTCGTGAACAAATGCGTTAATTAACTACATAGAGTATTTGAATACGCAAATGGATCGCCCGTTTTAATTAGTCCAGCGAATGTTTTGTGTCAAACAGTTTTTTGTCTCATAAATAAAGCTTAGCTTCGTCGTTCGTTGACTTTCAATTTCGTATAACAACTTCTTTTAAGCTAGACTTGTTTGTTTTTTGTTTTTTTTTTTTTCAATTTGAAAACAGAATACGAAAAAAAAATTGTAAATTAAAAGTTTTGTCTGGGGACCTGGGGACCTGGCCTTTAAGTGCGTTATATTTGAAATTGTAAAATATAGATTGCTTCATTGAAGTTAGCTGCAATATTGACACACTTAAAAGTTTAACATTCTCAATCGATCAGAATCTTTGGAAACAAACAATTCGAACTAGAACTATACTACTAAAACTTAAGTACTAATAAAAAAACTAACTTTGCCATCATAGTTATTAGCTTTAACATTTCCTTAATTTTAAAAGCTAAATTATTGTCGCTGAGAAATGTTTTTCAGTCGGCAATTTATTAGAAAAAAAAATCGATCAAACTTGGCTCCAAATGTTAATAAACAAAATGTCAGTGTCTGTTTCATTGTCAATGCGTACTGTCTTTTTACCGGCTCTGGAGGAAATAACATTTTGTGTGTGATGCTTTATTTACTAACGTGGTATAGCAAAGAAAATAAACTCTTTTGTATTGTTTACTAGCCGAGCTGACATACGTTGTCCTGTCAATGGCGCGAACTATCAAACGTGTGAAGTTAAAGTTAGTCGTTAAGTTACTGATATTTTTTTTATTTTTCTGCGCAATTTCCTTAATTTTTCTTTCTGTATGAACCTTCCTTAGAATAACAAACACAACAAAAAAAAAAAGGGAAATTGGTCCAGCGGTTCACACGTGATGCCGTGACCAAGGGAAATAGGGATTCATTTTTATATATAGAGATGTAGTTTAGTATGTTTTTAATAAGATATAAATCATGTTCGGCTTTTTACCCAATATTAACAAAGGTATTATGGAGCGAGCCTTGATGGTAATAGGCTTGCCCCCTATTGCCTGGGCACAAATCCAGACTCCGGGCTGCTAATGAGAAAATTCCTACTGGAAAAACTTAATAACACTTTAGCGTCCTGGGAATCGAAAAACTTATTAAAAATAATAATAGATCATTTATAAATAAAATTAAAAATATAACACTTAATTATAATAATGAATGTACTAACAGTGAGTATAAAACAACAGGCAGCCATCATGACATATGTACTCCTTGCAAAGCATACTCCAGTACTGGCACTTAAGCTAAGAGTTACCTGTCGCACGAACACGGAAACGATCCAGTGCGAAGGAAAACGATCCCGTGCGAAGCGAAAAGCTTTTAAGTAAACAAGGTTGGGAGGGCACGTCCTCTAAGGTCAGAGGAACCTCGACCCTAAGGTCTCAACAGAGATGTCTCCAAGGCTGAACACTATTATTTTGGAATTTTGAAAATTGGACGGTATCTGGCATGGTGGTTTTAGAATTTGGATGAAATTACTTAGGATTGTTAGTCAACTAAAAACTTTATAGTAGCTATACGGATGTTGTAGCAATGCTGTGAAAAGGTCATGAAATGCTATATTTTCCATATTCAAATCTTTCTTTCCATTTGTTGTTATTGTCACTTAAACAAGTACTAATTTTGTGGCAGTGGAAAAGTGGAAGCTGGTAATAGAATGACTATTAAAAAATATATAAAATGTTTGAAGTTGTAACGCAAATAGAACTTTATTTATGGGAGTGTAAGGTATCTTTTCCAAATACCCATATTCGTTTGGATTTTAGGAAACTATATTGCAAACGCAATTTAATTATACTGCATTTGTGATTTAGTTAACTAGTCATCTTCCTAGCTCTTAATAAATTGTTTGTACATAAAATTAGGTTCGTAAGCCGCACGTTGGTGGTAACGAAACCACTATGAGATGTCCTCTTATTAAACTCAAACTTCGTACTACGTTAGGCGAATTTATAGTCAAAGGGTTACCACTGATGTGTGGCCTTTGTGTGTGTGGGTGTGTGTGTGACTGTGTGTGTGTGTGCGGCATCATACAAAAATGTCTACTCCAACAAAAGTAATCTACTAAGATGTATTATATAGTATATCCATCAAATGATAACAATCACAACAGATACAAGCAGAAATATCAACCTATCATACTTCAATTAAATGCTTAGCCATCTACTTTTGTATTAGATGATAATCACGCTTAACCGGCTCCAGCCTGATGAGTGTAACGCACGTCGAGATTAGCTCTCTCTCTCTCTCTCTCTCTCTCTCTCTCTCTCTCTCTCTCTCTCTCTCTCTGCCAGGAGTATAGGCCTTGTCAGTACTATTTTTTGCTGAATTATCATTGTATAGAAAAACTGCGGCTTGTCCACAAATATACGCTGAAACGCACTTAACTGAAATCGATCGAACTGAGACGATTAATGGTATCAGGAGACTAGAGAATTAGTACCGAGTACCTAAAGAAAGGGAATTGTTTTTTTTTTGTCTTTTATGTAATTTTTTAAGTATTATTTTGAGTGGCTGCTATATAATCATCTGCCTTTTCCCAACTATGTAGAGGTCAGATGCCAGTATTTTATATGGAGCGATGGCCTATCTGACCCTTACAACTCAGATACTGAGCTCGATACCCCTTGGTAAGACTGGTTGTCAGACTTTTGGCCTTACGAATGGCAGTCAACAACTGTACGTGACATTTTTGAAGTACGGAGGGGACTCAGTGTGTAATGGGTGGTTACCCATCCACGGACTGACCTCGGCAAGCATATCTTAACTATCGACTGACGCAGCTGTTATTTTTTAGTCAAGATCCCCTCCAAGACATATCATAAGTTTACAACAGAATAAAAGCAGAATATACTTAGAATTAGCACAACAAAGCCGATACGCGTTTCGCTTTTGGATAAAAGTCAATAGATAATGATAAATGAGTAGTCTTAGCCCTGTGGTTGTGGAACCAATGTGACTTTTCAATTCATATTTACGTTCTAAGTTTATCTTGGACATCACTGATATTGGTAAAGAAAACCCCGTGAGAAACCCTGGACTTCTAAAACTTATATAACTTTGACTCAACAGACTACTCTCACAAAATTTATATAACTTTGCATCGCCAACCTGTCTTGAGCAAGCGTGGTGATTAATGCTCGTGCCTTCTCTGTATGTGAAGAGGCAATGGGACAGTAACAGGTTGGTATTATTATTGATAAATACTCCATGAATCGTTATCATAACATAAGTCACCAGTATTAGTAAAGTGAAACATGAAAAAACTAACAATATAAAAACAAGTAATGACTTGGCACAACTAAATTCTGCATAAAACAATCTCTATCTACCATGAATTGTATAATCGAGATCCTTGAATGTCATTAAGTTAAATGCTGGGCTTGACAAACGATCGAGTCATTAACTCATATGGCTCGATATTTTGCTCGATTTCTTGGTAGAAGCGCGCAATGCAGTATCGATTACTGAAATGTTAGCTTATGAAAGAAAATAACATATTTGACTTTCTATCGAACACACAGAACGTAAAATAGTTTTACTTCCGAAACGATTAAACCATATTGCATTCTATATTTAAATTTGTATTTCCAACAAATAAAATATCACCTGTAAAACAGTGTAGTATAGTAGGTTGTTGCTCTTAAATTCTTTAAAATCAGGAAGCTGCTGAAAAGAGTTCTTGAACATAATTTCTTAAGAAACGTTTTCAGTGATGCTGGAAATGGTGCAAGCATAAATAATAAAATCTAAAATGACGAAAATTAAGTCTGTGCAGATTACACCTGCCAGTAACATGGCTAGCTTCGTAATTTTGGTGTAGATTTTACATTGTTTTACTTAGAAAAAAATATCCCATCGTAACTTCAACTTCATGAGCAAACAGCTGATCAAAGTTATCGAAAAATTCTACACCACGCTGCTTTCACAAGATATCACCTCTCTTCTATTGGATTCCGACAAATAATAATATACTTTATTTATATACTTGATGTATTGTAATCTAAAAATAAAAGAAGGCATTTGTGTAAAATTAAAACGTAAAAACAGTAAAAAAATTGCTTAAGTATCATGACGAATTGTTTTGATGTGCTATACATCAAAATCTGACTAACTATTTATGCCCCGAAGGACTAAAAAGCTCGTATTATTGTACAAATGTTCAACATACCATTGTAAATAGTGATAATACCTGGAATAGAAAGTATTTGTAAATATAAAAAAACTTCTTCATAAAATATTTGTGAACAGTAAACTTTCTCATTAATTGGATTTTTGGGAGAACCTTTGAGAATGAAATTGAATTAAGTAGCTACCTACAAATATTAACAAACAATCAGAATATGTACTTAAAGATGTTGTGCAAGGAAACTATATTGATTTAGGGCTTCATAAGAGAGCTTATTTTACTCAGCTACATTAAATTGACAACGACTTCTAAAACAATTTTTAATTGATCTGTTTGTCTCTAGTTGTTTCTAAGAGCATGTGCTCTTAGAAACAACTGATTTTGTTTTTAAAGTTCCGCAATATCTAATCCAAAGCTTTCTGAGTCTCAGAAGCCTGAGCGACTTGAAAATTGGTCTATGATGTTGGGATTCCGTAATGATTTCTGATATTTAAGAATTCAGTTGAGGAAAAAAAAAATTATTGGTTATTCAGAAAATACAAAAAATAAAGGCTTAACAATACGTGTACATAATCAGCAGCTATAAAAGCAACACAGGATGTTTCCCCATGCCGCTATAAAATATTCACTCAATAATATGAGAGAGCTAAGCGAAAGAAGATTATTTTGTCCATTTACATGTTTCATTCTTGTCACGTGCCCGTTCGAGTAAGTATATATATATATATAGTACTTACTCGTATGCATGTATGTTTTACCTATAGGTACATTTTTTTTTGTTTGTTAACCTGGACTTTTGGGGAAAAGACCAGGCAGTGTGGGATTCTTATCTCACTAAAACCACCCCAGTGATCACCATCAGCACATGGACACACCGTTACCTCTTAAGAGACCACTCCGGGACAACGTGTGCAACGCCTGTTGTGTGTAGGGCACATCCCTGAGGAGACGGTAAAGAGGTCTCCCCTGAACATCGCTGTGCACGGTGACACGTGATTACTATGCCACCGTCTAACGTACGTGCTACGTATGACCTATAGGTACCTACAAAAGAACCTACTTAAGATGAATGAGTAGTGGCAGCTCACGAAATTCATTTGTTTATAGGTTTATTGCAATTTGTAGTTCAGTATTAAGTTGTATGTTATTGAAAATGTCATTCGCGACCTTAAAAAATGTATATTTGCTATTTCATGAAATCATGACATTTGAGCACAATTATAATTTAGAGAGTTGTAATTTATTTATTTATTATTTCTGGCCAATCAACAATTGTTTATACCGCTACATGTTAAAATAAAGATTCTTATATCAAAGGTTAGTATAGCAATTTCTTATAGGTTAGCACCGCATGCCCCATAAAATAATAAATGTTACTAGTTATAGTCTAAAGTCAAATTTAAATTTGAGTTTGAAAACAGAATTATAAATCAAAATTAAAAATAAAACCAAAATTAAATACAAAATTAAAATCAAAAGCACAATCCAAAATAATACAGGTCAAAATAAAAATCACCATAAAAAAAATACACAAAACAATAATAGCTTGTAACAATAATGGTGATTTTAATGGTTATATTTCGACAAATGTATGTTTTTAACGGTCGCAAATAACTTATACTTCTTATGTATTTTAACGGCGCGGTTGGCGTAGTGACTGAGTGATCGACTGCCGCACTGCGTGTCGCGAGTTCGATTCCCGCACAGAACAAAGATTTGTATGGCAGTTGTTCTGGGTCTGGCTGTTTGTGTGATGTTTGTAAACGCACCCACGATACAGGGGAAAATCCTAGTGTAAAAAAAAAAGAATTCAATAACATAATAGGTCTTTACCTATGAAATTGCCGTTTTGTATGAAAAAATTTAAATGAATTTTTTTCATGTATTTTTTATTTGTATTAATCGAAGTAATCACCCATGCAATCAATGCATCTTTGCCAACGCAGTGGCAGTTTATTGATGCCCTTCTTAAAGAAATCAGCTGGACGGGAGGCAACAAATTCTTCAAAGGCATTTTGTACTGCCTCTCGGGTATTGAATTTTTTTCCCGCCAAGAAGTTATCCAAATTCTGGAAAAAGTAGTAGTCTGTAGGCGCAAGGTCTGGTGAGTAGGGCGGATGACGGAGAGCTTCCAACCCCAGTTCTTGCAACTTGGAGACCGTCTGCTGTGCAGTATGAGGTCGCGCGTTGTCGTGCAGGAGCAGCGGAGACGAGCGATTGACCAATGCTGGTTGGAGATGTGCCAGCTTCTCCATCATTGTGTTCAATTCTTCACAGTACACATCTGCAGTAATGCTCACCTCGTTTGGTAAGAAGCTGTGTTGAATCACACCGGCGCTAGACCACCAAACAGTGACCATCACTTTTCTTGGGGTAAGTTTTCGTTTAGGGCATTGTTTAGGTGCTGAACCAGGATCCAACCAACTTGCTGAGCGCTTGCGGTTATCAAACAGAATCCATTTTTCATCGCAGGTAACAATGCGGTTCAAAATTCCTTCATTTGTGTGTCTGTTGAGCAGTGCAAGGCACGTCTCGACGCGTACTTCGCGCTGGCGATCATTGAGTTCGTGGGGCACCCATTTGTCAAGCTTTTTTATCTTGCCAATTTGACGCAAATGGACCAATATTGTTTTGACGCTAACGTCGAAAGCTGCTGCTAATTCAGCCGTAGATTGTGTATCATCAGCTTCCACAATCGCCTTTAATTCGTCATTGTCGACC
The DNA here is from genome assembly GCA_905147745.2 of Phlogophora meticulosa. Lineage (NCBI taxonomy): Eukaryota > Metazoa > Arthropoda > Insecta > Lepidoptera > Noctuidae > Phlogophora > Phlogophora meticulosa. The sequence goes on along the minus strand of LR990526.1, from coordinate 6,966,438 downwards.
AAAGTCTTCGGACGACCGCGAGGTTCATTTTTCAGGTCGAAATTTCCAGAACGGAAGCGAGCAAACCAATAACAGGTAGTGCGTTGGTTTGTAGTGTTAGCTCCGTAAACGTCGTTGATGTTGCGTGCCGCTTGTGCCGCGTTGCTGCCACGACGGTACTCATATTCCATAATTACTCGAATTTTTAACGTATCCATGATGACGAAAAAGATTTAAATGCGATGAAAATGTAACACTAATCAATAAACAAATGACTACTTTTGGAAAAAAAAATCCATGTTTTTAAAATAAAATTAATTTGAAATTAGAATTCTTAGCCAAACAAAAAATATTTTGATTTGAAATGGCCAGTACTGCAGAACGGCAATTTCATAGGTAAAGACCTAATATTATTTAATACTGAGCTACAAACTGCAAAAACCTAAGAAAATTTCCATTTCGCGGCCTACCGCTACGGTTTAGTTTTAAGAATGTATACGTAGGTAGTAATCGATGAAGTAATCTGGTAGAGATTAGGCAACGTATAATATAATCTACTATCCATGGCCCGCTACGTGGATTTGGATTTTCCCCAACAAATTAGGTACCGCTATTCCTACACCCCCTCAAAGAAATGTACTCAAAAATTAATGATTAAAATCTTTATTCTTTATTTATATACGAGAATAAGTATTCGGGTCATGTTTTAAGATTAAAGATTAAAGGAATAAGATTTCCCGTATGAAATGTACTCCATTTTAGAAAAAAGTTCGGGACGTTCCTTAACATGACTTAAACATTATTTCCACACGGTAAAAAATCTGTTAGCGGTCAATTATTGATAAACCTAAATTCTCATAACTCTCTATTTTCTGTCAAAGTATTATCCGAGTTTCAAGTTAAGTTTCCGCCCGTTAAGATTCTTCCATACAAACTTTGACATCCCTAAACCCTTTGGGAGGTAGTTTGAAAAACTAGTCGTGACAAATTTAATTATTTGTTTATATAATTATTCGTGCCAAGTTTAAAATTGATTTACCCAAAGGAATAAGAGTTTTGATACAAATGAAATTCCCCCTTTTTACCCCCCTACAAGTTAAACTTCGCCTCCTAAGTGTTTACCTACACTGTCAATGGAAGACTGGTGTAAAATTGATTACTTAAATTACGTACTTTTTTTACTTATTTTTTCAATACTTTTCTATTTTTTATTTTAATCAGACAATCAGTCTTACCAAGGGGTATCGTGATGCCCAGTAAAAGAGTTGTCGAGTTCAGATGCCTATATGACCTCCACAACCCTGTTACTGGTATTCAGCTGCATCCTGTCAGACTGGAAGCCGACCCCAGCATAGTTGTGAAAGGGCTAAGCGATGAAGATGATGACGATTTTACCTTTCATTTCTACACCGAATAGGATAATTATTGTTGGTTTTATGGCTATAGGTGCATTTAGTGTGATTTTATTTTAATTTAGTGAGAATCTGATAAACAACTTAGGAAATAGAGTATAAGAGTCCCCAATGTATACAACCTGTCATCTCCTGTTTAACACCCTGCCTGGGGGTAGAACTTCATAAAACAGAAAAATACATGAATATTTATTTTTAACCAGAAACTTCAATGAAAACGCCATTTTCATTGAAGTTTCTGGAACGAAAACTGTGACAACGGTGGATCTACATACAAACTTTGAGCCTATAATTAACCTCTTTAGTGGTGAAATTTTCTAAATCCTTTCTTTGCGGTGACGTACACCGTACAAATATCTAAAATACTGGCCAAATTTCAAGTTTGTAGGTTTAATATTTAGTTCTTAAGATGTAAAACTTACTATTAATCTATGAAAGACTATCTCGTTGGTCTAGCGCTACTGCTGAGCGTGAGGTCCCGAGTTTGATTCCTGGGTCGGGCAAAGTGTTATTGGGTATTTCCATCTAGATTTTGGTTGATTGCAATAGATTCGCCCTCTATTACATAGGACTTCTTAAGTATAACGGACGAAATGTGAAAAGTGAGTGTGCTAAAGATACACATCTCCATCATCCATCTTACCCTTCAGGGTTTGCAGCTTGAGTATTCACCATGGAGCGACTGACACAATACTAAAGAGTATCGTGAAACTCGTGAGTCTGACAACCAGTCTTACCAAAAGGTTAGACTAGCTTTCAGACTTACAGGCTTCTGACTACTAGTAACAACTGTCTGTAAATGACAGCCGTGGCCAACGGCTAAAACGTACTTTCCGAGGCATGGAGGGTCTCGACATGAAATGATTGTTCACCCATTCGCGGACCGACCTCAGCGCGTAGCTAAACCTTGAAAATCGACCCATGCGGCCATGACCTCCTCACCTAATCCCTAATCCATCTATCGACCATTAATTATTTCTCCCCCACCCAGTTACTGGGTCACACGCTACCCGTTGCGTTGATAAGATCAATAGTCATATTTTCGGGATTCTGACTACTCTTAACAATCTTCAACGATCTAGCAGTACAAAGCTGACTGCATCTTACTAAAGTCGCAATTTCATAAATAAAGTTTTTTTATCTTTATTTCAATTTGGGGTTTTTGTCCTATCAGGAAACGTCAGCCCAACCTTACCCTGATAGAAGTACCTAACAACTCGTAAGTATAATATGCCCACAGTATGAATCACGCCCACATCAATTAGGTTCAGATTTATGTAGTTTAACAGTGATTCACGTTCATTCTTATTTCTGACACACTCCATCAGCAAACGGTGTGTAATTTTATGTAATTTCTGCTTAACTTAGTACCATCTAACTAAGGCAAAAATTAAGTTAAAATCCATAACAAGCTACCGTATACCTAACAAAGTAACTAAGATCAATTCAGTGCTGGTTATCTACCCAAACGCTGGAGTAATTTGTCAACGTCCGGATGCAATATCGTTTACGTCATAATCATGGTAATGATGGAAGGCTCTTAATGCTAATGAAACTGCCCCTGTTTGCGAATAATATAGCCTTGGGTTTGTATCAAACCATTAAGATAATCGTATTTTTTTACCCAACTAAGAGACAATGTTATGAGTTTTACAGTCAGACAGTAACAGTATCTGCCTAGTCTTTTCTAACTATTTTGGGGTCAGCTTCCGGTCTAACCGGATCTTACTTCCACAAACCAGTTACTGGGTAGCAAGCCCCTTGTTAAGATAGTTATCAGTGGTAAAGTCTCTATACAACTCGATTCCTTCCGGCTTCCCTTAAGAGGTTTGGAAAAGCAATACTACCGCCATTGAAAAATAGCATAGTCAATAGTGTCTACAATTGCCAAATACTATGTCCTACATATAGTTACACTAAAGGTACATCATAACATTAAAATAGCAAAAACTGGTAAGATTACTATTAAGTAAGTACCTACATCTTCGTCGGCTTCTCACTTACGGAAATTGACGCTTCGCCGTTGCTACAGTTAACGATTGCTAACAGCTTGTTTTTATAATCTATACATCTATACATCTATACATCTATACATATAAATAAAATTGGAGTGTCTGTCTGTAATATTGAAATAACCGTTTTTTCTTACTTGCATATGAATATATATACGGTACATACACCAAAATAACATTTTTTTAAATTTTTGTCTGTCTGTCTGTCTGTTTGTAATCGCTAATCTCTGAAATGGCTTGACCGATTTTGACGGGACTTTTATTGGCAGGTAGCTGATGTAATAAGGAGTAACATAGGCTACTTTTATTTTACAAAAATTCATTTATTTAAAAAAAATGCGTGCGAACGAAGTCGCGGGCACAGCTAGTATAATATATAATCCTGACGGCACGGTTGGCGCAGTGGCTGAGCGATAGACTGCTGCGCCACGTGTCGTGGGTTCGATTCCCGCACGGAACAAATATTTGTATGACCTACAGGTAGTTGTTACGGGTCTGGCTGTTTGTGTATGTTAGTTTAAATGTTTGTAATCGCACCCACGACACAGGAGAAATTCCTAGTGTGGGGCAACGTTTCTTTAAAGAAAAAAAATAAAGAAATGTGGCAAATGTTGTGGATAGTATATTAGTTAGGTTCAATATCAAGACAAAACTGTTTATTTTAAAAATACTACTGTATGTTTTCCCAAATGTGATAAATAAATAAAGACTACCAAGGAATTGGCAAGTATACACAAGCTATTAGTTTTAACCAATGTCGATTTGCTATTATATACCTATAATCGGCATTGAAAGTTATACTGAAAGTGAAATGCGAAGTGGGTGTAATGCCTCTTCTACTGGCGTTAATAATCCTTTCTTTGTTACATCCCGCCTACGATATCCTTCAATACTGTTTGACGAGCCGTGGGAGTGTAAAAGTCCTACTTAGAGTATTAGTGGCATATTATACTTAGTAAGTAGGTGAGTATTTTATTACATATCTACAAAGAAAAATAATTTATGAACAGTCTCTCGAGTGTATATAAAATGAACAATCACTACTTTTAGAGCCGCAATCATAACTTTCTGGCACAGACTAACATTCATTAATAAGCAATCTCACGACAATCACAGTCAAACTAATCTGTATCCTTTCTATGTCCAGCCGATTTACTTCTAACAAATCTTGACCATGATCCAGCCTGCTGGGTTATGCTCAGTGTATTTAAGAACGATCAATCTAGTAGTAGAAATACGTAGGAGCGTGTCAATGCTCCTCTAGTTACGGTTAGTTATATACTGTTTCACATGTTGTTTCTTGCTAATAAAGTTTAATCAGATATCCCTCTTAAAAATTGATATGAAAACACCAATATTTTTTTTAGACAATAATAACTATGGAACTGTATGAGAAAAGTCTGGTGTGTAATCCTACACCATTCCTCAATATGACAGAATAAGGGTAAGGGTAGGCTTAGGGTGTCTATCTGTAACGTAGTCTTATCTTGATAAACTCTAATTCGATATATTTAAAAATGAATCCCTTCTCCTTTGGTCACTCCATAACTTGAGAGCGACGTTACCCATTTTATTCATCTTTTTGTTTTAAATTTTCTATAGCTATGTAAAGTTCTTACGGAATGAAGAATTAAGATAATTGCGCTGAAAATTGGAAAATTTCAGAAAACTTAACGACTATCTTAATTTCACAAGTTTGACAGTTCGCGTCATTGACAGCACAATGAGATTCTATAATGAGTTGTGTTGTATTTTTAGGTCTTTTTATTTTATGTTATTTTTTTCCTCTGGAAACTCTGTGCAGAAAAAGTTATTTTTTGTGTTTTAATCATTGTTTGTATATATTTTTTCTCTGTATTTAGTCATAAAAATATTCTCTGATAGTATCTCGAGCGTTTGATGGTCTATCATAGTACCTACTTGATATTGGCAAAATTGTGGTGTCTTTTCCACAAAAGCCATTCATGAGGAGTTGAAATTGATAATGAGTTGTCAATCTTGATTAACAGGACGATGAAACGTCTTTAAAATAGGTTATACCTACTGGTATAGTGTCTCAAACATTCTCGTTTTCGAGCTCTAAATTCAAATAGAAAAATGAGACAACCGCAAAAATTTAATACCCACTTGCACACAATTAGACAATCAAACCTGACAGGTACATTTATGCGACTCTTCGTGAACCTGAGTTGTACATGAAGAGTGTTTGTAAAGACGGTTCAACTTACTTGCATGTTTAAGATATGCACGACTGGCGAGCTCGCCGATCATCATCGTGCAATTCCGGTGCATACATGTAAACAAATGTTTAATCTCCATGACTGAGAAAGAATTCTGCCTTCTGAATAGAGTTTCCTTTGCAACCTTCCCTGTATGGCAACAAAATCCTTGACTAGCCCTATTTTACATTACCTAGCTAATGTAAGCAACGTCAGATCCAGGCCATTCATAAGCTATGTACCGTACGTCCTACATGATCTCAAATGCGAATAGATAGGTTCATTTTTTTTGTTGCATACATAACAGCACTTTTTGATCCCTAGGATTTATTATTCACATATCCACAGTGGAGAAGATAAACGCTTAGAAAGCCAATACCTTATAATTTTACCGTACTATCACAGCAATATTTCAGTTGAAGGATTTATAACATTTAAGGTAAAAATATGTTTTTACTGGCCGCCATCATTCATGCCAACTCAGTTTAAAAAATAAAAGGATCGCGTAAGATAACATTGATGTGTTTTTATTTTGAAATTTTTAAGAAAACGAACAACAAAAAACTGAAATAAATAACTCGAATACAATGGAGAGCAGCCATTTTTGTTGTGTTCACCAGTCATTGGTAAGCCAAAATCAGAACCATTGTTTTATTTGCATCAGACAGCCAATTATCGAGTCGTTCGTTTGTTTTTCATTACAAATATTCACTCACTGGTCTGAAGGAATGAGTCATTAGTTAGTTTAGCTGAAATACATTCTATTTATACATCAAACAGAGACCGAATACGAGCTTATTCGGCAACAAGTCCCTATATAGCAATCATAATATATTTCGGTTGAGGTTTTTATTTCGCAGACGGCTTCAGATTGCTTTAATCAGAGCAAGTACATAGCCACATAATAAGCATATACTTACCTACGTACCCACGTATGTACGCTAGGTAACAAAAGGTAGAAAAGCCTATGTACCTAGCACAGAAAAACATGTTGTTAAGTACACTAATGCAGATAAACAACAAATATCAGGGAGCTCAATGCGATCTATCACACTAAAAAAACAGTTAGGGTTTAGCGCAAATGGATCTTTGGAAATGAAAGTAATTCATTTATCTTCCTTATTCGCTTGTTTTGCCCAGCCCCACATTTTCAGTGAGGTTTTCAATAAATCACGTACCTTGTTTCCTTACTTAGGATAATTTCTTTTACCTTTGCTAGCCCTGCCGTTGTTCGTAAAATCATTTGTATATTTTTTTTTATGTTGCGTTCGTAGGGTTGCCTATGACATGATACATAGTTACACTTGAAAGGGTCGCAGATATTGCTAAAGTTATTTCCATCAATGTCTTTGAGGGATTATTTCTTTGAGAAACTTGCACACACATACCTACATCCTTTCATGTACCAACATGTTGTAAAGGATGTTATTTCATAGTATCAGCCTGAAATTCTGTCAGTGCTTCGATTTAAGTAAGAAGGTACTTAAGAACCTAGCGTTCCTGAAGTACCGGGTCTGGAATGAAAGGCGTATTTAGATATTAATAATAGTATAACCTATATTGAACCACTTATTATATATACTATATGAAAACCGGCTGTCAGCCAAGGGCTATCTTTTTAATATATTTTTATTCTAAATATGAATAAGTGAACGCCATGAGATGAAATATCCGTAGAGGTCAGAAGTCCCTTACAATAGTTTAATGTAAATTAAAAACAGCTACTTTCTTGTATAAAACATCGCAAAACAAGACATGAGACAAACGTTGGACGCCTGAAAAGTCATCTGAAACTAAAGCATAAATATACACTGGCCCAAAAAAAAGATTTTACGTAAGTCCCTGAGCCCGCAAAAGGTTTTTATTAAACGAAAAGCTAAATCAAAGTTGTGACAACCCTGATTACACGTTCAGCTACAATACATCACAGAATCCTTTTCGCTTTTCAGGGAAACTATGATAAGCACTTTATAGGTTTGTAGGAGGAGGGTACGGGTTGCAGATTCCTAGACACAAAAGGGTTGGACACAATTCTGCCTTTAAATGGGTAGACGGTTCCAGAAACTAAATTATGTTAATATAGAACTTACTACGTATATTTACAGACTCGCAGACTTATGAAAGGAGGCAAGCTACAAGTTATTTGAATGTCCTTCTAATTATGAAGTGGAGACGAAAACAGTTTCCCTTTTGTCGTAAATCTCATCTAAAACCATGAGAAATAAGAAATAACATATCTGTTTGGGAACTAACCGAAGTACAGCCACTGTAAACCGTTATAAAATAATCATCCTCCTGCCCTCATCCCAATTTATTTGGGGTCGGTGCAGCACGTCTTCTTCTTCTATACATTTCTATTTGCCGATATGTCAGAAGTCACCTCCTTTTGAGCTATATCATCTTTCACACAATCCATCCATCGTTTCTTTGGCCTCCCTCTACTCTGGTAACTCTTCGCATCACATGTCAATACCATAACAACCGATTTCTTCCGTAACATAACATAACAATCCCTCTGTATTCTCCGAAGGGTTTCGAAGAGAAAGCTACACTACACTGAAATTCCGCCAGTTATGTTTAAGTTCCATGTAATAGGGGGCGAGACTTTTGCCACCAACCGGGCACTAGTGCAGATTTCGGGCTTCTACTGAGAAATTTCAAATGGAAAAGCCCAGTAACACCCTATCGGTGAATCGAACCCAGAACCTCATACCCAGCAGTAGCACTTTCGAACATTAGACCAAGGAAGCAATAACTATATAAGCCGTTATATCCATAACAATAACGCAATGCAATTCTTAAATCTAAGTGATGACACACGATAACTGACGGCACGATTGGCGCAGTGGTTGAGCGATTGACTGCTACGCCGCGTGTCGTGGGTTCCATTCTCGCAGGGAACAAATGTTTGTATGACATACAGGTAATTGTTCCGGGTCTGGCAGTTTGTGTATGTGACTTCTAATGTTTGTAAACGCACCCACGACACAGGAAAAAAACCTAGTGTGGAGCAAAGTCGAGCAATTTCATAGGAATCCGTTCAGCCTTACAAACTATCTCAATTTGTTATAATAGATACTAGCTATGCCTCGCGATTTCACCCACTCTTAAGGATCGCAGTGGTTCAAAGCCTATGTATAACCTTCCCCAAGAATTGGGCTAACAAATGCCAAAATATTTTTGTATATTTTTATCGGATTACAAAAATAGTGATTAATAAAAAAAGAAACAAACTCCTTAGCTTCATTCATTAGTATCCATATAGGTACCTATATATATTAAAAGTCAAAAACAATAATAATTTCATAATGTATCGTTTTAACGAGATAAGCCGTTTCTAGGCGATACACTTAGAAACAAAAAAGGACTAAATGGCATTCATTAAATAATAATGATGTAAGAATGTTATCATTAAAAATCTGTATTTCCAAGGTTTTTTTTCAAATGTTTAGCGAAATGTTTGCTAAGCAGGCAAACCAAATTCAATCTACGTAAAAATGCCATATCAGCAAAAAAGTACACATCGGGCTCCGGGTACTTATCTTTCTATACAGGGCTCAACCGCTCCGGCTAAAATTTAATCACTATAAACGCTATAACGAATCCCAAACATGGACCTTATTAATATACAAACACATACTTTTTTTAAATAAATAATCCCAGACTACATCTCCTACGTACTGTTTTACCTACAGAATTATTGATCTATGTCTTTACCTAGCTGAGTTCCACGAATATACTGATTTACTCGATTCGAATTTTTGGTAGCAGACATGTTATCCTAAACCAATTTCCCCAGAGTAATAGAACGCCAAGTCTTCAAAGAAATCAACTAAAGAATCCCTAAACTTTCTAACTCAACATTTCTATAGGCGCACGAGTAACTCCAACTATCTAACTGTTGTAGGTAAGTATTTTGCTACCATTTAGTCTACATCCCTCAAACTAGCTTAATAACTAGCCATAATGTGCCTATTAATAAGAGGTTATAGTTTTAAAGATAACATAGTTTAATTCTGATCATTCGCCTTTGTAAACGTATACAAAACACTGAACGAAGAAGTCATAAATATTTCACTTACTTTTTATCCATAGAGATCCTTTACACGGATGTATGGAGGAAATGGGTCATTTTTTCAAGACACTCACAGTCACAGAGAGTAAGGTTTTTATTCACAAAACCAAGTAACAGTACACTTGGCTAATGCAAATGGCATGTCACTCTAATTGTTACTGGAGCAACGCTCCGCGATATGATGACACGCCCGGGTCTTATCGCGATTATCTACTTTTACGTAGTGATAATAAATTGTATCATACTTGTGCATACCTTTTCTTGTAAATATCCATCGATTACTTGCTGATACATAACATGTACATAACTACTGTTAGCCTTTATTTAACATGTGTCGGTGATACGTTCAAGATAATCTTAACGTTCGTTTTGTAAAAAAGTTAATATTTATTTTTTGCATTTTCTTCAAATCTGATCGAGAGTTTAACCTTTACCAACCCCACACACACACACACACACACACACGCACTCACATACACAAAGCTTGAACTAATGGCAAAAACTGGTGTTTATAAACGTCATCGTTAGCGATGCTAAGATGATAAGGCACTTTTTGATACCAGTGAGCAAAGTTTGTCATTGAATTTCTCAGTATCAGTTCGAAGTCTAGACTTGTGCCCGGTTGATTACAGGCTCAACCCCAGTTACTTGGGACTTAAGCATAACTGACGAATAATGGTGTACTACTTCTCTCTGTGCTACCTCTACCTAATCCTTCGAGGAATATATAAATACATAATAATAAATAAAATAAATAATGCTGGAAAATCCACACAGCATCATCTAGCCCCAAGGTAAGCAGAGGTTGTGTTATGGGTACTAGATGACTGATATACTTAATACAATACATTACATAGATATATATTTTTATTATACATAGCAAATACCCAGAACACCCGGAACAAATGTTTGTAGATCTTACAAACATTTGTCCCAAGGCGGGAATTGAACCCGCAACCTCCTGCGTCGCAGGCGGACCTTCGCCCGCCGCGCCACATCGGTCGTCAGTAATACAAGTGTGTACAATACAATCGAATACAAGTGTGATCTTATGTTATGTCGTTGATAAAAATAAATAATTTGATTAATAATGTCTCATCATCTTATTTATTTATTTATTTTATTTTATTTTAAGGATCACCAACGAGAAATACATTACAATTATACATTACTATCCTATAATGCACACTCAATTACAGGTAACCACAGCTTACATCATCTTATTTATATACACAGTTAATTTATTCACAAGATTCTTAGACATAAAAGGTACCAACACTACTTTTAAAAATAAACTCACATTTGTGACTAGACATACTGCGCACTTTCAGCACTAGTGCGGGTATGAAAATTTAAAAGCACACTAGTTACATACACTGAATTATGAACGTCAAAGTGATACGCTAAGAACCACTTCTAGAGCAAATGTGTTGAATAATTATTATAGCTAAATCATTTTGAATAAAAGAGAATATATTAAATCGACCTAAAATAAACAAATCAAATTAGGAGTTGGCAACACTACGCCTCTCCAAGCTTTAGGTGCTTTAGGCTAGCCTTAAAAATAAAGTTTATATGAAAAAAGTTTCACATTAAATTACATTTTTGAGAGATTTTGGAGAGAGCTTTTGAAAATAACATTATAGCACTTGTGAACAGAGAATTATAATTTAATATCTAAGTTTCGTAACAGGTTTTTTGAACGTATTATTTATTGGAAGCGACAACAAAGCCGAGAGTACAAGGTAAAACTTAATCCAACATGTTACGAACTGAACATCACATCACGCCTGTATTGCCCAAAGTGTTGGGCAGAGGTGTACGTAACACCCACATTTCGCCAGTTATGTTTAAGTACCATATAGAAGGGGGCGAGCCTATTGCCATCAATCGGGCACAAATCCCGACTCCGGGCTGTTAATGATAAAATTACTACTCATAATCATGTTACGAAAATTAAAAAAAAATATTCATCAGCCACTTTGTAAGCGGTGTGATATCGTGTTCTTGGTACGTAGTTACTTAATCAAATGAAAACTTCTTGGTTAGTAACAGAAAATTATGCTTAACAACATCAAATAGTGTGACTAATAACTAGTGACATTTTAGTTAAAATCTGTACGCGTTACGAAACAGACAGGTACCTATTATTATATTCTTCCTTTGTAGACTAACGTAATTGGTCTATACGATCGACCCTGAACGTAGCTGAACACATTTACGCTTTACGCTTTATCTTATTTTCTATACAAAGTTTTCAAAATAACCAAGTACTATAAGTTTCTCGGCAAATTTCAGCTCTAACTGATTCTGTGCAGACGTTATTTGGTACTTTACTAGCAAGTTACTGAAAATATTGGTAGTTTGGCCAAATCGACTTATGATGCTTATTGTCAATATCAAACAAGAAACATCCCACGAAAGCTGTAATGTATGTATCTAAAGATAATTACATTAGCAAATGAAGCATGTAATCACTATCTAAGGTACTTTAATAATACGATGCAATAATGTAAAACTGAAGTATGTAGGACACTAAACAATTTTGGTACAACTCCAAAAGCTTAAGCAGACTAAAATCATGTTACGTTTCGCTACAGAACTATACCGAACTATCCTGCTATTGTCTGATTGTGTCAAGTGTCCAAAATAAAATACAATGTTTTTTTCTTTTCATATCATAGGAATGTGAAAAGAACGAAGTAATGACGTCACGAATGTTATAGATCGAGAAAACGCTAGCTTTTCGTAATGAATGATTGGTCCGCGACCTCAAAGGTTCAAGAAATATAAAGGGACGGAAATCTCTACCTACACAGTTATATATATATGAAGTACTAGACAAGCCAACAGATGCGACATACTTGTAATGTCGAAATGTTCGCTGAATTTAGTGAAATGCCGACCGTTGGCGAGCAGCTAATCAGTGCGTACATGTGTGTAGCTCACAAACGTCGATCGTTAGCCAGCCGCCATCAATCACACGTTATCGGCATCATCCAAAAAATATTAGCCAATTATAACGGGTCTCGCTATCATCGGCGAATAATTAAAAACGCTTTATGTGGCGCTCACAAAGTCGAAGTACGTGAAAGATGTATTGCGCATCTTGTTAACTAGGTACTACTTTGTGAATGTCACTTGATTTGTTATTGCTATTAGAAATCAGATCAGCATTAACGGCACATGGGTAAGTACATCAGTTGAAAGTAGTAAATATTTTCATAAGTTAGAAATGGCGATGTTACCGTTTTTCTATTCTGTCAAGGTACTTACCAATCATGTGGTGGTTGTGGTCGTCTGCGAGCCTGCACGCAGCACGGAGGCTCCTGTGGCTCACAGGGCAGCTGCAACGCTGGCGGCGGCGGCGGCGGTGGCGTGCAGGCCAGCCTCCGCGCGGCCGCCGCACCCACGTACTCCACATAGCGGGACGGCGGCGGCGAGCCCGCGATATCCTCGCGGCACGCTGGCCCGCAGCACTTGCGTGGCGCTGGTGGCGGTGGCCTGCACGCCAGCCCACAGTACACCGGTGGTGGAGGCCGTAGCGGCGCTGGTGGCCGTGGCACATAGCGCTCCACGGGCACGTGTGCCGCTGGCGGCACGTAGCGCGGCCGCCGCGCGCGCTCCGCCTCCGCACAGCGGCGCACCCGCCGCGGGGACGCTGAGAACCGATCCGGCAGCGGTGCGGGCGGCGGCGGGCTGAGCCTCTCCGGCGGTGCCACGCTGAACGCGCCTGTCGCTGGGAAACGCTCGCACGGTGAGCGCGCGTACTCCTCGCCCATGGCGCGCGGTCAGCCGGGCCCGCCGCCGCCCGCGCGCCCTCCCAACCACGCCAACACTCTGTCTCACATGCCGCGCGACCACTCTAGCACTATCACTGGGCGGGCGCTCCGCTCGCGTTCGGGGGCTGCGGCGCTGTCCCGATGTCCGCATTCACTCCGCGGGCGCCATGACGCTACCGGATCGATAGCGGCGCAGGGCGGCCTCAGAGGGCGCACGCCGCGGATCCTGCTTCAAGAGGCATCGCTCGTTTCTTACAGCTTATATAGAGCTTTCGAAACGAGCTGTGAAGCTGGGGCGAGGCGAAAGTGCGTCCTCGGCCAAGATGGCCGCTCTCATCATGTCCGCTTGCGGCGCGCCTGCGCTAATGCCGTGTGATGTGTTTGTTTTCACCAGATACTGATTTTGCACAGATCGCGACACTGGGTGGTTCCTGAGGCCTATATCTTGATGGGGTTCACAGTAAACAGTCACGGGGGTGATGGTGCGCGTCGCGGTGTGGTGGTCGGCGCGGCTCGGCTCGGGTGCCGAGGGTGTCGCGGGTGTCGAGTGTGACGTGCGCCGCTGGCGGGGAGCGGGCGCGGGTGCAGGGGAGCGCGGCGACGTCAGGCCGGTGCGCTATCGACGCCGCGCGCCGCCGCGCAGCCCGCGCCGCGCCACGCAACACACTTCACACCGCACAGACACAAATGACAAACACTCGATTGCAAAACGAACGACCGTCGCCTGTAGCCTACTTTTATTACCAGTATCCTGTTCATACGAAACCTTAATTTGATCCGATTTTATTGAAATAACCCCGATGCCCAATTTCAGAACAAGCTCGTAACTCGTAAAAAGGAGCGTTCGTTTTCAGAGTGCTTACATCTAAATGGCCTACACGATTTATTTTTGAAGGGCATTAATGGCAAACGCAGACATTAAGCATGTATCATTCATTGTGTTTGACTCCTAATAATAACAAGTATGAGGTTTTCTAAAGACGAAAATAGGAAAACAGCTAAAAAGAATAAACAATCTGTTTCAGATATCAATTAGATTAGGAAAATGTAGAGATAAAGAGAATGCCCACGGCATGACCTTTCATCCAGCTAATTTTCTTACAATCTTTTTATATTGTCGAATGGGCACAAACGGCTGTGTCGCAGTTCTTTGAAGCTGTAGTCCCACTAGCGAAATAGGTTAAGAACCTATTTCGTGACATTACTGTTTTAGGATAAACTTTTCGCGCTCCCTCTCTGTTTGTACGCGAATATTGACCCAATTTTGTATAAGTAGAGCGCTTCGATTATATTATGAACGCAGTTTCCGTGGTTTCACGAATAAATACGCACACAGAAGATTATTCAGCGTCTAAAACGTATAATATGCATCCTTATGTAATTTTCAAATGACTTTAAAAAACAATTGAAAATAAAGGAAAAAAATAAGCGTCACGACGTAGGACAGCCAAACTTTATCAATCAACAAAACAACCAAAGAATATTAGTGAGGGGATACACTTTGGGATAACGAAGGTGTGTACACCGTTCACATTGCCATCACTCGGCTTCACTTGTCATGCAAACTGGGTATGTATTATTCAGTATATGTTAAGGATAACACGCATCTCAGAATTGACGGCGGAAAACGAGAAACGTCGGATGGACTCGCCGGAGGAGAAACGGACTAAATTAAGTAGGCAAGACCTAACTATGTTAGTCGAAGGCCGCATAGTTATTCCTGTCACGTTCTGAACCTACAGTTGTCAATTGTTGCTATTACGAGGGCAAATTAAGTGTAGTTTTGTTCGAGATGGAAGTTTCTAGAAACGAACAAAGTACTCATTAAATTATGATTGTGCGAAGTTTTCGATTCATTATCCGCACGTCTGTGGCGTATTCCTTGTCATCATCAGATTTACGGGTCTAAGAAAATGACTAGGATTATAAAGATGGGCCATGAGTTTAAAAAAAAATATTCCTGTATTAAATAAATAATATTCCTATATAAAAGACATTTCATTTAGAGGAGTTCGTGGACCAATCAGAACAGCCGCAAGGGTAGATCGAAGCTTAAACTACGCTTGCCGAGGTCAGCATGTGGATGGGTGACCGTTTGTAAAATATGAAGAATCCTCCGCGCCTCGGAAAGCACGTTAAGCCGCTGGTCCTGGCTGTCATTTGTAGATCTTTGACAGTAGTTAGTAGGTAGTAAGAATACTGGAAGTCTGATAACCAGTCTTACCTAGGGGTATCATGTTGCCCAGTAAGTGGGTTGTGGGCCTTAGATAGGCAGTCGCTCCATGTAAAATGCTGGTATTCAGCTGCATCTGGTTAGAGTAGAAGCCGACCCCAACGCACTTGGGAAAAGGCTAGGCAAATGATGATAAGATTTAGTGAACTATTGACATGGCGCTGCGGTAATTATTTATTTCAAAACATCGCAGCATTATGCTGTTAAAGGTTTGCCTGTGCTAGCTGTGTTGTGCTGGGTCTGGCTGTATTGAATATTGGAATGGTACACAGTTATTACAGACCGAGCTCGGAGGGCGACTGGTCTTTTTTTTAATATATTAGACAATCCACACAGCATCATTTAGCCCCAAGCTAAGCAGAGCTTAGGTTATGGGTACTAGATGACTGATATACTGAATACAATACATTACATAGGTTTTTTATTATACATAGCAAATACCCAGAACACCCAGAACAAATCTTTGTAGATCGTACAAACATTTGTCCCAGGGCGGGAATCAAACCCGCATCTAGACAATCAAATTTTTTTTTTTAACTATTGTGCAATTAATCTTGTGACAGAACTAAATATGAGTAGGCACAAAGGAGTCGTTTTGGCCCTTCTTTTTTTTCTATTTATATACTGAATTAGTTTTAGTTTGTGTCGTTTGTATTTCCTGTGCGTGTCCCAAATAAATGTTTTTCTTTCTTTTGATATAAAGTTCCTTGTTGAGACAATGACTAGATAGCCTAGAATAGATGAATCTGGTGGTGATCTGGTAAATGACATTTCGACTCAGCGGACAATAGACACGACAACCCAATACGTTGGGAAAATGGGACACAAAGAAAATTCCTAACCTTTTTTTTATTGAACGCATTAGGTACATAATACTTTGTAATAAAGGAGGTCACATGTATGTTCGTGTTAGACAATGAATAAACAGTAACCTTCTGAGAACTCAAACTTCTTTACAAGAATAGATATCAACTAGATTACGTTTAGACGTGGCCATACATTAATGTACCCAAGCTTAACGTTAAATATACTTATACAGAAACAACGACCCAATTCCTCAAAAGAAAATACTTAATAAGAGCCGTTGAACAATTTATAAGACAATTTCGTTACCATGCGGGATACTTTACCGTTGATACCTAACACAAACAATGGGGAAACGAATATCCCATGGTTTGAAACGGTAACAGGGCTACGTCACGCAAACGTTTACGTTTACGTATTGTGTTGCTCAGATTGCCCGAACAATTTCGTGGCAAACTCTAGAATAGTCCGAAGAAGGAGCAGACGTCTTGTAAATGTATGTATATTGCTCATAACTGGCCCAGAATGTATTTTGTAACTGAAGATACCTTCTTATTTCCCTTATTTTTTAAAACCTATTAAATGCGAATGACCCAATCATTCGCAACGCCACTAGGTGATAGGTAAATAAATGTGGTTTTCTCCTACAGACACGTCCATTGACGAAAACACTTGATGCCATAGTAAATATGATTAGCCAAACAGCCGCTGGTCTAGGTTGCATCTAGGAGAATATGCATTTCCTTCATACTCAAGAGGAAGATTTATAAAATAACGCTTAGCCCTGCTCTTGTATGGATTAGAATGTTGGGCTACAACAGAGATAAATGAAAGGTGAGGGACCGAGAAGTTGTGTGGAAGTTGATTGGCTTGGTACGGTACGGTATGTGATGAGAAGGAATGGGCACCCTGAACTAAGGCAAAAATAATTACTTTAAGATCTACAGCTCTTAGGCGTTTGGCACACTGAACCGCATCACGCGGCGGGGTGCGCGACGACGAACGACGAACATGGCGCGTGAATGCGTTTTCGGAATGTTATGTTTTCTATACAAATTCAGATACTTGCAAACAACGTAAGAACACGCACTCCCACGCTACGCTACGTGATGCGGTACCGTGTGCCAATCGCCTTAAAGTCATTATTTGTACGTTTTCATGGTGTACAATAAAGATTAATTATATTCTATTCTATTCTAATGAAAAACATGTCGTGTGGCAAGGTTTGAGTTTAGATATGGATAAAAGACCAAAGAAACGATAGATGGATTGAGTTAAAAATGATATGACTAGAAAAATGACAATTGAGATGCGCGTAAATAGCGATGTATGGTAGAAGAAGACATGCTTCGCCGTCCCTGAATAAATTGGGATAAGAGTAAGAGGATGATAGACGAAAGTTGGTCTCATAGTCAAAGTTGATTATATATAAGTCATTATTATTATCACATCATTATTATATAAGTCAGTTATTTCAATTAAGTACGCCTTGTTTATCATTTATTAGTTTTAGAAAGTTTTTAAAAAGTGAGTCAGCATTTAGACACAGTATTGAAAGTTTAACAGTAACATACATAATTGTACACATTCACAATTATATGCTTAACATATAGGTCGTTTATACTTCCGCTTGTAATAAGTAAAATTATGCTTTTGAATCAGCAACCTTAATGGAATGCGACTGTGCACGTATGCCATATTAATAAGTTATGTTATTAATTAAAATCATAAGCCGAATGTACCTATATGTTCGTTGGAGGAGTGAGTATTCAAATATTGATGTTTATTTTCTGGGAAATATTATGTATACATTTCCAGTATAAGCAGACCTCTCATTGTATGGAAATCCTGTACAATAAGAGGTCAGCTTTATTTAATAAGTAAATAAATAAATATGGATCAGATCCGGGATTATACAGAATGCGAAAATAACCGAAGTTACTTTTATTGCTTGTAACTTTAAGTAGCAATAGGGTCATCATGTCTCTCGAAGAACCGATGGACGATGGACCAGACGAATTCTAGCGAAAGCGTTGGACACCCACCAGCCTCAAGAGAACCAAAGTAACCGACGTAGCCCAAAGAATCGCCAAGCTTACGTTAGAGTGAGCGGAGTACATTGCTCGCAGGAGTACACGGTTGGCGCAGTAGTTAAGTGATTGGCTGCTGCGCTGCGTGTCGCAGGTTCGATCCCCGCACAGAACAAATATTTGTATGGCCTACAGGTAGTTGTTCCGGGTCTGGCTGTTTGTGTATGTGAGCTTAAATGTTTGTAAATGCACCCACGATACAGGAGAAATTCCTAGTGCGGGGCAACGTTTTTTTTTAAGGAAAAAGAAAAAAGAACGGAAGACTGTGGCATTGGGGCATTGAGACGGAAGGAATCTCGTGAGATGACCGCGTATCGGGAGACTCAGGGTAAGTAGACCCAGGGTGGACTGACGATATCAGGATAGGGAACCACAGGAACGATCGTTGTGAAAATCTTTAGGGAAAGCCTATGTCAAGCAGTAGACATCGTTTGGCTGTCCGATAACCTAAACAGGCAATTAAACAAAAATACACGCGTAAAATTGTAAATCCGCAAATTATAGTGCAAGTCGAGAGAAGCTTATGTACAGCAGTGACTGAATCTTCTTTTAGAATTTTAATAAACTCTTCTAAATAAGCATGGAGGCTAAAATAATTCTGGGAAAATTTTCTTTCTTTTTTACGTATACATAAGATTACATCGATACATCTCTATGTATCGATGTTAAATGTAATCTTATGTTAAATGTAAATGAAATGTAAAAATGTAAAATGAAATGTAGAAATGTATAAATGTAATGTAAAAATGTAAACGTTAAGATGTGACATGACGTCACTCGTATGTATGTATATTTTATATTTACGCGTACTAATTCCCCAACTCAA
Source organism: Phlogophora meticulosa (assembly GCA_905147745.2). Classification (NCBI taxonomy): domain Eukaryota; kingdom Metazoa; phylum Arthropoda; class Insecta; order Lepidoptera; family Noctuidae; genus Phlogophora; species Phlogophora meticulosa. The sequence goes on along the minus strand of LR990526.1, from coordinate 6,947,006 downwards.
TTACTTAGATAAAATGCATTCAGCGTTTTATCTAAGTATTTTTTTATTGATATAAGATATATATAAGAAATACATGTCAAATTATTATTTTTACTATCCGTCCGAAGGTTTTTTTTCCCAGGTATCTTCCCTATTAGACCGAAAACTAGCCAGATTAGCTAGCAGTCTAGACAGAATCAACACACCTCGTAAAAGGTTCTTAATTATTAGCAAAATATTTCAGTCTTAAACTTCCCACATGAATGAAATGGGTTTCCTTTAAAAGGCAATTAGTGAGCGCTAAGTAACCACATAATTAGAAGAGAGGGACTCAAAATAGAAGCTTTCTACATACATATGTAGCAAAGTAGACGCTAGTGTGTACGTAATTGGTTAAAAAATCTTCTGGGTGAAACACTGCGTATTTTTCTGACTAAAAAATCGTTGTATTATTATTTTTTGACTATTCTCAAACCACTTCAACTTCCGAATACCAGAATCAACAGTGGTGACCACCAGAAAAGCCTGACGAATCCCGGAGAAACGATTCAACTGTCTTTGATTCAGCAACGAAATGAATGACGACACGGTTGGCGCAGTGGCTGAGCGATCGGCTGCCGCGCCGCGTGTCGTGGGTTCGATTCCCACACGGAACAAATATTTGTATGGCCTACAGGTAGTTGTTCCGGGTCTGGCTGTTTGTGTAAGTGACTTTAAATGTTTGTAAACGCACCCACGACACAGGAGAAATTTCTAGTGTGGGGCAACGTTTTTAAAAAAAAAAAAAAAAAAAAAAAAAAAAAAAAAAAAAAAAAAAAAAAAAAAAAAGAACAGCGGAGGAGTTAGAAAAGTACATAATTTCGACTTCCCTCCATATCACGCAGGCATCTATGGAACAGCTGATTTTTATAAATTCATGTTTCAGAGTTGATCCTATAATAAAAGCTGTTAATATCCGTGAATACTTTCACCCATCGAAATGTTGCATATGAATAAAAAGTCACCCTGTGTGTGATAAAAGTATTGGTACTGTAACCGAAGTAAGTAGAAGATTTGAAATATACAAATTCCATAAAAAAGCCGTTCTTTTTTTATTTAATGGAGTGTCAAACATGTGTGTTACCATTAGAAGGTTCTACCTATCTGATGGTAAATGGTTACTGTTACTGTAAAAACGGTCGGGCCAATAGAATTCAGTTGTTCCAAAAATAATTTTCTCATTAGCAACCCGGAGTCTGGATTCTTGCCCGGTTGATGGCAAAAGGCTCGCCCTCGATATGTGGTTGTTACTTACTGTAGGTGCAACTCTGCCTAATCCTTCAGGGAAGACAGGCGTGATGTTGTAAAATAAAAATTTAAAGAAAATATTAAATCATTTCGAAGACGTAACAGATAGATGAAAAACAATTGATAAAAAATATCTGTCGGACTGTATGTCTGTCTGTCAGTACCCTTTTTCTCAGGAACGCATGGTCGTATCATAAAAAAATTAAGCTTCTAAATCAATGCAATAAAAATAAATAAGGCTATTAATGCGACTTGTTTTGAATCTCGCAATTAAATCCAAACCTCAGGGTACTACCCGTTGACCTATAATGATAAAATTTGGCAAGAAGCAAAATCTTACGACACAAGCAAAGGAAAAAGCCCCGGCAATCGTTAATTTGTAGTTCTATAACAAAAAAATATTTCAAAATAATTTTGACAAAAAGTCTGTTACAAACTTACATAATATGACGTGCAGAAGCCAGCACATCAAGCTACCCCAATGTGTCAGATTTCTTTGATTGTTTTTCAACGTTATTGTAATAAAAATAAGGTTCATGTTCAATTGGGAAAATCAATGTAAGGCAGGACATTTTTTAACCACCAAGTTAAGTTTGTCTATCTTTTCAGAATCAGAATCAGAATCATTGTGAACTTATAAATAAATATAAATAAATATTGCTGGACTATCCACACAGCATCATCTAGCCCCAAGCTAAGCGGAGCTTGTGTTATGGGTACTAGATGACTGATATACTTAATACAATACATTACATAGATAGATATTTTTATTATATATAGCAAATACCCAGAACACCCGGAACAAATATTTGTAGATCGTACAAACATTTGTCCCAAGGCGGGAATCGAACCCGCAACCTCCTGCATCGCAGGCGGACCTTCGCCCGCCGCGCCACTTCGGTCGTCCAATAGGTAATGTTAATTATTTTGGTGAAAGTAGCTGTACAATTACCTAACATTCGTACGGAACCCTCGATGCGCGAGTCAGATTCGCACTAGTTCGGGTTGGTTTGTTACAATGGGCGTCGTTCAAAGTGATCTCTTACAGACAACACTGTGATAAATAAATTGAATACAAATATTCAAAAAATATACCGAAACCCGCTTACATCTGCCAACGTAATACATTTGCTGCTGAGCGGCAAATATATGTACATAGATAGGGTTGGTGGTAGAACCTCTTCGGACAAATTGCCCCAGAATGAGTTCTGCTCCTTTGAAATACCAACTGTGCTTATCTCTCTTAGTGACGCATTTCCCCAAGGTTGACACAAACTTTTACAGGAATATCCTTTCCAGGAATCAAGTCGACCTACTTTTGATGTTTTATGTAACCTTGCACTTTTCAGCGAAGATAAGATAGGTGAACCACTTCTTCCAGTAAAGTTTTCAAGTTGAAATGTGACGTTATAAAATATAATGACAATAACATACATTTCAAAATGTATGTTATAAAAAAAAGTTATGTTTCCAATTTTCAGATCTACTTTTTGAGATGAATTACACATCATTCAATTACCACTTTTCAACAGAGACGTATAACCTATCATAGCTATTAAAATAATGTCACGTAACTACCTAAGAAATAACTTTTGGTTCGTGTTGGTTAATTTATCCTTTTCTCATTTTCTGAATGGAAATTATCAATAAATAAATAATTAATGCTGGACAATCCACACATCATCTAGCCCCAAGCTAAGCAGAGCCTGTGTTATGGGTACCAGATGACTGATATACTTAATACAATACATAACATAGATAGTTTCTTTTCTACTATACATACAATACTCAGAACACCCGGAACAAATGTATATACACTCTTCTTCCTTCTATGACAGCAAACGATTACAGAAATAATTTCTGTCAATAATGTACCAAGCAAGTCCAGTAAATACGTAAATTGAATATGACTCATTTGAAATCATAGCCTAGGCGTTTTCGATAGTTAAAATTGATACAAGCTATACGCAAACTACACCTATGTGTACGCTTTTACTTATCTTCCGATTAGCTAGACAAACACAAACCACATTGTATTATCCTAGAACTTGCTCCAACCTTTGATATTCGACCTAAATTATTATAACAAGTATGACTTCACTCAAGTATTGCCCGTCGATAGTTTAGTAGGAACGTCAATTAGAGCTTAGAGTGGAGATAAATATGATAGCGCTTACAGTTACCGAGAAATTATACCAACTTACAAGTAAACTGACATAATGGCCCACTGGTTTAGGCCTCGCCTCTAGTGCACGAGGTTGTGGGTTCAAACCTGGGCAAATTACCAATGTGAGTTTTAAAATTCATATGTACTTTCTAAGTTTATCTTGGACATCACTGACATCGGTGAAGGAAAACACCGTGAGGAAACCTGGACTTATATAATTAATAAAGTCTGAAATCGCCAACCCGTCTTGAGCAAGCGTGGTGATTAATGCTCGTGCCTTCTCTGTATGAGGAGAGGCCTTTGCCCAGCAGTGGGAAAGTAATAGGCTGGTAGAGTTTCATTTTCAAAGTTGAAATTTTTCATCGATTTTTTTTAGATGTTTTTTTTTTACTTTGAAAAGTACATGAGCAAATCATAATTTCTATCTAACCAGTGAAAATAAATCACTTCACTCTCTTCCTTGTGGTATCAGGTTGTGTGTCGATGTTTCTTCTACCCTGTATATAGACAGGTGACAGGTGAGATGTAGGTGCGACGGAACAGCTCCCAGATTATTATAGAACCTTGCCATAAGAAAAGTTTTATTTATCTCAAAACGGATTAGTTTAGGTAACTAAAGTTGGTTAGATTATCTTGTGAGTTATCTGTGAAAGACCGGTTTTATCGATTACACAGCCCATTGTAAATTTCAAAACGTCCAAGTAACTTACGATTAAATCTTCACCTAAAGGATAATCTGTCACTGCTGCAAATACAGCCCAGAAACTGGCAACCTCAACACCTCCAGTTAAAACCTGGTACCTATCTATATAACATAAGCCTTTTCAATAATAAAATTAGGAGTGGTTGAAGAGCTCCATTTATATGGTCCACGACGATTGAATTGTGTAATCGATTCAACTCGATTATCACTATAAAATGTCGTCCCTAACCATCGACACAAGATCGATCGGTCGTCTGGCCCCTAAATGTGTTAGAAAATCAGCGTTCCCACAGAAACTGACGGCTATTGGCCATAATTCGTGCGTAATAATCGTGATTGGTTCATGCTTTCGCTTCGTGCCTAAATGGCGGATAATCTGTTAAATATTGCCCACATTTATGAAGATTACTTTAGATAAAAACATGGTAAACATCTCATAATGAACTCTATAAAACGTGATGGTAAATAAAGAGTCATGTATTAAAGTATTTTTGAGCGGAAGTTTGTAGTTTTTTTATCTAATTAGGCTGTCATTTGGAGATCTTTGACAGTCCTTACGGGTAGTCAAAAGCCCTAAAAGTCTGACAACTAATTTTACCAAGGGGTATCGTGTTGCCCAGTAAGTGGGCTGTGGCGCTTAGATAGGCAGTCGCTCCATGTAAAATACAGGTATTCAGCTGCAGCCGGTGAGACTGGAAGCCGACCCCAACATAGTTGGGAAAAGGCTAGGCAGATGAGGTCATAAACTCATTCAATATTGCCTTCAAATTTCAGACGTCTCAAAAACCCATACTCATGTATCATATAATACATGTGAAAATAACACTGTCTGTCTGTCTGTCTGTCAGTCTGTCAGTCTGTTAACTTTTCACACTTCATCCGCTGATCCTTTTTATATATGAAATTTGGGATCGAGATTGTTAAAGACCCTGGGAAGGACAGAGGATAGGTTTTTAATCCGAGACTTTGTCTGCATCCGCAATAACCGACATTGATGCAGACAAACTCGCGAGCAGAAGCTATTATTCCATGAATACGTTCACCCAGTGGAGAACTAACACATGCAGGGGGCAAGCAAAAACAACAGTCAAGCATGGGAGGAGAAAATGGCGCGATCAAACAATCGTCCAGACAATTAGATAATGTTAATGAACGTGCCTCGGACGAGGACGCTAGGGTAACGGCAGGGTATTAATGAGCTCACACGCGAGCTTGTTACCCTCCTCACGATTGTAACGACATTAAATGCTTTATTAAGTTGTCGGTTCTTTTTAATTTTCGCATTTTTACTATGCATGTCTGAGGGGTTACTGGCTCGTTGTAATAAGAGTTTTTTAGGGTTCCGTACCTCAAAAGTAACAAATGGAACCCTCATAGGATCACTGTAACGCGTGGAGGGTACGGTCTAATGGAGCTCAAAAAAAATCAAGATTCTAAGTCAAAGTAATAAAAAAGTACGGCTGTTTCTGCGAAAGTTTAGATACACGCCAATAAAATAAAAATTTGGCAAGAAGCAAGATCTCACAGCACAAGTAAAGAGCATCACAAAACCAAATATTGCGGTTGGAGATTTTTGTGTCTAATATGGGAGAACATTTGTTCAATTAGAAAGTTGAATTTGTCTTGCAATCCCACAAAACTTAAAAATGTGACCTTTTTGTAGTACGTAACTCTTAGTGCACGAGCCCGACTCGCACTTTGCCAGTTCGGTGACTACCAGCAGAAAATATGCAGCCGCAGTCTCTTTGCAAAAGTGTAATTATTGCAACATACAATCATGTTAAATTATCAGGCAGCAACATAAAACTTTAACTGCAATTGTTAATTTGTTTTAGAATGTGTTAATTTACCAGGTTTTCTCGAGCGCATTTTTCGTTCAGCCAAAGTGCGAATTAAATTGAATGTTCTCAATATTGAAAATGTCAAATCGGGTTTAAACTCACAAATAATTAACCCATCAAAACAAAATCTAATCAAACTAAAGTTTAATTAATTTCATGTTAATCGTCCATGGTAGGTTATCTACGAAATAGCCGTGGAATTTCTGAACAGTTTATTTTCCCACATTAATGAATACGGTTAAATATAACTTCATGTCAAATTATTAATATTAAATACCTAATGTAGTGTATCTATTTAATAGATATGTCAAGACTGACTCACACACTCTCAAGTACTCCAGTAGCTGTCACTGTCACTGTCAATGTGAACTGTCAGTCACCGCGAACTGCGGGAGATTGATGGTGAAGCATGCTCTGGACTTGGGACTTGGATGTGAGGATGAGCCTGTGGATAAATTAATGTTACACAACAATCAGCCTTATTACGTCATATACTACACCTACTTGACAGTCCACTTACTAGGTCATTTCACTTTGAAAATGCTGAAATGAGGTAACACGTAACCACGAACTATTTCCCTACAAAACGGGCATAAGTCCGTCATTCAGAGAGCGGCATGTGTTCTAGGAAGCCCTCTCTCTCTCGTCCAATAATTGAAAACCACGGAACTAAAGACGAACACAAAAATTAGTTACACACTCACTTACACTAGTTGACACCTAAATGTAATGTCTAATTAATAGCGTATTGCTTTTGGACTGCACAACAGTGCAAAAATATTTAGGTAGTACGCTAAGGTGTCGATTAGCGCAAGTGAAAACGGATAATCGTTTTCTCAGGAATGGAAATAGGTGGCTCCTAAAGCTCTAACAATTTGGAATGAGGAAAAGGCTGGGCTTAAAGCTTTTAAGTGCCAGTTTAAACAATGCCTAGCTTTGCGGACATCAAAGCTTTATCACCCTGGTAGGTACAGCGAGATTTTTTTTATCACGTCATAAATCTGTCGGAACTCGGAAACTGACAATTTATTTATAAGCTACATTGGCTGTACAATAGCCCTATATGAAAAACGTGAAACGGGAACTAAGCCATAATCACTAGTTTTGATTGACAGTTGACACATTAAAGATGGTGCTCAATGCGCAATATTATACTAGGACACCGTGGAGGTCATGGTCGCGCTGACAAAAAATGTATGGTTGATTGTGCAACCAATCGGATGCCTGGTGAGAAGTACATATATATGTACATCACGCCTGTATTAGCTGTTACCCTTGGCGTCGTCGTCGTAGAATTATTTTATTGCAGACCCCTAATTCTTTTTCTAAAATGAAAGTAGCCTAAGTGACTCCTTATAACATTACCCATCCGCCTGTGAAATTCCCATCAATATCGGTGTTTCGGAGATTAGCCGTAACAAACAGACATACAGACGAAAAAATATTGATTGTTTTTTGGTATTAGTAACTTTCATAATAATATGTACTTAGAAAGAAGCTGTTATTTTGACATTCCGAGTACTAACAGACACTTCAATTTTATTTTTTCGTTTATGTGGCAAATTTCTCTATTGGACCGTCCGTTTGCTTATTAATAACTCCTTTTTGCAAACTATGGACTTTTCAAAAAAAGAACCGAAGACAAGACTGTCTTATTTATTGTTCTTAGGGACCCGGTAAACTCTTGGAATTCGTTTGTCGAATAACATTATAAGACGGTCTCTTATATCACAATAGTGTCTTGCGTCCTTGACGACCCAATTAGGGGTAATAGGACATGACTGGATAACGAATGAAGACACCTGACACATAATAGCATTACCCATCTGCACACTTTATGACCGAAAGTAGTACTTTGCTAGAGCCTTACGGTTATAGAGCGCATCTCTGGAAGTTTTAAACCCGACTTATTATATCACTTTCAGATAAAGTAGAACATCATCTGCTTAGCTTTCTTCCAGTCTATGCAGCTGAATACCAGTATTTTAGGTGGAGTAACTACCTATCTTCACAACCCAGTTACTGGACAGCACGATACACCTTGGTAAGACTTTCGGGCTTCTGACTACCCGTAACGGCTGTCAAAGATCTACAGATGACAGCCGGGACCAACCGCTTAACGAGCTTTACGGTGTACGGAGGAGTCTTGATATGTTACGAACGGTCAGTTGTAAATAATAGGCCTCCGCTGAATAAATTGCGTTTATTTATATTAGATACTATTACACAATCAAGAATTATTCTACTAGACAAGTGACACATGGTATCTTCTAAAGTATTCTAATATAATATCTTAAGTGATTGAAACCAGTATGCAATAAGGGTCACTATTGCATACAACCTTTACAGTACGTAATGAAAATTACACACACACACACACATACTTAACATCATACCTGTGGTAGGTAAAGTTCGCCAAAGACTGCTTTAGATTCAAAACGCTAATACTGTTATTGGAAATCACATAGCTTATTACATTCATACTCAGAGTGCAGTCCTATCGGACGATAACAGGACATTGATAAAAAAATTCGCTGCCCAGAGACAAAACCAACGGGAAATTGTATCTGTGTATTGTTGTTGTAGTGATGTAATTGATGTTAAATGACTGGTCGAATCAATAATTAAGTAATTTATTGTCTCCCTCACTCCTTACGTGATAGTTCAGACAAGAAATGTCAAATTTTCCCTATTGAAGATGAACCTTATTTCTTTTGTGATAAAGTTGAAAAACTATCAAAGAAATTTGACACATTGGGGTAGCTTGTAGTGCTGGCCTCTGCACATCGTTAGAAGTTTTCAAGAAAGGATTTAGAGAACATTTCCGGTCAACATGACATATGTATAAGTATAAAACATATCTATGTTATGTAGTATTTATACATTACTAGCTTCCGCCCGCGACTTGGTCCGCGTGGTTTGTTGATAAAAAAAAAGTAGCTTATGTCCTTTCCCGGGGTGCAATCTATCCCTCTGCCAAATTTTATTGAAATCCGTTCTGTGGTTTAGGCGTGAAAGACGGACAAACAGACACACACACTTTCCTATTTATAATATTAGTATGGATACTAGCTGTGCCCGATACCTCGTTCGCGTGGATTTCATGAGCGTTATTTTTTTGGGAAAATTTGACAGTTTGGGGTAGCTTGATGTGCTAGCGTCTGTACATACTTTATCCTTGAATATATGTATATATGCTTTGTGTTTAATAAAAAATAAAGGATAAATAATTGCATAGGTAAAAAGAGAACTGGAGAACCTGCCTTCAGCAAGCGTTCAGCAATGCTCGTATGTTTTCTGGAGAGGAAGAAGAGGCTTTTGCTCTGCAGTGGGACAGTAACAAGCTGTTATGGTTCAGGTACCTTCGATAAACCTTTCTAATGTAACAAAATACCTACTCAGCTATAAGGCAATAGGAACAGAGGACATCACATCAAGCTACCCCAATCTGCCAAATTTATTATGATCGTTTTTCAACTTTATTACAAAAATATAAAGTTCATATTCAATTGGGAGAATTTGGCAGTTAGGGATAGCTTGATTTGCTGGTGTCTGTACAGGTTTCTGCAGCATAGCATTCAAGCAGGTAAGTAGGTAACAGAAATCGGTTGCAATTGCATTGCATTGATATACAAACGGTTTTTGTATATCAATGGATGCAATAAATTTAAAAATAATAGTTTAAAAAAAACACGCTTTTATAGAAAATCCGACTAAAAAATTAAATTTAATAAATTTGGATTAAGACAAGTGTTTATAAGAAACAAATGTATATTGCTGGAAAAAAGAGTGGAATGCTTAGTGTCAATAGTTATAAACATTTTCTATTTTTCCATGGTTCCTGTCATTCACAGTGGGCTACATGTATCGGCGTGTATTCTTCAGTATTAACACTATGCACCCCAAAGTGGGTCAAAATCGCGCCCTAAAGAGTCGGTTACAAACAAACATACAAACAAACATACAAGTGAAGCTAATATAAAGCGTGTAAAAATACATCGGATTATTGCTCCGGTGATTAATTAATTAAATATGATCGTCCAAATGGATCACTGAACGCAAACGTTTCCACTGCACATCATTAATTTAACTGTATCATGTTTGACTACAGTTTAATTATGACATTAACTGCACCGATCAATATAAACCCAGGCAAACATTATTTAAATCATTTTATTTAATCAACTGAACGGGCGAAAATCATTTATCAGAGTAATTATTTCACAGAGTTAATTGTATATAATACCCACCTATTTTGCTTCTATGTAGGCATCATATTGATGTGTGAATAGTTGCTATTGGTGTTGGTTTTAGAACTAAAGAGCTGATACTAAAATACTTGTATATTAAGTAGGAACCTACAAACCGTTTTTCTTCATCTTTTATACAATTTCTATTCCTTGTCACAGCCTCTTGAAATCTAAAGGAAACCCTACGTAGTTTCAAATAAAAAGCAATAATTACAAAATAACATATTATATTTTCCTTTTTACATTCAGTCTTACAACAACACACTTTGATACAATATATACTAGCACTGCTGGAATCTTATTGAGAAGTCATAAAATATAAATAACTGGGATAATGGTCGTCATAAAAACGCTTATCTATAAGAATTATAGTTACTGTTATAAGAAGCCGCCGCTGCCTGCGGCTTTGAATAAGTCGGAGTATAAGGAGCAGGCTCGGGCAAATGTTCAGGACACTCCTCCCACAACCACCAAACAGTTATCAACACTTCTATATTTATCAACAACAAACTTATCATAGGGATGGACAACTTACTAATCAACACTTTTAAACCGCCCTTTGCAGCCAATAGTGGTTTTATTATTCCTTCTATCAGGTTGTCCTTAAATCCACCCAGAGAACCCGAAGAGCTACTGCTAAGAAGTGAAAAAATTAAGCCGATGAGACCGCTGGATTTACTGGCAGCCTTTGCAGTCACTGGTGCCAAAAGGCTGGAGAAGTCAGGTTTCAGTAGAGATGTCTTCGGTTGCGGTGATGACGGCGGTGTGAGCGGAGTGAGGGAAGCAGTCTCGTGGTAGGTCGCTGGAGGCGCGTAGTTTGGTCTCGAGTATCCCATCGGCCGAGGGAGGGTGGGATAAGCCGGGTTGTCGTCACGCCCAGTCGATCCGGTAGTCCGAAGTCGCTGTAACTCTTCTTCCTTATGTTGAGACTGCTGAGACACTTCATTCAACGCTTCCATAAATTCACCAAACGTCATGTTTTGGTTGCTTGGCTTCTCTGTCACAGGAGCTTGTGGTTGACGCCTGTGTATGACGTTAGTGCTGAGTACTTGCTGCGGTTTATTTCTAATTGCTTGAAACTGGGACGTATACGGTGGAGATGGGTGTGTCAGGAACGGGTCCACATTCCGCACCTCGAATGGAGGCATCAACATTACATTGTCACCCGGAAACCCATAAACTAATCGAACCGAAAATAACACGAGTAACGGAAATGTATAACACACTCGACTCATTGTGGCTAAGTAATTAAAACAAATATGTACAGTTACCTTAACACACTTACTTATAAATTAGTAAAACATCAATTTGCAAGTTGGCAGTTCATGTTAGCCGCACAATATCTGGGTCACGTTGTGAATGAAGCAACTGCATTGTCCTACATACTTGAATGTTAGTAAACATTAAGATGTCAGCTTATATCGATTCCGGAACTACAGTCCAGTGACATACACTGAGCTATTTTATCGTCAGATAAAATACTAAGCATACTTTTGGCAATAGAACTATCCTCTTCGAGGTCGTCAATTAAGAAAAATGTGGCAGTTGCTCCTATATAACTAGCCCAACTAGTGGTAGCAGATCTTTGAATCACACAGGCGAACCTCTGGGAGCAATCCGTGATCATTCTCGATTTTAGGCCTTTCTTCTTTTTCTTCTTAAAGTATTTTAACATTTTCGATATCATCGGCCAGAGCAGGAACGCTTTGAATCCAATTTTAACAAATAGTATAAACACGACTGGTAGTAGAAGTAATTTTCCTACAATCACTTTTAGGAATGCAATGAGAGCAGCTGAGAACAATATTTTAGCAGCACTGCCGAGTATGTTCGCAAACGTTGACAGTGTGTCGGTTTTAGGACACGACACATAATGGGGTGGGTCAGAATACGTCTTCCGTATGGGTTCTGGATAATAATTGGATGCACCAGTGAATAAATCCAGGAACGGCATGGGTGGTGAGTAAGACGGAGGCACCGTACTCAGAGACTGGTCCTGAGCACAAGTCCGCGACGCAACAATAACAACAACCAGTAACACAAACATAGCTCACAGACTGTTCCGCTTCAAATAATTCCACTAGTTTAAAACCTCGCCCATGAAATTTAAATTTCAAGATATAATACGCGGGAACAGATAATTATCTGTGTAATTTAAAGCAACGGTACAAGGGTCAGGTCATTTAGTTTTTAGAGCAAGTAATAGAATGAAAGTATTTTGTGTGATTCTTATATTTTACGAGAAAATTAACTACCTTTGTAGAATATAATACTTGTATCGTGTTTAGGTGTTGCATTTTTCATCTTTTTAAATGGATTTATGATTTTAGATGACTTTTGTAGGTGAGTGAAAAAAAGAAAAAAAAAAGAATTTATATTGCGTAAAATAAGAATATAAAATAGGCTATGAAAAAAACAAGTCAACAATTAAAAAAGTAATAACATTTGTTTTTAAATGAATATTTTATTATAAAATTACAAAAGGATTCTTATAATAAATTATTTAAATTCCCATTGCTTAATTATTATCTGAAATTGACGTAATTTGCAATGAAAATTAAAACCGTAACTTACCGACGTTAAAAGAGTTCCTAAATAATAATTCTGAACACAAAAAATCTTCCGAAAAAGTTAAAGTTCCTGTTTTGAGTTGTCTTTTGCCTCCTCCAGATTACCTATAGCTAAATTGGAGGGAAAACTTTATGTCATCGCACCACAAAGTGTCAAAAAATAACAACATCGAGTTGGTTACGCGCCAAGATAAATGAAAAAGATTTATTCAGTAAATAATATAAAAGTGTTCTCTCCATACGCATAAATGGTAATCGTTACTAGAAGCGCATATAGGAAAGCTTGTGAGAGTTGTGATAGTAGCGGAATATCACAGAAAAATATTATTCCACCATGGTGCTCGTCAGGTAAGATCATTAGAATAACATCACGTATTGTGTACCATTCAATTTCTATCAGCTGTTTATAGAAAACATCGAATAAACAAAACTGAGCAGCAGAATTTTATTTTATTTAAATTTAGAATTTAAATATTAATTTATTTTTAATCTTCTATTTTCGAATGCTTTTGAACGCAAGCAATGAATACGCTCATTAAACTAGGCCGTTAAGAGGTGTCTTCGCCTCACAGCTCTATGGCGGTTCTTAGACAGAGACAATTTCCGTCTTATTACAAAACGAGTTCTAACTTTAGTTTAAGCTTATAAGATTAAACCTAAGCCAGTATTATATTTTGAACTTTCGTTTAAGACGGAGGTTTTAGTTTTATGAATAATTCAGCCAAGAATTGATTCGAGCAACATAGTGCTAGCATAGATAATAGCTTAGCAGCGAATGCGTAAATTATAAATAGGCACCTAGAGAGACGCACACACAAGGGCGATGGGCAAGCGTCGGAGTCATAAATTCACAAGAATATAACTTCAATTTAACAGGTTGCATTGCTAGAAATCACTTCGAAAGGGAATAAATGGAATTATAGAGTCAATCAAAATTTCATACCAAGTACCTAAGTACTACGCCCACTAACTATCTCGTAGTATCTATAACTAACTGGTTATAGATACAGTCAAACCAGCTATTTGGTATACATACGGGCAGCCCACGCGGGCGACTATAATCAAATATGTTCTCGTAAATTATGACGCTCAAAAGTGCCTATTACTGATTTTATCGATAAAATATATTTAGTTTTGACTTTTAAACAACGTATGTGTGAGTGCCGAATAACGATACTTTTACACAACTTGATCACTCCCTTATACATAAGATAGGGCTAGAAAATAATAACGCTCAATAAAAAATAATTCTTACTAGCAGTGTTAGAAAGAAGAAAAAAATTGGATTTGCCACAGAGACACAATTACGTGCATACTGTAGTCAGAATAATAAAACCGATTACAAGGAATTTCTAATGATCGTGTTACTAAATATTTTGTTTAAAGCATGTTAGTAAAGACAAAATACAAACTAATGGTACTGATTAGAAAATTGTCGGCAGTTGCACGTCGTGATTTATAGTCGAAATAGATATATTTTTGAATAAAGATACACCAAATAACTTGGTCGACTGTACTTAGATCTGCCTAGCTTTTTCCAAACTAAGTTAGGGTCGGTATCCAGTCTAGCCGTGATCTGACCACTGCCTTTCTGCCTCCAGAACCTATACTGACTGGGTAACACGCTAACTCTTTGTAAGACTGGTTGTCAGACACCCGGGCTTCTGACTGTCCGTAAGGTTAACGTTAGTTTCCTTAATTAGATAGGTATTCGTGTCGTATTTATATTATAATGTAGTAAGGAATTTATAAAATGTTCTGTGGCATTGTCTGCGTGACCTTTGAAATCAACGAATATAATTTGAAGTTCAATCAATGATTACGCTCGTTTAGTTACTAGAGCATTAATAATTATATCGGTGAAAGTCCAATGAAAACTCTATTCAATGAGAAAATTGTAGAAGGTAGGTTCCTAGTTTATCAGGTAATTTTTCAATTCAACATTTACAATGAGTATTTACGGGAGCAATAATAAAAACTTAAAGGTCGTGGGCGACTCAACTGCCACTCAGAATATACATAGGTTAGTACTAACAGCCAAATTGATTCCTGACCCTTAAAGCAGACATTCCAATGCTATTCGGAGAATTTTGCGTAAACATAAATATTACTGTAGAAACATACTTGTCATCAATTTAATAGACACTGACTGAGTTCCTTTACCCTTTTGCTATGTCACATGACACCATTTTAATTATTAAGTGCCGTACATCACGTTTTATTATATTGCGCCACTGATTTTTCTTTTAATTTCCTTAAAACGTATCTGAATTCAAAAGAGTATATTCGAATAGGGTCAGGGAAAAAATCTAATAATAGGTACCTCTTTAGACAAACAGGTTCGAGGTGACAGCTACCGGTCAGTGGGTGTCTTAGGGGCGCTACCTGTTAAAGATTATGTTTTGAATTTCGAACGAGGTACTTGTTTTTATTAAAAACATAAAGCACAAAAAAGTGCTTATTTATATGGTTTTTACCACAAAGGTCAATTTGCACCCTCTGAACCGTACCTATTGACACAGTTCCCATGTTTTGACGTTCTCAAATTAAGTATTGGTTGAGTGGGTCAGAATTAAATTATGCTGATTATACCTACTTTTCTTGAATAATGGAAAACTGTAGGCCCAGTCACGTCACGAGCATAAATACGTTTACGTTTACGTAGGGGTATTATACTTACGTAAAATTCAATAGTGGTTTCCTCATAAAACAACCAACTTTTTCATAATATCAAGGTGTCGAAAAAAAATGTTCGCAACACCATACAATAGTTTAGAAGAAAATCGCTTTTGAATCTTAAGATTCGTTTTCTTGTAAATCATCGCTTATAAAGGATTTCTATTGCTTCTTGAAGGTCGGTTGTACGAGGACTGGGCCGTGGTTGTCATGGTTTTAGGTGTCCTCGAGTGGTCACGTGTTTTTTGATTGACTGTTCATGTTGATGTGGTTGCTCTGTTGGTGATGTTACAGCTAGGTTCGTGACTGTACTAATGACCTACATTTTAACAATTATTATTCAAGCGTAGCTTGTGGCTGTAAATGTAAACACTACCTTTAAATCATAATTTTGTATCTGTTGTAAAAGCAAAGCTAATTGCCGAGAAAATAAACATAGGTACTACTTAATTTGGCACATAAATAAGTAAAACAATCTCGAAACTACGTACGTACGTATCTACAGACCCTAGACACACAGTCACGCTCGTCCGTGACATTCAAGTATATACTTAAGTACATATTATGAATTCGTAGCTCTACTGAAGTCTTTGAACGGCGAAAACAGGCAGGCAAGATTAGAATTTTCAGAAAGGAGGACAGGCATTAGGTAGCTTGTATGTAGTAAACACTTTCCTAAACTCACCAGACTGGTAGCTTAATTAGAAAGAAGTATATAAAAGACCTTTTAAAAAACGATTAATGATCTAATCTCATCTC
Organism: Phlogophora meticulosa; assembly: GCA_905147745.2. NCBI lineage: Eukaryota > Metazoa > Arthropoda > Insecta > Lepidoptera > Noctuidae > Phlogophora > Phlogophora meticulosa. Next base: position 6,930,774 of record LR990526.1, on the reverse strand, counting down.
TTCAATCATATGTTCAGTTGAAAGCTAGTCCTTTCATGAAAACAAAATAGTAGCAAACCTGCTAATTACAGACTATGCCATCAATGCCACATCTAGTAAAAATCAAACGTAATCCATGTTGTGTCTTGTTAAACTTACGATCGAGTATATGTTACTATTTATCTGTGTACCCTCATAATCTGTGCGCTCAAATTATAAATCTTAATTTTAGTGTGTTTCTCAGTAAGTGAATTACGAGTATCTATGTAATTCTCATGAGAAATAAATTTGATCTTAAACCATAATTGGATAAAATCAGATTTAGTGATTTGACTCGAATAACACCTTAGGAAATTATTCTAAATCTTTTTGGCATAATAAGGGTTGGTTGATATTAGCTTACCTTCTCTTTTTTGTACCCTCTGCCAATCTTGCCATCAAAAAAGAAAGTCGAATATGTAGATTAAGTATGTAGAACGGCCAAAGACTGTCTGCAGGTAAAAATGTGCAAGTTATAATACTAAGTGATGGCCCGCATCTGCGCAGTCCGCATTTAGCACACAAACTTGTTTACGTTTTACTTAAATAAATATCCAACGAATATATGGATAAAGTGCAAAACTTTAAATATGATATTTTTCTTGCATTTTATCCTCTTTCGTTTTTATTAGGGTTCCATACTAAACTTGTCGTTCTGCCTTTCTGTCACTGCTCCTTATTCTAGGAACTACTAATATGAATTCGAAATCAACTTGAAATTTGAAATAGTAATAAAATTACTTAGCACATCTCCAAGCAGGCAAAATGAGTGTTCGGAAACCCAGTTTCATGTTACCTACCTTAACTAGGTATATTCAGTTTCGATACTGTACGACTTCCGCGTCGAATTCTCAAATAATCAATAAATTAAGCCATGTCAGGTTATAATTCCATTCCTTGCGAGTGTTTCCTAACATATATTGTAATCATAATACCAGACTTTTGTTGTCCCGCTGCAGGGTAAAGGCATACGTACATCTTCTTAAACAGAGAAGGCACGAGCATTAATCACCACGATTGCTCAAGGCTGTTTGACGGTTCCAGACTTATTTTAAAATATATTATCTATTCAAGTCCAGTACTTATGCCTACCTACGTTCTAAATCCTGTATGTTATTCTGAAAAACACTTTTCATGTCGTCCTCGAGTTTTCCGCACACAATAAGGGTGACCGCACGTACATACATAACCCCTTTAAACTGAACACCATTTTAGTCCGCTCGGCTGAACCATACATACCTACCTACCTATCTAAGCATATATGATATGAAACAATATGGTTTTTTTGATGGTTTGTGCAACCCCAAGTTGACCTAAATGCCCAACGAAATTGAACTCATTTTCCAGAGATTTTTCCTGTTTCAATATTATTTCGTGTTTTCACAGCTTTTCATATAGACTATGCTTATTTTCAGAAACACATAATAATATTATGGACTCCTCAACCTAGGTTTATAAGAGTGATCATAAAAAGAGAACAGATTTGGTGTTTCCATAAACTGATTTTCCTTCATCCCATTATTCTAAAACATTCAGCACAATGCAATCTATTTATCAGACTTCTCTATCAAAATATGTTTCGGCTTAAAGTAGCACAGCAAACAAAATTTAACAGTAACATAACACTGTGAAACTTTTCCATTGAATTCTGAGTTAATGAAGTCCGTATTACTATTATCAGTGCTACCCCAAAAACGGATTTGGCTCGTCCGATTTCACTTCGTAATGCAATTGGAGCGTGCCACCTGCCTCTCCGAGCAATGAAGCTCGGCCAGCACTAAATATCAGTCGAATTATCTTTTACTGTCTTATTAAGGCCACTTTAGCATTAAAACTACGAAATTCGATGTAGAAAAACATCATTGGTGAGTTTAAAATTGTAAAGCTTGTTGTGTTTGTTGGGGTCTCTAAGGGTACCTAGTACCTACACGTTCTCAATAAAGATGAATATTAATGAAAAGCTTGTTAGTGAAATTAGGCATCCTTGAAAAGTTTTCAAATTAAAACAAGGCAGTTTTTGGCATTTTAACCATCGAAATTATAGTACCACGTCGGTGATTATCTACGTGGTAAAATCAGAAGTAAAAACTTGCCTAATTCCTATTCTATTCCATAAAAAATAACATAATAATATGTACTTACATTTTAAGAGAAAAGATAAACATGGACCTAGACTGCTCTGTCAGCACAAATTGCAAAAGCCAACGAAACGAAATAGGTCACCATGGCGCTTGCAGCCTTTAGATATACTCTAAGTTATATCCACGCTAGCTACGAATGAAATTGATAGTTTGAGACCCCTATTAATATATTGAGATACATATATAATAATTCTTGTGATATTGATTTACTCCATCAAGAATTTCTCGATGTGCTGGTGTCTACTATAGGCACACCTCTGCCTAACCCGTCGGGTAATATAGGTGTCATGTTGTTTCTTATATTGTTAGTTACCCAACTGTGTAGAACTGTCCCTTGAGCGTATCACTATGTCCAATATTGTTTGTTAGATAAGGGAATAGGGTAGTTTCCTCAAAAATTCTGTTTGGTCCGAAAGTTGGATTTCTCAAAAATACTGGACACGTATTTTTTCTTTAGTCACGTAAATAAAAAATGACGACTATACGGTGCGTTGAAATTGTGCGTGACGTCACGCCGTGCTACACTTTTAACGTAAAAGTGACGTCACAAGCCCCTTCTCCTGAACTTTGATGTGCTATAAAATTGTTACTTTTTATTGATTTGAGTAAGCAAAAAATACGTGTCCAATATTTTTTGGTAATCTTACTGACGGACTAAATAGGCTTAATATATTTTTACCTAGGACACATCCCTATTATGTGAAATATAGCTATGCAAATAAAACCTTCACTTATATAAGGGGGAAAAGCAAGGGGAACAGTTTCCCAAGGGAACACTATTACAACGGTGGTCAACAACTCAACATCCATACGTAAATGTAACATTAATGTATATGGGAAGTTTTGATGAGGCTAAGGGTTAACACGAAATGGGTCAGCCATAATTATGGTGACATACATTTACAATCACTCCATGGCCACTTTCCGTCTCTCGTGGACATTAAATCTAATACGATTAAGCTTAAATATGTATGTTAATAAAAACTCAGTTTTACTTTTAGTCACGGCAAAAGAAGAAGTGGATAACCTAAGCTCTATAGTTAGTTCTACAAGTATAGTGGGTTAATAAAGCTGCAAGTTTCACGGAATATATTTTTAAAATCATGGTGTTTTATACTTATACTAGCCCGACTTCGAAATGTCCAAGTGCCCCACCCGCTCGTCCCGCTCCCTTGCGGCTAGACCGTTGATATCGTAAAATAAGCAATGAAACAGAATCGAATAGATCACTACGAGTCTACTATAAAAGATACCGCTATCAACGTATTAGTAAATGTCGGCTCAATATGTTTTATACCATCGTGACCTCTTTATCGTGAGTTTAGTAGACACCAATTTTCTTTTTCAAGATCTCAAAGTTTGCTTTTGATATCATACTAACCTAATTATAACGTTAAAGAGAATGCAAACTTGTCTAATGATTTCCGGTAATTATTTTAAGCTATGAAGTCTTAAAGTTGCGCCTGTGACCGAGAAGTTGTGTGGAAATCGGTTGTCATGGTATGGGCATGTGATGCGAAGGAATGAGGACCATGTTGTGAGGAAAGTTTTGAATATGAATGTGCAGGGTTACATGAGTAGAGGAAGACCAAAGAAAAGATGGATGGATTGTGTGAAAGAGGATATGGCAAGAAAAGAGGTGACCCATGAGATGACGGCAAATAGAGATGTATGGAAGAAGAAAACATGCTGCGCCGACCCCAAATAAATTGGGATAAGGGCAGGAGGATGATGATGATTTTAAGCTATGACAGTTTAACCAGAAACGTATAATCTTAACCTAGGAGGACCTGATTAGCATTGTATAATTCAAAAACAATCAAATTGCAATTTTGAAATGTCTCAGCGATGTGCTGATTCTTAACATTTGCTTCAAGGGCACAATACCTACATTTATTGTGTTTACCTCAGTTGAATTTCTGTTTAATTTTCAACAATAAATCATTGACGTCACAGCAACTGCAATTGCATACGAATCAAAAACACACTGGCCTAGTTACAGCGGTCCATTTACCTTACACTTCCGCAGGAAAAGTTTACGAAAGAAGCAAATCTAAGAAACTTACAACGCCGAAGTGGGAAATGCGATCCACGTATCCGTTACGGACAAACATCTGGGAATATCTGTATGAAGATAACGTTGAACAAAAGTTCAGTTGCAACAATAAAAGAGGACATAGGAAATGTAAACAAAAGTCGGTCGAAAGCGATTCTTGTGGGAAACTAGCTGTCTGTTTTCTTTTGATACTTGGTGCTACGGTTGGAATTTTAGGTTAGTGTTTGAGACTAATTACATTACTATCTCTTTTATTTATTTGTACGTTCCATAGTAAGTCATAGGTATAGTCGAAGTGTGTCGACAGGTGATCACCTATCTGCTAGCTGTCATATGGTCCTGTTTTAAAATACTTCCTGTTTGGGTATGCTCAAATTCTAGAATCAAAAATCAAAATCAAAATTCATTTATTCAAATTAGGCTGAAAATCAGCCCTTTTTAAACGTCACAACGTTTACATAAGACAGTCCCCCAAAACGCCTACCCTTCACTTTCACCCTTGACCCTTCTAAGTATGTGCAGCTGAAAAAAGCAAAATACTTGATAAAAGATACTACTTGTAACAGCCGCAAGATATAATAGTGCCCTTATACTTACTAAAATAAAAGACCAGAAAAGCACCACGAATGAGATGTTAAATTTAACAACAATACGATTCCTTGGACGTCTACAGAGTCCCTAGACAAGTAATCTGGAGACGAATAATAAACCTAATTATTTACTTGAAACTACATAATTGTGTAGATTTAATATTATGTAACATTGATATCACAACTCAAGCTATAATTAACTCAGTTTCAGTGTGTCTATGGAAGACTAACGCGCCCGGAGAAGACTTGACACCTAAGACCAAGATAATGTCGTTACGTAAGTAGTTGAGTAATTGTGTTCCTTACGACGTTTAATTCAATTACATGGTGTCGTACCAAGCTTTTACAAGACAGTGTAGGTTTAGTTCATAAATTTGTGACCCGCATTCAACTTAACGAAAGGGGTTAGGCAGAAGTAGGAAAATTATTGGAGTCATATTGCACTGCATGTTTGAATCTATACAAATAAATACAATTGAAGTGTCGTTTTGTTAAAATAATAACTTTTTACTAAATGATATATGAAAGTATGGTAGTAATACTAAAAACTTTTAATTTTTGTCTGTCTGTTTGTTTGTTCCGCGCGGACAAAGTCGCGGGCAAAGCTAGTTTTCTAAATAATCGTCTATCTTGATAGACGATTATTTAGAAACCTAGCTAAACATAGGACCTTGGTCCTATGTTCCATAAATTCGTACACAAGAAAATGAAGAAGGTTTTTCAGGAATATGCTAAACACGGATCTCATCAGTAGAACACTGCTCTGAGTATCCGCATGGAATGGGCATTGAACAATCTGAATCTATTAGAGATAAAACAAACGAAACGCAATCTACAACAAATATGAAGCATCGAAATGTATCTATCTCTAAAACTAGTATTCATCAATCACTTAGCTTTCCTACTCTCCTTCCATTACTCTTTGTCTGGGGCTATTTGGGACCAGCCTTTATCGAAAGAGTCCAGTTTGGCCCACTGACCGTCTGACATGCGGCAGATATGTCCTACCCAATTCCACTTTAACGTGGCAGGTTTCCCAGTGACATCAGTATTTTTGGGATAGAACGTAGATATCGCCGTATTCGTAACCTGGGGCCTCATTCTTCCAACTACTTTGAATTCCGACCTAAAGCCAATATGATTCCAATGTTAATGTTGTATTCACGTGATTATATTATTTGGCGAAATACACTCATATAACTCGAAAATAGCGTTTACCGCGCGCCAAGCCCAATCCCGAACTCGGCGCAGGCGTCGAACTCAAGAGTACGAAACGTCTAAATGCCAATGTCGATCGATCGGAATACAAAAAAAGAGTTAGCGCGCTGGTCTTCAAGTTTGATACCCAGAATACTCCATTCTATATTGCTCTATGGGAAACCGTTTTAGAACTATATGTAATCTCTAAAACTGATCTGTGCTGATATTTGTTTCAAATAAACTGCAACTAAATTACATCATCACAAATTACCTGCTTACTTACTAATAAACGTACGTAACAACATAAAATATCGTAAATACCTATCCGTAAAACGTACGTACAAGCAAATTCCATGTAAATTGCCTACCATTAAAATAACTTTCCTCTACCATCCATCAAGTCTTATCGGTAATTAATGCAAAGTAATAAAAGTTTTTAATTATGTATGTCACCGTACTATGAGCAATAACCATCGCATCGTAGAGGGGTATTTAAAATGGGTAAGTAACGTTAACATCATCAGCTTGAGTTCATTCTTCTGATGACCTAATGGATCCTTCTGGTCTTTACTTCTTGGTGAAGTAGCATGCCAAGCAAAAACCAACGATACAGAAGTCTGCATTCAGTAGTCTACTGAATCGCAGATAGAGTCCAACTACTCAAGAATATCTCCTATTATTTATATATAAATACTAGTTGACCCAGCAAACGTTGTTTTGCCATATAAGATGTTGGGGTGGACCACCCTCATCACTTAGGGGTATGATAAATAGATGTTAGCCGATTCTCAGACCAACCCAATATGCACACAAAATTTCATAAAAATCAGTCAAGCCGTTTCGGAGGAGTATGGTAACTAACATTGTGACACGGGAATTTTATATATAAGATTTTTTCTAATTAATGTAAAAATCCGTCCATAACCGTCGTTCGTTCGAATAAGAAATATCTTTAAAACTTATTCTTTAGTAAATGATTGTACACAGTGTCTGCTAGCTGTAATAGTCAATCGTTACTAACACTGTTCTTTCCCAGCCGGCACGGACTTATCCTCGTCGGTCAGCTTCCAATGCTGCATCAGAATGAAATATTTAGCCGAACAGCTCGCCAAAGCGGAAAAAGCTCTCAGGTAAGTACCATGAAATGCAGCCAGATTTTTAAGAGATTTTTTTTTTTATCTATGCCAAACATATTTTTAGTCAGTAAATCATTTATTAAGAATTAAAAAGAAACATAAGGGCTGTTTCGTGCTAACATACTAGCTTCATAATGCTCGCGAACGGATGCCCACAGTGTAGATGCACCTGAATCTATACTGCAGTCTGTTTGAGTCGTACAAAACGGAACCTGAATCGAACAAGGAAGTTCGAGTAAAGTCGCGGATATGAACTACTCCTAAGTTTAATTTAATTCTTGTGCATTTGAAAGGGAACACGATTTCCCGCTCCTTTGAGATCTATGGCTTCTATACAACACCTTTATGCTTACTCAAAGCTTACGTTCGGAAATACAAACTTTGAACGTTCGGCGCTTTATTTATAATTAGAATGAGTCAGAAAATAGGAATTTGTATGGTTAATTAATTAATTACGTATGCTTGTTCTAAAATTACAGAAATACGCTCCGATCACGGACCATGATGTTGACATCACGCACAAAGACAGGTAATATATTATTTAAACGCCATAATGGTACCACTAAAATTTTGTTCGGGGAATTAGGTCCCCACAACAAAATTTTAGTGGCATTTATTTAGGGTAGATAGGTACATAGGTAAATAAATGCCACTAAAATTTCATCATTCATCAGAAAAAATTGCAGATCATTTATTTAGGGTAGATATAGATCTAACCTAAATAAATGATCAAACAATCACTTTCCACAACCACGTAGGATGTAGACAGATATCTGATCTCTATCAGATCATAGATCTGACAACCGTTATTACTTGCGCGCGTTCCGTGCGTTCAAGCGTTTTTGCCATACCTACTATTGGAATCAAATGTAACAGCTCATCATTTAGGACCCATTAATATCAGTGTTAATTTTAAACCTGGGCGCTAGGAAACTGGGTAATCCAGTTGTAAACTTCCCTTTGTGCCTATAGGCCTAGCTTTTTTCTGTCTCCAGCTTGATATGGAGGGAAGTGGAAATGATGTATTTTTCTTACTCTTCCGCTGTTCTTTTCTGATTTATTTCGTTGCGGGATCCAAGACAGTTGAATCGTTTCTCCGGGACTCGTCGGGCTTCATTGCCTCGACGCATTTCTGGTGGTCGTCACTGTTGATTATTGTTTTCAGGAGTTGCAGTGGTTTGGGAATAGTGTGGCGGGCGTGTCCCATTTTAAAAGCCGTTATTACATATTCGATAATTCCCTTTATCAACCATTTCTAAAATCTGTCAGCAAAACCCAACATTACTAGCAAAGCAGAAACAAGCTGACGACCGATGTGGCGCGGTGGGCGAAGGTCCGCCTGCGACGCAAGAGGTTGCGGGTTCGATTCCCGCCTTGGGACAAATGTTTGTATGATCTACAAATATTTGTTCCGGGTGTTCTGGGTATTTCCTATGTATAATAAAAAAAATATCTATCTATGTAATGTATTGTATTAAGTATATCAGTCATCTAGTACCCATAACACAAGCTCTGCTTAGCTTGGGGCTAGATGATGCTGTGTGGATTGTCCAGCAATATTTATTTTTTATTTATTTAAGCTAATTATGTTATTCCCAACATTAATTGACTCTAAAATAAAATGCTGGATTTATACACAAGTAGGTCAAATCTTAAAATGCAAACTTAATATCACACTTCTAAGAAGAAATTTTTAATGTAGGACATATTTCTACGAATATAATATCTAACATTGTTTTACATACATTAGAAGCGAGTTTCAGATGAAAATTCGTTTATTAGGTACCTAATTAGTATGACGAAGGTGTGTTGTATAATAATATACCTAAACATTGAAAATAAAGTTTTTTTTAGAAATTATATTGCAATGATGAAAGTTAAGTACCTACTTGATTTGCGAGCTTGTTTCGGCTTTCCCAGTAATGTTGGGTTCTGCTAACAGGTTTTAAGAATTGGTTTATATATCTAGGGAATAATCGAATAAGTACTACCTACCTACTTACAAGTTTCACTACAAAATCCAGACACACCGTCAAACGAATCGTCTAAAGTTCAACGCTACCTTCGAGCCAACGTGACCGATTCCCTGTAATCTAATCTCCAAGTTTCACTCGTACAGAACAAATGGCAACAGTTGCAGGGGCTAAGGACATTGATACACGATACATAGAAGGTGCGACGGCGTCAAAGGGTAGTGACACAACGGAGTGGGGTGGCAGGGTAGCCCTGTGGGGAGTTGTGCCATTGTGGCGCGCTGCTCCTCCACCCGATACTGTGCTCGCTATGCGAAGACCTACACTGTCCGACTGTTGGCCTTTCATGTGAGTCGAATTTCATAGATTAGAAGTAGATACTAGATAGGTGCTTAGTTGTTGAACATTATTTTAAATGAAGTCTCTGGGGATGAAGCTATCGCGATTTGAGAAACATTAATTTGAATGCTTTTACGAATAGGTAGGCATGTATATACACTTAAATGTATTATACTACTTAAAACGAATGCTAAGATAAGTTTCGCGGTGCAAGTTTCAGCTTGCTATAAAAGTCAATGGATTGATGATGATGCGTTGATTATACAAGGAAGAATTTTGTTACTGAACTACGGAAAAATGTGTGCCTAAGAAGTGATTAGCCTTCATAATCTGCCCACACAAGGAACCAGATTTGGAGTTGGTCCTGGGGCAATGCACCTAAGTGTAATGGCCTAAGTGTAGCTAGTCTTGACTAGGTCACACAAAGCTCCCCAGAATCCCCAGAATTGCCCACTTCCAATCATTTTAATCTTGCACCGCCACTGCTTTGCATTAATAGTGCCGATTCCTTTGTTGACAAGCTGAACTAAATTTAGGCTATTTCCATCTTTTTCTCAATTGTACAACAAGAAAAGGACGAACATATATAAAAGAGCTCTCTCAATTTTAGTTGAACTAAAGCTTTCAACATAATTAAGATTTCAGAACACATCGACCAAAAGCACGGCGAAGTTATAGGCATAAATTAATTTGACATCTCCTAACTTATGTAGTTCATAATAATTATCACCGTCCTTTATCGAGTTGACTGTCAGATAGAGACGTCAATTCTCTTATTTAGATTTATATGTGAACAAGGTAATAGGCGCCGTAGTCTCAAAAGCAAGTCCATGGAACATTATTTGCAAACAAGCATTTCCCTTACTAAAACAGCAATTACTTTCAGTGGTTCATACGGCGAAATAATAATACGTCTGCCGCAAACGCAGAGAGTGCGTCACATCACAGTTGAGCACATACACCCAGACACCGCCCGGAGTGCGCCCAAGCATTTCCTAATATACGTTAGTAGTCAAACAGCTGAGATTACGGCTTTGAACTCTCAATGCTAAAACAAACGTGATATCTACATCATAGTATCAAATTGATGATACGTACTATTCTGCATAGCGGTTTACTTAGTATTACTCTGACTGTGCTTTGATTTAATAACTTTTGTGTTCGTACATGGACTTATTAAGAAGAAAAAGTAGGGCTTAATATCGTATTTAGGGTTCCGTTCCAAAACGGTAAAAAAGGAACCCTTATGGTGCGACTTTGTCTGTCTGGCACAGCTGCTTATTTTAGTTACTTACGCTATTAACTTCTTTGGAACAGTTATTATCAATGCTTGTACAGTACTCGGCAAGCGAAATGATTGAAAAACACTGTTATTTGCATTGCAATAAGAACCGAAATGGGGGCTTGCAAGTTTCAAGTCAGGTCACGTGGAGTACCTATTGTATCAAGTCTGAATTAAATTAAGTTTTTGAACATTTATGTAAATATTACTGGCAAAAATTAAACGAACTATTCGTTTTTCAGTAATCAGCGTAGACCCTTTACAAGCAAACTTAGGTAAGTATTTAAGTGATGTCAAAATCTAAAATTCTAATAGTAAAAAAAAATCCCTACCACGCGGCCACGGTACGGAACCTCCAGTGGGCGAGCAGGACTCGCTCTTTAAGTTTTATTCGCAACACGCATCAAAAACTCCGTTATTTCCACTAAATTAAAACAAATATCAACTTTACCCTTGTGTAAATAAAGTTGTTGTTTTTTTCCGGTCGATGCTGCGTAGATACTGAAGCGCAGAGCGAAAACCGTAATAAGAGTTAACTTCGTAGCCCTCGGGATAAGGCCCAGTAGGTATCCTGTGAGAACGGTAGGAAAAAAGTAAGATTTTCCACGTGCACACTAGCAGTCAAGAGTAATATAAATTGTAATGCTGTGGAAAATAGTGTGGAATTATTATTCTAGTCTCAGTACTATCATGGCAAAACACGTCTGCTTTTCCATTCGGAGTTCAGCGCCATTCTCTACATATGTATATATACTTACTACCTACCTGTCTATTACAGACATTCGATGCGATTTTATCAATACAAAGATTTCACTAGTCAGAATCTGTTTAAATCGTTGCATACATAGATGCAATATCTTGATTTCAATTTCTTATGAAGCTCTTCAGTGAAATTGTTTTCCACAATCGCATAGACAATTCCACTTTAGAAATAGGGATGCTAGGTATGTTATTCGTGTCATGTTGCTTGTTCCCGTCTTAGTTCGACGTCGGATATGCGAACTCATGCAAATTCAGTTTTGTTATTTAGCTGTGCTCTTGCATTGACTAATACTGTGTAGTAAACTGAGGCAGTGATGCGAAGTTCTAGTTCAACTGCGGTTACTTTCTTCTTATCTCTCAATATTAAAAACTTTACCAATCTTTAATATAGCGCATAATCTGCGAAGACTTCGCAGTATGAAGGTTCAACAAACACATTTACTACGTGTTTCTTCGGTTCAAAAGTAGTAATGATGAATAAGAACCATAATATTAAGGAATAATGCGGTTACTCTAATTTTAACACTCTGTTTATTTTTTACAAAGTTCTAAATGTCTGTAGTTTCGCTCAGGCTTGTAATTTTCGTACCTACATTGTACCACATTTACGAGGTTTTTATTTCTGTAATGTATTAGCCGTTTATGTCCCAGTGGTCAAGGTTTCGCCACTCATGCGCGGCACAAATCCGGGCAAGTACCAATGTTTTGAATTCTGACGTAGTTGAAGGAAAACATCGTGAGGACTTATTCTCTACTTCTATTAAATCCCCAACCAGCCTTGTAAAGAATCATTTGAGTTAGTAACAGGCTCTGGTGACATAATTATTAATAATATTTCTAGGGTGTGCTTGCGAACAACACTTGGATCAAAGTAGCCGACGCACAATACCGCGCCGAAGGTGCCCCGAAACAATACTACCCATTAGCCTATAACTATATTGAATGGAAGAGCTTAATATTCAGAGTGCTGACAAATCAAGGGAACAAGAAATATACTTGTGTTTATAGAGTTCATTTGTATGGGCAAGTTGAAAATGGTCTAGTTCCTTTTATTAAATAGGAAATTAATAAGATGTTGATACTGTAGTGTTTTTATTTTTTTCCACTTTACAATATTTCTGGGAACTTTATAAAGAATTAAGTAATGTGATAATACATTTTTGAGTTTGACCCTCGTAAAAATCATTTTTTTTAATTCTGAACTAACAATATATGTATAACGTTTGCGTGTTCTCAACTGCAACAGTTTATCTAGGGCCTCAACAATGATTCCATTGATTGTGCTGTGTGCACTTACTATAATCAATATGACTCGGTAAGGACGCAAAACCTATTCAAGGGGATGTGCTAACGTAGCCCGCAAAATTCAATTCATCTCTTTAGCGTATCACATTTAGCTAAACATACGGCTATAATACTGATCTGCAATAAGTAAAATAGAATGATTTCGAGGGCTAGCATATAAAACCCTTCGCACTTTCTAAATTGATATTGAAATGATAACTAGTACACTACATTCTACTTCATAATTTATATTCGATATCTGAGGTAGGTCTACAAAAAAGGATAAATAGTAAATAAAACATGTAGTTGGTTTAACGTTATATTAACCAAAGCAAACGCAACGTTTACGAAGCGCTCCAGTCCTGGGCAGAGCCTCCCCATGACGGAGTCGGTGCGGGTGCAACCGGCGCCGGGGCGGCGGCGGCCGCAGCTGCTGTAGTACCCCACTCCTCTTGGACCTGAGAATAAGCATGTTTGGTATTAACACAGAAAATACGAATCCATTTGAGCAGCAAAACTGAACCTTCAGGATAAGGTTGACTGGTAGAAAATGCATTAAGTCTGTACATTTGTGTGCTTAAAGTATTAAATAAATAAGGATCACCTATGTGCACGGATACGGAAGCAAGACGTCTGACGCGACACTGGCTATCATCCAGTGAATGACGTATGCAAACTACTGCACAGTGATGCCTAAACTTTCATGTGTGTTTCTGTTCAAAATGTTCATCCTCTTGCAACAGCTGGAGTTAGCAATGTTTTCGACAGGTATGTGGTAGTAGTCAGATGAAATTAACCGAGAATCTACTAAAATGCCGTGCAAATGGGGCAAAAACCTAACAGTGAACTGCTGATGATGAAAGTTCCAAGAAGTTAAAAGTCAGAACTAAATAATTTTGTATGTTCTACATACCTGAGCAGCCCAGTCTTCTTGCGCGGGAGGAGCTCCGAAGGTCGCAGCCGGTGGTGGCGCGGCGTCCTCAGCCCATGAGGTGACGGGCTCCACAGATTCGTTCCAGTCTTCGTGCACGGACGGAGGCACCTCAGGCTTGGGTGGTGGTGGGGCCTGGGGAAATAGATAGTGAGATATTAGAAACCAATTCCAGTGTCTCCTCTCAAGCCCCTTTGGGTTTGAGAGGAGACAATTACATTTTTGCTGAAAGGTACTCCAAAGAAAACGCCAAAATTTATTTCATAACGTTTTTGAGTGTCAACTGAGTGAAAACTATCCAAAAATTTATTTCATAATGTTTTTGATATTAGCAATATTATATTAACAATACAATAATACAATAACAGCCAAGATCGAATTTGGACCATGTAAGTAAACCTTTGATTTCCAGTCTGACGAGAAATAGGTGGTACTTTGTTAGGAATATCTTTACCAAATGATAAACTTACAACAACTTGCTCCTTGGCCTGTTGCTCTTCCTTCTCGCTCTCTTCAGGGTCGCGGTAGAAGAACAGATCGACAACGACGTCCCAACGCTGGTCGCGGGCAAGCACGCCGCGCAGTCTGAGGACCTCACGCGCCAACAGCCACCACATCAGACCAATCGAGTGAGAGGACTGGGAATAAAAACAATGAATAATTAGAAATCAGAATTCCACTATTAACTCCTAAATGTGCTGCAAAATAAATATTTTAGGATACATAAAAAAAAATATTTACTAAGCATTTTTTTTTAATCTTCCCCCAATAAGAATTTACCTTGTATTGTGGGTGCATTGATCACATACAGACTCAAAGGAACGGCAGCCTATAGGCTATAGAAATAATTTTACCGTGCGGGAATCGAAACCGCGACAAGCAGCACTGCAGCCAATCGCTCAGCCACTCAGCCAACCATGATGTCAAACATTAAATTTATATGTCTGTTCACTTCAAGTATTGACAAATAACGAGAATATCTTAAATTCTCTAAATCTTAAATAATTAAATGCAATTCGTAATTAAGGCAGCAAGACCTGGACAGAAGACTTGTAAATCGAAATATGAAAAATGGGCTTCTGGTCTGGGTTCTATTCAGATTCTAAATATGCCTATCTGATAATTATCCAATGAATCATACTTTAAGTTAGAAGAATAAAATGTGTTTATTTAACAATCAAGGTAATGGAAATATTTTTTATCTTTCATTCATAATTTCAAAACAAAAAGGAATAAAACCTTGCATCAAAAATAGAATAAGGATGAGTGGTAAATTATCCAAGAGGTTGATTTAAAAATATGACAAATTCAATATTTTTGTACTGATTTATCAAAGAAATATTTATCATGTATATTATCAATTTGAACCCTGCTTACCTTAGTGTTGCATGGGATGGCGATGTCAACGAAACGCAGTGGAGAGTCAGTGTTGCAGAGGGCAATGACCGGAATGTTGACATAGGAAGCCTCAGTGATGGGCTGATGGTCTTGAGCGGGATCCAGCACAATCAGGAGACGAGGCTCACGGAATGCAGCTTGAATCTGTTGATTACATAATTAATTGTTATGAAAACTTGTTTGGTAATATTATATTACTTTGACAAAGCTTTGTTAACAATCAGAAGATCTTATAATCATTACTACATAAATGCAGTCAGTGGTTCCTTAGTTTGTTTGTCATCATCTAGAGTGGTTATTAATAATAATAATAGCCTATTCATTGGATACAACACTTATTTTACAAAAAGGTGTTAAGCAATGTTGATGAAATGGATACATCTGTCATCTTTTTCTCAGACATCTTAATACATTCAGCTATTTACCTGGTTAGTGAAGGCACCAGGAGTGAAACGTCCAGCAATGGGGGTAGCTCCAGTGTGTGCGGCGAACTTGAGCACAGCACGCTGACCGAAGGGACGCGACGAGATGACGAACACGTCCGCGGGGTTCTCGATGGCAACCACAGCGCGGGCAGCCAGCACGAGCTTCTCCCAAGTGCGGCGCAGGTTGATTACGTGTGTGCCGTCAGCGCGGCGCTTGTACACGTACGTTTCCATCTAAAAACCACTAATTTTGTCACTTGCATATTCATAAATAACACAGCTTTTGTTAATTAAAGGGTGAAAACTCAGTTGGGAGAATGGATCGTCATTACTTTCAGACAATATATATGGAACGGATTCTTAGCTCATCATGTTTGCATGTTATTTTTCACTTTTGAGGTTAGTTTCATATGTTTGGTACCCACCTGGAAGTGAACGTTTTCCGACCCAAGATGGGTCGTTGCCGCCAGCATCTTGGTGACATCCTCCTCGTTGAGGGCGAGTATGTCTAATCCTCCCGACATCGTTGCGTTTAAGTGAGTTACGGCTAAACCTAAAACAAAAAATGTGACACCGCTGAAACACTTGGTCTAAAATTATATTTACACTATATACACCAAAAATACTTTACATTTTAGGTAGTATAACAGTTCTCACTTAAAAATCAATCACTTCTTACAATGACTCAGGTAGGATTTAAAAATACATTTAAGATTTAAAATATACTTACGCGTATAATGCCACTGGGAGACGAATGGACTTAAAAGACCTGTCAATCGTTAATGTCAGCGTTTTCAACTTATTTTGACAGCTTTGTGAACTTGCTGCTAACTTCATGTGTTGTGCTGTTTCTTTCTATTTGCTCATGTTCGCAATGACTAGAATGAAACAAAAGTATTTTTGGTGTATTTCTCCTAAATTTTTAATAAAACCGGTAACTTCTAAGCATGATGACGTTTTTTATGGCTGCGTTTTAAAATAACGTAAATGTAAAAGATGAAATAAAATTTTCATTTCAATTACATATTTTTGAGAACCTCAAAATTTTTTTGAGTTGTGTTTATTTTTATAACTTGTTAAGTTTATTCACACAACTTAACACTAAAACTGAAACTATTGGGCTGCTGCTTCAAACCATAAAATAAAATATAATAATAATAATTTACAAGTAACAAGACTCATAGTGTTAGTAACAATACTTATAAACTATGTTAGTAAAACAATCACAGAGACAAAAACCAGACATAAAAACATAAACAACGCAGATGACGGCAGATGATGACTACTGCAAGGTTACAGGCTCAGCCGAAACCTTGCAGCAGTGGTTTAAATATGACTACCCCATTTCAGCTGTGCAGTCTTCGTTGACTTATATACACATAAGCCATTCTTATTCTTAACGGTAAACGTGAGCCATAAATATTATTTTTCTCCTGCTCGGACGCAATCTAATGCCAGACTTCCACTACAAAAAAAAAAGTGGAGTTCTTCCGAACTCCATTCAACCAGCAAAAAAATTACATAATATTTTCGCTTCCATCTCTGCCTCAGTTATTTTGCAGAGGAAGTTAAATAATGAAATGGTTTAAAACCCTTGTTCAGAGGAAGATAATACCTATTTTAGCCAGTTGGAATCCGTATCGCTCAGTTATTTCTAGGTCATTATTAACCCTATTGCAGAGGAAGCTAAGTGTAGTTCTAAGGTCATCTCAATTTTATTGTCTTCCGGTACACATACGTCGTGCTGGATTGTAATTAAGTTAGATTTATTCAACCTTTACTGTGTACAGCAACTGTATTAATGCTGTATTGATAGTGAAACTTCTTGAGCTGCGTTGAGTGATTTTTGATAGGGGCAAAACGTATGGGTTCGCGTCACCGACATTTTGATGTTACGTGTTGCGCCAGACTGACAGTTATTCCAAAGTTTTAAGTTTTCACTTCTGTAAGCATATTTTTGTAACCATAGACCAGTTTTGTCGCACAAAAAAAATTTAGAGTTTTATCAGTGAAGCAAGCTAATCTGACCCAGTGGCTTTAATCGGAACTAACAAAATCACCATGAATACTGACAAGATCTATAGTGACTCAAACATCACATAAAAAAAATTGAAATTCTGCGCTAGATTCATGGAATTCCGAATCAGGAACTCTAATCAGGAAGGTACATATGCGGCCAGCCTTAGATATGTTCTGAAAATGAGTTCTGCGAGATGGCTGTGGAAGAAAAACTACGCGCGCCAGCAGCGTACCACGTCGTGTACTCTGCTCTGCACATAGCTGCACCACTTGCGAATCCGCTTACATCCGTATCCTTCATCTATAGGACCCATCTTTACCACGCATTCCTAATTAAAACATAGCTTCGGTCACACCAGTGCAAAACTAAGCTCATGGTCGCAAAAATCATTTTTTTACAAATATCTAGGTTTCGTCATAGAGACCGAGATATTTGTAAAACTACAATTTGTAATAACTTTAATATCTTCAATACAAATCAGACATTTTTTCAGTAAATATTTCTGTGCTTAAGTTGTATGCGTAGTGGCTGCCCGCGAAATTCAAATTTTCATATGGTTAAGGTATTCTTACAATTTGCAGCTCAGTTAGGTTATATATTAGTATTAAAAAAGAAATTCGCGATCAAACCAAGTGTGTAATTCATTATCATAATAATAATTGAATGGAACATTTTAAATAAACAATAAGTACTTAACTATTTTCTACTAAACATCTAGGTACTTTAAATATATTAGAAAAGTAGAATTTACAATAAGTGTTCCTCTTAATAGGTATTTAACTACACAAAATATTATGTACGTATTATTGAACAAATATCTGTACTATCTCCTATAGGTACTAATATTATAAAGAGGTAAAATTTATTTGTATGAAAGGGGGAACAGATCATCCAAGTCTAAAAAAAAAACACTGGTCTAACAAAGCTACTTCATTCCTGAGTGCTTTATGTTTTTATTATTTTCAAAACTACGCTTTAAAGACGTGAAGCGGATCCACGCGGACGAAGTTGCGGGCGAACAGCTGGTATTAGATAAATGAAAAATATTATTTAATACAATGATTACATTGTTTTAAATACCTAATATTTTTTGGAACAATGCAAATTATCAATACTTATAGATATTTTAATGATTAACTAACTTTTTACTACGTATCATTTCCTGGGATTAGGGTGCTTTTCCACCAGACGGTGCAGCTATGTGCAGAGCAGAGTACACGGTAACTTGGATGGAGTAACTTCGTGGTAATAACCACGAAGTTAGCGGGCGTTGTTCATCCTCCTCGCACAGATACCTCGCGCTGTGCACTTCATAGCACATCTATCCCGCTCCGCTACATCACTTCGCAGCATTAAGGGAAATGGGCGCATAGTTACGTAGCCTTGCCTTACCTTTGACATCACTCACTGTTTAGCTGTCTAGCAGATCTCTGATGGAAAAGCAGCCTTAAGGTTAATCTTGCATTACTCTATGCATAGGCGAGCATTATGTTAATGTTATGTTATGTTAGGATCGAGCGCTGGGCGTTCTCCGAGGTCCGTCTCAAATGCGGTTAAGAGCATGAAAAAAATAATTGCCCAAAACTTCTCGGAAATTAGTCGTTAACAGATGTTATAATATTTGGACCCATAGAAACCGATACCTTTGCAAAAAAAAATAGGTTTTGCGACTTCTGACCTTGAATATCTTGAGATACACGAGAGATCCACTAGATTAAATGTGACTTTTGAGACCAAATTCATTAGAACGTCAAAATAAAGGTTAATAAAAGTTTTTAGCATATTATGTCTCGTTCCGAAGCTAGCCCCATAATATGAGTGTACTAGTCTGTAGTATTCATTGTCTTATAATTATTATAGTAGATACGAATGTTTATGTAAAAAGTTCAGATGGGCGTATCCTTTATTTTGAAATCACTGGTGGTATTATGTTCGTATCAGGGCCGTTGCTAGCGCCGCAACAGCCGTATCGAAGATACCGGGGCCCCGTACAAAAGGGACCTTAGGGCTCGACGTATGAAAGCAAAAAAATCGTAAAATGTCATCCACAACTTCAACTTCTTAATAATAAGAGGCCTGTCAATCATGAATACCTTTTGAAGATATTAAAAATAGCATACTTGTTTTGTTTTATAAACCAATACAAACCTCAAGGTAACAGTTTAGTAGGTAGTAGTCGATTTCCGAGCTCTTGTACTAAATTAGTTAAATTAAAAAAAAACTATGATATTTTTGAGCTGGCTCTTCTCGGTCTTGCATTCTCATATTAGATACGTGACTACTACTACTACTATGAGTATGCAGGAGCAGGTTCCCTCTGGCATACCCTTTGTACAATCACATTTATAATATGACCTATCCTGGTTCAGAATGCTTAAACTATCGAGTCCACTTCGCTCGCTCTTAGTTTTTTTCAGTAAAGTCGCAGTGACAGCTCAGTATCCTCAAGTCAGGTTGTTATTTTAAAACAAAACCCCCCTTTTTAGCTTTGCCCCAGTCGGGTAAAAACACCCCCAAGAAATTTTGAACATAGGGCCCCTTTCGAACTAGCTACGCCACTGGCTCGTATTCACTGACAACTAAATAAAAGCGCGTTGTTATGAGAGAAACGAGAGTTGAAACAACAGATCAATAATAAACAGGTGTCGCTTAACACGGGCATTACTGTATGGTTTCTTTATAATTTAACGCTTTGTGGTAAAAAATAGGGATGGCTATTCTTCGCATAAAAAATCTATCCGAATCGAATAATTGATTAAAAAGTTCACAAATAACGTTTTATTATTTTTGTTTTGTTTGGATTAATATTTATACTAAAACATACGCTTCTCTTTCCCAAAGGGGTCAGGCAGAACTGGACACCCACATTTTACCAGTTATATTTAAGGCCCATGTAATAGAGAGCGAGCCCCTTGCCACAGAGCAGGCACAAATCCAGACTCCGGGCTATTACTGAAATATTTAAAAAGTTGCCCGACCTAGGAATGGAACCCCATTCATCCTCAGTATTGCACTACTACAGTATTTATAATATAAATATAAATTCATACTATGGAAAATAAAAAGAACAACAATCTTTATCGTTTTTAACTAATTTAAGTAGCAACTAGTTACAACGACTGCTAAGTATCAGATTATAGCAAATAATTGTATGCTACTCATTAAAACAGAAAAACGGGCCAAGCGCGTGTTGGACCACACACGGAGAAGGGTTCCGAAGCC
Organism: Phlogophora meticulosa; assembly: GCA_905147745.2. Taxonomy (NCBI): domain Eukaryota; kingdom Metazoa; phylum Arthropoda; class Insecta; order Lepidoptera; family Noctuidae; genus Phlogophora; species Phlogophora meticulosa. The sequence goes on along the minus strand of LR990526.1, from coordinate 6,909,997 downwards.
AGGATGAATATTTACACATTTTCAGTACTGATTTTTTAGAATACAATAATAAGTTTTAATTTTAAGTAAGCCATTTCTCGAAGAAACTATAAAAAACAAAGATATTCAATCAGTTATAACTTTAAAATCACATATCTCACAAACTATTGACCTAAGCAAAAACAACTTCATCGAAGTAATTTTCAATAGAATTTGTAAGAAATTTTCCTTATTTCTTCGTTAGTCAACCATTACTTGTAAACTCATAAAGCCTAGTTAGGTGTGATGGTCTTCACTAAAATCACGGCAGTTTTTTTATATAACAAAGTTAAAAATATATACCACTGTCGTGATTTTTGCACATACCCGGAAACTACCATAATTTATAAAATCAGCATTTAAAGCCTAATATATAGCAAACGGACCCCTGAATTGAAAAATGGTCATATCACTTCCACAAGCATTTTGAACGACCTTTTTAACACACTATCCTACACTACGAGATAGACGAGAAGAAATAAAATCATTCAAGCATAGGGGTGCTTAAAATGTCATGATGGCCCAGTGGTTTAGGCCTCGCTTCTTGTGCACGAGGTTGTGGGTTCAAACCTGGGCAAGTACCAATGTGAGATTTTCAATTCATATGTACTTTCTAAGTTTATCTTGGACATCACTGACATCGGTGAAGGAAAACATCGTGAGGAAACCTGGACTTATATAATTAATATAAGTCTGAAATCGCCAACCCGTCTTGAGCAAGCGTGGTGATCAATGCTCATGCCTTCTCTGTATGAGAAGAGGCCTTTGCCCTGCAGTGGGACATTAATAGGCTGATACATTATAGGGGCGCTACGATAAATTAATTAAAAAAATATATTGTATTCTACCACTTTATTGGCGTCAATATCTCAAACTACCGTTACTAATAGTCTCTATGCTAAGCCGGGGACTCAGATTGATTAATTAAATTGATTATGTGCATAATATTATTTCATCACATTGAATCGATTCAAAAAATTAATTATTCAATAAATCGATCTGAGTTTAACATCCCTAGTAAAAAGCTTGAAAGCTTGGCAACTCTGTAATGATCGTATATTTTTTGTACATGGCAACATACCATTATACTTTGTGACTGGTGATGTGACTGATGTGTGGCCTGTGAACGGAGATTATTTTTCCGTATCGGCATTAAATCGTACTAATTTTAGATTGTTCTGTAAGACAATACATGCATTATGATTACTTTACTCCCCTGTCCTTAAACGTTGTAAAAAGTTTGTATACTTAGTGAGTTATTTTGGTAATCGGTGACATTTTAGTGAAGTGCCTAATTTGATCATGGAGGCTATAGCAAAACACGATTTCACTGCAACTGCTGATGATGAGCTCAGCTTTAGGAAGAATCAAGTCCTCAAGGTATGTCTGCATTCATCGAAATGATGTGCAGTGAATTTTATTTTGTAAAATGACAGGTCCTTTCTAGAATTTTTGATATTACAGATACTAAACATGGAGGACGATATGAACTGGTACAGGGCTGAATTAGACGGCAAAGAAGGTCTCATTCCTAGTAATTACATTCAAATGAAAAGTCACAGGTAAATCTCACATTCAGTAAAGAAAGTTTTTATTTCTAATAATAGTCTTACATAAATCGTGCCTACTAATTTCGTTTGTAAAAACAAGACTAGATAGTTATTTTGTTTAGAATAACAAGAACCCGTTGTGTATCTCATAAATCTTTATTATTTTACAACATGTTACATTCTTGCTTATGGCACAGTGTGTGCATTATCTGCTTACATCAAACTTATTTTAATCAATGCACAAGAATGAAAAATGAAACTTATTGGAAATCTATTCACCAAGAAGGTTGTAAGAGGTTATAATGGTAACCTGATTCATTTAACTTGTGCACAGTATTTTATATCCAATAAATTATTATGGGCCAGCTATAACTTCTAAATTATACAAAAAGAGAATTGTAATAATATCATACACATCCCACTTATAATTCTAAAAATATGCCCATGTAGGTGTTCATATTTTAGTGTTCTTTTCAATTGTTGAAAATATTTTGTTCGGAAACTGCTGTTCACCAACTTATTTGATAAAATGGAATAGTTTTTAAATGGAAACCTCATTTTTAGTTGGTATTACGGAAGGATCACAAGAGCCGATGCAGAGAAACTTCTGGCTAACAAACCAGAGGGTGGTTTCTTGATAAGAATCAGTGAATCAAGCCCCGGTGACTTCTCCTTATCTGTCAAGTGAGTAGTTTCCTTATATTAATGTATGTTTATCTAATATAGTTCTAGGAATATTCTTTCCAGTTGGATTATATTATGAGTTACAATGTGACTCACGCTCATACGATGGATGTTAAATTCATTGTCAGTATGGAATACTTTGACATCGATAAATGATTTAACCTAATTTTATTATTGATTTGTTTGTGATTAAGACATGACTAAAAAATGGAATTCATGGCTGCTAAACATGAGGTCTGTTTGATTCTAGGAGTGGCAAAGTCTTATTGGGTTTCTCAATCTAGAATTTCTTAAGTTATTTGCAAAAAGCTCACCCCCTAATATGTACGACTTAAAATGTAACTGGCAGAATGTGGGTGTACAGGGGTTCCTAAACTTTTAAGATAACAGAACTCTCACCGAATTCCACTTGTTTCATGGAACCCTGTATAAAATGATTACAAATCATGGACACTGTAATTTAAATAAGAGCAATAACATTAATTTAATTTATACTTTAATTTAAAATGTGAAGATGAAATTTTCCACTGTTTTGTAGCTATAATTGCTTTATAGTTCAGTATTATATCAGATAGTTGTATGGGTCCCATAGTCCAGGCTGAATTCTCGCTGACTACCTACCTACTTACATACTTACATAAAAGTAATGGGTTCTTCTCATCACATAAAATGCGCGTTTAACAAGCAAGTGAAGAGTGTATGCTTAGGTGGTTTAATCACGCTGAGAGGATAAATGAAAGGAGATTAACAAAAGGTGTTTATGAGGCAGATATAAGTGGAAAAGCTGGAAAGGGACGCCCTAGTAGGATCTGTCCTACTAGGGCGTCCCTTTCCAGCTTTTCCTACACACCTTAATGGTCAGGTGCATATTACTTGCAACCTGTGTGGGTGTATCACTGGTATTATTTAACAGCCAATAATAAATAATTTCACAGAACCCTGGTGTGGAATCCCCAGGTTCTGCAGAACCCACTTTAGGAATCGCTGTAGTATAGAACACCTCTGCCTTATTTTTTGGGGACTATAGGTGTGGAATTATGTAATGTTATGGCTGAAAAATTACACTTATGAAACGTAGGCTTCTTTGAAACAAATGGTTTCCATTATAAACATATACCACCATTGCTATGTTGAATGGTGTATCTACACTGTGTAGGCTTATACCAAAGATAACATCAGTCATGCGGCCACAAGACATCCAAGATACTCAAGAAATATAGATGCCCACCCAATCATAGTAACTGAAATCGGCTTGGAATTCTAAAAAATAACAAAACTGTTATATTTGCAATGGTGGACTAACAGATTGTCGATTGCATTATGTTGTTACGTGTTATCAATTAATTTCTGTATTTACTTACTGAATTCCAGTTAGCTTCATAGTTGTAAATTGTTGATAGTCACACAGCTCACTGTTATGTGTGTGTGTATACACTACTTGTGGTACCTATGTCATTACAAAGACAGAACAATTGAAATAGCATATTTATAAAAATAAGAGTGATTAATTATACCATGATGGTTGCATGTGGGTTTTCCCAATAAGACAAGGTTTTATTATCTAAACAAACAATAGGGTAGTGTCCTTAAAAATTCTAATTAGTCTGAAAGTTGGATTACTCAAGAATAATGGACATTTAGTTTTTCTTTTGTCACATAAACCAAAAATGACGACGATATAGTGCGTTGAAATTGCTCGTGACGTCACGCCGTGCTACACTTTTAACCTAACAGTGACGTCACAAGCCCCTTTTCCTGAACTTTGATGTGCCATATCATTGTCACTTTTTTATTGATTTTAGTAAGCAAAAAATACGTGTCCAAGATTTTTTGGTAATCTTGCTGACGGACTGAATAGTCTATATATATTTTTGCCTAGGACACATCTCTATTCTGAGACCATCGTTAACTGGTTTCCTCCTTGTCTAATAGTTGAATGCATACCCAGTTGAAGATACTTTACCACATTCACAGAACTCTAATATTTTCTTGTACTCATGTGGTAAGTTAATGTGATATTGAAGAGGTCCAACACCTGATATTCGCCCTGTAACGGTAATGAGGGGACATAAGTTTAATGACTAAGAAGGGGAAAGTACACAAACAAATACAGTAAAGCTTAGTTCTAAATAATTATACAGTATCTGCATTTTCAATTTTTGTAACAAACATAATCATCATAATTAACCATATATTTCTATGTTATGTACAATAGTGTGCTTTAAGTTTTATATAAATAAATGAACTGGGTTGTGGAGGTCAGATAGACAGTTTCTCCAAGTAAAATACTGGTATTTAGCTGCATCTGGATAGACTGGACTGACCCAGAAATAGTTAGGGAAAGGCTAGGCTAGATGTACTTTTTGACTCAATGGACACTTGCTATCTATTAAAAAAAACTAGTTCTAACTGTAATCCACTCCCAAACCTTTGATCCAGTCGTTTGTATTTTGAACTTTAAGTTGATGTGGAATAAATATCAAAATACCATAACTTGATATTCAGGTTTTATATGTGAGACTCCAGTTTTGCTTTCTCTAAAATTGAGCCTATACTTAATCCTAATAATTTAAATTATAATAAATAATGCTGGACATTCCACACAGCATAATCTAGCCCCAAGCTAAGCAGAGCTTGTGTTATGGGTACTAGATGACTGATATACTTAATACAATACATTACATAGTAAATAGATATTTTTTATTATACATAGCAAATACCATAAATGAGTCAAGACATTCTAGTTTATTATTATTGAGGTTTTGACTATTTTCTCACGAAAGTACAACTGTACTGTAGTATGCGTGGCCAGTTGATGGCAATAGGCTCAGCTCCTAGTACATAGGACTTAAAAACTTAACTGGCGAAATGTGGGTGTACTTAGGTACACTTCTGCCCAACCCTTCGGGGAAATACAGGCGTGATGTTATGTTTTTGTAGAACTATGTCATCAGCCAATAGAATGATTACAGTATCTATTATTTTAGGTTAGTTTATTGTCATAAAAAATAACAGTCAGCCAAGAAAGCTGCGTTTTAGGAAAGAATAATACATTTTTGTTTTTTTTTTTTCAATCTATTATGAATTTTATCATTTAGGTAACTCACTTGTTTCGAAATTATAATGTTCTATTTTTCTACATATTGAGTTCGGTTTTTGAGATACGAAATAAACCATTCTAACGCGATACCACTTACGCCAATGCCTTCCAATTTGTTTAAAAGGATGAATACGAGGCTTTCATACAGACACAGACTACCTATAGACAGAAGCATGAATATCTTTTGGCATTAATAATATTCAGTGTATGGTGAAACATATTTATACACTGTGTGAGAGATGGATCTATTTCATTTAAATCCGTTTTGGCTTTCATTGAATATACTCTCATCAGCAGCAAATGTGGCCCCAAGCCCTGATCGCGAATTTGTGAAAGTATACCTATTATACGAGATTTTTTAATGAGAATATAATACCCAATACCTCCCCTAGCTTGGCTTGGCTTAAGTGAATAATTTCACATAATAATCATAACATCACTCCTGTATTCCGCAAAGGGTTAGGCAAAGGTGTACCGATTTGTGTAGTCTGTAGACATTTCGCCTGTTACATTTAATTTCAAATTAAGTTACTTAAAAAACACTTTTATTCCGATCTCAGCAATATAAGAAGCTAATTTTATACCAATCTAATGTGAAATTATTCTCCATTAACCAATTAGAGAACCTATTCCCTAATTTGGAATCTATTCAATAGATGCCAAATTAGGGAGTTCATTATAAATCCCATAGAATACTTAGTTTTGCTTGTTTGCTAATTCACGTTTACGGCTTGGGCCACATTTTGATTAATTGGCTATCTTTCGTGGGATAAAAAAGTACTCATGAATCATTACCTAGAGAACTATCTCAAAAATATGAATAAATAACCAGCTTTTACCTACGTTTGAATTCTAACATACAAATGTACTCTTTTTTGACTATTTTAGAATTGATGATGATTACCTTACTTTCACTCATTAATTATTTGCCAATGAATTAAAAGTCACCCTGTTTTTTCGCTGTAGAAATTGAAAGCGTTTTGACTTTGCCTTTATGTAAAGATTGAGAGGAAAGCTATAGGTTGGTAGTTACTCCAATCAATTTGGGTGCCGTAAGTAATGTATTGCTTTGATAAGTGACGTTTTTAAAAGGTTTAGGACGTATCCCTATGTAAGTGATTGAATCATAAGAACTAGTGGACGCTCAGTGGTCACAATAAAACCGTTTTAGCTTTCTACACTCCTCCGTAGAAACTTTAACAATGGCAAATATCACACAGTGCATGCAAAATTCTTAAAAAGGGATCGGAAGTTCACGCTTCCCGTATTAATTTATAAGAATGACGAGAAGAATAACTAACTTTTTAGAACATTTCTTTGAAAGCGACGTTGTAGGACACACCAACAATCCGGCCCTGGAGTGTCCAGGGCCGCATTTGGAGGTGTGGAGGCCCTGAGGCGATTTTTTTTTATTTCACAGTTTTCATTAATTTTGAGTACAAAAAATTTGCAAAAGAACGACTTTGCGAGCTTTTCTCGTCTAATCATGAATCATTTCGGTGAAATACAGTTCTCGGAGTAAATCAGTTTCAATACTCAGTAGAAAGAACTTTGAATTTGTGTCTAAGTATTTTTTTTACAATTTGTTGTATTTTTACGTTACATTTTTTTGTTGTTGTGGGTGCTCTGCAGGTACACCTCTGCCTAGCACTTCAAGCATTATAGACGTAATGTTGTATTTAAGGGCTATCTAAAAAACTAGTTTCGTGGAGGCGCTTTTCCTTGTGGCGGCCCCACTAGATGCTAGAGCCCCTGTCGCCCTGCCCTAAATCCAGCCCTGAGTGTGTCGCATCCGAAACTGTTGTTATTTTTAAGTTAACATATTACAGTACTTATAAACCAATAGAGGATCGACTGGTTCAATGGATATCGAGGTCTCAGCGCACACTATGATCGGGCACCGGTGCCTACCACCTCGACAAAAAAAAACAATTCCATGTACATATTTGCAATGAAATCTGGATGATCATTTTGTATGTTTGTTTTTATATTTTCCAGTTCTTTTTTGAAGTGAGTTTCGCGTTGAGCGATTTTTCGTAGGGGTGAAATTTATGTGTTCGCTTCACCGACTTGCTCACGTGACGTATTGCGCCAGACTCACGGTTATTCTATTTTATTTCATTTTTACTTCTGTCGATAGTCCCCAAGACGTAGTAGATAGTGGATACTTTTTGTGCCCTTCTTAATAATTTGGTAAATAGGTCCTAGATAATTTTAATTGTGTAGATCGCCGTTTTATTATTTTTAGATGTCCTATAGTTAATTTGTAAGGTTCTCGTTTTGCGAGAGGAACGTTTTTAGTCCAGTAGTAAGGCAGGTCTTGGCATGGCATGGCAGGTCTTGCGGCTTGGGTAGTAACAGCGATCGTAGATAAAAACTAAGGTTGCCGATGTCGGTCTGTGGATGGGTGACCAACTGACTTTCCATGACATATAAAGACCCCTCCGTGTTTCGGTAAACATTTAAGCGTTATCCACATTCATTTAATTATCTTCCTGTCTACCAAAGTCTTTGTACTTACATAATTTATTTTATCTTGTCCAAATAAGGAAAACGGTTGAATTGTTTGTTTACATGTAGTAAACAAATTTAGGTAGCATTCATATTTGATAAGTTGCTAAGCAATCAATTGAATATCCATTCAATTGATTGCTTAGCAATAGCAAAAGCTTTCGCTTCATATACCATAATATAAGATTTGATTACCATCATTATCATACTCCTACCATTATGGCAACTTATTTGGGGTTAGAGCAGTACTGACAATGTTTAATTAATTAAACATTGTCATGGAAGTATAATATAATAGGGTAGTGTCCTTTAAAATTCTGATTGGTCCAAAAGTTGGATTACTCAAAAATACTGGATACGTAGTTTTTCTTTTGTCACGTAAACCAAAAATGACGATATAGTGCGTTGAAATTGCAAGTTACGTCACGCTGTGCTACATTTTTATCGTAACAGTGACGTCACAAGCCTCTTCTCCTAAACTTTGATGTGCTATATCATTGTCACTTTTTATTGATTTGAGTAAGCAAAAAATACGTGTCCAATATTTTTTGGTAATCTTAGTGACGGACTAAATCGACTTAATATATTTTTACCTAGGACACATCCCTATTGTTGTAAAATAAAATCTTCAAATTTAAACTCACGAAATTGGCATAATATCTCAGTCAAATGACATATTTGCTCTGCGTAAAACATAAATAGAATGAATAATTAATTTATTAGGCCTATAGTAACCAGTTGAATGAAGAGACTACTGCGCGTAGCTTAGATGCAAGGAAATAATTATTGTTTGGGATTTTCACTTGGGGTTTAAAACATCTATAAAACAATACGACTGTTTAGTAACAGTGTTATTTTATTATTTTATTAGGTACCTACTCTAGTGAATCAGTTCATAGGTATTAAAGTGTCAAACCAAATGCGTCATTTAGTGGTATTTTATTTATGTATTTGTTGAAACCTACATATACATTAATAAGACACCACTAAATCTTCGCCAAATATACTAAAATTAAATAATTTTCCTGTATTGATTTTTAAGCTCGACACTTACTTGGATGTTCTAATTCAAACCTATCCTATACTTGTTAATTTCGTATAAAAGTTACCTACCTACTCTAAAGGCGTAGTACGTCACATTCACTCGAGAACTAAGGTCAGCTATAATTAGTGGAGCAACTATAGGAATGTTGTTATTATATTATCCGGAGGACTTTCTTATTGACTGTTTAGATTAGGTATAAGCTTTGTTTATTATTAATACACAGTAGCGAAACTTGCACTTGTTATGAAGAAAATAGCGGCTTCTTTATGCGCCTTTGAACCACAGAGGGTCACCTTCGGGTATGGTATTTATGATAGATAAGCCCCTGATAACAAGGGTAATCCCTCAGTTAAAAGAAAACCCCGCAACAAGTTATGATAATAATGTATGGCTGGAGTTTCTTTTTCTTTTTTTCTATTGAAATAACTGTATATGTCTACGTACATTACATGTGTTGTTATGTGTTATGTTGTTTATGCTTAGTATACGATGACGTCATTCTAGGAAGGAGAAAGTTCAAAGAATCTTAAATGGCACGGGGTGTCGCACGAGGTCGATTCCCACATCGGGAAAAATGCTTTCGGATTTTATATCTTTGATTTATGTGAGCGCGATCTAACCGCATCCCAGCAATTCTAGTTTGGAGAATGGTATTCAATCTGACATATAATATATCAATACAATTGGTGAAATTATAAATAATTCGTTTGATTTACCAGAATATTCCTTAACGGAATGATTGGGAATAATCCCACAGTAGTTAAATGCCCTGATAAGGTATCCGGTTGGTATTATAATACATAAATAATTATTCTGATTAGATCATTACATTGACGCCGCTAAATATTGGCGTCAAATTACCTCATTCGAAGAACATAATTATTGTAAAACGAATGAAAGAATATGTAATGTATTGTTAGTGCTTTACCTGTTTCCGTATAAGCGTATTGTCAAATAATCAAAAAGTCAATAACTGAGTGGTTTGTGTGAGGTGACGCACAACAAACAATTTCATTACAGTTTAAATTGGTAGTTAATAAAAAAATAAGGTTTGCGCCTTTGCCGCTCGGGTGTAAGCATGACTCACGAGTATCTAGAGACGTTTTATTTCCTCTTGAATCTGTCTTGGGTGCTGTATTAGTCATATTTATCTCTATACTGCTAACGTTACGTCGACAGGTAATAAGATTATTATTTTTGACTATTTTTACGTTTACCATATTCTAGTGGTGTTTCTCAGAACGAAGAATTATTTAGGCAGACTTTATACCGAGAATCGGAATCTGCATGTGGGGCGCAGCATTTTAACATGTTTACAATTTTCTCTTTCTGTCTTTGTCATTCATACAAGAATCAAACTAAAAATATTAAGCACTTTCGCGTAAAACAAAATGTTTAATACCCTCGGCCTGTGCTATTGAACCGATCTTTTACCGCGTCCATGTAAGTTGCTACGCAGAGAAAAACAAGAAAATTAATTCTTAATAAAAATGTAACGGGAAAATACCAAGACCAAAATTATATATGTAAAATTAAATATTTCAAAAGACAGGTCATAATGTTCGTAAAGTTTTCTCTATTTAAAACCTGTTTCCTGTCAAATAGTATGAATCAGCGGTACTGAGATTGCGCTGAAACCAGTTTTGGGCTATAGATTTGAAGCACGGGCCTCATTGAGTTGAAACATACCGTTTCGTAAAATCATTTTTCTTAGTCATGAACACCTAAAAGGGACCAAGTTCCTAGGCCAATAAATGAGTACACGGAACCGGGAAAACCTGGTATCCGTGACGTCAGGCCGCAGAAATTAGGAGGTAAGTATATACTACGAACTGCCGACGTCGTCATTACTCGGGTAGGAACTGATGGCGCGATTTAATGAGAATGGAAACCAGGAAAAAAAATATCTCTCCCATACATAATACAGCTATATAAATAAACAAAATAATTATCCTTATAAACAGTTGTGAGCGTTTTCTCAAAGCGTTTCATATTTAAACAATGAGGGAATTAACCCGTTTGTGGAACGAACCACCTACGCCCCTTTTTTGGGATACATAATCAGCTTAAATTTCTATATTCTAAGAATTTAACCACGTCCCGTAAATATTACAGGTGTTCTGTTTATTCTAATGATAACGTTTGTTATATACGCAAATATCAGGGAAGCAAAAAACTTGAATACCCCGCAAAACAATCCACACACAACCGGTTTCAATACAAACCATATTTTAATTTATACGACGATATTCTCGGGTTAACGCCTGACATTCGATATGTCGACCTTACTGTTCCCATTTACGATTTCGGTTACATCTTTATTACGTCAGCAAGTTCAATTAGCTCCACAAATATTTGTCGGAGTTTGAGGATCGACACGTTCAATCAAGATATAAATATTTACAGCCACGCCCATGAATCTATTACTAGAGAAATGGAGAACTGACAGTTACTATTAAAGTGCCGAAATATCTTATCCCAGCAGAAATATGCAGGGGTCAAGACTTGGGCAAAATTGCATATAATCTGTATCAGGTCAACATATCGCGAAGAGATTTATTGTTAACCTCCCACAATGTCGATAGCATCACTATATTCTTCGTGTCTGTTCTATCTTTATGATTGAGTCTTGTATCTTGCCGGTAAAGCTCTATGCTGGATCAACGGAAGACTCGGGAATATAATATATAATAAGCTTATGGGGCCAATCGATTAGGTGCTTTACGTGATCAACAGACAACAGCTGATTTAATTCAGTAGTCAATGACTCATGATGATGACACGCCCCAAACGAACGCTATGAAATTGTAAAAAAAAATGAAAACTGTTATTGGTTTTAGATCAGCTGACCCCGAATATTCTTGCTAGCAGATAAGGGTCGTTTTAGGATGTTCCTACCCTTTATCTTTACATAATAAATTCCTTGGTCGGCTTTTACCCCCAGCGATAACATTACAAGGGTGTAACCTAATCTTCTAAGTTTAGCTTTGCTTTTACAATTGTGACCGCCTTTTCTCAGATGTCCGGATGGTGTGCAGCATTTCAAAGTGCTTCGGGATGCGTCCAGCAAATTCTTTCTGTGGGTGGTGAAGTTCAATTCCCTGAACGAGCTCGTGGATTATCATCGCACTGCGTCAGTTAGCCGCCTGCAGGATGTCAAGCTCAGGGATGTAGTGCCGGAGGAGGTGAGTCCACTAAAATAACTTTTTTTACTTTTATTTTGAACATAATACCAGCCTATGTGTGTCCAACAGCGCAAAGGACTCATACAGAGAAGGTAATCAGTAAGGACTATGAAAAACTCAGAAAGTACGTAATATGAATTGGGGTAATAAGGTAAATTGAATCTTATTATCATTTGAAGGACGTCGTCTGGTTTTAATGTCTACGCTCATTTATTTTAAAAAAGGCAGTCTCCAAGCTCTTGTATCCAACGGGGTGGCGCGACATTTACTAGGTCCTGTCTTATCTGGTCAGGGGTCACCTACCGCTCGGATTTTAGTTAAAGATAGGATCGGCGTCTGTTTACTTAATGAGGCTGTAAACATTATATGGGCCCTTACATATTTAATTATCTGCTGCTGTTTCGGTAGGCCTTTCAGAACTCTTTCGGTCTAAACTGCTACGCCTAGATTTTGACATTACGCGGTATATAATAGGCTGCAGGTCAGGACCAAAACCAGTATAAGCTGACCTCCGTATCCTATTGAAACTCCGCAGTACCCTAAGTCAGCTCAAGGTCAAACTGTTACTTACCGTCGACGTGCGTGATTTACATCTATATATATTGCAAAAATATTAGCAGGAGAGCAGATCTTACGTGCCCTAAGCAGACACCGCACTATTGCATTTTGCGCTTTCCGGTATGACTCACAACTTGGTTGGGATAATGTTGATAGCTTCTTACATATAATACTGTGGTGGCTATTTCACGTTTTTCCAATACTACTAACAGTTAACATTATTACCTTCTGCATAAACGCCCGTATGTATTGGTTTTTCCTTTAGTCGTCAATTCATACTAGCGCGGTATTATCCGCTTGTACATGGACATATACGGTAGGTAATAGAATCCCGTTCCTTGTTCTTGGATTCCCGAGCTTTAGTGCTCTTACTTTTTAGTACGAAAGGCAATGCGTGTCTCTACTGTAATAAATATATTATTTGTCCACGTGAGCGGAGCCGAGGGTACAGGTAGTTGTTTAAACGAAAATGTTTCATTGACAGATGGTACAAACACTTTTCAATGCTCGATTGCTAAGAAAAGTTTTTCTAATTCACCACACACGTCAAGAGTAATTCCAGTATTTAAGAATGCGGTAAAAAGAGAGATTTAATGTGACCTAACACAGCTGGCTTAAATCTCGGCGTTCTTGTATATTTTAGACTGGAATCTCGCCGTTCAATCCCTAGACCGTTGCACAAGACAAGTTACTTGTGTAATAGCTTGGGAAAAGATATTATCGGATATTAGCACCCATTCTTTAACAGTTGCGGCCGTAAGGCGACTCGTAATGAACGATTTTATGCACTTAGGTCCGTATTAGAACGTTACTATAAAACATGTTTTCGTCTGCCGAATATACAAAAAAATGTTAATGGTTATGCAATGAATATACATTTTCTTATAATATTTAACTGAACACCGATACCTGATGCTTAGATAACGGTATTTGATTAACGACATACATAATTAAGCACAAGCGTATTGATGAATAACATTAGCTACAGATATTTTATGGTCTATCACGCGAAGACCTTTTTAAAGGAGGTAAAGTGTAAAAGCGCAAATGTCTCTGGTCGCTCGATCATGTTGCAATCTGACTCATGACTCGCATAATTCCTAGCAATGTCAATACGGCTCGATAATAAATATTACGACGGTTTGATAACATTTTTCTTACGAAATCATAAAAGTATTCATTAGAAATAAAATAAAATCCATCAAAGCTTGGGCTTCAAATAAATAGCCTTTGACCAATCTTAACAATAACGTTTGATCCTTCGTTAAATGATATGAAAGGTTAACTAAATACTTCCCACTTTTTGTACGGACACACACTTTTTGTAGGAAAATGATTAAATGATCATCATAGAAACATTTCCCCACTAAAAGCTTAAGAAAGGCTTGCAAATAGTAACAACTAAAGTTCCCTTTCGTCGTCCCGTTTCCATTAGCACAATTTATACACGTTCAATACATATATGTGTGGAACCGCGCTGTGTCTATGTAAATAATGCGGCCGCTGTGACCCTGATAAGTAACGAAAATAACCCGGTCACTGCGTGTTCCTATAATCTCGGTTACTAGTGGTAGTCTCTGACTCCAATTGAAAAGGAGTTGCGATGATTTGTTTAACGCTTCGGTTTTTTTGTCTGTGTGCCAGTGTTCTCGAGACCGATTTTGTTTAGGCCGTGCTAGATTGGTCCTTATTAATAATACTGTTACTGTCCCACTGCAGGACACAGGCATCTTCTAATATAGAGATGTTAATTAGTAAATGTTTAGTTAAGGCAAGACAAAGTCAGTTCGAGTTGGGCAATGGAGGGCGGGGCTGGTTAGGTTATTTTTCCACACGAATACAAAGAAATGTACTCTTTTGACCTTTCTTTTGCCACCACTGGGTAAAGATCTCCATGATATCCCATTTAAATATGTTCCTTGCATTTTGCGGCCTACCAGACAAGAACGTGTGATATTATCGTAATAAAACATTTAATATCTTTATCATAATTTATCTATATTTATATTTGTTATGAAATATTTTTCTTGGAGCTCGAATTCTTTGTCAACCTACGCGAATAAAATCGCAAACAACTTAGTGTGAAATCATCATAAAGAAATCAAAATAAACCAATATTTATGTTTAGTAAACCTCACATTTCCTTTCATCTTTACACACATTTTTATGGCTTTCTTTTTAAAGTCGCGAATCAAACGCCTTTGATAACGCTTTAACAATTCTTGTGTCAAAAATAAAAAAGTAAATTTCTTTTTTGGAAACATCTGGTCATAAGTGCCAATTTTCTCTTTGATTATATTACCTGGTATTAATTCGAACAAAGACTTTGTTTATAATACGGTCCACGAGTATTTTATTACAAGGGAAGCTTAGTGTTGCTATGGAAATGATTCTTAGTAAATCTGTTGGTTTCGAAACAAAAAGAATACGAGGGTAAAATTTATCTTTAAGTATGATAAATCAAAAATAGGACACTACTTTTAAAGGAATTGCAATGCTGTATATACGTAAAACCGTGGTTTATCGAGATAATATCCTCGTGTGTGATTCTTTGACCCAAAACTCGTACTGCTGACGAAATTTTGACAGTTAGTGTACCTACCCCTATAGGCAACCAGCCCAGGTTTCCTTCACACCACGGCGTAGGCGATTGCTAAATTAGGCGCAACAGGAATCGCTTAAGTTTTAATTGTCGATTTAGACAATGCTTGGGTTTAGTACACACGGGCTTAAGACCTTGTCGAGTGTTGTGCTTCATGTTTCATTGAGTATTGGTTACTGTTTCCTCTTAATCGTGTGTTCTTGTAAAGTCTAGCTTCTATAAAATATTCTTGAACGCAAAAAACAGGCGCATTATACACGCTCTTGTTTTTCTAACGTCATCGATACAGCGCCGATATTTATGCAATGCAGATTTTTTTTCATAAAAATGAAGCGAACACACGTTTCGATGTGCGAGTGTTACAGCACTACACCTAGTGTGTTTTGGCACTAGGACTTAACAAAACAATCATACTAAGTTACTGGCTATTTCGTGCTATTTAAATAAAACCTCATCTTTATAAATAAAAGTATCTAATAAATAAAGACCCTTCAGAATTAATTTTCCACGCCGTGTTTAAGTTAAGTCTTTTTTAAGTCGGGATAATTAAATGGAGCTCTACTTCTCAGAACTCAGAGATTAACTTAAAATAGACTCCTACTGCGTATCGGCTTTTCTGTATAAAGCAATCTCGTGGGTTTATAGACAAGGTAGAATGCTTCAAGAGAGTAAGATACCTACAATTTACAGTACACGTGCCAAGTACCAAGGTGTATCAGTAGCACGTGGATATGAACTTTATTGATTGTGACTCTTCCATTTCTATTTCCTACCTTATTGCAATATACACGCCGCGGCCGGATCTGCGCCCATTGGTGTAAATCTTACCTAACATAAATCTCTCATGGACGAAAGGTTTCTTCAATTTAACGTTAAAAACCAAGAGTATTGACATAAAACAACGATACTTTTGCATAACGAAGCCCTTATTCCTGAGCTGGGTTGTAACCCGTGTTCCAGGAATTCTATTCTTTACACTTACCATAATAATAAGTACTTATGGGCGTTCAAAAGCCGCTCATTTTACTTACACGCACACGCATAAATGATAATGTATGTCACAATAAGTCCTGAAGTTTTCCCACGATGAGTTAACGGCCCATCGCATTTCATTGGATGATTACTGAATACATTATCGTGACTCACTATAAGTATTGCGTATTTGGAATAATTTGGATACGCGTTTTGACGTATCAGTTCTACATAAGGAAAGTGAAAATTTTGACGTAGTTTTTGCACGTACACTCGTACTTCGAATTTGGCTTTCTTTTATTGTTAATGTTTTATGGTTTCTGGAAGCCCCTTTGGGCTTATGGGTGATTGACATAATAAGGTATGTGTAATACGGTGTAATGAAGCTGTTACAAAGCTTACCTTATAGGAAGGAACATAACATTCGGCGCAAATCGTGTAATTGCCACTACGACTTTCAGTTTTCCCCCACAGCATGCATTTAATAAGCAGCGACATTATATTTTAAATTTCCCCGTCCACCATGAGCGCCCAACACTAAGATCCTTAATAGGTTTGATAACTCCCTATCTATTATGATAACAGTACACTTTTACTCTAACGATCTGTTAGCCCTTGATGCCGAACCGCTTATTCAAACCAGCACTTAGCTAATTGGATATATTCAATTAATTTTAGTAATTGGTACCGATACGTTCGCACCATTTAGCTAATAGCTTCATTTGGTTATACTTACACATTTTAACAGATATTAGCAAGTATGTTTTGGTCCTGTCTATTGAAAAACATTTTCAATCGTAGACGCTCAATTGTTACACTGAATAACATAAATAACTTCGGTCTATATCTGTAACAACATGAAGCTTATGCTACCTTTGAGCAGAACGTTTTATTGTTGTTTTTAACAATAAGTCTATTTTTGAGAGGTCCTTTTGCTATGATAAAGGATCTATTTTTGAAATTGTGTATAGATATAAAACCCTCGCCTTGTCAGATATTGTTAGCAGAAAATAATTAGTACTCTCTATTTACTTTGGCAATAATGTGTAACTCCAAAGTCGTTATTCATGGAGCTTTCAAGAACCGTCACGTCACATTAAGCAACCCCACATGTACATGGATTCATTATGTAAATTGTTCATAAGGGTAGAAGTATCTCATGTGTGAGATTGCTTTATTGATTTTGTTACGTTTTGTTTGTGATTTTATCTACGCGGCAGGTACAAGGATGAATGCTGACCTAATTGAAGAAGTATCGCGTTTCATATGGGTCGTCAATTTTTCCTTCTACGTTTTACGAATTGCGAGAATTCACCCCCCACCCCCGCGGAGAGTGGCAATGAAAGTATTGATTTCGATAACTCCCACGTCCCGTTTGACGCTGCAAATAACTATCTACGCTCTGAAATCAAATGGATGCCTTTTGATTTGAATACTTTTATTAAGTATTCTTCTTTGACTTTTAATTTCATTCAGATTACCTTGACATATAATTAAAAAATATACTTATATTTCCATTTTCTTTTTTGATTAATTTCGATGCGGGTTTCAAGGACAACTTTTCCGCTGGGACTCATCTTAATTGTCTCAGCGCTTTATTTCTGTTTGTCCGCCATTGGATTCTTGCTTACAAGAGTTGTAGTGATCGAAAATAGCGTAGCCGTATGTCCCAAATAAAAAGAAAACATGTTAAGCTAGTCATTGCAACCTACTAACGACACGCAAAAGATGGCGGGAACCCAAGTCTAAATACTCTTACACTCGCGTCCTGATAAGGACACCTATGTTATGCTGTGGGTGACATACTTTACCACCATTTTGGACACTAGTGATGTGCCGGTTCTAGGGAATTCGGTTTTTTATTAATATAATACTGGCACGAAAGTATTTTCAACTCCCACGAAACATCATGTAAAAGATCTGCGAAATGCTTAGTTGATTGATTGTTATGTACACAATTAAAATGAGTATGTTGTTCTATTTCAGATGCTGGTGCAAGCGCTGTACGACTTCACTCCACAGGAGGCCGGCGAGCTGGAGTTCAGGCGCGGTGACGTCATCACGGTCACTGACCGCTCGGATCAGCACTGGTGGCAGGTAAGTGATGATACATGATTACATGTTAGCTGTAAGCGTCTGCAGCTGAATATAGAACTCCTAATACCCGCTTCAATGAAGGTCGCATTTCTATTCGCATCTTGCTTGGGAGAATGTTGATATAATGGTATTGTATGATATAACTGGCGGTTGGATGTCGTAACACTCTATCCACTCCAACTCCCTCCTCTCGGATGGCCAGGCCAGCAATGTTATTTGGCAGAAAGGACAAGTCTGGCTGACCTCTTGAGCCTTTCATAATCCTGTCGTTTCTAGTTTGACTGTTCCTTGTTGGAAGCCACAAATCTAATCAGAACCAGTTAAGGCGTTTTATATTGGTTTCGCATTACTAATAAGAAATTGAGCACCCTGCAATACCCATCTGAAGCAGTGAGGGAGTACGACCTCAACATTTCTATAACCATTATGCACAAGAAAATAACAGTGTTTGTAATATACGAATTGCAGGGTGAGATAGCACACCGGCGCGGCCTGTTCCCGGCGTCGTACGTGACGCCCTACCACTCGGCGTCATAGTGGCCTTGCGCCGCTCGCCCTTGCCTCTCTACGCCGCTACCACGCGCGCCTCAGCCCGACAATGATCACACTAGCCGACCTACATCATATCAATAACTCGAACACATCGAACATACTTCATAGTAAAACTATTACATTTGAAAACGTTATAGTTTTCTCAGTTTTACTACACATTACTTATGCGTAATATTGTATGCTATTTTAAAATTTATCCCACTTGCTAGAGTTATTGAACAGGCACAAAGTGTCATCAATGTCTTGCTTGGATGAAGTTTGATTTTTATATAATGTTTTGACGAGATGGTGCTTCGTGTTCACAGCTGATTACGATCATTCTAATTAATGTATTAATTTATAACAATAATTTACGCGTAGTCGTCAATGTCCATTTTTATTCGCGTGTTGAAACTGTCTTGATTTTTTGCAATATCGTATGGATACATGTAATTTGGTAGTACAAAAGTTTTGTGTCGTGTTTCTCTGTATTGTTTGTTCTGTGACGAATTTATTTTTGTCGTCTCATTTTATATTGTGACGATCGCTGGATGAGAGTGAATTATTTTATCCTCGAAAACGTGCCAGAATGTTATTTGTAGTTTTTTGAAATATACGTTTAGTAATTAAAGGTGAAAGGGATCAAATCAGTGCATACTGACTACTCCCTACAAGTATATAGATTTTCTTATTTGATGTGATTTTTAAAGTATGACCATTATTTATCCCTGTATTAGTCTTTAATGCTCATTATTAAAATATTTACCATTAATACGTTAGTTAAGTGATAATTTTAAGTTCGGTTTACACGTATTTCGATCTTATTTTTTTATTGGTATACAGCAGTGTATAATCTGGTACAGTAATCATTTAGAATATAAATTGGTAGCGTCCCCCAAAAGCTTAGCTCTCGTTAGGTTTAGAGTCAGCTCGATAGCGGTTTATGTTGCGCACAATTTATAATGCCACAAACATTATTTTGCATAAATCTGGAATTATTTTTTATTTAGACGATGTTTTTGAATGAGCGGATGTATATTGAGCTATGTATTTTATATAATAATATATGTATGTTGTAACACAATGCTTTTTGATGGCTTTTGACGTGTTAGTTTGACGTAAATTCGTTACATGTACGTATTTTACCATTGACCCCATCTATCGAAGGTAAATATCTAAAATGTTTAACGTAAAGTAATTCAATGTTGATGTAAGTATGTGGCGGTAGTTGATAGCGACTGCTGCATTAATCTGAAGTAACGTAACACTTGACACGCGCGTGTCATTGTACTTAGTTAGCGTTTAACATTTAGTCAAGACTTGAAATTTATAAAACTTTGTGTGATCGTTGATCCAATGTAGATATTTATTTTTGTTATTGTATTGTACCCAAAATTACTATATTTATGGAAACATGATAGAGTTATAATCGTCGCCGACGTACTCTTATATCCTTAAGCAGAGATGAGATCGTTAGAAGTAAGCATACATCTAATGTAAGGAGTATTTCACCGTGCATGTTTTATCTATACCGTTTAAAGAATTTCCCTTTCATCGAAGCATTTAAACTGTGTGTAATTATAGTATAAGTGTGGTACAGCTCCGTATATAACGTGGTCGCTGTGAATGTCAACTGTTGAAAGTTTGTATTGCGATACACACATCCGATATAACGCCCCTTATTTGTGCTTCTAGCTATAGTGACAAGTAAGTGCATAAAGGCAAGTTTCAATAAATCGGAAGTGCTATAATCTATAATAATCAAATATTTAAATAATTTAAGTTATGATTCTCCAATATTGTGGAAGATGTATAATATTTTTTACTAATAAATTTAATATTATACGTTTTAGTTTTATTTTTAGTACCTGTGAATGAAAGTATGTAATTAACATTTAGAATAATTTATTTTAAATAATAACATCACAATTTGTAACAATTACTAATAAACATGTCCATATAGCTATTTCTAATACACTCGGCTGTAACGCGTGCGCACTACAGATGGGCGGTGAACATTTGCAAGATTTTAAATATTCCCACTACATTTATGAATTGTAGTAAGGTCGCAAAAGCAGAACACGATGTTCCAGTAACACGCCTACCTGCAGTGCGCTCGCATCGTTACTGTAGGATTACACGGTGGCTTTTTATCAAATCACAGTATTTATTTGTAGAAGCATCAGCTAACCTTTCAAAATATGTAAACACACAATAGCCTATATAAGTATTTGCATCTTATACTAATTTCTTTGTGTTTTGCATTAGATATAAAATTGCGATATAATCTATTTTTGTAAACTGAAAACGATTTATCTGCTATAGTTTGTCGTGTACAGGGCGTCCTACAGCTCACACATGCAGGGAAAGCACTGTAGATAATGAAGATGAGATATTTTGCTTCCTTCATCTTCCCTCCGTGTTCCCAGAGCCGTGGGACGCCCTGTATATTATGTAAAACAATATAGTATTAATTCATCCTGCACCCATTTACACCTAAACAATTATAATAGCACCTTTGGCAACAATAAATACTATTAAAAAACAAATATGTACTTGAGTTCGCTAGTGGTCCAAGTATCATTTTGGTCAAAGAGTAGTTGCATTTTCGCTTTTTCTATTATCTGTATTTTTTAAGAGAAATTCTTGTGAAACTTCGTATCAACAAAAATAGATAACTAAAAAACCTGAAAAGCTTTTAGCCCAATATCTCAAAACTTATAAAAAATGCTACTAGGATCACTAGTAAAATAATTAATGTATCCATTTATTTGTGAGTATAACAAGATTTTGAGGCATTACGCTATTAAATTTAACATCTATAATAAGTTATAAATTATTTGTGTGTCGGCTTCTATGTACTAAAGCTAAGGTATATAAATGTGTTAGCCTCTATGTACTAAAGCTAAGGAATATAAATGTGTTAGCTTCGATGTACTAAATCTATGGTATATAAATGTATTGCAGATTAAGTAAATAAACATATTCTATTATCGTTGTGCAACTGACATGTCCGAAAAAATAAACTATAAACAAAAAAAAAAGACGTAAAATAAAATAAAATTGTAACAAAAATAAAATCTTTAAACTTAATTTTAGCCTAGACATTTGTCTCTGATGTCCCTTTTATTCTAACATTAGACGACACCTAAATTGAGTGCTTAGATATGTTCGCAACGTTACGCTGTGCAAACACTTTCATGCATACCATTTAGGTGTTGTTTAGTGTAAGTGAAAACGGAGATTATTATTCTATTTCCCGCAAACTTGCATTTAGTAATCCTAGGAATCTGACTTCCCACACTATATTCTGAGAAATATACCGGTGTTTCTTTATAGGACTATCAAACTATATTATTTTAAAGCATGGAAGTCAGTATCACTCGCCCACAAGTATAGCTATCTTATAGCGAAAATGTAATAAGTACCTACCTAATACAAAATAAAAATACGCGCATGTTCGAACGCGCGTAATATATTTTTAACAGTGTAATTATTAACTAACATTTCACAGCTAGGGTGTCATTTTTTTCGTATATTACTTATTTAATCTACTTGGTTCAATAACATTGTTCTATTTATGAGGTAACAAGGTTGCTAGCTATTTTCTAGCACCAAGACCTTACCAATAGCAGACTTTACAAGCAAAAGCTATAATCAGGAACTGAAGCTATGAAGCTTATTGAACGTAGCCAGAATAGGGATGATGCCAGGGTGAAAAAATACATTATACAGGGGTGGAAGGGATATCGACGCAGTTCAGTATATTATTTATTTATTATGTACCCCTCGGAGTAGAGAATTTTAGTCGGGTTTTTCAATTTTTAGTTTACTTTAAATTGTAAATAATTAAGAGTAAAACATAATTTATTTATCTTACCCAATGAGGTTTTAAATTGAAAAGTAAACAATTCACTTTTTTCATTAAATACCTTATTGGGTTGAATAGAAATACTGATTTTGTACGGTCATATAAAGATCGAAAGAAATCGTAGGAACAGTAACCATGGAAATGACCTCGGTTTCAGGATGTGCATCGATGTCACTTCCCATCCTGTATTCAGTCCGTCGATCAGATAATAAAAAAATATTAGACACGTAGATACTTTTTGTTTTATCATATGAATAAAAGATTACCTTTGTAAAACGAAGTTGGGAAGTGGGGATCGCTACGTCATAAGTATGTATCAAATCTGAATCCACGTGATGTCACGCAACATTTCAACTCAATGATCGACGTAATCTTTTGATTACGTGAACCAACGAAAAATACGTGTCAAATATTTTTGAATAATCTACCTCTACTGGTCTACCTAAGAGTGTCAGAAAAAAATGTTATCATCCTTCATCCTCCCTATTCAAAGAGAACAATATTAAATACCTACTTCAATCAACCGTCGATTGTTTTACCTCCAAGGTTGACGAAACACCGCAGCGTACCGTACCCTGGTCAGTCAGCTCTGCCAACAGGTTCACCGGCAAATTTTCTTGTTAAGTACGGCTTCAGCTATGCCTTGCCGAAACTAGTAGTTTTATTTGTCATTCGTCACATGTAACATGAAAACTGCGTAACTTACGGATAAACCCTTTGTACCGAAACTTAAGTAACTGTTTTACCTTCGCTCAAGAAAGGGATACTAGTGTCTTTTGTCTCATCCTGTCTACGCTTATGAGAGATGCCAACACCATGGAGTTAAAACGATTGGCCGCCAATGGCCAGCATGATGTTTTCGAACGCTATCCAGTTGATGAGCGCCCAGGGTCCCAGTCTCATCCACAGTGGCAGGAAACCTTTGTACACTGATAGTATACCCTCGTTCTTCACGGATTGCTGCAGACAATCGATCATGCCTTTGTATGACAAGCCCCTGGAAATGAGAGAAAATAAAGGTATTGTATGGCATGTAAGTCAATTACAGGTACTTGTGCCCATTTTCGGTAGTACTAGGGCTATACCTAAAGGTTACAGAAACATTGCGTTTTTCTTTAGGCCTTTAGATGTCTCCTATTGTTAGTGAAAACGGTTATTGGTATATTATGGTCAGCTCTTATACCTACGTTATGAACTTAGTGAACACGTCTAATATCTGTTTTTACTTAACACTAAATGTCACCTTAAACACGCACTGTTAGATTTTCAACGCTCGGCTCAGCGCCGACAGTTCTGCCCTATGTAGATATAATAAACAGGTATCTTCTAATTGAGTTATTATTTTGAGCAGTTGTTAAGTAATTTAAACATTAGCAGTCTTGGTAGCCACATACATAACGCTACATTGCACAAATTTTATTCAACTCTACAAATAAATAAAATTGAAGTTTTTGTTTGTAATTTATAAAGAACAGCTTTTTACTAAATGAATATAATAGTTTATACGATAGTTATACGACCGGCTTCGTCTGTATCTTTATAAATTATAGTCTCTGAAGTTATAAGATACACTAAAGATAAAAATCTATATATCATTACAAACTTACACATTTATTACAGCTGTTGCCCTCGAATTCGTCCGCGTGGATTTCATGAGTTTTTTTTTTTACGTTGAACCTTAATTATGTGAAAAACGTAGCTATCTGAATTAAAAAGCCTATCCGCCAGTGAAAGTCCTGTCAAAATCGGACCACCGGTTTCAGATATTAGCCATATTAGATGATACAGACAAAAACTAAACAAAATAAATATTTTTGACAATTTTGGTATAATAATATGTATCTACCGTATATAGTCTCATATGCATTTAATAAAAGACCGTTGTTTTGCCATTACAAACAGACATTTTGTTTTATTTATTCCCTAAGTATAGGATGCACGGGATGTACCTATTGTTATATTAATACGCAGGATTTTCCGATATCTGTTTCATTTGAAGGATTTGCAAAATAGCCCATTCTGAATGAATAAAACATTTTTGGAGCAGGACCAGGCTCATTATTTTCAGCATCTGGGTCATTAGGTCTTTTTATACTACATAGGTAGCATGATTACTCTACCTACTCACAGTAAAAGCGAAATGGCGATTTTATTTTAATCTAAACTCTGACCAATAGAACTATGAAGTCTGGCCCTCTATACACAAGCTAAAATGCTTATATTAGCTAAAAAGCAAATAAGTCGCCTACCTACTCATAAAAGATGCATTCGTTCAAATATAGAAACATCTAACTCCATTCACAAGGTATTTATATCGGTGTGTTCGCGCGTCGTAACTCCGAATCCGAAAGCATTCGACCGTGCTGCGTCCTGCGACTCACGAGGCGACTTTGACCTCGTTCCTGTGACCTCGACCGCGCACCCACAGTCGCAACGAACCTATTCACTTGCTATAAATAGCTAGCCAAAACAACCATTCAGGATTTTAGTGCATAGGAACATAACATTGATGTGGCATAAACCCTCATTGTTATGTCAGCTGTTTTGGTGATATCGGCGTCCGTGTTTTGGTAGGCAGTCAAATATTCTACGTATTTGACTGCTATCAAAAATATATAAGAATTATACTTACTACCTATATAAAGATATTAGGTACAGAAATAACCAAAACCTGTAAATAGATGGTGATTTTTATGTTATGCTTCTGTCCTTGTCACGCGAAACGAAAGTTATCGTGGCGTTTCTATCTGCTGTCCCCGTCTAGCATACGCCTCCAATTTCACCCTTTTTCGATATTTAGGTACATAGTTAGGAGCCCAAAGATATTTTTACCGTAGCTTATCGTTTTTCTAGGTTCTGAGAAAACTAATATTTACAATCCAGTCGAATACCCAATTGCGTTGTTGTCCGCCACTATCTGAGCCCTTAGCTATAAAATATTCGACCGTGGGGAAATCAGCTCCATAAAAGCTGAATTAAGCTTTACTTTTATTAATACATTCGTGTGTTTGACGTCAATAGCAATACGATGACATTTAATCAGTCGCCCACAGGTACTAGTTAATGATTTTGAAACAAAAACAAAACATGCTTAGCTAAGATTTTTTGCTGACAACCGTAGAGCGAATATACGAACAAAAAGTGTACCTAATTTTATGCACAATGACTATCTAAAAACATGACTGAACTATGTGTGTGGTTATTTCGCTAGAGTTCAAATATGAAACCCACGTCTATAATTTATGTAGGTACTAAATGGATGGCTCATAAATAACAAATACCTAATTATTATTACAGAAATTTACAGGAATAATTATTAAGTAGCTGCATATAAAACAATGTTTCACAATGCAAATGACTAACAACGTCGACTTTTGACTCTTTGTAGGTAGGTATTGGGGTCAATTTGAAACAAGATACACAAAATGGACTTTGAACCCCTCAACAGTAAACAATTAAGTGTAATATTATAAAGCGAGTATTTTAAAATACATTTGCTTTATCTAACAAGGATCGTTATTCCTGTAGGTTATGAAGTATTGATCACTTTTTGCGTAGCTCTCCGCCCCTTGTTTTGGCGAGCCACGCGGGAGCGGAGCCAAACTGAGTGACGGTCCCTAAATTGATTGTAATGAAACCTAACAGTTGTGTAGCCAGTCACCGACTAATTGTTTGGCGATAGGTACCTAAAATATACATCACATTTGTTAACGATGATATTTTTTTTCATTGGGTAGCTTATTTATATCTAGTAGTGTATAGTTATCAAATTATTGTATATACGAGTATATTAAGCGTTTAATTTTATTCGAATTAAAAGTGTGTTAGCCAGTGGCTTAATTAAAGTAGTAATTAACTAACGTTTAATAGAACAGAACGCCCTAAAAACGCTTTACCTAGTACAGAGTTTTTAGGGTCCCGTTCCTCAAAAGGAGGAAACGGAATCCTAAAATGTATGTATGGCTCGCATATATAACCACTTGCCAAATTCATTTCTGCAGATAAGTGATATCAACATATTTAAAAACAACATTAAAACTCTATTGATAAAAAAATCATATTATTCTGTTACTGAATATTTACAGGACAAACTTATTTGATGTTACTTCATATGATATACTAAATAATGTATTTAAAGTTAATTTCTAGATTCTTAAATAAAATAATAAGTATTTGTAAATTTGCATGCCCTATGGTAGAATATGGCCTATTATAATTATGTTTAAGACCTTTTCTTTTGTACCCATATTCGCAAATTATTAAATGATTTTGGTTTTTGATTTTGAACCCTTATAGGATTACTGCGTTGTCTCTTTTCAATACTTTTTCTCAGGAACGGATAATATTATCTAGTTGAAATATTAAATAGTAGGTAATATTTTTAAATAGAACTATGGTTTGCGGTCCCCTGGCCGAGCAGTTCATTAACGGAACCCTCAGGGTGCGAGTTGTATTCACACTCTTTCACAAATACTATGATTGTTATGCCATCATATTGTAAAGCCTTGCGAATGTATTTTTAAGTAAAACGTTTTGTTTTTTACTGTTTGCTGGTTCATGGCAATCATTTATCCAACGATTTGAAGAGAAAAGTCTCAAAGACAAAACAGATGTCTTACCTTCCGTCAGGTCCAACAGGCTGGTTCATAAGCCTGGTCTTCAGCACATCGGCGGGTGTGCCAAGCACGGCAGCCACGAAGCCGGCCGTGAAAGCCGCAGCTGCGTGCACTACCGGAGTGTCGGCCATTCCGAATTCCCGCATTAGGAACTGTTTAGTGTAGTCGTAGGCTGCTAGATCACCCATGTTGACAAGGGCTGCGCGCTGCACGTTGGGAACAGCGCCTGGAATTGAAATTATCGGGAAATTAGGTTAGGAGATAGAAGCATCATCATCAGCTCAAGTGCTAGACATTTGCCTCTCTTTACGAGTTTGATTTGCGTCCTTATACAGGTGATGGCGAATAAAAGCCGCCTACACCGTTAGCACCTAGTCACATAATTTAATCGTCAAGTTTCAGTCGACCACGAAATGGTATAATACCCTTTCACGAAATGGTATAATACGTTTTCTATCTAACAAAATATACTAAGCTTGCGTATGATGCCTCAAATAAATCTATATATTCATCGGGCACAGTTCCAATCTTGGATTATGTCAGAGAATTTTGTAGCAAGGACTTGAGGGACTCGCTACAGAATCGATACGAAACTACTACCTAGGTAGTATAGTCATATAAAGGCTTAATAGCTTCGCATCCAGTGGTCTTACGGATCCAGTGGATTTAAAATATAGTCCACAACAGAATACAATTTCAAACTTTATTGTAATTAATTTTTCTATGATGATTTTTTGTATTTTCTATTACTTGTGAGTTTACGAATTCCTATGCTAAAAGTTTGGAATAACTTTATTTTTGGATTGAATCAGTTTACCTTTCTCCTGGTATCAACAAACAAATCAGTGTTTCTAGATACATACACTTTAATTTCTTTCAGTCCAAAATAAACATTGGGAATGGTAGGTATAGTTAAACCGATAAACCGTATCGGTACATATCTATTTCAAAAGCTTAGTTTATATTCTAGTTAGCACCTTAACTGCCAGAAAACAAGACCTCATAGGAAATGTATATCGGTATGTCGGTCACTTGGTGTTAGTGCCGTAATTAGCCATTTATGCGCCTGGTGCGAGTTCTATAACTGCGCTCTTGACAATTAATTGGAACCCCCTAGTTATAGCAATGCTTGGCGTTGAAGGTGTTAATTACTTCTTTCTACTCAATATAATAGGTACAGAGGCCAGGACATCAAGCTACCGCAATCTGTCAAATTTCCGTGATAGTTTTTCAACATTACGAAAGAATAAGGTTCATGTTCAATTAGGAAATTCTCTACCTACCTTAATCACTATCAAACGTAACAGATTATGTCAGCCACCGTTGTCCCTTATCAAACCGTAATGCTACATGAATCACTAATAAACACCTACACTGTCATACAACAACCAAACTGTTTATACCTACAATAACATACAATGTAGATATTAACTATAATAAACAAACGCGTGCGTAAACGCCTATGGCATTAAGTCCGCCTCTGTATAGGTATATTTTATGTGCTTAGAGTATTAAATAAATAAAGTTCAATAAATAGATAAGGATCAATGGTTAGGCATTTATACTTATAGAATCGTTTGTCTTGACTGACTATCAACGCACGCCGAAACATGCTGAAATTTGGAATATAGGTTTATTTTATAACGAGAGGGAAAAGGGAGGTGGTTTTTTTAAATATCTTTATAGAAAACGCTTGCTCCCGTGTTATGCTGATCGGGCGCTTGTATGTCGACGTAAATAATGGACGATATATTATGAGTAGGTATGACTATTAAGTAAATAACTAAGTTTTTTTAAAACGCACTGTGAATAGTTTTATAGGTGACGGAAATAAGGGCTAATTTACTTGATCGAAAAAGAGTTTTCAATTCCATAGACAATCTTGCGTTTTATAGTATGAGGAGTGCTTTTAAAGTTCAGAGTCAGAAAGCTAGGTCTACTTTCTGACTCTGAACTTTAAAAGCAATCCTAACATCTACTTTTTTTGACTTTGTAGTGACTTTTGGTTTGTTTGGCTTAAACATAGTCAATAAGACACAATTAATTATAAGGATAATAAAAAATAAATCTTACCTCTCCAAAACCCTTTAATCCCGCTCTCAGCATACAGCATCTTGTAACAATCCCTGCAATTGGAGAACCGTGGTGCCTTGCCCTGCAAGAGCCTACGGCCTTCCGCCTGCATTTGGACCTTCACCAGGTCGGTAGGGGACGCGATCAGCTGCGCCAGAGAACCTGCCGCTAACCCACCTGCCGAACTTCGTGACAATTATGTTACGTTGATGCTAAGTCTGTTCCAAGTCATGATGGGGTGATTTGAGTAAGTAAATACGTTTTGAAGAAAAAATATTGAAATAAAATAAACCTTAGTTTTAAAATATCGTGCACCAGTAGGCTTATTGCGTATGGCAATGACAATGACTTTTATTTTGACATTACAACAACATTCAGTGCGCTATGTACGCCGATGGAGAGTCGAATTTTTCGAAAACACTTGAAGCAATGGGAGAAGAATTTACTTAGATAGAAATCAGAAATCCAATACAGGAATTTTCACGTCAAAACGTTTCCTTACAAAATTTAAAACGCAACTTTTAAACTCAATAAAA
The DNA here is from genome assembly GCA_905147745.2 of Phlogophora meticulosa. Lineage (NCBI taxonomy): Eukaryota > Metazoa > Arthropoda > Insecta > Lepidoptera > Noctuidae > Phlogophora > Phlogophora meticulosa. The sequence goes on along the minus strand of LR990526.1, from coordinate 6,880,048 downwards.
CGTCAGAGATATTGCTTAAATCACTTACTTATAAAAATAGTCTAGCTGTATATTGAGAGATTGCCAAGCCCCAGAGAACCGCAATCTATCTCAGTCAACCTATCCAACAAATTCATTGCACCAAGTGCTCTCAAGAATAGTTTCAAAACAGTCTTCTAACTAAAGTAATGCTTTATTTCAAGCTGCAAATAATGCCACCTTCACAGCTTTAACACTTTTAGTGCCCAGCACCCGGCTCCCGGGTCGAAAAAGAGTTTGTTCATGTCCCAGAACTCGCTTCCCGAGTCGTACATGTAAAAAGCTATAGATGAGATGTGAACATGCCCATCACCCCCTACCATGTATGTACCTACGCATTATGTAATTTGCCAAACATTATAACATACAAGTCAACAAGTGTTTTTTTTAACTGGTCAGCGAAACGGTTAATCCCAACTAAAAAACACAATTCGCTAGTGGTTGACGTGATTATGATATTTTTAAAATTATCCAGACAACGCTGGATGTCGCTGTACCAACGCTGTGGCTCAGTTTAGCTCATGAGTTGCTGCATGACCCTTAGGGATGGCGTCTTTGCGTGGATCTGCATTTGTTTTTCTAGTGGGCGCAAATAAACTTATTTTCTTTCTGATTAGCGTTGGTTTTTTCTACTTTCGTCATCATATTTTTTTACCAAAGTTTCAATTTCGTGTGTCAATGTCTTCTTCATACCTCTCTGTGAGTTGTCAAAAAGCTATCATTAATGCAGAAGCCACATCCCTACAATCCGAATCCTTATTTATGTTGTTAGCTACCTACAAAACCTACACTAGATAGGACCTTTATAATCTGCTGGCATAATACAAGTATCTCGGTTATTCAATAACCCTATACCTACATATAGAGGTTACCGACGTTATTAGATATCCACTACTGCGCCCCTTTATGTCTGTAGAAGGTCGTTGTGCAAAGCCACGGATGGCAACGTTAATGAAAGCGGATCGGCTTAGTCGAACGTAATACGATGAGGGCTAAGACTTTCCAGTTCCAATGAATATTATATCTTGAATAAGAAGATTAAATACGTTCTGTTTAATATTCCTGCACCTGCCTAGCTTTGTTATGAAATAAGGTACGGAAATGGTAACCGTAGGAGCTTATGTCATTTTCAGTGTTGTTCGGATAGGAATTGTATTTAAAACTTAAAATTCACATTCATGAAACGCGCCAAGTTAAAATAGTCGTTAAGTTTTCTGAAATTGTCTAATTTTCCACGCAGTTTTGTTGCTTTTTTCTTGCATAAGAACCTTTTCCTTACAATAACAAACACAAAAAAAAGAATAAGCAAAATTCAAGCCCCCGTTTTCACACGTGATGCCGTGACCAACGGAAATAGGGATTAATTTTTATATACCCAAAAATATAGAAGATTTAATTGAATTTGTATGAATAATCTATCAGATAAGTTGACCGGAATTTATTCAGAGGTCGTGAACCGAGCCATTAGCCTTCTAGCTTGTTTGAAAGAATTACCGGATGCGCTATAGACATCCTGCATCCACACTATTATGAAGAGTCAAGTTAAAAGTAACTAGCGAAATTTCACAGATTTTAGGAGTATCGATTTCATTATTTCTCTCATCAAATCATCCACCACTTAAAATAAACCAATCAAATCATCCACCACTTAAAATAAACCAATTTCCTCACCTACGGACGCGATCCCAAGGGACACTTTTCCTTTGTCATCCTTGAAGTGGTTCCTGAACTGCTCGTAGAAGATGAGCCGGCATCCAGAGTAGATTGCATGGCGCTGGAACATAGGCATCAACCCAGTCCAGAGTTTGGTCACGCCTTCCTGCTTCGCTATGCCTACTGCTGTTTTTATCATGCCGTGGTTTTCTAGCTGTTGAAGAAAAAAGATGTAAGTAAGTGTTAGACGGAGAAACAGAAGAAGGCGAATTCATGGTGACCTCTTTTCTAAAATTAGCATTTTGTTGCTTGCTGGAAGGGTACTAGCTCTTGCCGTTATAAAAGAAAAATAAGGGGTATTAAATAAAAACGTCTCTATATTCTTCAGTAACCCTCACTTTGATTCTTACTTTTATAAGATGGAGATTCTTTAAGTACCTAGTAGGTACGCCGAAGTAAGCTTATAGGCGCTGATTTAGGTCAAACAGTAAGCCTTTCAAGTAGCTTCAGCTATGAAAGAACTGAGAAGATTTAAAACCATCTACATACTTAAAAAAAGCGAAAATAAAAAGCTTGAACAGCTATACTACCCAACTATCTCTCTTTAACAGTGAAACTCGTTCGAGGAAGGAGGAACTCGTCGAAGGAGTTTGGTTTCAACATATTATGACAGATATTATTACAAATTAATAAGAACCTCATAAGTACAGTCATCTGCCTAGCCTTTTCCCAACTATGTATGTTGGGGTCGGCTCTCAGTCTAATCAGATGTAGCTGCATACCAGTATTTTACGTGTAGCGCCTATCTGCCTATCTGTTCTTCACAACCCAGTTAATGGGCAACACGATACCCCATGGTAAGACTGGTTGTCAGACTACCCGTACCGACTACCAAGGATCTATAAAAGACAGCTGGGAACAACGGCTTGGCGTGCTTTCCGAGGCACGGAGGAGTCTCGATATGTTACCCATCCACAGACTGACCTCGGCAAGCGTAGCTTGACCTTCGATCAACCCGTGCGGCTGTTTTTATTTAGCCACGTGATCCTCTCATACAGTATGAGGTTCTTATTAATTTCTTCTTAATTATCTTATCACTGAGTAACCGATACCGGAGTATGAGGCATACTCCGGTATCGGTTACCTACTCAGTTTCGAACTATTTAGTTTCCAAGAGCTTTCCACGAACTATGTCAGCTGGTCATCGTTTTACTCAAGCTTATATCGGAATAGTGCCTAGAAGTAGGACACCTGTTCACAAGTATACACAAGGTGTTAATGTATTGTATAAGGGTATCACTTACATAAACTAGACATCATCAACTTTGTCTGGGAGTAACGATTCCAATTATGTGACATAACTTCATAACACCACGCCTGTATTCCCCGAAGGGTAAGGCAGATGTATCCTTATAGCATACCGACATTTCGCCAGTTACGTTTTTTAAGTCCCAAGTAATTGGAAGCGAGCCTATTACCACCAACCGGGCACAAACCCGGCTGCTACTCAAAAAATCCTGATGGAATAACTCAATATCAGTTTGCTAGATCCAGGAATCAAACCCAGGACCGTAAGCTCAGTATTAGCGCTTGTAACCACTAGACCCACGAGGCGGTCACACTCTGCAAAAATAATATGGCCTGTGAACGAAATATTATTCACATGTCACGTGGGTCTACATCACTTCAATTTTCAAATAATTAAAAAAAACTTTAACTCGAATTTATACTACTATACCATGGAACTGTTCCAAACTTAAATAATGTATTTAAAGTTGGTTAGTAAAATAGAGCACTGGCCGGTCGGTAATCTAATAAGCCAGGACTTTCTCACGCCATGCTCGACGGTTTACTGCTTAATCCACTCCACTGCAGGATTATGTATGACGCCATTATTTTATATGACAGGCTAGCGACTTTGAAATAAAGTTCATTAGAAAAGGGCTTCATTTTATGATTGACCAGCATTTTCATTAATAGCTGTTGCGCTGCCTACTTTAGTACAGAACGCGTTAAGTAATTAAAAAACATAATTAATTGAGCGGCGGTGATTTAATCCTCCTTGAAACTGCGTAAGATTAAAAATAATAATTAAAAAAAAAAAGAGGAAAGATTTGATTGTTTGTATGTTTGTTTCTAATGATACGTAAAATTAAAAACTGCTTTACCGATTTAAAAGATTCTCTCACCTATAAAAAACTACATTATCAACAAGTAAGATAGGCTATATTTTATTTTCAAAACTACGCTTTAAAGGGGGTGTAGAGTATCGTAAAGTGAAGGGAAAATTACGAAATCCACGCGTACGAAGTCACAGGCGAAATGCTAGCAACTTTTTTTTTTACTTTTGGGGAAAAAGACCAGGGAGTGTGGGATTCTTACCTCACTAAAACCACCCCGGTGATCACCACCAGCATATAGAAGGGGCCCCGTTACCTCTTAAGACGCCACTCCGGGACCCCCTCTATACAACGCTTGTTAGGGCACATCCCTGAGGAGACGGTTAAGAAGTCTCCCCTGAACTTCGCTGTGCACGGCGACACGTGATCACTATGCCACCGTCTTCCCTAAGGTCATTCGGTGGGCGAACAGAGTCCCCACTCTGAGCACCCGCGACCCCAGAATCCCGCCTGCGTTAAATGATGCAGGTTCGGCATGTTAGGAAGTGCTAGTACCTACTCAATAATTGTTTTTTTATATTTACCTTGTATCCATGTTTAGTGGCTGCGACTTCAGATTGTATTTGTAGCCTTGTCTTCGTCAAGTCGAAAGGGTAGGTAGCTGTAAGAGAAACATTGATATTTATGTTTTAGATTACATCCTCCATGGTCGCCAATCTTAACGGAGATTGGCCACGTGCGAAGGAGACAATTATTTTAGTGCTCAAGTGTATTCGCAAACATAGGTACTCGCTGTTCCTTTACTGTCGTAGTCCAGCGGGAAGACAATCATATACCTACGACGGGGGAGAGATCAGGCGGAAGTCCAATGGCTATACGATGTTTCAACGATACGGGGATCTCACACCACCAGCTTCCTAACTCCGCGGTGCTACTCGAAATTCCTAATGGAAATACCCAATATCACTGCGCGACCTGAGAATCGAACTCAGGAGCCCCACGCCTAGCAGTCACACATGACCATGAGACCAATGGGACAGTTATAATTAAATAAAATTCAGGTGCTATACACAGATCAGTTTTTTTTTAAGGTATATTTAGGAGAGGAGTAACTGCCAATCCAACATATTTGTATATTGTGTGTTTCTACTTACACTTAAGTACAGAGGCCCACACATCAAGCTACCTCAATGTGTCAAACTTCTTTGATAGGTTTTTCTCTTTATTGAATTCTCGAAAGAATAAGGTTCATGTTCAATAGGAAAAATCTGTATCTTATTGTCCAAAATAAAGGTGTAATATAAATGAAACAAACTTATTTTGGCTAAGAAAAGACACAAATAGTTAATATAACGTTTACTGTTTCCAATCTGACATAACAAATGAATGAACCAAGTATGATATGTACCAATAAATATCTAGATTGTAACAACAGCCCATTCAAAAGTTTTCATTCATTCATTTATTCATAATAGCTACCATTGACACAGGGCATTTGAACTTGGGACGTAAATTGCGACTACTATATTCAGCGTATAGATAATTGACATCAATTACGGTCGAGTAGAATAGATCATTTCGTTGCGGCAAGTCATTGATCAAATGAAACTAGTGCAGTTACATTCAAAGTGAAATGATTTATTTAAATTTGACAGAAGCACAGAATATATAATAAATAAATAAATAAATAAATATAAATAAATAAATGATAGACGACTCTCTGATCAAATAGATATTATTTTTTTATTATACATAGCAAATACCCAGAACACCCGGAACAAATATTTGTAGATCGTACAAACATTTGTCCCAAGGCGGGAATCTCGACGACCGATGTGGCGCGGTGGGCGAAGGTCCGCCTGCAACGCAAGAGGTTGCGGGTTCGATTCCCGCCTTGGGACAAATGTTTGTACGATCTACAAATATTTGTTCCGGGTGTTCTGGGTATTTGCTATGTATAATAAAAAAATAATATCTATCTATGTAATGTATTGTATTAAGTATATCAGTCAACTAGTACCCATAACACAAGCTCTGCTTAGCTTGGGACTAGATGATGCTGTGTGGATTGTCCAGCATTATTTATTTATTTATTTATTTATTTATTTATAGAGATGCTGCTCACATATTAATAAATATTACAAAAGTTGATTATTAGTATTGGTGATCTTCTTTAAAAGAGTATGGAATTTTGTGCCCCAGAACACTTGAGTTTTACTTACTACCAATTTCAATCACATTTCTCAATCCGCGATCTAAAACTGCTAAAAGTTACAGATTCCAAACTCGACCATTGATTGGTTACAAACAAAGATCGATCCCTAGATTTGGATTGAGATACGTTTTTGAAATTGAAATCTTCAAGTTTTCATCCATACTATACTATACATATATCATAAATGGGAATGTGTGAGTCTGTTTGTCCGTCTTTCACGACTAAACCACAGAACGGATTTCGATAAAATTCCCCGGGAAAGGACATAAGCTACTTTTTTTTTAATCAACAAATCTAGCGGACGAAGCCGCGGGCGGAAGCTAGTTAACTATAATTCTGATCAAAGTTTATTATGTAGATGATTCTTTATATATTGTTTTGTGCGGTTATTGCAAAGGATTGTTACGATGCCTGCTGTATCTATATATTTATGATTTGCTATGTCCAATCCAATCAATGATATGGACTTTTTTTTTATTAGCCTTTACTGTCCCACAGCTGGGTAAAATCTTCTCTGAAGTTGTCGCAGGAACTTTTTTCCCGTTAACGCGCATAATTACAGTAGGTCCGTTTTTTTCACCGGACAACGGACCGTTTTTTTCGCCGGATACGCGGTGGTGTATGGTTTATAATGAATGTGTGTAAATGCACCGGATGCCGAACCGGTGTCCAGCACATACAAATGTGAAAGACACGGTCCGTTGTCCGGTGGAAAAAACGGACGTCTACAAGCGGCCTAAGGGTGCCCCTTGGGGTATTTTTTTTTTCTTAAAAAGTAAATTATAATTTTGATTACAGGACCAGGTCCATTAAAAACTCCTTAGTCTGAGCTACACGTTGCCTGCGGCTACCGACCAATATGCTTGCCTCTCCTGTCGGTTCATGTCGGGCAAAATTCACTGAGGATTTGCAATAGAGGTGGATTTGAAGATCTATGTATAGCCGTAGGCAATAGATTGCTGCCTAATATAGGTAAAATGGTGTAAAAACTGGTAGAAATAAAAATATTTTTACAAAACTGAATCATTAAAATGTTACTTTTTAAACACACATTTTGAACCGGTTCAAGGCAGTCATCGTAATCACTCACTATAATAAAGTACATTCACGTACAGTCTAGTTCAAGAGGCTTTTCGCATTAATGATATTATCAGAAGAGCATTAGCACCACTTGAAGATACTTTAAACTGTGTAAACTCTGCTACTTCACTGTAAAAGCTTTTAAGTTTCAACAACAATAATAATTTATCACTAAACACACACACATACACACACTAGACTATTATAAACTACCTGGAATAAGGATTTAAGTACACTATGGTTCTCTCTAAAGGGCGTTGCTACGAGGATAATCTTTATGGATGCCCTTGGTTCAGGAGGAACAGAGGGTCATGTCGGACTCTTACTAACTAAACATAACACCCCGAAGGGTAAGGCAAGGGTTTTACACCTACACTTGTAATAGGGAGCGAGCTTATTGCCATCAACCGGGTACATATCCAGGCTCCGGGTTTCTGGGGAATTCCTGAGGGAAAAGCTCATTTTTTCCTCTAAATACTAAAACAAGGGTTATAGGTACTCGCATATATTCATTCATATCTGGCACGAATGCATGAGACAAACGAAATTCGAACGTTTTTTAAATTAAAAACTTGTTTCTCACATATAAAAAGTCTTTAAATTAAATAAGTAACTTAATTAATTTTATTTATTATTATTGATTAACTTAATTAATTTTAAGAGTTTTTATATCTATGGATGGATACTACCTACATAAGCTTGCCTCATAAAAAAACGAAATGCAATAGGTTAGCTGTATTTACGATTCAAATTTCGTTCGAATTTACGTTCCGTTTTCGTCAGCGTTCGTGCTAGGGCCTCATGTACCATACTTAATGCAATTGCGTTGAAGCATGCAAGGAACGAAAAACGGATTAACGTCTGTTAATCGTTTTATCATCCTGTAGCAAAGGGGTGTCAACTGGCGGGCAAAGGATTTAATGTAAAGGCCGGATGGCAGCATCCGGCTGAGCGCCCGTAGGGTTGTTATCATACCGTGACCACCGTACGGACGACCCTGTCTGGTATAATTACAACGATATTGTAAGTATCGTTGTGTTTTTAATTATACCAGACAGGGTTAAGATGATGTACCTACGTTTAAAACACCGCGTTGATTGAATTGACGATGAAGAATGTAATATTAAACCACGCCTATATAGATCAGACGTATTGATGATGAATATGAGTGTTGTGTGTAATTAGTTTCAGCCTACTTTCATATACGACTGCCCAGTATACAGGTAGATACAGTCATTAAGACGGTCGCAAATCGCAAACGCGGCACCTGGCGACTTTCTGGCACAACTACAGTTAAGCGAACTTCTACAGAATCGTGTAATCGAGTTAGCTGCGATTAGGATATGGAGTTTTAAATCGTTTCCGTATAGTGACGTTGCGGATCTGTACTCCATGCATATTATAATAATACCAGCCTTTTACTGTCCCACCGCAGGGCTAAGGCCTCTTCTTATACAGAGAAGGCATGAATATTAATCACCACGCTTGCTCGAGGTGAGTAGGCGATTGAGTGATAGGGGTAGCTTGATGTGCTGGCGTCTGTGCCTAATTTTACCGAAAAAACTCAAAAGTGGTTAACTATCAGAAAAGTTACTACGGTACTTACGGTATTATTATTATGTCATTGTTATAAGGTATTAAAGGGCATGATTCATAAATTGCAACATTTGTATCAGTAGGTACTTACCTCCTTCAGCGGCCCAAGAGCCAAGCACTGCGACAGTGTACCTCACGGCGACAGAGTCCGACAGCGCGTGCGCAGGGTGGTCGGCGTTACGTAGCACCGGCATGCTTGATGTTCACCGAGCGGCGTCACCGCTGCCCATAATACCTGCCGGATGTTAAGACATTGTTAGTTCAACTGTTTAAAATATGCATTCTAAGAGGATAGGGTGTGAATGAAACTTTTGATTAAAATGAGTTAGGAAATTAAGAAAAAAAAAAAAAAACATTCGCATCACTGCCAACGGGAAAAGCGCCCAAAAGACCGGCAGCATTGCCACGTTGAATGGCAATACTAATTCTTTAGCCAAAATAAGGCTAGCTAAAAATTTTAAATAAAGGAAGTTTATTTCCAAAACAATTCGGCTGCTAAATTATACAGTATAAGGTTCGTGGAACTGTACCAAAAATATAGGAGCACCGAAAGTTAAACAAAAATTTATCAGCATTAAATTAGTCTTCGCAGACATGCAAATATCTACATGTATCCTCCTGCCCTTATCCCAGTTTAATTGGGGTCAGCGCTTCATTTCTTCTTCTTCCATACATTTCTATTTGCCGTTCTCTCAGAAGTCATATCATCACCTAGCCATATCATCGTTCACACAATCCATCCATCGTTTCTTTGGGCTCTACTCTTGTAGCCCTCCACATGCATACTCCAAACTTTCCTCACAACATGATCCACCGCATCACATGTCCATACCATGACAAGCGATTTCCACACAACTTCTCGGTCACAGGCGCCTCCTTCAGACTTTCAGATAAGCTGCCAAAACTATTACGAACGCCTCGGTTTGCGTAGTGTAGTACCTGGATAATCTATAAGAAGTAGGTAGTAAATTGAAGTGTCTACCTATCTATTAAGTTAAAAACATTTTTCCTGTTTCTATGTTCAGACGCCAGCACATCAAGCTACCCCAAACTGTCAGATTTCCCAATTGAAAATGAACCATATAATTTTGCAATAATGTTGGAAATCTATCAAAGAAATTTGACACATTGGGGTAGCTTGATGTGCTGGCCTCTGTACAAGTTCATTGCACTAATAAAGGCTGATGCACTTAACAATACCTAATGGCCTGTTACTCAGCGTTTATAGCATACAGGCAATAGGGGAAAAAACCGAAGCTCCAGATGTACATGTCGCAGGATAATTGGAATGATCATCTTTTCTGTGAAATTCCTAGGATTTTTGCAAAGCACCGGATTAAAGAAAACTAAATATATTTTTCGTAGTTATACGAGCTACTATCAGGGTTTTTGCAAAACTTTAGTTTGAATAATATAATTGCCTAATCTAGTCGATTTATAGCATAATTATTTATTCCCGTTGTTCGGAACATGACCCTATTATAGCTGTTATCCTATCCTATCCACGGATCCATCAATGCATAAAGTTCATATCAGCAATCCAACCGCTCATACTTTTTGTCGTTTTTTTTTCTCTTTGTTCGCGATTTATTTAAAAAATAAGCTCTTTTTTTTGCACAAATTTTGATATTGCAATTTATTTTTATAAAAAATCCTATAATCCGGTCTTTTGCAAAAGTTCTAGTCTTAAATTTATTCAGTTGTCCTGCGACATATGTACACAACACATATCGCCATATGCTTGCTAGCTTCTCATTGAATGAAGCACTACAACATGTGAACATCCTGTGGTTTGATTAATGACTGTTATAGGTTTCTTAATATAGAGCTTGGTGGTACAGACGCCAGCACATCAAGCTACCTCAAACTGTCATCTTTTTCCAATTGAACATGAACCTTATGCCTTTGTGATAAAGTTGAAAAATTATCAAAGACATTTGACAGTTTAGGGTAGCTTGTAACTAAACTGTGCATAATATGTCGATTGATAGACCTAAGTTTAAGAAAGTTTCCTTTGCTTTTTTGCCTTCTTATATTGTACTTTAATCTGGGTATTTTTTATTTCTTTCTTGGATATTATGTTACTAAGAAAGAGTTAATGTTCTTCTTTCTCTGATACCTTTTTTGTCGTGAGGAAATCTTGATGGATACCTACGGTGGAGTACCTACAGACTAAAACTCCACGGCTCCTAACAGTATCACGAGTCAGGGCTCCGGGACTTACTCATACATACGCAAGCTCCCCCGACTGGCATCAGCTAGTCATGCGTAGCGTGCCCCATCACTAAACGCGGTCAAACCCACGACCCCACATCCTGTCGAGGCGCGCATGGAACAATGCGCGCCGCCTTTCTGAGGCTGCCTGATCGAGCCGGTTGCCCGATATCTGCACGATGATGGTGGTCTATGATAAAACCAAGCCTGCCCTTTTAATACAAACGACTCTGTGTTTTAGTTAGTGTAGGAGCTCAGGGTTAAATAAAATGGCCGCACGAGTTGATCAAAGGTTAAGCTACGCTTGCCGAGGTGAGTCTGTGGATGAGTGACCGTTCGTAACATATCGAGACTCACCCGTGACTCGGAAAGCACGTTAAGCCGTAGTTCCCGGCTGTCTTTCATAGATTCTTGGCAATCGTTAAGGGTAGTCTGACAACCAGTCTTACCATGGGGTATCGTGTTGCCCAGTAACTGGGTTGTCACGAACAGATAGGCAGTCGCTACACGTAAAATTCTGGTATTCAGCTGCATCCGGTCAGTCTGGAAGCCGACGCCAACTTAGTTGTAGTTAGAAAAGACCGGACAGATGATGACTCTGTGTTTTAGTTAAATCAAATCAGCTAACTCTACTCCCTTATTTATATAAAATATAAAGTTAAATCAATTTTAAGTTAGATTTCTTAAAACTAGTAAACTTAATAAAAAATAAACGTAAGTTATTAGTCAGTTTGTAAGTTGTTATGGTGTCCATTAAAGTCACCTTCGTCGTTCCATCCAATATGCATGGTTATAGTAACGCCATTGAGTACAAAATCGAAGCATATCGATTTATAAGCGATAATAGGTACGACGCAATCGATCATCGCCTCACTCGAAAGCTGAACTAATGGTTTGCTTTAATGAGAATGTCAGCGAGTTTGGAATTTTTACATACTTCTAATGTGGCAATGAACCCTTGGGTTACACGATAACTTCGTTTGGTAAGTAATTATATGAAATTAATTGCACCATTGCATTAATTTTAGGTTACCTATTCCAAAAATCGACAAAAGTATATTTGTTTTTAGGGCTCTTTTGTGGGATCTACATTCTGAAACTTTATATTGATTTTAAATTCAAATTACTACTACATTGTCAGGGGGGCGGGGGGAGAGGCATCTTAAGGGTCGTGACCCCCCGTGAATTTGACGTGTAGAGTGGATCTACACGTCAAATTGAAAAACCTCCTAAAAACAGACATTTTTTATGAATTATTAGTTTCTGCTTAAAACGTTCGAGACGAAACGAGACTGACTATGAATAGATTCATTTGTTTTGTGATTCCTGTTTATAGTGCAAGTTATTTTGTCGTCGTCGGAGAGGGCTCTGTGACCCTCCACAAAGACCTTGGCTGCGACCGCATTTGATCTACATATATCCTACCACCTGATCTACGTATATCATACATTTGTACCGATCACAAAACTACAGAGGGTTATTTCAAAGTATTTATCTAATATTAAAGTATTTATCTATTAATAAGTACTAGTTTCACAAAACTTATCCCACTACAAATAAGCCTCAAATATGAATAATTTATTCGTGCCGCCATCTTTCCCGCCCGTCGGTTTACTTAGCAGCTGTTATCTATCAATAATAAATATTAAGTAGTAACTGATACAGAGTTCAAGTGAAAGGTCTTGGGATCGAACTGACACATTCAAATAGCTACGTATTGAGTTTGCTGCCGTTGTTCCGACAAGGGCGCGAGTCAAATTAAGATCGGAAGCGAAGATAAGATTTATTTACGTCTATTGTGGTTAAAAATAGTTGGAAAATCTTTTAGCTACTGTATCCAAGAATCGATATCTGTAGAAATCTTCGTGAGTGTACCTAACCCGCCTTGATCAATTGTTCTTTACAGTAGGACAATAATAGGCTGATATGATTCATATTTAGGATATAACTAGTCAGTTTAGCTTAGACAATGTGCACGGTTGCCAGATGTTTCGTTGGGTCCATGTCTAGGGCCGGGACTAAATGACCTTATCAGAAACCAGCGATATCTTATCGGATCATTCTGATTCGAATCGGTTTCTTGATGCCTTGCACATCAAGCCACCTGTCAAATATCTTTGATCGTTTTTCAACTAAATTGCACAAGAATACGGTTCGTGTTCAATTGGGAAAATTTTACAGTTTGGGAAAGCTTGATGTGCTGGCGTCTGTACGCGATTGAAAATTCCTTATTTTCCCTTTTGTTTCTTGTCACCACATTGAACTTTGATTGATGATTGAATGATTGTTTTTTGAACATTGTACCTGATAGATATTATAATGCAAAGTATTTAATTACATAATTAAGTAGGCACTTGTATGTAAATAATATTACGATAACTATGATCTAATTTTGTTTCATAAACCTATTAGAGTGCATACAATTTATATATAAACAAAAGAGATAGCGCATGGTCTAGACATGAGTAATACAAAAGAAGGTTAGCATGTTTTGTTACACTGTTTAAATAAACAGAACTACTGAATGAGCCTGAAATTAAATCTAAATAGCCTAGAAGCCTCAATAGTTGACCATGGCAATAGTATTTCGTGCCTGAAATCAATAGTCAAGTACCAGAAATAAAAGCTTCAATTTAAGTAGTCAAATTACCGCGAAACTCTATTTCATAGACAAACATGGATAATATTTATCTTCAACTGGTAGGTAGTTTATTGTTTACGCAACGGTATCTCTGGTTTCGGTCTTTGATAGCGCTATTCATCATAATCTGCCTAGCCTTTCCCCAAATACGTTGGAGTCAGCTTCCCGTCTAACCGATTGCAGCTGAGTACCTGTATTTTACATGAAGCGACTGCCAATCTGATCTCCACAACCCATTTACTGGGCAATACGATATATTTTAGCTTAAGTAAGTTGGACCTACAAACTGATATAATAATAATACCAGCCTGTTACTGTCCCACTACAGGGTTAAGGCACGAGCATTAATCACCACGCTTGCTCAAAACTGGTTGGCAATTTCAAACTTATATTAATTACAAGTCCAGGTTTCCTCACGACGTTTTCCTTCACCGATGTTAGTGATGTCCAAGATAAACTTAGAAAGTCTGATATGATTAGTTTAAAAATCGCCATATCTCATGCCTATATAACAGCACAATCAACAAGATAGTAACGGCGTTTACACGACTTTTGAACTATTATTTCTTGCACAAGATATCTACGAAAGAAGTAATGATATCAATCCGTCAATGTAAATCAGACCGCGCCAACGCCGACCACTTCGAGGAGAAGCCATAAAAAAGCCTCTTGATAACGATAGCGCTCTCCAACACGCTAGGCATAAACTACCAACATAAATTGAGTTCTCAACATTCACTACTACCAAGGTCAATGCTGCCCAACTATAGATTACTTCGACTAGTAATTACTTTAGTAACTTTGTATTAACAGTAGCTCACGCGTAACTGAACCAGTATAAGCTGGCCTTAGATTCTATTAAAACTTAGTATTACGTTAGGCCAGCTCAAGGTATATATTATGTGTTATAACTGACATGCGCCCTACTGGTGCAAGTACTGCCAATTATAGGGTAACCTTAAGTATTATCGCGATTGAAAACCCTTCCCGAAATCCAAGGGGACTCTCGAGGGTTTACTGATAGCCAGGTAGGTAAGCTATCATCATCACTTCACATCGGGTGTTGTAATACTTGTAATGAAACGCTCATCATCACCACCCTGCCCTTGTCTCAATTTATTTGGGGTCGGCGCAGCATGCCTTCTTCTTCCATACATATTTGCCCTTATCTTAATAGTTAACTCCATCCTAGGCATATCATCTTTAATGCAATCCATTCATCATTTCTTTGGTTTTCCTCTACTCTTGTATCTTCCTCTTCTACAAAATAATCCTCATTCCACCGCTACAGGCCAACATGTAAAATTAAAAACAACTAATGACCAACCATCACTGATTTTAATGCAATGGCAGAAGTTTCTTATCAATCTAATCATACATCAGTTCTCGACGACACGGTTGGCGCAGTGGCTGAGCGATCGACTGCTGCGCCGCGTGACGCGGGTTCGATTCCCACACGGAACCAATATTTGTGTGGCCTACAGATAGCTGTTCCGGGTCTGTCTGTTTGTGTATGTGAGTTTGAATGTTTGTAAACGCAACCACGATACAGGAGAAATTCCTAGTGTGGGGCAAAGTTAAAAAAAATAAAAAACTTGAGAGGTGTCAAGGGACACCCGGATGGAACGAAGTTCATTTCGATTAATTAATGAAGGAATTGTAATAAAATTTTATTTTAACCATAAATAAATGAAAATATAATTAATTATTATTTTTTTATAATATTTAAAGTTAATATTAATTGATTATTATTTTAATAACCGTCGGGACACCACACTGTTCAATGCGAAATAGAAAGACGAAACGAAAATAACTGGCTTGCTTTCTATGAGAGAGAGAGAGAGAGAGAGAGAAACACGCGCACGCCGCACGGCTTACAACTATAGCAAAAAGTGTCCTTACAACTTTTTGTCTTAAGTTTTTCTGTCTAGCCCCGTTTCGCAACGCGCGATAAGGAACTTCGTTCCAAAAATGTTCTATACGAATACTATGAGACTTCTAATACAAAAGGTACATGGCATACATTTTGCAATGACCATGATAGCTCCTAAGTGACCATGATGACATCATACAAAAGGTAATTCTAACTTCTCAGCAGTAACAAAAACTTATGTACTTATCTAGTTGACAAGCAATCCCGCCATTTATCGTTTACTTGGCAATCAATAAGTTGTTAGGTGCCTATTAGTTACGTAAAGGTCAAGTCGAGTGCGAACGTTAACGTAACAGAAATAACTAGTAACGTATGCTGACAAAGTACTGACTGTAAGGCAGCACCATACACCACCGGGTCTGCTGATATATATTATCTTTTAGCTATGTCCGAAACTTTGTCTGCATGTACTTTAAAAAGATACAGGTTTTCATTATTTTGCGCGGAACCCTAATTTATTTTCTAAAATAAAAGTAAGTTACTTCTTAAATCTTAACACATCAATCGAAACTTTCGTCAAAATCGGTCAAGCCGTTTCGGAGATTACCTCAAACAAACAAACACAAAAAATTAAAAAGATGATTTTTTGTTTTTCTACCGCGTACCTATACTTTAATATGCAAATAGTGAAAAGCTGTTATTTTAACATTACAAACAGTAGAATTTTATTTTATCATATAGATTACGTGTAAGTACTGTGGGTACTGCGTCACTACATCTTTACACTAGCGCGTCCAAAACAAATCTGCTACACCTTAAACAATTGACACGTTCTATATTTCAAACGATTCTAAAATCACTCAAGTGTCAAAATCCAGCCAGCCCTAATATTCTGCAAGTTACATTCATCTTAAAATCTTCTCAGTACCGTCTTACGTTAGACTGGAGACTTATTTATAGACTGAACAAAACCCTTCATCCATCCTGGGTTTATGAACTACCCAATCCGTTTGTTGGAAGTAGTGATTGTGGTTTTTTTTTTGTTTTTTTGAAAAAACGTTGCGCTTGCGCCACACTAGTAATTTCTCCTGTATCGTGGGTGCGTTTACAAACATTTAAACTCGCATACACAAACAGCCAGACCCGGAACAACTACCTGTAGGTCATACAAATATTTGTTCCGTGCGGGGATCGAACCCACAACACGCGGCGCAGCTGCCGATGGCTCAGCCACTGCGCCAACCGTGTCGTCGTATTGTAAAATAATTCCTTCCGGTTATGTGATAATAACCTTGTCAACATAAAGGCGAAGAAAATTAAAAATATTGGGGACTTAGAATTACTAAGAGCAATTTATTTTTTGGAAACATGTATCAGAATACTATTTATTGCAAAACTTACAGTTGATGATTACATGATGAGCTACAAAGTGTGTTACAATGGGCGGTTTTATCGCTAAAAGCGATCTCTTACAGACAACCTTTGGACTTGATAGAGAAGGAGAAAAGATATGTTGTAGTAGTTTGTGGTGTATTATTAACACCTTAACTGCCAGTAAACGAGACGCAATAGAAAATGTATTGTTTGTCGGTCACTTGGCGTTTAAGGTGTTAAAATATATACATTACATAACTATTTTAATACATATATTATAATACATAAAGTATAAATATGAAATAAAATAGAACATTGGTACTTACTGTCATGCAAAGCAAAGAACTGTAATATTATGTATTTTTTATTAAGAGTTAGACTACACATACCTACGAGAGAATGATCATAAATTATTAGAATTTATGTAAGTGTAACTATTGTCTTACAAATGGTTGAGATAGTTAAAATCAATTGTGTTAAATAAGTAAATGATTTCTATTGAATCGTCAATTTATCTCATAATATTGACTGAACTTTGTACTACTTCTAATAAGTAGGTACGTAGTTAGAATTGTTGTTAGCCTTTTATTGCTCCTACGGTCATAAGGACTGTGTCTTGTATAACTAGTTACGAAAGCAACAGCTGGCAATAATCGAATGATAGCAAAACTGAACTCTCTTGTGCAAAAGCGGTGTTCTTCAGAATACGAAGAAATTGCATAGTCTTGAATCATGATATTAATCTATACCCCATACCGACTCTTTACCGCATTGAACATACTAGGTCTATGTTCAAAATAAAACATAGGACCTATAGGTTAGTACCAAATCCATATTCAATTGGAAAACGGTAGATTACGTCAGCGAGTCGACCCCAGCAGCGAAGCGGCGCGGCGGATCGACTTCCGGGACAAAGGTTCGATTTCCGCACCGGGCATAAGAGAGCGGAGCATTGAAACTAAGTTAAGCCTACCGGTAATATCTAGTGACAACCGAAGTCTGTGTTTACCGATAAATAGCTACAGAACTTGCCAAAGCGTTTTTTATCTCGAGTGAATGGGTTAGTTCTAGACAACCATACGCCATCTTAGAACACATCTTCATCTTCTGACTATCAGGTGTAATAGTGGGTAAACGTGAGCTATTTAATAATAAAAATAAAACATAGACAGGTAATATACGTAGAGGGCAAAGAGAACGCAACCCAGGGCCAGGAATCCGATACCACGTTCGTAAATGAACGTATAACGATTTCGACTAATAGATATACCTACCGAACCAAATTGAAATATCCTATAATAGGGATGACGCCTTGGTAACAAAAAAATATATGAAGTCTGTCAGTCAGATAGTAAAAAATATTAGACTAGAATTTTTTGTTTTGTCATATTAATCAAAATGACTTAGATAAAACGCATTATAGTTGGGAGTGGGGGCTCATTACGTCACAGATCAGTATGAAATCTACATAGGCGTGACCTCATGCCATCCTTTAACTCAAAGTATCGCATAAAAAAATCGTGTTCAATATGATTTAATAATGTACTTGACATCAAAAAATACTTTTTAACCATCATCCCTATTACAATGGATGTGGTCTTCCTCATTAAAGGAAACGCTTAGAAGGAGGAAACATAAGTTCAGTATCAGGGCGTAAATAAGACAGATCGAACTTTAGAAGGTATCTGTAGCACATTTATAAGACGTATCAGATAAAAATAACTGTTTTTTATGGTATAAACATTGATCAAAGTGAGTTGGCGGTTTCAGACATATTAATTACAAGCCCAGGTTTCCTTACGATGTTTTCCTTCACCGATGTTAGTATGTCCAAGATAAAATATGCTTGGATAAAATCTTTAATGATTATCCCATAAATCCTTGAACCTATTCAGACATTGGTCCATAAGGTAATCCAAACTTCAGATTAAAATATAAAATATATTTAAAACATTCTTCCTAAATCGTTGGCAAGATACGAATATACTCGTAAAGCTGTGTAAGATATCTTTGTAAGAACACTGTGACAGTTCTGGAAATAAGCCAAGTACATAACATGTCGCTGTTTAGCCCCAAACTGCTGTATTGTATGTGAAGAAAAAAGAAAGAGGAAGTCTTGGAAGTAGGGATAACATAGTACGTAATTTATTTCTAGTCGTAGGAGCTCTATTTGAATCTGTGGAATTATGTTAGCCTAACTAAGTTAAGGAATGAAAAACAACACTATAAATATAAATTAAACAAGAACTAGTTTAGAGTAGGAGAGATAAAAGGACCGAAAATAATATATAGTACTAAAACATATTAAAAACAAAACACATCGACAGGTACTACATTTGAAATCTTTAAATAAGATTCAAGGCTAATTCTAAATCACGAGTCACGACAGAGAAAAATAAACAACGAAAGCTTTTGACAAACATGTAAATTCCGGTAAACCTAAGTGCCTACTTGAAAAAGTCAGCTACTAATGATAACTTTATTACACTAAGTCGGTACTTAAGGCCGTATGCCCTTAAAACCTGACACTCCGAAAAAAAGGTCAAAACAAAAAGTTGCCACTTTCCTATTCTAATTTCAAATAAGTACAGAAAAAAAATATCGTACCTCAAAGTTCGCGGGACTCAGCAGCACCAGCGCAGGTGAAGATCGCAGTACGACTGATAACAGTGGGCACATGTCACGCATATATCATAATAACAATCAATATCTACACATACACATAAACGACACTATTGCACATTAGACTTTATAATACTCGTAATTAACGGTAGAGTGATCTTAATTGGACTTCCGATAGCGGGTTTATATTTAGGTACTTCGGAGTTTAAAATGTTCTGACGTCAATGGGGGTCTGTGTGCCCATTAATAAATTAAGCTCATGTGTGTGCTTTTGCAAGTGCCATTTTTATTATCACACACGAGAATCTAATTGATAGCAGGCACATGACTTTTGTTGATTTGATTAAAGTTTAAACTGTCACTTTTGGGAACATTACCCAAGCAAACTCGTAGACTATCATTAGTGGAGAAAAAATAAAAGTCTATTAAGTGGCTAGGCACTTAAAGTGAAAGAATAATTAGTCCTATGAAAACGTAAAAGAATTCTTTAGAGAACTTGATTAGCACTTCTAAATTGATTTTCGCGCTCTAGCTAGCTGTAATTAAGTTAGAAAATTATTTAGAACGAGAACTTTTATAGGTACACCGTATTAGTTCTTGATTGGATGTTAAGTCTAACTTGTGGAGAAAGTTAGATTATTCGGAAAGAATATTATAACAAAAACGTAACGTAAAAAAATCAAGTTATTCTAATATATCATTTTTTAACCCCCGACGCAAAAACGACGGGGTGTTATAAGTTTGACGTGTCTGTGTTAGTGTGTGTGTTTCTGTGGCATCGTAGCTTCCGAACGGATGAACCGATTTTGATTTTGTTTTTGTTTGAAAGGTGAATTAGTCGCGATTGTTCTTAGCTATGCTTAATACAAAATCGATTTAGCCGGTCAAAGTTATCCGCATTTTACTCTTTGAATCTGGGCTTAAGGTATGGGGCAAGATAACGTGTCATAATTACCCGTTTCGATAGATTGTCGATTGAAGCGTGCAAACTACAAGGTATATCATATGTAGTTTAAAAAGCATTAAATAAAAATTAAATTAAAAAAACTCCGGCACAAAAACCTCTAAAAAGAAAAAAAATAGCATTGTACTAGCGTCAGGGAATCGCTAGGTAAATAAAATAAACTGCTGTAAACGTTGGCGATTCCCCGACGCGAGTACGAGGCTTATTTTTAACTTTTATTTTATTATAACTTGGCTGAAAATAAGGGTCATATTATATGCATCATATTAATATAGGTTCATTGAGCGATTGAGATACATTCGTCACGCATACAGCTGTTATTAATATCAGCTAAAAGTAGCTGGCAGCTATATAAATATACTTTAATTATATGTTAAATATACATTCCTAGCGTAAATAAACTGATAAGTAAATATTTTTAATTAATTGTCATAAGAATCTGGTTTATAGACGCCCCGATAAAAACAATACATCCGTTTGAATTCTTTTACAGGGACAGTGAAACTTCACAACATATTACTTGTCTCAACGACATCAACATCTGCCTACCCTTTTACCAACGATGTACCTAAATGTTACATGGTAAAGACAGTCAGTCATTCGGCCTTCTTACTACCTAAGCTTTAATCGATAAAAAATATTAGAACACTTACATTAACGTTTTAGATATCTCCGTCTGCACCGTTCAAAACAAATACGTCGATATAATATTTTAGTGGCACAGACAACACATAAGGTTATTAAAGGAGGACGTATATACCACAATGAACCGTTGCCACAGTTTCAAACCATCGCAAATTAACTAAACACGAGCAAAAATTTACATAAAAAATATAATTTATGTACACATCACATAAAACAGACACACAGTCAGGCAGAGTCCATATGTCAATATTCACAATAGCCAGCTAACGTTACAAGTTAGGTTTGAAAACAGTAGTGCCGCTCACAAAACGACCTGGTATTATGAACTAATGAGTTCCTATAGATTCGAAAAATACCAGAATATACACGCACATTCGTATACCTATGCAGTGTTTATAATACAAACGCCGTTTAAAGAATGATAATAATGTGTAAATAGGTAACTGCTTTATCAATGTTTCCGTGTGTGTGTGTGTGTGTGTGTGTGTACGTGGTGTGTACTGTGGACTTAAAAGATGACCTAAGTATCTACAATTATAATTGTTCAATTGTTTGTTATCTTGATTTTATTAATACCACTTTAGGTTTTAATCCGGCAGTTTAAAGTCCGTAGCTGATAAGAAGAGAAATATTATTCAAGGGCCAGCTAGTTTGGTAGACGAATTGGTGGTCACTGTTAGTTACGAAGTATAAACAAGAAGACTGCCCATCGCTTGAGCAAATACAAAATAACCTTCAAAAACAATAAAATTGTCCTTCACTTTGTTGAAGCTACTCAGACAACAAATGTTACTAATTAGTCACACAAGTAGTTTTTTAGCAAAAGGAGATCTAATTCGATCGTGTTCTACATAGATGAATCAAGGGCCACTTAGTTTGGTAGACAAATTTATGGTCGCCGTAAGTGGCTATTAGCAAACGGGAAGATTGCCCATCGCCTAGGTAAGAAGAAAAATCTTAAAAAAAAGTAAAACCTTAGTAGTGTTGCAGTTACTCAGAAGACAAGACGTATATTTACTAGTTATTATGAATCACAAGTAATTATTCAGATCTAATTCGACTTTGTTCCACATAGATGAATGTATGTAAAACCAGTTCATTTAGCATCGCAATAAAAACAATCCGACCTCCATTAAATGCATGCAGCGTTATAAATAACGAACATTAAGCGTGTCTATCAATATTTTTAATGCATCCTGCAATTACAATGACTAGGGTAATATTTCAACCGAATAGGTCTTTATGTGCCGTTTCGTGCTACCCAGTAAATGGGTTGTGGAGGTCAGATAGACAGTCGCTCCATGTTAAATACTGGTACCTATTCATCTGTATCCGGTTAGACTGGAAGCTGACCCCAACATAGTTGGGAAACAGCTAGGTAAATGTCAGGCCTGTACGTGCAAGAATGATGTATTCGGTCTAAGTATAAATAACCAAATATACGCTTGGAGTAGTAGATCCTTTACCCTACTACAGAAAAGGCCAAAAGGAGGATTATATTTTTGCCGTTTGTACGAACTATATTAAAGTTTTTTTAATATTTTAATTGTTTTGTTTCGAGTCGTACCTACTGAACTCGACTAGTGGAGAAGTTAGAGAGGAGTTTGGAGAGAGAGGAGCGATACAAGACGTGTTAGGTGAGTAAGGTAACAAGAGGATTTTGCTGATAACTCAAAGGCTAAAATTACTTGTAAGTATGTATACGTTTTACTAAGGTCGACTGATTGTAAGAGTTCAATATAGCTGAATCGATTAGGCAATGTAGATTTTACTGGTATTAAATTTTGTGAGGCATAATGAAATACTGAAAGGTACGGACAAGAGCATGTGATGTTCTATGTCTGTATACCCAGCAGGACCCTACGTTAAATTCGATTGGAAGTTAAATGTTAACGTGCGTAGTATTTAGTACCTTCGGAATGGTAAGTAAAAAACTACTACATGCTATGCACGTCAACATAATGCTGGGTATATACATTGTTGTGCTTTGACAAGTCTCGAAGTTCTACCCCATTTTGCTACCAAAAATGTGTCTTAACATGAACAGAAAAACCATTTAAGACTTCATTCGACTTGGGAATTTCATTCGGAACCATTAAGGCATCTGACCTAATAGCCATCTGTGGCAAAACTGGTAAAGTATGCGCTAACGATGCGGGTTTTGGAACAAGTACATGAGCGGTCCCATCTGGCTTTACTAGAAGCTGACTCATTTTAGAAAATAAGCTAACTCGGACCATTTTATTGAATCGTACTTAGGTTAGGTATTTACCTTTTTAAAAGAAAAAAAACGGGGGAGGAAAACAGGGCTTGATTTTTTACCAACGCCATTAAAACCTTGTCGCATTTAGCCTGTAAATTTTCCGGTAGGCTACGCCTACCTCGGACCTTAGAATATGGACACGAACATATGCCACAAGATAGGAGTAGCTCTCTATATTTTCTATATATAGTTTTCTTAGGTATCTGTTTATCATATCGCTTTTTAAAATATTTGTTTCCAGCAGCAGTTTCCTCGTGAGTCATTGCAGTGCTCGCTTAGCAATGCATTTAGTTTACGTTTATATTCGTTCGTCATCGAGTTATGAATGCTGCAACCAAGTGGCTGGGAATATTCTCACGGCTTGTTAAGACAATAGTTTTCTCGCCCGTTTGTTTGTGAGTATTAGAAATATCTCAGGATTTTCAGGTATCTACTAACTAAAGTAGGGGCTAGTTTCCTTAAAGAAAGTGCCAGGCTGTGAAATTACTTTATTTTTGTTTCCTTGCACAACGTAGCTCTGGTCGCAAAAGGTTTGTGGATGCGATGTCTTGTATGTGCAAGTCCTCGCCTTCGCTAACCACATCACACCAGACCACAAGACTGTGAAAGACGCGTGTGAGGGAGGAATACGAGCGATGAATGCATGGGAGCGATGTGTGTGGCTTATCTCAAGTCGCTTGGTTTGTGCGCTTTACACCGCTTCGTCGCACAGCTGTCTGCTACGCATCCACGCACCACCAATCTTTGGTGAGAGAGTCACAACGTTTTACAGCTCTGCTCGGACATTTTTGCACATACGTAATTTATTATTAACCGTTTTCAAAAAACGAGGAAGGAGATTCTATATTGGACTGTTTGTTTTTTCTGTATGTTCACCGATTTCTCCGGTAATTGCGAACAAATTTTGAAAATTCTTTTAGTTATTTATATTTAGTTTGAAAGAGGATACTCTCGAGGTGTTCCCATTGTCAAATTAGGATCTGATGATGGGAACCTGGAGCAATCGAGAAATCTTCAAATATTATAGGCCCACCTAAAGCGATTCGGGTAAAGTAACTTGTACATTTGCTCTCGGAAATCACCATTTAGTGAAGTGGAACTGATGATGAAGCCCACAGATGACCAAAAGAACTACTTACTAACAAGTATTTCACGGGTCGCGATTCGATTACTTTAGTAAGTATGGTTGCTAAGCAATTTATGCTCGTTGAGTATGGTAAAGTGGAGCTGATGGTAAAGTACCAGAACTCCTCAACAATGAATGCACGAGAATCGAGAAAAGCAAAATTTTATAAAATTTGATTTTGGAAAAAAATATATTTCTATCTTGTTATGCATTTTGTTTAGGTAGGTATCTCTTGTAAGTAACGTTTCAGGTGTTTAACAAAATTCTTATTGTAATTAGAATGTAACATCGCTTTCCAACGTTCATAACAGACACGGTAGATGGCACTAGTGGTCGGTGAACAATACCTACACAGGCTACACATAACAAGGCCCACGTGTTTCTCAGGATAATAAGTGACAAGATCCCACGCAGATAACTTCTCAAAGAAAGGTCAAACTTTGCTTAAGCAAAACAAACTTCGTATTCCGATGTCTAAGTAGGGCAATGGGTTTATGTGCCATCGTTGTCTCCAATATATTTTTATTTGTCATTGGATGGTCATATTGATGTTTTTATGTAATGTGTAGACGCTTCTATGTAACTTTCTTTATACACTTTCCTACTATTTTTATGTATACTATAATATAACACAATACGTTTAGTTATACATGGGTGCTTAGGGATGTTGGCGTTTCATATTCAGACACGCATATTAAGTGTGATAATACAAAACTATTTTCCCTGAATCGATTTTATATACTCGTATAATCAGCATTTACTGTAACTGTTTACTATAAAATCAATGGACAATAACAACGGCGACGGTACGATAATCTTTTTTCTTTATTCGATATTCTTTTATTCACAGGAAATGGAACTATTAAATTCACGTCCAACCTTAATAATTATATACAATTCCAATGCCCACTGCATTGGAATGGATTGAAAATAATCAAATTAAATCGTTGCATATGCAAGTAGGTTGTAGAGCTTAAAGGTCGAAGAAGGTAGAAGGTACCTTGTGCATAAGTAGAAACAGCAATCAAACTTATCGATCGCACGTGTGGTTTTGCTACGAATGAGGAACCTTTCGCTTTCTGGAAATCATATTCGTTGCGGTAAGTAATTGATTTTAGATAGAGAATATTGCTATGGCCGTTCTATGAAATAGGTGTCGTTGAGTCTTCAAAGGATGCACGCGAAGCGAAAAGTTATAACTGAGCCTTCCCGATAATAATGGCAATTCCTTAACATGGGAAATATGTCTGCCAAGCCAAAATAAATTGGTGGCTAAATCTAATATAGTGCTTTAATTTCATTGCTATGAGCAATCCCCATTTCAAGTGAAGAATTGGCAATAATGCCCCAGAATTACAATTTTCAGCGAGTTGCCACGTACCAATTCGCATACCAACCATGACCTTATTTTAATCCAATATACATAGCTGGTGGGTAATGGGTAGGTATTTCCATTTGTTTTCTGATTTCCTGCTTCCTGTCTTATTCGTTTTTGGTACTTTATGTTTTAGACTTTGAACTAATGAAATGTTTCAGTTAATTTAAAACTGATCCCACGTGGACCGAACGAATGCCTGAAAAGCTTAAATACTTAACAGAAAAGTACGTTTAGATAATAGTACCTATCTGTGAGTTTCAATGATCCTTTCCGTATCCGTATAAAGTTTACTCCGCACAGAGATGCTTCCCGCAAACTACCAATTTAAAAAAAAAAAAACATACGAGCAACACTGCCGTAAAATTTAGTCCATACAAAATTAAAAAAAGGAATGTTTTGTCATAACTTCATAAGTGACACGTGCCAATCGTATTATACCAAAGCCAAGCGAGCAACTGAATCGTAACAGGAAAACCTTTCTTATTGAATATTGACAAAACTGAAAACTCACACTTCCCGTTCATTGTTAAATACCTGTGATTTTTTTTGTTATGTTAACGACTTTACTGCCGCCATTAATTAGGTAGGTACCTACTTTGATTTATTTTTATCCGCACTCGGAAAATAAACAAGAGAAATGCTTCTATCTGAGATGATTCATGATTGTGGGTTTTCGTAATGAATAGTGAAAATGTTTACTTTATGCATACATAAAGTTAACATTTTTAAAGAAATAGGTACCTACCTCATAAGGTAGGTATCTATTTCTTTCATTTATATGTAACAAAATATTCGATACATTTAATAGTCATCGGTAATTGGGAGGTCATTGATTTGATATGTTCTTGACATTCGTTAAACGCTGTTTAATTAGTTAACGATTGTTTTTTCTTAAATTGGAACAGTAAACACAGTTATGTTGGAATCCATTTCAACCTCTACCTTCACGTAAATCGATAAACTTGTTATACTGGCTAGTTAGAAAATAGAATTCCAATTTATCGATTCTAAAATGAAAGTTATTTTTCTTTTTGGCCACTCATTTATTGTTGGTAATACTGATGAAATCATGTTGTAATCCATGAATGTTGTATGGTTGTTATCAACTCAGGTGCCTGTGTTCAGAGCCGAAATGTAGGTAGGTTTATCTGTAGACTGACGAAATTCTTAAACGATTCTTGACATGATAACGACTTACTTCACATCGATTCCAATATGAATTTTAAGCGATGATGATGATGCATGATATCCATTCTTAGTTGAAAACAATGGTGTGTATACTTTTATTTAAGTTTGTAAACAGCAAGATGATGTTGATCGATATTAATGAGACATGTGTGGTAGGTACGTTGTTTATCTTAAAACAGGGCCACTTTCTAAATGAAACTTTGGAATGATTAATGCGTGGTGTGCAAACCTTTTAACTTCGTTTTTTTATTACATTTATTACCCACCTATACATAAGCCGGAGAGAGCAGCAACAGCATTGACGATAAGGACAAGTTAGCGCAATTCGAAATGTATTTCCATTCATCACCTGATAGCAGTCACAATGTAAACATTGAACTTATTACATAAATGACTGTATAATACCGCGGGCCGAGAGAGAAAATAGCCGAAAGAGACGGGTAGATTAGTAACACGTAAGTTGGTAAGAGAGGGGTATATTTGTGCTTGGCCCAAATTCGCGGTGTAGCAATGAGCCGCGGCGCGAAAGAGCGCGAGGCGAGTGGCGACGAGGATGTTGCGTCCGTCTCACATCGCTACCGAGTTGTGACTATGTACTTCTGACTATTCTATTCAGGCAGGGCAGCTGACGGGCTATTCTCAAGGCGCCTAAAATTAATGATGTCGTTGTTACTTATCGCAGACGTATGTATAAAAAAACTCCGAAATTTTAACACCATTATGTGTTACTTTGTTATTTGAACGGACTATCTGCTGGGGAGCGTTATTGTTAACGTTCGTTGGTTTTATTTGGAGGGTGACTCAAAACTAGACACCGCGTGACTTCACCATGGTATAATGGGGCATGGTTCACAGTGTTGTAACGGTTACTTTAGTTAATTTACAAGCGCAATAATTCACATGATTTTTGTAGTTATAAATCAAAAACATAATATAGGCGATATGTGTATTTAGAACTTAATCCTTAACCGACTTGAGCTATCAAAGGGAGTTCACCTCAACGACACGCTTCCGCGACGCCTTCCCCTCATGGTTGTCGAATAACCCTACTAACATCTGACGCAAACGAAAGAACCCAATAATCTATACTATAAGTACACAGCTGTTTATACGTATAGCTATCTACTACGTAGTGACGTCATTTCATTCAAGAAACGGGTTTCGCGAAAACTTCAATGAAATGCTTTAACGTAATTTAGCTGACGTATTTACCACATATTTACCACTATCGTACGTAGGTAATATACTCGTAGTCCTTGTGTAGGCTAATTAGAACTTTATCGGCACGCGGTATTTTTAGCGTGTATATTTCTGCACTAGATAATGCATACGTAATGTGTTACGTTATTAGAAATACCGATATCATTACGTGACTGTGTTGTCATAATAAGATCCGTCTGTAAACGGTAGATAATTAGGTAGCGGCATGTTATTAAAATCAGCTGTTCTATTATTTGTTAACTTATCGTGTTCAGTACTTATTTCAGTCAATATTTATGATATGAAAGTATTGTTCGTACTGGAGATTTATCTTTCATTTAAGGTTTTAAAATTGGTCGTGTCGCCGGTAGGCTCCCATAGAGTATTGATTTTGTGTCACAGTCAGGCAAAACCTGCCATGTACTTATGAGTGGCTACAAGGTAAAAAAAAAACATTCCCATCTTTTTTTTAAAGGGTAGGCTGGGACTGTGACATGTATTTTTTGGAAGCATTTTTATAACGAAGTAGGAAAAGCGAAAAGTTCCTTTTATATTAACTTTATAAATGTAAGTAACAAGACATTTTTTTTGTATTAAGTTTCTTTTCCGGTGTTTTATTGAGTCCATTTGTAATTTATCGAAGATACCATAACCTAATCACCTTTTACAAAATGTTGCATTTACCGAATGCAGGGTCGTAAGAGCTTTCCTGGTACTACGCCATGCATCAGCTCCACTTCATCATACGCATTAAGACGACCATAATAATTTGCTTAGCAACCATATTAATAATAATTAAAGAAATCAACCGCAACCCATGACATACTTATTCTTGAGTAGTTCAGGTGGCCACTGGGTGACTTCACCAAATGGCGCTTTTCAAGAGCAAATTCAGGAGTTACTATAAAAAAACCCAAATCGCTATCGTTGTGCCGCATTATTTGAAGAGTTCCCTCGATTTCTCCATGATCCCCTCATCAGCTTCTGACTTGCAGACAAAGGGACCACTTCGAGACTATACTCTTTCAAACAAAAAGAAAACGTTTCAAAATCCGTTCGCAATTCACCGTTAAATCGGTGAACATACCTACATAAAAAAAAATACATATAGTCGAACATAGAACCTCTTCCTTTTTGAAGTCGGTTAAAACGGGAATGGTTTTGGTGATGATTGGTAATAAAATTCACTTTAACCGTTGTCATAACTCCGCTCATTAGTATTTTAAAGCCCTTAGGAGATAATCACTACCCCACATATTTCAGAAATGATCAGAATGTTGAGCACAAGCCGACATAACTATTGTAACAACATCATGTCTCGCTTGTTAAAATTTAGATGACAGATTTGGGGCCGCCGAGGCCCTTAACGTGTAATCCCTGCCGCCCCCTCATAGATACAACCCTAGCTATCATTTTACAATGCGCCCCTAGCCCCTACCTCTAACTCTACCTACCAACCTACCTACCTGGTTATAAGACCAACAATGTTGTTATCTTAATTGGGCTCCAGCAATTATTACATTATTCTCGTTCCTAAAATGAAAACATTGTAGAAGCATGATTGAGGGGTTCGTTACAAAGTGAACTAAATTGTTTAATAAAACTTTTTATAATATTGACTAGTTTAATTTGTTCGTCCAATCACTGTTCCTAACTCTTTAATATACGTTAAGCTAGAATATACAGTAGCGGCTGACATGAAATGCACCAAGATCATTGGCCAAGGCAATGCACCTCGGTGAGTAGCTAAGAAATTATGTAACTGTCTAGAAACTGCCATTTTTAGCTCGATTGTATTTCAAAATAAAAATATAAATAGCATATGAAGCTTGCCTTCTGTGCTTCAGAGCTTCGAATCCGTCACGGTTGTCATAAACCTGCTATAGTATTCAGGGTTGGGCAGTATTTGAATTACTTGTAATTAAAATACAAATACGTATTTGGTATTTGTATTTCAATTACTTGCTTAAAATGTAGTTTGTAATTCGTTTTTCAAATACCTGACGCCGAGATATTTTGTAGTTAGTATTTCAAATACTGTTGGCTTTAAAACACTTTTATCCTTCATTTAGCGACCTTATTAATTATAATTAAGCAGGTTTTATTCATTATCCAACAAGTAGCGGGTTTTCTGACAGTACATTTTAAAATCTAGTGTTCATTTAAGAAAACTGACTGTTTTACTGATTAATCTTCTTTTACTAGATTACTTTTTATTCTTAATAGTATTTTAAAATTAAAATAGCTAAATACTGTATTTGTACTTTAAGATATTTTGTATATCGTTTTTAAAAACTTGCGAGTTATTATTTTTTTATTTATTTATTTCAATTAATGTATTTTGCTCAGCAGTAACCTACTACGACCCAAAAAGGACAACGGGTCTGACCAAAGATATAGATGCTTTTTAGGAATAAGGTTGCTGAGATCAAATAACGTACGTAAAATCATCATCATCTGCTTAGCCTTTCCCTACTATGTCGGGGTCGAATTCCAGTCTAACCGGAATCCGGTAAAGTACCAGCTAAAATACCAGTATTTTACATAGAGCGACTAAAATCGAAGCAAAATATCAGCTGATATTTAATGACATCAGCTGGTTAGACTGGAAGCCGATCCCAGAATTAAAGTCTAGGTCGATTGCCCAACGTTGTGCAACTGGGTCGCTCAAGTAGACACTTAGGTAGGTACTGCCTTGTTATGTACCCTGATAATGCAGATCGAGCAGTTAAAACATTAAGATTCCTTAGCGTAGGACTGGGAATACAAAAAATAAATTCAATTATGTATATAAATATATATTACATAAGTAAATGTATTAAATATGTAGTTTCCAGCTGTAAGTAAATTAATTAACGTAGACAAAACAAACGCGACCAATTGGCAATTAGAGCGTTGAAAACAGGACAAAGTAGAAAAGACTGTGCCGGAGGGCGCATTCTGGTAGAAGGCGGGACACGCCAGACAGAAAACGAATAATCAAGGTTTTATGAGATTCGCTTAATACCCCCCCTCTTTAGAAAAAATCTAGCGGTTCCGAGTGCGCTGTAGTTAAAATACCTAATTACGAAATGGCTTTTACCCAAAACATTGTTTAGTACCCGAGGGACAGAGGCCTTTCATATATTTTGACAGATGGTGCCTAACAGGCTTTATAACTTTGGGTACCTGTGCCTCAGGTACCGAAACCAAATGCCAGACTTGCTCAGAGAGAGCGCATCGTTAAAGGTACCTATGTCCATTGTATGCTTATACACATAGCGGACTGAATGTTAATCTAAATTCTACCCGATTTCACTGTCGTAATATTTCAGTCACATACTTTAAGCACTAAAATAAAAAAGAATGTGCCGGGCGTCGATTTGCTTATCATATTTAAATAAAGCCGATTACTGCCAAAGAAACGAGCTTTGGAATTCAGTCCGCCAATTTATCGTGTTCTTTTTTTATGAGTCTGATACTGTTACGCATGTCCATACAGCCTGTATCAAATTCTTATTTGTTGGGTTCGATGACAATATTATATGGAAGAAAAAAATACACGTGCTTTTGTTTTTCATTGTTATTTGAATTAAGTATATCTACATCGACTACGAATCAGCAATATCTGTTTAGTCATGAATGTTTGACCAAATTAATTATCATAATTATTTTGCATTTATGTCCGTCATTCTTATTATGAGATCACTCTCAATGTAATTGTGTTGAAAGGAAAAGCATTCACACTCTTTTGGTAGTTATCTTCCGTTCAGGGATACTTGCATGGTTCCAACTTTAATAATCTGTTTGAATTTTCTGTTTATTACCTTGAAAACAAGTTTTAGTACCTATATTAAGTGTTATCTCTACCATAAATTTAATATAAGACAATACCTAATGTCATAAAAATAGGCATAATTCCAAACTACAAAATGTGATTGTTTTACCTTATTCCTTCAGCTAGAGTAGTATCAGGCTAAATATTATGCTTTATCGTGGTACTTACGTATCACTGAATATTGTTGCCCTGAGCTATTTGGAGTCGATAAGATAAAACTCCGGCGTTCACACTTTAATTTATCATGTTCATGCACAAACCAGTAAGTATTCGGTTTTGGATATTTTCAGTGTCATTTTTTACAATTTAAAATTCTCTGCGCATTCCAAAAATAATATAAAATTAGACGGTATTAATTATTTTTGTACAGTCAACCGCACATCAGTGGTAACAATTTGACATAGACAGCGCCTTAATTTCCAATCAGTAAGGGTGGTTTTCGTAGTGTAATTTTACTACTGATGTGCGGGACTGTACGTTAGTACAGCTGTCCACTGACAGATGGCGTTAGTAGTGTGTTGGTGGAGTACAAAGCGTATCGCGTGGTTACAAAAATATCTGGTTTCTCCGTATCGCGCCCGACCGCGCGAGCGGAGCACGTTGTGATTATCACAAGTCACAACTCACTGACCTTGGGGCAAAAAGGAGAAACAATTTTAATTCCAACTGCGGTGTTTTTCTTACTTGAGCATACTAATAAGGCGTTGTTCATTCTTAGAAACTTTGGTTCACAAATAAGCGTTTTTGATTACATGTTTTCGTAGTTTTGGTTCGGGTTTTTGTGGATTAAGTAAATTAGCTACATTAGTGCTTATTGTATTTTTTTGTTTAAAATTGTCCGTGCAATAACATGGATTTATGTCTGTGTTGTTGTGCATGTTTTCATAAATAATAAAAAAAAAATCGGTACTAAACTACTTAGGTACATTATTGCGGACTAAGGCTACCTACCTATTTGTTTACCTATACGTTTTTATATTTATAAGCGGTCTACTGCTATTATTATAATAATTTTGGCACGTAAACTCCACGCGCCATTTAGCAGCATTATAAGTATATTTTCGAATTAAATGATACCTATAATTCGACTCTCATATAAAAAGCAGATAAGATACATTCGAAAGTACGGGACGCAGTCAGTGATACATTTACGCGCGCTTTCCAGGAAGGCGGACAAGTGGGCTGTCAACATACCGCGCCGCACACTCGAGTGACGCACCCAATTTTAATTCCCGCTATTCAACAACTACCTTAAAACGGTAGTATGTATTATAGGTACATCGATATACGGTGTGTCATATATTATCTGTTTGATTTGTTCATTAGTCGCTTTTCAATGATATGACCCAAGTAAAAACAAACTGGCTTTTTGTTATTTTGACAATATTTCTGAAATAAGTACTTAATTATTTTTTAAATATTAAATTTAACTGCAAGTGGGCAGGCTAGTAGGTATAAAGTTTACGCACTACTGCAGTAGAACACTGAATGCAAATTACTGTATGAGTATGACTGGTAGCGGCAGTAGTTTTTCTTCGAAGTTTCGCATTGGTTCATTACTTGTAAATAGGTACGCTGTAAAACTGTTATTCATACATTTATTTCAAACCGTCAAGTTTGAGAGCGTATTCAAAATACACATTTGATAACTTCCAATTAACGTTGACGCATCAACAAAACATACAGTTTACCTATATCCTATAATACATAATATTTTCTACGTTATATTTTTACCAAATTCAACTTCAGTGATATGTGCCATTCGTTAATTTATTTGCGCACGTTGTATTTTCGGCCGGGCCCGGTCCCAGCAGGCAGCCAGTTCGGTTTTCGAATACAGACGCTATACAGTATAAACATAAAAAATTAAACCTCGCCGAACCCTCGCTCGGCGCGGCGGCGGCGGCGACGGGCGTTTGTTCCCTTCGTACTTTTTGTGCTCGCGGCCAAACCCTCGATCGCTCACTGCTTAGGGCCCGCATCCCTGCATTCAACTGGCACCCTATTGAAGCCATATTTTGTTCGTAATATCCCGTCGTTAAGAGCGACGATACTGTATTAACTTAAGGTCGTTGTGCGTTAAATAATACTGTGTTGTACAGTTTTGTTATCACGAATCTGAATGTCAAACGCTTTCCGTTTCATATTTTTGTTCTGAGAATTTTTTTGTTTGGAAATTGTTATTCTTTTGTTTTTAGAATTCGGTTTTCAACGCCTTATGATTCAATAAAAGGGTACCTAGGGTTATTGTATAGGTACAGTAAGCGTGTATTTTTTCCAGATACAATCGAACTAATTATTATTGCCCGAGACGCGATTGTTTATAATTTAGTTAGCCACGACTCGCGAGCCCGCGATCTGATTAATGGAATAATTGGATGTCATATCATGTGAAATTATCTCTTTCTATTAGTGAACATAATGCCTGTTTGTTCGTTCTACTTATAACACTTATAGCTATACTTACGTCTGTTATTTATGTTCACTAGACAGATACTTGGAACCGAAAATAAATAGATTTATTTACGGAGCTAACGATTCATTTACTATGAATTAAAAGCCACATGACTAGAGTTGTTATTGCCAAAAATAATGTTTTTTAGGGTTCCGTAATAAAACGGTAAAAAAGGAACAAAAGGTGCGATTTCGTCTAAGTATAATATACCTATATTTCTGTAACAGCTGCTTATTTCCGGAACTATTAATGTTATCGTTTTCAAATACATACTGGAATACTTATAACAATGCTTTCTTTAGTTACACATCAGATGGATGAATTAAAAATAATGTTTTTTAGTTGCAATAGGACCCGAAGTGAGCGATGGTAATTTCAAAGGGTATCTGGAATTACGCCATTTAATCATTAGAGTCATTATTAATCGTATTTTTAATGTTAATATTGCAGGAAATATAAAACGATGCCTCCAACTAGCACAGATTTTTAGTTTAGAAAGGGAAAAGAACTTAGTTTTGCGACATAGCTGAGTAGTATGAAAACTGTGATACATTACCAAGGTATAGAACTCTCGACGAGTGAGCCCGACTCGCTCTTTGCGGGTCTTTTTAATGTGCAGTTAAATATTTTACCCGGTGCAAAATTGCAAAATGTTTTATGTTAACGCCAGCGGGATATATACGCCATGCAACCATTTAGAAGGGGACTTTGGAAGCAGTTGTCAGTAGAACATAGAGTCATAGACGGACAATCATCGGTTACTGTACCAGTTTTACAAAATGTGTGCTTTGACCATCGAAGTTTGAGCTAGTGGCCCAATCAGGCTGCGGCACTAGTGGCAGCAGCACCAGGAGATGACATCACACTGTCTCGGCTGTGCGCCGGCTGCTTACGGTTAACTTGAAGTCTGAAGCAGTTCATCTGTAATTTAATATTTTAAAAATGATTTAATTTCAATAATTTATACATATTTATTGGGCAGTGGATTGGCCCTCTTTTACAAGACTTAAACATAGCTAGCGTTGCTGTTCTATTTTTTTTTCTTTTTTTTCCATGTTGGATGTGGTATGTTATAAGGGTTAAGCTTGTATCCTTTTCTTCCAAAAGCACTCGTTAATTCTAAACATTCTATTAGCCAGATTAATACGTCATCATAATTATTGTAAGCACCGCTATAGTGTGCTAATAACAAAACACTGCTGCGTTCCAATCTGATTGCCATGCCCAGTTATTATGCCAGAATCCTAAAAGTCTAATTCAGCCTTGATCACAGGCTACCTGGTAGGTCATATAAATGAAAGCATGTCCAGCGACCATCACATTCATGAACTTCTATGTACTTACGTCACCATTTAATGATATGACAAGGCCTCCTGAATTATAAAATGAGTACTCTCCATGTAGGTGTGACTATTGCTAT
The DNA here is from genome assembly GCA_905147745.2 of Phlogophora meticulosa. Lineage (NCBI taxonomy): Eukaryota > Metazoa > Arthropoda > Insecta > Lepidoptera > Noctuidae > Phlogophora > Phlogophora meticulosa. Next base: position 6,844,186 of record LR990526.1, on the reverse strand, counting down.
ATTTTAAGTAACTTAGGTTTAGATAATAGGTTGGTATAGTCTGGTATATGTAGTAAGTAATCGATTTAAATACTTAGACCATGAATAGGACGTGCAAATAGACAGGGGTGAAAGTATACTTTGAATTACAATGTAGCTCAAGGGATCGTTGATGTTACGAAAACGACGAAACCGGGATTTTTATTTCTTCAATACTGTATTACTCAGCTTAGTGTTTGTGAAAGAAACTGGGGCCATGAATCATCTCGACACCGTGTTTGACAAATGGAGAGTCAAAATGTTACGAAGTAAAATGATTAGATCTTAATTTTTAAATCCTCCGGAAACTGTGTGATACATTTCTGCCTTTAGAATTTGTTATATGACCAAAATGTTTTTAGTACCACGTATAAAAAACAAAAGAGTAAGCAAGGATCTTCTTCGTCAAAATGAGCTGAATTAGTTCATAGAATAGAGATTGGAAAAAGAAAGAATGCTTATTTACAAAAAGAAGAACCAGAAAAGAGTAAGAAGAAATACATAATAAAATTAGTATAAAAAGTATAAAGGCCCCCTATAGTACTTGTACCATTTTGTGGAGACGGTTTGATTAAATATCTTAAACACTGCAAAGTCTAGATTCTTTCATGATTTTTCTACCCACACATGCGTCATAGTTTATTAGTACTATTTCTTTAGATATGGATAATGTCCCCAAGTTTATTTTTTAAATATATTGTTATTTGAATCTGCGTTGGGCGCACAGACGATGAGCAAGAACATTATAAGGGTATCGTAATACCTAAGTAGGAAACTCATCGCCAATCTCTAGTTTAATTTCCGTTTCCGTCGGCCTATTTAGGATAGTTTAATTAGATCTTAAGGAGGCACTTTTATCGACCATAGCTAGACATTCAAAACGTGGATTAGGAAGAGAAAGTACCTAGTTTTTTAGAGTTTTAAGTAAGCCAAATTGGAAGACTTCGAGAAGATTCCAGAAGGTTTTTGCAGACCTTGATACAACAGATATACATAAACATACAGAAAAGTGCAAGGATTAGTAACCCTATAATGTAGAGAAAGTTAGAAAGACGCTAAGCAAATATTCAATTATAAAAAAACCCCAACAATTCCCTAAAATACCTTTAAAAGAAAACATGAATTTGGCAACGGAAAACCCGCGAATTCATGCAATCCAAACGTTACACATCTAATCAATGAAATAAATAAAAGCGCAACATTATAACATTCTGTTTAATAAACAATAATACTCCTAAATTAAAGAGGAATCAGAGCACATGGCGATCTATCTTTCGAAACAACAAAGCCGATTGGTGTGACGTTCCACCCCGGTGATATGTACGTCCTACTACCTAAATGCCTTATGTACACCGCTAGTTACTACTTCATGACTACTCCGAGCTCAGTGTGTACTGCAATGCAACGGAAAATATGCGTGTTTACCAAAGTCGTTTCGGTAGAACGGTGTCGTGTGTTGCGTCACGTTTAAGGAAATTGATAGTGCGCCGAGGCCGACGTGACTAACATTATCGTGATTGTGCTCATTTTATGCTCAGTTTTTCAAATTTCAATTTGATATTGTAGTGTGGTGCAGTGATTTAACATTAAGATGGAATTTATTTTCTCTCATCCCGTTTCTCCCTGTGGGTGGAGGCCAGACAAATGTCCGACGTTCGACACGCCGTGCGACCGACATAACCTTGTGATGTCGAGTAAGTGTATTTTTTTGTTACAATCGTACTCAAACTGGTAAAATACCGGGAATGTTGAAGTAAATTGGAACATTGGCTCAATTTCGATAAAGTTTTATGCCAAATAATAGTTTAACAAGCATTAATGCAGACGAATTAAGCATATTTCGAATAATAATATCGAACGTCATTACGAGGTTCACTGTACAAGATGGCGGCGAGTGGGGAGGGCGCCCAGTTGGCCAGGTGCTGCCGCCGCGTCGAGTTCGGCGCTACAGCTAAACTAATACGCAGTGTTGTACATTTAGAACGTTCACAATGGCTACCGCGAAAGACACGTCTACTTTCTTTCTGGAGGCAGATGCAAAAGATTTTGACTGTGTTTTAAAGTTATACCCACAAGCGATTAAACTAAAAGCTGAACTGAAAACAAAGAAACCAGATGAGCTCATAAAATTGGACAATTGGTAAGTACGAACGCCTTTGAAAGGAGAAAATGCGGCCGTGGCGTGTCAATGAACTTGTATTGTGTGTGTATCCGTGCAAACTGATTTGATAGCTACCTCCCTCGCGGACTGCATCTCTAGTCCGCGGACGGCTCATTAAAACCACAGCGTCACGTGGGATCGATGTCAAATTGACACGATCGTTTTTCCTGAAGCCAGTGTGGGGGAAAATATCGCCGCGCTTAGGCGTTATAAAATGGTGGCTGTCCTTTACGTATCATGACTCGTTTTAATGCATTAAACTTTTTGTTTAGGATCGTCTGCTTGCTAATTCCACAGATTCCCTGACTACGAAACAGCCTTATAATGTGTACGATATGTTATTGCAAGTCTGACCAGCTTACTTTGCTAGATAAAATACAATGCCTTGTTGAGTACAAACTCACATCCGTTCAAAATGGTGACTTGCCTTTTAGTTTACTTATTTTTTATTATTAGTATTTCGACTAGTTTGGTATTTATTTGATACTATAGATATGATTACTAACTATCCTACATATTTCTAATATTTAAATGAATATATCTTTTGAATTATTGGCTTAACCAAGCACAATGAGTCATCGTGTAGGTACTTCAGTACGATCAACTTTTACGTAGCAGAAAGTTTGTCTTTCCAAAAGTTTTGTTAATTGTTTGTTAGTTTTATTATCAACATTGTAGAAGAGAAAGAGATTATTAAGGTAACTAATTACTAAAATATAAAATTATAACGTATTAATTATGAGTCAATAATTTACATTTTACGCACCCTACTCGCCAGGTGGAACACTATTTAGGGGGGAATATTTTACGATCCTGTAATAAACGACACGTCGCTACTTCTTAAATTAATAAACATTTTCGGAATAATCAAAGTATTTCGCATAATCTTGAGAGCTTTAATTTATTTAGAAATAATATGTTTCAGTCAGCATTCTTAAGAATATTAAAGCCGACTACTTGTGCGTTTGAGCTTACTCACCGTTCCAATTGTAATTCTCTTTGATATTAATGTAAATTCATTGCTCGTCTTTTAAAATAGCTAAGTATTCATAACATCTGAAGTTTATTTAAGGAGAATATAATAGGTAATAAAAATATATTTTAGAACACAAAATCTATCATTTGTGTAGTGAAACTAACTTTCTGGGAAATTTATTGTATTCCTTCTATAACTATAGAGGGGATTTAATTAATTTTTAATATAGGCGTGCATATGCACCTATTTACGTCTCTATTGAGCTGCATGAGTAATATTTTCTTTCTCTCTTAACATGTACCTATTTACTATACCGATTTATAAAAAATTGATTAAGTATTCTTTTATTAAGAGTTTTAAAGGATGCTACGATAACCAGACGACGCCTAATTAAAATATGTCTCATTACATTAGGCCCATCCTGGGCGTACTAGCATACTTTTTTACCAAGCGTTTTCCCATATGGCTCCCTATGAACATGTGCTAAACGAATACAGCAATATAACGGACCGTTTTTAGTAATTAGCATCTACTTTGTGTTCTTTGAATAACAAATTGTAACGTGACGTAAAATGTATAGCTTTCGTTCCTGCGGGTTGAATTTCAAAATAATTTTCGTCTTAAATGCCGTTCAATTATTAGATTTCGATAACTAAATCTTTGAGCCAGATGGGTGATTTATTTGGCTAGTATTTTTATTAAGTTGAACGCAACGAGCATGACCTGGTAATTTATGGTATTCTTACAGTCCTTCGTTCGTTTTATTTGCAGGTACCAGAATGAACTACCCAAAAAGATTAAATCCAGAGGCAAGGACGCGCACCTGGTGCACGAGGAGCTGGTACAACTCATGAAATGGAAACAAGCGGTCAGTACGAGTTTATTATATACTAATATCCGGACAAACCTGTTTATAACTATCGTTTTATTGATAATATATTAATGGTTGTGTCAGCTATGCACTGAGAAATAAATTAAGTGCAAAATAATTGTTTATCTATATCTGTATAAAATCTTCACAATGTTGAATCAACGTAATTTGCATCCTTAATTTCACTATGGATGCAGCATTGAATAAAAATATCCAGAAAATTAAGTTTTTTATTCAAATGAATACGTCAGTATTCATTTGAATAAAATACTTAATTTTTAGCCCATTCGCTTATGCTACTCAAGTACAAACGCCGCATATGTCAATCAAGCGGAAGAATAACTTATAAAATAGGTACAACCAAACATTTACAAAAGATTTATAAACACATTGAACACTTGCTACGCCAAACGACCTATTCAAACTTTAACAATGGCTTGAAGTTTTTGTATCTTCTTTACAGAGAGGAAGATTCTATCCACAATTATCATACCTGATAAAAGTAAACACGCCAAGGGCTGTCATGGCTGAGACGAAGAAGGCCTTCCGAAAGCTGCCTAACGTCGAGTCTGCAATGGCGGCGTTAAGTAATTTGAAGGGAGTGGGCACTGCCACGGCATCAGCGGTCCTCGCAGCCGCCAGCCCAGACATAGCACCATTCATGGCCGACGAATGCGTGCAGGCGATCCCCGAGATGGAAGGAAGCGACTACACTGCCAAGGAATACCTCAATTTTGTAACCCATATAAGGAAAGTCTGTGATAGGTTAAATAAGGTTAGTACACTCTTATATCTGTCTACACGATGCAGTTTTCTCCTTTTTTGGCAGAGGGCCCAAGTGCCCTTTTGTAATGTTTTGGCAGCGACTCTGTTCTAAAAGGTCCATGATTTTAAAGCACGTACCTCTGCACAACAATTTTGACTTTAATTAAAATGACCTTACTTATGTTGGAAACATGACAGGACGATGGAACGACTAGCGTTTCATGTCGAAAAATAAATTGAAATAAATACGCAAAACACTGCTGAAAAGGCTCATTAGCACAAGTTAATATTGTGAAACTATCCACTAATCGCGCTATCTTAAATGAATAAATACGGCATTAACTACCAACATTATTCTATAACTGGCGAAGTGTTCAACTTCAAATATCAAACTATCTTAGTTAACTAAATCTTATTAAAATTGAATCAGTAACAAACCTTAAAAACCAAACAGACAGGCAATTTTTTGGTTTTAAAACAAAATAAAGATACGTATACTATAAAAAGAAACATAGACGCAAAATAAACTTTTCTTAAACGAATGATTATATTCTAGGAACAAAACGGCTGTGGCAACAAGTTTTCCCCACACATGGTGGAGCTGGCGTTATGGACGCACCACATAGTTTCGGACCTGCAGCCCGAGCTTCTGGGCAAAGAACCCAGGACCGTGGTGCCAGCCAATGGGGGCTCGCCCCTGCCCAGTGACGAAAGCAATCTTGAACCACCCTCCACAAATGGCAACGGTGAGTATTGGAATAAAACCACGGGACTTCTATAGGATCAAGATAAAACCAAGCTAATAAAATGAGATATGTCAAATTGTCAAGATCTAAGCTTCTCAAAAATAGATATAAAAACCGCATAAAAAATAAACGGTTAAAAACGACTCTGTAGGGGTGGGCAGCGAAAGGGTTAAAACCCTTTCGCTGCCCAGTTCAAAAATACGATTTAACTTGTATGGCATAATGTTTATCCAATTACATAATGCGTAGGTACCTACATGATATGGGCATATTCACATCTCATCTATAGCTTTTTACATGTACGACTCGGGAACCGAGTTCTGGGACATGAACAAACTCTTATTCGAGCCAGGAGCCGGGTGCTGGGCACTAAAAGTGTTAAGGGCATGACCACATCAGGGTTTTAGGAAGTCCGTTCATTTTCTTTGTCTTATGACATGCTCGAAAATTTACATGATATTTTCACATATTTATCTAATTATATTTTATTCAGGGCAAAACATTAAAATCCCCAAAATAAACAAAACAAACATTGGTGAATTATGGTTCTCTGGAAAAAACACTCAAGGAAATTGTAGACCTTTTTAATACATAGCTAGACTTAGTATTATCGTATTGTAAGCACATTTTTATGTGTAAAGGCTCAATGAAGTAGGAAACTACCTACTGTACAGAATATTTGGCCCAGATTATAAGAATATGTAAAAAAAACATTTTTACTGAAGGATCCCATGGAAATGCTTATAATTGAAATACTACCTATTTGAAATAAATGTAAAAAAACAACGTATAAATAATATACGTTTGCAGTGAAATTGTGTTTTTTTAGTTCATGGAAAAAACTTCAAGTTAAAAAAATTCATGCATTGATACAGAAAACAGAAATTTACTTTAATTGCATTTATTTTGAACTTTAAATTTGTGTAGTTGATGTTTTTTCAGTCTAGTAACTCACCTGTCTTGTACTTAACCGGGACAACTTGAATTACAGTGCGGTTACGCCAAACCTGCGGAGGCCTACTCTCATTTCGAAGCCCGTTATTTTGATTAATCAAGTTCAACATTTTTCATCGAAATTGGAACAGTCTCTCTCTTTCATTAACCAAGTTGTTCTGAAAGTAACTTATAATAATAAAGGTTGAATTTACGGTTCCGATCAAGCTTTCTATCAACAAAACAAAAGGTGGAGGAAATCGTAATAAACGGAAGCAATTTATCATCAAAATCTTACTGAAATATGATCTGAAATGAGCTTGAACGTGTAAACACACAAAGACATAAACCAACATAAACACACCTCTTTTGTTTATGGTTTATAGGGGTGTTTTTATTATACACATTGTACGAATCCCCTCATGTATATTGTATAAAACTGATAAATTAAACGTCTATTATGTAAACAAAACGCGCTGGAAGCACTACATAAGGGCGTATTTACATTAAGCGATATCCCGCATACTAGCTAACGATGTCTATGATAACCGAATGCGGGGCCGACGGAGGAGTACGAGCCATAACGACCACGCTTTATGTTGTTGTCACTTTGCTAACCACAATCTACTAGGTAAACGAGACGTAAATATGTGCCATAGTTTCATTGTGATGTTAAATATTAGGTACGAATAATTGTTCCCACACAGTGGTTTATGTATGAAACGCTTCCGGCTTACTACTTCCCGAGTATTTGGACGCTCAAAATTTATGACGAGGTACAAATTATCATGATATCATAGATTTTCGTGTTTTTTACAGGAAAACTAATCACTGCCGACTCAGTGAACGAGGACACGACGACGTCGTGCACGGAGGACTCGATGGACGCCAAGGCCGCGTCACCAGCCACCCCCGCCACCCCCGCGTCCCCGTCCGACAACTCCGACTCCGCCTTCAGCACGCCGCGCGCCAAACGGTAACTAGAACCACTACACACTCTATAATTACATTGCATTGTTCCAACTAGAACCAGCCGATCGGTTTTTGTACACAGTTATTTCACCTTTTCCACTATAACTCATAACGAATAGGTAAACTCATTTGTTCCGTTTGTTCAATGCAGGCAAATGGAGGAGGCGAGCTCAGCAGAAGAGAACTCACTGGGTGACTCATCAGACGCGACCGCGCTACCTATCGCTAAGAAACTTCGAAAAGCTACACACTGACATTCGCGCACTCCCACCAAGCGACCCTCGTGCGCCTATAAATAGCTTTCTAGACTAAAATATTGTACCTAGGTAATTTATTTCTCAATTCCGATTAATTTTAACTTAGCGTTAAGTTTAAGAGTACCGGTCGATTTTGTAAGTTTTATAGGGTATCGATATTTGGGGCGCGCACCGAATGGTCGGCCGCGCCCGGGAGTATGAGATTGTACAATATTTCGATGTGAGTGTATCTTCGGAGTGGCCCACGAGGGGGCCTAGTGTTAGGTTTCGTTTGTAGGTAATCATTTTTAACGTTCGAACGTTCGCATCCAGCGTGACATTCCAATAATTGTAAAGTTTCGGCGGCGAGGGCGCAGGGCCGTCGCCGCGGAGAGATCCGGACCAGATGCCTTGACGAGGCCGCAAGGCCGCCATTCACACCATTGCCTTATGACACAGTCTGCCCGCAGAGTTTATATGCAACAAGATAATACAAAGGTCGTGTTACCCGGGCGCCGGGCACACGGGCCCACATGTAGTTTTTATTGAACAAATATAAGATATTAATTTTATAATTCGCATTTTTCATTTGTCCCAAATTAAACCCAAGTTTCCTTGCTTCAATAATTCTTTATTCACATGTACGCTTATTATATAACTACAACACAACTAAATCTTCCGTTACAGTGTAAACATACTCACAACAATGAATGCCTCAAAGGCTATTCTATTAAATTATCTTTAAAGTCTACTACACTGATACTTTCAACACAATTCTTAGACGCTATTGCACCAACACAATCACACACGCACGAGCCATAAAATGTTCGCTGCAACCGCAAAGTACGGTGGACAGCGTAGTTGAACCACGCAATGTTAATCAGGCGACCACATCCTGAATTGTACCAACATTCATTTATTCATTTTAACGTAGCTTTTCGTAATGTAATAGTTGAATTACGTCAGTTGGTCAGATTTAGGCCAATATTAGACCACAATAATCGATTCAAAATGTTCACACAATCGATATTGTTAGTGAGGGACTTCAACATCTTGCTGCAACTGCGGGTACAAGGTCGCTACTCTAGTTCCGGCCGTCATTCGTCCCGCGAAGTCCGGCCTGCGCGCCGGCCGCGGAGCGCCGAGCAATGCGTCCAGCACATTGCGCGGAGCCCACACGTCGCTGCCGTTGCTCGAGCCGCCATTACCCGCACCGACGGGTGACAGAGGCGAGTCTGTCGTTGCACGGATCACTGTAGCTCGAGATTCGCCTGTAATTATTAGATTAATAGGGATTAAAATGATTACTAATTTAATGGTAAGAGTTTTATTTACATAAAGAATGATTGGTTGCTGTGATAGCAATTGTAATCAAAAGTATGTGGGAGAATTTTGTGCAGCAGTGGAGCAATGAAAATTTCATTTGAAATGATGATGATGATGACATTACTTTACAATTCAAACAGCTAAACTAACTAACTACAGCTAATTTCTACAATTTTCTAATAAAAAAAATGAGTGGATTGCTATGAACAAAAAAAAGTAAGACAAAGAATAAGAAATAAAATATAAATACTAACTGGTTGATGAATGCAACATAATTTCACCCCATAAGATAGGGCTGCTCTCAATGAAAGATGGGCGATAAGTATGGTCTCTAAATAAAGTAGTTTATCTGCGTTTTCGCTTCGTAGTTCTAAACTATTTGATGGACTTTGGTGTATTGTCTCATTCGGAGAATTTCTTGAGGATAGTTTAGGTGGAACTACTGTTTCAAATGTAAATGTTAGATTTACCCTTCCGATAAATGAATATGATATTCAATTAATCGTACCCATTACAATGCGGGCGGGATTACCACAAATAACTGTACTACGAAAACGTGATAGTCAAACATTCTAACAGTCTTGTGATAATGAGTGTTCAAAATTGAAGACATTGATGTATCGCCGCCGACTCATACAATCGACACGGCTGACCTTTTCATGCTAATTAGTCCCGACAACGAAACTAGTTGCGTTTCAAAATGCCGCCCTTGATTCGTTTTAGTGCATATAATATTGGAGTCGGTTCCCTTGTTCCCAAGCTAACTTAATTTTGCCTATTTTTCTCATCTTTTTCTTTCTCATAAACAAGAAAGGGACGGACATAATAGGTAGTTGTAATTTTTTGCCAAACTACACCTTCCATATAAACATCGCCGATAGTTCGAACGCATCGGCCATAAACATGGTGAAGTCCAAAGCATCAAATAAATTTGGCATATTATCTTACTTCCTATCTAACAACGTCCATTTCTTGAGGCGTCTGTCATAAAGAGATGTCAATTCTCTAATTTTAGTTTAATTTGTGCACCCTTTGAGCACAAATGAAACTAAAATATAGGCACCGTTGACTATAATGACAATGTCGGTAGATCAAAACCAATCAGATTGTTATAAACGAATGAAAATAACAGGGGTTATGTTCTAGAAAAAAACTAGAGACGCACAATCGTTAACAAGCTTAACGGTATAATGTCGGTGATTTTGGGATTTTTACTTAAATTCGTGAGTGTGGTCGAACAGATTTTCGAAGGAAATATTTTGCATTGCACGCTGAACAGTTCGGTTTGAGTGTCGTGGAGAACGATTCGGGCACGGTGTTTAGAGAAAATCAACGAATTACATATACAAAAGTTTGTATTTCTTCAGTAGTAGTATTATAGTAGTCGAGTATGACAAGTGAAGTTCCGCCTAGTTTAAATAACTACATGCGATGCGTTACAATAAAAAACGAAAAAAAAAAATTGCACACTCTTAGAACACAAAGTCTTGGGTTGTACAAGCAAGTAGTTAGTTATTATTTTAAACATCGTACCGTTCTTCAGTTAAGACGTGCTCAAATTCGTAACGTTTCAAAAGATAAAAAAACGCCAAATTTAAAACTGTTTTATAATGAAGCCGTGAAGTTAATTCGTTTCTTACCGTCAGAAGGATGATTACTGTGTGCCCGACAGTCCAGCAGCACCCGCAGCAGCACCCGGTGCTGCGGCGCGGCGGCGTGCGCGCGCACCAGCGCCTCCAGCTCGCCCCACACCAGGCGCCACAGCTCCTCGCGACGGCCCGACGACTTACCCCTGTTGAACATAATTCTTCATTGTTTAATCAAGTATATTATGGAATATATGGGTGCTGCACTATGGGTTATCACGGAATATATCAAATGCCCTATAACAAAACTATCACTTCGATAGCATTGATATACAGTTGGCACAGTGGCTGAGTGATCGAGATACATTATATTTAAAATGTTTTTTTTTATGAAAGTCCGTGGACTTTCATTAAAAAAAAAACATTTTATTTTTGGACCAATCAGAAGTTTCGCCAAGCCCGTTTTGAAACTGAAATATTTTTTCTTTTTGGGTCGACAAAACTTTCTCTGTTTTAAGTGACGGCCCAATGGTTCAAATCCTGAGAAGTACCAGTGCGACTTTTCCAAGTCATATATACTTTCTAAGTTTATTTCAGATATGGGTGAAGGAAAACATCGTGCGGAAATCACCAACCCGCTTCGGGCAAGCATGGTTTTATTTAAAAATAAATGCTTGTGCCTGCTCTGGATGAGAAAACGCACAATGCCTGGCAGGCTGATAATATTATTACTTATAAGGTATCCCACCGGTATCGGGAACAGGGTCCAAGCTAGCGTCGGTCAGGGCTCCAGAGGGAGGAATCGCTTAATAATACGATTTTTTCCTTATAGAATCAAATCAATCTGGGTATTTCCTATGTATAATAAAAATATCAATATATGTATTGTATTAAGTATATCAGTCATCTGGTACCCATAACACAAGCTCTGCATAGCTTGGGGCTAGATGATGCTGTGTGGATTGTCCAGCATTATTTATTTATTTATTCAATCTGCTGCCTAACGAGCTTACTACTTCGAACATTCCAGCAAGTGGGACACAGGCCCGTTATACAGAAGCTCACTCAAGACTGACGAATGACTTGAAAATTGTTTAAAGGCATCTGATTGGTTAAAATTCGTTATAAGTAACGCTTGAGTAAGGGACCAGACTTGGCGCATATAGGCACACAGCACTCACAATAGCTTTACAAAAAGCAAAAAAAAACCTAACCAAAGAAAACGAGCAGGACCTACAAAATCATCAGTTATAATTAAATATAAAGTATCACCTCATGCTAGAAGATAACTGAGCAGGCGGGAACTCATGGCGGGACTCCATGCCTAAGAGTGACAGCAGAACATTTCTGCAGGTGTCCACTTCTTCATCAGTCAGTGTCTCTTGTACAACTAGTCGCGTTAAAGGCTCCAATACCTGCAAACGATTAATAATTTTAATACAGACTGGCGCACAACCTTAAGAAAGTTACTTAGAAAGATAAAATATGTTTTATTGTACACCTAAATTAAATATACGCAACTCATCATTTGCCTAGCCTTTTCTCAACTATGTTGGGGTCGGCCTCCAGTCTAATCGGATGCAGCTGAATACCAATAAAACAGTAGTTACTGGGTAATACATTACCCCTTTGGTAGCCTGGTTGTCAGACTTTCGGGCTTTGACTACCCGTAACGACTGTCAAAGACCTACAAATGACAGCCGGGACCAACGCCTTAAAATGCTTTCCGTGGCACGGTGGAGTATCGATATGTTACAATAGTTCACCGATCCACAGACTGACCTCGGCAAGCGTGGCTTAACCTTTGATCAACCTGTGCGGCCGTTTTTATTTAGTCACGAGCTCCTCTTAAACTTACCTAACTACAAAAGCAACGTCTTGGGGAATACCAAGAATAAGCTTATTATTACAGTAGTTTCGACGGGTCACAAGTGTGACGGATATCACGAAAGCCCGTAAACAATATACTCAACCAAGTATATCGATAAGAAAAAATGTTTATGTGCGAGAATTCGGTGCTTTTGGCCGGAACTAACTGTAATGGCTATAACGAATATCAAATACACAAAGCAGGATTTCTGATACTCGTGTTTTGCTTCGAAAAAACGTGTACAAGGTCAAATTAAATTAACAAGCGAATCTTCACAATCGTGATGGGATTTTGTTTTTATGAAAGAATGAAGCAAAGAAAGAAAAATATTTCGTGTACGAAGTTAGTTTCATTAGGCCATGTTTACACGTGGCATTTGTAGTGTTCCCAAAATACTTACCGATCCTAAATTGAATATAAGCGTGGAGGATAAAGTGAGTGGCCAGTACGTGGTGTGTCGCTGTAGTCGCGCTCTGGCTCGCCCATTGGCGCCCGCGCCGCGTAACGGATGGAGTCTGTTCTGCTGCATTAGAGCGCCGAACTCTTTTATTCTGTAGTAAGAAGCATATTATATAACACAACAAGTCAAGTGAAGTCAACATAACATATCATCACGCCTGTATATTCCCGAAGGGTTGGGTAGAGGTGTACCTTCAGTACATCCACATTTCACCAGTTATGGTTTTTTTAAGTCCGATGTAATAGCGAGTGAGCCTAATGTCATCAACCAGGCACACATCATAAAGGACACAGTGAAGTGTAGTCAAGTTTTAATTTAATTTCTTGTGACTTTGTATGGACCTTCTGCATCAAGGCAAGTACAGCTAGAAAGCTTAGCGTGGGTAGACATTTCTTGTGCAGAGCACCTAGTATCTGTGAAGCCTTGTAACGAGGATTATAGTTATTTGTCATTGTTACTACTATTAGTCAAATAAAAAAAAAGTCATTAGTTGTGGTTTTGATAAACAAATAGCACCATCGACCTCGCTCGCTATTGCAAAATGAGTTCGACTGGGTCCCCTTCGTAGGTAAACAATCATACAAGCAATTTAGATTTTATTTTCTATGATGCCACACGCGCGCATACCCAAAATGCCCCATAACGTCTCTACATCTACACAGCAGAGACGTTTTTCAATTTCTGTTCTTTGGTTAGGATGCCTGATATATTGAAGAAGCACTGTCAATATATTTCAAACTATAAGCTAGGAGATCGTGTGTAGCCATAATAACGAGGCTCCATACTGCTTCTCGCCTGAGCAATATAACAACATCACCGAACGTTGCAGGATTAAGGCTTCGTTTATTTTGGACTTGCGAGCTATCTCGAGCGACGTCGCGCGATATAGCACACACAAGGCAGGAAACTTTTTCATTTGTTTCCTACCTCTAACTTACCTATAATCAGTGACTCGTCCACCGGCTCCTTCAGATAAAGCAGGTGGGTCGTCGTAAGGCGTGCGACCTCCCAAGGCACCGATCCACAGCTCCCCACCCTGTGCTGCCAACACATGCGAGGCGGATCTGCCGCCGCCTTTTCTATAAAAATAAGTTTTAACTATAAGTACTTGTAGTGAGAATTGGTTAGACGGTTTTTTTTTTTTGGAATGGGCATCTCGCAGTTTATCCTTTAGGGATATGTACTGCATAACCAAACTTTTTTGTGGGGGGCTTAATTAAAATTAAGGACTCCAGCCAGGCGTAAAAACTTAAAAACTAAGCTACCGATCGCTAAGGGCACCCCCTGTGGGGTACGAACCTCGGCTTAGGACGTCGCTGAAGAGGACAGCAAGGGACAGGCTGGATCAAATAGATGGTTAGACGGTATACGCGGGTTAATAACAGTACACCACGGACCAACTGCATATTTTTTTCTTCTTCTATATCAAGTCCATCCAAAGATTGTCAGTAAGAGATCACGTTCAGCGATAAGGCCACCTTTTTAACATCCTATGATTTAGCTCTAAATTTATTATCTGTAAGATTTAATGTTGTACATACTGTAAAAGCTGCAACTTTAGTCTAAACTAGATTCTCGGTCGTCTCATAACAACACCTGAGCCTGGATTTGTTCCCGTTTAATCACAATAAGCCCGCCCCTATTACATGGGACTTAAACATAACTAGCGAAACGTAGGTATACTATATATATTTCAGGGAATAGAGGCAAGATGTTATATCTTGTCGGAGGAAGCAATGAGTCGGGTTGATTGATGAACATTGTCTGCTTATTACTTATCGGAAACGTCAAGTAATGAACCTACTTGGATGAAGTCGACACAGGAAGTGGCAGAACTGAGTTGGTGGCAACACTGAGATGGTGGCAACACTGGTTTTTATTTAGCTACGAGCTCCTCAAAACACCACCTCTCCGAATATTTTTGACAAAATCAGATGCAAAAGGCAGTAAACACGAATCTCGAAAAGCAGTATTTACTTGGGTACTTCAAGAGTGACAGAGCGTCCATTGAGCAAGAAGTTGACGAGGCAAGCGGAGGGTCTGGAGGCCACGTCCGCGGGCGTGACGCGCCACAAGGGGCCGCTGCAGCCAGACGCGCCGCCCTCCGCCCCGCGCGGCGTCCACCATCGCAGCACGACCTGTGTTGTTACTTTATGTGAATTATCAACGCATTATCACAACCGTCAAAGCGATGAGGGGAAAGGAAGTATGCCCGTAATAGTAGTACCAGAAGTAGGATATCCACTTCACATGACATAATGTACACGATTAAGTTTATTACCAAGTAGTACCCCCATACTTAGGGTGTTATTTGTTGTGTGAGAAAGTACGAAATTATGTCAACGAAATTAATTGCAGGCAAAGTGCTAGTACATTTTAAAACTGGAAAAGAGGGAGATTGACTCGTAGACCGAGGGTTCCGTAATTAGGTACTCTACTTGAGAAGTTAAAAATCATTGAAAATGAATAATGTTTTTTATCAATTTTATTGTTTAGGATGTTTGCGACCGTATACTAAATTTGTTTGTAAGGGTTCTTGGTGGTATCTAAAAAAACAGCGTAACTTACAGACACCGTTTAATTTTTCCTGTAATGTTTACATAAACCTTCTTCTACTGATTTCATTTACGATTTTTGGCTATGCAAAATGAATAAGAGCACAGTATTCCTACAGATATTTTTTTCAGATCATTAGTCAAAAACTATGTGGCAAGAATGGCAACAAAAATATATGTTTTGCAATGAGCAAATTAAGGAGTATGAGGTGAAAGAGGAAATGCAGTAGTTTGGGAATAGTGTGGCGTAATTGTACCAAAAAAATATGAGCAAATTAAACCCTTTCAGCATCGCCCCTGATGTATGATTGAATATCATCATGAGAATCATCGAGAAAGTCTTGCGATTAAATAAGAAATAGCAGGCTTTTTTACTTACTGATTCTAAAGCTTCAGCAGGAGTTTGGGACGCTCTCAGACCAACATGAGCTTCTGCTGCATGAATTATCTCCACGTCATAATTGGCACTAGAGCTTGCGTTTTGCTCCTCCTACAAATTGACAAATAATGCTAATAATACTGAGTAATCTCGCAATGTTGAAACAGCAAAATAAAATGTACCTTCATAGGAATCCCAGTAACTGTGGTGGTGGCAAGTTTATAATGTGGCAACACCAGACGTCCCAATAGATTAGCTAAGTCACTCGCTCGTGAAACTATCACCTCCACACCTATCTGCCCACCTGCAATCTGAAATAGTTCAATTGTTAAATCCCATTCAGTTTATTCTATGATAGCCAGCCTGGCCATGATATTTCACAGATATTTAAAAAGTCGCGGACCTTCAAAAGGAGTCTTTAAGAAAAAAAGATCGTTTTTATAATTAAAAGTTTTTGACATTTCACAACGGAACCCTAAAATTAGATAGACATTAACTTGCCTCTGTGAGTGGTTGATTAGTAACTCTAGTGTCAGCATTCTCTGGTGTAACATTTATTATTACTATATGGCAGTAATGTACCACTAGGGGCCTGAAATTAAAGAAACAAGTTGACTTTATAAATTACTTAAAAAATAAATCAAACGCTAGTGATGCTGCGCAAGTGACGTAACTATTACTAGGCGTCTACATACACATTTATTAAAATAACAAGAAGCTTTTCATTGAATCAGATTCCAATTCACCAAAATGTTATAGAAATAC
This sequence comes from Phlogophora meticulosa, assembly GCA_905147745.2. Lineage (NCBI taxonomy): Eukaryota > Metazoa > Arthropoda > Insecta > Lepidoptera > Noctuidae > Phlogophora > Phlogophora meticulosa. The sequence continues at coordinate 6,827,567 of LR990526.1, read as the reverse complement.
AAAACAAGTAGTTAATAAATTAATACCCATGTTATACTTACTGTGGCGTCGTACTAGTAGATTCTGCATTGGCAGGTTGAGACAAAGTCGCCTTTTTGTTTATTTGAATAATTGTATTGTGAGCAATATCCTTTAGATTTTTGATGGAATCATTGTCCCTGGCGCTGGTTATGCAAATTACGCGTCCGCTGAAATGTAATTAAATGATGTATCAGAATTTATTGTGATTAAAAGGCCGTTTCATTAACTTATCCTACAACCTAGGTAAGGTAAGTTAGTGAAACTGACTTTCCAGGTATAGTATTTGACTTCTGTTTCTGCGCGAGGCGTCTTATAAGATGCTTTTCTTTTAATGTGACCCCAACTACACACAACTCATAACGCGTTTTTGTTTTTTGACTTTTTTCTTTTTGAAGTGAAAACTTCTTTAGCATCGTTGTGATTTGAAAGTTTATGAAACGAAAAAGCAACAGTAAAAAGAGACAGACAAATAAATTCATAAGATTTTACGTGGGAGAAAATGAGATAGGAAGCATTATACAGTGTTTCTTATGTCATGGAAATTTTATAAAATAATGATTAAACTTTGTATCACTATGATCATTACTAAAACCTACAATTATCCTCTTCCCAAAATATTACATTCGTCTCATTATCTTGAAGCCAAAATTTTTGAAGGTTTCACTTCTACCACGTGTGAATTGCACACATGTTTTTTAATCAATATTTTATGTTAATGTACAAATTATTTTGAAGTGGAGCTATTGGGGTTCCAATTAATGAATTTAATGTATTATTGATGAAAATTCTTAGCTTTCAAATCACACAATCTATAAACATACAACACTTGACTCTCACTGCTTACCGGTTTTGGAAGTGTCTCTCAGTAGGTCTAGAGATCTGATCAGGCGAAGGTTCAGCTAGTGCTTCGATGGCGGCTACCAGTCCTTCAACGTCACCGCCCGCGCCCCTTCGTACTGGCCCAACCATACATAATCCATTCAGGAGCTATGATAAATTAATTGATTTTATTTCCCATACCATTAACTACTCCATTATTTACAAGGTAGATTTTAGAGATACCTTAACCTTTTTATAGGAGAATGCTAAGTTTTACCTATTTTTATCTGAATAGTAACAAAAAACCCAGTATAAAAATCTCTTCCAGGAGAGCTAGTGGTTAGATTAACATTGGTGGAATTTTACTTATACGAGTACTTTAGTTTTGTCAAGTTTCTTTGGATTCCAAATACAGTTTCTCTTTAAAAATGCAGAAAAAAAAAAATAGCTCTGACAGTTCCAAAATATATGAATATAATTTCCCATTCCCCATCATTCTATTTTTTTTTCCATTTTTATTTTATACTGTTCAATTAAACTGCTAAAATTTTAATGAGGTGATATTGTTAAATTACTCAATTCTGAGACAATACACTATGAGAAGGTTTGTCAGTAAGATAATTTTGTTTTCGTAAGTAAATTTCATTATGTTTTAAGAAATGATAAAAAAGATGATTGATCACAACCAAATGTATGGGAAAACATTTATGGAATGTTGTTTCTTTTATAGTAGGTACTATAACAGCAATTGCACCAAAACAGAAAGTGCATAAAAAGTGAAAATTGACATTTTACTGGTTGACTATTAATTAAAAAAAAACGTTTTCCTGACCTTTCCTGTAACTACAAAAATTCAGGTACCTGCCTAAGGTGAAAGGTCTTATGTAAATCTCATAATCATCATCATCATCAGGCTATACTAGTCCACTGCTGGACATAGCCCTCTCCTAATGAGCGCCATAGCGCCCTGTCTTCAGCTTGCCGCATCCAGCATCTGCCTGCAGTCTTTCGCAGATCGTCATCCCACCTGGTCAGAGGGCGTCCTACACTTCGTTTGCCGAGTCGCGGTCTCCACTCAAAAACACGTTTACCCCAGCGGTTGTCGGTTCTTCGCGAGATATGGCCAGCCCACGAAATATTGTCATTACATCCATCTTCAAAGGGTTTTGTATGGTCATACTTTTTAAGGTTTGAAATCAAATTGTTTTACTTACATGTGTTAAATTTTGTTGTACCACAGCCCATGTATTCAGCATGTGTGCAGTATTATCACTCACAACAAACCGCACCTGAAATAACAAGTAAATGTACTTAGTAAAAATATATAAGTAAGAGTAACCTAATGAGTACTTTTATAATGTGATCATTGCAAAGACATCATTAAAAACAAATCTGATACAGGGCAGTCTCTCGCTCTCTACATAAAAATTAAATCAACATCAATGAGAACTGCAACCTTACTTATTGTACAGCAATTGGGATATGGCTATACCTGTTGTATTACAAACCCTCAAGTCAGACATTGTATAGTCACCGGTACGTAAGTTGGCAAGGTTTTGGCGTAGTGGGGGTAAGTTCGCGCATCGTGCACTTAGTGGAACAAAAAAGTGTTGACTTTTATGGTTATTGCCATCATTTATACTTAATAATATCTGATTAGATAAATAATATGCATACGAGGAAAGTATGCTCAAAATGTATGCGAAAAAAGGCATACCATTTTTCGCCTTAATTTTTTAATTTACAACAATAATAATATCAACTCGTAACAAAAACTAAATTTTGTTTCTATTCACCCTGGCTTTTTGATTCACCCCGTTTTACTGTACAACTTTTGTGCACGCAAGTGTAATCAAGAGTTCGGGAGGCAACAGTCGACTGTTGCACCAATCGCATGCTCGGATTGATGCTACCTCATACCCCGCTTGACTACCAAAGAGACCTAAAAAACTACTATCTAACGACTCTTGCCAAGTTACTTGCCGGGGACTATATTTTGAGCTTCATCACAGCTGGCCTAAACTTCCTATCACAAATGTGGCCATTTAGACCAAAAACTGAAGTAGGAACCAAACCTTAGCATTAGGCAAAGGTTTAGACTTAGACTAAAGTGAAACCTCATTTGTAATGAGACAGTTTGTGCAAACATAGGAAAAAGATTGCAGAATTAGTGTATCAAGTATTGTATATTTGAAGTCCTAGGTTATGATTAGGATAGCGGATTCTTGTAATTTAAAAATAACTTTGTTGCAATTGCTTTAGAGCCACTAACTTAAAATAGAGTAGTGCTTGAGAACTTGGCCATGTTAAAAAGCTTTAATTATAAGAACTATGAACATGACAAGGCAGGCAGTTTCATTGAGTGTGTTATCTTGAGGCTGCAGATTGGTTTTAGTTTTCAGTTAGCATTCAGGTGCTTAGAGCCAGTAAATGTTAGAGCAACAGGCGATCTTACCAACTTTCCTTCAGGAAATAGATCCCATACTATCCGGCAGTATTCAACTGCCGCTTCAACACTGCAAGTCCACAATGATTTGCATACCGGTGGAACTGGAAGATATCCCCGGTTTTTCGGGACATCAAAGTCTATCGGATAATCTGATGATATACCGAAGTAAGGTGTGTGGTCGAGAACAAATATTGTTTTATGATTAATGGGGAACATGATTACTATCTTATAGTATTAAGGTTATTACATATTCAGGTAATATTTGTTGAATGGTAGGTAATATTCGTAAATGCAAACAAATTTATTTACCAAAAGAAACCAAAACCAAACACGAAAACGTTTGAGTTGAGGTAGGTAATTGTAATGTCAATCTTAAACTTGACAAGTAAGTAGTGTTGCCATGTAAAAAAAACAGCGTGGTCACCGCCTATCACCTCCACGAGGACACGGCGCTGCTCTGCCCAGGCGGGGCAAACCTTCACCGTATGCTCCACCGTGTCCTCAGGGATGTTATACGACCTTCCAGCTTTATTCCGCTCGTTTTTAGGATTCCATACCTAAATTACCAAAGAGTTGTTCCAGAAAACACTTTGATCATTTTGTGATTGTAGATGAGAGATTAAATAGTAAAGTTACAGATGTAAGAGCTTGTCTAGGTGTTAATGTAGGTGCTGATCACTATCTGGTTATGTGCCGGATGGTCTGTTTAAGCATTGGCATCACCGAGTTCCAGCACCTGTAACTACTCCAGAAAAGATAAAAATAGAAAGACTACAAGAACTGGATAAAAGAGTAATATAAGAGGGAAATAAAAGAAAAGACGTATAATATATATGTGATGATATGAATGATTACAGTATGGAGCAAGTGGTCACGAAAGTATGTGGCCTAACGTAAAAGAAAAATGGTAGTAGTACAAATGATTCTTGGGTAGATGATGAAATTAAAAAGGTTGTAAAGAAGAAAAAAGAGGCCTTGCTAAATGTACTTGCCTGTAAGGCACAAAATATAATGAATCAGGCAGCGAATGTGAGTGTGATAGATGATATAGAAAGAGTGAAGAAAAGATACACCGAAATGAAGACGAGAGTTAAAGAGTCACACTCACTTTCATTTCGGTGAATCTTTTATAATAGTAATAGTAATAGTGAAGCATATATAAAATAAAACTCGTACTCGCGTCTTGGAATCGCGGTTGTTTTATTTACCTAGTGATTCCCACTATAGATAATCGTGTCTTAATTATGACACGTTATCTTGCGAAAAAACCCAGATTCAAAGAGTAAGAGATATCTTTTAAACGGCTAAATCGATTTTCACCAAACATAGTTAAGAAAACTCCCGACTAATTCACCTTTAATCGTATTTATAAGGCAGATGTAAGTGGAAACGCTGGGAGGGGACGTCCTAGAAGGACATAGGGCCTTATAGAACATATAGGGCCTTTTTGGTGATATGATATGTTATTGAAGAAATAAAAGATCTGCACAAAAAAAACCGTGAAACAGCTAGTATTTTAATATTATATTATCGCAGGGGTTGGCAGCAATTGTCATTTTCAGTCTTCATTGTCAAACAATTAGTTTTCTTCGAATTGTTTGTCAAGTCAATGTCAAAATTGCATACTATTTGTTGAAAGTCAATACAAGCACTAATTACTTATTTCTAGTTATAATATAAGTTGCTAGCTTTATATCTGAAAATAAAAACGTGCGTAGAATAAATTACACACTTATAAATTCTCGTAAAAAAAATGCAATCTGTTTTCAGAACATCCTATTTATGGACTCGGTAACGTAAATGAACTAAACAAAATAAACTAACCCCACAACTACACATTTTCTTAAAACGAAAAAAAAATCGTTTCATTTCAAGGCATTGACGTAATAATTACAAATAATCAAACAGATTAAATATGTTAAAAGCTAATAAATTGCAATTGTCCTTACTGGTTGCATTATTTTCCACAGATTATTATTCTCATCATAGACTATTACTATATAAAAAACTTTTCTCAGTACCTATTATTCTCATTCATTACCAAATCTAAAAAAAAACCGATAATCGTTGAATGACGGTTGGAATTAAATAGTAATGTTATTCACATTTGTTATTCATTTATATGTTTTTACAAAATGCAACGTCAAATAAAAGTCAGACGCTAGTAACATAAGACTTTTAAATAAACTAAATATAGGTTGAAGTGAATATTTGGTCAAATGAGTTTGTATTCTAACAATTTGTAACATCCGTAAGAAATTGTAAATTGTACTGTACATATTGTGGTATTTAAATAAACAACATCTTATTTTATTTCTTAACATAATTTAACGAATATACACTGGATTTCATTTTCAAAATAAAGACAAAATAACCGGAATATTACATGACGCGTCCAACACTATGGTATTGGTGAATGTGAGAGAATGATAAAATGGTGCATTCGTCGATCAAACCGGGCCACACATCCGAAGCCAGAAATTAAATTAACATCCACCATTTTGTTTATTTTCGTGAAAATAAGTCTTTCCCCGAATACGTTGTAGAATATTCCTGTTTTACCACTATATGACAGAGTGATCTACTTTATCTGGCAATGATTATAAGATTAGGAATGTGCTATTAGCGTTCCTATCTATTATCGGGCCCTTGTGTTGAAATTTGCAGACATCGGCAGCGCCGCTAGTAAACACTCTTTGAAAATTAACAGCATAAAGTTGAGGATAAGAAAAAAACCCAAATACGCAGGGCACTCGAGTTGATGAGAAAAGTTCGGATAATCACCAAGTTCAAAGGGAGCAATCCCCTAGCGTTAGAGGTACGTGAAGTGCAGTAATCGGAGTTCGGACGTCATAAGTGTGAATAAGCTGTGCGCATACAGTCTATTCTTATGGTGGAATATTTGTTCAGGAAATAACCAAGAGTAGTGGGCGAGAGTCCCCCGTGGCGCGCCCGGCAAACATGAATCACACGTCTGCCCCGGACAGGCAGCATCAGCACGACTCCAATGTCAACCAGGTGGAGGAGATGGAGACTCAAGATGGTTAGTGATGTCACAATATTTACATTGTAATTACTCTCACCCATACCTACACTGCCCAGGTAATCGCAAAAAACACAGAATGAAACCATTACTCATCACAGCCACATTTTGTAATTGTATAGTGAATTTGCAAATGTTATTGAACTTATTTGTTAACCAGATTACCCTACATAACCTCAAACTGTTTTCATTAAGTTGACATTGTTAAATTGTTGTATCTGTTTTGTGAAAAATGATAATAATGGAAGTAAAGCTATGATAATAATGTGTACTTTAATGTTAGCTTATTAGATTTGAAGTGTTGCTTTCTTTGTTTCAAAAGTGCAAGTCGCTGTCCTGAGTGTGAAACGAAAATATCTAATTATAGAATATCTTTGTCTACATGTAATGTTGTATGTGTGTAATATTATTGAATTTAGTTCTAGTTAATAAAACCCAAAGTTTTTTTTTATCATTGGGTTTAAAAATACTAGTTTGTATAACATTGCGCTTATTTGGTGTATTTATACCTGAGTGCAGGTTACCTCAGTGTTTTAAAATAATGTCAATGTGATCATTACATGCATAAATGAGTGCAGCACTACTGGTGAGGAGTAATAGCAAACATGAAAACAAACAAAGCTGTCATGTCAAAAACTTGTGATCATGTTGACTTACAAAAATTTATTGATTATCTTTTATCATTTTGTAGTGTAGATAAGCATGTTATGTTTGTTCATTCTAATTCATTGATCAGTTTACCTACGTGGTTTCAGATATCCTGCTCTGTCACAGTACTAAAACTATAAGTTTATGTGTAATATAATGAAATTGTGAATAATGAGTTGATGCAAGTGAATTGAATTGCTTAGTTAGCACAAAATTTGAGTGAATGAATGAAAAAACTTGTAAGTAGAGTTTCAAGTATTGTGGAAGCACTTATTTTAATCATGTGATATATTTGTAAAAATATGGAGTGCAATAAAGCTTTGTGCCTGGAACTTAGTTGGATGGACCTAAGATTTGGTGTATTTATCATGAAAGTATAAAGTCAGTAGGCAGACGGCTGTCAGGCATCCTAATCCTAGATTGCATGTACTGTATGAAAATGACATTCTTGAAAGTTTTAAATTATCAGTACCAACCTTACTGGAAATTTAAAATGCTAGACTTGTCCAATGACTTAGAGTAAACAAACTGATTTCTAGACCAAAAAGTTTTATACACAAAAAATGCTGGTTATATGAATTAGTTTTTTTTTCTAATCCTTTGTCAAAGTTGACAATGAATGTCAAAATTTATATCTGTAAAACAATGGACAGATTTGTTTCTCCTGAATAGTTGCTGTGCTCTATTTTAATTGTTAAGTTTACTGTAGTGCCTTCTATAACCAAATCAAATAGAGGTAACATACATTTTAAAGTTTATTGTTGTTATATTATGTATTTTTTTTTAGTTTTTTACTAAAATAAATAATCCCAGCAAACTGAAAACAGGGCTTAACATCTGTTTTTTGTTTACAAAAGCAATGTATAAATTTATTTTTCTCTAAAGTATTTATAGAGATTTTACACTGAAATTCACTCACCCACAGAGGTTGATATCATGTGGGATTGATTACAAGATTTCATATCTTATACAAGTAAATTTAATATAAAATTCAATGTTGAGCAAAGCGTGAGTCATTTGTTGGAGTGGAGCTTCAAAATAATGTAATTGTATGTCTTCTCTTGCAGTGGAAACTATAGACACTGTCACTGACAAGACCTGGGAGGACGATCTTATGAAAGGTCCCAACGGCGAGGTTGTCATGGGTGAGGTAATGAAGAATCAGGAGACCACATCTTCAGACATGCCGGTGAGTAAGAGATATGGAATATTCATCCTGGACTTTAAAATTAATGGTAAAAGCCATTGTGTGAAAAAGGGATGGTGCTTTGCATCCTCTTTAACTTCATCCATATCTGCTGGGATGATGATGACTAATACCTCCTTAGTGTGTGGCCCTAGAAAGATTTTTTTTATCTGAGAAGCTGTTGATACAGATACTTAACTTGAGAACTTAATACCATCATCAAATCTGTTTGTCTACTATTTTTTGTACAGGAAGTCAAAAATAGATATTAAGAGATTTATTTTGCTGTTTTAGATGGCTTTATTCTTCATAACTTCATTGCATGTTTTAGGAATATTTATTGTATAGGAATATTTTTCTTATTTTTATTTGTTTTTTTAACTGTTTATACAAACACTCCAATTTATAAATTTACAAGTGGTCAACACAGCTGTTTGCTATTCAGCAAATTGAAAACCAAATTACTGTGGGAAAGAGAAAGAATAGCATATTTGAATCTCAAAGTTTTTCCAGGATCTGGTAAACAGAGATTGGGTTTTAATGTATCAGATAATACCAGTGTCACGAATTCGCGTGCTACTCTATAAGTTATTTGCGAATATTTACGATGTAATACAACATTTAAGGCCATTTGAATGCTATAGCAGTTAGTATTCACCATTTATTCTGTTAATAATGCCTACGTCGTATAGTCGTATCCATAGAGCACAGAGTCGCCGTGCCGGTAGTGACAAGAGATGCTATTATTACCTACCTACCTTCCTTTCTTACCTTACTTTCGTACCCGCGCAATGTGCGCTGAGCACAAGCTCCGGATGTCATAGCCGTAGTCGGAACTGTGACGGGCCGTCCATTTTTACGAGTAAACAGTGACGCTATCTGACACGCTTGGTTTAGACGATTGGCACACTGCACCGCATCACACAGCGGGATGCGTGGCAGCGAACGACGAACACTGTACGTGAATGCGTTTTCTGTGTTCCACTACGCGTATTTTCTATTCAAACGCAGATACTTGCAAACAACGTAAGAACACGCACTCCCGCGCTACGCTGCGTGATGCTGTGCAGTGTGCCAATTGCCTTATATGGAAATTTTTGACAATGCCGTTCGTAGCATTGCCGCTGACACGTCTGTGGTCATATCGTATACGGCGGTTAGATGTCCACTTCTTGAGGTAGTACCGCTCCATAATAGTCCCATCTGTTTCTTCATGACATTCACCTTTCTTGATAGTTATTATAAATTCGACGTCTTTTTTTTGCCTTGCGGCTGAAATTCAGTTCGTAAAAGTAAAGAGAAAGCAAATGATTAAACTCACTTTCAAATATAAGAATCCGATATTTTTACCAGTTTGCTTGGGTGACTAGCGCTAATCCTGAGCACGAGGACCTTGGTTTGATTCTTCGGTCGGTTAGAGAGATGTTGGGGTTTTCCATTAGGAATGGTAAAAGTGTGGTAAATGGCAATAAGCTCGGGACTTGGAACAATACTGACGAAATGTGGGTGTGGGTAAACACCTCTGCCAATCCCTTACGGGAATACAGGCGTTATGTTATGTGTTTGTATACACCAATTTAAGAATAGTACTAGCAGGATGTTTACCTCCACAGATGGCTTGTCTCGATGCCGAAATGGAGGATGACGAGGCGCGGTCAGAAACGACATTCCGCTTTACGGTACAGAACTTCAGGAATTTGAAAGATTCTGTCTTGTCCCCGGCGTGCTTTGTCCGGAACCTTCCATGGAAGATCATGGTCATGCCGCGGCAAGCTCCGTCCCCGGACCGACAACAACAGAAGTCGTTAGGGTTCTTCCTCCAGTGCAATGGCGAGAGTGAGTCTTCTAGTTGGTCATGCTATGCAATGGCAGAACTACGTCTGATCTCTCATAAACCGGAAACCGAACCTTTCTTCAGGAAGATCCAACATTTGTTTTATAGGTTTGTGGATTGTTTTTAAGATTAAAGTAGTAATTTTACACGAATATACCTAGTAATACCTTCAGGCCCGAGATTAGGCAAACAAAGAGTCGGCGGGGTTATTCTTCGGAAATAAAATAGACTTGCGCAAGATGAAATAAAAAATCTAAACCATCGTCCACATGAGTATCAATGTACAATGACGCGCGTTTTCATTTCATTCAGCTTTATTCCAACGTGCGCATGGTTGTAATATTTTTGAAACCTAAGTAAACGCCGACCCTAAATTCGCAGCGACTTTTGAAATGTCGACATTCTTTAGTACTTTGCCGTCCCTAAAAGCAACTTAACACGTAATTATTTATACAGTCGCCATTTTAGAATACAATTACATTATTAAACTATCTATAAATACATTTCCTTGTTTGTAATATCTTCAGTAAAGAGAACGACTGGGGTTTCTCCCACTTCATGGCATGGAACGATGTTCTGGACCCCGAGAAGGGTTATATTAAGGACGACGCAATTACGTTGGAGGTACACGTGACCGCTGAGGCGCCACACGGCGTCTCCTGGGATTCGAAGAAACACACCGGCTACGTTGGTAAGTCGTTTGAATAACACAACTCTTATATTTTGTTCGGGACTTTTCGACTTTGTACGGCTTGATCGACTTGCACGCTCCCGAAAAAGATGCCTTATTATCCTATTTCGGATCGCGACGTCGCTGCGGAGAGAGCTCGCGATAAGGGCTGCGATAAAAAATATTAGTGAAAGGTTAAATAGTCTGGTGGTCTTCAGAGATGGAGAGTTTTTTTTATACGATATGTATGGGTAGGTGCTTCTTTAGCGTGTTGAATTTTGTATTAATTATGCAAATTCCATAGAAGTTTCCATGTTTTTTTTTGTTATTTTATGGCTCGAATGTGTATTCTAGGTCTCAAGAACCAAGGCGCAACGTGTTATATGAATTCGTTGCTTCAAACACTGTACTTTACAAATCAACTACGTAAGGCCGTCTACAAGATGCCGACAGAATCCGATGACAGTACCAGGTAAATGAGTAACTTTGTAATCTAGGAAAGATTATCTACTACAGTGTAACTTAGATTATCCTGACTAATGCCTGTCGAAGGTCATTCCGATAGCAGGATACCCGTAATCGAAATTGATAATAGTTAGAAATTTTTGTTTAATTTGTAATAGTAAACGGTACTAGTTACTGCTACGATGCGGTACAATTGTGCCTAGTCGATAAATCGGGATACCAGATATATCTAAATTGCCATCGTTATAAAACGGCATCGTGCAGATTGCTCAATAATTTGGTTTTTATTTTATCCTTAGGTCCGTAGCATTGGCATTGCAAAGAGTTTTCTACGAGTTGCAATTCTCAGACAAACCCGTGGGCACAAAGAAACTTACCAAGAGTTTTGGATGGGAGACACTGGATTCATTTATGCAACATGATGTGCAAGAGTTTCTTAGGGTATGTGCGTAGGGTATCGCTACAAAACGCCAAACGAATGTTACATTTGTTAAGCGATCTTTTTCGTTTTTCATTTCGTTCAAAAGTAAAGTCTTTTCTTTTCAAGCGTCATAAGCGATGTTTTATTGCCCTTTCATACGTGCACTAAGAATGTTTCAAAACTGTGCGTTGTCTGCACCGTGCTTAATGATAAGGCCATTCTAGTCTTATTCAGTAAAATATTAAGTTTTCAATGAAAACTTGGCACTTAGGCAAGTCGACAATACAAATCATTGTTATTACAGGTACTGCTAGATAAATTGGAGAGTAAAATGAAGGGTACTTGCGTTGAAGGAACAGTGCCTCGTCTTTTTGAGGGCAAGATGACGTCATACATAAAGTGTAAGAACGTCAACGTATCCAGCACGCGCGTCGAAACCTTCTACGACATACAACTTAACATTAAGGGGAAGAAGAACAGTGAGTAAATTGACTTATGTACACACTTAGATGCGTTAAGCTATTTCCACAAAAGTACAGAAAATCTCACTGTGTTACAAAATGTTGATTATGAGTTGTGCCGATTGTCGGACGCTTGTTACGAAACACACTGACACGATATAAAAGTCATAGCAATGCGAAGATTTTCACTTATATATGAAATTATAATGTTTCCTGACTACTCTGAAACAAACTCACAGATCAAGGTCACAGTCTATTTTAAAGTCCAGACATTACCTTTGTCAGATCATGTGAGGACTATGCAGATAAGTCTCTGAGGTGGTCTGATGACGAAAGAACCACATACATATAAGTAGGCCTGTCCAATCAGTGCATGCATTTGTCAGACGATGCATAAATTCTTAGACACTAGCAATGTTCAAGTAAAAGAGACCTTAAAAAGAATACATTACCTCACGCCTTATTCCCATGATTTTCGCTTGAAATAAAACAATAAACACTTGTTATTTCAGTCGACGAATCCTTCAAAGACTACATAAGTACGGAAACTCTTGACGGCGAGAACAAGTACGACGCTGGGGAGCATGGTCTTCAAGAAGCGGAGAAGGGCGTCATCTTCGCTTCGTTCCCGCCGGTACTTCATCTACACCTCATGAGGTTCCAGTACGATCCCGTCACGGATAGTTCTGTCAAGTTTAATGATAGGTAAGTGTTTCTACAAGAGCATGTACAGATGTCGTTTAGCGACACAGGCGTAGTTATTATATTAGCTGCGAATTCATGCCATCTACATACGTAACTGCAAGCCAGTTCAGGTAGTCGACCCGCCTGTTCTGGTTCAGTAAAGGACCGAATGTATAAGCTCTTCATTGTTTCAATGAAGATTCGTTTTTCTTTATTCTAATTTTCATTAGGCAGTAGAACAGTTTTTCGATCATATGATCCTATGTGTGATCTTATAGAGCATCTTGCCATTGAGATCGAATAGGACGACTGGATAGCATTTCATTCGATTAGTTTCGAGCTGCTCTTAGTCAATCTTATCATGCGTGCACATCAGTTTGCCGCGAGTTAATACTATGAAGGATTAAATATTTTCTCGTTAACGTCTTACCCTTATACAAAAATCTCTCCCACTCCGATAGATTCGAGTTTTACGAACACATCAACTTAGACGCGTACCTTCAAGAGAAGCCGGAGACGCCAGCCGACTACACGCTCCACGCGGTGCTGGTACACTCAGGAGACAACCACGGAGGACACTATGTGGTCTTCATCAACCCTAGGGGCGATGGGAAGGTGAGCAGGGTATGACCAAACATCACTTTATCTAGCTTGACCTATAGGCCGACCGCTTAACTGAGACGTCGCGACGTCTCAGTTAAGCGGCTACCGCAGACGACGCGTCGTCTGCGGTAGCTGCGGGGTGCAGGAGGTGTGTTGACGCCTGTCAGCGGGCCAATGACTAAGCTCTCATATCACGTGACAACATTCCCCCCGCACTGCGCACCTACTGCAAGCAACGTCTCAGTTAAGCGGTCGGCTTATAGTGGACCGCCTATATAATCTATTAAGTAGTATATCTGATGTTTTTCTTATAAATACTCTTTTATAATCTAGTGGTGCAAGTTCGACGACGACGTAGTGTCCCGTTGCACGAAGCAGGAAGCCATCGAGTACAACTACGGTGGTCACGACGAGGACATGGCATTGACCGTGCGCCATTGCACCAACGCCTACATGTTGGTTTATATTAGGTGAGCTCAATTGTATCGTATACAGCCCATTGGTGAATGGTCACGCAGCCTGTGCAAAACCAGAGCAGGTGATAGAACCGAAATGTCTTATGTGTCTATTATTGTACAGGCACTTATGTCCTCCATATAGCAACCCGCCCCGGCTTCGCACTAACTTCTAAATTACAACTAATTTACTAGAAAGAGAGCTATTACCTTTATAAATGTAGATGTGCTACTATTATAAATTTGAAGTTTCTGCCTTGCTGACTTCGTTACACAATACGAACAAATTTTATTTGGAAAAAGCTTTCAACGCTTATTATTGACTGTCATTGAAAATTACAATTTTATTGGAAACTAGTTTTTATTAATTGGAAAATGAAATATCCGTTGTTACCAATAGAATTCGAGGAATTAACACGGTTTTTCCAGTGACACATCTGGTCAGAATTGTGCACTCAATAGTGGAAGTTTGAAGTTTTCGTAATAAAATAACAGGACACGATTCTTTTAAAACCAATTTATATGGGGGCAATCTTCCGTGTCTCAGAAGGAAAAACGGAACGCTTATAGTATCTCTCGCGTGTCTGTCCGTCCGTCACAGACAATTTGCTCCGAAACTATTGATCCTAAAATTAAAAAAAAACAGCAATATTTACCTGTAGGTAATAGGAAAATATTGCTGTTTTTTTTTAATGCACGAAGGTCGATCGGTTAATTTTACAGGAAAATCTACAGGTAGTCTGGTCTTAAAATAATAAAGTAAACCGGCTGTATCAGAACAAAAGACTTAGTTGCAATAGATGATTACTAAAACCCATTTCAAGTTATAATATTCAAGATTATTTATGATTCCAGGGATTCACAGTTGAAGACTGTCTTGCAAGAAGTCACTCAAGCTGACATTCCTACAGAATTGAGTGAGAGGCTTGCTGAAGAAAAGAGAATTGAAACTGTAAGTATCTTACATGTTTGTTTTCTCCCAATACTAACTAGTAAGAAGTACCACCTAAGATGTGTCACACAATCTTGTTTCATTGTCTGTATTTGGCTTGTTTTTGCTAATTTACAATGGCACATTTGTTATTTACCAGTTTTTTTATTTAATGCTCAGTAGTGGAAATTCGACCGTTTAAGGTTTCTGCACTTATTCATTCTTCTTTATTTTAACTGGCAAATATCCCATGCGTGGGCGCAATATTCTTGAAAAGGATGAGGATTTAGTTTTCGCTTCACGTATATGGATAAAACAGACAAAAATATCCCAATCATTCCATTTGACTTTAATTCATGGGTTAGCTAATGGAAATAGATTTCTGTTTTATGCATATATCGAGTCTGATGGTGTCATGTTTCGACTTCGATTCACGTATACTGACTCATTGGTGTAACATATCTTGAAGCTAGAAAAACAAAACAACATTTTGCATTGTAAATATAGTAGTATAGCATCATCTAACCGTCAACAGATCCGTCGCAAAGAGCGCAACGAAGCCCACCTCTACATGAACGTGAACGTCGTCCTTGAAGAAGCTTTCGACGGTCACCAGGGCAACGACCTCTACGACCCGGAGCGCGCGCACTACCGCGTGTTCCGCGTGCGGAAGCAGGCCACCGTTGCCGAGCTTATGGAGATGCTGGCGGAAAACTTCAAGTACCCACTGAAACAGCTGAGGCCGTGGCCTTTTAGTGCTCGTTCCAATCAGGTGAGAAAATTTACTTCATCATCTGCCTTTTCTTTTTGCTACGCTGGGGTCGGCCCCCAACCTAGTCGGGTGCACCATTATTTTTACATGGTTCTACGGTCTATCTTACCTCTACCTCTTTAGAAATACTGCATGTTGGACTTCAGGGTTTCTGGTTACCCGTAACAATTAATATGACGTGTTTTCCGAGGCGCGCAGGTGCCTGGGTAACTATCTATGGACCTATGGTACGACGTAAAGCCTTTTACTTTGACGGCGGGTAGTGCACTTCGTGTCGCCGACCATCTGCAGACCGTCTACGCAGATTAAGCTCAGGTGGCTAAAATGCAATGGGTAAAACGTACTATTTAGGAGTCCTTTGAAGTGTCTCTGGCTAAAATAAACTTAATTTTCAGTCCACTGGTATAGTCGAGCGTTAGGAAGTATAATAGCCTGAAGTGGGCTACCACTCTTTTATATTTTTGATTCCCAGCATGATCAATGTGAATTAATGTATTTCATTCTCTTTAACAGACATGTAGACCGACTTGCCTAGACATCCTCAACGATCAACACAAGACCGTGTCCGACGTCTCCGAGAACATGAACCCTTGGAACATTTTCTTAGAGATGCTACCCCCTGACTCCGGATTCAGTGCTCTCCCGAACTTCGACAAGGAAAATGACGTAGTGCTGTTCTTCAAGTTCTACGACCCCAAACAGAAGCGTATTCATTATTGTGGACACCACTACTTGCCTATTGCCAGCAAGCCCACTGATCTTATTCCGATACTTAACAAGCGTGCAGGTAATTACATTATGCCATCTTGTATATTCTTTTATCTTTATATATACAGCGTTAATTCTTCCCGCTGGTAAACCGCCTACCTTTAACTTTAAACATCTTATCAGGCCCTAAAGTAGTGACACTTGGTTAGAAAGTCATTCTAGGAGACTATTCCGGTAATGTAGCAAATGAAAATGTCGGTCTCCATGTTTTTGCCTCATGCGTTCCCGAACTGCAGGAAAAGCAAGAAGAATCTATGCTTGACTAATACCATTTTGTCTGTCACTAAGTTTTTATTCTGTTGATACCACCCATACGGGTTTGTGGGTTCGTTGACATAAGGTCATGAATTATTCATTTTAATTCAATTTTGTAATTGATTTTAATATATTTCCATCTATTATGCCTATAATTGAAATACGTTTCTGACTGTACCGATAATGATCTATGCATGTGTTAGTTGTAATGAGTGGTTGGCTTTATTACGCATGTTAGCTATTTTAGCCACATTACAATTTCAAATATTAATGAGATTAAACTGGAACTTTAAACATTTACTTTACCCTGTTAATAAGGTTACAACTTATGAAACATTTAAATTGTCTGTTTTTTTTAGGTTTCCCGCCAGACACTCCGCTCGTCCTATATGAAGAGATCAAACCTGATTTTGTTGAGAAAATCAGCAACTACAGCGAACCTCTCGAAAAGGTATTATTTATCAGTTTTATCCCAATAAACTATATAGTAGACATAAGCTTTTACTCCACAAATATTTTCCCAAATAACTATGTATCTATATGATCTCTCTTTCTTCTCTATACACTATTACGAAGTAAATATATATATATATATGTGTATGTGACTAACAAACAAGATATAATCCCAAAATTTTGTAATTCTTTGTGAAATTCAATTCTTTGTATATTAAAAATCTCTTCTAAACTTGGTTAGGAATAGTGTAATGTTATGATCGATTTTAGTTCTTAGTTTGATCCCACATTCAGGTATTGCTGGCTCAGGTATAGTATTTATTAGTAATTATTTATTGTCATGTAACTTTATATGGCACTGTTCAGACTGTCATTCAATTATATTATTTACTTCAGACATTTATCTTTCCATGCTAATTTTGTCCTCTTCCGAAAATAACTCCTCGCTTGAGATGATATTTGGATTACGTCAGCGTAGTAGCGATACAGAACTTGCTTATAACTCTGGCATTTGTACATAATAATATTATTCAAAACACGCTGTATATTCTATTTGTGTTTATGGCATTTGGTGCCGATGTCGACAAAAAACACGACGTCATAACGCTTGCTTTAAAGGTCACGTCTTATTAATTTTATTTGCGGGATTTCCATTAACATCTGGCTAGCTTTTTCTGACCAACAAATCCGACAGCGAACTCGTTCGAATGTTTAAAGTACCTATCATGTTCACTTTCTGAACAGTGCTAAGTTATTTTGTTGTATATGTATCAGCTTCTACTCATCCTGATATTAGTTTATATCATTCTCATACACAGCTTTGTCGATGAATGTGAGGCGTAGTTTCTATGACAACGCAAACTGACGCTCGCTTCCGCCTGTACACAGAATATTACAGAAAAACAGCTTTATACAACGGACGGAACCGCACACACATGAACACGTTTCACGTGCAGCGAGAGCAAGCGTACTCGCGACTGGCATTTGGTTGAGACAGAGATCAGCGTGTGTACCCTTCTTTCTGTGTGTGTTTTCAATCGCTGTATAGAGCCTATTACTGTTTATTCTGCGGCCTAGAGACCATTGTATATAACCGTTCACATGAGCATTTTGACGCACTCTTTGTTAACTAGTCAATGTGTTACCTTTGTTCAAATAGTCGCGACGGATTTTTGTCTTGGGAACTAGGCCCTAAGTTACCTGAGTGTCTCTCTTCATTATGATCACAAGCTACACACTGCTTTATTAAGCCGAGTTACTTGTATCACCCCTTACGTCATCTCTTCATAGGATTGTTTCGTATACAAACATGCGTTAATATTAAAAATATAACATTGTGCTAATCGAACCTAAACAAGCTTGAAAATGGAAATTACTCATCTCATTGTGAGCCCAAAACAAAAAAAAGGCAAATAAGTGAGCTAGTACAAGCTTTGTAGCTTGTATTAGCTCCGTGGATTGTTCAGTCAAAGGAAATAACGTTTTTATTGGTTTGAGCCCAGTTTGAGACTTACAATACTCTTTATAAGCTTGCTTGGTTTAATTATTCACTTTGGATAGACATACTTGAGATAAGATAATAATATATTATTTATAATATATTATAATAGTTTACAATGTAGTAGACAGTCAATATACCAAGTCATCACGTGAAAGTTTAAAAAGCGTGGGATCACTCTAGTACTCTCAATGAACAAACTCATTAGAATTTGTGTTTTAATACATGACTTCAATTAAGTTTTAAGTTTTATTTTAATTCTCACATTGGAAACATATTTATCTCGTCATGAGCGAAATAAAACACTAAACCGTAAACCATGACACTTTCACATATCCACGCATTTTGGTATACGCTACAAACTATGGAGGGAGGGCATAAGGCGGGCTACCCTCGGGTTGAGTCGTGTGCACGCGGCCAGGTATTGGACGAGCTGATGGACGGCGATATCATCGTGTTCGAGCGTGCAGATCATCGACATGAGGACCTGGAGCTGCCAACCTGCCAGGACTACTTCAAGTACATATTCTACAAAGTTGAAGTGCAGTTTGTGGATAAGACAGTGCCTAATGATCCTGGGTGAGACTTTTGTGTACTACTACTACATTTATATGGAGACGAGGAATAGAAAACCTCTTCATGCTATTTTTTGGTTTAGCGATAAAATCATAAAACAATAAATTAAATTTATTTTAAAGAACAATTTTAGTAGAACTAAATGAATTCAATGTTTCCTAGCTGACTGCTATGAGTTGAAACACCGAAATAAACTCAGGGGTATCTATTCAAGTCGAGAAATGTATTTCCAGAGATTAAAGAATCGGGACTAGATTGATAAATGTTGTTAAGCACATACATTGGCTCAGCATTATTCCTGTCACTGGCACTCAACTGTCAAAGTTCTAAATAGAAATAGGAACATCATCATAATCAAAGGATGACCTAATTAACATTTGTCAATCTTAGCCTTATTTAGTGTATGGACGTTTTTTTTACACAGATATGATTTGTACATAAACATGTTGGCCAAGCGTCAGTGTATTAACGGTGTCAATGTATATGAAAATGTCCAAAGTAAGACTGTCAAGGACTAAGGCAGTGTAAAACTATTTATATCAATTACTCATAGATACTTGCTTACTAGTATTACTATTTCTGCTTGTTGTAGTTACGATAACTATATAGTCACATTGGTCACTAGGTGATTAGCGTTGAAGTATGGCGTAATCACTATGTCGGTCATTGAATAACGTGATTAACGCCATATGAACTAAGCCACAACCATATTCGTCACTTTATAGTATGACATCACCACATTTCCATCAACAGCCAAACATTTCAAATTAGTAAAACCATATATACTGTCAGGAATGTGAGCTACCTTACGTCTTCGGGATAAGGAGTAAGATGGATTAACTTTCAGAATAAGCCAAATGTAACAATCCAAATATAATTTTTTCTTCACCCATACTTGCACAGGTTCACAATGGAGCTGTCGATGCAGATGCGCTACGACCAGATGGCGCGCGCAGTGGGACAGAGGCTCAATGTGGACCCCTACTTAATACAGTTCTTCAAGTGTCAAAAGTTAGTGTTTTGGGATGTTAATAGCTTATCCTGCCAGCATGCATATTTTCGTGGGCACGCGTGGTGGTTTGCGGCTCGGTTCTTCTCGCAAAGAAAGAGGAGAGCTGTGCCCCAACAGGCTGTGAGGAATGTATAAACTCAAAAGAGAAGTTGCAATAAAATCAGGAATGGTGGTGATAGCTAGTTTTCCTTCTAGCATGTAAAAGTAGCCACCTATTTCGGGTTCAAAATTAAATCTGAATGGGTTTATTTTTAACCTCAGTCTCGCATAATGTAAAAGCAGTCGATGAGGTGTGCGCATGATGCAGGAGACGCGAAGCCCTTTTATCGTCACTGGCGCAGAAGAAGAGACTTACTCTAATTTAATATGATTGATGTCTCATTCGAACCTCCGCAAATGACGCTATTATAACGGGCTCGAAATAAATATTAATGAAATCACTTAAATTTTTTTTTTTTTTTTTTTTTATTTTTTTTTTTTTTTAAAAAAAAAACGTTGCCCCACACTAGGAATTTCTCCTGTATCGTGGGTGCGTTTACAAACATTTAAACTCACATACACAAACAGCCAGACCCGGAACAAATACCTGTAGGCCATACAAATATTTGTTCCGTGTGGGGATCGAACCCACAACACGCGGCGCAGCAGCCGATGGCTCAACCACCGCGCCAACAGTGTCGTCATCAAAATGTTGCACTGAGCAGCAAATATCACACAATTAGGCCAAAAGTGACTTGGTGTGATCAACTATTATTTAATTTGTTGCAGCTACAAGGATACTCCAGGTCTGCCACTCAGATGCTCTTACGATGGAATACTTAAAGATTTACTAGTGTACTGTAAACCAAAGTGCCCTAAGAAGTTGTTCTACCAGATATTATCTATTAAAGTTAATGAATTGGATAACAAGAAACAGTTTAAATGTTTATGGGTAAGAAAACGTTTTGATTTTATCAGTTGCTATATATTGTGGAGTGTTGGATAAAATAACTGGTTTGAGATTTTGTGTTAAAAATCTTCTTAGTTACAAGATTACCTGCCTCGGGGTTTTGCAGTAGGCAATTGTCGATATATCAATTGCGCGGATAACTCACAGAACTGCTAGTACCAATTTTAAAAATGATGAGTGGGGAAATTGTATATCATCCCTCAAAACTATTTGCGGTGTTTACAACAAAAATGATTTACTTCTAGGTTGGTCCAAATTATAAAGAAGATAAGGAATTAATTTTATATCCAAACAAAGGCGGTAAGGTGTCAGACATCTTACAAGAGGCAGCTAAAGTCGTCGAAATGTCACCAGACGGTTCTGGAACGTGAGTTGCCATTTTTTTTATCGAGCGAATCCGAAACTGTCTACTATAAAAAAGTGGCGGGAATTAATTTCAATGTTTCATTGAGGAAAGACGATGGTTTTACTGTATTCACTGGTCATATTCGACATCATATTAAGATTGTTATAGAGTAACTAAATAACAATGTTTGCATCAATGTTGTTCAGGTTAAGGATCGTGGAGGTGTCATGTCACAAAGTATTACCGGGCCCCGACCCCGAGCTGACGCTGGACCAAGTCACCATATCGCCGCCCAGACTCTACAGAATAGAGGAGATTCCAAGAGATGAGCTCAATGTGCAGGTATGTCACTGCTGACTCGGGTCAAATTAGAACTATCATAATTATGTTATCATAGTGTTGAAAGCTTCGTATCTAGCGTTAATTGATGTCACCGCGTATACATTGCTTCGAAATCGTGTACATCACGTTGACACGTTGACCCGTTCTGCGCATTTGCGCAGAAGATACGTTCGGCGAACGGAGGCTGTTCAAAGATGTTGCCGCCTGTTTCAAGGTTTTGAAAAAGATTATAACGGTTGGGTTAAAGCAAAGTGTAACTGTCAACTTTTAGAAACATTTGTGTGTAAATGTAAAGGAATAGTGTTACAAAGCTATAGTCACCGGCAAATAAGATGGCAAGATTTTGGCGTAGTGGGGGTAAGTTCGCGCATCGTACACTTAGTGGCACAAAAAAGTGGTAACTTTTATTGATCGTCATTATTCTATTGTTATTGCCATCATTTATATTTAATCATGTCTGTATAGAACAAAGTTAAAGAAGGGAGAGGAATTCAAGTTTATTAGGAGTTATAAATAACGTGCATTTAAAATTCAAAAAAGTTTATATAAAAAAAAAAAAAAATAACTAGTCGTCGTCACTATCCGTTAATAAAACTACCCTTGGCATCATATTGAAAGTCGCAATCGCAGAACACTATGGTTGTGTTCTGCAAGTGTTTGGTCAATGCTGTATGTTTTAAATTGTTCTTTTTCCAATTTTATTAATTTGTATAACTCTGGTTTGAGCATACTTTCCTCGTATGCTATGCCTTTTCAGGAACTCTATCCTAAATTTAAAAACAATAACAACCCTTAAGTTTAACACAACAAAAACAAAGGGTTCAATTTTCGTGCACTGAAATGTAATCGGGAGCGAACGGGACGAAGGCGCGGTGCGGGAGGCAAGGGTCGACTGATGCACCAATCGCGCGCTCGGATCGACGCTACCTCATACCCCGCGTCCCGCTTGACCACCAAAGAGACCTAAAAAACGACTTGTGCGCATCTAACGACTTTTGCCATCTTATTTGCCGGTGATTATACCTGCAATTTGTTTGAAAGCTATTTTTTCGCTTTGCAGGAGGACGAGCTCATAGTGCCGTGTGCACACTTCCATAAGCAGGTGTATGCGACATTCGGTATTCCGTTCTACACACGCGTCAAACACAACGAGCCCTTCCAGGCGGTCAAGGACCGGCTGCAGAAGAAACTCGATATACCCGACAAGGAGTGGGAAAAGGTGAACATTATAATCTTAGTCATTGTTGTGTGGGTGGAAATATATATATGAGTCTATCGTGATTTGAGAAACATACGAGCATTATAAACTTCATTATGCAGTTATAATTACAGTCTTTTTTTTGTTTATACAAGTCTAATAAGCCATTTACTAGCTTTTACTGACGAGTCGTATAGAAATTCGAATTATGTCTTCTCATTTATCACAAACCATAATTTAAATTTGTTTCAGTACAATTTCGCTATAGTGACAAATGGTAGACCTAACTACATAAGTGAAGGAGCAATAATAAACATGTACGAGTTAAGGCCAAGTAGTAACGCGAGTGAGTATCAAATTTGACTTGTAACAACGGTTCACATTTTTGGTTTTTTTTTTGAAATAATTAATAAAAATTTAAGATTACAATAGAATCTATCCTCAAAAGGATGTGTGCTAAAATGTAATCCAGACATGTCACTTCCAGACGCGACGGCACGGCCGTGGCTCGGGCTCGAGCACATCAACAAGACGCCCAAGCGGTCTCGCGCCAACTATCTCGAGAAGGCGATCAAAATATACAACTGAGCCGTAAAGTGCGCTCCCTGGTTCGCGCGACGGAGACACAGCTCGGGGCCCGAGGGACGAGCCACCTAGCCGCGCCTCGTCCTGCGACAGTAACACCGCACCAGCGGACGCGCACACTCGTGCCACACACGCTGCTATCCCAGTTATACACATATTATAGCTCATAATTTCGTACTACGGAGCACTCTGATTTATTCGATCTCTGCGATTACAAATAAACATTGCAATAAACAGGTGTACTCCACTATGCCGTGTTACTATCGCCCGGATACGCAAAAATAATAGCCTTATCTACATAATATGTGCATCGCTAACATCATATGTGACTTTTTTGCCGCCCTATTTATTCTATATGGGAAACTGACCCTAAACAAGCGTGTTTTAGACACTGAGGCCACAGAGTAGTCCTGCTAGAAAAATGCTTTTATGATAATTTATAGTACCAGTAGCTTTGTATGGCCGTCGTATAATTATATAAGGGTTGTCACTGAAGCAGGAGGCGTTTCGCCGGTAGTGACTAAATCGAGTATTATCCATCATATTTTTTTTCATTTATAGCATTTTTTTTTCTTTAATCGGTGGCATTAGTAAGTTAAACACTTCGTTTAAAACTCACTTTCATATCTCAATCATCAGTTGTAACTTGACATTGTTAAATTGAACCATGCGTGACTGATGTTAAAAAACAAAATACAAGGCATGATCACGTAGTCAAGTCAGTACGTACCGTGAAACCTACGTTTTTTATACGCGAACCACGTACATGCAATGTTGTCGCGAGGACGTTCCGTCAGTGATCCGTATCTAGGCTCTGTGTCAAATACGCCATCATAACCAGTGAGTGAACCACGTGGCCTCTTGCGAATACTGATAAATGTCCACAGGTGTTTTTTTTATGTTAAATGTACTGATTGATAGCTGTTGGCTGAACGAGGCAGAGACGATATCGTTAGTGATGCCTAGAAGGCTTCCTCCACCTGTCCCAGTCTCGCCAAGTCGAGCAGCGCGGTCGTTTGGGGTGATTCGGCAATGTAAAGCATTTTCACGGAGTATACTAGACAACATTATTTAGACATGAATTTAATTTGAATAGTAATAAAATGTGCCTCTGTGTGTTGACGCTTGTTTGATTAACTATATTAACAAACTAAACTAGTGTAATAAAAAGAAGTATTTACCAATTAAAATTAAATCGGCTTGCTGATCGTTCGTTATGACAGCAGAAGTTTTCAGAAGCTTGTAATGTTAAAAACTATTTTATTATAAATGTTGAACATAGTAATCGAGAATGAATGAAATGCATGATAGTAATAGTGTATTCAAAGGTATCAAATACACCTAATTAATATAATTCTTAGTTACATTTTCTACAAAAGATTTCTTTGGTGATGAAACAATATACGATTATATTTACTACAACAATAACACGAATTAATTTTGTAACATTTTATATGGCAAACATGAGTTTGACATGTTAGTAAAATACTTAGACTGCGCAAAATCCACATTCTTTTGCATCATGGGAATTAAAAACTATAGCCATGAGTGACAAATGAATTTAAATATTTTATAAAATTGAAAATAATTATTTTGTATCTACAATGGCCGTATTGTGATAATAAATATTAGTGAAGCCTGTACATAGCTACTGCACATACCTTAACAAACGACAATCATGTGTAGGTTTGTGCTTTTCTATAAAAGTAAATGTTAAAAGACACTCGCTAAAACTTTCATGTGTAATGTTTTTATAGAAATTATTGAAGTATATAAGATACTAAAGTCTAAAATGTTTTATTGATTGTCGAATTGCCAACACCTGGGTGTATGTTTGAGGCGAACATCAATTAGTAAAATATATAACAGCAAGATGGCGTAGCGTTTTAGCAGCCTCAAGTGTACACTAGGTTTGAATGCACATAATAGATTCAATGTTAGCACTGTATTGTTAATTCTGGCTAAAAGCGTCCGAGCGATCTAAAGCGAAGCGGCTTACATGTTACTATTTGATAATTGGTTGAATCAGAATCTTTCCTTTGAGAAAATCCATTGTAAAATTATATTTTGGGGAAAACAGACCTTTCCTAAACGTTTCTACGACTAATTTCTACAGAACAACAGGGGCCGGGGTGGTCCGTAAGTCCTTAATTAACACTATGACACTATAGTGGTAGTATTCCACCCGCTGACAACTTATATCGTCCATTATTGTATACCAAGTGGAGGTGAATACTCTTTTTCCTCAAAGTATAATTTTATATAATGTTACTATTTAATTTTTTACTTGACCTGCCAGATATGTTACGTTTTAAATAAATGATTATGTCGAAATTATGTATATATATGATGTAATAAATTAAGAAAAAAATACAATAAGTTTTCGTAAAGATGCCTTAGACGTTTTAAGACATTTTTAGTGGTTTGAAATGGTAGTGCTTAATTTAATTTATACCCTTTTTTTAGTTATTAGTTCGTGCCTGGAGTAGGTAATTTCGCACCTCGAGCAGATTGTATCATACTGATTGTCTAAATGAGTGGAAGCGAATCCCAGCGTGTAGATTATTTTCTTTCTAATGTTTCTATTGAACTCGTTAATTTTATGTTAACAATGTGTGTTGGTTGAGCTATTTTCATTAACATGGTTTGAGGTACTTTGAGAGGAACTTACAAACATAGTGGCTTAGTAGCTGATACGTGTCGATGGTAATAAA
Source organism: Phlogophora meticulosa (assembly GCA_905147745.2). Lineage (NCBI taxonomy): Eukaryota > Metazoa > Arthropoda > Insecta > Lepidoptera > Noctuidae > Phlogophora > Phlogophora meticulosa. The sequence goes on along the minus strand of LR990526.1, from coordinate 6,801,409 downwards.
ATATGGCAAATGGGATTATAGATTAATTAATAGTTGTTTCATCCGTTGAGCTATCTTACTACGTTCGAGCCCGTTGTGTAGGTGAGTCTGTATACAGCTTGTGCAAACATTGAAAGTATTCCAATGTTTGTTATGTTGGATTTAAATGTTTCACTGAATATAATCCTATATTTGTTTTATTTGGTTTGTTTTGAAAAAGGCTCCCTCGGGATGTACGTTAACAAGTCCGCTTCATACGCGTATGTTCATCCATTGAAATTCATGTTCTCTGAATCACTACATAGTATAAAACAAAGTCGCTTTCTCTGTCCCTATATCCCTATGTATGCTTAAATCTTTAAAACTACGAAACAGATTTTGATGCGTTTTTTTTTAATAGAGTGATTGAAGAGGAAGTTTTAAATGTATAATATATATATATATATATATATATTATACCAGTGCGAAGCCGGAGCGGGCCGCTAGTTAGTAATATAACATAATCACGCCTGTAATCCCCAAAGGATTGGGCAAAGGTGTACCCCTATAGTACACCCACATTGCGCCAGTTTTAGTTTTAAAAGTCCGATGGAGTCGAGCCTGTTGCCTGGGCACAAATCCATACTCCGGGCTGCTACTGAAAAATTTCAAATGGAAAATCCTAATATCACTGCCCGACTCGGGGATCCAACCCAAGACCTCATGTTCAGCAGTAGCACTAAATGAATGAATGTATGAATTATTAGTATTTCTAAAAACGTCAAGAGGGAACTGCGGACTATTTTAACAGATTTAGTATTTGGAAAATAAAGACCTGATAAAAGTGGGCGAGATACGTAAAAATCATTTTAATTGAAAAAGTTTTATTTAGCGACTAAATTGGCATGCGTTAAAAATAATAATTTTAATTAAATAAATAAATATTGCTGGACAATCCACACAGCATCATCTAGCCCCAAGCTAAGCAGAGCTTGTGTTATGGGTACTAGATGACTGATATACTTAATACAATACATTACATAGATAGATATTTTTTATTATACATAGGAAATACCCAGAACACCCGGAACAAATATTTGTAGATTGTACAAACATTTGTCCCAAGGCGGGAATCGAACCCGCAACGTCTTGCGTCGCAGGCGGACCTTCGCCCGCCGCGCCACATCGGTCGTCAAATATATAATAATTAAAAAAAGAACTTTAGTCTGTGAATAGTTTTCCTGTTTATTGGTTTGCTAAATAAGGCTACAGGAAAATTTGTCATTAGTCAAGTTGAGTTTCATTGAGTAAATTGTCGTAAAAGCACGTCGGCCGCGGGTTCTAACTGTTAATAATTACGCACCTGTCTTCTTATCTAAGTGTAAACAATACTGCGTGTTATAGTATAGTGACCCGGTTATATAATTTATAGCCTGTGATTCATGACTAGTGTGTAGCCACTAGTCATGACTCCCCTAAACGGGGGAAGAATCGGGTACCCGTAAAACGGGATGAACCGAAACCAAACCTGTAATGAGATTTTAAAGTTGATTTAATATTATTTATACTGTCTTATTTTTACAGCCAAGGTGTCGAAATGATTAATTTCAATACCTTAAATAAAATAACATAGTAAATACCTTAAAAAATAGTAACACACTAATGCGAAAATCCCTTTTTTGTTTTGTTTCCATTCATCCCCGCAATTCTATTAACCCCGTTTTACGGTATTTCTGTGGTCCTGCCAACATACTCAGAACGGCATTGAACTGGACTTGTCTGCCAGATTAGTTGGAGCCTGAATGCCGCAGCACCCCTACTGTCTTATCATATATGAACTCAACTTTAATTACGGTTGAAATTGGTATGGAGAAATAGTCTGTTAGGTATCATTGGCACTACCATGTCCTAACATAGAGAGGTCAATGCTGCCCCGCTGTGGGTCATAGAGACATTACTGAAACTTGTGATTTATTATGTTATGCTAATTTATCAGTCGTAGACTTGAAAGATTATTTCCAAATATTTATTTTGTGTGTTTGCCGGCTCCTAAGTCTTTGTAGTACCTACTTTAATTCCTTCTTGAGAATGTCGAATGACATAGATGGAGCCTTTGAAGGAACGAGATGTGGTGCGCTTGAAATGAAAAATATGTCATTTTGAGAAGTTCTACGAACACCGTGCAATGGGAGTAGATATTTAATGGCTCCCGATACCAATTGCATGATAACCTGAGGCGACAGAAACGATTGAGGTTAATCGAGATAATTTGAAGTGTGTTTACAAGAGGTTGAATGACTAGGAACATCCGTACACTTTGAATTCATGATCTCGAACAAATTAATTTTTAACTAATAATTAATAATTATACAGGTGGGATTATTGTGACTAGTTTGACCACGAGGAAATATTACCTTGGTCAAACCAGTTTAACAAAAAAGTTTGATTACAAGGAAGAGCCCAAAAGTGGCCCACAGGTAAGAAGAAGTATTAATAATATCTATGTCCGGAAGGATTGAGCATCAAGATTGATCGCTTCAGGTGCTTGATTGGGTATCTATAGTCTATATTGTACCTAATAAGTATGTCCTCTGGGGCAAATAATCTTTTCTTTCTCATTAAACTAACAATATGTTTTTCACCTATTTCACTTGTGATACAGACCAACATGCATTATTTATAATTAAGCATATTTCAAGTATCTGGAATTAATAGTTCCTGATTATAAGAAGCTGTGACAGACATACCCAAGTCCACCATGAGGGGGTTCCTTTTGTAACATTTTGGTATGGAACCCTAAAAAGCACCACTAATACGAGTGTACGTAGACTAATAAAACAAGAAAATTGTGGAATTTGAACATTGATGGTCATAACATAAGATCCATAGCCGGCATTTGACGTCATGGTTGGCGCAGTAGCTGAGAAATTTGGTTGCTGCGCTGCGTGTCACGGGTTCGATCCCCGAACAGAACAATGGGCTACAGTTGTTCCGGGTCTGGTTGTTTGTGTACCATCACCTGCCTAGTCGTTTGCCAACTCTGTTGGTTTCGGCTTCCGGGTCAACCGGATGCAGCTGAATACCAGTGTTTTACATGGAGCGACTGGCTATCTGACCTACACAACCCAGTTACTGGGCAACACGATACCCCTTGGTAAGACTGTTTGTCAGACTTTCGGACTACTCGTAACGGCTGTCAAAGATTTACAAATGACAGCCGGGACCAACGACTTAACGTGCTTTCCGAGGCACGAAGGATCTCGATATGTTACGGTCACCCATCCATAGACTGACCTCGGCAAGCGTAGCTCAACTTTTGATCAACCCGTGTGGCTGTTTTTTTTTGTATTTAGCCACGATCTTGCTCTTGCTTGGCTGTTTATGTTTATGAGGTTAAAAAATTGCCGTCATAAGACATGCAAGGTCCCTTGGGTACGCAGCAATATGAGGTCATTTTTAGAAAGAAAAATTATGTAAACTAGCTGATCCAGCAAACGTTGTTTTGCCATATAAAATTTATGGGGATGAAAAATAGATGTCCGATTCGCAGACCTACCCGATATGCACACTAAATTTCACGACAGTCGGTCGAGCCGTTTCGGAGGAGTTTAATAACAAACACCGTGACACGAGAATTTTATGTATAAAATAAAGATGTAAAAAAAGAGTTATGTAATGATATCTAGCTACTTTTATTTAAATAAACTTTTAAAAAATGGAACACCAATTTTTAATAGAAAGACTAAAAATCTTCACTATTTCTACGTAAATGACCATCTCGTCGTTTCGGGGGCCCAGGGCACTCTCCCCGTGTGTCCTTATATATATAATCTGGAAAAAATGTAACAAAATATCCTATACTCGAGCTCGCTTTCACGCGCTCCCGATTAAATAGACTATTGGGATCAATCAACGCGAGATGCTTCCGATATTTTAGGATATTGGAAGCCTGTATATCATTTCACGGTAAAAGGCTTTTAGGCTTGCCTATAAAAATAAGTAATAGGGTGGAGTTACCGTTGAAGCTTTATGATAAGTCTGTACTCAAATCACAGGGGCAGCATGGGTAGCCCTGTACTGTACCTCGAGTGATTTTTTTTGGACAAGCCTGCCTCACTATTCTCAAACCACTGCCACTCCTGAAAACCAGAATCAACAGTGGTGACCACCAGAAAAGCGTCGAGACAGTGAAGCCCGACGAGTCCCGGAGAAACAATTCAACTGTCTTGGATCCCGGAACGAAATTAATCAGAAAAGAACAGCGGAGAAGTTAGAAATATATAGATATCATTTCCACTTCCCGCCATATCAAGCAGGAGACATAACAGAGCTAGGGCAATGGGACGTTTACAACTGGGTTAGGGCCAGTTGCCTAGCACTACGGTTTAAAATTAACACTGATATTAATGGGTCCTAAATGATGAGCTGTTACATTTGATTCCAATGCACGGAAATTTGATCGAGTTTCTACAAGGTCCGTATAGTAAACAACTCCGGATGCAACGTGCACACTAACTAACATTATATTGCGATCATTCTGCCAAAGAGTAAACTCCCATAAGACATGATGAGCAGATAGATCGTACTCCGGTGTATAGTAAGTTGGCTTATGGCAGGTAGGCAGGAACCCGACTGAGCTATCGTGTAGATTCTTAGGTACCCTTTACATATCAATACTTACCACACATAACATCACGCGTGTATTCCCCGAAAGGTTGGGCAGGGGTGCACGTATACCTATATACTTACCAATGTAGCTAATTTGACTATTGTTACTTACTATTAGGTAAGTAGGCTATAGTTAGATACTTATCTTACCTATGGGATGAACTATATGGTAATTGCGTGACTGTAGCAATGCTTTTCCTTTTGACAATTCAACAATATTCATTACCTACGTTTTTTACGTTGTCGAGCAGACAAACATACGAGTAGGCAGCCATTGATGACCAATTTCCTGAAAATTCCTTCGGATTGTGATAGCAGATGTGTTAGGTACCTACGTAATATTATGTGGTACCGGCCTCCTTTGCATGGATTCGTCACAATAAGTAGTGTGCGTCTAGTGCTTTTTTGATTCCCGGATCGGGGAAAGCGATATTGGGTTATTCCATTAGGAATTTCTCAGTAGCTGCCTGGAGTCTGGATTTGTGTCCGTTTGATGCTAATAGGCTCACCAATGTATTACATGTGACTTGTGCATACCTGGCGAAATGTGGGTATACTGTAGGTACACCTCTGCCGAACCCATTATGGAATACAGGTTTGATGGTTTGGTATGTTAGGAACCTAAAATTAATTTTAAAGCATGCTGTAAGCCAGATGAAACAAAGTAGTTACCGGCACGGATCTTTAGGGCTGAACTTGAGTTGCGCAGCAGTCGATTCTAGTATAAAGTGCTAATGCGCGAACTTACTCCACTGCATCCAGCGCTCAAGATGCGTGCCGGTGCTTCATACTAGGTTGGTTCCTATTATATTTATTCAATATTCTGCTACAAGGTAGCGCACATAATTCATGTCCATTAAAAAATATAACACCTATCTGTGTCGGGTTTCCCGGGATTAAATGAATTTTACGTTTAACAAATAGCATTAATTACAGCACGTAAAACAAGGCACATAAATCTAAGCGATTTATATATTTTTAATATATAATTTGCAAGCGTCAGAGCGTCCATCGACGCCCGTCGGAACAATGTCGTAATTTCATTTAAATCCTCTCCGGCTTCGGCCTACAAATCTTTGCGAAGCTTTCGAAATGATTGAATTTTTATGCGGCTCCCTGTCTGTTTTTATTTTATTTTGCTATCGTCGCTGTTTTTACATTATATTATGCTGGAAATAAGGCCGCTTTTTCATTAAAAGTACTGATTTTTAGTTAGGGCTGGTTACCATTTATATAATGGAATAGAAATGAATCAGAGTAGCAGTCAAACGCAGACAGAAAATAATTTAAATCTTACCCTACGTTATTGAGCTTAAATGAAGGTAAAATCTAAGAAGTACAAGGTGCCATAAAATATCTAATTAAAACTTGATGGATGGGTTTACCCAATAGCAATAGCCAAATCAATAAAATAAATAATTGTTAGGTCTCCAACTAATTTTATCTGCAATAGTTATCTGTGTTTGTAGTACCGAACTAGTAGGTAGGTACCTACCTAACTACTAGTTCGGTACTACAAACACATCTAGTCTTAAACTATCAGATGTTAGGTGAAACTTATGAAATTCATCAAACATTAACTAGAAATCGATCTAATTCAAACTTTTTTACTATTGAGTCTATCTAGGAAGAATAAAAAAACATTTATTTAGTATAGACTCAGGCACACAATGACAATAATAAACATTGAGAACGAAGAACGAAATAATAATAACGATTCTGTCGTCATTAATATTTCCAGTCCAGAAAAAATGCCATACATCATCATACATAGTGTCTGACTCTGGTTTTCAACTGAACCTGAAGTTATGAGATCACTAATCTCTAATAGATTGGTTAGTAGTACTTGGTGGTAGGTAAATTTCTAACTGTGCCTGAAGTAGGTAGGCACTTCATCAGGCCCAAAGATTAAATAATCCTACCAAGCCGGGGGAGGCAATTGGCTTTGCAGCCATAACAGTAATGACAATTAATTATTAATCGTCGCCGGCGGAATCCTCTCGTAATCCTGCCTTCCGTCGACCGACGACGGACTAGACAGACGGGATGAAAAACTATAGTAATTAATCCTACAGCTCGGAATTGTACATTTAAAAAGCTTTGTGAAGAGCTGCTTTCTCAAAATTACATTTCTCATTAGGATTTTCCTCGGGGAATGCTAATTTGCAACATCGATAGAGTTTGTAATGAGGACCCATTGTTCCAAATGCAGATATTATGGTCTGAGGAAAAACTCATTTCATGAAGAGCAAATACATCTAGGTGGCTACCTATTCGTTAAATACAGATTAGGAAAACATTTTATTCGTTAGAGAAGGGGATTTTAGCTTTAAATCGCGGCCGTAGCTCATGCGTGCCACACAGTTAACTGTCCTGATTTTTATTATAGTGATAAATCGGTCAGGCATGCACGGGAATTTAATGTGTGGATGCTAGGAATCCCACTGTAACAGTTTATCAGTGTCGCACAGGACACGGCGGGAATGCGGTCGACTGCGGTGGTCATACAGAATGGTGCGTCGTTAGCGTTAATCCGATTCGGGCATTGGAGCATTCGAGTATCCAACGTTGTCGGCATCCCGCCGCCCTCTCGCGGAGCTCAGCAATGTGAGCTCAGGAATTTGAATGCAAATTGAAAATGCCATTAGATCAGCAAACATTCAGCTTGCCGATCAAACGTTGCATTGTGTGCTGGTAACGGAGAAATAATTATTGTCGTAACCGTTCTGCCGCGCGATTGCACAGTGGTCTAGATATTCTGTGGTTATTTCTGTTTGTGTTCGGATACTTGTAGATGCACTGCAATTTCATAAGGATATCGTGTATAATCTTACTGACTTTTTTATTTGTGTAAGAAACTAGTTACTTATAGATACTATACTACCTACTAGAAGTTTTTTTTGTGTCGTAATGATATTTCAGGATGACTCAACATTGTAATTTGACGTAGGTAAGTTTTCTTATGTAATTGTAATCATAATGACAATTTAATGTTAAATACTACATAGCAGATTTACCTGTTACTAACGCAACATCTTATGAACCTAATCCACAGTAACTGATTTCAAATTTGAATTTGAAAGTTATAAAATCAATCGGATTCCTTCCGGTCTCGTTTTAGAAATATAAACTGTACATAAATAAACGTGCAAAAACGTATGATTTCACTGTGCATGCGCGATAACTGGTTTATAGCGGTATAAATTCTGTGCTTAACATTTATTTCACACTGGAGTACCTGTAACAAAGTTAATAAAACACCGAATTTCATATTAAAAAATGGACGTTCTTTTTGACACCGCCATAATATTCGGGATGGTGGCGTTCTGTGGGTGTGTTTCATCGTTAGCGGGAAGTTCTTCTGTTGTTACTAAAACTACTTTGACCACAGCTAAATTTCGTGGTGATGCGTCACCTAAACCCAGCATCGCTTATAGAAGAATAAACGTTGAGCCCGTGGAAGCGTTCTCAAGCACGCCGTATAACCTGTTCCAGGTTACAGTTCCCTACAGAAGAAGTTAGTATCACTATGATTAGTAATAATGTCATGAAAAAAAAATCTTCAGTACAGAGCAATCAGTGATCACCCTATACGCTATAGTATAACGTGAACGCCCTCTCCATTTGAGAGACATGATCGCTATCTGACAGAATTTGCAACACCCAGGGATTTCATGTTTCCCGGCATTTTTTTTTGTCTGTTGAAAAAAGTTTGGTGGTTGGCTTCGTGTTGCATCAGAGACTTTTTTTATGGCAGTCTGTTCTACTATCGTCACAGATAACCAAAATTCGTTACCTAATATGTGTGAACTTACTTAATTTTTAGGTAACGTGGATGATATATTTCGATGGGATTACTGGTGCCAATCACAACCAAAAACCGGTAAATGTTCAGCTAAGGAGTGAGTTCATAATCTTTCCTTGGAGATTATTGTTGTTTATTAGCTTTGAATATGTAATTACAATACTAAATAAAATATAAATAAATAAAAAAATATGGCTGGACAATCCACACAGCATCATCTAGCCCCAAGTTAAGCAGAGCTTGTGTTATGGGTACTAGATGACTGATATACTTAATACAATACATTACATAGATAGATATTTTTATTATATATAGCAAATACCCAGAACACCCGGAACAAATATTTGTAGATCGTACAAACATTTGTCCCAAGGCGGGAATCGAACCCGCAACCTATTGCGTTGCAGCCGGACCTTCGCCCGCCGCGCCACATCGGTCGTCAAAATGGAATACTGAAAGGAGAGTAGGTACTTTCTATAAGTACGTAGGCATAGTAACGTTTAAGTATATCAACTTAGCTTCATTAAGAGGAGAGGTGTTTGTCACCGTCTTCGTCCAGAACATTTATATATCTGCATATCATATAGCCTATTCCTTCTGAACGAGCCGTTACCTCCTCCGCTGTTCCTGAAAGCATGTACATACATGTATGTGTAGCTAACTCCGGTTGTCGGTTACGTAGGCATGCAGGATCCCGCCTTACCATATTTTTTCTTAATTTGCAGGAAACAAGGCCCGATGACACAAAAGTGAGTTCTGTGTTTTGGTTTGATTTATATTTTAAACATTATAGGTACATATGTCTTCCTACGTTTGCGTTTAGTAATAATGGCCATATGTCTCGCAGATTGTTTAAAGGAAAGACTCAAAGATGCCGAACAGCCTAAATGAGCCTTATATCAAAAATATGAATACTGAGTATTTTTATTCAACAACAAAAAATAATAAAAGTGATGTTCATACCTTCATAGCGGTGTAGTTAATATACAGGGTGGAACGCACAAACTAATATGATGAGTTCAGTTCGTGATTCTGTACCCCCCAGCGTCGATATTTTTCGTCGATTTTCGTAATTTCTTCGTTTTTTTCTGATGTTTTGTCTACGTCAAAACTATAAAATAAAAACTACCTACCCCAATGAGTTTTTTAATCAGAGACTGAAAGTATGAACTATTTAAATAAAAATCTCATTGGGTGTTTTAAGTAAAACACATATCAGAAAAAAAAGTAAAAACAAGGAAACATCCGGCGAAAATTCCAACGCTGAGGGTACGTAACGTAACGGTAACGCTGATCGTGTACAGACGCACGCACATTAAGGTACCCCAAGCTGTCAGATTTTCACAATTAAACGTGAACCTTATGTTTTTGTGATAAGTTGAAAACCAATAAAAAAAAATTGACACATTGGAGTAGCCTGATGTGCTGGCCTCTGTACCTACTGAACTCAGGGTATCCGTTTGGGCGACGATGTCACTTACACCCTGTATTAACAATTTGTTATTCTTTGTGAAAAATGTAATTTACTAAGCTGATATTTTAAAAAAGGGCGTGTTTCTGATTATATTTATGATTAGTTAGTAGATATCTGTGGCATGTGTGCAAGGTTAAAATCACGCACGCTAAATACACTGCATTGTGAACCTAAAAAGCCTTCTAAGAGCCAATTTTCAAGGAAATGTATTGAAGAAGTTTGTTGTAGCTCAGTAGAAAGCTATTAAGCCCATTTTGATAAATACACCTACCTGCTTATATGTTACTCTCATAATGAACGCTTACAACTAGGCCCAATGTGATATAGGTATCTAAACATATTTTCAGCTACTATTACGACGCGCAGCTGGACACCTGCAAGACGTTCCATTTCTCCGGATGCGACGGAAATAAAAATAATTTTCGAAGTCTTGTTGAATGTGAACGCCATTGTAAGGGTATGTATTAAGTTCATGACAATGAACCACAACTTTGAACTGTTTGATAACATGCATGGTCATAATCAGCTATTCAGCTTATAACGTTCCCAATGCTGGGACACAGCCTCCTCTTAGTTACCAAGAGTGGGCTGTACTTAATCCATCGCGCACTGCGGGTTTGTCACCGTCATCGATTTTTTAATGATCTACCTACTGAGACAAATCTGAATGTTTGATTGACCACGTACAATGCTTTTCATTATATTTTTGCTGATTTACAGTTCTGTTACCAATGATTACAAAAGACGGATTTGTGATGAGAAAGATTCCTATTAATGTTCATTGTGTCCAACATGAGCTTCTCATGGACAAACTGCTGAGATATTGCCATAACCACAGACAGATTGGTACCTACACTACGTGATACTAATCTCCATTGCCTAATTTCCTTGAGTCTTGAGACATTGTACAGAAGAAAAAATGTGTCATCTTTACTTTCTTCGTATTTCATTAAAATATTCTTTCAGGCTCCATTTACATGAGTATAAAAGATACTACAAGATCTACTTATTGTAACTTGCAACCGAATGCTGGAAATTGTATGGCGTTACTTCAAAGGTAAGCAAAAGCCAATGTACAGCTTGAAGTCAGGTACCCAGCCTACCTAGAATTTAAATCTACCATAATATTTTCAAAAACAAAAGAGATATATTTTTTAATTTTGGTGTAATCTGTCATTTGTCATAATTTATATGTTGTTAATGTTTCACTGTGCCTCAAATTATTTTTTTTAATCATTTGCTAAATAATTTTGAGCACCAGGCAAAGTCAGGCCCGACTAAATAATCTGGTCTTATTCATTCTTTTTTCTTTAAATATTAAATTTATATTGTAAGAATTACAGATTGAGTTAAGAACGATTCAAGCAAAAAATCTCTTCTTTAAAAATTAAAGAGTTAGGGTCGAATTAGGCTCACTTCCCCTTATCCAGGTCTTCGGTTTTGTATGTACTTAACTATAATAGGAGAAGTGTTGAATAAGTTTTCAGCTTGTCTCAAATACCTACTCAAAAATGTCTGACAGTTGTCCAGCTATAATAAACTAGATATACAGTGAAATGTAGTATCTACTGATCATCGCCTTGTGGATGGGGCCATAGAACGTCCGCACGGCAATGTTACCAAACAAAAAGAAAATCGCTCATGTCACATGGGTTTATAAAATAAATAAATAATACTGGAGAATCCACACAACATCATCTAGCCCTAAGCTAAGCAGAGCTTGTGTTATGGGTACTAGATGACTGATAAACTTAATACAGTACATTACATAGATAGATATTTTTTACTATACATAGCAAATACCCAGAACACCCGGAACAAATCTTTGTAGAACATAATATTCGGGTACAAAGTTGATCTTCCTTGGATGATTTCTTGATGAGTCAAGAAATGTTAGGCATTCAATGAAATAGTTTGTAATAGTTAGGCATGGTCCACCCAGCGCTGACTTTTACCAGCTGAATATGTTAATCCATTAATGTCTCATTAATGCATAATTTACGTTTTTCAAGGTATTATTACGACATATCAGCAAAAGAGTGCCAGAGTTTCCTATACGGCGGCTGTGGCGGCAATCAGAACAGGTTTGACACTTATGAACTGTGCATTAAACGGTGTAAAGGAGAATAAATGAAATAAACATTATCATATATGTGCCCACATGAAAGTAGTTCTGTTTATTGTTAAAGCTTGCTGTATTCAGTAAGCCTAGGCTACCTACACCAATGGTCCTGATCTCAGGAAACACATTATCCCCTTTATTAAATAAGGGATTATCCAACTGGGAGTTTGTGCGGAAATACGCACTGCCGAACTGAATGAATGCATTTTAATGTATCTTTTCTACAGGCAGGTACTCTTGTAAACCCACACTCATATTCAAACTTTCCTCGCAACATGATCCTGGTTCCTTCGCATCACAGGCCCACACCATGACAACGGACTTCCACACAACTTCTAGGGCACACGCGCCACACTCAGACTTCCACATTTCAATTCATTTTAAAACAATGTCTTTTAATTTCTGATATACCATACATTTATTGGTATCTTGATAATAGCTGAAAACATCGTTAGTTGTCTGGGACGTTTCACTCAGAGTAATTGTAACTGACGGAAACATTAGTCCTTGTAGATGTTTGATTAAGTCCCGAGTTACTGACGGGTGGCGCTCCACGATTGATTCGTAAAGGGCAATCGATGAGTAGACGCTTCGCTGGTGAGTTACGAACCCATGATAGCGACTTTTGTTTTATTGATTGGATGATATATTTCTATAGTATGATCACGACCATAAAATACCATATACACTTACGCATAATTAAGAAGTAATTACCACGTGAATTAATTGATGCAGCTTTGAAAAAAATACCACTTATTTCATAATAGCTACCTAGGTATCGGTTTCAAAATATTATTTTCGTAACTTCAATTTCTATCATACTCTAAGAGAAAATTGCTTTTGAATTTTGCGTAATTGGAGCGTACTTATGGTCGTGCCTTTCGTTTTTTCAGAGATTAGCGCGATCAAACAAACGCATCAACTTTATTTTATCAGTATAGATTGAACCTAGATTTGAATTCTAGATTTAATACTTAGACGTTCGAGGGAACCAAAAACGAAAAAGAGACACTTAGTACATGTCTTAATACACCTATGTACTTTTATTGAATGATTTTGTTAAATTAATACAAATCGTGATTATTAAAATTAATACAAATCTAGTACACGTAATTATATGTTTAAAATTATGAAATTTACGTTAATATCTAAATACGAAGCTAGTTTTAAGGGACGTATCAGGAACTTTTGTTTTGACTGATAGAGGAAGCTTAAACGTTTATTAACTTCCATGTATTCCAAACGATTCTTTAAGTACCATAACTATGAGTAACTTTCACAATTTCAAACATACTACGTGGAAAATATAGATTATTCTGAACTTGTACTTTTCACAGTGGAATTAAGTCCCGAAAACACTTCGCAGTTCCAGTCTCTTATGTAATAGTGAACCACTGGAATAGCTGAGAAAGAACTATTTGTTAGCGTCCAAACATTTGGGTCACAGTTTGTTTTGCTAAGCGTGAAGCGTTTGCTACGCCCAAACAATTAATAAAATTCCGCAATACCAGGAGCGAACAATTTACGAAAAATCAGAATCATCCTGGAACGAAGTTGTCAACTCATCAAAATGAGACAGCAGACACATTTTCTGTGGAGAGTCGCTTAAAAAAAGCAACCAAATGCGTGTTGAATCTTTCACTGTGAAGGGTTTCGTAATCGGAATGTATAAAATGTAATATTATGCATACATAATAGTGATGTTATTGGCAACAAAAATAAGTTAGTATTGCATAGAGAAACTGTGACATTTCTATGGCTGACTTTAGTAACAAATCTACTTATAAACATCATTATTTTTTTAATCGTGGAATCAAACAATTATAATTCTTCACACGCCTATGTGCTTAAGTAGTTCGCCCCTAATAACGTTTTTCGTAATTTCACTACATCATCCTTTAGGGGTATACTTGGTCACACGTACTGGCGTGTAGAATCCGTAGTAACGGTAAGCCAGCTCAAGGTCAAAGTGTTACCACCGAAGTGCGGTCGACTGTACATGTTTTATCCATAGATATAGTGCCAACTATCTGCACGCAAACTGATAATATCCAGGATGAAAATACACTGGTTTTGTTTTAATATCTAGCTACGGAATCCTAAAACAGTTAAAGCTTCGCCGCTGGCAATTACTAAAGTCTCGCCGGCCGTAATCCTCGTTCTGACGAAGAAAAACTCCCCTAATTAATAGTGCAGCTTCCGGATTAATTAGCGGAGATCTGCCGCCGCCTGCCGCCCCTATTATTTGAATTTCGTTACTTATTTTCTTTAACTATTCTCTCGGAGCAGGAATTAATAAAGCAGTGGCCTGTTTTAAGCTGAGTCTTAGCAGTTGCTTAGAAGTTTTTTTTTTTAATTATAAGAACTTATTTTGTTTCGAACACTAATTTAAAAGTTATGTCGGATTCTCTCACTCTCTCTTCTTATTGGGCTAAGGATTGGTTGTATTGAGACCATTCATAGATACAGTAATAGGAGTTACGTCTGTTACGAGTAAGTTGACTTATACAGAAAATATTGAAAAATAAGAGTCTCGAAAATATTTTCTCTCTCACTTTTACATACAAACGTTGAAGCCAATTTCAAACTGCGTTGTATGTACTGTAGGTATACATATTTTGTACAAATGCCAATTTAAAACTGCGTTTTATGTACTGAATTACAACTGAACTAAACTTACATTTTTTTGTTTGGGATTGAAGATTGACTAAAGGTACTTCTAGTGATTTGGGCCCCCCAGAACTGGGAGCTCGGGGCATACCGCCCCTGCCCTGAAGTTCACCAGTGGTCGGATTGAACTAAAAACTGATATCGTCTTTGTAACAAAAATATGTACAAAGTGAAAACGTATCTCATGAATCTCTCGTTGGTCTATTGGTCGCAAGAACTACTGCTGAGCATGGGTAACTGGGAACGATTGCTGGGTGGGGCATCGGGTTTTCCACTAGGATATTCTCAGTAGCAGCCCGTAATCTGAATTATATGGATATATTATATTTATTAGATGGCAAAAAAACTCGCCCCCTATTACATGGAACTTGCCACGATTTCTGACTGAGCAGATTCATCGAACAGAATATTTTATAAAGACTATAGCTTACTATTATTCTTCCCCTTGACACTGAGCTGTATGTCGTAGAACGTCTCAACGCGCGTGCTGGTACAGTTCACGTTCTTGCACTTTATGAATGACGTCATTTTAATTCTTCCCCTTGACACTGAGCTGTATGTCGTGAGTGATATGACGTATGTTGTGTGGTAAGTAGACGTGTCTGCCCTACCACTTTATGAATTTCCGACTGAAATCTTTCAGTCAAATTGTTTCTTAACTCTGCTTAATTGCGTCGTTATTGTTCTTCAAATGGAGTACCTAAATAAGGAAAACAGGAGAAACAAAAGGTTTATAATTACGTTCGGTTGCGTCCTGGTGGCAGTTTGATTAAGTTGATTGATGTCCCTGGAGAGCTTCATTTACTAAAACAAAGCTGATTGTGATATATATCTATTCTTTTTCTTGTCCCTTTATTGAGAAGACAGCCCTGTTATTTACGAGTATAATTTATTTACCTATTCCATTTGTTTTATTCAGTGGAACAGGAACAGATGACATGGTTTTTTAATATTTCTCAGACGAACGTCTTTGTTCCACGGATTTTGACGTTGTTTTGAGCAAAGTATGATGATAAATGTTTGTTGGGAGTGCGTATTATCTATGTTTACTTGGAAACTTAAACGTTTGGAGAGTCAACACGAGAAAAGTGTTGTTTTAGTACCCGTAACCAGTAAGCATTTCGGCATCCCTGTTTGGTTTAGAAACTTTATGAATTATGTGAATTTGTTCGGTTTTCTTATAAACAAATTGACTAAACATGTGTAAGTTGTAGTTGTCACAATTTTAGTGATTACAAAGAAAAAGTACGCTGTGTGTTTTCTCATTTACGCCAAAGTTATGAAAATTGCGGAAGTGCATTTTGCACCCTTTTAGGGCTATCAATTTTCTACAAAGATAAGTTTTTCCTTAATAAGAGTTTTTCAGTAACTGGTGTAACTGTTGAGCTAGCCAGACGTTTTTATCGTGACTATTACTTTAAGTTTTCTAAATTAAGGTTTTCAAACTTAATCCCACACACATACCCACACCCTACACACACACCCACACCCTGTACACACCCACGTCGTATGAGAAAAAAAAATGTTCATAAGTGCCTGTCACGTTTTTTAAATGAGCATCATTCAATTTCTTAACCCTCGGCAGAACCGTAGACCACCGTTATTTAGATACTCAATAGCTCCGTCAAGTCTTTTGTTTTAATTAAAACAGCCAGTAGTCCAGTGGTAATTTCATAGTTCTCTACGTAGTTTTATTAAAGTTAATAAAAACTGTCTGAGAGGATCTAAGACTTGTGGAGCTGTGGGAACTGTAATAAGATTATAATTGGTTTAAAGGATGCAAGAATTTCCTCCTGGCGAATATTTTTAAAGTAGGTTTGTGAGGGTCTTACTCAATTAATATGAAGGTTTGCGTTTGTCCTAATTAACCCTTTTAGTGCCCAGCACCCGGCTCCCGGGTCGAAAAATAGTTTGTTCATGTATCCAGAACTCGCTTACCGAGTCGTATGTGTAAAAAGTGCGAGTATAGGCATAAAGTTGAAATTAATATCAAATTCTAAAATCTGCGGTTCCTTCGACGTGAGATAAATTCAAGCTTGTCAGCACAGTCAAGAGATCCGGTCAATATTGTCACGTAGTTTGATGATACTCAACTTTTTCAAAATAAAAAAGGAAAAAATCCAAATATCATTCATTTGTGTATTTATAAATACATTTGCTGTTGGAGCAATGACCGTGATGTAGAACTAGGTATGGGAAAAACATTTTTTTGTAAGTGCAAAGTTAAGTTTGTCTTTCAATTCGAAATAAATTACAGATCAGAGACTTAAAATTAAGTTGTACAATAGTGGCACAGTTGGAAGTCGAACGTTTGACTCCTAAACTAGGCAAGAAGCCTGTGTCTTAGAAGCCAGTGTTCTCAGAAATTTCAGTGACACTAATAAACAATAACCGTGCAAGTACTTATTTATGTTCAGATATACAAACCAAATTATTTTGTGCATACAGTATAAATTTAGGTCATGCAATTATTTTGATTAGATCTTCAGTTTCGTCATATGATAACTCTTGCACTTGGTAAGTATATTTTTCACTTCGTGTTTTGTGCGGGTATATATTAGTAATACTTTATTTATTTTATTATAAAGTCAGGAGCTTTAAGCAAGAAATTGGCAACCGACGAATGCAGTACGAGACCTGGTAAGATCACAAACGGGGTACTCTTTGCGTCTCAACAGGATTTTCTGATCTAAAGGTAGCATGGAGTGTCTATGCAGCACGGCATGGAGTATATACAGCTGTCTTACTGTCAGGACTTGGGCCTCGGAATAGAGTTGGGTAGTAGGGAAGTCCCTACGCTTAAAGTGCATTACGTTTAGAATAGCCCTTTGAGCTCGTTCTACGGTAAGTAATGAGGATTTATAGGTTCCACCCCAAGCAGAGATGCAGTACGTGATTATGGATTGGCAAAGGCTCTGGTATACTAGCTAGCTAGCAAAGCTGTTTCTGGATCAACGGAGTGCCTCTTCTAAGATTCTTGATCTCTTTGAAGATATATGTTAGTTTCCTGATCCTGGTGCACAGGGCTTCAATATAAGGTTGCCAGCTTAGTTACCAAGTCACAAGTCGTATCTAGAATGCAATAAAGCAAGAAAACACTATGTGTAGTAGCTTTTTTGTAAGTATTTTGAATTTAAACCTACTCAAACTCACCTTAAACATGTCAAATCAGAAGCTCTCAAGCTATATGTAGTGGGCAAAAAAAATGATAGAACATAAAAATTCAAGTTACATTTTCGAGCATCCAGCTTCCGCATTTTCCCGGATTCATTTTTGTTTTCTGCAGAATAACGTCAACACAGCACTGTTGTTGTTGTTGTTGTGGACATCCCAAATTCGTAGTTCCACAACTACAAACAATGCCAGTGTAGTAACAGGACTCCAATTTATCGCATGTCGCGACAGATTTACTGCCTCAATGTGTAAAGCGAAAGGCAATTTTTTTAAAACACGACTAAATACTGGCTTTACCCGTTACCACTCTCGAACAGTACAAATGGCGTTCATTCACCGTGAATTTTATATGCTGAATACATCAATGTCTAATTTAAATGGAATTTCAATTCATCAGTTGATTATTATTAGTGACTACATAGATAATAGGAGCTGTGATTGGTATTGTTAATTTGACACACTTTCGTTTCTTTTTACTCTTCTACTTAGCCTTTTTCAATTACGTAATATGTTGGGTTCGGCTTCCAGTCTAACCGGATGCAGCTGCAAGAGGGGACTGCCTATCTGATTACTACAAAACGATCAACCTTTGCTAGGGCTGGTTGTCAGAATTTTGGGCTTTTGGCTACCCGTCACGGCTATCCAAATATCTACAATTGACAGATATGCAGGTAACGATGCGTACGCTTGCCGATGGTCGCCCATGCACGTACCCATACGTGCATGGGCGACCATCGGCAAGCGTACCTTCGATCGATCCGTATGGCTGTTATTATGTAGCCACGAGCCCCACTACTTCTTTCCTTTCATGGGTTGAAAAAAACTCCACGCATACTGATAGGTAGCTTTAAAACCCCATGCATCAAGATAGTGAAGCCAAGTTGATTGATTGAAACTCTGAAGTGTTAGGTGATCCCAAAATGACCCAAAAAGATAAGAGACCGGAGAACTTGATTGACCTTGACCGTGAAGGCTACAAGAGTTCCGGGACTTCGCATTACTGGCTTTCAGTCATGCGTTTAAACCTCAAGCGTCTACGCCTGTCTGTCGTGACGAACGTAATCTAAAACGCGACCAGCATACCAAGCAATCTGAACATTTCCTCGACACCATCTCAAATATTTTCATATAAATATTGAACGAATGCATTGTTATGAAATCCGGTGTAATTCATGTTTCTGCATAATTTAACGTCTGAACAATGCTCTGAGGTAGAATAACAAAGTGAACTGAAAACGTTAAGTGCATATCGCATGCATATTAGTGGCCAAGCGTTTTGTTCAACAAGGAAATTATGATGTTAAATTAAAAAAATACGCAAGACATACTTGTAACACATAATGAAAAGTGCCCAACAACCTAGGTACCTAACTTGAGCCCCGGAAATGGACTTTAGTTCTTGTTCAGACCAACTAGAAACTTTTCTAGCGGGCGAAGCTGCGGGTATTACCTACTCATTTAAAGCTACATAAAACTTTATTTGTAGTCTAGAAAAGTAACGAGGAATAATATACATTTTCTCGAAGAAGATTTTTTTTATGTAATGTGTATTGTTTGTTGCATCAAAAAGATCCGATGGCCAGCATTTTTCTTTAAATTTACTTTGATTTAGTTTCTCGACCCACCTGGCGGAGGAAGACGTCTATTATTTTTACAGACAAATCTAGCGGCCCTAGTCATGAATAACAGAACACTATTCAAATATGTAAGGCATCCACTGCTCACTTATGTTCCGGCTCCACCTTCATTTATCATCCTTGGCTATATTAGAATTCTAATACTGAGCAGTTCAGAATACTACCCAGTATTGACGACCGATGTGGCGCGGCGGGCGAAGGTCCGCCTGCGACGCATGAGGTTGCGGGTTCGATTCCCGCCTTGGGACAAATGTTTGTACGATCTACAAATATTTGTTCCAGGTGTTCTGGGTATTTGCTATGTATAATAAAAAATATCTATCTATGTAATGTATTGTATTAAGTATATCAGTCATCTAGTACCCATAACACAAGCTCTGCTTAGCTTGGGGCTAGATGATGCTGTGTGGATTGTCCAGCATTATTTATTTATTATTATTATTATTCTGTCTTTCCAGTTTCCAAAACTAGTATATAACGATGTTACAATAAATTCGATCTTGGAGTACCTAGTATTTCATTATTTAAAAGTTGAGTTTCAGTCTTACCATCTTAGTAAGGAGTACCCTAAACCTACGTTGTTTAGGCCATTTTGTATTAGGTAACCCTACTTTCAGGAAAACAAAATTATGACATTACCTTCACTTTGTACTATAATTAGTAGAAAATGCTATCTATGTTCTTAGGATCCAAGGCGCATCTCTTCTCTCGTATGGCAGTTCGATTTACTCGTAATAGACGATAGAAACAACAGACAAACAACTAAAGTACGTACGACTTATAATTAGCAACAGTAACTTGACAGGATTTTATGTCACCGTCGTTGTCCCACAAAATAATTGCTAGGAATTTCTCCTGTATCGTGAGTGCTCTTACAAACATTTAAAGGCACATACGCAAACAGCCATACCCGAAACAACTCTCCGTGTACCATACAAATATTTGTTCCGTGAGGGATCGAAGCAGCGATACGCAGCGCAGCAGCCACTGCGCCAGTCGTGCCGTCAAACACACTTTAGAGACACTAAATCATGAAACAAAAACCAATGTTCCGTAAATAACACAACGGATTCGAAAATAATCCTCAAACTAAATTCTAGTACAGCTTAGTATATAGTACAGAGGTCAGCACATCAAGCTACCCCAATATGTAAAATTTCTTTGATAGTTATTCAACTTTATTACAAAAGAATGACGTTCATATTCAATTGGGAGAATTTGATAGTTCGGGGTAACTTAGTGTGCTGGCATCTGCATCTTGCTTTTTTTTTTGTTTATGCTACATTATAGTTCTGTCAACTTACTGGATCGAATTAAAAGCAGATACATAGTACCACCATCCTTTATATTGATGTCGTCTTGCAAAAACTTCTAAGATCCTTCAGTTGTATGGAGTTTGAGTTTTGTTATTTATTTTCGAGATGGGCGATCTCTTCAGTATATGAAATAGTATTACAATTTCCTGTATGAGGCAGCTAGTGGAACAAAGCAACGTTGATTGCTCAGTGGGTTGCATAAGTAAATAACGTGGTAAGGCCGTGTCTTTCGGATATCTCGTCAGTGTCTAGGGCTTTGCTTAGCATGCAACATGCGCCTGTTTCATTTGTAGCTCCGAACATGGCATACAATGTTACGTGGCACCCCTGGGACACAGAATGGTACAGAAGGTCTGCTCTATACAACGAGCGTATGTGCATGTACACATTACCTGCGTCTACGCACACAGTCGCCACTGACATTCGTTCACATAACCTCCCTTACGCCTGTATTTCCCGAAAGGTCAGACTGAGGTTTACCTCTATGGAACACCCACATTTCACCGGTTATATTTAGTCCCATGTACTAGGGGGCAAGTCCATTGACATCAACCGGCCACAACTGGTCCAGACAAAATTTCAGCTGGATACACCCAGTAACGCTGTCAGACCTGGGGATCGAACCCGATGCCATACTCAGCAGTAGTTCTTGCGATCACTATACCAACGAGGTAGTCTATTCGTTATACATAGCTTGAAATGACGGTACATAATATGCGTCTATTTGTATTTGTATTCGCTGGTAGTTTGGAACAGACCTTTTTGTATGTATTTATTCAGTGACACGACTTCAGAGGTGTTTCTGAAATAATGTTGGAGTACGCCTAATTAATTATTTAAGAATGGAAGCGCTATTCCTTTTTATTTCGGCCGTTGTAGATTAGGTTTATCTTGAGATATTCTGGAGTCTTATTAGAATTGGATAATGTTTGTGATGATTTGCCTGGCACCTGTATTGAAAGCTTAGTTTTATTATTGACAATTATGTGTTCCTAAAATACAGTAGATATCATTCAGATTCTAATAAACAATATAGAAATATAATGAAATAGTATAAAACAAAGCCGCTTTTCGTTTCTGTGTCTTGTCTTTGTGACCTCATTGTACTTCTAAATCGTTCAATGAATATTGATTATATTTAGAGAATATACTCCGGAAGGTTTGTAGGTACCTATATTAATATTAATCTTACAAATAATAGAAAAATCTCGACGTTCTGTAGAGTCATAAAAACTGCGCGAAGCAGGGGCGAGACGCTAGTAAATTATAATTTAGTAATGATACCTAAATTAGCCTGTGGCATTTCTTGGCAGTATTTATTATGCACGAAATGTCACGGTATCAGACAAGTACCAATATTAGATATTACCGTCACGCAAAACTTGTATTCGTTATTATAAATAAATGTATTTGTCAGTTTCTGTCTGCAAAGGATGATGGAATGGATGAGAAATACTCGCATCGCGTGGGTACAAAAAGGATAACTCAAAAATAAACCTAAACAATATCGCAACAAATTTTATTAACAGTGGTACATAAATAATTACAATAAAATATACACAAAGAAAATATATTCAGATTATATAAAGCTTAATTACCTACCTGACAAATTTACTATATTTATCGGTAAACACTCTGTAATAATTTCAAAAACGGTAAAATATATAAAAAATAATTTGGACAGTGTTGTGTGGTCCGTGTCGATCACTATCTTCCTTTATATTTAGAGCCGGCTAGGGCCTGCAAAGTGAAGAACTGTTTTAGTGCGCTGAATATCTTCGCATAGTACTTGGCGGAGGTGACTGACGTATCAGATTTAAATTTCCTGCATCTTATTTTTCTGCCGCCTGAAATGGGCAATTGGTTTTCTTACATAAAAAAATGATAAAAAAAACTCAAAGTCACGTAAGGTGTGTGGATTGATATTTACATGTTCTTACCATCTCGTATCGCATCTCTTCGCTGATGCGCTCGCACAGGTCGGTCGGTATGTCTCCCTCTTGACAGTCTTGCAACACGTATTTTAGCTGCGATGTCCTGCAAACAGAAACAATATTCATGCAACAAGGAACTTCAGACACACAGATGCTGACAGCTGCATGAAAACAAAAAAGCGCGGTAACAGTTACGCTCATAAGACAAGTTTGATCCGAAGGATTATATTAGAAGGCTGATTACAAGCGTAGATTTTATTTCAATTTCTGACTTTTTCAATCCCCAACAGAGAGAAACAATAGGGTGATCTACTCATCGAGACACATACTATGAAATCTAACATAGTCCAAAGCAGTCTAGAATTATCGAAATGGCAAATATCGATATCAGGCTAAGTGCTAAAAGTAAAGGTCTCCTTTCCATTTTTAAGTTTATGTGCATCTAAGTACTAAATCAAAGTGTCTTACTGTATGTATATGAGCATGTATGCACTGGTGGCTTTTCGCGCGAGGTGTGGCGCGTCCTCCTTGCCCCCGTAGTTGTACTCGATGGCTTCTTGTTTACTGCATCGAGATACTACGTCATCGTCGAATTTGCACCACTGCAGAAAACAATAAAATAGTTAAAAACCGCACGTTTTAATTTAAGCAAGATAGTCTTTCAGGGTTGAACAAGAATTATTATCAAAATAAATCAAATACAGTCTACCCACCAGCGAAGGTTGGTAAAAAAAAGTATTCGTGAGTATAATGATCAGGAGTCCCCAAAAAGGAAAAACTTTATAATTTATCTTCTGGAATCTGATCCCTTTCTTTATCGATTTCGCTGTCACGACCATGGCCGTTTACAAAGGATAAAAGAAGGTACCTATGACATTTATTCGGAAGATAAATGTGTTGCAGTATCTATGATAATGAGATTAACAGAACTATACTTGGGGATACTAGGGGACTGGCAGTGCTGATAATGTACAGATATAGTATCTAAGTGCAGTGTTTAGCAAGCAGTGCTTACTCTGGTATATATACTTAAATGTGCCTACGTAATATATACTTGAAACAGAATTACAAAGCATCTTGTTTGTTTAATGAATGAAGTATATAAACGAAGCATATAAATGAAGTTACTTTTCAACATCTTTTTTTTTTTTTTTTTTTAATTGCCCCTGAGAGTGGCAATCGCATGCTAGCATGCAATGTTTGGCGCCTTCTGGGCAGTCAGCCCGACTTTCACATTCTTGTCTGGTTAGTATCAAGACCTCAGCTTGGCTATTCTCAGTAGCTACGAGCCGTCAATTACCATACGGAGAAGTTTGTATACCAGTGGACTGTCACATGGTAAAGCTTCTTTCGAAGGTACGCGTCCAAGTTGACGTGTTTACAGAACTAGTTCGCAAGATTACAATTGTTTACCTTCCCATCGCCCTTAGGGTTGATGAAGACCACATAGTGTCCTCCGTGGTTGTCTCCGGAGTGTACCAGCACCGCGTGGAGCGTGTAGTGGGCTGGTATCGACGGGATCTCCTGAAGATACGGGTCCAAGTTAACTGTCTCGTAGAACTCGAACCTGAAGGAGTTAATTAACAACGTTACCTTAAAAATGAAATCTTTTCAAGTACTTATTGGTTAATAAGGATGTATATATATTAGGCTTAAATTACAATATTTGGTTTATATATAATATCTTATCTAGACGTCGCAAGCTCTGTTCCTGAGAATGAGGTCTCTTCTCCGGTAAGACAAAATGTTATTGGGTTTTTCCATCTGGAATTTCGCGTCAGCAGCTCGGAATCCAGGGCAGGGTGATGGCAAAACGCATCCCCCGTTACATGGTTTTAAGTACATTACATGGTACTTAAAAATTATGAGAAAGATTTTTGTGTTCATATGTACGTACAGCTTTAACTTTGCCTAACTCTTCGTTATATTTGAGATTATGTTTTTATTCTATGTACTGTTTAATATCAATAGACTATGTATAGATGTGGCTGAACTTATCAATTACGGATTGAGTATCATCGATGAAAAATCATTCATGAAAATGACTATTATGTTCGTAAATTCACGTTGATTATACTAAAATTTCAATATGGATCAACATTTTAATTTTGGCTTAAAACACTGACACCTGTGGCACCAATATCAGAGCATGATAATATGGTTTGGGGAAGAATATTTGCATAATAGACTTATTTAAAAACGGAGGTTTTACAGCTAAAAGCTTACCTATATAAAAGAACTGCCGTATATATATGGGAAAGGGAAAATCAACTTTTGGTGATGATGGAGAGGCTATTATGGTAATGGATAAAGCCTGAAGTTTAGTTAAGGCCGCGGGCAGACATTTCTAGTAATTTTGACGTACGTTACTATAATAATAATAACACGAGCCTCTTACTTACTATCTACAGCAGGGAAAAGGCTTCTTTGTTCCCATACAGAGGAGGTACGAGCATTAATCACCACGCTTGCATAAGGCAGATTGGCAATTTTTGACTTACATTGATTTTAAGTCCAGGTTTTGTTTACGATGTTTTCCTTCACCGATGCCAGCAGTGTCTAAGATTAACTTAGAGAGTAATAATATTGCTAGACACAGTGGTTTTTGGCCGCATTTGCACGTCCAACCTCATGCGTGAGAGGTGCTGCAAATTGGTCACACGACACTTATTAACAACTATTTTGTTACTAACTTGTCATTAAATTTGACAGACGCGTCGCTCTGCGGGTCATATTGGAACCTCATGAGGTGTAAATGCAGTACTGGCGGGAACACGTCGAACCTCACTCCTTTCTCCGCCTCTTGAAGACCATGCTCTCCGGCGTCGTACTTGTTCTCGCCGTCAAGCAGCTCCGTACTGATGTAGTCTTTGAACGACTCGTAGACTGGATAAAAGGAAGAGTATGAAATCAGAGCTGGAAAATTAAGGTCCTAGAGGTTGTTTTGGGGATAAATACATGATGAGAGTAGATGAAATTCCATTCAATCGAAACAAGCACAAAGCTGGACTTGAAAATACTTGGCATAAGTCGCTCAAACGTAAGTTACCGTGCAATATAATCCTTAACTTGCAGCAGAAGTAACTTAAAACTTGCCCTGGAGCCCATTTTCTTCAAAATTAAACCTCATATGCTCGTATATACGCAAATGTTTCTTTACAAGACCTAATTTGGATGCAGGCGCCTGCTTTTCAGTACTGATATGAAAGATTTATAAGCACCTGTTACAGGCAAGCGCTCCCACTACTCGGCCTATAAATAATTTATTAACTGTGACGTTATAGCACCTCTTTATTAGGTATACTGTAACACGGGATGGAGGAATTGGAGTGGTAATGGAAAGGACAATGAGTGAAAACATCCCATCGTATCCAACAGACCTGAAACGTATCGCAATTAAAAGATATCTGTAAGCTGATCATTTTTCATTGCGGCGTCATTTGTGAAATACATCGGATATTCTGGGATATTCCGACAATATTTCATAAAAATAAGTGTGTCAACGAAAGATTATTTGACTAAATTAAAAGTAACAGGGGTCTTTATGTTACAATATACACGACCTTTAAATACACACGAGTGGTTATGTAAGATGGACCTGAAGGGCCAAATGCAAAAATATCAGAAGCAAGTAGAGCAAAATAAACAAAAAAGACCCTAGTTCAGTTTTAAAGAAACCGAATACTCGATTTGAAACTTATATTTTTTACCAGCCAGTATCATCGTAACGAGTGGTAGCGTATGCGCTTACATAAGAAGGTGGTGTTCAGATTAAAATAGTAATGATTGGTTTCCGCATCACCACGTTTCTAATGATCTATTTTTATTAAAAATATGTGTTTAAATGATTGTAATGTTTCGTTATGTACCTACAAAACGGTCACTCACTGCATGTTGTATAATGTAGACTGTAGATGAATGTGTGACTGAAACATATTGTTATATTTTCGTTGAAATGAATTAATTTTGTAAGCCCCGCATAAGCGGGGCTTACAAAACTTCTTCTACTTTCCTTATGTTACGAGTATAAACTCGTAACATAAGGATAGAGAAATACTACATTTTTTAGGATTCCGTACCTCAAAATTAGTGGTAACGGGATGTAGTGATGTAGATATCTTGTTTCATAATATTAGGTGTGTTGTGTGCATGCGGCTCCGATTCCCGATAGATTTTCTCAATTTTCCGTGATTAATTCTGAGCTTTATGTTCTCAAGAATTCCTAAACTCCATTGATCTTGATATTAAAACTGGCTGCTAGTCTTTATATTGATCCTATTGAAAGTACTGACATATAAAACTGTCTATTGGACGTTTGGACGGGCTCAATACAAAAAAAAAAATTGTCCTTTTGACGACCGTTGTGGCGTGGCGGGCGAAGGTCCGCCTGCGACGCAAGAGGTTGCGGGTTCGATTCCCGCCGTGGGACAAATGTTTGTACGATCTGCAAATATTTGTTCCGGGTGTTCTGGGTATTTCCTATGTATAATAAAAAATATATATCTATGTAATGTATTGTATTAAGTATATCAGTCATCTAGTACCCATAACACAAGCTCTGCTTAGCTTGGGGCTAGATGATGCTGTGTGGATTGTCCAGCAATATTTATTTATCAAAGCCTTTTACTACATCGCATTTTCAAGGTGCAAAGTGGAACCAATTTAGGTTGGTAACAAAATTCGAGTAGCTTCGGAAAAATGACCAAGCATGGATATTTCCACCTTTTTCCCTCCTTTGCTAAAAATAGTATTTTTAATAAACGGATAAAGGTTTTGACCAAATGAAAAATTATGGTCTTTTAAATACCAAACAAGTTCTATATGTATTTATTTCTATGCATTTTTTTTTATTTTTTTTTATTTTTTTCTTTAAAAAAAACGTTGCCCCACACTAGGAATTTCTCTTGTATCATGGGTGTGTTTACAAACATTTAAAGTCACATACACGAACAGCCAGACCCGGAACAATTACCTGTAGGCCATACAAATATTTGTTCCGTGCGGGAATCGAACCCAGGACACGGTGCGCAGTAGTCGATTTCTCAGCCACTGCGCCAACCGTGTCGTCAATTGTGTAATAACCGTGTCGTCAATATAGTTATTGCCACGATTTCTGACTCTGAGCAGATTCATCGAACAGAATATTTTATAAACACGAAAGCTTACTATTATTCTTCCCCTTGACACTGAGCTGTATGTCGTAGAACGTCTCAACGCGCGTGCTGGTACAGTTCACGTTCTTGCACTTTATGAATGACGTCATTTTACCCTCGAACAACTTCGGCACAGTTCCTTCCACCACCGTCCCTTTCATTTTATTTTCTAACTTATCTAGTAGTACCTGCAAGGAAACACGATAAAAATAATTACTAGTTGATTTAATACCAACTTATTTGACTACGCCTCGCGCCTGCTTTGTTGACCACGAGTGAATGGATGTCAATGTATTTTTTCTGGACTGTCGTAATACTTGCTTTAAAAGTAGCACCATTGTGGTCTGTGAGAATGGTATGGTTCTAAAAATGTTGAATAAGATTTTTTTTATTACGGATCTCCAAAGTGTTCGTTAAAACATAGGCAACGGTAATAATGTCTTATTTGTAACGGATTCAATCACTTGGTAGACAGAGACGGTGCTACAGGCAACTGACGTCATCTGATAACCACTATAGTATCACACTACATATTACTGTTTCGCGCGACAATGATAGAAAGGACAAAGATAGAAAGGCCAAAAAAAGGGAAAAAACTTCTAAAACTCCATGATTTTATTATTGCTTTCATGCATCGTGTCTTTGAAAAGACACGAGATTTTAGATTTGAAATAAGATCAAATTTTTAATAGAGGTTAAATTCCCAATTTGTTCATTTACAAGAATAATGTTATGTATTGCAGAAAGCAATACAAATATATTATAACTGTTACAGAGATGCTACTATTTCTGATAGAAGCCAAAAACTATTGTGTAAAAAAAGGATATTTGCAAAAATATTCAACAGAGATGAGTTTTCGTCAGGCAAAGCTAGATGTTATGAAGTCTTTTACATGCAAAAAGTCCGACGTTGTAGTTAAAATTGAAAGCATCCCTCCAAAAATTTAAAACCTTCTATCCAAAATAGGAAGTACACCCTGATGAATTACAAGCCTTTTAAGGCTACTATTTTCATCAGGTTGTAGTTTCTATTTATATTTAGCGTGTAAGAAACTAATAAATATAAGTTAGCCATAACTCTAAGCTCAACAAAAGCAACGCTGACGTCATGAAAGAAGATATTTACAACTTACCCGTAAGAACTCTTGTACATCGTGTTGCATAAACGAGTCTAACGTCTCCCAACCAAAACTCTTCGTGAGTTTCTTAGTTGCGACAGGTTTGTCCGAGAACTGCAGGTCATAGAACACGCGTTGAAGAGCGAAGGCGACTGATCTGGAACTGTCGTCACCGACTGTCGGAATCTTGTACACGGCCTTACGTAGCACGTTTGTGAAGAACAGGGTTTGGAGTAAGGAGTTCATGTAACATGTTGCTCCCTGGTTCTTGAGTCCTGTGAAGGAAGACGCCGATTACCCTAATGAGTGCTCAGCGTCGAGTGTCAAGTGAAGCCTCATTTGAGAGAACGTACTTTTCTTTGAGAGTTACTGCGACTGCCTTTCTAAAGATAAATGAGACGATATACGCGAATATCCGTATTATTAAATTCACTGACGGACGCTATTGCCCATTTCGCAGTAAAATCCCTTTGTAGCTTTGTGTGACACCCATTGGATAAAATAACTAGTTCTATTCCCTCGCCTATTATTTCCGCTCTGATAATTTTCCTTTAACCCTTTGAGTGGCGCGTTATGCATTTATGCATAGTAATTATAGATAGCTGGCATAATATTTATATAAAAAGCGATAGCAAATTACGTTCTTCTGGACGTAGTAGTTGGGAGAAATTCGTTTGGAGACGGTCAATTTTGATTTTTACCTGCACTATGGTGTGGAAGAGATAGTAAAAGTAAGCACCCTAGGTGGCAGTCAACCCCGAAATCAAACTTCTTGAGCGGCTGAGTTGTTCAACTATGATACGAGTTACTTTTATTCAGTTAGTACTACGAGAGCAAAATGATTTAAATTATTTTTAACTATGTCACTATACCAACGAATCCAGTGTGTTTCTTGGAGTCCCATGACACACCATGCGGTGCTTCGGCGATGACGTGAGCTTCTATAGTGATGGCATCATCTTTAACGAAGCCGTTCTCAGGTTCCATGAGGTCATCCCACGATATGAAGTGTGCAAAACCCCAATCATCCTCTTTACTGTAAAAAGCAAATATACCCGTAATACTATCAACCTTGCTGCCACCTCAAGTTTTTTTTTTTTTGGCTGTATGACAGGTATGTAGTAGGCGTTCATTGGCCATGCATAGGCGGAGCAAAGGGTTAGCGATGAAGCATAAGGAAAAGATTACTTTACGTATGCAATTTAGCTAAAACTGGTAACAATACCTTCGATAACCAGCTTGGCAAACTTATTTCCTCTTAAAAATCCCCCCCAAGCGATTTACTATCCATGAAACCTCAAGGCAATCAATTCTCAAAGTAAATACCAGTGATACATGTGGTGAAGTTTCCGACAAAGCGCTTGGCCACCCTCTGGCTTGTTTGACAGCAGCTTCAGCTCTCCTAGTCCATAGCACGACCAGCCCGGTGAGTCACAGTCGCCATTGCACTGCAAGAATACGCCCAATGCCTTCTGCTGCTGACGTTCAGGCGTCGTCGTATTTCTCAGGAGTATGAGGATCTTCCACGGTAGGCATCTTACGTAGGAAGGAGGTGAAAGTACTTGCTCCTTCAGCTGACTAATGTTTTGAACTGTGAAACGGAACGTCGCTTCTGGCCGGGCGATGTCGTCGTCCTCTTGTATTTCCTAAGGAAAATAAGTTTAACAACGACTTCAAACAACTGTATTGGGAATTAAAACGTCATTTTACTTCAATATTCACGTATTCAATGTGTTACTAGGTTTTATTAGTAAATTTAACATCCATATAGCATCAGAACAAATTCCTATCATATACACAAATATCTTACTTTGCACTGATATACTTTTTGGAAAATGTAGGTAGGTCTCTTGCCTCACAAGACCTTTTTGTAAAAATAAAAAGGTTACATTAACAAGATGCTCTTTCCAAGATTACGTAATATTCATTTCATTCATTCTTTGTACAAGAAACAGAAAAAATATCGATCATAAATAGATTACTATATCTACAAAAATGGCCATTGTGATGAATTCTATGATAGATCGGCTAACCGGGTTTCCCGCTGGTGTTACAGCTGTTGCGTTATCGCTGCCAGTTTCAATCATTGTTCAGCAGCAAATGTAGTGCTACAAAAAATAAAACTTTATACTTTTCAACATCCATTCGGTTTTTTCTTCACATCCATTTACAACAACTTACTTTCTTCGATATTATCTAAAAACAGAAATATATTTACCTTATTTGAAAATATTATACATAATGGTTGTTATCAAAATATAAAAAAAACTAATTTTGTATTTTTTTTAGGCCGATGACATACGTCACCTATGATTTTTTAAACGTCATTTTGACTATTCTAAAGTTAAAAAATGTGATAAATAAAAATAAATGGTAAAAAAGAGGTTATTAGGTCTATGTAAAAGTTTGTAAATACTTACTTATTTCCTTTTTTGTAGTGGAATTTCCCCAAATGAATTTTGTAAATAAAGAGTATTTTGGAGTTGGAGGAGTACTTAGTACATAGCTATTCTTTGAATTACATACATTTATTATGGAATCGTATTTCAAGAATATTTATTTTCCTGACGCGGTAGTGCATCAATAATTCTAATTTATAGACATAATTCCCATTGGATATCGGAATTAATAAAAAAAAAAACATTAAGTATGACTTCAAAATTGGCAATTTAAAGTGCCTAATAGTAATAAAACACTTTAATTAGAATAGAAAATCTATTCGCCGATTTATAGTGAATAGACTTTATTCTCTTGTTACTTGAAGTAGTCAAAAAAATTATAATAGCGGTCTTCAGGCTTTGTGCGAGAGTAGGTACACAGGCTATGGGCTATATATTATCTTGTCTTTAGTAAAGTATCACAGTATAGGGGATAAAGTTAGCATCATTTTAAGCTCTGTGAATGAGATTATGATAAAGAAAATCCTTACAAGTTCTATTGTCCTATTCTAAAGTGACTTGAACAGAAGAATATTGTTTAAAAAGTTTATAACCAAGGGAAACCTCATTTTTAATAATAGATATGAGATAGGTACTAAGAATGTTTGATTCATTGCGTAGGTTGAAACTCGCCCGTAAAGCAAACTCCCAGCCCCCTCTAGTAACTTTATCCGTTAAAGAATAACACGAGGAAATAGGGCGCAGACTAATTAGTGGCTTTGTTATTCCCAGGGTAACTGTCACTACCTACTTTACGATGACTATTTTAATTGTAGTAGCACCACTAACTCGCTCTGTCTTTTAACCTACCATAATCCTAGTTTATTCGGCTTGTAGTTCAGCATGGCCCATTTTTATTAGCCATTATTTTAGTACGCACCACATCAGTTGGTAAAAGTTTGGATTATTTACGATTACACCAAATGGATTCCAAGGAAAGTTTTTAACGACATAATAAAACACGTAGTCTATAAACTTGGTATAATTGAGTTATTTACTACTTTTACATTAAGAGTAAAAAAGCAGTATAACATATAATAATCAGAAACATAAATAAGTCTAAAACAAGTTATGTCCTTGGCAGAATGCGTTGTGTGTTGTCGTAAATAAATTAGTCTGTGATTTTGCCGCCATTTTGAAATAACACCACAATTTTTCGGATACGTTGGAAAAGTTATCGAAATAATTAAAAGCATAACATTAAGTGCGAATGGAGGAATAAGAGTAATAACAAATAAGTGCTGATTTTTTCGATAGGGATAATTAACGTGAAGCAGCGGGGATCCAATCACCCATAGAGTTGCGGCGATTAACTCCATTAGCGTTAATGGAAACAAGCAATCCCCAGCGTTACGGCTCATTAGTGAATAATTTGAAATTAGAATCAGGATTATAATCCGTTCGTATGAAGACAAGTTTACCCAGGAAGTAAAAGTAAGTAAAGTTATTTTTTTTAATGCATCCCAGTTCAATTTTTAAAATAAGAACAGAGCCTTTAAAATCCGGGGTTTTGTGGTTTTTTATGATTTATGGAGAGAAGGGTGATGTATTTCGATGCCAAAATTCGAGCAGAGCCATAATTAATGTTGATTTATTATTATTTTTTAGGGTTCCGTATCCAAATGGTGCCAACGGGACCTTGTTATTAAGCCTTCGCCGTAAGTCGGTCCTTCTGTCTGTCTGTCATCGGACTGAATCTCAACCACAGAGCGTGTATTTTTATGAGTGATGTGTGTGTGGTTTGGTTTTATATTGTAACTAGCTTTAACCAGCGACTTTGCCCGCATAAATATCGGTTATCGCGGATGCAAACAAAGTCGCGGATGAACTATCCTATGTATTTTCTTTCGCATTTATAATATAAGTATGAATATCGAATCCATATTTCAGAATAAAAATAAAATATTTTGATCTAAAATATTTTGAAAGCTCGTGAGGGATTTGAACCCCCGACCACCTCTTAGAAATTTTCAATAGGGCAATAACATTCATACCGAATTAGTTACATTACAATCTTTCGTAGTGACGATAATCATTTTGATAAAACTACATATGAAAAAAAGGTAGACAAGCCTCATGTAGGTATCATACACATAAAGGCCAGTCCAGATTACCCTTTAATATTCAACATATAGCAAAAATTATGTAGCACAAGAATATCGCTCAGAATACCTACATTTTATGGACATGTTCACACAGCGCTATGCTGTAAAGTATTGAATAAAAAAAAATGACGCAATATGCTATACTTTAAGTATAGCAAAATAGTCAAACGAAGTCTGAACTAAGAACTACGAAAACAGTAAGGTACGTAATAGTACAGTAGGCCGCATATAAGTACTGATACTTTGATCTTGAATCGGCCTAGCGTAGTACGGAGTTTAAATATAATGCGAGGTCAGCTAATACCGGTTTTACCACTGATGTGTAGCCCAAGCCCAACGTACTGTGATGACTCAGATGCAATATCAATGCCTGCGTCAACGCTTTCTCAGATAACATTGTTAAATCTATCAGCTTACTGGATTATAGGTAGGTACTAGGTACCTTTACGATGATATTCAATTAACTGTAATCAATAGAGATGTGACCTCGGATCCCTGGGACTTGGGTTGGGTATGTGTCTGTGGTTTGTACATAATGTTATTGGAATATAGTAATTGTTACGTAATTACTTGTGTTTCAAACTGGCAACTATGGTTGATTGGGTTTAATTCATTGCCTTATTGTGGTTTTGTATTGATTCAATTATACATAGTATACGTAAACTCACGCCTTGTTGGCAGGCAGAAACTACAGAGCCCCTACCTGCTACGATCCTTACATACCTACTACTTTTTTATGTTTTTCCTAATAATAATAATAACTTTATTTTCTCACCACAATATACATAAATTATTTTACATTGATCAGATCAACAGTGATACATAATTTAGGCAAGTATATATTGTGGGAGACTGGTGCCTAAGCTAGGCTCGAGGCCTGTATTTCAGGACACCAGGATCCCACCCCTTAACATTATCATTTTATAAATTATGTACTAAGCGCGTTGACAGAATGCTGTAGAGTAAGTACAATACCATATGACATTTTATAGTTTTACTTATTTTAATATTTTTTTTTTTTTTTTTTTTAAATTATGAAGATTTATTCACATATATACAATTATACTATAAAACTAA
The DNA here is from genome assembly GCA_905147745.2 of Phlogophora meticulosa. Classification (NCBI taxonomy): domain Eukaryota; kingdom Metazoa; phylum Arthropoda; class Insecta; order Lepidoptera; family Noctuidae; genus Phlogophora; species Phlogophora meticulosa. The sequence goes on along the minus strand of LR990526.1, from coordinate 6,766,760 downwards.
CTAGGTATATACAAATTTACAAAAACAAAAAACAAAAAAAAAGCCGTCAAGGACACTCAGGCGTCAAAGTATTCCTCCGCATCGCTGTCATCTGGAAACGTGCCCAAAAGACTGGCAGCATTGCCACGTTGGATGGCAATACTAATTCTTTGGGCAAAGAATGAGCCAGCCCTCTGGTCACGCGAAGTGTCTTATTTTAATTAATTATATGTTAAGTATGCGAGACGATGTTAGTAGATGTATAGTATAGGTGAATGTGTGGGTGTGTATGGGGTGTGTGGGTGTGTATGGGGGGTTGTGGGTGTATGTTTAGGGTTGTTTAAGCAAGTTTTCAGTATCATTATAGTTTAAATTTAGTATCCAGCCAGTCAGCCTCTTTTTGCATTTACTCTTTGTGAGATTAAAGATATCTAACACCTTATGAGTTTTATTGTATAAGTAACCACCTATACCTTTAGCTTCACTTAATACCATACTCGCAACCACCGTGCGTTTACGATCAGATGATCATATACGCACGCCCGTTGCGAGAGACCGGATCATCACCCACAAGGTTAGTGTACATAATATGTCTTTCTAGGGCGTGCGGAGTCCCGGCGGCGTGTCAACTGACATCTGCCTTATAAAATAATATCTATTACTAGCTGACTCGGCAAACGTTGTTTTGCCATTAAAGCCAAAAAAATCCAAAAAAAAATTAGGGGGATTAAAAATAGATGTTGTCCGATTCGCAGACCTAACCGATGTTAGGTCTGCGAATCGGACAACATCTATTTTTGCACACAAAATTTCACGAATCGGTCGAGCCATTTCGGAGGAGTTTCATTACAAACACCGTGACACGAGAATTTTATATATTAGAAGATTAGCCACCTTTCATTCCTCCTCTCAACATGACCAAACCATCTGAGCAAACCTATCCTTTTCAACTTTTTATTACTACATCTTCGTTTAAGCTTTTCTTTGGTTCAGTGATATAATTAATCGTTTAAAAGGCCATTCCGATAGACTCCTTTGAACTTAGAGCTACATAAATTAAGATTCTGATACAAAATTGCCCGACAGGGTCCACAATGATCATAACTTTGTAAAACCTACCATCTAAGCAAACTTGTGGAAGCAATAAAAGTATTGAGTATTGAAAATTAAGAAAATATAAATTATGGAGTATATCTTGTAAGTACAGACTATATTATTGTGTAGTATGTGATGTATTATTTTGCCTACTGACACATTTAATAGTTCTTTATTTTTGTGTTTGTTTCTTTTTGTATCTTTATTTTATGTTGCTGACATGATCCTCTCGTTACATTGTGTGAATGAGTTGTATTGCATTACGTGGTGAACTAGCGACCAGGGCAATTTATTTTATTTCATCTGAGCAACCGACAGCAAGTTCGTCATGCTCACTTAGATGTCACTGCTAGCAGTAGCGTCGGGGGTCGGGTTACTCCCTTCCCTCAAATATGGCGAGGGGGGTAATGGCTGATCTTTGCGTTATACTCGTGAACGGGTGCTGCCTGTGGTGACTGGTCGTCTTGCTGGCCATGGATTTTTGTTATTGTAATCTCAATTAAATGTTTACTTTCTTAACTTCGATGGTCCTAGTTTATCACTAGTTTACGATTACTGACTTGAGTCACTGCCCTTTAGATATAACCCAGCATTGCACATGTCAGCGGGCACGCCCTTGGACTGCCTTGGAGGCTTTTTATGCATTCAGTTTAGCAGGCTTTGCTTGAGTTAATTGTCGATTTGGGTATATGTTAGTTTTTTTATTTATTTTGGCATATTGGTGTGTGCTAGCTAAGATGTGCAAATTATTTAATTTAATGATGTATACAGATGATTGACATAATAATTATTTTTTTGACATAATTATGTTTTATAGATTCAAGTTCGCCAAACCTATCATCAGACAGACGTGTTGCTGGGAAGTTTGTTCCACCACTTCTTCTTCCCAGCAAAAACACTAGCAAGTGGTGAAGGGTGGGCGTTTTGGGAGACAGTCTTATGTAAACGTTTTGTCGTTCAAAAAGTGCTAATTCTCAGCCTAATTTGAATAAATGATTTTTGATTTTTTGAGACGCCAGCACATCAAGCCATCCCAAAATGAAGCTTATTCTTCTTTTGTAGAAAACTATCGAAGAAATTTGAAAGATTGAAGTAGTTTGATGTGATGGCATCTGTACCTAGCATAAATTGGAAACATTCAGGCGTTACACAGTAGCGACCTAAAATCATATAAAACATATGCAATCGACCAAAGTTCCTTGGTAGTCGCTCAACTGATTGCTAATAGGAAATATGTTCAGAAATAAATAACAAAATAATGAATTGACGTTCGCCGGTCAATACAACAAGATACAATAATGGTTTGTGATAAATGAGCCGACTTCGGGAAATTGCCTCGGCGATATCTCCCGCTCGGGATTGACGTATACCCTCGAACGGAGCAAAAAAATCTTATCCCATCGGATTCCAATCAGACTCGTTCATTTATTGCAATTGGCTGATGGAACAAGAATTCCGCTGAAATACGAAGTAATTTTACGTACTCTGTTGGTGATTTTTTTCCTTTCCGGTTGATTTTTATTTTTATTGGGGTTAATGGTATCGATTTGGTTGATTACCTGTATTCAGCATTTTTGTTCGCTACTTAATTGTAGATAATAAATTATAAATGTGTCGCGAATAACAAAATAACAAACTAATTTTATGGAACGACGAGCCACAAACAAAGTTTAAGTGAATTTTCAACATATAAAAAAGACAAAAACAAAAATACAATAAAACATCATCGACAGCAGCAGCTCATGAGCATAAAGCAGTATATTTAGGCATTTCTTTTAGGTGTCGCCGAGTGTTAGTAAACCTACGTATTTTTATTATCAATCGTGTAAAAAAATCCAGTAATGTTACCGTTGAGTTTTCATTTCATTTGTGTTTTAGTTCTTGCCGAACGTAACAGGTGGCGCTAACAAACGGTCGGGAAAGGATCGTGGTCATTGTAATTATCTTCCTCTAAAAATGCGACCAGTGTCAGGATTCCACGATTACTGTTACCTACCTTGTATTGTCATAAAAAAACCGGAAAAAAACGTTGATTTAAAACCAAATTTTTATTCATAATGCCGCCATAATTATTTTAGTACCAAAATGATTCCTCTCCAAACTTCCCGCCTAATGTAACATTGCCATTCATTATTAATTCTAGTTCTCCAAGCCGTTCATATCATGTCATACCGTTGAGCAGAACTTCCAGTATCCACTTAGAGCTAATGAAGTTCGACTAAATTTCTAATTGGCTCAGCTCTGTGATACGAAAGTTAAGCTTTCAGCGTTTAATGGTTTGTGACTTTGTCCTCGGATTTACTAGAACTAATTTCGTAGTCCAAAGTTGGATCTCCAGGGTGTTACGTTTAGTTGGACTTTCACTTGTTGACGGAATTATGTGTGGGTGTGTGTGTGTGAGTGTGGGTTTGTGTGGTTGATGTGTGCAGTGTGCCGCGTGGGCTTCAATCCGCTGAGTGTCAAAGTTTTTGAGGTTTCCATTTCCTATCTGAGCAGGTGTGTGTATGATGGACATTGTAGAAGTTTAATTTATCTATTTTTCGGGCAGCAAAAATGGATAAATTTGAAAGAAAATATATTAGTCTAGCTAGAGCATATTCTTCATAATTTAATACATATGTGAATATTTTAGATTAATTCTATATAATGTGATTTGTAATGTCTAATGCGGATAATTAACTAAGGATCACGTAAAATCCATCAAGCGTATTTTTATGAAACCTTCTTAAACTTAGAGAAGAGAATAATAATAAGATGTTACTTAATTTGTATTTTTTTTTTGTTTATTTAATTTCCAGTAATGTTATTTTCAATTTTATAAGGTTAATAGTTGACAAGTTAGTTGACAATAATGTGTTTGCAATTTGTAGGAGATATGCAGATCTCCCCATCATACCATATTCTAAAGATTGTCAACGTACTAGTAAAATATGTGTTTGAGGGTGTGTTTGTATTTGTGTAGATTTACTTTACATACAATTATTAAGCTACTAACCAAGTTTTTTTTATAACTTTTGTCCTGTATCGTGGATCATTCATCCTTATCATTCAAACTAAGTGGGTTTGATTCCCGCACGGAACAAATATGTGCATGGCCTACAGGTAGTTGTTCCGGGTCTGGCTGTTTACAGACACAAACAGCCAGACCCGGAACAACTACCTGTAGGCCATGCACATATTTGTTCCGTGCGGGAATCAAACCCACAACACGCAGTGCGGCATTCAATCGTCCAGCCACTGCACCAACGGTGCCAATTTGGAAAGAAACAATACCATACAATAACAAGTACAACATAAAAATGGTTTGCCAATTTTATTTCCTCTGTTAAATGTCCTCGATATCGAAGCTTTATTTGAGGGCACTTACAACGAAGTCGCCATTGAAACCTAGTTCATTTGTTCTGAATGAGCCCCGTTAGTAGGATCTACGTCACGAACACAGTTGTTCACTGAACTAAAGTAATTAGAAGTCGCATTTCACGTAAAATACGTCAGAGAATGCCAATGGTCTTAAGTGCTTTATTGAAAAGTGGAATTTTAGCTTGGGTTGTGAAGTCTGAAGTGATTCTAAAGGCACCATGGTAGTGGTGGTTGAGGTTCTTTTTGATTTTGTGATTCTAATTGTATGATTTTGTAAAGATAATACAGTTCGGTGGGCACGTCAAAGGTAATAAAATCAGTATAAGTTGGCCTCGGATTTCATTGAAACTCCGTATTGCGCTAGGTCAGCTCAAGTGTTGCCACTAACGTGCAGCCGACTGTACACTTATGTTTAGCTGAAGTTAATTTTATAAAAGAATAACTATCTTAGGTACTAATCGTTCCAATTAAATTTGCTATTAAAATATGTCTAGTAGTAGTATTAGAGTAGTATATGAGACTATTAACTATAGCTACCTAGATAACATGACCGTAATTTGTTTCACACTGTACACTCAAGAACAATTCAAAGATTAGCAGATACGTCCTAGTTCCTACTAATATTTTGTTGAAACCATATGAGGATGTATGATACCCTTTCAATCAAACACTACTGAACGGAATTTGAAGAAACTTTACAGTACCATAGCTTCAGAATAACACATAGGCTATAAGGCACTTCCACGTAACGGTCAATGAAGGTTGATGCGTAGTCTAAAACCGAATGAAACATACAAAATTGTTATTTTCTGTCCATACAAAAGTTTTATGTAAAAGATTGCCCATTGTAAAATGGTTGTATAATTTAATGGTATGGTTTGTACCATGTTTTATTATTTAATGTACTTACAATAAAGTATATAATTAATAAATAAGTAAATGACCTAGCTTAACTAAAATATATTCAAAGCTTCGTTTCAATAAAACAAAATGCGGTGTGTGCTTTAGACTACACGACACTAAATTGCTCAGCGCGCCTAAAGAAGTTTCCACTTCATAAATATAATAATATAAAGTGTAGTAAATACCAACATTGTCCTCTACATAGAATACAGGACAATATCACTTCCAGACATAACTCAGCCGTGTGTAACAGAATCCCGCGCAAATGGCTGGTCGGTAGCCGCGGTATTGCGTTACACAAGCTATAGGGGACGGCCATTTCCTCGAGTCGAGGCGCTAACTCAATCACCACTCTCAGTATTTTCCCCCTCGGGTTCCCTCGCAGACGGCGGACGTGACCGAACCACGTTGATGACTGCCTAACTAAGTTCACTTCAATTTTACGTACTTTCAGGCATTCGTCTTTGTCCGTGGGCTACGTTTCAGGTATGTTCTTAGCTTTGTTTTGAGTGGGGCTTTAAGATCTTGACTGTACTTCTTCAGTGTAACGATGGAAAAGATGCTTCCATTCAAGTAGCGGAATCTGTGATGCCAATTAATGTTGTTGTTCTGATTTTCTCAGTACAATGTTAATTAAACAGCGTTCAAAGGAAACCACATAGGTTTGCTTTGCTTTCAATACGATTAAATTCCATAATGCCTTTATATGTATTGTGGTACCTACTGAAAATTCCATTGATTTTTTGAATTAATTTGAATTAATTTGGGTTTAATTTTTTACTTGAACATAATCTTCCTTAGGAACCCTAATGAATTCATCCTGTCCGTTTGTCCGCTCGAATCTTACACAGCCATTTAAGTCAGAGTCTTTTGGGACTGTATTGGTGAACAACACCCATTTCATAGTTCAGTGGTTGCTAAACAATGAAGTATTAAAATAGAATCTCAAGTGGCATTCCCCGATCATGATGCCAAGTGACGAATGAAAAAGTTCAGTTCACATGTAACACAGCATGTAAGGTATTGCTGGATACCATAGTTTTTTTTTCAGTTTCTGTACAAACTGTGACAAGAAATGTTTCTTGCTGTCGATAAAATCAATATTGTGACCCAACTACGAAACCATTCTCAGTGTGTGATCTGACACGTCTGCGTAACGCATTGTCGGTTTTTTTTATTCCCGTAGATATGACACAACTTTTACTATGTTTTGAGATTGAGGACACTTATCTAAATGAAACATTGGGTAGGTACTTAATGGAACTTTTTATTGCTGTTCTGTTTTTCAAAACAGTTACGAAACATACAACATACAAACATACAATAGACGGTATGCTTTACGACCAACATTCAACAAACAAGCTCTACTGTAATATTGGGCAAAATGGACACAGTTACTAAAAATAGGTATCTGAGCTGCTCCCTATTTTATTATGAAAATATTGAAAACAATTTTAACGTATTTTTGGATTGTATTGGTGTCTATTTCATAAGCTACTATTACTTACTTTGAACAAACACAGGTACTCAATGTTATTTTCATAAAACGTGAGCTTCAGAACTCTTTGCAACAAAACTGTATAATTATTCAAAGAATGTAGGTTGTAATGTCTTAATTAAAGCGACATTTGGTTTATAATAGTCGCAGTGACAAAGTATAAAGAACGTCGGCTCGGCAAAGGTGTGCAGTTCAAGGCAGCTCGAACATTGCTAATTAGAAGTGCTGCTGCCGGCGCAATGCACAAAGTTACTGGTACCTTTCATACTGCAACTGCACTTTGCTCAGAAACATTTTTCCGCCGCGACTGAGGGCAATGCCGACGTTTGTGCCTTTTTGTTCGAACTAGCTAGTTATGTGTGACACACGGTCGTGTGGGATCGTGAAACTAATATATCACTTTAGTTGGTAGTACATGTTGGTTGTCATTCTTGGAAATTAAAATGGGTTGTGTGAAATTGAGTGGCTTTGTTCTTGAGCAGGTAAAGCTAAAGGTAAGTAGCAACCTTTTACCAACAAGGGTCAATAAGGCTCCAGGGGCCTTTACCAGAAAATACTAGTTGCTAGCTAAATTAGTGAACGTACCTTTAGTAACCTGGCCCTACAATCGAATCAAGACCTTATTTCTTTTTAATAATTTTAAAATAAACAGCTGTGTCTTATCTATTAAAATTCTCATTACTACCCATTTCAAACCAAACTGCTCAACTCAACACGAATATCTACCCTGGTATGAACAAAAATCCAATATTTGTATCGAAAAAAAGTATTTTAGTATTACGCGCTGGTATATTTTAATTTTGATGGCCGCCAGGTGTAAGCTCGTATAACTTTATGGCCGTGTGTATAGTATTGCGTACCTACTCCACGGCTATGGGTTGCCTTTCACGTTACCTTTTAGCTTTTACATTGTGAAATTGGTGTTGTTCGCGTTAATAAACTTTTTCTTTGTGATCCGTTCATTTAGGTGTTTCTTTAGGTATATGTAGTTACATAGTTTGGTAGCTCACTCTTTCATTAATTTGTAGGAACCTATATCAAAGTTCAGTTCTACAAAGTGAGTAAAAACAATGTCCTTCTTTTAAAATACCTGTTAAGTTCCGCTAAATAAAGCTACAGAATAAAAACACCCAAAATCATAATTCGCAAAAGTATGAAAAGTCTTTTTACTAAAATATGTACTTACGTAAGTTATTTGACATCATACTTTTTCATTACACGTATCGTGTAGCTGAGCATATCATTACCGTAAGTTTTATTATGACTACATTATGAAAACGGCTAAGTCAGAAGAGTATACAACGTTGCCTGAAAATGGGACATAGTGTGGGTTATTGCATATTGCGTTGAAAAATGTTTTCATAAAAATCTCGCCGAGTTCGCTCAGCGCCGCTCACTGATCTTTTAATCTCTTAATTACATGAGGGCAGAATACGCGGGGATTTCACCAAAATAACCATGCAAAATGGATGGCCAACCCCGCTCCCCGCGCACCTCGTGAATATGAATTATTCTTTCGTTGCTACAGCTTGGACGCATATTTACATTTTATATGAGAGCCTACGACGCCCGTGCCCATTTCACTGGGTTAGCGTTTTTGTTGCGTTGCACGTTGGATTTTTCGTGAGCGGTAAGGTTTTTATTCTATTTTCGGCACGATTCGTCATCAATCCCGCTCTCACAGAAGAGGGTATATTATCCGGTGCCATTTCCGCACGTCGATTGCGAAACTCCCACAATACGAGGTTTTATTGCAAATCCATCGCTGAAGACTTCGGCACTTGGGAGTAAGGTGTCGGTTTATCACGGTGGCTCCATTTGGCCCAAAGCCTCCACACTTACTTTACGACCATCGCTGGGAACGAAGAACGAAGCAGCCCGCAGTAAAATTTCAATATCCGCCAAAATATGGCATTTCATTTGGCCTCTCGCTGTAATACCAAGATGGGACGTAAAAATGTAATGGGTTTCTTTCTAATTATTTATGTTCCTAATATAATGAAACCTATAAACCACTGAATTTTTTCATGGCTGATATTCCGTAAAAAGCTCTTTTTATAGGTCATGTAATGAAGAAATATTTTTCAAATATCAGACCAGAATAAAAACTGGTTGGCTAAGATTTCATTGTTCGTTGATACAATGGAAAATTGGTTAAATACTTTTACATTTGATGTAAATCAATTGCTATCATCATTATGTACGGACGGATGCACAGGAGTGTCAGTCAGCCTTCCGTGGGTACTGTGGGGAACACGTAAGTTGCATTCAAGCTACTCCCTTTTTATTCCAGTAAGGCCCTAGGTACTCATTACTTCAAATTGGTAAACTAATACTTGGCACAGCAGCGTTTGTTAATAATATTATTATCATATAACAAAAAAACCTTGTTCCTGACCTGAACAGCGTTTTTAATAATCCTGAACTTCAATTTCGTAAATCAAAGGTTTCGAGAGGGTAGAGGGTTGATTCAAGATTTTTTCAGAACCATTACCACAAATGCAACGACGGAAGAACATTACTCTAAGATGAAAGCCAGGAAGGATAGAGCCTGTGGAAACTTCTTGTGGGAAGGGCGAATGAAAAAAATTACGTTAGCTATTGTAAATACCGCTTGGAATCAACAGTTTCAGGTAAACTGGTGAAATAAAAAAATAAATAAATAATGCTGGACAATCCACACAGCATCATCTAGCCCCAAGCTAAGCAGAGCTTGTGTTATGGGTACTAGATGACTGATACACTTAATACAATATATTACATAAATAGATACTTTTTATTATACATAGAAAATACCCAGAACACCCGGAACAAATATTTGTAGATCGTACAAACATTTGTCCCAAGGCGGGAATCGAACCCGCAACCTCCTGCGTCGCAGGCGGACCTTCGCCCGCCGCGCCACATAGGTCGTCAAAATAAAAACCTAGAACTGGTACACCATAGGATATATATTGAAGCTTGTACAGCGTTGTTAAGTAAGAGTCAGCTTGCGGCGGCGGGCACGGTGGCGGTCAGTTGTAATGTGTACCTATAACTCCATATCAGATAGTACATTACGATCGTCCGCCATCGCAGAACGCCTCTGTCTGAATAATGAACATTATGACTCGTATTCCATTGCTATTTATGTAGCCTAACGTAGTCTTTGATATTATGTTCTAAACACTACATACTTGTTTCAGGCCATCATTCTTCTCTCAGTAGTCTACAAGTTTACATTGCACCTCCTGCTTGCATACTATATTGAAGACGAGCACAGGCTAATTCTGGAGTTAACCTTGTCTATAACTGAAGCATGCTTTTGTGTCGATGCCATAGTTCATCTTCTTCACGCGTTCTGGTCTCCGATACGAGCACATGTTCGTGTTTATCGGAAGAGCTACCTCTTTCTGCTTTACGATATAATTTCACTTATCCCTCTGACCCTGATTTGTAAGTTATAATTGTAAACAATTAAAAGTAAATTAGTAAAAAGTAGATAAATTATTTTAAAAGATTCTTATCTTTTGTTAAATGATTTAACATCATAATCGGGGTAGACTCGGAAGAATAAAGTCCAGAACATAAGAGTATTGACTGCAGTGGCTTTGAAAAAGATCCACACGCAAGGCAGACATTAAAATTTGCCAAGCGTTGTGAAGATAGCAATATTCCCAATAACATAAATAAATAAATAAATAGTGCTGGACAATCCACACAGCATCATCTAGCCCCAAGCTAAGCAGAGCTTGTGTTATGGGTACTAGATGACTGATATACTTAATACAATACATTACATAGATAGATATTTTTTATTATACATAGCATGATTTGTTCCAGGTGTTCTGGGTGTTCCCAGAACACCTGGAACAAATCTTTGTAGATCGTACAAACATTTGTCCCAAGGCGGGAATCGAACCCGCAACCTCCTGCGTCGCTGGCGGACCTTCGCCCGCTGCGCCACATCGGTCGTCAAATCTACCAGTTGCATAGAATTACACAATTATTTCAGAATAGACGTGTAAATGAATATATCTGTTGGACTTTTACTCTTCTGTTTACAGTTAAAAAAAGACCTGGCTACGAGAAATGGGTATTAGCTGGTAGGTGGCTGGAAATCGGACGAATTTACAGACTAATTACGTTCTTTCAAGACATAAATGAACATGTAAGTTTTAAAGAAGAAGACAATTACGAGTGCTTAGTTTACCATTACGAGAAACCGTACAGAACAGTGTAGATATTGCAGAGTTTCTGGTTTCGGTACTACTTGACAGAAGGTGAAAAAAAACTGCAGGGTTTCGACGATATCTGTGTGTGAAGTAAATCAATAGGACGAACGGAACATTTGTTTGTAGTTCATTGATTCTTATTTTGTGACACGGAATAATTGTTTGACATTAAGTCTCCATTTTGTCAGATCATTATTCGGCGTTCTCAAACTGGGTATCTGAATGGTTTATTTAAAATCCAGCAACATAACGTACATACAGGGAACATCGACGCGCAACCTGATACTATGGACTCCCCAGCGTTAAGTCTTTTACAGTTTAAAGTAAAAAAAAACGGAAAAAAACGTAGACAGAAATTAAAAAGAAGAAAAGAAAAAAAATAGCCGCTGTCCTAAATCATATATTGAATTCGATTGTATAAGGTTGTTCGTCGATTTCTCTTCCATTCTGTTTTTGTGCTATTTATTAATTAATTTCTATCCCTTATTGTTTATTTCAATATCATCTGGATCGGATTGTATTTGGATTGCGTTGTTGCTATAATTATTTTCTTCTGCTTACGTTTCTTATTGCATCAGTTAGTTTTTCAAATTAAGTTAATATGTTTAAAAATGCTGGGACGCGAGAATATCAAAATACGAAGTCATTATTAATACTCTGTTTAATGACATTTTCAGATGCGTAAATCACGTCGGATTTTATTCTTTAGCGAACATTTCATAACTATTGCATTGATCCTTCATGCAAGCACGTGTTTGTGGTTCTCCGTAAGCCGGGCACCTGAACCGGATCACACATGGTACAACATGGGATATCCACCACACGTGCATGCTAGAAGCTTGAAATTTAATAGGTATATTTGTTTTAATATTCATAGCTTATTTGTAACCAGTATTCCTGTCAATAATAGCGCAAACTGTCAAACGAGCGAAGTTAAAATGGTCGTTAAGTTTTTTGAAATTTTCTTAGTTTTTTTTTCTGTAAGAACCTCCTTACAATAACAAAAAACACAACAAAGAATTTAGCGAATCTGGTCCAGCCGTTCACGCGTGATGCCGTGACTAAGGGAAATGGAAAAATAAAAATATATAAACATGAATTGTTTATATATGTAGAAAACAGGCAGGTAAGAGTTTTCTTTGAAGAAAGTTGCGTTAGTCGTAAGTAAATTACCCCGCAGTAACTATGGACTGGGAAGGGAAGTAAAAATTTTGATCATCATTGTGGTGCACACATAATAAATAAAAATAATACTAGTCTATCGGTGTCCAACGCCAGGGCAGAGGCCTCTACGCTTGCTCAAGGCGGATTGGTGATTTCAGAAATATGAATTGTAAGTCCTGGTTTACTCACGATGTTTTTCCAAAAAATGACCAAGAAAGACTTAGGAAGTATTTATGATTGAAAAAGTCACATTGGAACTTGCCCAGATATAAACCCAAGACGTCGTGCATGAGAAGCAAAGGCTTTAGCCATATGGCCATCTCGACACTATAAATAAGTCATTTATTTTGTATAATATCAATGATTAATGACGGGGAATAGCGGGGAAACTGGACATAAATTCTAAACGTGCAATTTGTTCGAAAAAGTTATAACCTGCGCCACATTTGGCAAACACTTGGCGCAAGGTGGCTTCAGTCATACTCGTAACTTTGAATGGTACTCAATAATGTAGGTATCTCTGAATATTTCTATGTGACCTGTTTTTTTTTTTCATTTTTAGTATGGTTAAATTGCAAATACAAGGTAGATTTTAGACTTGGGGCATTAACGGCAGTTGCTTTAACCCCTGTAGAGACAGGAAAACGTTATTTGAAGAATGCGTTTAGTTTTTTGAGTACTAACTGAATTTACAGATTTCGGGAAAACAGTCAGTTAGGAAAATGTTCAATCTGTCTTTGGCTTATTAACTTGAGATATATTTATGTTTTAAGCTGAATTGTGATTTGGCCTTGTTTAGTGGCAATCAGTTTGTCCCCCGTTACATAGAACTTAAAATAGCTAGTCGAAATCTGGATGGTTTAAACACTGCTTTTGTACCCTTAGATGAATTATGTATCATATTATATAAAATATTGCATTTTTATTAACAGTTACAGAACTTGTTGGTACTATTGTTGCTGTCGTTTCTTCAATGTCGTATTTGGAGACTCATTTCCTACAGTGAGTATGTTTATTTATTAAGAATATAATAATTATCGAATGACCTGATTATATTACCTTTTCAAGAAAATATTTAAATAGTTTAAAGTAAAAAAAACATCAGAAAAAAACGTAGAAATTAGCAAAAGACGACGAAAATTTCCACGCTCGAGGGAATCATGTTCTAAACTTATAATAATAAATAATATATTTTTAAATGTTTTATTTTTTTTATTTTTGCTTTGAAATATTTAAAAATGTAATTAATATGTGTAAAAAGGAATAAAGGAAATAATAAATAAATAATGCTGGGCTATCCACACAGCATCATCTAGCCCCAAGCTAAGCAGAGCTTGTGTTTTAGGTACTAGATGAGAGATATGCTTAATACAATACATTACATAGATACATATTTTTATTTTACGGAGGAATTTAGGAGAGGGCGGAGTTATATAGACAGATAGATATGGAAATCTTTGTAGATCGTACAAAATTTTGTCCCAAGGCGGGTATCGACCCCGCATCTTATGGTAGCAGGTTGTCCGTTGATGTCCCTTCCACCCTGTATATTATAAGGCACTGTTTTTTTACACTCCTTCTCCTTTAACAAAGTCTACTCCAAAAATTTCCATATGTCTAAACATAATTATATATACCTATTTAATGTAGTTTTAATCTTGCATAAAGAATATCTATATGAATATATACTATTTAATTATACGACGTCGTAATAAATTAAATTATATAATTTATTTTATGTATTACAGCGTCACACGCAAAAGTGGTTGACGGCAAGTCTAATGCTTGTCGGCTACGTATTCTTCCGCTATCGCTTCATAGGGACCCTCACCTGGGAGCTGGTTGTAGAAAACACTAGAAGGTCCCATTTTGTTGATAGGGTAAGTTTATTCATTGGTTTTAGATTGACTGATGTGTAAATTATGCAAAATGCCTTTGGACTGTAAATATAATGCACTCTGGTTAAATCCAATATTTCAGGGAATCGTTCATCAACCCAAACAATAGCTTTATTAATGCATAACGTGCCACTATTAACATTTTCAGAAATATTAATATACGTTAATGTGTGATTGGGGTTAAAAATCATAATTTATTGAACTGAAACCTCGCATGAATATTCATTATCAGGTTATTATAATAAGCTTGTATTTTCCCACTGCATTGAAAACGTATTACCAGATTTCACAGTTTTAAATCCTTAGGAATAATTGTTAATTAATGCATTATTGAATTAATATTTCAGTACCATTACATGATGAACTACCTAAAGTTTAGCAAGGCGCCGGCTTGGTTAATACATCAATGCAAGAACTACAAGCTTCAACTGTGGCAGATGAAAGCAGGCATATTAAGGTCGGACCAACTACAGACACTGCCGCTGCCATTACAGATGGAACTTATCTTCGACATTAACGTCGGGAATTTCCATAAGTCCATGCTGTTTAGAGATACTAGTTAGTGTAATTTATACTATACAACAGACTAACTTTATAATGGGAGCCACGAAGTTTGCGCTAAATTCAATACCTTTGTAAATTCTCACGAAGTTCCTAAAAACGTAGTGGGGCTTACTTCGGGGCTCTTTGGATAATGATATTGTATTGAAAGGAAGTTTTCTTTAATTAAGAGCTGCTCCGTGCACATTTTATTAAAGTTTGTTAGTCTTCTATTGTCCGTGTTTTAAGTGGAACGCCTTTGAAGGAAAATCCTTGAAGATTACAGAATATCTCGCTGTTTTTGGTAGTTTTATGTAAGATAATATTATACGGACGTCATTTGTAGTTATTTTGAAGTTGATTGATGAATATTGTCAGACCATTACAGCCTTTTCTGCTTATCATCCGTTTATTGTAGAAATAAGTTTTATTTGAATTTTCCTCGACAATATTCCACCAGTGTGGTTATTTTTCATTAAAAGACTGATTATAATGATGATTCTTTCAATTTCAAGAATGAAAATGGTGCATTGTAACGTGTCTTTAAAATAATAATGAGTTTAATGGATTATTTTCATTGCAGAGGAATCTTTTATGCGTCAAATCTCGCTATTGATGCGTCATGAGCTTTACTTGGCTGGTCAGCATATTTGGAGTCAAGGCGTGGTCAAGAGTGGCATGATCTGCATCAAGAGAGGAGTTATTGAAATGTTATCCGACGAAGATGATGAGAGTCCTATGATTGCTTTCAAAGATGGAACTGTTAGTATTCTAAGGAGTGTCTAATATGAAGAAAATTATTTGTAGGGTTCCGTACCGAAATGATAGAAAAGGAACTGTTAAGCCAGGCTTTACTGTAAAATAGTAATGAGTTAGAAATAGCCGAAGGGAACGGACTGAAACTAGTTAAAGTAGGTTTTACCTTCGCCTGAGAGAGACTTTTAACTATTTTTATAATTTGCCTTCCACTGCAAAAAATATGACTGCGAGACATGAGCGGAGGGGTTTATCAGGAAAAATGACAAATGGGTTTGAATTCCATCGCAAACGAGTTCAGTTGGACTTTGTATTTGGTTTAAGGAACTTGTGTATTTTGTGATGTTAAGTACCTACGGATCCAACTGAAGACAATTCTGAATTATATGTATACAAAAAATAAATGTTTAAATACATAATTTTGAAAGAAAAAATGCAGCAACGTAAATTTGGTTAAGAAATGTCAAAGAGCTGTGAAAAATTAATAAAGACTATTCTTAACATGCAGCGTAATTTATAGATGGACCCTTATGGTGGAAATTTCCTTAAAAATAATACCCTTCGTTCCTCCCTAACTTTTGTAAAACGGTAAATATGGATTAAATCTAATTGTCCATCAAATTGCTTTATTTTAGATTTAAGTCGAATAAATATTGCAGAACGTAAATTTATGTCTCTAACTAGCATATTTGTATAGTAAACATCATACTTATCCCTTTATCCGTTTTGAGGTCGCATTTAATTAAAATTTAGCTTTGAAATTAGATTTTTTTTACCTGTTAAGGTACGGAACCGTTATAATAATTATGACGATTCCGTTTTTGCCATACATAACCCCAAAAACTGGCAAAATACTAAATTTGAAGTTTATGTGACAGTACACAAAAATTTAAATCGAAATGAATGGTATCTTTTAAAAATGATTATAATGCGTGTCCCACGTTTTCAACAAAAAGGCTTTATTTAATAACATTTATTTTATTTCTATTTTGGTGCCCCGTGCGTGTGTTACAATTTTTTACATAATAAATGTTTTCTTTTTTTCTTTCTTTTTCTACTGAATAACTTATTTTTCACATGGGTAAAGACGCATGAAATGCGGTCTGATACATTGATCACAGCATTAATTTTTAGGCGGGAATTACAATTTCACTGACAACTTACAACAGTGTTAGGCACTCAACACTTTACAATATCATGATAACTAAGAGCACTTTTAAGAGCTGTCGTGGCGATCCTACGAGAACACCTAAAACAGTCATTCATCGATGAAATAATCACAATGGGGGCTGGCCATGGCTGGTCTATTATACCCAACTTCTATAAAAGTTGTTTTCTAAGTACATCGTTCGGTCACTAATGAAGGTGCTCTCTCGGTAAGTTGGTGAGACAAGCGGTAATTTTGTTCTCAGGTACTTGGTGAGTTAAGCCTGTTCTACTCGATTCCGTCCAAAGTTACTGTGAAGGCGGCTACTTACGTTGAGTTACAGGTCAGTCTGTGCACACTTAGCTTTATTTATACCTCCTCATAATATTATTTTTAAAGGTCAAAGGGCTAGTTGTAGTAGCTTGCGTATATGCTTGACAATATTTTAGGCCTTAACAGCCTACTGATTACTAAGAGCACAGGCAGTAATACATTCTTAATCAAAATCTACATTATTGTACAGGTTTTAAGAAGGACAGACTTCATGCGGGTTATTGCAGAACATCCTATCATGTTTGATCTGATACGATGTAAAATTAAGGATAGACTTGAGAGTTCAAGAACTAGGCAGGTAAGACAGTACATAGTAGAATAAGTTTGTGTGGAAAAGCTTTAGCCCACATTCGCACGGACACTTTTCTATAATTACATTTTTATAATTTATTTTCTTTTATTTTTATGACTTGGAATGGAACGTATGGAAGGTGGTTCGATGGAAAGCGTTTTTTATCGCGATGTTTTTTTGTCGCGCTTTATTGAACACTTGCAATCAAGCGGTGCGCCGCTTTATTTATAGACTGCAGACGAATGAAATTTTGCACGCGACAATATCATAAACTGAGTTTTTAATTTTTGCGATCACTTTTATTTTGTTGGTATTTTTAGAAGTAACAATAATTGTGCAGTTAAATTAAACTTGTTTGTAATAATATAAATACATATTTAGGAAGAAACTACATAATAAAATTGAGATTGTTGAACCGCGGGGCGCAGCTATTCGTAAATAAAGTGTGTTACTTGTGAAATTTCTTTGATAGTTTTTGAACTTTATTACAAAAGAATAAAGTTCATGTTTAATTGGGAAATTTAGACACATGGGGATAGCTTGATGTGCTGGCGTCTGTACCTACAAGAACAAATAGTACCTTTTATTTAAGATCATTATTGAGATAAATACCTACAAACAACTTTGAAGGGCAGACTTTGGCCAGAAGACGACCAGACACACTAAAAACATTTAACATACTGTGACTAGTACTGCACTGCAGGAAGGATCAGTTTTTTTTAACGCTCGTTTGAACACACTGTCGGGGTGTTAAATAGCGAAATAGGCGAATTTGGGCTGGGTACAAACTTTAAAACTAAAACTATCTATACCAAACTTTAAAAACTATTTAACACGGCTAGAAAAAAAATCTCAAGACAAACAAATATTGTAAAAATAATAGGTCTTTACCTATGAAATTGCCGTTTTGTATGAAAAAATTTAAATGAATTTTTTTCATGTATTTTTTATTTGTATTAATCGAAGTAATCACCCATGCAATCAATGCATCTTTGCCAACGCAGTGGCAGTTTATTGATGCCCTTCTTAAAGAAATCAGCTGGACGGGAGGCAACAAATTCTTCAAAGGCATTTTGTACTGCCTCTCGGGTATTGAATTTTTTTCCCGCCAAGAAGTTATCCAAATTCTGGAAAAAGTAGTAGTCTGTAGGCGCAAGGTCTGGTGAGTAGGGCGGATGACGGAGAGCTTCCAACCCCAGTTCTTGCAACTTGGAGACCGTCTGCTGTGCAGTATGAGGTCGCGCGTTGTCGTGCAGGAGCAGCGGAGACGAGCGATTGACCAATGCTGGTTGGAGATGTGCCAGCTTCTCCATCATTGTGTTCAATTCTTCACAGTACACATCTGCAGTAATGCTCACCCCGTTTGGTAAGAAGCTGTGTTGAATCACACCGGCGCTAGACCACCAAACAGTGACCATCACTTTTCTTGGGGTAAGTTTTCGTTTAGGGCATTGTTTAGGTGCTGAACCAGGATCCAACCAACTTGCTGAGCGCTTGCGGTTATCAAACAGAATCCATTTTTCATCGCAGGTAACAATGCGGTTCAAAATTCCTTCATTTGTGTGTCTGTTGAGCAGTGCAAGGCACGTCTCGACGCGTACTTCGCGCTGGCGATCATTGAGTTCGTGGGGCACCCATTTGTCAAGCTTTTTTACCTTGCCAATTTGACGCAAATGGACCAATATTGTTTTGACGCTAACGTCGAAAGCTGCTGCTAATTCAGCCGTAGATTGTGTATCATCAGCTTCCACAATCGCCTTTAATTCGTCATTGTCGACCAAAGTCTTCGGACGACCGCGAGGTTCATTTTTCAGGTCGAAATTTCCAGAACGGAAGCGAGCAAACCAATAACAGGTAGTGCGTTGGTTTGTAGTGTTAGCTCCGTAAACGTCGTTGATGTTGCGTGCCGCTTGTGCCGCGTTGCTGCCACGACGGTACTCATATTCCATAATTACTCGAATTTTTAACGTATCCATGATGACGAAAAAGATTTAAATGCGATGAAAATGTAACACTAATCAATAAACAAATGACTACTTTTGGAAAAAAAAAATCCATGTTTTTAAAATAAAATTAATTTGAAATTAGAATTCTTAGCCAAACAAAAAATATTTTGATTTGAAATGGCCAGTACTGCAGAACGGCAATTTCATAGGTAAAGACCTAATATAATGTAAAAGTTTCGTCTTATAAATTCTTACAAAGATTAAAGTTTCATCAGTTAAAAAGTCCTTTAGCATTACACGCATATACGAAAAAGCGAACTTATTTCGAAATCTGCGCCATTTTAAGCAGTTTATAATGTTCATCCGGAGTTTCAGTTGTACATACGTTTTAGTTTCAGCCACAGCCGTTTGTTCAGTCCTGACTTTCCCTGGAATAATAAAGTAGTTGTAACTTCAACATTTAATTTTAACATTATTACGATTATATATCAAGAGAAGTACGTGGCTGAATAAAAACAGCCACGGGTTCATCGAAGGTTAAGCTACGTTTGCCGAGATCAGTCTGTGGATGGGTGACCGTTCGTAACATAACAAGTCTCCTCCTTGTCTCGAACACACACATTGAACATAAATTTAATTCACTTAAAACTTATCTCTAGGAAGCAATAGAGAGATACGATAAAGGCGACTCTAGACTAATTCGCACCCGTTACCGACCCATGAAAGTGCTCAAAGACAAGTTGGCAGGGGTCGAGGAAGAAGATCCCACTTTTGTCGATGACTCTCACATGTATTACAGAGGTAATAGAATTTCTTTTTCAATGTTTTAACTTAGTTGTTTGGTCTGAAGATAGCGAACTTTGTTACCACGAGTGAGTTTTAAATTTGCATTGTAATGTGTGTGTCCTACTGTGTCTATGGATTTATTGTTTTCTACTTTATTTTTTACAGGGATTATTTTTTACTTTAAAAGAGGATAATTGGTACACCAAGAGAGCTCTCTCTTGGTGTATCAATTATCTTATCCTCTCGAATTTTTATCACTCAGATAAAAAAATAGGTAATATTTTCTTAATATAAGTTCATATCTTTTAATATAGCACTTCCATATATAAGTACTTTTTAGTTTCCAAAAAAGATTAAGTCACGGTGTGCTACGAAGTTAGCGTAGCTTATTTCTCGTAGCTCTAAACCAGCTACGCCGTAGCCCCTGCGTAGTACACTACATTTACTTGCATAACGCTAGTTTAATCTCTCTAGACGAGAACAATGAACGGCAGCCAAAGTTCACGACGGAGTTCCTAGAGCTATATCAAATGTCCAGCAACGTGACCACGATAGATGCACCTCATATTTGTCTAAGATCCAACTTCCCTTGGATTCTGATGCCTGATACCGAATTTGTGAGTAAACGCTCTAATTATACTGTTGTTAGTTTTAACTAAGTTTCTAGAGATGGTAGGTTATAAATAATATTTAGGTATAATTAAGTCTACTGGTAATATGGGTTTGGAAACCTTCAGGAATACATATGAAAACTTAAAACAAGGTCGGGTTGGGTGAATGTTTTCATCTGGGATTTTCTCATTACCTTTTTTTAAGGATCAGAAATAATCCAATGACTTATCCCGCTCTGTGTGGAACGGGAGAGCGTGTCAGACTTTTACTGACTAAAACCCATCCGTGTTCCGTCCATGCCCATTACGTTGCAGGATCACGGTAATTCTTTCAAACATCCCGCAACTCTGGTAGGTCACATTGGAAGCCTGGAGTCTGGATTTGCACCCGGTTGATGGCAAAAGGCTCGCCTCTTATTACATGGGACTTAAAACATAACTGACGAAATGCGGGTATTACTTCGTGCACCTTCGTGGTCTGCCTCTTTGTGTATGTGACTTTAAATGTTTAGCAACACAGGAGCTATTATTCCTAGGGTAGGGCAAAGATTAAAAAAAACCTCTGCCCACACCTTCTTGGAGTAAAATCGTGATGTTATACAGGGTGTTAGGCAGAACGAGGGACATACTTTAAGGGAAGCTAGTAGTCATCAAAACGAACCAATTTCACTAACGGATCGACACTGAAATCGCTAAAAAAAACAGCTGTTTCTCACATATTGTTAAGTTATGACAACATAAATGTATGAAGTAGCTGTTAATTTTTTGCGATTATAGGGATTGTTTCATTGTCAAAGTTGTTCATTTTCATGAGTACTACACGCCTTTAAAGTATGTCCCTCGTAAGCCCTCGTTCTACCTAACACCCTGTATTATCATATTAATGTGTGTTTTTCTATGGACTTATGGTCTGAAATAAATGTTATTATTATTATTATTATTAAACAGAACAAACCCGTTACATTCCAGACCCACATGTTTAACGTAGTGCACTTCATAATGGTCCTGTATGTGTGCTTCATGTCCCCGTACTCGGCGCTACAGAACCATCACTCCGATACGGAGAAAGTAATGAATACGATTGTGGTGGCCGGCTTACTACTAAACATCTATGTACAACTCACTACTGCTACCATTGAGAATGTAAGTTAATATTATAAATATAAATAAATATTACTGGACAATCCACACAGCATCATCTAGCCCCAAGCTAAGCAGAGCTTGTGGGTACTAGATGACTGATTTACTTAATACAATACATTACATAGATAGATATTTTCAAATACCCAGAACACCTCGAACAAATGTTTGTAGATCGTACAAACATTTGTCCCAAGGCGGGAATCGAATCCACAACCTCTTGCGGACCTACGCCCGCCGCGCCATATCGGTCGTCAAAATATATGTATGTATATGTATGTTTAATAAACAGGGCGGAAGGGTCCATCGACTCGTATCCGGATACTATGTGTTTAGTACATGATTCTGGATGGACCCCCCAGCGTTGAAAAGTTTCGTCAGATTTCCCTAAATTCTCTGTTTTTTTATTTTACTTTAAACTGTAAATAAAAATGATTTGTTTTTAACGCAATGTGATTTTTATAGAAATAAAATTTGTACTTGAATTTTTAATTTAAAAATAAAACAAGAGGCTTCAAAAACAAACCCCACAAGACCTGTTACTATGACAGCTGACACACCAAAAACGGATTGATGTGGATGCACCATTGGGCGCATACCAAGTATGACTAAACAATACTTACTTTACAGTGACAAACATAGATAAAACGTAAAAAATGCATCCGCAATTATTTCCAAGCAATACTTAACACGTAATATGCCGATTGTACGAATATATGTTATTTAATGGACAAATTGCATCGAAAAAAGAGAAAAAAAAACCTTGTTGAGTTGGACAACAATCATGATTTTTACAGTGACAAACATAGATAAAACGTAAAAGATGCGTCCGCAATTATTTCCAAGCAATACTTAACACGTAATATGCTGATTGTACGAGTATAAGTTATTTAATGGACAAATTACATCGAAAAAAGAGAAAAAAAACCTTGTTAAGTTGGACAACAATCATGATTTTTACAGTGACAAACATAGATAAAACGTAAAAAATGGGTCCGCAATTATTTACTGAAGTCATGTTATCAGGGTTTTGGCCGATTTTTGGCTAATGTCACAGCACGCGATTCCATTAAGAAAATTTAAAATTATTTATAACTAGCTTGCGCCCGCGACTTCGCCTGCTTGGTTTGTTGATAAAAAATAGCCTGTGTCCTTCCCCGGGGTAACATCTATCTCTCTGCCAAATTTTAAACAGTAACAAACAAACTTACTTTCCCATTCATAGTATTACTAGCTGACCCAGCAAACGTTGTTTTGCCATATAACGTTGGTGTGGACCACCCTTAACATTTAGAGGGATGAAAAATAGATGTTGACCGATTCGCAGACCTAACCGATATGCACACAAAATTTCACGTAAATCGGTCGAGCCATTTCGGAGGAGTTTAATTACAAACACAAGATATAAGATACTCGTAGTTAGGATATTAGTAGGTACAATAAAATTACAAGATTTACTACAAAGTAGTCTCCTAAACAAACTCGTACGAAAGAGTTCAAAGAGAGAATGACGAGTTAAAAAGACTAGTCGCAACAGGCTTTTTGCCGCTAAGATTATTATATATATTATTGTCAAACGCTTGTTTGTTAGAAAATGGAGTAGTTTATTTGTGGTTTCTCAGTGGTTTAGCCTACGCCTACGCCAAACAACAGACCCCCAGGCCACGTGGCGAACACATTTAATACTTACCTTAGTACACGTGCTTGTTACCGTGAAAGTCGAAATTCTGGGAACGTTGTTTTTCTTACTCATGGGTCTAAAATATTAAAGAGGAAAACTACGCATACACGTCGTATTATCGGTAGATCGGACCAAATGTCTCGTGACATTCATGTAATTGGAGTTCCGTAAAAGATAGATTTATTTGTCTTCTTATAAATTTAAAAGTGGATAAAAATAAACTAACAAATAATTGTTAGATATTAGTTTTAGTTTTGTTTTTTTTTTATAGGGCTTTGTCGCCAATGCTAATAATTATGTCACCCTTATAAAATCACATCACTTAACACCTTAACTGCCAAAAAACGAGACACAATAGAAAATGTATTGTTTGTCGGTTATTTGGCGTTCAACGTGTTAAATCCAAAACAAATTACCATACAGATAAACCGATATCATGAGTTCAGTACACGATTCGGGTTCCGTTGCCACGACTACCTTTGAAGGTTTTAGTCGGCATTTTCCTTATTATTACGTTTTTTTACTTAAAAGTGTAAAAATTCATGAGGAAAACATAATTTCTATTTATCGCAATAAGATTTTTATTTAAAAAGTAAATACTTTAAGTCTCGCATTAACAGCCCCAATGGCATAGCTAGAAATGATGTCTTTTACAGTTTAAATAAAAAAAACGTCTAAAAAATCGGAATAACTAAACGTACTAAAACATGTTACTCATAACCTATTTAACTCAGCGATATAGTATCCTCTGTCCGAAAGTGGATTCGCAAGTGCACTACTGCGGGTTCCATCAGCATCACTTTCCAAAAGTGGATCTCTGAAGGCCTCGTTCCGTCACATGAGGTACTTACAATTCAGGTCGGGTGTTGATATTGTTAAGTAGATTTGTGTGTGTAAGCCTCCAACGACACAGAACTTTTTTTGCGGCAATACTTATCTAAATTTCACTTAAAAATAATATCATAATAACATAATATATAGATATCGACCTTTTCCCGGTGGTCGGATGTTTATATTTTTGTCTTTTTACCTGAATTTCATGATCACATGTCCGAATGGGTTATAAGGACAGATATTTTTTTGTGTAACGTAGCCTCATTTTAACAGAAAAACTGTCCGTACTTAATCTGATGCGATGAAAAACTAAATTACGTATCTCATTCCGTTCACTCTGACCCTAATACAGAAAACAATAAGAATAAATAACAAGTTTTAGGTTCAGTCAGGTATATTCTTACGTACAGACCCTATAAAGTGTAGCGAATAAAGGCCCGTTCGCTATTGTAGTTATTATTGAGGCACACAAAGAGCCCTGCTTGATTGGATCGAGCGGCACAAAGAGAGGTTTGGTCGCGCGTACTCGGTTAATTTAAATCAATTAATGAAATTGTGAGGTTTGATTCACAATTGGTGTAAACGTTGATGTATTGCTATGGTTTTGCTCGAGTGTAATGGGCAGGTTAAGGCTGTCTGCAAACGAGACCGCAACCGCACCGTGACCGGATCGTTATCCGTGTTCTAATGTAAACTGCGTCACAACCTACCCAAATGTCCTTAATTTGGTATTGTTTATTGGATCTTTGAGCTCTTTTAGTTCTGAGTTGAGCTACACGATAACCGATACATGCGTGCGGACAGGTCTAACCAAAACTGTGTGGTGCTTTTCTCTCGAGACCACCACAGATATTAACCTGAAAACTGGTTCTGGTATTATAGTAGTAATTTTAAGGATTTGAAAAGAGACTTTAGACCTTTGAGTTGGTTTCAGTTATTCCCCTCAAAGTAGTGGGCTAGGAAACAGCTGACATGTAAAAAACATATTGACGTTAAATTGTTATTATGACCAATTTACGAATTGAGTATCATCTATTACCACAACGTAGCTGTTGGGAGACAAATAGTTAAGCATGTTTTGAAAATAATTGGCTGTGGCAGGGCTGTTCTCCGTAAACAATTTTCAATAGACTGAAATATATTTTGTGTAAATAGTTAAGACTCTAAGATAGCCTTTGGGATTTGACGTGTCGGCAGCGACGTGTGTCCAAGATGTTGCTGCTACTCGCAGAAGCTGAGCTATCATGCTGCAATTAATAGATCCTGCAAATTCCGCGAAACAGTCAATAACCTTCAGCCCTTTGTTTAGTTGCATTCTTTATGAACTATCTGACAAATAGACTGACACTTATATTTAATAATATTACACTTATATATTATTATTACACCAAGTATGACACTTTTATATAATAGCTTATACGAGTATATAATAATAAAATCTGTGCCTACTTACCCTTAACACTGTAATCCAGAGTTAAACAAAATGTATTGAACCCAAAATCATAATGCCACCTATTTCTCTTGCAAAAATCTTTCCCACGGGTCGTGTCTGATAATTTATTTCTTACAGAACATACGAAAGGAAACTGTAAGAGAAATAGCAGAAATAAAGATGGCATCCTTCGGTTTCTACCTGGACATTATCTCAGTATTTCCTGTGGCAATCTTCACGGACACGTTGGACCCTCATGGGGAGACGGTGGCTGGTCAGATAGCCATGCTGTTTCCTATTCTGCAAGTGTGGCATTTATGGGACTATATAAATAAATGGGCACAAAATTTTGATAGTCATACGAAGGTTTGTGTGAGGATTTTTATTTCTAAACTAAAATAGGAAATATTTGTTTGTTTGTAATGGATAAACTCAAAAACTACACAGTCAATATAAAAAAATATTTCACTCTTAGAAAGCTACATTATCAGCGAGTAACAAAGGTGGAGGGGATGTTAAAGCCCCCCCCACCCCCCTCCCTCAAATATGGCGAGGGGGGTAATGGCTGATCTTTGCTTATCTGTTATGCTCGTGAACGGGTGCTGAGGTGACTGGTCGCCTTGCTAGCCATGGTTTTGTTATTGCTATAACAATTAACTGTTTATCGTCTTAACTTCGATGGTCCTAATTTATCACTACTTTATGATGAGTCACTAAAATAATAGTAATTTTAATATAGCAATAATGCTGGATTATATCCATAGGGATATATCCTGATTATATACCTATGGATATAATCCAGTATTGCACATGTCAGCGGGCACGCCCTAGGAGGCATTTTATTTATTCAGTTTAGCAGGCTTTGCTTGAGTTAGTTGTCGATTTTAGTATCACTTAGTTTTTTTATTTATTTTTTGGCAAATTGGTGTGTGCTAGCAAACATGTGGCAAACTATTTAATTGATGATTTATAAAGATGATTTATTTATTTATTTTTTGACATTTGTTGTATAGATCCTAGTTCTTAAACCTATCAGACAGACGTATTCCTGGGGAGTTTGTTTCGCCACTTTTTCTTCCCAGAAAAAACACTAAGAAGTGGTGAAGATGAGCGTTTTGGGGGACTGTCGTTTTGACGTTCAAAAAGTGCTGATTCTCAGCCTCATTTGAATATATTTTTTTATTTTTATTATTGTCTTTCACTGTTTTCTCGAAATGTAGTTGGCTGCTGATGATATTTGATCAAACCCCTTGTATATTGCTGAAATGCTTGTAATTACAAATCCATACGCATGTTTGTTCAAAAACCAGTGGGAATTTAACGTACATAATTTCAACCCGCATTTAATACTAAACGTATTGGTAGTTGTAAATAGTGGGACAAACTGCGAGGCTTGGGTCAGTATCTATCAATGGAACCCATTCTTATTTATTCTGAACACGATCGTATTTTTTTGTGAAAATGACATTCCAACAAATAGAGCAACTATTCACGACTAATCTGTTCTGTAAAAAAGATACTAGAAAGATCTTTTTTTGTAAGATGATGGTGACAAATCTGAGCCCATGTAGAGAGTTTGGAAACTTGGACACGTATCTTATTGTAGAAGATTATTTGTGTTCTGTGGGTACATACTGACTGAAGCTACCTCTCACAGTACCTATCTCGCACAGTTTACTGGACACCCTGTAAAGTTACCTCAACCTGTCGGAGAATATTAAATACCGTTCAATTATAATTTGCAGATCCTGATCCTGGCAAAGTTCTGCCTGATATTCGTGGTATTCTGCTACTGGTCTGGATGTTTTATGTATCTTTTTGCGTGCCCAAGGAAATTATGTCGTGAGGTAATTTATTTATTATATCATTATAGAATCTTCCTACTGTAAGGTCTGACTACTAATCGCATTACCGTTTAGTCTTATTATCAAATTCAGAAGGTAATTAATTGTTGGACGAAGTCAGGATTTGTGATTGACCTTTATTGTGCAACTAGAAAGTTTTGGATACATAATATTTGGATTACCATACCTAGACTCACTGGCAGTAAATGTGATCCAAGACCTAACGCGAATTCGTGAATAGATCCCATAATAGCTACTATACCTGTTATGGGATATTTCAATGAAAATAGGTGCCAAGTAGCTTCTTCAAGTAGATTTCAGTGAATTATTTCACATTAATAGTTAAAGTAGATTATAATTTACTAGTCAAATGTTGCTGCTGTTTTTAAATTTCCCCAGGATATAGTACTTTTTTGTTTTTAATTTTCAACTATGTGAAGGATAGTTCATAATTTAAAATAGAAAGTACATAGCGCTACGTTCGTACTCTACCGCTTGGTCCAGCATGATAGTCATCGAAGGGCGAACTTAGTGCCAAAAGGCTGTAATTTTTTATTTACATAGTAAATATTGAAGATTTACAGTAAAAAGTAATCACGAGATTCGCCTCTATATGCGGCAGCCAAAAGTTGGTAGAATATGGTGCACCTTTGCCGACGACCTCTTCATCAAATGGTTGAGACTTTGCAGGGGCTCCAAATGGGCTGAGGTGGTAATTCCAAGAAGCAAGAAGACAAACTAAAGATAAATAATTTATGCATCCAAAGACCAGCCGAAGTACCAGCATTGGCTTCGTATACGTACCAATATTCTAAGTTACTCGGAAAGATTATTTCGAAATATTTTCCAATCAAAACACAATGGAACAAAACAAAATTATGTCTTCAATATTTAAAACAAACAATTTCAGTTACGGATGATTCATTCTTAATCGTAACGAGCACGAGACGC
Organism: Phlogophora meticulosa; assembly: GCA_905147745.2. NCBI lineage: Eukaryota > Metazoa > Arthropoda > Insecta > Lepidoptera > Noctuidae > Phlogophora > Phlogophora meticulosa. The sequence continues at coordinate 6,738,356 of LR990526.1, read as the reverse complement.
GTGAAGACGTCTCTATATGTAAACAGACGGGACGCGGACGTTAATAGACGCACTGTTTAAATCCGTTTATTGTCCGTGCCCCGTGTGGTACGGCTCGGACCCGGCACTGTCTAGCATGAATCATCACCACAATCATGTTTCTCCAACAGAATTCCTGGATGTCCCAACTGATATACTGGGAGACGAAGGTATTCATGGCCGTCGAGGCCCATCACGAGAGCCCTATGAAGACGTCGTTGTTGTTGGGGACGTCCGTGTTTACTGGTACTGGTAGTTCGGAGCTGTCGCCCGGAGATATTGATCTTGTAGTTGTAAGTCATAGCAAATATTGTTTGTTGTGTTGTTTGACTATGGTTGACACAAATTCCATAATATCATAACAATACCAGCCTATTATTGCCCTACTGCAGGATAAAGGCTTTTTAGACTCATATCAATAATAGGTCCAGGTACAGCACGTCAGTGATGTGTGAGATAAACTTAAAAAGTGAATATGACTTGTAAAAGCTACATTGGTATTTACCCAGATTTGAACCCACAACCTTTAGCAAGAGAGGCGATACCTTAACCACTAAGCCGTAACGAGATCTATTGAGATAATAAATAACTAGACTTTATTTAAAGTGGGATAGAATTAGGTTGGTGTCGGTAGTAAATGGTTTTTACAAAAAAGAAATGTTTGAAATTAGTCGGGAAAGAGGTATTCATTAGGAGGAAGTATACCAACATCTCATCTTCATTCGTATCGGTACACACACACTATGATAATGGTCTTCTTTTTCTTAGCGCGCCAATGGTAATCTATAAAAACTCGGCCCAGAAATTAGGCTACGAGTTTAGTACAATCAGTAGCGTACATCCAATCCTGCAGCGTGTTAGGGCACGCACGACACGTTGTCAGCAGACGCTTTCCTATTGTTTGTGGAGCAACACTACACTTGCACACCAGTCTGAAGTCGTCAAACTTCGACCTGAGCAGGTTTTCCCTGCTACGACTTGTGGCCAGAGTCTATTAAGAGACTTCCAGGTTAGCCATGCATGTCATGATGGCCCAGTGGTTTAGGCCTCGCCTCTAATGCACGAGGTTGTGGGTTCAAACCTGGACAAGTACCAATGTCACTTTTTTAATTCATATGTACTTTCTAAGTTTATATTGGACATCACTGACATCGGTGAAGGGAAATATCGTGAGGAAACCTGGACTTATATAATTAATATAAGTCTGAAATCGCCAACCCGTCTTGAGCAAGCGTGGTGATTAATTCTCTGTGTGAGAAGAGGCCTTTGCCCTGTAGTGGGACAGTAATAGGCTGGTACTACTACATGGTACAGGTTAGTCAAGGTAACCCATGGCCAGGGAGGGATGTTCAGCAGGAGGAACGAATGAGGTGGGAAGGGAAGCATGATAATGGTGAACGCTAATAACGTGGTGAATATTTCACACAGACTGTTTAAGGTGTCACAGAGGTACCCACACAATACACATATTCAAGTAGGTAGGTACTGTGATGGTTAGAATGATATAAGTCGACTCATTTTCAAACAGTTTTAAAACTCATGAAATAAAACTAACAATACAAAGGAAATGTATTATGTCACTTGCATTATTTTGCCAAAAAAAGTACTGAAGGTCTCTCGTGGCATTTATTATTATTCTGTTCTCACTGCATAATATTATACTACTAGTATTAAGTATTCTAAATTGCACGATAACATAACCGCAGTGATCTAGCATAACAGGTAATCCGCTCAGTTACAGGAAACTCTACTTGAATGTGCTTGTATGATCCGTTGGTACATGCGACATTCAACTAGCGTAGAATAGGTAGTAGGTATGTCGAAATACATGAACCATAGCCGTATTCACTAATACTAGGCGACAACTTAATAATTAATAAATAAATAAATAATACATAATGCTGGAAAATCCACACAGCATCATCTAGTCCCAAGCTAAGCAGAGCTTGTGTTATGGGTACTAGATGACTGATATAATGATATACTACAATACATTACATAAATATATATAATATATTTTTATTACACATAGCAAATAGCAAATACGCAGAACACACGGAACAAATCTTTGTAGATCGTACAAACATCAAACCCGCAACCTTCTGCGTCGCAGGCGGACCTTCGCCCGCTGCGCCATATGAATATAATTAATGTCTCAATAAAGACGCGCTGTTGGATAACAAACATCCAGATATAATTATACCCCTTTAAAACATGGCAAATAATCCAAGACTGAGTATGCCATAAATATAAAAGTTCACCTAGCATCCAGAAAGCTAGTGTAATCTATCGCAGAAACGCGAACCCTCGCGCCCCATACAAAAACACTTCATATTTTATCCCACGTATGTTTCCCATTACCTCTCACACCATAACCATATATTTTTCTCTGAAATTTTGTTCAATGCACAAAAAGTTTTATGGAGTGTAGGGTTCGATTTATTATAGGCCTGTTTTTTTCATGTGGTTTCAGGCACGTAAGATTTACTATATATTGGAAATATTGCTCTATTGTCATAGCATGTGAAATTGTGTTTTTTTTCGCTACTTTAAGCACACAAATGTACAGAGGCAGGTTTAATTCCATAGGCATTTTTAAAATCTTTGGGTTATACAGTGTTAAACAATGGTAACTGCAATTTCAAAATTAAAGAGATACAGATTTATTGAAATAAAAAGATTTCCATGTATGTGCAATATTTCTTGGTAAGTTGTATGTAAAATTTTCATAATAATGATAACGACTGTAGTTGTACTGTGACGTACTAAAGCCATCACGGTTCCAGTGTGAGAGAGAGATAGAGCTATACAGGACGAATAACACTATCCCCTTTTCACAAGGGAACAATGATGTCTTTAACGCCAGTTCCTCCAGTTCACATGTTGATAGCCGCTCTGAAGTAGATGCAAATGACTGCGCAATTTAAACACTTAAACTAAAACACCAGCGCTTTACCATGCGCATTTTGGGGTTTAAGAGCGGCAAATTACGTGATTTATATATAATAGCATTAAACTTAATTTTAACTATTTTCGAGAAATCGCGAAGCGTTTGGTTGACTCTTCTCGTGACCAGAGGGCTGGCTTTTTTTGGCCAAAGAATCAGCATTGCCATTCAGCGTGGCAATGCCGCCAGCCTTGCGGATGAATTTTTCGATGCCCTGTTATTATTGATTTTATTTTTTTTCTTCATGTATTAATAGTTGTATCGTTTTAAAGATATATACATATTTTATCTTTTAAATTTCTTGTCTTACAAATATTGATTGAGTCTGCCATAGTTATAACTATACTATACTAATAGAAACATAGGTAGATCCCGACAATAAAGTTATACGAGTAATATATTCCGTTCTGGATTAACAGAGATGCGTTCTATACGTCCATAATGTGTCACGAGCTTCGAATTATGACGGGTAACCCTGGCGGCGAACCCACGCATTTTATAATTATAAATTCTAAATGGCCGCCCTGGGAGTATCATGATAAGCGACACCACACCGCCAGCGATATAAAGTGGTGACACTTTTATAGACATGCAAATTTTATATGTACCTAACTGACTCAATGTACCTAATAAAAACTACATACTCGTCTACATAATTTAAAGACTTTGTTCAGATGAAGCGTTATACGTGCGTATGGAAACGTTCGTGTTTTCTTTTTTTGAAATAGGCATCTCGCATTTTATCCTTCATGGTTATTAACTGCTTAAACGAAGTTTTCTGTGGGGACTTAATAAAAATAAAGGCTTCTAGCCAGGGCGGATACGCTTGTGAAGGCACGCGTACCTTATTACTATATATCATATTTAAATATTAAACTAATACAAATAAGGTTCACATTCGTATGAGACGCTGAGTTTATATTAAAAATATATCGCTCTTTTCTAACTAAGGGTGAGATTCACAGATCGCACTTTGACAGGTCAAAGTAAAACGCTTTAGTTGTCGTAGTCAGAAAGTAAACTCAGCGTCTCATACGAATTCAAACCTTATTTGTATTAGTTTAGTGTTGATATATTTTACGTAATGTTCGCTTTTACCAATACAAACATTCTATTCATTTGTACGTATATAAGGTTAATATTCGTATTAAACGTTCACTTTACTTACCGTAAAGTGAAATTTCCATGTGAGTCTTGTTGTAAGCGTCTCAACCTTCGAGGTGCCTATTGTACTTCCATGCGTAAAACGCCCAATCTGGAGATGCACTCTTTTTTTTCATACACGATTAGCCAGACCTGGAATATATGCCTGTAGGCCATACAAATATTTGATCCGTGCGGGGATCGAACCCACGACACGCGGCGCAGCAGCCGAACGCTAACAACTACAGGGATATTGTACTCACGTAAACTAAAATATTTCAGGTCGTAATGCTCTTCGTCATAGGATCATACCTGAATTGCTACTACACGGCTACGATCTGCAGCACGTACTTGCTATCCACATACAGAAAATTAAAATTTAAGGTACGCAAACATTTTAAATTCAGATAACACAGAATCTCATTATTTTTGCGAGTGAAAATGCGGATCGCTACTGGCTGCCGATACTGTTAATTCATGCTTAGAACGTGATTAAAAAAGGTTGGATATTGTTCTAATGGATCCGAATTTAAAAGGATCTTCCTGAAGGCATTTTAATGAAAACAACCTGCCTACATACCTTTAGTAAATCAACATAAGAGAAATACGATTTTAATCAGTGTCGAAAAACAAGAACAATATTCGAATTTGCTGGATCAGTGAACATGAATGATAGAAACAAAATTGATTGTATTTGAACTGTCCAATGAACTGGATTTTTTATTTTCCATTTAACTATTGGGTTGTGAAAATTGATGATAAAATTACTATACTTAGGATCTTGTATGTTTACCGATAGAACCTTTCGGTAAGACATTAGCCATACAATCTATTCAATGTCAATAAATCAAATTGAAGTGTCTGTTTGTCATGTAGAAATAACATCTTTTCACTAAATGTATACGGTAGTAATACAAAAAAAAACATTTATTAAAATTTTTGACTATCTCTTTGTTTATCTGTTCATTTGGGCTTATTTATCTCCGAAACTGCTTAGTGAATGTCACTCGCAGCAAGGTAATGTTATAAGGAGTAACTAAGGCTAATTTTGTTTAAGTAAAAGAATTAGGGTAAATCCATGTTTTGCTGAAAAAATCTAGGGCACAGCTGGTTACTTAAAAAAAAATGTGTTCTGCAGATCTGGTAGTTTATTTATTCCATCGTTTCAATTCAGACAAACAAAACCAGAATTTCACATCTTATGAAACACCAAGTCATAAAATATACCAATTACTGTACCGCCTTGGAAATATTCTTCCATCTTCATTATAGAGCTAAATATTTTCCTGTACTTTATTTATTTCTCCATCCATCTTTCGTAGGAATCCATGAGGGAGTTGTTTTATTTCCTCTCAGTAAATCACGTAAGCGGAAAAATCAAAGCGCGGGTGAAAAAGTTCTTCGGTGTCCAATGGTGAGCGGGGTGTTTGGATTCATTTTAAAACTACCGGTTGATTCTCTAGAGATACTCAAACTTATTTGAAAATTGAATCTTTTTTTTTATTTACGAGAATCAAGTCACTATCAACAAAAGCACTATTTTTTTTTTGTTATTCCGCATTGCGATATTTTCTTTTTGTGGCTTGTCCTTTTACCTCCTCTTTGAAAATCTATTTATAAATTTTGTTTGTGAAGATTTGTGAGTGGCTCAGGACTATTTTATTTATGTGTAAATTTTCTTGAGATGTTGTTTTTTTTGTGTTAAAATAGACTAGTGACTGAGATGATATATTTAGTTTTTTTTTTTTATAATTTCATACTTAGTTTTATTTTTAATAAAAAAAAAGTAAAAATATTGAGGAGTTCGTGGCTAAATAAAAACGGCTGCACGTGTTGATCAAAGTTTAAGCTACGCTTGCCGAGGTTAATATTTGGAAACGTGACCGTTCTTAACATATCGAAACTCCTCCGTGCCTTGGAAAACACGTTAAGCCGTTGGTCCCGGCTGTCATTTGTAAATCTTTGGGAAAAGGCTAGGCATATGATGACTTAGTTTTATGTTATTTTATGAATGTACTTAGTTTTATTTTAATTTATTATTTTACTTGTTTGGACACTTAGCTTTGCAATAATAATTAATTATCATTAGCATTAGCTTGAAAAAAGTACTATTACGAATAGGCAATCTGGATTCTAGATTATGATTGTAAAATTTCATTCTTTGTCAATCCCTTGCATCAGGTGGGTGACACTGGCAGCTTTATCGCTCACTTCACCCAAGTTTTTACGGGAAGATTTTTTAACAGAATACCACTGAAAGTGTAGCCTTAATTGGATTATGCGGGTACAAATTTGTTGCATCTCAAGTTGAACACAATTTAATTTAACTTATGATACTATGTATTTTCTAAACTTTAAACCCAACTAAGTCTGCACAGAATTTATATTATAATATTTATATCCGATTTGAATCACATATGTGTCAAACAGGTACTACAATCACGCGGTGTCAACAGAGGAAATATTTGACGATATGTCCACAAACATCCAGCAAGAAGTACTCTCCATAGAAATGGTCGAAACTTTGAACTCCTGCCCCCTATTTCAGGTACATTTATACATTGTTTAGGTACATCTACAATCCCTTATTCAGTTGTGACTTTTATTGCACTCGGCTGATACACTCGAGAGCAATGAATCCGGGTCACTTAAAGAATCCTAAAAATCTCGGAAACTAAAAATGCTAGGTTAATGCAATAAATTGTATTTAATAGACAATGTAATACTCCTTAAATGAAGGTATTAAAACTTCTTAGTTATTGTAAAGTTATATCATAAAAAAATCAAATTTGAAAAAGGGCCACTTTCGAAGATGGAACTACGAAATTACAGCATTTGGTTTTGCTTTTGTTTGTAATCTGTCATTTATGTGGGTACATATACCATGTTGATAGTGCTCTATATTCATTATTCAAGCTGAAATTATGTCGCTTACGCCTGAAGAATGCACCAGAATACTTACAATGCTGGAAACCGGCCGGAGTCAGCGCGATACAGCCAGGACTGTCGGTGTGTCGCTGTCAACAGTACAAAGAGTTCTCCGACGTTACGAAGAAACTGGTTCTAACCTACGCAGACCAGGAACGGGCAGAACCAGGTGTACCACAGCACGAGAAGACCGATACTTGGTGAACACCATGCTTCGAAATCGCTTTCTCACAGGAACTGAACTCACAAATCAGTTTCGACGCCTCGGAGGAAGTAACCCAAGTGCATGGACAGTAAGACGTCGCGTCGGCTTGCTGAATCTAACTTAAAACCCCTTAGACCTGCAAACGGCCCTAAACTGGAGCGTGGGCATCGTATTTCAAGACTAAGATAAGCCCAGAGCCACGTAAATTGGAGTATTGAAGATTGGTCAAAAGTTATGTTCTCCGACGAATCAAAATTTATGCTCTACAAGCACGATGGAAGACACAGAGTGTATCGAAGACCAGGGGAAAGATTCAAGCAAGCATGCATCGAAGAAAAAGTAGCCTACGGTGGTGGGTCTGTACTTGTGTGGGCCGGAATTTCTTCTGAAAGTCGCACAGAGCTGGTGATCATAGAAAACGGCTCTTTAACTAGCGTAAGATATGTGGAAGAAATCCTCAATGATCACGTTGGTCCATTTATGGTCAATTTAGGTGAGGATGCTATATTTATGCATGACAATGCCCGACCTCATACAGGTAGGATTGTGAATGACTACCTTCAAGAGATGAACATTACTCGTATGGAGTGGCCAGCGCGCAGCCCGGATATCAACCCGATCGAGCATGCTTGGGACGAGCTAGGCAGATGCGTAAAACAACGAAACCCTCCCCCAATCACGCTTCGTGAGCTCAAAATTGCTCTCACAGAGGAATGGGAGAATATTCCCCAAAATCGTATAAGGAACTTGGTGTACAGCATGCCAAACCGCGTAAACGCAGTAATGGAAGCACGAGGAGGCAATACGAAGTATTAAAATTCAAGAAATACGTAATAAAGTTCAAAAATTTCATGTTTCCTATTTTTGTTTTAAGGAGAGATCAGCAGTTTTTTTCTTTATGTAATTTTGTGTTAATAAAATGTATGGTGACTCATATTTTTTTTACTTTCATTTAAGGATTATTACATTGTCTATTGCATTAACCTAGCATTTTTAGTTTCCGAGATTTTTAGGATTCTTTGAGTGACCCGGATTCATTGCTCTCGAGTGTATTTTGAACAGCCCCCTTTAGTACCGGACCGTACACCTCATCCTACAGAGACGCGAATGGAACACTGCGCGTGGCCTCGTTGGGTTTTCGGTTTCCCAGAAATACGTGCCATCGGTAAACTAAGACTGTTTAACAATTAGGGGCACCTTAGCTTAACCCTAGCCAAGACTTTAAACGGTTCTATTGTATATCTACATGGAATGTAGATATTAATGTTGGCGATAATTCCAACTTGTCACCAACGATATACTTATTTCACATCATATTTCATTCTAATAGAATAATAGGCTAGATTGTTATGTAAATAAAGTATCACCAATTGTGCTACTTTATAAAGAAAAACTACATTAATTCTTACTACATATATTGAGAAAGAATAAAAAAATGTTGTGAAAACAAAACCAAACAAATTTAAAACTTACTCATCAGACATTTTCGCCGTGATTAAAATAGTGAACAAAGGCGAGTTTCCAAGACAGATGTAGGGCATTTTAATTTGTTTGTAGGTATTGAATCGGGACTTTCTGCAGACCGTTGCCAGTAATACAAGGAAGTTGGTACTTCCTGACAATGAGGTGGTACAGCATGCTGCTGATATTGGACGGGACATGTATATCTTGCAAAAGGTACGTACTTAAGAAGTACTCATCAGTAAGACATCCAAATGAATAGGTAAAAGAACCTAGATAAAAGCGCACTGTTGGATTTTCAACGCTCGTTTTAGCGCTGAAAGTGTAGTAATATTTAGGTGTATATACAAAAACTGGACTAAACCTAGTCTTAGTAAAAACGTCTATATATACACTTTCTTTGTCATAAGTGAAATCCTGTTATGTAAGGTTAGTTGATCATGAAGGTTTTTATTTCGCCGTAAAAAGCTACGGTTTCTTGCTCGAGTGTAGACACGGCCATCAGAGTTCTATGGATTATTATGGAAGCTTGGTGACGTAAGTGGTGCATACGACGCAGCGTAGTTTCTGTATCGTGGATTTGATGGCGAAAAATTAGGGTCTTACTGAAAAATTAGGGTGAACGGATCTAATCATAACATACTTATATAAATATTGTAAATATTTATTTACAGGGCCATTGTTACCTGTTGAATAATCTGGGTAAAAGACAAAAGATCATAGGACCTGGCACCCATTTTGGTGTTGTGGAAATGCTTTTTGGTTTACCTAAGGTAAAATAAATTCAAATCAACGTATTATTTTCGTAAAATTAAATAGCTAAGTTGAGCTTACAATTTTCCTTCCTCATAACAGATAACAGAATTCTGTTTAATGATTATCTTAAATTTAATTAAATCATTTCAAAGCTACCCGGCTTGTTTAAGTTCTGACTACACCAATAACGATTTGTTTTAATTTCAAACGTTACTTTTTTAAACTTTTACGAATCGTGTCTGAGTTCATAGATCTATTTGAGTATAATGGACAAATAGAGCATAACTTTGTTAAAATTCATGCATCGTTCATCATCATTATTCAATCAAATGAAATTATAATAAACATTCCGTCCTAACGTCCTTTGCAGATCAGTGCCAACAAAAGCAATATTCATTAACATTTTCTTCATGAAAATATAATTTGTCCAGGTATACACGGTGGTGACATCAACAAATTGCGTATTACTGCATGTGGAATACAGTGCCCTGGTGCAATGCTGGGGAACGTTCCCGGACATTAGTAACCCCATTATCACGGTGATTCATGCATTTAATATCGCCGTGCAACAACAGATGAGCCACAGAATAGATATGTACAGAAGGTCGGCTCCATACAAGGAGTGGTAACGTACGCACACAAGGACACGCTTTACGTACAGTGAGTGCAAGCGTTCTCGTGAGTGGCATTTGTTTAAGATCGATGCGTGGTCGGGGCCGTCGCGCAAAATCCGAATGCCTAGCCGAAAGCTTAGAGACTCAATGCTCGCTTAGCTCCCAGCCGTTCGACCAAGCTCACCTCTTAAAGGTAGACGCCGAAGTCGAACGTAGGTCCTCGCTCCCTCCCGTCGACAACCCTGATGATCCTCTGCCTCCCGTCACTCCGGACGAAGTGCAAGACATCATTAAAGGGCTCAAACCGCGCAAAGCCCCCGGTAAGGACGGTATCACCAATAGGGTGTTTCAAATCCTCCCCGCGCAACTCGTTATGCTCATGACCGCCATCTTCAATGGCGCTCTGAGCAACAATATCTTTCCTCAATCGTGGAAAGAAGCCGTGGTTATTGGCATCCCCAAGCCTGGCAAGCCCAAGTCTGAGCCCACGAGCTACCGACCTATCAGTCTGCTCAATGTTTTCGGCAAAATCTACGAGAAGCTTATTTATAAGCGACTCAAGGACTATGTCGAGGCAAAGAGCCTGATACCGAACGAACAGTTCGGGTTCCGGCCGGGACACTCGTGTGTTCAACAGGTGCACCGCGTAGTCGAACACGTCAGCGCGGGCTTTCAGAGAGGCGCGCTCACCGGCGCCCTCTTCTTCGACATTGCGAAAGCCTTCGACAAGGTCTGGCACAACGGGTTGTTATACAAGCTATACCAACTCGATGTGCCAGATCGTCTCGTGCTCATCTTGCGAGATTTTCTGTCGAATCGTACGTTTAGATATCGCGTAGACGGTACGCTATCGTCACCTCACCCTATCCGCGCGGGCGTCCCTCAAGGATCCGTGCTGTCTCCTCTCTTGTTCTCGCTGTTCACTAGCGACGTCCCTAGGGGTAGAAAGGCCCAGTTGGCGCTTTTCGCCGACGACACGGCCATCTACTATACCGGTCACAACCCTACCACCATAGCTCGCACTCTCCAAACTTCCGCAAACGTCTTAGGCGCTTGGTTCCGGAAATGGAGAGTCGAGGTCAATCCCGACAAAAGTCAAGCGGTTCTCTTTAGGAAACCCGGACGCCGCAATGTCCCCACGCCTAGTCCGTTAGCCATGTACGGCAAGCCTATCCCTTGGGATAAGCGAGCCAAATACTTAGGTGTGATACTCGATCACAGACTTTCGTTCGCCGAACACATAAAGGCGGCGCGTTCGCGCGCCGTCTTCGCGTCCGGCAGGCTTTATTGTATGACCAACGAGAAAAGCAAGTTGTCACTCAGGTGCAAATTGCGGCTCTTCGTCTCGGTCATCCGACCAATCATGACATACGCTTGCGCAGTGTTCGCTCACGCCAAGCCGTATCATATTCATAGGCTTCAGACCGTCCAGAACCGATTCCTGCGCAGAGTCACGGGAGCCCCCTTCTACGTCCGAAATGAGACTCTCCATGTAGATCTCAAAATACCTACGGTGAAACAGTTCATGAAGCGACTCACCCAGCGCTTCATGGACTGTTCTACCGCTCATCCTAACCCCTTAGTGTCATCGGCCGTCCGATACACTCCCTCGCGAATAAGTACAGTTCGAAGACCGAAACACACACTCACAGAGCCAGATGATCCTATCACTCTCCTCCAGGAGAGCGATAAGGCCACCAGCACTGTTCGCAAACAAAAACGGACATTCCGTCCTCGCCGCCGAGGCCCGTCGCGACGACCCCGTCAATGCCCCCCTCCCGACCCTTTGCTAGAGCCAGCCCGCGAAGCTGAGCCGATTAATGTTTAAAATGTCCCTAAATAATGGAACAATCAGATCCAGCCTGTCCCTTGCTGTCCTCTTCAGCGACGTCCTAAGCCGAGGTTCGTACCCCGCAGGGGGTGCCCTTAGCGATAGTCGCTTAGCTTATAAGTTTTTATGCCTGGCTGGAGGCCTTAATTTTAATTAAGCCCCCCACAGGAAAGTTCGGTTGAGCAGTAAATATCCCTAAAGGATAAACTGCGAGATGCCCATTCCAAAAAAAAAAAAAAAAAAAAAAAGGGGCCGTCGCGCGCCGCTGCCTTTGTGTGCGTTTGCCTATTTTCGCTCATGGTATGGATGGAACCGAACCGACCTTCTGTTTTAAACTATCTGTATAGTGGATGAGCGAACCTTTGTATGCCTGCGTCTGTGTCTGATGTATTAGCGTCTGGGTGTGCTTGCAATGTCGTACATAGCTCTTTGTTGTTTTAGTTTTATGTATATAAGTAGGTATGTAATGTTGGAGGTTTGGAGTATGTGGCAATAGCATAGTGAGAAAAAAAACCTGACAGAAAAAGTGAGTCTGTTTCCAGACATTGCAGTTCTCCCTATAGCTATAGCTATATATATTAAACTTAAGTTAGACGCAACTTATTTATGAAATACAATATCAATGTCACTTCAGTGATTGCATGGGAAAAAATAAAAGACGTCCATGCCTTACTTAGTGATGAAATAGGTAGATTTACATTGAATTTCAGAACTCGTAAATGATTCAAATTCCACCTCATATTGAGTTTAAGTTGAAAATAATATATTTAGTTCAAACCAGGAAACAGTGTACACAATAACATGACAACAACAAATTTTCATTCTATTTGATATTTTTAGAAGAAATGAAAATTACTCTCGCAGAAATACCTACAATTTGAGCCCTCCTTCAACTTGATTTTCCTCATCGATTACTCGCCCACTCAATTTCCTTTAACATCTTTTTGGAAGCGTTTATTTACGTAGAAGTACGAATTCCTATTACCTAGCTACATCTATAAATATAACTTAAGCTTAGAAATGGCAATTTTGTGTTATAAATAGGTAGATTTATATAAAGACAGGATAATCCAAGTTCAAATTTTTGGAATGAATGGTTTTAGTGCATTGGAGAATGTACAGGTAGACATTTATAGTTGATCACGATCTTCACGGATGCTGAAGATCTGCCTATTATATACACACAGGCTTTAGGAGACAGTGAACTCCAAACCCGAGCCGCTGCTTACGAAGATGCGAAACCTCTAACTGGTCGGTTGGACGCGAAAACGAACAGAATTGCCGTAAGTGTACCTAAAGAACACTGTTAACAATGTGTATTGTATTGCATAAAGGGCCAAAATCCGCGAGTCAACGATACTGCGCGTATTTTGCGTGTTTGTGGGACAATACCTCATTCGATCCACCCCAACTCCTCAATAAAGGCCAGCATCGATTTGACGTTGCCATCCATCTCCAGGACTTCTAGACAATTGAGGCACATGGAAGGCTGTCTCTTCCTCCTTCATACAGGCTCTGCATAGTGGGCTGTCTGTAACTCTCATGACAAAGAGATGTTTGTTAAATGACCCATGAAATCAAAATCAAAACTCATTTCAAAATTCATTTATTCAAATTAGGCTGAGAATCAGCACTTTTTGAACGCCAAAACGTTTATAAAAGACAGTCCCCCAAAACGCCCACCCTTCATCATGGGTAGTTACGGCGGCTGTGAATGTCCGCAGCTGCTGCATAGACAGTCAGACATATGCGGTTGTATCATAAACACACAACGTTTGTAATACGCCGCACCTGATTCTATCGTGGGGAAGTTTCACGATGCACGTAATTATGACCAACCACTATTGGTTACCATAACCAAAAAATAGGTCTGCGTTGCGCCATTTATCGCACGGTTGGCAGTATATCAAATTACGAATTCGGCTAACGTTACCGCTGCATTAGTGCGATGTATTTTTGTGCTCGCAAAACATACGAAGCTTATTCACGTATGGCTTCCTGATAGACGTACTTAGGTGCTACCCCAGCAAGTATTTAGAGATAACATAATTACCTCATTTGGTGATAATTTCAAAGTAGACTATTTTGAACTTGGAAGTACGTTCGTATTTAAGAGTAGGAAACTGGGCCCGATTTATATGAAATATGTATATGAATGAACGTCTCCATGCCCCATGTAACAACGTGTAAAACAATGGTAATGGCTATCTTTACATAATGTCAACAAAACTGAATAGTAGAGCCTCGTGACAGTTAAGTCAGCTCAAATCATGTAACTCTATACAAGTTTAGTTACCGCACCAGTTACAAAAGTAAATAATTTGTTCGTAGCAAGAGATAAAGGAAAGTTTCGTGGTGTTTACCACAAGAGAACAGAGGAGCCATTACGTGATGACATTCAACAAGTTAGGCGTATTGAGGTATGTAAGTCTTTGTACTAAAATTTTATGAGATTAATTACTTCTATTATTGTGAGAACAATGCTTGTTTGAACAAGCGTTAATTGGGAACAATTCATTATTAAGGAGAAGCAAGTCTTAATGAATACGAATATCTCAAATAACAATAAGTTAATAAGCTTTGTATTGAGTATTTTTAACGAAAGCTTTTACAATGATAGGTACAATTTATTGATACATAGACCTAGACCTATTCTCTTTTGAGCCTGTTATTTTTACTGACGGCATTAATTTTACTTTTGATAACATCCAAAATAAATTGCTAAATTTACTCCCGGATATCTTATACTCTTATTACATTAAAGATAATTTATAACATTTTATCAGAATAAACACCTTTCATAATCTAAAAGCAGACCCAGCCTTTTATTGTGAACTTGGCATTGTTGGTCGTTTTCGAAAAACAATAGACCATTTGAAAGAATAGCACTGGGCAACTACAGACGTATTATTTAAACTAACAGAAACAATATTTTAAACTATTCTGAATGTGGTCAATGCTGTCAGCTAGAACCGTCATCAGCCTACAGTTGTCAGCTATTTCCATTGTCCTATCTTACTTAGAAACTTAGGTAAGTAGGTCAGAACATTTTGTACAAAATGTTTTTATTATTTCAGACGGTTACGGCCTAGATCTAACTATGTTGCGTCACAGTTTTAACATACCCACAAATAAACTTTTACAAACCCGTCCTAAATTTTACTTATATGAGCAGTAACGTAATTTAAAGATATGATTCATGTGTGTATTCTTGCTGGTGTCTGACAACTCGTGTGTTGCAGACACCTCAGGTATCTCTTCGTGCCGGGATGCATTACTCCCCATGGAATGTTCCTGAAGTTCTGGTGCACTGTGCGCTTCATAGTCGCCTTGTTTTACATATTCGCTGTGCCATATGATATTGCTGTAAGTTCACATGTTTTATTGTGTTATTACTGTAGGATGTCGCGTGGAAGTATGTTGTGAGTTAAAGTTTTATATAATATGTCTGCGTAGTATGCTTGGGAGTTTTACTAGGTTATTACGAAGTTGACTGGGGATAGCGCAAGAAGTTTTCAACAAAAGAAGAATAGAGTTTATTTTGGTGACGGTTGATACTGTTACAGACCATGATATGGAAGGGTAACCACCTGAGAAAGTGTAGTTTCTAAGGCAGCATTTGGTGCGTAGGTTTCAAACAATTAGATAATCATGTAATGGTTTTTCATCTGGTCCTTTGAACCATTTTACATATTGTTATGTTTCTTTACTAATCTACTTAACGTTTCAGTCAAAACAACACAAACACGGTGGTATGTACAACTGGTCGGATTTTGTACTGTACTTAGACATAGTCATAATGGCATATGTAGCGTACTACAATGACAAATCCTTACTGGTCACACACCCATTGTTGACAGTGTCTAGATATTTGAAGCACTCGTTTTTATTGGACATTATTAGCATTTTCCCATTTGAAGAAGTAGTGAGTTTACCTATATTTTTCCTTTATAATATAACAGCTCTTAGAGCAGTCAGTTAAAAACCAACAAAAATTAACTAGTATTGACCAGCATATATTTTTGACTGACAGCACTCAGGTGACTTAAATTTTAAGATTGATTATTCATAATTGACGGCTCTAAATATAGCAGCAAATGTTAAATAATTACAAACACTTTTCTGCTCTTACAGTTCAAAATAGTTAATGATAATTCTGATATGGATATTTATAGACTGAATCGAATGCTTTTGGTGAGTAATATTTAACAAAAAAAATCGTAGCTAGTGAAATATTATGGGCCAAAGAAGGCCTTTCTGGGAATGTTATAAACGACATGTTATAAGTATTTCTATTAGAAATACTAAAACACTAATAGAAAATGTCTATTCACAGGCCTAGAAAAAGGTCTGAACACAAAAGAACGCACAACAACAAATAACAAAGGGCTTTATCTAATCGTATCTAGATACAGTACAGATCCGAACACAATAGTATTCAGTGAATATTTCTTTTTGTTCAGGTGACGAGAGTAACAGGTGCTTTCGCGTATTGGGAGAGCGATATAATGCGAATAAATCCAGCTGTAGCACTAATGAAGTTCCTACCTATCGCCTTGACGATTGTCAACTTTACAACGGCGTTTGTTTTTGTGAACGCGTGCGAGCCCTACCTACCTCCTAACTCGCATTTTATATTGGTTAATTGTACGAAGGTTTTGGTCATTTCTACCACAAAATTTGAAACAAGATGTAAGTGAACATAATATAATATAATGCTTTATTTCCAGGTTTGCAATTTAGCAGAATAGCACTATGTAGAACAGAGTTTAAAACGTAAACAATTGTAAAAATACCACTGAGTTTAAACCTCTGGCACCCAAGCTAAGATTAAACTTGTGTTATGGGTGACAGGGCTCTCTCTATAAACATTTACCAGATAATTTATACAAGTTCGGAGTTACTTAGTGATTAGTGATTGCCGGAGCAAACAGCAAGGTTATTATAGTTTAATACAAAAACAAAAACAACAACAATATAGATCTGTTATACATAAGGGTTTTTTGTAATACACGTACTTGAGTTTATCGACTTCTGCTTAAAATAGGCATTTGCTCATTTTGGCCCGCACAATATGAAAGTTTTGTTTTTGCAGTTTATGTTAGAGCAGAAGTTAGGCTAGCCGAATAAATTTTAATCGTGACGTCATCCACACTGTTTGGATAACCACCGAGTCAAGTGTAATTCGGACGCATAGTCTGGGCTGTATTTGATCTATTTATCTAACTGCCTTGTTGGTCTAGTGATAAAAAGTGCTACTGCTGAGCTTGAGGTCCTTTCTTTCTCGGCTCGGCCAAAGCGTTGTTGGATTTTTCTATCTAAATTTTCTCAGTATCAGCCCGGGGTCAGGACATGAGCTCGGTTAATGGCGATAGGCTCGCCCCCTATTACAGGAGATTGAAACAAAACGTAATGAGGGTGTACTATACGCACCAAACTTCTCCTAGCCCTATGGGGAATACAGGGTATTGATCAATGTAAATGTTGTGTTGAGTATGGTCAATGTTGTTTAACTGTCTGCAACCGATATTACTATACACTGTTAATGCATTTTTTATGTAAGTACTTAGTACATAGTAGGAGTGTTAGTTAACACAGGGAACAACCCTTGCATAACACCAACATCATCAAACCGTTATCCATCTTATTACAAACGTGTGGTCAAACTCTTTGTTTGCTTGTCCCAGATGCCGTAACCGAATACGTGTACACATTCTACTGGGTTTACGAGATATTCGTCGGTTAGTACTTCCTGTATTCGATACTAGGGTTACAGGTAGTGAATGGAGCAAAATGTTTCCAGTTCTGTCTACGACTCAGGTGTCCCTTTGTTTCTATTGGTCTAGCTCTATGGAAGTGGAAATTATGTACATATGTTTCGCGGTTGTTTTATGATTAATTTCGTTTGGGTATCCAAGACAGTTGAATTGTTTCACCAGGAGTCGTCGAGCTTCATTGACTCGACGCTTTTCAGGTGGTCGCCACTGTTGATTCTGGCTTTCAGGAGTTACAGTTGGTTGGGAATAGTCTAGCGAGCTTATCCAGAACTCGGGGACGTCAAATTGGTATTAACGTATTTAATTATTTTTTTGGTTCCAACCTAAATGAATACGTTACATTATTGCCCTGTTTATCGACTTTCGGCGACTGACGGCGCTCTAATAATAACGATATAAGCCTGTAACTGTCCCACTGCAGGACAAAGAAGGCACGAGCATTGAACGCCACGCCTGCTCTAGGTGGATTGGCGATTTGAGGTTTATGTATATTAATTATTAGCCCACGTTTTTTCACGATAATTTCTTTCACCAATGTCATTGATGTCTAAAATGAACTTGTAAAGTACGTATGAATTGAAAAATTACTTCATTTAGGTGTCGCTTCACTTAGTGCTGGTAAGCTTCTAAATCGTTGGTTGTCGGTGTCAGTTTTTATTTGCAAAGCCTGTTAAATAAGGCCAATTATCGAATACAAAACTGAAATAAATCTTGTAACATCACATTCGAGTCTACTTTTAGGCGTACGTCAATGTTTACAAATTCTTTTGTCATGAAAGAGTTAGTTAAAATAAACGTTTCCTTTTGGAATGATAACTGGTGAGATGCTTTTAACTGACTTTTTTATGACTGCCTTTAAATAAAAGCTACGTACTTACCCGTAGATAGTCGAACCTTTTAATTTTTTTTACATTCTAACTGTTGCAGGCTCCTGCAATTTTTCACATACGCCGTTAAAAAAAAGTATAAACTAAAATAACCTATTATATGTATAATGGTCGCAGGTATGGGATGCACTCCGGTTGGTATGAGTAACTCTGTGGACCTATGGCTGGTTATGTGCCTGAAGATCACAGGATTTATGTACTTTGCCTTCATGTTTGGATATGTGGCCTCTTCACGGTCAGCCGCCGCTAATGCGTTGTTGGAGCATAATGTAAGTATTTTTTTACTCATTTTTACTTTTTTCTACTCATTTTTTCTTTTGGAAAAAAGCGTGGGGTGCATAGTGTTAATATTGAAGAATACACATATACATGTACATATACATGTAGCCCACTGAGTATGACAGTAACCATGGAAAAATAGGAAATGTTTAAAAATATTGACACTTTGCACCACACTTTTTTTTTCCATTCATATACATTTGTTTCTTTTTTAGTTGGATTTTCTATGAAAGCGTGTTTTTTTAGTTTTTTTTTAACTATTATTTATTTTTCATGTTTTAGTTGAAGTTGGATTTTCTATAAAAGCGTGATTTTTTAAATTTATATATTCTATTATATTTTACTTTACTTTACTTAAGTAGTCGAAATGTAACACCACGTTACGATAAACCGTAGCGCACAGGTCACATGTGCAACGAGCTCGTAGCACATGATCTACGCGCTACGGCATGGCTACGACTAGGCTACTTTATCACTCAACACAAGTATTTGTAACTGTAGGTCTAAATATCAAACTGTAGAAACATACATACAAATGATTATGATGTATAGAAAGACATTTATATAAAACACTTTCCAGATAGATCCACTATGAATATTTTTCTTTATGAATGTTTAGTACTACTTGGAGGGTTCCTTACTTCGAGCTTCAAACCAAACGACGTCAACAAAATTAATTGACGATAACATAAAAATAAAAAAGTTGTCTGCCTATTGTCTCTAGACATATAAACAATTAAAATTAAGCTTGCGTATTATTCCCATTTTATTTGTTATGATTATTAGAATTGGAACAAATATAATTATTACCTACGAATATGTACCACGCTGTTATTGCCCCCGTTATCTCCCTTCGTGGGTTACTTTAGCTAAAGGTTCCCGCCTAGTGGATCATTAACAGGCGGTCGCTATTGTTAGTAGCAAATAAAAAGTTATCGCTTTTAGGAGGCCACTTAAAGCCACAGAAATGTTGAAGACACTTCAAGTCATTTGCCATTTCACTGAACATGTAAAAATATATCTTTCTTCGTGGTAAAAGTTAGTACTACCGAGATACGAGATACGCCAATCAGTATCCAAAAATAAAGCGAGGTACTTCAAGATGAAATTCATCTCATATTGTTTCTTATTACAATGTAAGCAATATTTCGATTGTTTTCAAAGCCGATCAAATATCTATAAAGTTAATGAACTGAACATGAAAGGCAATCAATACCGTATTATGGAACAGTTGGTAACAGGAAAAATGATCTTATTTATTCACAAAACGGATATTAAACCAGAACGAAATATAGCTTACCCACCACACATGACTAAGTTTGTAAAAATTGCGTCATGTAACAATGAACAAAATCTAATTAACGGCCGAGATAGGACTATACTGTTAGTCTGGTACTACGTATTACGGCTAAAGTTCCGTCATTAAAAATATTACGACTTCGCAGTTCCAGTACAGTAATTATATTAGTTTTAACGAGCTCAGTCCCCGTTTGTTTCATAGGAAAAAACAAAGGATCTAGCCAACTTTCTGTATCAAGAGAACGTGGATCCTATGCTTACTGTGAAAACATTGAAATATTTCGAATATGTGTGGAAAAGAACCAACGGTAGTAATCCGCAGGTAAGTCATAACAAATACTCTGTTAACTAAGTGCTACAAACTGAACGTTGTATAAAATTGTAAACCATGAAAAACAGCAAGTATTTCACTGGTCACGTAGTCGTAAAATATTGCGTTATGCACTTTTTACGGAAAGTACATTAATTCTGGTGAAACGCTGACGGCTTCTGTGGTGAAACACTTTGTATGTTTGCATTTTTATCACGTTCCGACAACAGAATAACACAGTTTTGATTTTTAATTGCTTTACAATATTCAATGGGCTTTATGAATCTTTAAACCAAATAAAACCGCGAATTTCCGAGTTAAAAACTTTATCGTCCACTTTAATTTCAAAGTTCAGCAAGAATATCTTACACGTTTCTTTCTACTGGCTCCTAATACCAGGTGCTGACTCCACCACAAATACCTATGTATATCCAATCTCTATCAGTCGTGCGACCGCAGGTGGTGTTCAGTGGTGACAGGTGCGGCGAGCAATGTCGCTTCATCATTTTGTCACCATATTAGATCTTGGGTCACGATGATATATTATTTAATTAATACTTGAATAATCTATCCTGTCTTTGTCCGTTGTTGTGGCGTTTACAGAGCTTATGTTTTCTCCCATTCACGGGTTGTACTCGTCTAGTCTTAGGTACTTGTATCAAACGTAAAGCGAATGAACATAAAATATTAATGGAAAGTATCTTAGACCTACTCAGCGTGTTTTTTTAATATTACAGGTTAAATATACTTCTTTATAATGTACTCGCATATGTCAAATACATTTAGGATAAACTCTAATTGACGGCACGGTTGGCGCAGTGGCTGAGCGATTGACTGCTGCGCTGTGTGCCGTGGGTTCAATTCCCACACGGAACAAATATGTATACGGCCTACAGGTAGTTGTTAGTTTAAATGTTTGTGAACGCACCCACGATACAGGAGAAATTCCTAGTGTGGGGCAACGTTATATATTAAAAAAAAACTAATAAGATAAGTGATCTTTTAGAAAATTTGTCGTCGTCTCAACTCAGCCTTAATGGAAGATACGTTGGTATTCATGTATGAGCGCGCCCTGCGTGAAGTGCCTCTGTTCGGTAAGGTTGAGAGGTCTTTCATCAGGGTCATCACGCAGCACCTGCACGAAATGTACCTGCTTAAGGGAGACACTGTCATCCAGTGCAGGGATATACAGCCCAACATATATATTATATATCGTGGGAAGGTAAGGTTAATACATTTATTCAAATTTTAGGAGACGACAGTATTCGTCATAATTTTTACATAACCCTTCATTCGAAGTCAGAGAATCGTGTTAGAGTTGTACAGTACCTTATTTATATTCATAGATATTTTTTATTACGCACACAAGTCCGTGTCCACAGTCAATGTTTCAAGTCAAATATCGTTCGAGGTAAATGATCAGGGACCCTACGTATCCCGGAGATATACTGATTCACTGAACAGGAACAATAGGGAAAGGTTTTTTGATTATTTCGCTTTTGCACAACTCACTAAGTTTGTATTGTAAACATGAAGAAGGGATACCTACATTACATACAATGTAATGTTCGATGGGACCCCTGACCCTTTTTTCGTTCGTTGACAATATATTTTTTGGATCGGTGGCCCATGTTATGAGCTTGAAATAGAACGTTTTATAATATCGTATTTCAACCTTCAATCTTAAGAATATTCTACAATATGGAAATGATATTTTAAATTACAGGTAGATGTTTTGACGTCGTATAATGAAATGATAACCTGTATGGGCCCAGGTGGAATGTTCGGGAATTTCACGGGCGTAAGTACCTACCTAATTGTGATATTTTATGTATGATACCTCGTTGTAGGTATGTACATTTATATTTAACCGTCTATTTCTTATTCAATTTAATCCGAATACAAGTTAGGGATGTCAGAGTTAAAAAGCATGGAAAGTATCGATGCTTTTTAACTTTATTTCGATTTATTGGCTTACCCCTTTTTGAACTCCTTGGTTCTAGTTGAGTTCTACAATTTCTGACAAATACTTGCAATGACTGAACAGGTCCACTCATATCTGGGTGGTATTTTTCCTCAAAAGATCACCTTGGACACTAATCTGCATGGTCCTCCCATGATCTAACCAAGATAATGTCTGGTTTTTAAAAGAGACTGTGATCTCTGAGTTCCTTTCGGTGTTTCTTCTCAGGATAGCCTGATAGCGAAACGCCAACCTAGTTTAAAAAATATTTTTTACTTGTTGACGTGTAAAAGTATTTGCGAAAACCTATTTACAGTAATAAATATAATTTATCATTTATTCAAAAAGATATTGATAAATGGGTACATCGATATTTTTGTACAAGCTAAGTAGATATGTGCTGCATAAGTTTACGGATTTGAACTCCAGCCATTTGAGCTTGGGTATTTTTTATTGGGTATAAAAAAATCAATTTTGCTACGTTTTCAATACTCGTTATTTTTATACCTTCTACAAACTTGATCCAAGTACTTATTATAATACTTTGCCTTTTGATAGCATGATCTCATCATCAACAAACCAACTCTATCTTGCAGTCATTATCGTGTATGCAAGGATCGAGGATCAAGGACGTATAAAATGTCCAGTTTACTTACATTATTCGCATTTGATATGACTTCTAAACTTATTGAAAATGTACTGTAAATATAGTGTTTCCATAAAATTTTTAGCAACCAATTTCGTGTTCAGAAGTGACAATATACGCAAGTCGGAGTCTCGATTTATTAACAATACCCAGTGTGATGTTCTTCAACTTGGTCAAATACTACCCCAAGATCCAAGAGCCTTTGAACAAGGCTTTTGAAATGTCTAGAGATTATATTTTGCCTATTAATATGGAGGTGAACGATGACAACTCTTCGGACGATGAAGGTACCACAGTTCTATATAGAAGTAGATTTGTAAAATCTGTCTGTGGCTTACAATATTGATTAGGGGCAGAATATCACTTTCCCAAATATGTATGTATTACAAAGATTTGATGAAGAAGAACTTCCAAATATCATTTTTACATATAAAACATCACGCCTTTATTCTGCGAAGGGTTGGGCAGATGTACCTACAGTACAGCCATATTTCACCAGTTATGTTTTTAAGTCTCATGTAATAGGGTGTGCCGTCAACCAGGCGTACATCCAGACTACGGGCTTCTACTGAGAAATTTAATTATTTGTTAAGTAAACATAAATTGATTATGTTCTTTTTTCGTATCTACGATTACGAGATTCTTTTTAAATTGTGTAAAACAAAGATAGAATATGAATAATGTTAGGAGTTTGTGTTTGAGATAAAAAAATAAACCTTGAAAGTTGCCGTGTCTGTTTTGAAACAGATGAGACACGAAAAAAGCTTCTGGATTAACTGTAACTTTATCAGTGGACTGGAGAGATTAATAACTTCCGGCACCAGCTTATGGCCTTATTGCCTTGACTGAAAAGGATCCAAAACAAAGAGTATTAAGTAGGCACTGATGACGTATAACCTTTTATTGTACAGATGATTCGACGTTTGATGACTTCGCCTCATTAGAATCGGGAACCGAATCGAAGAGTGGTTCCAGTAGATTTGACATGTTAGGTATGTAATACACAGGCTTTGTATTCTTGCCAATTATCGTCAAGCACGTGATATCTCATTAAGGTTAAGAATAGAAGGAAACTAGCTGACCCAGCAAACGTTGTTTTGCCATATAAAATGTCTGAGGTGGATCACCCTTATCATTTAGGGGTATGAAAAATAGATGTTGGCCGATTCTCAGACCTACCCGATATGCACACAAAATTTCATAAGAATCGGTCAAGCCGTTTCGGAGGAGTATGGGTACGAACATTGTGACACGAGAATTTTATATATAAGATAGCTGTGCCCGCGAACTTCGTACCGCCTAATTTTTTTTTTATTATGAAAAATAGATGTTGGCCAATTCTCAGACCTACTCAATATGCTCACAAAATTTCATGAGAATCGGTCAAGCCGTTTCGGAGGAGTATGGGAACAAACATTGTGACACGAGAATTTTATATATAAGATATTGCAAAAATGTATTTGATAACATCATCAAGAATCGTCTGCCTAGCCTTTTCTTAACTGTGTTCGGAGCGGCTTCTGTCTTACTGAATGCAGCTGAATATCAGTATTTTATTGTATGGTATCTTGTGGGGAACAAGATACCTTTTCGTAAAACTGATTGTCAGGCATTCGAGCTCCTGCTACCTATAACGACGAAGTCGAAGAAGAAGAAGAGAAGTCTCGGTATAATGAAATGGTTACCCATCCACGGTACCGATCTGGCCAAGCTTAATAACTTCAGAATATGTAACAATTACCTATTTTCACGTGACATAACTGCTAAATACAAGTTACAGCAAATATTTCCTAGAAGTCTGCACCATTACGCCGTACAACGGTGTCTTTTTACTAAGATAACAGGCCACCTTCGGAGCGAAAGTCAGCATTTTCCTCAGTGCGTTCAAACAGGGCTGTCATCAAACTATCGTGTTCCTAATCCACAGGGTCGCTGCCGACGAGTACGTCACAGTCTAACGTTAGCCAGGCGAAGTCGTCTGCCAGCGTGTCCACGTGTCAAAGCTACACTCACGCCTCTAATCTGCTGCGGCCCGGAACACTCATGTTTCAGGTAAATTGATACCGCTCTAATGAGCCCTTGTGGTTTGAGAAACGGATATTTGTTTGTCTGTCTTTGGGATCATGCGTCCATGTCGGCTGTGTGCAGATGTGCTTTTAAGTGCCACGATGACTGATTTATGTTCGTTCAGCTTGGAAAATACAGGCTCAGTGGAGACTCGCCGTGTTCGTCATAAATTTTGTTTGTTGATTGACATTTTGATTGAGTATTTTAGATCTACGATCTCGTATATACAGTAAAACGTGCTCCTATATACGTAAAGCTTTATACATATAAGATTCTGAGAACATTTATTTGCCTATAATCACTTTGCGTCGTGCCCAGCGTAACAGGTAGTATTACCTCGCTTTTCTTGGAACAATAATATATAGAATAGGCAAACAATTTACGTGCCTATTTATTTCTGCTAAAGCTTGTTGCTAACGGGGTATTTCGCTTCTCTATTAGAAGTTTCGCAGTGTTCTGTTTACTTAAGCTCTGTCGTTTAAATCGTTTAGAGCATGGGTAAAGAAGTTTTAACACTGCATTTTATTTCGAAACGGAGAATGTGGCGGAGTATGAATTACCATAATATCACGACTGTATTCCCCGATGGGTTGTGCAGAGTTGTACTTTGACACCCACATTTCGCCAGTTATGTTAGTACAATTTACCCATATTTAAAATGCATGTAATTATGATTTAATGCCTAAAAAAGCGTGAACTACTAAGTTAAACTTAGTCTTAGTGTTTTTGATGTGGTTTTTAAATTATTTTATTAATTTTATCACTACTTAAAACAATAAAAAAAAAAACAAAAACGTAATTATTTCCTTAATCAATGTAATCAATCTTTGAACAATGTGACCTTTTTAAAAAATAAATGAATCTCGTTTTAGTGATCAAAACTTAACATTTCTATCTAAAAATGTAATTAAAGGGGTATCTTCTACCATAAACAGCTCATTTGTTCTTCAACTCTTTTGGGGTAACGTCACTTATAAGGAAATGAGCAGACAGATTAAAGATAAACGAATAAATCGGTTCATGTAAAAATCACACCATCTATGTCGTAGGGTATAATTCACCCACACAAACTTATTACATGTCTAACTCTTGCGCCGGATCCCAACATACTGAGATCGCGCTACTACCACCATCTTTCCCCCCTCCCGACCCTTTGCTAGAGCCAGCCCGCGAAGCTGAGCCGATTAATGTTTAAAATGTCCCTAAATAATGGAACAATCAGATCCAGCCTGTCCCATGCTGTCCTCTTCAGCGACGTCCTAAGCCGAGGTTCGTACCCCGCAGGGGGTGACCTTAGCGATAGTCGCTTAGCTTATAAGTTTTTATGCCTGGCTGGAGGCCTTAATTTTAATTAAGCCCCCCACAGGAAAGTTCGGTTGAGCAGTAAGTATCCCTAAAGGATAAACTGCGAGATGCCCATTCCAAAAAAAATACCACCATCTGCATACCTCCAGCTACTGCACACCTCAAAACTGAGTAGTTTAGTGCAAAGCTAAAAAACAAACGAAGCACTGGCCAGCTATAATATACACTGCCACATCTTACCGGCAAAGACTTGTTTGGGAAGGTATATTATAGTTCATTATTTTCATTTTTATACCAGCATGCGGGCTATTTATCAGCAATAAAGAAACATTAATTTATTCGCTGTCCATATTTGTTAGATTACTTTAGTAAAAAACATTTAAATAAGATTGTCATTCCCCATTTAGTGTTAACCAATTTATTATTCATAAAGAACGATACACGTTTACTTAAAAATGAACTTAAACATACTTACAGTGATCGAGCAATTCTAGTAAATATAATCTAAAATATTTTGTTTCAATCTTGTTTTAAATACTTGCAAGTGACTTGCTAACCTTTACATTATTTGGTTGATTATTGCATGATAAATTTAAATAGAATTTAAAAATGAACCATTTAATTTAAAATTGCAAGACATTCAGAAACAACCCAGTGAGGTGAATAAAACAGCTACAACATAGATACACACTAGATACGAGTAGTCGTACTTGTGTGTACAAGTAGGTACTTTGGACTGACGGGTGCAGTTCAGTAATTTTCTACTAATTTCTGTTTCCACATCAAAATTAGCTTGAAATCTTTCATTCGCAGAGTTACGGCTACATAACATGTACGGTGGTGACCATACATTATGTGATGGGTTTGTATGACCTGGTGACACTAAATGATTGCTACGTGCTGTTCTGGGTACACTCCATCTTGGATATCTTCTTCTATAGCAAGGTTTATCTATCGATGCATCAGGTAAGAATTCTATCGTTTACGTTGGGACTTTTTGGTTTGTGAATTGATTTTATGCGTAACAGAATGAATGTGCTAATCAAGCAGATTGCGACCAACTGGTAGCAAAAAGATTAGATAAAGCCAAAGACAAAGATACTTCGAAAACTAAAGTAAATTTTCACTATGTAGTGGTATTCTGTGGTCGGTTGTTTTTGTATGTTATTTTTTATTTTTAGCTTTTATTTAGATTCACCTGACTCTCTGTAATCAAATCTTGCAAATAAAATTAGACACACTTCCTCTTATCTTACGGAGTTGAAATTTTATACGTATATTTAGTTCCAATGAAAATAAGTTTTTATGGTAAACGTGACCTGATTCTACACCTACAATGGGCTTCAGATGAAAAAACTTTATTAAATTATAATAGCCCACTTTAACGATAAAAGCTTGTTTTGAAAAAATATTCATACAATCATTGTTTAGTATTAAGACTTGATTCCGTTAAATATAGATATACCAATACCATAGGCGCACTAATAACAGTAGTTACACTGTCTCTTGATGAGGTTGTCATACAATTCTGCCGTCCTTTAACTAGGAAGCCGGTAACCCTCAAATGGTATTTTTTTACTTTTTAATAGAAAGTGTTAGAGTTCAAAATTCTCCATCTTTCTGTCTTAGAAATTTTTTTACAGCATAAATAGTTCCAGAGATATGAAAATTTTGTAGGCCGTCAAGTAACATAACTTGTGATGATTCCATCACTTGGAAGCGTCTAAACCACACTTCTTCGCTTAATATACGTTAAAATACCTTAACTAAAAAGAAAGAAATATAAAATTGATGTGTCCAATAATCATTAACCAAAGTATAGTAGTTTTTAAGAAATAAAGATTCCCGCGTTTTTTGCCATTTTCTTGGAAACAACTTTTTGGGCTTGACGGCCTTCTAGTTAAAGGACGGCAGAATTGCAAAACTATCATATCACATACACTCACGTTATATCTGCACTGTAACAATGTTGCAACTAAACGAAATCTCAATTATCTGAATTGACATTAATAACATTATCATTATCATCTGTCTAGCTTTTTTCAAACTATATTAGGGCCAGATACCAGTCCAACCAGATGCAGCTGAATACCAAGTTTTCACTTGAAATAAATGAAAAACAAGTTGAAAGACTGGTTGTCAGAAATTTGGGGCTACTGACTACCCGTAAAGATTGTCAAAAATCTCCTAAAGACAGCCGGTTTCAACGGCTTAACGTGCTGTCTGAGTCTCGGAGGGGTCCCGATGCGTAATGGACTGTCATCAGGCCGACCTCGTCAAGCGAAGCTTAACCTTCGATCTACCAGAGTCCGTTCATTAATATGAACATAAGGATCTAATAAAGCCAACTTCACTTTCTTTAAGGGTTACGTTAGCAAGCACGGCGAGCTCATATTAGACGGACCCAAGTGTCGCCACAGATATTTCAAGCACAAACTGTGGGTGTGGACTGACATACTGGTTAATTTTCCTTTGGAGTTCGTCGGATTTTGTTTTCCGTGAGTTGTTTCTATCGTTGCTCATTTAGACTGATATTATGAAAATGAACATTGGTATTTTTAATTTTGCAATGTCAGTCACATTGCAAAATTACTTGTTTGTTTGTTGAACGGGAAACTGATTATAGGTCCTTATGAAAAGAAATTATGTTTTTTTCTGCAGATAAGTGTTAAAAACACTTTTACAGGTCATAAAATAAAATAGAACTAGATTGTGTCAGTGTTTCCCAACCTGACTACATAATATCACGCTTGGATTCCCCGAAGGGTTGGAAAGAGGTGTACTTCCAGTACTCCCATATTTCATCAGTTATGAGTTCAGTCTGATGTAATTGGGGGCGAGCCAATTGTTGTCAACCGGTCACATATCCAGACTCCGGGCTGCTACTGAGAAATTCTCCACCTTACTACTCTGAGAAAAAACACCGAAATAAACTCAGAGGTCACACACAGTCTCTTAAAGTCCAGACATTATCTTGGCCAGAGTCTTTTGGTCTTTTGGGTTTTTAGTGTTACAAAATCAAATAGACATGAGTTACAACATTGTTTTTTCTTTTGTTTACATTTATTTCAGAAATCCCACAAGGGCTATGCACTACTTACGCGCAAGCAAGCTGATGAGACTAAAGTATTTATTTGAATTCTATCGGAGTACTTCCCGGGAGCTCACCAACAATCTGACGACACTACAGGTATTAGATACAAAGCAAACAGAATGGCGACTAAATATTCGTGTGAATTCTAAAATTATAGTAATAAGGGTTTTTCATTAATATGAGTAACACATTACATACCATCACGCCTGCATTCCCTGATTGGGTTACCTACAGTACACGACGACACGGTTGGCGCAGTAGTTAAGCGATTGGCTGTTATGCTGCGTGTCGCGGGTTCAATCCCCGCACGGAACAAATATTTGTATGGGCTACAGGTAGTTGTTTCGGGTCTGGCTGTTTGTGTATGTGAGTTTGAATGTCTGTAAATGCACCCACGATACAGGAGAAATTCCTAGTGTGGGGCAACGTTTTTTTCAACGAAGAAAAGTACACATACATTTCGCTAATTAGTCTTCAGTCCAATGTAATAGGGGCGAGTCTAATGCCATCAATCAGGCATAAATCCAGACTCCAGACTGATAAATTTCTGGTGGAAAAACCCAATAAAACTTTGCCCTACCTGGGAATGGTAGCCGAGATGCTCAATGCTCAGCAGTAGCGCGACCACTAAACCAACGTGATACTTCATTAATGTACCTACAGACCTACATTTAAAAATCTGCCAAGCTTTTCCCAACTATGTTGGGGTAGACGGTTGATTCCAGCCGGATGCAGCTGTATTTTACAATGACTGCCCTCCACAATCTACTTAGTGGGCACGACGATCCTCCTTGGTAGGACTGTTCGTAAGACTATTGGGCTCTGGCTAACCGTAACGACTGTCAAATTTGTACAAATACCTAAATTCAAAAAACGAATAGTGAAATGTATAGGCGGCGACGCATGACAGACTGCCATTCCAATCTAATCTAGTATGTCATACTTATTTTATTTTATTTTCATTTTTTTCAAAAAATAATAATAAGAACTACCTGTATTTAATATTGTAATCATTAAATTATCTAAGTAACCGGAATTAGTCCATTCGCATGTAAACATATAACATAGTTACATAGGGAAACCTATAATTGGCCATATAAACTGTAATACTCATATTTTGTAAAACATTATTATATATCGCTGATGGTTACCTAAATAAATAAAGTAAAATAAAAATGGTAGTCAGGGTCATCTTTGTATATAATGGATCCACCCATCCACAGGCTGACCCTGTCTGCAATCATTTAGCCCCTCACACAACCCGATAATTACTTTTTGAATGTTGCAATATTTTTTAGTCCGTGTATATCATCATCATCCTCCTGCTCCTATCCCAGTTTATTTGGGGGGGTCGGCGCAGCATGTTTTCTTCTTCCATACATCTCTATTTCTCACCTCTTTTCTAGCCATATCATCTTTCACACAATCCGTCCATCTTTTCTTTGGTCTCTGTCTACACTTGTAACCCTGCACATTCTCACTCAAAACTTTCCTCACAACATGATCCTCATTCTTTCGCATCACATGCCCATAACATGACAAGTGACTTTCACACAATTTCTCGGTCACAGGCGCCACTTTCAGACTTCCTCTTTCATACTTCTTTCTTATTCTATCCATTCGTGTCTCCGTGTATAGTTTGTGACTAAAACTTGAAACTTGCGCAGGCGGCGATGACAATAATTGTGGTAGTGATCATGATTCACACGTTTGCGTGCATCTGGCTGGTGACATTGATCGGGATGTCCCCCATCAGCGTCATACGAACGTTAAAGTTACATCTTATAGATGAGTAAGGATCTTTCTATTTCTTCGTAGTTTATCCGGAGTTCGATCCGGAGCAAAAATGTCATGATGGCCCAGTGGTTTAGGCCTCGCCTCTTGTGCACGAGGTTGTGGGTTCAAACCTGGGCAAGTACCAATGTGAGTTTTTCAATTCATATGTACTTTCTAAGTTTATCTTGGACATCACCGACATCGGTGAAGGAAAACATCGTGAGGAAACCTGGACGTTATATACTTAATTAATATAAGTCTGACATCGCCAACCCGTCTTGAGCAAGCGTGGTGATTAATGCTCGTGCCTTCTCTGTATGAGAAGAGGCCTTTGCCCTGCAGTGGGATAGCAATAGGCCGGTACAGTGTTACAGTGTTATAGTGGTATCCGGAGTTGAGTAAATTTTTCGTATTTTGTAACAAAATGTGTTTGTAAAAAAAGAATCCTTATGGTGCGATGTCGTCATGCTATCGACTTGAAATTTGACAACATTTAGACAAATAATACACTTACAGTGGAATAAAAGAAAACCATTTTTATTTGTTTTTCATTGCAAAAGGATTCAAAGTAGAGGCCTTATAATTTTAAAGTGGATTATTCAAGCATCAAGAGATCAAGTAAACAAATCATATTTAATTTTATTTTTTTTTAACTCGTGATATTGAATGTTTGTAAAAATATCATTCCCCCCTGCCCGCCAAATTGCAAAGCGAAAATGCTGAAATAAATCTAGTTCAAGAAGGTTTATGTAAAAATTACAATACAATCATGTCCCTAACTAGGACAGTATTTTAGTAATCAACCTTCAAAGAAAACCCTCTGCAAAATACCTTTGAAAATAAAATAAAAAAACATTTTTACGGAACCCTCGGTGGGCTAGTCCGACCCGCTCCATCCGTTTTTCTCTATTTCATCATCTCAACTTTGCCCTGGACTGTGGTAGTCTTCGATTACATTACAAGCACAGCCGCTCAGTATATTCTTCACATCCAATTGGCCAGCTTAATGCCATAGCATTTAATTTGTGGTAAAATCTCTAAATATCACCGTTGGACAGATTAAGCAGAGGTAAGGTATAATTTTGATTGAGTCAACAACTCAAGATAATAGTAATATAATATAATAGATAAATATAATAGCGAATCACATTAAATGTTTTTCTTATCTACAGAGAAACACCACGACAACATTGGGATTACGTCACATCATTCTACGTGGTGGTAGATCAGTTGACCACTACTGGCAGTGACGAGTTCTTCGTCGACGACGTTTTGCCGATGATCATCTTAGCCGTGATTCTCGTGTGTGGCAAGATGTTAGCCGCCATCGTAGTGGCAGCCTCCATTCAGCTGGCTTACTCCACCAAGTATGCGTTGACGGCTTATGAAAGTGTCACCAGGGAACTCATTGATATGTTGAAGAATCAGGGACTGTCGAGTAAGTAAATAGAAAGATTTTTACCATACTAAAAAGTCTAGCCAAATGACAATCAGTAATCTACTACTAATCTCAAGTTCTGAGTTGTGTTATATAAGTAGCTCTTTAATTGTATGTTAAATCTATATATATATATATTATGTTCTCTAAACAAGAGAGCACCTCAGCCATCATATGGCTCTCATAAGAGTAAAGTAGAATTTAACCTCTGAGTTTGTTTCTATGTTTCTTCCTGGAGTAGTCGCATAGGAAGCACTGAATTCATCTTCAGTATAAAAAAAACACATAAAACTAGCGCGTAAAAGTTTTGTTTAAGTTTTAAACGTAAGGTTGTTTAGGGATCTAATGAAGGCTTTCAGGTAGGTGTGCTGTATTGTTTTATTAAGTACTAAACATTAAAGTAATC
This sequence comes from Phlogophora meticulosa, assembly GCA_905147745.2. NCBI lineage: Eukaryota > Metazoa > Arthropoda > Insecta > Lepidoptera > Noctuidae > Phlogophora > Phlogophora meticulosa. The sequence continues at coordinate 6,705,206 of LR990526.1, read as the reverse complement.
CTGTTCCTATGTTATTGTTATAGGTTACCAATTGAAGAAGTTTTGGAAGTACATACAACAACTTTGGGTAACGGAACGTGGACGACAGGTAGAAATCTTAAGCCTGTTTTTGCTTACTGATTTTGTTTAGTCGTTGTATTTAGGTATCGCCTTGTGTTAGTGAAGACAGGTAGTTACCAAATAAAACCAATAGCTTGCCTAATTATGACACTATTCAAAACAATATTGAAGTTTTTTTTGGCCCTTGCATGACAGGCGCTGGTGACGCTTGTATTGATGTAACCTGATATATGTACATGTAAGCCCAGAAGTCTACTGTTTAAAGTGTATACGGGGTGGCATAAATCGACACACAACTTAATACCACGAGTTCAGTACATGATTCTAAACCTCTAGCGTTAAAATGAAAAAAAAACATGTGAAAATAATCATTTATATCCAACCAAAAACAAAAAATAAATTAAACACTAAATACGAAATTTCATTGGGTTGGATAGAAATAATGATTTTATTCAGTTTAAGGTAAAAATCAGAAAACAACGGCGGAATGAGGAAAAGCCGACAAAATATTCAGCTCTGGCGGGTCCAGAATCATTTACTGGACTTATGGCATCAGGTTTTACGTCGGTTGCATGTCACTTCCACTTAGTATACGTACACCTATTGCAAAGAAAGTCAAGCACATAATGCTTATAATAACGATTTTAAAATCCCAAAAAGTAAAGTAACCAAGGAGATTTCTATGTCTGCAAATCTAAGTCAGTAATTAAATAATGCTTTCAATATCAGTTGCCAATGCTGCTATCTCAAACGCCTTACGTGAGGCGATGTGACCTGATGTCAGCCATGTTTGGCCACCATTTGAGGAACTGTTACATCTTTGCCGAGACCGGAGAAGCGTTCCTGCGACAGCTGACGGTAGCACTTGACTTCACCATTTTCTTTCCTGGTAAGTTCACTGGAGTTTTCTCTGAAATTACTGGCAATATTCCCAATTTAACCGTTCAGGTCCCGCTTACGTCCGTTTGACGTTGACAGTGACATACCGTGATTACAGTGGGCCACAACCGGTTAATATGTTTGGACTTTTTCTGCCATGTATTTTGTAAAAGATTCTTTAACGATCACGTTCGCGGCTGTCTGTTCGCCGCCTTATGATATAAATCAGCAAAATATAAGTACAACCTCGTGGATTCAAGTTGAAAGCTATCCCCGTTTTGGTTTAACTAGATTTGGGTAAATCTAAGCCGTTAAAGAATCCATCCGAAAAGCTAAAACTTTTGAAAACGTATTGCACTATGGGCAACGAATTCAAACTCAATTTGACAATGTTTTACGTTTTGCGTTTGAAAATCACATAACATCGATCTGTTTCCAATCTAAAATTCTCTATGGCAAGCTCTGCGAACTAGTGAGTTCGCAGAAAAGAGTGAATGTGGAACTTTGTCAACGATAGTCACCCGATAATTCTGCGATGAATTTGATCACTAGGTAGGTACCGACTTTTAACAGTCTAACTACAATACTGCTAACTATTCTTACAAAGACTGCTGTAAGTAAAAAAAGTTAAAACAAATGATAAACGTATTTTGTACCAGTGTCATTCACATTGTACAATGGAACAGAACTTTAGGTCCTGCCTTAAAGTTCTGTGTCTATGTTCTGATCTTCATAGAATATTCAGATGTTGTGTCTGCGGCTCTGTAGAACCACGTAGGTATATACATATCTGTACCCACAGAATAGCTTATTACTGTTTACATACTTACTTCGAAACAGACATTTTACACCTTTTGACGGTGTTATTTTACTTATATTTTCTGAATAGTGATTTGATTGGAACTTCTATTTTTTCAAAGTAGTATGATTATACACTGTGGCAAAAAAAATCAAGAATGTAATGGGGGTAAACAAAATGACATTCTATCGGCAATAAATATTGTCAAAACTCCAATTGAATGTCTGTTTGTTTGATTGACCATATGACATTTCGGTAGCGTATATCAATTCCATACATTTTGAACTTTTTGCTATCATAATAGCTGCTACAATATCACTTTGTGTAGAGGCCAAAATTATATTAATTTAACGACACTTGGATAAAACTAGGCGCTTTTACTTAGTAGAACTTTTATGTAAAACAATTTCTGTGGACCGTAGTACTGAGGCCTTCTACTTTGCAGGCAATTACGTAGTAGTGGCAGGCGACAGCGAGGCACGGATGTACTGGGTGGCCTCAGGGAGCGTGTCAGTGGTGTCGGTGCGGGCAGACCTCACCGAGATCACACACGAGCTACTCGGACCGGGGGACGTGTTCGGCATACTGCAGGGCATGAACAGAGGCATTTCACACTGCTTTTCCTACAGGGCAGAGTCGAAGGTATCTTAACTTTTTTGAAGTGAAATTATTTTCTAATGACTTCTAAATATCTCATTTTCTGCCTAGCCCTAAACTATGTTATCGTTGGCTTCCTGTTTAACCGGATGCAGCTGAGTAGGTACCAGTATTTTCCATGGAATGAATGCCTATCTGACCTCCATTACTCAGCAACTGGGTAAAACGATACTCGTTGGTAAGACTGTTTTTCAGACTTTCAGGCCTAACTATAGTCAAAGTTCGACGAATGGTGGCCAGGGCTTTTTTGGAATAAGGAATTGCTTACCATGCTTTCGGTATGTATTGAATGGTCACCCATCCACTGACCGACCTCGGCAAGCGTTGCTTAACGTGCGGCTGTTATTATTTAACCACAGGCAACACAAGAAATACAACTATTTCTTGTGTTTCCTGTGTGATAATACGTCAACACGTATTATTATACAACACAATCACCGGACGCCCGTTCGTCATTTGTTTGTTTTTTTCTTTTGGTTGGATGTTTGACGTTATAATGACTTAAAAGAATATTTAAGGGCAAGTTGTTGATGGATGATCCTTTCTACGAAGTTGTATCTGTGCAAGTATTCGCCGTAAGAAGTATCGTCGTAATTATTACGTGAGCCATACAGATAGTGGGTCCACGCGAAAATCGATACCGCAAACTATTAAAGCAAAGCCAATTACTCAACAACTGCTCAGCTGCATTCGAGCCGGACGGAAAGCAATAAAAAAGCTACTACAAAAAAAGCTACTTCAGCTAAACTCTTTGCTTTGGTGTCTATCGTCATTCTCCTGTTAGTTTTCTAATTGAAGTGTTTGGCGTCTATTCTTCTTTCCCAACCTATCTTTCTTCCAGTCGCCATCTCATTCGGTATTAGCCACTTTTCTAGACATTCAAACCGATATATCTAATCGAATCTTTAATAGCGATATTATTTGCTTTGCTCTAATTACTGCGTTTTTCTTTGTTATTTTTTTACTTTAAGTTGCAAAATATCATGATTGCTATCTTACCCAGTGAGATTTTTAATTAATGAAGGTGATGTCTGTTTACGTCGTTTTACTTAATATACTCATGTACTTACAATGATTATTTGAAATGAGATTTGAAAGTTCTACATTAGTATTTGTTGGGGGTTATTATTTGATTTAATATTTATTGGATATTAAATGTGCATGTCATGTTGCGCCATCCCATCTTCCTAGTACGGCTAGTGCTGGTGCGGCTGCTGCAGGTGCAGAGAAGCTCAAACGGCGAAAATAAAACAACCTAATTGGAAGTTATATGTCTGAGCCGTTTGAGGTTGAAACACTAGGGCCACGGAGTCCATGTGACCATTTAGTCTTTCGAGACCTCACGAAGCGTTGGTCGACTCTTAACGTGACCAAGAGGGCTGGCTTTTTTTGGCCAAAGAATCAGCATTGCCATTCAACGTGGCAATGCTGCCAGCCTTCTGGGCACTTTTCCCGTTGACAGTGATGCCAATTTTTCGATGCCCTGTGATTCTTTATTTTCTTTTCATGTATTAATAGTTAAATAAATAAATATGGAACGTATTAATTCAAACCTGTTTTAAAATAAATTGTATACGATTAATAGTTCAAATTATAGCGAAATTTGTCTTACACAAAAATACCAACTGGTCCATATCTTCAGTAAACTGGCCTTGATAAGTATTTAATCCTACCACATCATTCAAATGTAATTTAACACTGCAACAATATCTAATAGATTTACTCACAACCAAAAAAATATGCTTTTCTCAGGTAAGCATTTTAACGCTCAGCTTGGATTCCTGGATCAACATTTTGCCATTTTTCCCCGAAGCGAAGAGGATTATAATGGATAGAGCGGAAGTTTTATTTACACAGATTACTTAGAATTCTGATTAATATAAAATTGAAAAAAAAAACCTCTAGCGGAATTGTATTATTACGTTAATTATATCCATCTTCCATAATAGGTATTATTTATTATTAAATTTATGACGTATTTGCGTGGTAGTCACGTAGGAATATTTTCGCTTTCACAGTGCCAGAAATAAAATACTTTACCTACCACGCATTTACAGAACTTTGAATTCAAAGGTGGCATGTACCCGCAACGGGACATTGGAATGTCTTAGAAAATTAATATAAGTTTTCCTGCCGCGACTGTACATGTATCATAACGTTATTGGAAAGCCACACACACACACGCAATAAGTACATTTAACTATTGAACACTGGCACATATAAAGGCACTTCATTCTAGATTGGAAGCCACTTTAAGCCGCTTACGACAGTTTCGATATTCGTGCCTTTGAAATGATGAGAGCTCAATGGAATCGAATCGAAACTGTACACGCGTGTACAGAAGTGGAAGGAGGTGTATTTTATGTGACGACCTTGCATGCTTATTCCACAGAATTAACTTTTTTTTAAACAGAATTCACTTGTCATTAATTTGGGGAAAATAATGCCAGCAGGTGCCCAGAAATTGAGCGTGGATTAATGGTTCTTGTTTCTCGAATTTTTATTTTGTCAAGCCTATTTATGTATTCGTCATAATTATTATTAAATTCCTCATAATTTGAACTTTTTATAAATATTGTACCTTTTATAAGTTTAGGTTTATTAACTGTTTGTTCAAATTAATCTTTAAACCAAAATAGTTTAACGTTATCATTTTTTACACCTAATACATTGACCATTCCACAGGTTAAACGGTAGTGAATACTTTGTGGCATTAAGTCTGCCTATCGCTACATAAAGTTTAAATAAAGGAATAAGTATTTTTAACAATTAAATTAGCTTTTAAAAGATAGAATACAAACACACACGGACTTGTTTGTATATTATGTACATACCTCAGATTTAAAATACTGGTTATTTCGTTGTAGTACAATGTGCAGCAATCTCACTCTGTTTATTTCTGATTACTAAATTAAAAAATAACAAAGCTGCATCAATAATAAAGCTGAAGCTGCTGAAGTAATCATATTATTAATGTTAAGCAAACGAGTGTTGTCGCTAGCAATGTTTGCTTTGAACAAATTTGTATACGAGCTGAGCAATAATTTGAATATGAAATATGAGGGAAGCAGAACCTACATACTGTGTAGCTTTCAAATTACTGATACGGATGCTATTAATATAATCTTAATTGGTTTATAGCCAACTGTACATAATATGTACATTTGACGCTTCAGAAGAATCTTACGTTCTCATTAAAATTTTAATATAACTTGTGTTGGTTTGAAAAGTGTCTCCAATTCCAAGCAAGGAAGGAACATAAATTAAGAGCAACGAAATTTTAGCTGCTTGATAAGCACAAAATTCCCAATGAACTTTAAAACACATTGCCGTTACCCGGCGCCGCTCGAACTTTCAACAATACCATCTGTATTTGACGCACTATTAAGACTAATGTTGCGCAGCTTGCGAAAGCTAACAAAGCAAGAAATTAAATACAATATGCACCGTTATAATTGGAAATAAATGATATAAAAGCGACGTTTTCTATATCGATAAGTTGATATAATGGGCCATTGAGAAGTTAAAATTGTTCCTTTAATTGGGTTTGCTCCGTGAGCTTTACGACGCAAAGCCGACAGTTTTGTAAATATTAAATATTTCCGCAAGGAGCGGACCGCGCGTGCCGTTTGGCGTGCGCAATGAAAAATCAGATTTTCATATATTGAGGTGGGTGCCCAAATGGAGGCAATATCGAAGTGCTGATTTGTCGCTCCGCTGGATATTGGTCTGGCGTTGATTCAAATCGGTGCGAATGTGGAGACGAGGTAAATTGGCCCGGTTTAATTCCCGGAACAAGATAAATAGGTACATTTGTTTTATTGGAGTCTCACAGTGGAAACGTAAATTATAGAATAGGATAGAATACTCTTTATTGTACAACATGAAAACTTACGCATAAAACCATACTAAAGCTACATAATAAAAAATATCTACCTATGTAATGTATTGTATTAAGTATATCAGTCATCGAGTACCCATAACACAAGCTCTGCTTAGCTTGAGGCTACATGATGCTGTCTGGATTGTCCAGCATTGTTATTATTATATTGTTATAGGGTGTTACAATGGGTGTAAAAAAAAAGTAAAGTAAAGTACCAGCCTATTATAATAATAATAATAATATCTTTATTTGCATAAAACATGGTATACATGATGTTACAATTTGAATAATAAAGTGCTTACATGTTTTGCCAGAATTATACTTGGCATGCAAATCTTTCACTTAACACTAAAATGCAAATTTCTTTTCCAGAAATTCTTTTAAACTATAGAAATTATTCGTAATCAACCAATTCAACAATTTGATTTTAAATAATCTAGAATTTAAGTTTTTTATGTTACTCGGTACCTTATTATATATATGAACACAATTATATAAGCAGCTTTTATTATATTTAGCAAGCTTGGGCAGGTCATGTAGAACGAGTCTCTGTGGATCACGCCGGCTCCGAGAAATAACATCATTGGCTGATTTAAACAAAGCCTTATGTTTATTAACGAACATGCATATTTCATAAATATAAAGGCACGGCAACGGTAACAACCCTAGTTTTTTAAATATCGGTTGACAGGATTCCTGAGGAGGTATCCCGTACAATGCCCGAATGCACTTTTTTTGCGCAACAAATGCTCGGTTTATATCTGTGCTATTTCCCCATATTATAAGCCCGTAACGTAGTAGGGATTCTACATATGCGTGATAGGTCATGATAGCTGTTTTAAGGCTCGTTACATTTTTGAGTTGTTTAAGAGCATATACAAATTTATTTATTCGTTTTGACACATTATCTACATGCTCTTTCCAGTTTAGGTTCTCGTCAATAATTACGCCTAGAAACTTTGTTTGTGCTACTTCTTTAATTTGTGTTATGTTTAGTTTAATATTATATTTAGGATTATTACATTTATTGAAATTTATATATACGGATTTATTAAGATTTATTTTTAGGTTATTTATGTCAAGCCATTGTATTAATTTATCTATAGTGTTATTAATTTCAGTCTCATGAATATTTATACAATTATTACCTTTTTCTGTAGCTATAATAATCGTAATGTCATCAGCAAATAATATACATTGGTGGTTGGTTATATTAATAATGTCATTAATGTACAGCAAGAATAGGATAGGGCCCAGTACACTCCCTTGTGGAACACCACATTTATTGTGCTTGTATTCTGAAGAAAAAGGCACCATATCCTGATTGCCGTCTATTTTATCAACTATGACTCGTTGTTGTCTGTTACTGAGATATGATGCTATCCACTGAAGTGTAGGACCTCTGATACCGACTGATTCAAGTTTCTCGAGTAATAGACTGTGGGAAACTAAATCGAAGGCTTTTGAAATATCAAAAAATAGCCCCGTGGTCAAATTATTATTATTAATATTAGAAACTACAGCCTTCACAAGAGAAAACACTGCCAACGTAGTGGACTTGTTTTTCTGAAAGCCATACTGCTCTTTGCTAATAATATGAAATTTATCGCAATAGTCAATTAGTCTTCTGTACATACATTTTTCGTATATTTTGGACACTATGGGTATTAATGTTATAGGACGATAGTTATTAATGTTAGATTTTTCTCCTTTTTTATACAAGGGCTTAACTATTGAATATTTCAGGGCATCAGGAAAGGTTCCCGATGCAAATGATATATTAATTAAATGTGTCAGAATAGCAGTTAACTGAATGGTACACTCTTTGATGATTTTGGTGTTGATTTCGTCGTAGCCTACAGAATTGGAATTAGCTAATAACATTATTTCTCTTCTAACCTCGCTTTCCTCCATAGGTTTTAGAAACATCGAGTTAACGGCTGCACTGGTACGGTATTTTTTTATGCATTTCTGAGGACTCGTGTCTGTTGAGTAAATAAAATTATTATTAAAGGCAGTGGCAATTTCAGTAGGATCTGTTAGAGTTGTGTTGTTAACTATGATTTTTTCCATGTTTCCTACGCAATTTGTATCGTGCAATTCACTTTTAATGACTGCCCACGTAGCCCTACATTTGTTTCGGTTCTTATTAATATATTTAAAGTTTGCATATTTTTTTGAATTTATTATACACTTTTTTAGAATGTTAGAATATGTCGTATATTTAATTTTATCACTTGTATTTTTATTTTTATAGTATTTATATCTTAGTGCACGTTTTTCTTGACAACTTTTTTTTAAACCTTTGCTTATCCAATTTTGTTTATTTTTATTATTGTTATTGATTTTTACTTTAACTTTAGGGAAGCAAAGATTGTAGAATAAGCATAGAACGTCATGAAACTCACTGAAAACATTTGCATCATTTTTAATGTATATGTGTGACCAAGACATATTATTTAAACATTCCTTGAACTTGCGAATGTTATCCGAACTATAATCTCTTTTATATATATAGTAAGATGTACGTTTTTGCATCTGTTCAATCACAGGAAAACTCAACATTTGAGCTGTGTCATGGTCAGAGAGATAAAGAGGCATAACTGACGTGGTAGCATTTGGAATATTACTTAGAATATGGTCTATGCAAGAAGACTTACGCGTAGGCACATCAATGTGGATTTTCATGTTATAGTTGTAGGAAATGTCTTGTAAGTGATTCGTAACATTGCCTTTTTTTAAGGTGTTTATATTAAAATCACCCGTTATTACAATACGCAATTTGGATTTACATTTATTAGTTAAGTTGTTCAAAAGATTATTTAATTTACACAAGAACTGAGTGGGATCAGAGTTTGGCGTTCTGTAGACGCAAATAACTAACAATTTATAACACTCGATTTCTATGCCACAAGCTTCAAATGTGTTTTGGGTAGCATAATTATTTAAATATGGTAAATCATTGAAAGGAATGCCTTTTTTTACTAAAATGCAGGTTCCTCCTCTATGCTTTTCTCTACAAAAACTTGACGCTAATTGATAGTTATATATTTTAATATAGCTCTCATGGCCTTTCTTTACGAAAGTTTCCGACAAGCATATTACGTCAGGCTCTTTATGTGCTACTTGTAACTCCTGAATGGTTATTTCCAATAGTTCCCGTTTTGGTAAGACACTAGCAATATTTTGATGGAGAACATTAAATATATGGGCTTTAGGCACGAAAAAGATCACCTTTGCTTTTTTTTAGTACGGGGAAGTAAAAAGGTATTGTACCTTTGTTTGTATTCTCTATAGATACAGCTGGATTTACTGCTTTTTTATCTTTGACGTTATTTTGGATATTAAAATAGAAGGGAATTGTTCCTTTTTTAGGCATATTGTTATTAATGGCTTTATTGTTACTTGGTTGATTACGCATTACAAAATTCCGAATATTTCTGGGGTACAAATAGTTTTCATCGTAATCTATGCAATCTATTACATAGTTTATAGACTTACAAATCTCTCCTATACTTTGATGTCCACAATCGAGATAGTGACATTTTTTAAACTTTTTACATACATTTTTTATGCCATCATTTAATTTTGAGACATTTAAGGAGTAACTATTAACAATATTTAGTACAATTATCCTATTGTTGTAAAAAGTGTCCAGCAAACCCTCTAATTGTGACAAAACTTGTCTCAAGATAAGATCATTTTCTCCGATACATAACACTAGTTTATCATTAGGATTTAATGTTGTTTTTATACAGCTCTGAATTATGTCGTAACATTTCGCATTTGGTTTCGTTTCCGCAAAGACTCCGTACTTCTCGTACTTGGTGTTAGTCCTTGACTGCAATAAGGCTGAGGCCAAGCCGACACATTGTTGGGTACCGAATATAAATATTCTTCTTTCGGGTTTGCGTTCGGGTTTTTGTTGCGGAATAGAATGGTTGCAGGTATTGAGGGTAGGAGTCATTGTTAGGTTCAAGACCCCGCTTTTATTTTCTAAGTACTGTGACAGTGTCTCTATTTGTTTTGTTAGCATAGAAATTTCAAGGTTAGCGCTGTCCAACTGCTGTTGTAGATCTTCAATTGTTTTTTTTAGGGTTATTGTTTTTTCTTCATTAAGGCGGTCAGTATTTAAAGAAAATATAGGTGAAGACGGGGTGCATGTGTGTGATAAGGATTGCCGCTTTTTTTTGATACTGCTACGAGACATAGTGTCTGGAAATGAAGAAGATTGACATAACGATTTTAACATGTTAATTTCTGCAGTTAACTTATTGACTTGTCTTTGAAGATCATTGTTTTCCAATATTGTTTTATCAAGCTCAAATTGCGTGGAGTCCAGTTTACTAGTTAATTGGTATATAGTATTTTTCATTTCTGACAAGGAAACTAAATCTGAAATCGGTTCTGATATCGTTCCATCCAAACTTTTTGACATTTTTGTAGGTGTACAATCCGATTCAGAGGACGTATTGTAGTCCGTTAGTATATGGGAATCCAAGATCAATGACGTTTCTAAGGGTTGGTGTTTTTTTATTACATTAGCCTGTTCCGTTGGTGGTGTTTTAACTGGTTTATTTTTTACTGTCCCACTGCAGGGCAAAGGCCTCTTCTCATACAGAGAAGGCATGAGCATTAATCACCACGCTTGCTCAGGACGAGTTGGCGATTTCAGACTCATATTTATTATATAAGTCCAGGTTTCCTCACGATGTTTTCCTTTACCGATGTCAGTGATGTCCAAGATAAACTTAGAAAGTACATATGATTTGAAAAACTCACATTGGTACTTGCCCGGGTTGAACCCATAACCTTGTTCACAATGGGTGTACTTATCGCCAAAAGCAATCAAAATCAAAACAGATGGCCAGGAGAAAAGTGAAAGGAAGAGGAGAAGGAGAAGAGAGAGTATAATGAGAATGAGAATGGGACAGTGAGATGTGAAATATTTATATTATTTATACCTATCTACGTAGGTAACTTAAATAATCATAACATGAACACATAAAAAATCGCATGTACCTATTGTACATTATTTTTCTCTCGTGAGGGTTCTACGAAGCTGTAATTTCCAACACGACCACATTTTTCATAGTGAAAAGAATTTCATATTACTGTCGCGTTATTTTTTGCATCATTTGCAACAGCAGATGACATTGAGGCATGTGGAAGATTAATCTGGGAGGTGCAGGGGACAAGCGGGTTCTGCGGGGACGGGCCGTGGGGGGTAAAAAGGGGTGTAGATGTCCGCGTTATTTAGCTGAGCATTACATCAGGCTCCTGCGACGCTCCGTTCTTCGCTCAAATTAAATCAAAGTTCATTGAAGTGGCTCGTCGCAATCGTTAGTCATTACATTTGTCGTTAACGACGTCACATTGCACATTTCTCCCCTCTTTTGAAAAGAGATGAATAGAAAACGATTCTGAGTTATTGTTATAGCTAGTATTAGGTACCTCGTCCGACGTTATTACTTCCATTCTGCGAAGTTTGAAAAGCTCCAAAAGAAAGGACGATCAAACGTCGCCCTCGTCCCTTGTAAGGTATCAATTTAATCATAAGGAGTTACGAGCTTCATGGCTATATTTATGTCGCTCCATCTCAAGCGAAATCCATTCGGGATGAAATTAAATTAAGGGTAGATTGAAATAACCTGCCCAAGATGCCAATGGAAAACCGTCTTAGCTTAAGAGTTTTCGAACTCCGTGAATTTTGCTCGTTCCTAACAAAAATTATTGATGCCTTTGTGAGCCGGGTTGAGTGAAAACGATGTCAAATTGTCAATAAAGATTTAATAACTGGCTTTTTTATAGGACTTTTTATAATCATCTGTAGAAAGCCGAATAGGTATTTGTTTACGTTCAGAAATATTTGATTGAATTTTGAACGTTTAAACGTTTACAAAAGACAGTCCCCCAAAACGCCACCCTTCACTACTTCCTAGTGTTTTAAGTGTTTCTATTAGTGTTTATAATATAATTATTTTATTAGTGTTTATTTATAATATAATAATTATACAAGACAGAATCGACATCATTGATTTGCCAATGAACAACTTAATAAAAAGAAAAAAGTCACACAAATATGTAGTATCTCCAGAAGGAATATTTGAAACAATTTCTGGCGGTATAATGTTCAGTAAAAGTCGAACGAAGATGCAAATAAGCCTAACTTGAATCGAGCACGCGCTACGCCACATTTACGAGAACGTTGTTCTTTTCGTATAGGTATACTTGTTCCAGAACCGTTCGCCGAAATGGATGCTATAGGCTCTTTGAATTGGAAACTATATTGAAAAAATGTATTTTGGTCCACCATTCTGAACGTAAGAGACGGGATTGGATTATTTTTGAGGTTTTTGAGGAGTTTTTCAGTATAAATAAAAGTAAATTAAACTGCGGATATGTAAAACTATAAGTCAGGGTATTGCCATCTTTTTCTATCTTATGAAACAAGAAAAGGACGGACATAGAGCAGCATGTCAATTTACGTTTAAGTTGACATCTCTAACTTAGTTTATATCTGTCGCACCTTTTCTCACGCTGTCAGAAAGAGATGTCAAAACTTGAACGTTCGTTTAGTTTTGGGTAGAACAGAATAGGCGCAAATGTCATAATCCAAAACTTAACACCTGACCCACTTACATGTGACCCATTCAAAATGACCTCAGTGGTCCTTCATGATTGCTCCAACAGATACGCCGAGTCCACTTAAAGCTAAGCGAAGGAGACACCGTGGCCACTTAATTAAGTGCCTATAGCGGCCGGCCGGGTGGCATCGCAATATTGCACGTAAACCTCACTCATATAGCAACGTTACTTTAGTGGGAACGAGCCTTATTATTTCTCTTTTGCTCTAGAAGAATCTGGGGCTTATGTAGACACTTTTAATATGAGTTAAAAGATGAAAAATTGTGTTCATTAAGGCCTAAACGGCCTAAAGGCTAGGCCTGGGGGTCATTGTGCCCATTAATACACTCAACTTTTGATAAGAGGCAACTCTAAAATGGCGGAAAAATGTCAGCTGCTCCATACATATTGTCGATCTAAGAAACCGGAAATGTACTGAACACCAGATTTTATTTTTCATAACACAGCGTCAATCCCTTAGTAAAATTTTTTTTTTTTTTTTTTTTTTTTATCTATCCATTTATTTCAGGCATCAAGGCCCATATAAACATATACATATATATATATTACATAATAACTAAAACTTGCACTAGTTTTAGTTATAATGTAATATATATTTATAGTATTTTTCAGTTTTATGCGAAGTGTCGGCGATATAATGATGAGTACAATTTACCGCTTGAGAGCTTTAGTATAAAGAAAAGATCAGGTTGTAATGGCCGTTTGATATTATACATATACGTCGGGGTTATCAGTTTCGATGCTCCTCCTACGTAAATTAAACATCCTTCCAAACGTCTGCAAAAAGACAAAATGTTACACATATAACCTTATACGAAGGAGATGCAAAAACGATCTGGATGTCTTTTTTGTTAATTGAAAAGAGGTACTAGAGCAGAATTGTGACCCTTGGCAAAAATGGAGGAGGTCCCACAGTATTTGGGCAAGTAGCTATAAATTAATAATTCAATATGTTTTAGAATTTTAAACGTTAACAGCAGTGCAAACAATCCATATTATTTTAATATTTATCACGCGCATTGTAAGTCCATGATGCGGTTACGAACTCCCTCCATTACGGACCGTTAATATTAACCTGCCCGGAGTTAATGTGTACTGAAATACAGGACAAACACAAATAGCAGTTAATCCGAGACTTATTTTTAAACCTACGTTAGGTAACGTTCACGGTCTTCATTCTTAAGGGATCAGCAAAAGTTGGAGTGGAGCCAACACGATGTTATACGGTGTCAATTGATCTCATGCATCAATAACATTGGCTATTGCAAGCTGTAAACGTTGGATTCAGATATAAACAGACGAAGCATGTGGGACGGTTCAATGTCTCATGTTTATTTAGGTGAATTTTGATTGCTATTTAAAAATACGTCTCAATTTATCTCATTTCAAGAAACCGTTACTTCGTTTCGTGGTCGTGCATTCTTGAAACATGATGCACATCGTAAAAAAATATGCTTGATTACTTAACATTACTTAACATATTTAACGGCACGGTTGGCGCAGTGGCTGAGCGAATGACTGCTGCGCCGCGTGTTCGATTCCCGCACGGAAAAAATATTTATATGGCCTACAGGTAGTTGTTCCGGGTCTGGCTGTTTGTGTATGTGACTTTAAATGTTTGTAATCGCACCCACGACACAGGAGAAATGAGAAGATAAGATGCTTATATTTTTGCGCATTTGATCTTTATACCATGTTTAAAAACCTGTTTAATAATTCAAGACTCTTTACATTGTAAAAGAGGTCTTCAAAACCACGAAGTAGATACGCTAATTAAGCTGTGTGGCAGTAAAACTAAGTCAGTGAGGTGACTCCCGGCTCGCCAACCGGTACAGTTAACAACTCTCTTGCTAATGCACTTCTTGTTCAGTTTAGTTCGCTCACTTGTAGCCGTTAGATGTATTAGTAATATGCTTAATTATGCAATATGTATAGTAAATAAATAAATAAATAATTCTGGACAATCCACACAGCATCATCTAGCCCCAAGCTAAGCAGAGCTTGTGTTATGGGTACTAGATGACTGATATACATAATACAATATTACTTAATATAATGATTATGTTATGTATAGTTCAACAAATATGTTACTGACCCACATCACTCATGATATGGGAAGGTACTGCCGTTCATGACTCGTTTCATTGCAGATTTTAAAACTATATTCATTAAAACGAGGTTCGGGTTCAAACCTGGGGAAGTACCAATGTGAGTTTTTCAATTCATATGTACTTTCTAAGTTTATCTTGGACATCACTGACATCGCTGAAGGAAAACACCGTGAGGAAACCTGGACTTAAATAATTAATATAAGTCTGAAATCGCCAACCCGTCTTGAGCAAGCGTGGTGATTAACGTTACAACTTAGTATAAAATCTACATAGGCGTGACGTCATGCTACATTCAAACTCAATGTATCGACGTAATCTTTTGATTACGGAATATTAGAAAAAAAATACGTATCCAATATTTTTTAATAGTCTATCTGACATAACTTTCTAACCATCATCCCTAATAAAAAGAAGTAAATGATTAAATGCTGTTGTTTGTTTACGGTGTAGGCTACCAAAATTCATAATACATATGCTTCAGCTTTTTTTGAGAAATAAAGTTCTTAAATCTTAACGGATGTTGATAGCTGTGTTCTATGGTTATTAAAAGCCAAGGGGACCCCATTTTTCTCTCCCTTGGAAAAATCTCTTAATCCTCTTTTACGACAACCACGTTATGTCTGTTACCAAGTATGACAAAATTCATTCGGTTTCACACAATTACAATTTTATGGCTTTTTTTACTGTACCTACAGCACAATATAAGCTCGTGCTGTGGTAGAATATTAGCTAGTCAATATGGTGTTAGCAAGCAGGGCTATGTTTAAATTACTTGTTGATGGTATAATGCACCCTTTTATTGAATTATAATCAGCCCATGACGATAACCAGTATTAAGACCATTCCTAATACTGGGACACAGGCCTCTCTGTGAGAGGGTGTGATAACTCGCACCCTCTCACGCGGGCTCAGTACGGGTTGGTAGATGCCAAAGGCCTTTAAATTTTTGGTTTTTGTACATGCCATGCCTCACGATGTTTACTTTCATCGTTTTGAGAGCAGTGGTGATGGAATAAATGATAGGATAGAATAGACTATAACAAAATACTCTTTATTGGACACCATGAAAACTAACAAATAATTACTTTAAGAGCTGCGTAGGCAGTTGCAATGGGCGGCCTAATTGCTTAAAGCGATCTCTTTCAAACAACCATGATAACATTACACAAACTAAAAGTACGTGCATGGGTACCAACCTACGACCTACGACTCCCGAAGTCTGCTCTCAAAAAGCTATTACAACTGGGCCATGACTGCTCAACGCATCATGAATAAAATGACTATATAAAAGTTATCTTAAAAAATAGCTACACAACACGTAACCACGTCAGAGGTTCTAGCTATAACTCCGTGATTACTCTTCAAAATTCATGACAGTTAGTTACTTAGGATTATCCAGAAATTGCCGCGTGTGGCAGTTAGATAGCATTCCGACATTTATGAAAATGTGCTGCGCAGTCGTTTCGCAAGGATACATTATTCAGGGTTCGCGCCGACGCCTCGTCTCTCGCACTGTGCACGAGTTTATGTCAGTTGACTAGCACGTGTCAGTTCTGAAAATATTTTTGTGACCTGCTTTAATTGTGTTAGTTTGTATTTCTGTTTATAAATAAAATCTATGATGCTATAGACTTATCATGAAACTCTTCTCAATGATATTACGCCTGCAATCCCCTAAGGGTTAGACAGAGGCGTATCTGTTTTTTTTTTAATGGACAAGCCCGCTTCAATATTCCCAAACCTCTGCAACTCTTGAAAACTATAATCAACAGTGGCGAACACCAGAAAAGCTTCGAGACAATGAAGTCCGACGAGTCCCGGAGAAACGATTCAACTGTCTTGGATAAAGCAACGAAAATAATCAGAAAAGAATAGCGGAGGAGTTAGAAAAATACATAATTTCCACTATCTATCTATTCCATATCAAGCAGGAGACAAAACAGAGCTAGGCTAATAGGCACAAAGTACAAGGCGTACCTGTTGTATATCCACATTTCGTCAGTTATGTTTAAATCCCATGCAACAGGTGCGAGCCTATTGCCAAAATTGTATTCTATTCTATTCTATTCAAAATTTAAACTATTTTCTTCGTCCTAATATGGGTTTTTTTTTTTTCTTTATAATAAAAAAAAAAAACGTTGCCCCACAGTAGGAATTTCTCCTGTATCGTGGGTGCGTTTACAAACATTTAAACTCACATACACAAACAGCCAGACCCGGAATAACTACCTGCAGGTCATACAAATATTTGTTCCGTGCGGGGATCGAACCCACAACACGCGGCGCAGCAGCCGATGGCTCAACCACTGCGCCAACCGTGTCGTCAAAAAAAGTAAATTATATAGCTAGTAAGTAAGGTTATTCCGTAACCTTATTACATTTTCGTTACGTGTATTCGAAACACGAGAAGCTTTTGTATTTTCGAAGTGAAAACTTCTTTAGGCACAATTTGGGCCCTTTCTGAACATCGAATGAAACGGAACCGTCATGCTTGGGTCGGTGACACTGAATTGGGTATACTCGACTCCAGTCGGTCGTTAACGCTGAACCGCCAGTCGTCATCAGCCACGTTTACTGTCCAACATTGAGATCATCGTTTCAATGGGGATAAGGGCAGGAGGAAGAGCAACAAGCACAATGTTATTCTTTGTTGAAGTTATCGATTCACAACCAATTTTAATATATGACCAAATTACGGTAAGTGACTGCCTCGTTGGTGAATAGTCGTCATCGCCACTGCTTAGCATGAGGTCCTAGGTTTGATTCCCGGGTCGGGCAAACCTAGAGCAAGCGTTATTAGATTGTTTGAGCTGACAACCCAATAATTAATATTTGAAAGATAATTCAATTTAAACTCCGCACTTACTAACGGCAGTTTTTTCAATGAAGAGAGGCCTACTTTACACTTATGCCTAAGCATTCGGCAATAGGCACGATGTTAAGTTAGTACTTACACCTTATACAACCAAAGTATACTCATGCATAACCAAGCATACATAATGCATACTCTCATAAACAGACGCGAGCAACCAAACTCTCACACATCACATACACAACACACACACGTACAGACGCACCATAACACATACACAAACACACCATAACACATGCACAACACACACACACACTCACGCATATATACATTGATTACATTGCAACCTCCAAAGAATTGTAAACTCGCCGCGGGAGGAAGACCTGGAGTCCTGAAATACAGGGCTACCCTAGTTTAGGCTCCAGTCCACTCCATTTATTATACTTTCTGTACTGTGTTACATCAATGTGGAAAAATAAATGAATTTTTATTTTTTATTTTTTTAAGCTACTATTTTTGAGGCATGAAATCAGCACCTACTCTTTGAATTATTGCTAGTTCTTCCCTTTTCGCTTTGAAAAGTCTTCTTTGTTTCTTCGTTTAAACTTGTTGAAGTTGCAAGACTATGGTAGCTTATTAAGAAAGTATATACAGGAATGCTACTTTTGTTTTTATCTTTTTCACAAACTTTGTAAAGTTTACGATATCTTCAATTTAAATGTTAAACCTACTTTGTAAAAATAACATAACTTGTACCCACAAGATTTTATCTTATCTAAGGTTATACTCAAGTATATCTTGTAAAGTATTGAGGTAGTTTACAGTTTTCTAATAAAAAATAAATTACTAGCTTAATCAATAAATATCCTTTTTGTCACTTGACTGCATTTCACATTTTCATGGATGCAAATAGTTAAAAAAAAACTGTTTTATGTTCCATAATGTAAAATGACCTACTTTTTCATACGTACTCGTATGTAGGTTTTGTTTAATTAACAAATATACATTTAGGTTTGTAAAAATGCACTGTATAACGCCTTAGATTTCTCTAATCCGTTATGTTATGTGTGACTAACTTCATCCTCTTGCTCTCAATTGTTTTTGGGTCGATGCAGGCGCAGCAAGTTTACTTCTTCCATACAATACATCTCTGTTGTCCTCATCTCAATTGTCACCTCCATCCTAGCCATAACCAAATACGAAAGAGTTAATCGTCCCAATTAGCATCATCTTTATATTTAGAAGTGTTAGGTTAGGTTAGAAAACTACACCGCACGTCATCTACTCTTACTCGTGAATAATAGAACTTAACTGGAAAAATATGTATTCAGGCACACAACAACACAATAGGGTAGTGTCCTTAAACATTTTGATTGGTCCGAAAGTTGGATCACTCAAAAATACTGGACACGTATTATTTCTTTTGCCACGTAAACCAAAAATGACGACGATATCGTGCATTGAAATTGCGCGTGACGTCACGCCGTGCACACTTTTAACGTAACAGTGACGTCACAATCCCCTTCTCCTGAACTTTGACGAGATCATCGTCACTTTTATTGATTTGAGTATGCTTAAATACGTCCAATATTTTTTTGTCATCAATCTTTCGGATCAAGCAGAATTTTTAAGGACACTACCCTATTGTGTCGTTATGTGCTTGAGCCTGTGCTGAATAAATATTTTTTCCACATCCCTATTCTAAATATAGAAAACATTAAAAAAAATTAAATGAATTACATAATATGCTACTAAGTATTTGCCTTACGGTGGCGCTGAATGGGTAGACTACACTAATTCGCGTTATAAGTATTTTTATTTCTTAAAAAAGAACTGAAACTTTTGTTACCTTACTTGAGACAGAGATATCTAGTAAGTCTGTTTACCGGTGCTGGGAGTAAAACTATGAATTTTTAATGGAGTTACCAACAACGATATGCTAAGTTCCTCATATTTATTCAAATTGCTTTGTTTTTTGTAATTACGCTTTGTACTACGTAAATCTACGTCGTCGGTGTTAATGGTGCACACAGGGATTTGTGGATTTAAAGCGAAAACTTCTCTTTGAACACGGAAATCTTAATTAAACGTATTTACTATGCACAGAATTTTTATATTGTTTGAATTTCTGGTAGAAGCGTCGATTCCCCGGTCTTATTTTATTACTTTTCTTCATTACCAAACTCAGGTATAAAAATATATAAGTAGAAAATTATCAGCCTTGTATTAATTTCAAGTTACTAGAAATTGTTTCTTGCTCACGTGTATAATAGAAACACTTAATTAACAAACTTCATGTAACAAGGATAGGCCCCGTCGATTATATATCGGTAAGTCCCAAACGGATCTCATGAACTCTAGGTATAATTAAATAGCTCGGTATATACAATTTATAAAGAAGAATTTTCTTGAAGAGTCTGTAACAACGTTACAACAAGATATCCGTAACTAAACTTTTGTACCAGTAGTGTATCTGTGGTCCAGTGCTCCGGACTGTCGGCTAATTCAGTTTGTACTTCGTTTTCTCAAAGTTTCGAGCAAAATTCTTGGTCACGAATGCTTTAATTTTTTTATAACTCACTCACCTTACATTAAGAAAACATACTTCATCATTCAGAACAGGAAATAAAACTATTAATACATGAAAAAATAAAATAGAATAAATGATCACGAGGCATCGAAAAATTCATCCGCATCACTGTCAACGGGAAAAGTGCCCAGAAGGCTGGCAGCATTGCCACGTTGAAAATATTCACGAACACTAGGAAGTACCTAAATGTATATTATTATTATATTTATATATTATTTCAATTAAATTCTAACGAAATACACATTTAATAGATTAAATAAAAAAACAATGAACTATCATAACATAATAAACCTAACCGTAAATTATAATAAGGGGTCGAAAAATGTATCCTCATCGCTGTCGACTGGTAAAGTTCCCTAAAGACTGACGGCAGTACCACGTTGAATGGCAATACTTAGCCTCTGGCCAAAGTAGAAGCCAGCCCTTGGACCTAAATTAACGCCTAAATAATAGGTCTTTACCTATGAAATTGCCGATTTGTATGAAAAAATTTAAATGATTTTTTTTCATGTATTTTTTATTTGTATTAATCGAAGTAATCACCCATGCAATCAATGCATCTTTGCCAACGCAGTGGCAGTTTATTGATGCCCTTCTTAAAGAAATCAGCTGGACGGGAGGCAACAAATTCTTCAAAGGCATTTTGTACTGCCTCTCGGGTATTGAATTTTTTTCCCGCCAAGAAGTTATCCAAATTCTGGAAAAAGTAGTAGTCTGTAGGCGCAAGGTCTGGTGAGTAGGGCGGATGACGGAGAGCTTACAACCCCAGTTCTTGCAACTTGGAGACCGTCTGCTGTGCAGTATGAGGTCGCGCGTTGTCGTGCAGGAGCAGCGGAGACGAGCGATTGACCAATGCTGGTTGGAGATGTGCCAGCTTCTCCATCATTGTGTTCAATTCTTCACAGTACACATCTGCAGTAATGCTCACCCCGTTTGGTAAGAAGCTGTGTTGAATCACACCGGCGCTAGACCACCAAACAGTGACCATCACTTTTCTTGGGGTAAGTTTTCGTTTAGGGCATTGTTTAGGTGCTGAACCAGGATCCAACCAACTTGCTGAGCGCTTGCGGTTATCAAACAGAATCCATTTTTCATCGCAGGTAACAATGCGGTTCAAAATTCCTTCATTTGTGTGTCTGTTGAGCAGTGCAAGGCACGTGTCGACGCGTACTTCGCGCTGGCGATCATTGAGTTCGTGGGGCACCCATTTGTCAAGCTTTTTTACCTTGCCAATTTGACGCAAATGGACCAATATTGTTTTGACGCTAACGTCGAAAGCTGCTGCTAATTCAGCCGTAGATTGTGTATCATCAGCTTCCACAATCGCCTTTAATTCGTCATTGTCGACCAAAGTCTTCGGACGACCGCGAGGTTCATTTTTCAGGTCGAAATTTCCAGAACGGAAGCGAGCAAACCAATAACAGGTAGTGCGTTGGTTTGTAGTGTTAGCTCCGTAAACGTCGTTGATGTTGCGTGCCGCTTGTGCCGCGTTGCTGCCACGACGGTACTCATATTCCATAATTACTCGAATTTTTAACGTATCCATGATGACGAAAAAGATTTAAATGCGATGAAAATGTAACACTAATCAATAAACAAATGACTACTTTTGGAAAAAAAAAAACATGTTTTTAAAATAAAATTAATTTGAAATTAGAATTCTTAGCCAAACAAAAAATATTTTGATTTGAAATGGCCAGTACTGCAGAACGGCAATTTCATAGGTAAAGACCTAATATTATTGCACTGTTTGGATTTTCAACATCCAATATTGAGCTTTTATTAAATGTTTAATCTGCCCCACGGTTTCACTAGCTCCTAAGGGTGATAAGCGTGATGTTACTTGTTAATAGTATAACTTTCCTCAAAACTTGGGCACACAAAAATGCAAAAATGTTTTTTTCATAAACAACTGGTAGCATTTATAAACAGCCGATTTGTAACCTATTTCATATTTAAGGTAGAAATATTAGGTACTTAAATGTGATAGACGTTAACGAAGAATATAAAATTAAAACAAGGATCATCAGAATCCCTTACCTGACTAAACTTTAAAGTCACACTCAAAAATAAACTAAACGTATAATGTTTTTTTATCAACTTAACCCACAGAAAAGGTCACCTAAAGCCCGGCTTAGAGCGGCTAAAGTTTCACTTTCTGAAATTAGCAGTTTGTAGGCAAACCGCTTATTTGTGTAATGGTAAACTTACCGCGGGCCGGCTCAAACAGTTCAGTCAGCAGTGATGTTCTCACCCTTTTCGGACGAAATGCTGAATTATAAATATATCGCTTAGCCGGATTTTGTTACAGCCCGTGGCTTAACAACTTTTGGATGGAATAAAAAATATGTTTCCGTGAAATGGTCGCGGGGACACGTGTTTGTTAATTACGAGTTTTTGATGAATACGGGATTATTGTGTGATAAAATCCCATCTGAAAACCTTACAGTGATTTTGGTGAAGGGTCTAATTGTTCTTGTTGTTGTTTACAGAAATAAATATCATTACATTTCAATATCATTTCATTTCGACTTTGGGACTCTTACCTATCACAATAATCTCTGGTGAATCACAGCAAGAGTATACCCACGGGTAAAAATAGGTAAATATGTGTATAAATAGTGGTATACCCAGTCATAACGTTTTTTATTTATGAAAAGATATTTTTCTTTTAAGTAGTTAAAGAATGGAGGCATAAAAGAGAGGCTATGTTGTCAGATAATAAAAACATTCGTCTCGTTGGTCTAGTGGTTGCAAACGACACTTCTGAGCATAAGGTCCTATGTTCGATTTCAAGGTCGGCCAAGTGTTATTGGGTTTTTTCCGTTTGGAATTTCTCAGTAGCAGCTCGGAGTTTGGAATTCTGCCCGGTTGGTGACATGAGGAAACTATTAAGGTAATGTAAAATAAAACACACATTATAAATAACGCAATAATTAAAGGCCGATACATTTTTTGGTTTAATTTAAATAAATGTGATTACCATCTGTCCATTTGGGGTTGGCTTCCAGTCTAACATGATGCAGCTGAATACCAATATTTTATTACACAAAGCGATTGCCTATTTGACCTCCACGAACCAGAAACTCGTTAATACGATACCCCTTCATAAGACTGGTTGTTAGATTATGGGGCTTCTTGTAACGACTGTCAAAGATGTACAAATGACAGCCAGGACCAACGGCTTAGCGTGATTAATTATTTATGATGAGTTATTTAAATGAACAGAGTACGAGAGAACGTTAAGAGCTTTAATTAAAGTAGTGCCATTAACGTAATGCATCTCTCGCCGATATAAATTGCACCGTTCAATCAACCTGAAATATTGTTATATTTATTTACACCAATAGCATATACCTACCTATATTTAATACTAGTATATACAATATTTAGGTATTACTTAATTGTAAGTATTTGACGACCTATGTGGCGCAGCGGGCGAAGGTCCACCTGCGACGCAGGAGGTTGCGGGTTCGATTCCCGCCTCGGGACAAATGTTTGTACGATCTACAAAGGTTTGTACTGGGTGTTCTGGATATTTGCTATGTATTATAAAAAATATATATCTATGTAATGTATTATATTATTATAGGGCTAGATGATGTAGTGTGGATTGTCCAGCATTATTTATTTTAAAATTATTTATTTATTATTTATTTAACATTGCAGCTCAAAGAAAAAAGACTTAGGGCAGATTCAACTAATAATAAAAGTGAAGTAATGGTCGGTATTTTTGTATAAAAGAACTTATTGTATACACGATGTTAGGACATTAGTTCTCTCTGGTTTCAACCACTCAAGAAATATTAAAATAGTGTAGAAGATTAGATATGTCGCTTATCTAGAAAAGAATTCTTGATTGTAAAATATTGATGTGAGGTTGTAATATTAGAATTGTTCAAAATGTAAGTACGGGGCCCTTGTCAAGGATTGAAGGATTCTAGTGTGTGACATGACTGTATAAAGATCTTCTCGTAATAAATGTTATTAAGTCAGTGGAGCCCTATTATTTGTAACAATGATATCCGGTAAACACCGTTAGGGGACACCCTAGAAGGCCATACACTGACCTTATTAGTGATGTTCTTCAAAAGGGTCAGGTGCGTAGTACTCGCGACCGGCGAGCGTGTATGACCAGATGTATGAACGTAAACTAAGCGAAAAGAGGGTAGGTATGAAAGGATCGTAGCGTAGTGTTCTGTGGTTTCTGCCTACCCCCATGGGAAAGGGCGTGAGTTTATGAATGTATGTGTACTCCTGATCCAGTGCTGTAAATGTCCATCTACTACAATACCTACGTTAACAAAAAATAGGTAATTAAGCAAATGCTGTTTGGCATTTTTTCGAATATCACTCAAGGAGTATGTACAAGGGATGTTTCCCACCCAAAGGGGTGAATGAAAGATAATTGCATGAACCAAGATGAGAATGCTAAGAGGGATGTGTGGTGTTACGCGAATGGATAACACCTATAAGAAATGAGTATATAAGTGGAAAAAAGTCATGATGGCCCAGTGGTTTAGGCCTCGCCTCATGTGCACGAGGTTATGGGTTCAAACCTGGGCAAGTACCAATGTGACTTTTGAAATTCATATGTACTTTCTAAGTTTATCTTGGACATCACTGACATCGGTGAAGGAAAAACATCGGAAACCTGGACTTATAATTATTATAAGTTTGAAATATTAATATATTTGTCATGAAATATGTCCAGTTTAAAATTAAGGTTTTTGTTAAGCATATTACGAGTATAATGAAATGTACTACTTAACCCACACTTCTCATACATGCTTGCAGGAAAGTAAAGCTTCCGTTTATATTATTATGAACATTTGAACAACTGATCCATTGATTGAAAGACATTTCTTGCAGACACATCAATTCTATAATGACGTTCAACGAATTTAATTTGCCTGGAAATCCATAAAACCACTTGTCATCGGTATTACTTCGGGAGATAAAATCGAAAAATCCCTTTTACGACTTCCAATAACGAAAGGAGAAATTCGGTGTTACAGGAGCGCGCATGAGATAAATCATGTTCGGGCTCGATATTTTATAGGTTTTAATTTTGGCATTTTATGTTGTGATAACATCTGTGGACATAACGGGCATGCCAGCCGGGGCCGCCGCGGGCTCTTTACGAGGTCCAGTTTATGACACCAGCGGCTTCTGATCCCCTCGTTACAAACTAAACTAAGCAATTTTTCAACTGATCCGCAACATTATTACCTAATTGAATGTGATATTTATGTTTACCGTTCTGTTGTTAGACACTGATTAATAGGATTATCTACACGTTAATTACGGTTGATTTAATTAGGCTTGTGTTGTTCGATGTAATAATTATATTTACACTATAATATTAACACTACACGGTACCGAAAATACGCCGAGTTCATTGAGTAAAATCCTTACTAGCAAACCTAATAAAACGGGACTGAAACAATCTCAGTGGAAGGCAACATTATTTGCGTTGCGACTGGACAAAATATTTCATCAAAATGCAAAACAGCACAATTTCCCTGCAACGGGCCGGGCGCTGGAGAAAGAACTGAATTAACTGGACGTTGGAAAACAGATAACTTAATTTGCATAACTCGTTCACACGGGGCATCGTCAGATAACCTAATTTGAGCTGACGGGTTAAAACGAGCAGAAAAAGTCGGCAAAATGTTGGTCTTTTCATGTCAATTATGTATTAGAGCAAGCGATTGCTCACTATTAGGGTTTCGTTTTAGTAAAGTGCTGTTTTGTGCTTCGTTCTATTAGGTTAACTGTTATTGTGTACTGTGCATATAAATGTGGTAAAGTTTGCATATATGCATTTAAACATTTCGTTTTGGTCTTGCTCCTTTTAAGTAACCTATGTTCTTTGTATCCTTTGTATCGGAGTCTCCCAACGGGGTTTCAGACATTTAGGATATTCTATTAGAAAATAGTTAAATCAGTTTTACGAAGCGGCTTAAACCGCTTACAATATATTTATTCTAGGTGCCTTGTTATGTACCTATTTCGATGTCAATGTACTTTATAAATATGATAATAATTAAAGCGTTTCTCATTTCAGGCTGAAATTAATTTATTTCAATGACGAAAATCAAATCAGTGTTTAAAATTATTCGGAATGAAATATACAATAGCTTATTTCATTCAAAACCTGTCAGATAAATACGTAGGCACGGTTTGATGAAAATTTATTACTATAATAAATAACCTACTATTATTTAGGTACCTATCTACCATATTTAAAATTGTAATCTCGTATATTTTGTGTTAACAAAGGAATGTCACTGCCTACGCAATGTTACACTCGACTATTACACGACATATTATTTGTCTGTGGTAGAACAAATACAAAACAATGTTTTATTTTTTTATCCAAGCAAGGATCATGTGTCTACTTGTGTTTGAAAGAGTGTTCAATCATGGGAGAAAATTTGTGAACATCAAATCACTGGTGAGTTTCCGTCGCTAAATATTCAAAAATGCATAGAAGCGCTATTTTGTTACGTGTAACCAGTATTTTTTATATAGTACCAAAAATATTCCAGTTTTTAATGATTTCGTTTAAAATTAAAACAAGAAAAGTTGAAAATTATTATTTTTAAGATCACGACTAAAAAGTAAATGTATTCCTTTTTTCAGTGATCTGAGGGTATTGTCGCAATGTTTACGTAAATTATCAGAGATTCAAATACGACACATAGCTGAATTGCCCGCGACTTCATAACTTGCCCCACTCTCGCTAAGGGTTAGAACACAATTTCCGAATGTCATCTTCAACTCTTCAATCGTCTGACATTTTGTCCAGTTACGAGACAGATGAAATCTTTAGATGTGTGAATTTATAATGGAGTTAGGCCGCACAAAATTATAGCAACATTTACAAATAATGAGTATGTGGGATATATCTCTTCAAATCTCTTGTATAAACTCCTTGAGTCATATTCGAAAAAAAAATGCCAAACAGCATTTACTCAATTTCATTTTTTTAACGTAGGTATTATAGTACCTGGACATCTACAGTACCGGTACCAATACATAAATAAACTCACGCTTTTTTCCCATGGAGGTACGCAGAAACCACAGATCTCCACCCACTACGATCCTAACATACTCCTTCCGCTTCGTTTACGTTCAAACGTCTGGTCATACACGCACGCCGGTTGCGAGTACTACGCACCCGACCTTTTTGAAGAACATCGCCAATAAGCACCACCATAAACAATGAGTACCTACTCTTTTAAATTTAAACCTATGTTTTCAAATATATGTAATTCATCTCCTATCTTCCGGTAGATCTGAGCAGAATATATTGTTGCCTACTGGTTTATACGTTCCATATTTTTCATTCAAACAAGCCGAGCGAGCAGTTACCATTAAAAGGTCCGACGTTTGCCCCCCGAGAGCCCTTTCATCGCGTTGCGTGTGTGTGGCGCCGCGCAGCTGCGAAGCAATCATGGAACAAACATTTTGTTTTCAGTTATCAGAAGATATATTTATACTTTACCCAATTTTATCTTGTATAATCTACCTGCCTACCTCATTGGTATAGTGATCGGAAACACTACTGCTGGGCACGAGGTCCTGGGTTCGATTACCGGGTCGGGCAAAGTGTTATTGGATTTTTCCACCTGGAACTTCTGAATAGCAGCCCGGAGTCTGGTTTGGTGCTTGATCGACGGCAATAGGCTCGCCTCCTATTACATGGGACTTAAACATAACTTTTGGAACCTGAAATAGTGGACTTGCGAATCCGCTGTCGGACCAAGCAATGGCGTTTGACTGATTATTTGAACATAGATTGTAAGTTATGTATAGGAACTTGTAGAGATTTAATTTAGGCAACATATTCGTATTGAAAACAAAGTCCTTTAATAAAGAAAAGAAATCAAATTCCCACTGCCAGTAAAGGCATGATTTCATTAGAAGAACTCGTGTAGAAACTTCTTTTAAAAATTATACTCAACAGTTTTACCATCACTGCTCACTACTACTACTACTCGTCTACTCATTCCTACTCCGTGAACGTGAGTGTAAACAAGTGTAGGTCGTGTGTGAGTGCGCGACACCTGAAGATATCCGGCTCACTTGTTTGTGGCTCATTCATTCACTACAGATAGCATACAGATAGCGTCGTTGCCGGCTAGATTGAATTGCTCTTTCATATTGCAACGGCTTTCGGCGTGGGGGTGATGAAGCCTTAGAAATGTTAAGTTAATGTGGGATCACAGGTTTAGAATTATTATTCATATAGCATGATGAAATATTGTACTGTAATTATATGTATACTTTGGCTAAATGTACCAAATCACCATCTGCCTCCCTACCGTATTAAATAAATAAAATAAATAATGCTGGACAATCCACACAGCTAAGCAGAGCTTGTGTTATGGGCACTAGATGACTGATATACTTAATACAATTCATTACATAGATAGATATTTTTTATTATAAATAGCAAATACCCAGAACACCCGGAACAAATGTTTGTAGATCGTACAAACATTTGTCCCAAGGCGGGGATCGAACCTGCAACCTTCTGCGTCGCAGGCGGACCTTCACCCCTCCGCGCCACATAGGTCGTCAAATTAAAAGTATTATTTTGGGGTCGGCTTGTCTTACCGGATGCGCGTTTATTTTTAGTGTAGGTATGTTGTACATATAAAGGTATAACTTTAAAATTAAATAAAAACGTAGTAAGTAATGCAAAGTTTAGTATAATAAATAATCTAAGTGTAATATTAATGAATTCGTAAAAATACGTAAAGTTAATGATGCGTTTGCTCTGAACATCGGGATGGAAACCAGTCAGTTCTTTATTATTATTTTTTTCAAAAACGTTGCCCCACACTAGGAATTTCTCCTGTGTCGTGGGTGCTATTACAAACATTCAAACCCACATACACAAACAGCCAGACCCCGAACAACTACCTGTAGGCCATACAAATATTTGTTCCGTGCGGGAATCGAACCCACGACAAGCGGCGCAGCAGTCATCGCTCAGCCCCTGCGCCAACAGTGCTGTCAAAGTTCACATCAAAAGTGTTGGTACGTGAAGTTGGGAGGTTCATCTCAGAGTCAATTTTATTAGTCACATTAGTTTTTCTCCATCAACGTATTTTTATCTCTTTTGAATTCGTATTTTAAATTAATTATACATATATTATGTTTTTTGTTTGATTATGTTTCACCTTTCATGTTCTGTCTGCATCGCCCTTAGGTAGTCTGGTAAAAAATTCCTTATGATCCCTATTGTCCTATTGTCCGCCTATGTAAGGTGGTTCCAAAAGTTTTAATAAATTCATACGTTATAGTAAGTATTAAGTATTAGTATAGTAGTACGTATGGTATATAGTATTAAGTAGTTAATTCATAAATAGTGTTTTTTTATAACGCAGCTTTTATGAAGCAACAAACGTCTGCGCTCTCAAACTTAATAACAAAATCTCTAGCTCAATAAGCAATTGCATTAAATAATGTCTAGCACATGCTAATGCGCTTGCTCATTATTCATGACTATTTTATGAATAATATTAACCTGGACTGTACGATGCAAAAATAACCCATGAAGGCATTAATATCAAAATAACAGATTTTTCATAAATGTCAACGAAAGTATACTGTATATACGGTAGTTATAATAAAAGTTTTTGTTTGTCACTTTGTTCCTGGTAATCTCCGAAATGGCTTGACCGATTTTGATAGGAATCACACCGGCAGATAGCTAATGTTCTATAATGTTCTAAGGAGTAACTTTGGCTATATAAGAAATCAATGAGGGTTCCGCGTAAGAAAAAAATCTCATGAAATTCCACGCTTATGAACTGGCGGGAGACACCTAGTTTACAATAAGAAGTGACTAAATAATTTAAAAAAAAGTGTGTGTTTGTGTTAATGTAAATAGGAAGTGAGACTTATTCAAAACAATGAATAAATAATCTCTTTCTTTCTTATCACTTGTTATCATTAAAATATTGTATTATAAGTTACTCCTCAATTTAAGTAAACACGCACGGCGGGGAAACGGTCCAAAGTGACAGAAAATGTGACGATTTTTATCAAGATGGCGTCAGAAAGTGTGATTTTTTTAAAACATTGCTATTAGATTTCTCCCATACGTCAATAAAGAAGAGGTTCACTTCAAAAATATAAACAGTAACAAAAGCTAGCTTTTAGCTACTCTTACAACGCGGAATGATTAAATTATTAACTTCAAACGCTCCTCTGAAACTCTGCCTTCCATAACTTATTGCACTTCCCGGAACCCGAACAATACTAATTTAGATAGGCACAGCACCACCACTCAACATCCATTGCTGGCTTTTAAATTTCGCATCCACTTACAAAAGCAAGGAACGAATCATCTAATTAGACATTACGTCTGTAACATTTCTGAAAATCCTTTGTATTGCAGAATTTTATGCGTTCTTTGTTCCAACGGCATTTTTAAAAGTGTTAACTGGGGATGGAATTTGAGCTCTAAAACTTTGAAAATAAGGTTGTTTTTGTTGATCGGTGGTGCTGTATATTGAGGTGGTGACAATCGCGGAGCGCAGTAGGAGACCGTTCACTAACGAGCCCCCCCGCCCCCTCATTTTCATTTTATCGTCTCGACGCCCTCGCCGGCTACTATTTACAGTTCTTTTGCAGCACTGTCATAAGGTAAGTATCCCATTTTGTAATATCCTAATGAGAAATTTTGAACGTCTTTATTTGTACGGCATAATGAAAGTGTCTGTAGAATTGTAGACATTTTGACATGACTGTTTGTTTTGTATATACCTACTACAAGACAGTGTGTATTAGGAACCTAATGTTCTTGAGGTACCCTGTTATTAATGAAAGGCGTATTCATTTGTTTACAATAGGATTTTTATCTATATGAGGGCGCATAGATAAAGAGGTTGGAACGAGATTTGACTGTTGTCAGTCTGGCGGAGCGTGGAGGCGACGGTCAGCGCAGCCATGTTGAACGAGGATTTTTTCTGGGAAAGTCAACAGCGAGCGCACCACACATTCGACGAAACACCTTTGTTACAAATATGTCTGATTCTGATGATGAAGGGATTTGCCCATAAATATTGAATTCATTTTACAATAAAGTAAACCACCAGCTAGCCAACGGCTGTCTGTCTCTCTAACCTATACAAATAAATAAAATTGAAATACCTGTTTGTATTTTTAAGATAACAGCTTTAATAAATATCGAACCTTCAATTTCATTTTACAATCATGAATCTTTTTCTAGACAAGCGACACATATTTTCCTCTAACTATTCTAATATTTATTGAGTAGTTGAAACCAGAGATAACTAATGTTCTACCAGCCTGTATGCAATAAAGTCTCTTTACTCCTCCAACCTCCACAGTACCTACCTATGTCCGTGATATTCGCAAAATTGCGGTATCTCTTCCGCAAAAGCCAATAATGAACAAGTAAAGTTAAAGTTGGATGCTTGCGTCAAACTCTGTCATCAGCACAGAATTTCCTCGATGGCAACATTACATAACATCAAGCCTGTATTCCCCAAAGGATTAGGCAGAAGTGTGCTACGTCGAAGACACATTGAAGACAACGATCGCTACTAACTTTATTAGTTTTTCAGAAACCACTTGCTTCTCCTGTCTAGAACAGCTGGGCTTTGACACGACACAGCAAACCAATTAGGTTCCGCTCCGGAAGTAGGTTATAAGTTCCAAGTATTTCTTTTATAAATTATCACAACTTCTTGGGACGATAAAAATAGCTGTGTCAGATAACAAGAAGGGTAGCGTCTTAGCTTGTTGACTATATCGCCACGGAGAAATAGTAAAGTTGTTTGTCTCAACTATATCAAGGCCAAACGAAAACTAACTACTTAAGTGCTACCGCCAGAAAGTTCAATCATTAATTTAGGTAAAGGTTGATTAACATTTTACACAAACATAGCACAGCTTGGTGACCAAAGTTTGCATGAGAGCCGTTGCTATCATGCAAATATTTAATAATAGTTATATATCAAATATAATATATTAATAAAAAAACTATGCTGTTTTCGGCATAGATATAGTTCTTAGAATATTTTGTTTGTATAAAAGGCCTTTGTCCTGCAGTGAGACAGTAATAGGCTGGTAAGAGGGGTCAGGTAATATAGGTCACAGACCGTTCGGTGTACATAGTAAGAAATGGAAAATAAAGGATACATATTATCTCCGGATAGGCGTGGGTGAATGAACAAGCGGAGCTTTACTTTGATCTAGATTGTAACTACTAGGTAAAATCTCAAGTAATAGACAAAGACATGACGCTATTCGATTTAGAGATGTTCCACATAAAAGTTCTAGTAATAAGAGATATAAAATATGTAGATATACAATACTATTTTTTCAAAGAAAGACCTTTCTCAACAATATATATAATTAAAAACTTTTGAAAAAAACAAAGACACACTTCGGAACGAATTATTATATTTATCTACGTACGTAGTCGATTCAACAATGTGATATTACAACAACAAATGTGTTTTAGTATGAATAGCTTACTTAAAAATACTTATTGCATATTGTGCTCGTACAGTCAGGTAACACTTGGATCGTGAGCTGGTAATGCGTAGTACGGAGTCTCAATACACCAGCTCATACCAGATCCCTTACTTGTGACATGCTGCCAATAGTACAGTATTTAGGTACAATCAATTTTTTTATTTACAACACATTATTAAACTGTAGCACAATAACAGTGTACGAAGTGAAGAAAGCTACAACTGACGGCAGCATGGACATGTTGACGTCCAGAGTCCCGAACACGTGCACACGGACTGGACGCGTGCGCACGTAACGTAGTAGATCCTTTGTCAGCGTGTAGTATTCCTCAACTGAGAAAGAAATTTGTGGAAATTAGTTTCTTTATTTAAACAATGTAAACATGAGCGCTGGTTGACAAACGGTCCAAAAATATTTTTTTATTTGAAAGCTTTTGAATTTCCTTACTTGAAAATGAACGGAATAAAAATGTTCTTTGTCAATCTATTAAAAAGTATTTTGAAAAAATCTTATATAAAAAATTCTCGTGTCACAATGTTAGTTACCATACTCCTCCGAAACGGCTTAACCGATTTGTATGAAATTTTGTGTGCATATCGGGTAGGTCTGAGAATCGGCCAACATCTATTTTTCATCCCCCTAAATGATAAGGTAAATAAAAAATTCTCTTAAATATTGTTTTTAAATTTTTTGGATTTAAATGTTGGCTTAAAATGGCAAAACAACGTTTGCAGGGTCAACTAGTATTATTATATTATTCACGTTCATTACATATCGAGACTCCTCAGTGCCTCGGAAAGGACGTGAAGCCGATGGTCCTGGCTGTTATTTGTAGATCTTTGACATACGTTACGGGTAGTGAGAAGCCAGATAGTCTGACAACCAGTCTAACCCAGGGGTATCGTGTTGCCCAGTAACTGAGTTGTGGAGGTCAGATAGGCAGTCGCTCCATGTAAAACACTGGTATCCAGCTGCATCCGGTTAGGCTGGAAGCCGACAACAACATAGTTGGAAAAATGCTAGGCAGATGATGATGATGAAAGGCTAATATATATTTTTTTAACCACACTTACTTTCAATCGTGTGCAGACAAAACTCGCAAAGTTTCCGTTGCAAATGTAAGGAGTTGTTCTGAATATTCTGACCACCTCGAGATATCACGAACAGAGCTACGAGGAAAACTATCATTGAACATATGTTCAGGATCAGCGTTGATGGCTTCGGTACACCCTATGGAAAACAACAGTTGATTTACTAATATTAGAGGTAAACAAGTGTAGTCATTGGACAAACCACGGAAAAACCAATTTTTTTTTGTGGGTAGACGTTTTGCGTTCATCATAAAGAATTAATTTATTTGATTTGTAAAGTTTAGAATAAATTACAAGTTTTTATATTATTGAAATTCATACATACCTCAACGGCTATAATAGCGATCGAATACAAAAGTATAATGTAATACATAGTCACTATCAAAAGCATGGCAGTCAACTGTAAACAATAATTTTTATTATTTAAATTAAAATATCAGTACAAATTGAAGAATATAAATTATACTGATATACATATAGGACCATATCCTTTTCATGAAATTTGCTATAGCCAAATCGCAAAGTGGCTTCCCTATGTCCTCGATAGCCTCACGAATTCCATCTTTGAGGTCTTGAATCGACGCTGGGCTGTTGGCGACCTTCTCTTTCACGTAGCCCCAAAGGAAGAAGTCGCAAGGTGTCAAGGATATGGTCCTGTAAGCGTGGTCGTGGTGGTCATTTGACTGATGTTATTTTCCACTATTAACGGCATACCTTCCTCTTTATAATGAAATAAACATCCGATCATTTATATTAAAAATGGCATTTTTCTTTGAATATCAAAATAACACCTCTTATTGGAAAACCCTATATTTGTGTATATTTATAAATATTACCTGCAAGCTAAACATTGAATTACATAAGTTAAAGCTTTCGTTAATATTTTTGTACGCCTGCACCCATTTATTTAACTTGTCACGGTTAACAGCATCACTCGACATCTCTGCGTGTTCCTCATTCCCACGGTTTTTTCTCATCGCCGATAGTTCACTATCTATTGATCGCGTGATTGCGCTCAATTGCTCAGAAATCACAAAAAAAATAGTACGTAATACAAAATACTGGGAAATGTAGCGAAAGTCAGACACGCTAATGTTGTACTGAGATAATACGGAAACTACTAAGTTAATTGTTTTGTCGCTGTAACTCACCCGGACACAAGTGAACACTATAATTTTAATAGAACAAAACGACACTATCATAAATGTGAAATATCTTTGTGCCTTCAACATTCTTTGGTTATACACCTCGTCATCGAAAATTTTGTAAAACGCATCAAAATTTGATAGGAGTCTGTAGAAACTTTTAGAGTAATATAAAGATGCTAGCATTACATAGATCGAGAAACCGGAGGACGAGAAGTAATATATCCGTTGAGCGCGAAAGTGAATTTCAGTGAAATGTTTAAAGTTGATCACAGCATTCAATGCCAGGTTCAGAATAGAAAAAACTATCCAACAGAACGCAAAAATCCGAGTACGTCTTTTAAAACACAAATAATTTCTAAACACGGTTAGTCCGTTTTCTAGGAAAAAAACATATTTTAACGGTGTGAGATTCATTGTTATTTGGATTTATGTGATAAGGAACTTAGTTGACGAGTATTAAGACTCTAGAAATAAACGTTACTGTAAGTAAAAATTTGTGTCACTATCAACCCGGTACTACTAAGGGCTCAGTCACACAGGGTGCGTCAAGGACAATTCGCCAAAAAAGACGATACGTAATGACGGATGAACGTTCACATTGCATACGGAATTGAGTATTTTCACGATTCAACAAAATATCCGAATAGATGTTCATACTGAATTCGTGATTCAGACTTCAGTCAACGAACGGTCGTATTGTGTGGGTGCAGTGCAAGGCATAGTCTTCCCGACCGATCCGTCAGAACGATTCGTGAGTTAAAACAGAAGGTTTTTTAAAAAAGACGAAATGTCCTTTGAGACGTATCCGTAATTTTTCACGATTCCGTAATAGTGTGAACACGGGCAATTTAAATGTATAGCCGCCCATACAAATCAAAATAACGATTCGTTAAAAAAGACGATTCGTCAAAAAACTTGAATCGTCTTTGACGGATTAGTGTGAATGAGCTCTTACTTAGGATGGAGTAGGTTAGTAATTATTGTTTGCATGGACAATATCAATAGCATTCCTCATTTTGGATAATGTGCTTCAGTTCAAAACAATGAGGATCACAATTCCGCTATAATTTAGACATTTTCACGTACTTAAAGGGTTATACTTGTTCGGGTAAAAATAATTTCAATTGGAAATACGGATTTGAATAAGGAGTAAGTTAGTTTTCGTGATTTACGTGTCGCTGCCATGACTTTTACTTAGGCTAACTCACCGTGAATTTAATATATTTTTTTTGCAATCTTGGTTGGTTTAGTTAAGTTTATTTCGCTATAACCAATAGCAACAATATAAAAATTAAAATCACTTACCGACATTATTTAATTACATGCACCATAAAAGTTCTCACCATCTTTCATGGAAATAAAGACATACCTTCTGGTCTCTTGCCGTCATCGCGTTCCAAGCCATTGGGTTCTCTACAGCCGGACCGCCGACGCGGTAACAAGACGCGTCGGATGATGTCGTTAACCTTCGCGTATATTGCACTATGGAACCCGTTCTACAGCTGCATGACAGACGTGATATCCGAGGCTGTTGACAGCTTCACCACAGTAGCAGCAATCAGGAGAACAACATGAAGCACCTAGGTGTAGGTAAGCAGTGAAGTGGAATGGTAATGCATGAAGACAAAGACCACTTACACTTCCACTCACCCACAGCAAGCAGCACACTCTCAGTAGTAGTAGCATTCCTGACTATTAAGTTCGTCTGTACTGCCCTGAAGAGCGGCTTATCCAACCGTCTCTAAGAAGATGGGTCAAAAGGTGGCATTATCCGCGTTGATGATGAAGATGTCATGACAGGGTCTAAGGTGACTGCATTTTGGGGTATGTGTATCTTCCAAATGAGCACATTCAAAGACCGCTTACCTTTAAAAGCCGTGCCTGTGTACAAATTGGACATGGACAGGATGTTTAGTGATGTTGAAGGTTGATAAGTTCCTGTTCGATTTAGAGAAATTTCTTGAATACAATTTCTCCTAATATGCGAAAATAATATATACATCATAGGTTTTGGTACTCACATACTATTATTCCAAAAGAACACCTTTTCCACAAATGTACTTGAAAACTTGGGAAAATAACAAAGACGTATTTCAGAACCAATTCTTCAAATTGAGTCAATTGAAAAATCTACTAATACAACAGCAAATATATTTTAGTATGACTAAGTATTGTATATTGGTCGGTCGCACGTCACTCAGTTAACACTTGGACCTTGAACTGGCCTAGTGTAGTAAGGGGTCTCATAAGCCAGCTCGTACCGGTTTTGTTACCTACAGGTAACAAAACCGGTACGAGCTGGCTTACATACCATGTCACAGTACACTGTGACATGGTATGTAGGTCAAAAACCACTTGATATTTACAACACATTATTAAACTGTAGCGCAGTAACAGCGTATGAAGTGAATAGAGCAACAATCGACGGCAGCATGGTCATGTTGACGTCCACAGTCCCAAACACGTGCACACGGACTGGACGCGAGCGCACGTAACGTAGTAGATCCTTTGTCAGTGTGTAGTATTCCTCATCTGAGAAAGAGATTTGGGGAAATTACCTTTTATTTTTAAACAAGGAACAACGTTTAAAAATACTATACACGCGCTGATGGAAAAGCGTTCCAAATATAAAATAGCGTTTGAATTTGCTTATAATCCATTAAAAACTATTTAACATTCGTTTCTGCCTACATAAAAGCCTAAGAGATTTTTGAGACTACACTTACTTTCAAGCGTGTGCAGAAAAAACTCGCAGAGTTTCTGTTGCAAGTGCATGGAGTTGTTCTGAATATTCTGACCACCGCGAGATATCAGGAGCAAAGCAATGAAAAATACTACCATAGAAAATAGGTTCATGAGCAGCATTGATGGTTTCACTACACCCTGTAGAAAACAATAGTCTCTTTACAAACAATAGAGGTAAACAATTATTGTCTTTAGACAAACTGACGAAAGGTTATCGACACATTTTGCGTTCGCCGTATAGAATTGACTACGTTTATTCAGGTATTTCTTAGTGTGAGAGAAAACCGACATTAAAATTGAACATGAAAACATTAACTTTGAGGTATGAAATAAGTAGGCCAAAAACAAATTAAAAATCCTTGATCAGAAGTGATAAAATATTTAGTAATATATTAAAATTCATACGTACCTCAACAGCTATTATAGCAATCGAATACAGTAATATAGTGTAGTACATAGTCACTATCAAAAGCATGGCAGTCAACTGCAACCAATAATGTTCGATGTTATAATACAAGATGTTTTCAATTAGAAGATCGGTACTAATAGGGTAGTGTCCTTCAAAATTCTGATTGGTCCGAAAGTTGGATTACTCAAAAATACTAGACACGTGTTTTATCTTTTGTCACGTAAAACAAAAATTACGAAGATATAGTGCGTTAAAATTGCGCGTGACGTCACGCCGTGCTACGTTTTTAATGTAACAGTGACGTGACAAGCCCCTTCTGAACTTTGATGTGTTATATCATTGTCACATTTTATTGATTTGAGTAAGCAAAAAATCCGTGTCCAATATTTTTTGGTAATCTTCCTGACGGACTAAATAGACTTGATATATTTTTACCTAGGACACATCCCTATTGCAGATAGTAATATACAAATTATATATGTTTATAAATGTTACCTGCAAGCTAAACATTGAATTGCATAAGTTAGAACTGTCGTTGATATTTTTGTAAGCCCGTACCCATTTATTTAACCGGTCGCGGTTGACGGATATGCTTGACATATCTGCGTGTTCCTCATTCTCTTGATTTTTTCTCATCGCCGATAGTTCGCTGTCTATTGATCGCGTTATTGTTTTCAGTTGCTCAGAAACCACAAAAAATATAGTACGCAACATAAAATACTGAAAAATGTAGCGGCAGTCAGACAAGCTATTGTTGGTCTCGGAAATTGCGGAAACTAATGAGGTTGTTGTTTTATCGCTGTTATACACTCGAATATAAGTGAAGATCGAGATTTCAATAGAACAAAACGACACTATCATAAATGTGAAACATGTTTGTGCCTTCAACATTCTTCGGTTAAAGACCTCGTCATCGAAAATTTTGTAAAACTCATCAAAATTTGACAGCAGCCTGTAGAAACTTTGAGAGTAATATAAAGATGCTAGCATTACGTAGATCGAGAAACCGGTGGATGAGTAATAATATGTTAGTTGGGCGTGGATTTGAATTTCAGGGTTATTACTAAAGTTGACCACAGCGTTTAAGGAAAGGTTCATAATAGTAAGAACGATCCAACCGACCGCAAAGATACGAGTACGTCTTTTCAAACATAAATAATTTCTAAACACTGTTACTACGTTTTCTATGTACAAAAGATATTTTAACGGTGTGAGATTCATCTTTATTTGGACGTGTTTATTGTGGTATTAACGATTCTAGGAACAAACGCGACTGCTAGTAATAAGTGACGATACAAACAGCCAATTACGGTTAGTCGTCGTATATTCCAATCTAATTTTCTAATGAAAGTGGTCGTGGATGAGTAATTGTGTGCATGGAATATTTAACAGCATTACTCGTTTTGGATAATGAGCTCTAGTTGTGGAGTACAGAACCGTAAATTTAACCGATTTTGATTTTTGTAGCTTAAACTCAGAAACACAGTACTGTTTCTTCTTACTGTATTCAACTTTAAAACACCGACCTCTAGTCTAAATTGACGAAAAAATAAATTGACGTGTAAAAGTGTTATTTTAAACCGATTTGGAAAATAATATTATTTCTCATTTGTAATCGGAATCATTATTATTTGTGGACTTTGACGACCGATGTGGCGCGGCGGGCGAAGGTCCGCCTGCGACGCATGAGGTTGCGGGTTCGATTCCCGCCTAGGGACAAATGTTTGTACGATCTACAAATATTTGTTCCAGGTGTTCTGGGTATTTGCTAGGTATAATAAAACATATCTATCTATGTAATGTATTGTATTAAGTATATCAGTCATCTAGTACCCATAACACAAGCTCTGCTTAGCTTGGGGCTAGATGATGCTGCGTGGATTGTCCAGCATTATTTATTTATTTTAGCTCTACGTCCAACGACCAGTCCATAACGGTACTATTGCTGGGACACATGCCTTTTGCCTACCAGAAGGATTGGGCGGGCCCAGTGTGGTTTGGTAGCAAAACATGAAAAAATTCCCATCCACAGTGCATTTTTCAGTGCTGTATGTGTCATTAGATCTGTCTTGCAGCTACCGCAGCAAAAAAAAATGGTATTTGCTGGAATTTTAATTTAAAAAATAGTACCTCACGCACTGGATTTCAGATTTTCGGGCTACTTCGACCAGGCACGACTGGCCAAGATCTTCTAGTGACAGCCAGGACCAACGGCATAATGTGTTTTCCGGGGCACGAAGGGGTCTCTGTGTATAATGGTTGGTCACCCAATCACTTGTCTTCGGCAAGCGTAGCTTAACCTTCAACCAACCGTCGCAGGTCTTATTATTTAGCCAACAGCCCGTACTTTGCCAAATACAAATAAAACCCATAAATAATTCTCCGTATTCTTTATTTTAACTTATTATTTTACATATTAAAAAGACAAGGAAGAACAAAAATACATTTATGAAAACAATATGTATGAAATTATGATTATTTATTTATCCATTTATTTCAGGCATCAAGGCCCATATAAATATATACAATACTATATTAACAATATAAAACTTTAAAATACTATAAATATATATTACATAATAACTAAAACTAGTGCACACGAAGTGATTATGACGACATCATCATCATACGTCTCGAAAATGGCATAAAAACATAGACACAAACAGAAAACCTTAGCACGAATTACTTCCTGGAACTTGACCAACCGAAAACGTCAACTTACCTAGATATTAGTTAAAAGTGATTAGTTTCACGTGTACAATATAGAAGCGCTGTTACAATCTTAGTACAAATTGCTGACATGCTCAATTGGTAAACTTATCGCAAGAAATTCATGACAAGTCCTTTTCTCGTGGGACCTATTTACGTGGGACTCTATAACACATTATTAAACTGCAACATTATGACTGTGTACGAAGTGAAGAGTGCAACAACTGACGGCAGCAAGGACATGTTGATGTCCAAAGTTCCGCACACAAGCACACGGACTGGACGCGTGCGCACGTAACGGAGTAGATCCTTTGTCAGCTTATAATATTCTTCGTCTGAGAAAAAAAGGAGATACGTTTTTGTTAATATTGTACTAGGTACATTGTATGGTGTCATGACTACATTTACAAAAAGATTAATAAGAGAGAGAATTGTTTGCATTCAGTTTTTAAAATGCTACATAATTATAAAGAATACACTTTTTGTTACATTTTTTTTTGTATTTTTTTTTTTTTTTTTTTAAACATTGCCCCACACTAGAAATTTCTCCTGTATCGTGGGTGCGTTTACAAACATTTAAACTCACATACACAAACAGCCAGACCCGGAACAACTACCTGTAGGCCATACAAATATTTGTTCCGTGCGGGGATCGAACCCGCGACACGCAGCGCAGCAGCCAATCGCTTAGCCACTGCGCCAACCGTGTCGTCAAATCGTGTCGTCAATTAAAGGCTGGTTCGGTTTTTTTTTTAATTGGAAAATCCCACTATTCCCAAACTCCTGAAAACCAGAATCCACAGTGGCGACCACCAAAAAGGCGTCGAGACAATGAAGGCCGACGAGTTCCGGAGAAACGATTCAACTGTCTTGGATCCCGCAACGAAATGAATCAGAAAAGAACAGCGGAGGAGTTAGTTTTTGTTCAGTATATGTGATTGCAATTATTATGTGCCTTTCAGATAACTGTTATTCTAAACAGTTAAATGAAGACTTGGGTCTTTAGTTTTAGTATAAACCAACGTTCAAGCGTGTGCACACAGAGCTCGCAGAGTTTTTGTCGCAGCTCTATGTTGTTGTTTTGAATCTTCTGACCACCACAAGATACCGCAAATAGCGCCACAAGGAACATGATCATATAAAACAGGTTCGTGAGCAGTGATGCAAATGTCGCACCACCCTGTGGAAGAAAACAACTATTTTATAGACAAGTGAGACATAAGTGTCCTCAGAGGGCCATATCTCGTAATTAAAAATGTTCAAAGTTTAGTCCGCAGCGACAATCGCATAATCATCAAATTCGGGCAATCGTCAAATTTGACGTATTTAAGACAGTTTTACACAGAGATTATAATATGAACGTTCTTAAAAATAAGAGAATCACCCCTCTGAAGCAAACTCAAAAATGCGTAGTGACGTAATTCTGTCACGCTGAATTGACAACGAATTCTTTAGTACTCAATCATTTGAATACTCAATACGTTAGTTATCTATAAATATGTAGTGAAATAAATTGGAATCACAGAAAAGTATTACCTAATCATCTCTTTATCGTCTCTTTAACGCTACTCACAATATTCTAAGACACTCACGAAACACCTTAATCTTTTCTAAACAATATTTCCGTGACGAACAACTCTGGTCATAATAATAATTATAACGAGATAATTAAGAAAAAAACTAAACTTTTAAAATTTTATCTACTATTTGACAATATTGTAAGTGGATTTTAGGTGATGAAAATTATAAGTGTTGTCAACTATCTTACTATGATTGTATAACTAGTATTATTATTTAAAGTACGGCTACATACTATAAATTTTACTACTATAAAACGTTGCCCAGCAGTGGGACAATAAAGGCAATGGAAAAAAAAAATAGTACGTACCTCGACGGTTACTACAGCGATGGAATACAGCAACGTAATGTAGTACACGGTCACTATCAAAAGCATGATAGTTAACTGAAACCAATAATAATTTTATTAATACTGACATGAAAAGTATGTAACAGAAATTATGTTTTAGTCATTTTTGTACTGATAAAATAAAGTAAAAGAATATCCGAAAAATCTTATAAATTAGGAGGAGCCGTCGAACAATTTCAACGCAAGATGGTCCAGAATCATGCAATCAACTCATGGTATCAATTTGTGAGTAGACGTATAAAACAAATCTAAACAAGTGAATACACAAATAACACTTGAATATTCCATTTTTAAATAAATATTCCATTTTTAAATATTACCTGTGTGCTAAAAATGGAATTGCATAAGTTCGAACTGTCATTAATGTTTTCGTACGCTTTCACCCAAGTATTTAATTTGTCGTGGTTGCCGGGTACTCTCGACAAATTGTGTTCCACATTTCCTCGATTTTCCTTAATCTCAGCCAGTTCGCTATCTATTGATCGTGTAATTGCTTTCAGTTGCTCAGAAACCACGAACAAAATGCAATACAGTAAATAATATTGAAAGATGTATCGGAAGTCACAGATATTAAGGCTGTACTGAAACATCGCCGATTCTACCACTCCCTTTATATAAGTACTGCAGGTCACACGAATGTAAATGAACATTAAGATTCTTACACAACAAAACAAAAATACTGACGACAATAAAACTTTTTGTGCTTTTATCATTCTTTTGTTAAAGGTCTCGTCATCGAAAATATTGTAAAACGCATCAAAATTTAGGAGAAAGCTGTAAAATATTTTGGAGTAATATAGTGATGCTATCATTAAAT
The DNA here is from genome assembly GCA_905147745.2 of Phlogophora meticulosa. Taxonomy (NCBI): domain Eukaryota; kingdom Metazoa; phylum Arthropoda; class Insecta; order Lepidoptera; family Noctuidae; genus Phlogophora; species Phlogophora meticulosa. The sequence continues at coordinate 6,661,393 of LR990526.1, read as the reverse complement.
AGATGGAGAATGCGATTGACGACAAGAAAAATATCCGTTGAGCCCTCATTTGAAAATCATTTTCAGTCACGAAGTTGAGTACAGCACTAACTGCTATATTAAATGATTCAATAACCACCCAAAGAAGAACACAAATACGAGTACGTCTTTTTTTTAGACACATATAATTTCTGAACACGACCGTCAAATTTTCTATCAACAAGAGATATTTTAATGGCGTGATATTCATGATTATTTGCGCAATTTGAAATATTTTATTTTACTTGTTAGTGGAGTGGTATGACTGTTGGATTATACGTGACTGTTAGTTATTGAACAATGATTCATGATACAGACAACGGTAGTTATTTATTTTAAAGCAATTTCTTGAACAATAGTAGAAATGGTAAAGTAATTAATATTTACATTAAAATATCGGTAGGTACCTTAAATTAATTTGATGTTTAAGTAAACTTCAGCTGTAACTCATATTGATGATAGGGACAAAACTACAATTCTTTTTTTTTTCTTTAAAAAAAAACGTTCCCCACACCAGGAATTTCTCCTGTATCGTGGGTGCGTTTACAAACATTGATATTCACATACACAAACGGCCAGACCCGGAACAACTACCTGTAGGCCATACAAATATTGGTTCCGTGCGGGAATCAAACCCACGACATACATGCAGTGCAGCAATCAAACGCTCAGCCACTGCGCCAACCGTGCCGTCAATAAATAATTATAATAAATAATGCTGGACAATCCACACAGCATCATCTAGCCCCAAGCTAAGCAGAGCTTGTGTTATGGGTACTAGATGACTGATATACTTAATACAATACATTACATAGATAGATATTTTTATTATACATAGGAAATACCCAGAACACCCGGAACAAATATTTGTAGATCGTACAAACATTTGTCCCAAGGCGGGAATCGAACCCGCAACCTCTTGCGTCGCAGGCGGACCTTCACCCGCCGCGCCACAACTGTCGTCAATACACAATCCACACAGCATCATCTAGCCCCAAGCTAAGCAGAGCTTGTGTTATGGGTACTAGATGACTGATATACTTAATATAATACATTACATAAATAGATATGTTTTATTATACAAGATAAAAAATATTATCATAGATATTTTTTAATAATAATATTTTAGATATTTTTTATTACAATGATCGTGATGGTTCCCTATCCATTAGCATAAAATTTTAAGACCTAATATAACTTAGCATAATGTTGTTTGGCATAATTATTTTTTCGCATAATATAATTACGCATAACAGCTCATGCATAATTTTTTTAAGCATTATGTCTGTAACCATAATAATGATTAGGCATAATATTTTAAAGCATAAACTTACTAAGCATAAAGTTCTAAAGCATAACTTTTTTAAGCATAAAGTTCTAAAGCATAACTTTTTTAAGCATAATATCCTAAAGCATAAAAGTTAAGCATAAATAACGCATAAAAATACTAAAACATATTTTGCTAAAATAATATTAAATTATAAAATAATATTAAAATATATTTTGCTTGCATGCTTGCTTGCAAGCAAGCATGCAGCATGCAGGCAAGCATGCAACATGCAAGCAAGCAAGCAAGCAGCATGCAGCAGGCAGGGTTTCTGTGACGGCTCCGGCGCTGCGGCCCTCCGGCGGCCCCATGCGTGCTAATCGTCGCAGACGGCTTTCGCTCACCACCGCAGCTTCGGTTTGTTGGCCGGCATCGCCGGCCAGCCTCAGCCGCGGCGCCTCGCTCGCAGCCGCCTGCTCCTCAGCCCGCGGGCCGCCTCGCCCCTACGCGCCTACGCGATTTTAAATAACACTCTAGGGGTAGGACAAACAAGACTACGTGAAGTCGGTTTTGCAGCAATTCGGTTCTGTGACTAACTTTTGTTGCACAGCATATTAATTTAAATTAGGCCTACTAACTTAATGCTAAAAGTCTTTAGGCCTACTAACGTTATGCTAATCAAATTTATGCCAAAACAAATTAGTCTTTAACTGATTATGCCAACATAAAATGTATGCCTAAAAATATTATGCCAAAGTATTATTATGCCAAAACAAATTGTGCCAAAATCGTTATGCCGAAGTATATTAGGACAAAAAACATTATGCGAAAAGAAGGGATCCCGATCGTGATATAAGGTGTGAGATGTCCTACATGATTATTATTGAAGCTACGCTCATTAGAACGGATGATTGCTGATTTACCAATCAAGAGAATTAAGAGACAAGGAAAAATATACATAAACAAATAATCCATGGTTTGTATCACTATATCCACGGCATGTACTTTATAGCGGCTATCTTCTTTACAAATATCAAACTCATGATGAAACAAAACGCCATTGACAATAATGAGAGCTTTTCTGACCTTTGCTTCACCCTTTTCCGCCTTCGAAGGAGTAGCAGCTATTTCCTTTGTTATAATCAGGATAAGTACAAATGGTACTCGTATTAAGCCAAAAACAAAAGCTTGTTTTAAATTTAATTATTTTATTTAAATTATTAAGGTTATACACAGGGCAAAGTATTGTTTTATATTCTTACTAAGTGGGTACGTGAGAGACATAGAAACCCTTTCACAGTAGTTAAGCATATAATTTGTGCTACTAAAAAGACAGAAATAAGTGCATCATCTCGTAACTACAGATGTTATTATTTCAAATACCCAGTATACGTAAATTTATCTTATTTTGTGCTTAGACAAGCAGTGATAGTGAGGTAGATGGCAATAATTAAAGACAATAAGGTCCAAACAAATCATAAGCATGCTAATGCATTTCGGATCGTAGTAATCATCGAAGTAAGTATATAAATATAAAAGAATGTAATGAATATAAATATAAAAAAGTTGATTTTAAAAACCAGATATCACGACTGACTATAAAAACAAACTAAAACGATGTAAATAAGACAAAATAAGGCTATACTAGTCAATATTTGTAATAAACTGTCAAAGTATAACTAATATGTAATCGGATGCTACGCATATTTTTGTTAGTCTATGTTGTGAGTTATTACTATATCATTTATTATACTTATGACTGACCAGTTTCATGTCTAGGTACATCTTCGTCTTATGTTGTTGTTGTTTACATCTTTTTAATTCGTTTTTAGTCAGTCAGGATTTTGGTTTTTTTTTTACGCCAAGTGACCGACAAAGAATACATTTTCTATTGTGTCTCGTTTTCTGGTAGTTAAGGTGTTAAATGAGCTTCACCGTCCTTCTGGGCCAGTCGGGTAATAATATTAATATTAAGAAGAAGGCTCTTAGGTATTTCATCTTCACGACCTATTGTCTACAACACATTATTAAACTGTAGTGCAATAACAGTGTAAGTAGTGAATAAAGCAACTATCGACGGCAGCATGGACATGTTGACGTCCAGAGTCCCGAACACGTGCACACGGACTGGACGCGTGCGCACGTAACGTAGTAGATCCTTTGTCAGCTTGTAGTATTCCTCATCTGAGAAAGATATTTGCTAAGATATAAAATAACAAAACGCCATTTTTTTTAAAAAACCATATTTAAATCCAACTACGTCTAAAGACGTAGTTGGATTTAAATATGGTTTTTATATAATACTTCAATTAATGACAGTGATATTGCACTAAAGTGCAATATCACTGTCATTAATTGAAGTATTTATTTATAGACTTTTAATATTTAGAAAAAAACACTAGGAATTTCTCCTGTATCGTGGGTGCGTTTACAAACATTTAAACCCACACTCACAAATAGCCAGACCCGGAACAACTACCTGTAGGTCATACAAATATTTGTTCCGTGCGGGAATCGAACTCGAAAAATCGACTGCTCAACCGCTATGCCAACCGTGACGTCAATATCTATCAAAGTATAAAGTATAAACTTGCTTTCCAGCGTGTGCACACAGAGCTTGCAGAGTTTCTGTCGCAACTCCAAGTAGCTGTTCTGGATCTGCTGGCCAGCGCGGGATATGAAGAGAAGTGCACTGAGAAACACTGTCATCGAAAACAGGTTTGGAAGCAGGGATGCCATTGTTGCAGATCCCTGTTGAACAGACAAGAGCGTTAATCTAAACCGATAGAAAAACCGAAAATGATAATATTGCATGTAAAACATAACATCACGCCTGTATTCCTCGAAGGGTTGGGTAGAGGTGCACCTAAAGTAACGCCAGTAAGTCCCATGTAATAGGGGACGGACGAGCTTATTGCCATCATACCGGCACAAATCCAGACACCGGGCTTCTAATGAGATAATTTATATTGGATAAACTCAATAACAATTTGCTCGACCTGGGAATCGACCCCAGGACGTCACGTTCAGTAGTCGCGCTTGGAACCACTAGACCAACAAGGCAGTCAGTATATAAGATATTTGCTAAGATATAAAATATCAAAACGCCAATTCTTTTCAAATACTATATTTAAATACAACTACGTCTTTAGTGCAATATCACTGTCATTAATTGAAGTATTTATTTTTAGACTTTTAATTGTTGTGAAGTTTATATAACACAATTCTTTATCACTATTGCATCGGAACCGTTGTAAAGATTTTTTAGACTCAGCAATTTTTTTTTTGTGATGGCCCTGTGGTTAAAGCCTCACCTCTCATGTACAAGGATATGGGTTTAATTCCGGGCGAGTACCATTTTTTTTTTGTTTTCATAGGTACTTTATAAGTTTTACTTATTCATCATAGATATTGGTGAAGGAAAACATCGTGAGGAATCCTGGACTTATAAGTCTGAATTTGCCAACACGACTTGAGCAAGTATGGTAATTAATGCTTGCGCCTACACTGTATGAGAAAAAGCCTTTACTCAGCAGTGAGACAGTAATAGGCTGATGTTATTATAATTACTTCAACTTAAGCTATTCATATAAAATAACGAAACTAGCAGTCTTTGAGACACTTGTAAAGAAGTACAAAATGTTCGATATTTCATTTCTTAAAAACGATTTTTTTTTAAAGGATGTTACTGTAATGAACAGTTATTGAGATACTTAATCGAATAAAAAGCGTATACCATAAACTGCCAAAGAAGTATTAACATTATTGTGTATTTTTCTATTTATACATACGTACCGCAACCGTCGTTATAGCGATGGAATATAACAATATTATGTAATACGCCGTCACTATCAAAAACATGATAGTCAACTGAAACAAATCAATAATAAAATCAGGTATTCACTACAAATATAGGTTTGAACTTCCAACAAAAATTAAGGTGAATTTTGATGTTTTTATACACACAACATCACGCCTGCATATCCCCAAAGGATTGGGCAGAGGTGTGACTACAGTACTAGGTGTACCGTAGTCACACCATTTTACCAGTTGTTTTATGCCCCATGGAATAAGGTGGTGGTCCTGTTGCCATCAACCGGGCATACATCCAGACACTAGGCTGCAGATATTCAATGAAAAATAAAACATTCCTCGGCCCGGGAATCGAACCCAGGACCTTATGCTTAGCAGTCGCGTTTATGAACACTAAAACCAACGGGGCAGTCGGGTGATGTTTTTAAATTTATAATTAATTAAATCTTACCTGTGCGCTAAACATTACATTGCATAAGTTAGAACTGTCGTTAATATTTTCGTACGCTTTCACCCATTTATTTAAACTGTCGTGGTTTAAGATTTCTGCGTGTTCCACGTTTCCTCGATTTTCGGTAATCTCCGACAGTTCACTATCTATTGACCGCGCGATTGTTTTCAGTTGCTCAGAGACCACGAACAAAATACAATGCAAAACAAAATATTGGTAGACGTAGCGAAAGTCAGACATGCTATTTATGTACTGAAATACGAAGTTGGTTGCAGAACCCATTTCAACATCTGGGTTAGACATACGAACGTAGGTGAATATCGCATTGAACAAAACGCAAAACAACAGCACCATAGTTGAAAACACTTTTTGTGCTTTTAACATTCTTTTGTTATATGATTCGTCGTTGAAAATTTTGTAAAACGAATCAAAATTTGATAAAAGAATGTAAAATCTTTTTGAATAATATAATGATGCTATCATAACATAGATCGAGAAACAGGTGGACGAAAAGAAATATATACGTTGAGCCTGAATTTGAAATTTTTGTTCTGCCGCAAAGTTAACAATAGCACCTAGTGTAATGTTGATGGATTCCGCAATCACCCAAAAGACAACAAAAACACGAGTACGTTTTTTTAAACACATATAATTTCTGAACACGGTCGTCAAGTTTTCCATGAACAAAATATATTTTAACGGGGTGAGATTCATTATATTTTGTTATATTTTGATTGGGTTCAATTGTGTAGTTGTGTGACGTTAGTACTCCGGAACTGTTCGTGACTGTTCCTACTTGCACGATAAGTGGTGACACAATCAGTCGCGATGGTTATTTGTTTTTAATTCAAAGAAGTGGTCGTGGTAAAGTAATTGTTTGCTCAACAATGTCACTTTCATAACTCTTAATGCTGTAGAGTTGAATAGAAAACAAACACTGCAAGGTTGAAAATAACTATAGCTGCGGTAGTCGGATGCTTTGGTTGTTTCGTTGGTCTCATTTTGTGCAACTTGGAGAAAGACAACAGCATCTTTTAAAATCAATGCAAATTAATATTTAAATTGGTTACACTGATAAACAAATTGTTATAGTATTGTATTGTTAGAGGGGCCGATTTCCGCAACTCCACGACGTAGCGCGTATTTTGCGTAAATAATTGTTATAGTTCACAGTTTTTCAGTCGGTATGTAAGATAAATAGAAGATACTGTCACAGTCGTCCTTAGCATAGAGTTTGTGTTGATAACTACTGAGATTACTAAACTGAGTGTGTAATAATGTGTTATTATTAAATTAATATTAAATTATAATATTAAATGGATGTGAAATCGTTATCAACAATAAAATTTCTCAGGAAACAAGAATAAAAAGTAAAAAAAACATGTACAATTTTCCTTTAAACTTTACTCAAACTGGATCCAAGATGATCTTTGTTTTTAAACAATTTACAACACATTATTAAACTGCAGCGCTATAACAGTGTATGTACTGAAGACAGCAACAATCGACGGCAGCATGGACATGTCAACGTCCACAGTCCCGAACAGGTGAACACGGACCGGACGCGTGCGCACGTAACGGAGTAGATCCTTTGTTAGCTTGTAGTATTTCTCATCTGAAAAAATAAATTGGCTTAGGTATAAGTATTTTAATCGAGAAACCTAGTACCACCCAACAATATCAGAAAGTTCTTTTGACGTAGTTGCTGGATAATAGAAAACATAAAAAAAAATATATTGGAAGGGACTCGCGGCTCAGTAATAGCAGTTACGCGGGTCGATCGAAGGTTAAGCTGCACTTGCCGGGGTAGTTCAGTTGATGAGTAACAATCCATTACATACCTCTCCGTGTCCATTACATAGCTCTCCGTGCTTCGGAAAGCACGTTAAGCCATTGGCTGTCATTTAAATATCTTGGACAGTCATAACAGGTAGTCAGAATCCCGAAAGTCTGAATGGGGCATTGTGTTACCCAGTAACTGGCTTGTGGAGGTCAATTAGGCAGTCGCTCATTGTAAAAATATTCATATTTAGCTGAATTTGAAAATGGAGGCCAATCCCAACACAGTTAAGAAATCGATAAATAAAAAAAATATAAATGACGTTCGACTCGAACGTCTGTGGTGTTGTTGTACTTACGTTCCAGTGTGTGCACGCAAAGTTCGCAGAGTTTCTGCCGCAGTTCCACGTAGTTGTTTTGTATCTGTTGGCCAGCGCGGGATATAAAAAACAGCGCGCTGAGAAACACCGTCATCGCAAACGCATTAATCATTTGAAATAGCTGCGTCCCAGAACCCTGTTCAAGAGAAACAAATACTTTATTGAAAATTACTAACTAAATATACTTATGAGGGCTGTCGGAGTACGTTGTTCCTATGAGTTTCGGTGAAATAAGCGTACGCCATTTTGAATTTCACATGATATATTCTGAGGCCTAAGCACGAACGCGCGAAGTAAAGCAATGGCTTTTTTATCCTTCTGTTACATGTACTCGCATAGGGTGGACCATCCGTAATAGGGTAGTGTCCTTAAAAATTCTGATTGGTCCGAAAGTTGGATTACTCAAAAATACTAGACAATTATTTTATCTTTTGTCACGTAAAGCAAAAATGACGACGATATAGTGCGTTGAAAATGCGCGTGACACGACGTGCTACACTTAATGTAACAGTGACGTCACAAGCCCCTTCTCCTGAACTTTGATGGGCTATCATCGTCACTTTTTATTTTTTTGAGTAAACAAAAAATACGTGTCCAATATTTTTTGGTAATCTTACTAACGTACTAAATAGACTTAATATATATTTTACTTAGGACACATCCCTATTGTATTTTTCGGGACAGACAGTACGAAATTAAGTTACTTGGTCTTCTCAGAGTAGGTAACAGAGAGTTTAATATATTTTGGCTAATGTGTATGCCATACAGTTTTAGTCAAAAGACATATCGACATGGTGTTTCACATGTTTGTATATTAATCTGCTACAACGTATGCGACTGTATAATATACATTTAAATAACTAGATATTGCAGACTAAAAACTTAGGAATACTACAAAATAGGTCAGTTAAGTCAGTAAGTTTCACTGAATGTGTGTGAGTGAAGAACACTACAATATCAAGAACAATGCAGCACTGATTAATTTACTTTCCAATTTCTCGTTTCAATTTTTATCAATTGTTTTACCAAGCTTTTTGTAAGTCTGCGTAAAAACGTAAAAACTTGCAACTCGCTTTTCACAATATTTAACATGACAACTGAGAGTTACAAGCCAAGCGCAAAAAATATTAAAAAATGGTTGGATATGATAAACAGTTCTCATAACGCTCTAATACGTACCTTTACGGTAATTGCAGTAATGATGGAATACATCAATATAATGTAATACATGGTCACTGTCAAAAGCATGATAGTCAGCTGAAACAAAAAAATAGTTTTGACATTGCCATAACAATATTATTGAAACTATCTTTTACATCACACTTTTAGTTCTTCGACAATGCTATACAAAGACCTTAAACACTTTTCTGTCTAAAAAATGTACGTTTAAAAATATTACCTGTACTCTAAATATTGAATTGTATAAGTTAGAACTGTCGTTAATATTCTCGTACGCTTTCAGCCATTTATTCAACTTGTCATGTTTGCCGACGCACGACAAATTTTCTGCGTGCTCTACATTTCTTCGAATATCCCTGATCGCCGAAAGTTCACCATCTAGTGATCGCGTGATTGATTTCAGTTGCTCGGAAATCACAAACAAAATGCAATGCAATACAAAATATTGGAAGATGTAGCGGATGTCAGCGACACTTTTGCAGTATAGTGATATGATGCTCACTACCCATCCCATATTACCAGCACTGGTGGGCACCCGAAAGTAGGTGAACACCAGGACTACTAAACAACAGAGTGTTATGGCTCTGTATGCCACAACTTTTTGTACTTTCAACATTTTTTGGTAATAGACTCCGTCATCAAACATTTTGTGAAACGCATCAAAATTTAATAGAAGTCTGTAAAACCTTTTGGAGTAATATAACGATGCAATCAATAAATACAAGGAGAAGCTGACGGACAAAATAAAATATACCAGTCCTCTTTCAAATTTGTCTTTTGGCGTAATGATGCTCACAGCTGTAAGTGAACTGATAAACGCTTCAATAAAAACCCAAAAAAGTACAATAATCCGAGTACGTTTTTTGAAACACGAATAATTTCTGAACACGGTTGTCATATTTTCTATGAACAAAACATATTTTAGCGGCGTAAGATTCATCGTTGTATTTTCATCAAGATATTTCTTGATTGACGAGTAGATAGGCCATAGGCCTTACACGTTACTGTTAGTAATGGAACGATAAGTCATAATGCGATCAGCCGCGGTGGTATTGCTTTTTAATATATTTCTGTAATGAAAGCGATCAATAAATTAGGTAAAGTAATTGTTTGCATAAACGGGCACGTGATGCCGAAGAATTAAGGGCATGTCGTGAGGAGAATTTTGTGTATGAGTGAGGATGGTAGTGAGTAGAGGAACATCAAAGAAATGATGTATGGATTTTGTGAAAGATTATTTGGCAAGAAAGGTGATGACTGGTGACTGTTGAGATGACGCCAGAAAGGAAGAAATGCCCAACCCAAAATAAATTGAAACAAGGACCGGAGAATGAAGATTTGTTTGCATAAAAAAATCACTAATGTTATTTCTAAAATTGTAAAGCGTACCTTCAGTTAGAAATAATGCTGACGGCAAAACCACAATAATCGAGACATTGTTAATTATTTTAGCTGAGCTCGGTTGAGAGCTCATCAGCTGTGGGGTTGTGGTGCAAAATGAAAAGCGGCCAGACATTGCGGGTTGTAGTTGTTAATTCAGTACCTTTAATGGGTGACATTTATGTGTGACTTGGTTTGATTATTTAAAGAGAAATTATATATTGAACTAATATACAAAGACAGTATCGTACCTTAAAATCAAAAATATTGCCCAATGATCTTTTAGATTCTTTAATTGCTTTAACGAAATTAAGCAGAGCTACACATCATTACAAAATAACGAAAAATTAAAATTATTACCCATTACTTTGCAACCGTCTGTGGATGGTTTCACGATCCCTACCTTAAAAAAAATCCTAATCAAGCGCTGTCAGCTTAAAATTCCAGTAAGCGAATTACTTTTTTTTACATTCTATTGAGTCTAGTAAGCGGGTCATAAGCCGCTGCCTTGCACCGCTGCAACGCTGACGCGGCGCTGTCGCGGCTGTTTGCACAGCACTGCACTGCCTGTCATGCGGTAATGGATATTGAAGTGTTCGACCAAGCTGGATTTTTGTTACTGATAAAAAAATAGAACCGATCCGTTGCGTAACTAAACGAACAGACGGTTATTCTTACAGATTAAGTTTGCATATATATTAATAGATATGTTTACCGGTTTATTATTACATATGACGGCGCATAGATAAAGAGGTCGGAACGAGATTTGACTGCTGTCAGTCTGACGGAGCGTAGAGGCGATGGTCACCGCGGCCATGTTGTTTGATGATGAAGGGCACTTGTCTATATACACATACTTTTCTTAATTCGTGTGTACATAATATGTTTCATATGTTTGAAAGTCTGTATTTGATTCATAAATTTATGAAAGTCTACATGCGTACAAACCAAACGATACGAAGCGGAGTGGAAAATATTTTGAAATTTCAGCTAAAACCTATCATCAGCAATATAAGTTGATTAACGCTGCTATTTTTAAACCAACTGCAAAAAAGGAGGAGTTGTGATTATGTTCGACTGTTTTACTATATATTACTTTCGAGATGGTCCTATTGTCACCAAATTAGGATCTGATGATGGGAACCTGGAGAAATCGAGGCAACTCTTCAAAAGTTAAAGGCACACCTACAGCAGTTTCGGTATTCTTGATAGTAACTCGTACATTTGGTCTCAGGAAGCACCATTTGGTGTAGTGAAACTAATGATGAAGACCACAGATGGCCACCAGAACTACTTAACAGTAGGTATTTCATGGGTCACGATTCGGTTACTTTAATATGGTTGCTAAGAAATGTATACTCGTTACAATGCATACGGTGAAGCAGAGCTGATGGTGTAGTACCAAGAGAACTCCTGAACAATAAATATCCCTGCATCGGGAAAATTAATATTTTGTAAAAGGTAATGCGCAGTTGACATAATTATTTTATCTTAGATATACATATTGTTACAAAGCGACCCACTAAAATGCGAGACATAAAAAACTCTTTCAACTGGGTCCAAAAAATACTTAAAGGTTAAAATAACAATAACGGAAAACTAATATTTTATCTAAGTCGGTGGTATAATATGAAATTAATTAAACAAGTGCTACTCACACTAATTCATACACACTATACACACACTCACTTCACTTATTTCTTTTTCATGTTGTCATTTTTAATAAAAGGTTTCTATATTAAATCACAACGCTTCCTAGAAAGGTCTACTCAGTTATCTCATGCACAATTTCTCTTCAAAGCAATAAGAGATAAGTTGGGCTTTACACTGCCGGGAAATAATGTGCAGGCGGGATATGCGCAGATATTAGCGCAATTACACACGCGAGCACGCGCAGCGACACAGCGATGTAAAGGTACGCCTTCATGTATGCGTTACGGGTATTATGTTGACATCGGATATATTAGTAGTATGTGTCTTAGTACATGCTATCCCAAACAGTCAAATTCTCCCAATTAAACATGAACCTTATTCTTTTGGAATAAAGTTGAAAAACTGTCAATGAAATTCGTCAGATTGGGGTAGCTTGATGTGCTGGCCTCTGTACCTACATACACAGAGCCATTACATTTTATTTCTGACCTTCATCCACTTTGCATGGTCAGTGAACATGGCGGCTGTTACCATATGTGATTAGTTGAATTCATTACATATGGAAAAAACATCATCATCCTCTTGCCCTTATCCCAATTTCATTTGGGGTCGGCGCAGCATGTCTTCTTCTTCCATACATCTCTATTTCCCGTCATCTCAGAAGTCACCTCCTTCTTAGCCATATCAACTTTCACACAATCCATCCATCGTTTCCTGGGTCTCCCTCTACTCTTGTAACCCTCTACATTCATACTCAACACTTTCCTCACAACATGATCCTCATTCCTTCGCATCACGTGTCCATACCATGACAGCCGATTTCCACACAACTTCTCTGTCACAGGCGCCACTTTCAGACTTCCTCTTATATACTCATTTCTTATTCTATCCATTCGCGTAACACCACACATCCCCCTTAGCATTCTCATCTCAGCTGCATGCAACTGCCTTTCATTCATTCCTTTTGTGGCCCAACATTCTGATCCATACAAGACAGCAGGTCTAATCATTGTCTTATAGATCTTCCCTTTAAGTTTAAGGGGAACGTGGGAATCGCAAGTTGTTCCCGTTACCTGCCGCCATTTCATCCACCCTGTGTTTATTCTGTGCTTGACAGTCCGATCTATTCCTCCGTCACTTTGCACTAGTGAGCCGAGATACCGAAAGTCGGAGCAGATTGGAAGGAGCACGCAATCAAGCGCAATGGCTTCAGGGCTGGAGAGACCGCCGAAATCGCAGAACATATATTCTGTCTTGGTTCTGCTGATTTTCAAGCCTACACTCTCCAGCTTCTGTTGCCATTTCTCCAATCTACCCTGGATCTCAGGTCCATCTTCACTGACAAGGACAATGTCGTCGGCAAATAGCATGCACCAGGGTGCCTCTCCCTGTATTTCCGACGTCAGTGCGTCCATTATTAACAGGAAGAGGTAAGGGCTTAAGGCCGACCCTTGGTGCAATCCTACAGCCACACTGAACTTGTCAGTGTTACCTGCAGATGACCGGACATAGGTACTAGATCGGCTGTACATCGCACGAATCAACTCAACATACTTACCTATACCCACGTGACCTATTTGCGGACGAAATTAAAATTGTAATGTGCGTTTGTCTAAGCTTTTGCGAAAGCAAGACAATCTGATTATTATATTATTATTATTATTTTTTTTTACTTTATTTCAATTGTTTTATATTCTTTTTTATATGTATAGGTATATATTATATAAGTTTGATATTATTTGTCAATCTGTAATGTTAGCGTAATTGGCTCATTAGACCCGTGTTAGCATATATAAATAAATAAATAAATAATACTTCCCAGGCACACCTTTTTCCTTCAAGGCCCACCACAACACTTATGGAAAAAACAGCATAAGCATTATCATTTGTTCAATAATTACAATGAAAAATGCTGGCAGATGTACCAATCACTGGTCATCTTTATAGATGACAGCATGTCTTCTTTGGACTCATTTTTCAGTAGGCAGACGTAAAATATAAATCAGCATCTGCCTAACCTTTTCTCAACTATGTTGGGGTTGGCTTCCAGTCTAACCGGATGCAGCTGAATACCAGTGTTTTACATGGACCGAGTGGAGGTCAGATAGGTAGCTATCTGACCGCCACAACGATATCCCTTGGTAAGACTGGTTGTCAGATTTTCGATTTTCTGACTACCTGTAACGACTGTCAAAGATCTACGAGTACAAATGACAACCGGGACTAATGGCTTAACATACTTTCTGAGGCACGGAGGGGTGTCGATATGTTACGAACCGTCACCCATCCTCAGAAAGACCTCGGCAAGCGTAGCTTAACCTCAGATCAACTCGTGCGGCTGTTTTTATTTAGCCACGAGCTCGTAAAATAATAATAAAAAAATAATTAAATTTATTTTTGTTAAAATTCATAAAGCTGGTGCCAAAAAGATGCTTAACGCACGAAAGACTCCTCATTTCAATTGTGTTTTAATACTACTGCAACCATAACACGTTGTCAGACATGACAGGTGTGAGTGTGTGAGTGCACCTTAAGCTCACATGAGTAACACGCGGCGGTGTGGGCGGTACGCCGCAACGCGCTGTGTCATGCTCGGCGTAGCGTGGCGTACTGATGTGTGCAGCCCTTGGCAAATTGTGTGCACGGCAAAAATTGTTATCATTCTTGTAGGTTCTTATCTCGTTATTTCACTCACTTTTCTGTGGACTTCTTCAAATTTATATTTTGTATGTTTAATTCTTACGACATTCTGTTACTATTTCATACCACATAAAAAGCTAAAATAATATTATTTTCAATTGTCTGATAGTTTTATTATTATAGCTGCATGAAGAAAACCTGTTATATTTTCTTCTTTTTCACTAGTCAAAGGGTCTAGTAAGATATTACTCCTGCGAGTACCATATAACATTGACCCCGGGGACCGATCTGTAGTTAATTGTCTCCCCATGGCACCTAACGACAGCCGGTGGCAACTTGAGCAGTTTGGGACCAAATTATCTCATCTATATGCTTTGTGCGATCCAAATATTATGTTGTAGATACCTATCAAAAAGGGGTCTATTTCTCCATTCACCAGTTACACACGATTATCGTAGCTGACGCTACGACGCGTAGCAAAACCGTAGCGGACCGCGTAGCTACCTTCGCTACGCCAGCATTCTCATTTTTACATCAGCAAAAATGTTCAAGTTTTAAATTTTATCTCAACGTTGGCACTTATCGTCAGTAAAAGTAAAAGTAGTGAAGTTGTTAACCTTCGTTAAAGGGTAAATGACGCGCACGTTTCGGCAATAAACCTTAACGTAATGCAGGTAACGACCCAAGAGATACTAACTTACCTGACTGTTGAAAGAACTTGGGGGTTTGCTGTAAAACTTACTATACTTACTTTGAATAGCATTCATATTTAACATTTTCGTATTTAACTGGCTTGCTCACCACATCAATTCATTAATTTTCAGGACCATTAATTTCCGATCCGTTTTTATTTGCGGTGCTGTCGTATTTACATTAGCAGTAATGAATTCTCGTAGGTTGGTATTTCATCAAATTAATCCATTACCTACTGTTGTAACAAATATTCAGAGTTTGACATAAAAAAAAAATGTTTATTATCTAAAATATATAAAATTAAATTGCCAGAACTTCCCAGAAAGTAATCCGAAGATACTTGTGATGGGAAAAATACATCAGAAAGTATTATCTTTATCAATTTATGTTAAGATGTGATTTTAATCTGCAATTTATTTATTTTACGAAATACGAGGAGTTCGTGGCTAAATAAAAAAAAAATCGCATAGGTCGATCAAAGGTTAAGTTATGCTTAACGAGGTCGGTTTGTGGATGGGTGATCGTTATGGAGACTCCTAAGTACCTCGGAAAGCCCCTTAAGCGGTGTCTGCGTGGGTCCCGGCTGTCATTTGTGGCATATTTGACAGTCGTTACAGGTAGTCAGAAGCCCGAAAGTGTGACAACCAGTCTTACCAAGGTCTTACTATCGTGTTGCCCAGTAACTGGGTTGTGGAAGTCAGATAGGCAGTCGCTCCTGAGAAGCTGAAAAATACTGGTATTCAGCATCTAGTTGGACTGGAAGCCAGCGACCCGAATATTTTTGTGTTAAAGGCTAGACAGAGGATGATGATGACGTTTAAGGAAATTAATACTTTAACGTTTTTAAAACAAGCGTGGCAATAGTTGGTACGGTAGGCCGCCCGTCAGTGGTAATAAAATCACTTGAATACGTACTACAGTATTATTTAATCCCTTCTAAACAAAAGGTTGCGTTGCGCAATAAAGTGGTATCCAAAGATAATCTGTGCGCATAATACGCGGTAACATTAGTAAAATATTGACAGAGGCAATCGGGCCCGCGCCCAGCCGTGACTGGGACAAAGTGCGGTCCGAAGTGGCCGGCCGACCACCGGCCCGCGTCCCACCGTCCCGCCGACCGGGCCACTAATGGAAGCAAAGTGGCCGATTACAATTACGACCCACCGAGTGGAAAGTTGAGCTTTCACGATATTAACTCGAAGGTTGCGTGCTAAAACCCACGTTTTAATACTTTCTTAAACTTTTGCATATCTACAACTCCTAATGGAGAATTTACGAGTTCCCACGTTAAAATTAGTAACGATGTCCTCTCTTTGTTCCCGGAGTGGCGAGCGTGATTTAAATATAACTTTTGGGGTATCAGGAACATGGTGTGAAGTTCCTCATTCACAATAGAAAAGGGAAGATCTTCCGACCAGACGCTTGTTGTGTCTGGTGGGCTACTGCCCAACGGTTTTCGTCGGGTTTTTATATATGTATATGCTCAAGAGCGTGGAACTTTGTATAACTTTATATCGCGATGTAGAAAACATCGGATTTAGTTCGTATGTCGCGAGATGATGAGATATGGATGTCGCTAAATAACCTTAGAGACGAATTATTTACGCGTGTAAGTTATATTGTGATAAGCTTTTGTTCGCGGCTTCGCCCGCTTAGACGTCGGTAGTTATGCCAGGGGAACGTACTACTGAGATAATAAGTATCCTATATCCTATTCTGTACCCCTGACAACGTATATAGATAATGTCACGATGATTGCTTGAAAAGTTAAGGCGTTATTGTGTTACAACCAAACAAAATGACATTAGCATTTATAATATACTAGCACTTTGTAAATGTCAATTATACCGGATGCAGACAAAGTCACTGATTAAAAACTAGCCTATGTCCTTTACTAAGATATAATATATCTCCTTATCAAAATTCATTACGACGCGATCTACTGTTTAGTCATTAAAAGGTAACAAACAAACGAACACAGTTACTTTCACATTTATAATATCAGTATAGATTTCTTTGTGTCTCTTCTAAGAGAGATTTACCGTGACAAGAAACACTGTTGACTAAATGAATCAAGAACAATTACGGAAACACATTTACGTTAGGCACGTGTATTACACGAGTGATCATTTGTAACCGTAGGACAGCCATCTTTTTAATGTGACGTATGACTTTATTACCTTACAGGTACTTCATGTGGGTTCCAACCTGGGCAAGTACCAATGAGAGTTTTTCAATTCATATGTACTTTCTATGTTTATCTTGGACATCACTGACATCGGTGAAGGAAAAACATCGTGAGGAAACCTGGACTTATATATTTAATATAAGTCTGAAATCGCCAACCCGTCTGGAGCAAGCGTGGTGATTAATGCTCATACCTTCTCTGTATGAGAAGAGGGTAATATTTAACCTGACAAAGGTTATTGCGGCTTTGAAGGTATTGTTAATCAGAGCCCTTTACAAAAATCTGCAGAACTATTGCTATTTAAGGTTACATAGTATACCAGGAGCTCACAAAGCTGTTCTTTAACCTAAATGCATCTAGTTATCATAATAAAAGAATAAAGTTTTTATTTGGATGACTGACTTTGTATTTAAAAGCTTGTGGCTAAATAAAAACAGCCGCAAGGGTTGATCGAAAGTTAAGCTACGCCAGCCGAGGTCAGTCTGTGGATGGGTGACCGTTTGTAACATATCAAGACTCTTCCGTGGCTCGGAAAGCACGTTAAGTCGTTGGTCCCGGCTGTCATTTGTTGATCTTTGGCAGTCGTTAAGGGTAGTCAGAAGCCTACAAGTCTGACAACCAGTCTTACCAAGGGGTATCGTGCTGCCCAGTAAACTGGGTTGTGGAGGTCAGATAGGCAGTCGCTCCATGTAAAATACTGGTATTCAGCTGCATCCGATTGGACTGGAAGCCGACCCCAACATAGTTGGGAAAAGGCTAGGCGGATGATGATGATGACATTGTATTTAAAACCCTTCCACCCACTCCACTAATTATATTTTACCCATTTAAAACAAACAATCAAATATTACTAATAAATAATAATAATAAATAAATAAATATTGCTGGACAATCCACACAGCATCATCTAGCCCCAAGCTAAGCAGAGCTTGTGTTGTGGGTACTAGATGACTGATATACTTAATATAATACATTACATAGATATATATTTTTATTATACATAGGAAATACCCAGAACACCCGGAACAAATATTTGTAGATCGTACAAACATTTGTCCCAAGGCGGGAATCGAACCCGCAACCTCTTGCGTCGCAGGCGGACCTTCGCCCGCCGCGCCACATCGGTCGTCTACTAATATTAGTTTAAATATTTAAATACTGTAATTAAGATTTATTTCTTTAAAGCGCTACACTAACTATTAATACGAGTACGTGAAGAAAAAAAAAAAAAAACACAGGGCATCGAAAAATTCATCCGCATCACTGTCATCGGGAAATGTGCCCAGAAGGCTGGCTGCATTATCACGTTGAATAACAATGCTGATTCTTTAAATACTTAATTGCAATAAAAACTATTCAAACCACACACTTAACATTATCTAATATTAATAAGTGAAGCGTTAGCTTTTTATCCCTTTTTAGAAGTAGTATTGCGTGCACGGAGGAGTGTTATATTTGGCATAGTTGAAATGTGTAGGAGTGCAACAAGCTGAAACGGTCTAATTTTGACCACTAAGCGACAGCTTGTAAAACACCAAACAATAGCATTTTTTTATTTTAATAGGATACCTTCAAGTTTTTTTTTCTTTACCGCTATAACGTTAATAGTTCGGCTAATCAGCTATTCACAAAATAATAATACCTATACTGAAAACGCGCGCTGTCGTCTGCTGCGTATATTTGTCTATGGTGCATTATATCGCACGTCTTGCGACTATGACGTGAGCGCACGCGCATTCGTTGATAAGTCAGTCCTGAAGTATCTTAGTCGCTTGATGCACGCTTGCTTGCATTAGAATCGCGATGTCTACATATATACCCACGTTGTTAACGCTATAATTTCTTTTTATATATATCATGCCTAATTACTTGTAACTCTAACTATCTATGTGTCACTAATTCCTAAAATACGATTGCGAAAGCGGGACAAAAGTTTCGCTATGGCGCGAACGCACACACCATCTTAAGGTACCAAAAAGGTGTAAGTTCAGAATAGATATCGATACTCGTTAGGTCTTCAAAAATTCGAAGAGAACCCAAATTTAACCGCGAAGAACGAAGGTTGTTATTGTTTGTTATTAAACTGTGCTAGTGCGTGTCTATGTGTCGAGTATGTGTCGTGGTTGTGAATGGTACTGAAACTCGTCTGTACGTGACATTGTGGAGGCACCGCTGCCACGTGGTTAAGGAAATCCTTCTTGACGAGTGTCCGCCACAGCTCACCAAACAGGTACCATCAATCATTTTCCCACACTACCACTTACCACTTGTGTCACCGAACCATGCCTTAGGCCCTTCATACGTTACGACTCTCCGCAAGAGACGATACTTCAGTCACATACCAATAAATAAATGTTCTCTACTCGAGTTTCGTACATTACGTTTCTGAAAACAAAAGAACATTTTATAATTTTCTTTGTAGCATACACCGCTATGACATTTTTAATTATATCGTAGGACGCGACGCGATGACATGGCTGCGGGTATCGTGAGACAGTAACGGACGCGTAGGATACTGGTAGCGAAGTGTGCGAATCACCATTCAAATGTATGTAAGATACTCCTCAGCGACTCCACTTCGAGACTCACGTAGCATACTGGTCGTTTGTCATCATCATTCTTCTACCACTATCCCGTATCATTCGGGGTCAGCGCAGCTTGTCTTTTGTTATTTTTCCAAATCTCTCTATTTGCCACCATTTAAAAACTCACCTCCTTCCTAGCCGTATCATCTGTCACACGATCCATCCTTGACCTTACATGACCTTACAGTTAAAGGTTCTTTTCTAAGTATCTTAATGTGTAAATTACCTTACAGTTAAGATCATTCTCATATAACGATACTTGCAAGAGTAAAGGGAGACCAAAAAAACGGTGGATGGCTCGTTTGACAGATTCTTGAGGCTATGGAATTTTCCTAAGAAAATGTAGATTTTCCGCCCCACGCGGTTTTTCCTGTACAAAATAAAAACTTTTCTTTATTTGTTTTTATTTTTACCCACACTTGCGAGTAATTACACCACATACTCACAAAAAGGGGCTATTCCACTTGCCTGAATTAATGCCACCTCAATGGCTCAACTTTTCGACGATTACAGGAGTGATGTATGTTATGTGTCAATGGCTTAGTTACAGTATTCAGAAAAGTGTACCTAATCGTATTTAGGGAGGTAGCCATCTAAGAAGTAGCCTAGTTAGAAAGAAAAACAATTGCTAAATTTGTTGCTTAACTAGTTACTGTATTCACCCCAAATGGCCCCTTTATCAAACTTTTATGTATTTTATTTTACTCACAGATGAATGAATTCTGACTAATTATAGAGTTTGTACTACTTTTAAGGATGGCCCAGTGGTTTAGGCCTCGCCTCTTGTGCACGAGGTTGTGGGTTCAAACCTGGGCAAGTACCAATGTGAGTTTTTCAATTCGTATGTTCTTTCTAAGTTTATCTTGGAAATCACTGACTTCGGTGAAGGAAATCATCGTGAGGAAACCTGGACTTATATAATTAATATAAGACTGAAATCGCCAACCCGTCTTGAGCAAGCGTGGTGATTAATGCTCATGCCTTCTCTGTATGAGAAAAAGCCTTTGTCCTACAGTGGGACAGTAATAGGCTGTTACTTTTACTTTTTACTACTTTAAAAGAATACCTTGAACCATACAATATACTCTCTTGTGTGTACAGGTTTGAAGTAACATCGACACACAACCTGATACCAAGAGTTCAGTAAAAGATTGGACGACTCAGCGTTGAAGTTTTTCGTCTTTATTTGCCTAGTTATTACTGGTTTTTCTGTTTTTTTTTTGCTTTTAACTGTGTCGAATCATAAAAGAAACATCATTTCAATCTAACCCAGTGAGAAAATCTCATTGGGTTAGATAGACTCATGGTACGATGTACCTCCTACCCTGTATGTGTACCTAGGTAGGTATATCTAGTACCAGTACCAGCCTATTGCTGTCCCACTGCAGGGCAAAGGCCCTTTCTCATACAGAGAAGGCACGATCTTTAATCACCACGCTTGCTCAAGACGGGTTGGCGATTTCAGACTTATATATGAACGGTACGTATGTACCGGTAACGGTAACGGTATGGAATGGTACGTATATAAACTGTTCGTACCCAGGTATATACACGCACGATTACCTTTCAACCTTTTAACAGATTACTCTTCTGGCCAAAGGTTAGGGGTCTTTGATTTCATGGAGCCGTGACGTCATGACACAAAGACGCAATCATTTCACAAGTGAACAACTTCCAAATGACTATCTTCCGTAAATGTCGATTTGCTTCGGCGGCCTTTATATATTGAAAGAATGTGCTTGTACCGCGTAACATTTTTTGTTTGAAAGATCATGATAGACGATTTTATTTTATTGTGTTGGTTGTTGGCTTGTTCTCAGGATGCTTTCCGAAAATTTGGTAGGTTGTACAAACTATCAATAAAACTACTTCTAAATTGTGTTAGCTATGTTTCTGTATGAGTGAGAACAGAAAAAACAAAACATGGTAAAAATCAAGCTTCAAAATTCAATATTAACCAAAACTGTTAAGTGTCGCTGGTACACATGTGAATCACACGCTCAAAACTGTAATACACTCTACTTGTATTAGTTTACGGTCTATTTTAATTCGAAATATTTATTTGTTTAGGGCTTTACAGAGGTACAGACAACATCTGCAGAGCAATAATAGGTTTTACTAAACGTTTTCTGTACCAACCATAAATTGTTACTAACTATGAATCGTAACCAATGCAGGCAAAGTCGAGTGTCCTACTTGTAGCGTTATAAGAATACGAGTTTTCAACGTCTTTTACCGAATCGCTCGAATAGAAAATCGCTAATGAGGCTGAACGCAACTCAAAGAGGACATACTCTCGGAACAAATTTGCCTATTTCGACTCAATTCGAATATTTCTTTTATTATAAATGCCTTTATTTCGCAATACAAGTCAGCTTTCATTTTTTAAAACGACGTTATATTTGGATACTCACCTACCTACCTATTGTAAAGAGTATAAACGATTGACGATCTCGTCTTCTCGTGGTAACAAGCGGTACTTCTGAGCATAAGGTTTTGGGTTTAATTTCCAGGTCGCGTAAAGTATCCAAATTTTCCATCAACATTTTCCATCAAAATTTTCCATCAACATTTTCCATCAAAATTTTTCATCAAAATTTTCCCAGTAGCAGGCCAGAGTCTGGATTTGGTGGCAATATGTTCGCCCCCTTTTATATGGGTCTCAAACGTAACTGAAACTTGCACATATTAACTAGAGGCTATTGGCGAGTCCTCTAGATCAATGTGCTCACACCCACACGCTGCGCGCTGTGGCGTCGATACACACGAAGGTAAAAAACACGACCAGATTTTAATTGTGAAAATAAATTACATCGACAAAACATTTTAAACTCTCTAGTACGATTTGACCTTTGTAATGTTATAACAAATAATTATTGAAACTCGGCAGAGGCTCTCCCTAACAACAATTTCGTAACCCAATCATCTGATATTCATTTCTTTCCCCCGCTACTACTAAACCAACACAGAGTTACGAAGACAATTACGATATTAAACTGAAGATTAATAACGAATAATTTAAAAAGGTAGACAATGAATAAATGTTCTCTTTTTCTTGATAATTCCTCCGTGCGGAAAATCGCAAAAGGGTTTTAAAGTGCTACGGATAAAGGGGCTGGGGGGGGGGGGGGGTCGGGCTGCGGATTAAAAGTAGGGGGGGGAGCTGCGGGGTCGGTGTGCACGAGGGGAGGGGAGCGAGCTCGTTAGCGACAATTTTTCTCAAAGCTCTCGCCAGGGAATTGTCACAATTCCGATTGTGACGAATTACGCCGGTAACAATATGGCGCACTCTTTTTATTTATTAAATGAAATAAAACTTAACGACGTCGACGATGAGATCAATTGAGTATCCTTTTACTTTTTTATGTCTATTCAATTTCCAGTACAATTATTTCGAGCAACGTTTTGTTATTCTTGAAGCGCATTGTTTATGTATGATGTCAATATATTCCTTTATTAGTTACATAAACACTAGTAGCCTATTACAATTAAAAGAAACATATTGTAAGAAGCTTACATACACAAGTTTTCACCGTAATATCTATTATTAGAACAGTTATTCACATCACCGTTCTAGAGCCTTTTTTTATCCGGAAAAGCCTCCATTTGTAGTCCAATATATTGGTTCCCGGAATCCATTAATTTAATAGGATCATATCGTGCGAGAAATATACATAGGTATACGTGGGAATATATGTGGGAAAGTAGGTAAACAGAGGCTCGTTTTAAAAAAATATTTTCAACGTCGCGTCGGTTGACGTCACTTGCTATGTAATCCAGCGTGATTGTATTAAATGGTAATTTATTTTAGTTCGCGTCGAAGGCGTTCCATGCGGCTGTTAATTACAAAACTAATTAAAACTGCCGATTCTGTAATTAATCTCCTCGCCGCCGGAGAAGGGGACGTTTTCTAAAAGTACCTATCTATACACAAGCTGTGAGACATTATCGATGTCCCATTACACAAGTTTTCTTATTAGGGAATTAATTTTCCTTAAGGGTTTTCTTTGGTGTGCTTCTGGAGAAAAAACTGGAACAGAATGTCATCTCCCGTAGGAGAATAAATGGGGAAATTCTCCCCAAGGTTGACTTGGGGAGAATTTCCCCATTTACATTATTATTATATTATTTATATTATATTATTATTTATATTCGTTTTTAGTGGGTAATCGGGTTAGAAAGACATGGAGTTGAAAGTAAAGTGCTGATGGCAGTAAGTGTAATGCGAACACCAATCCTTCAGAAAATCAAGGTGAAAATGATATTATGATATTCAATAGTTAAGGTAGATGACCATCTTTTTCTGCGCCCAGTGGCATTTTTAACCGACTTCCTAAAAGGATCATATGTATTCGACGATGTTCTCAAAAAATACCGATCTCATTTTGATCACTGTGAGAAGCTCGTGGCTAATTAACAACAGCCGCACGGGTTGATCGAAGGTTAAGCTACGCTTGCCGAAGTCAGTCTGTGGATGGGTGACCGTTCGTAACATATCGAGATTCCTCCGTGTCTCGGAAAGCACGTTAAGTCGTTGGTCCCGGCTGTCATTTGTAGATCTTTGACAGTCGTTACGGGTAGTCAGAAGCCCGAAAGTCTGACAACCAGTCTTACCAAGGGGTAAGGGGTCTTGCCCAGTAACTGGGTTGTTGAGGTCAGATAGGCAGTCGCTCCCCGACTCCAACATAGTTGGAGTAAGGCAGATGATGATGATGATTTTGATCACTGTTTCACTAAAGTGATGTACATAAATACTTCCAGGAAGGTCTTCTAAATTAATACTATGAAGTTTAATTGTTTGTGTTTGTTTATGATGGATAAACTCAAAAACGACTAATCCGATTTTTAAATAACCTTACATGTCAGCTTAGCGAGTATCATAGGCTATAGGTAGGTCGTAGGCTAGGTTTCTAAGGAGTTTGTTGTTGCTGGGGAGTTTGTTCCACCACTTCTTCTTCCCAGCAAAAACACTAGGAAGTGGTGAAGGGTGGGCGTTTTGGGGGACTGTCTTATGTAAACGTTTTGACGTTCAAAAAGTGCTGATTCTCAGCCTAATTTGAATAAATGAATTTTGATTTTGATTTTTGATATATTTTATTTTCAAAACTACGCTTTAGAGGTTATGGCGGGAATTTTAAAGTACGAAAGGAAAAGTATGAAATGTACGCGGACGAAGTCGCTGGCGAAGTGTTGGTAATACACAGGTCATTATTATCTCCTTTATTAACGCTCCCGCAAAGAAGCCCGTGCCTGAAAAGGCATCGAACCGGGCTGATGATGATGGTTTTGTGAAGGTGCAGAGGAAGAAGCGCCGACAAAGAACCAACAAGAACCGCTGCGGCACAGCTCCTATCAAGCCCGACATCCCTGTTCGAGCCGCCCAGCCGAACACTCCCGTGTATATTTCCCGCCTACACTATACCACTAAGGCCGAGGACATTGTGGAGTACGTATGCCAAAGGACCAAATACAGGCCGAGAGTGCAGTTGCTTGAATCGCGCCGCAATGTCAACTTCAAGGCGTTCGTGGTGCGAGTACCTACTTGCTACCTGCACCTCGTCATGGCAGAGGACTTTTGGCCGCAAGGTGTTATGTTCCGTCGTTTCCGCGGACAAGTGCCACACGATCGCACAAAGACAGTGCTTGAGTGAAGTGTGTTTTACTAACATAGTTTTAAGTTTATACACTAACACACTTTGTACTATTATGATATATATGTTAGTCTGTAAGGTATTTATCTATGGGCCAAAGTAGCCTGAAAATAAAGGATTTATTATTATTATATTATTATTTATTTCATTGTACACACATAAATTATATAAAAAAAAAAAACATTTAAAAATAGTAGCCCAACTGCATCGGGAACAGGGTTCAATCCATCGGAGGTCAGGGCTCTTGAGAGGAACCTCCTAACTATGCGCGCCGTGTCCAAGAGTACCTACTGCTTTCTGGATCAATAATAATAATAATGATTATGCATAAATCTCCTCATTGGACAGCGAATCCCCAGAGGCTAGACAGCAGTGGCGGACTAACAGGGGGGCGGAAGGGGCGGCCCGCCCCGGGCCTCCGGTCTTGGGGGTGCCTCCGCGTTCCCCTGATCAAATCCTAAACAAGACTTTAAAAATGTGCTTAGTACCTACATAATTACATCAAGATCAAAACACTACAGCTATCTAGACTTTTTACGCGGTACTAATATTCTTATAACTTTGCTGAACGCGTCCAATACGCCGGGGGAATTCCCGTCTTTGTAACGGGTACTTTGAAATTAAATTTCACTTGCCAGATATTAACGAAATAAACATAAACACTACATACACATGTGAACTGAATAAAATGCTTGTTAAACTACATTTTTTTAAAGCTAGGGGGTCATTCAGCTTTGTCGCCCCGGGCCTCTGACGGTCATAGTCCGCCACTGCTAGACAGATGCCATTTCCCTATCATTTTGAGGACCGTGTTTATTGACGAACCAGCTGTAATATGATGTCACTTTAGGTGTCCGTTCAAGAATAATCAATTTATCAGCTGATGTGAGTAAAATTACTGTGTATAGTTTAACCAAAAAATATCTACCGTCCTGAAGATTTTAAGTTTAGTTTCTCCAAATTATAAATAAATATTTACACTAGGACAGCTCATAAAATCAATCGTAGTCCTTTCGACAAATTCGATTTCGGGTACATCCAATTTAATTTCTCAATCAAATGGAAGTGCTTGCGTTGTTCAAATAACAATAGGTATATACATACCTATGTAAAAAGCTCTTTACTAATACGACACAATAGGGTTTTAATATAATAAACTACAGAGTGGAGGATAAAAGGTATAAAAGAGGACAAATTGATTGAGAGTTGCTAGAACGAACGGAACCGCACTGCCAATAGGGCTGTGAAACAATTGACAATCATGCTGAATGGGAAATAGAAAATGAATATTTTAATACAAGGAATGAATAATACAACGATATGGTTCCATATTCATTCAATATATAAAATTTTGTATGCGGTCTTAATGACTACAAAACTAACAAAATTATAAGTAGATGGAGTAAAACTTGCCTAGGGGTGTCCTAAACTAGGGCTAAACTTGTAGATCATCATTCTCTTGCCCTTATCCCAATTTCTTTGGGGTAGGCGCAGCATGTCTTCTTCTTCCATACATCTCTATTTGCCGTCATTTCAGAAGTCACCTCTTTCTTAGCCATATCATCTTTCACACAATCCATGCATCGTTTCCTAGGTCTCCCTCTTACTCTTGGAACCCTCTCCATTCATACTCAAAACTTTCCTCATAAGATAAGATAAAGATTTATTTATTTCTATTAACATGTGTGTGAATCATACACGGTACTTGACCTAGCTCAGTACTGTCCCCTGCTTGATATGGAGGGTAATGTATTTTTCCAACTTCTCGGCTGTTCTTTTCTGATTATTTTCGTACTGGGATATAGTTGAATCGTTTCTCCGGGACTCGTTGGGCTTCATTGTCTCTGCGCTTTTCTGGTGGTCGCGACTGCTGATTCGGGTTTCCAGGAGTTGCAGTCGGCTAGTCTAGATATGTTACAAACAGTCACCCATACACAGACTGACTTCGGCAAGCATAACTTACCCTTCGATTAACTGGTACAGCTGTTTATATTTAGGCATTTTTAAGATTCCGTACCTATAAAGGAAAAACGGAACCCTTATAGGATCACTTTGTTGTCCGTCCGTTCGTCTGTCTGTCTGTCACGACCTTTTATCTCGGAAACGCGTAAAGGTTTCGAGTTGAACTTAAAATGGCATACTCATATCTACAGTGTCTTGAAGCTGTGAAAAACTAAATTACTAAGTTAACGTTAAAAAAAATTACGGCCGTTTATGCTGCAAAAAACCTATATTTCGACACTCTCGAGGGAATTAAAATGGATAGGGTGTTTTCCGTAGAACTTTGAAATTTGGCGAGTAATACCGTCTTGTACATTTTGAATTAAATCATAAAAAACAGGTCTTAACCGTATTATGTGGGGTATGAAAGGGCTTCATTGGCACAAGCTTACACAGATTTTAAAAATTTGTGTTAATATACAAATTTTCATTTGCCTAAGCGTTCCTATCATCTTCGACAACCCTACAAGACAAGCAGCGTTGGTTGCGGATCTAATTACAGCGTCATATCGGCGGCGGCGCGCGCCCTGACTCTAGACATGAGAACCAAGATCAGGTACCACTCTATACGATGCACCCGTGGCGACCCCGAGTCTGCGTATCTTAATAATATCGTGTTTAAAATATGACAAGTGAATAGATAGCTAGGAATTCAATCAGGTAATTGCTACCTGAGTTGATCGTGAAGCTCTTGAAAATTAACAACTTTTGTAACAGGACTAATTCATTATTTTAGAGGTTTTGCCATATTTAAAGTTGTTCAAAGTATAAGTTGATACGATAGGCTGCACGTCATTGGTAACAAAAGCCAGTATAAGCTGGCCTCTTATTCTATTGAAATTCCATACTAAGCTGGGCCAGCTCAACGTTTATGTGTTACCACCGACTTGCGGCCTACGTTACTATTAGATCTCTAAATTGTATACACAAATTATGTTCAAGTTGTAATTTTGTAAATATCACTTCAGGAAAACTTATTAAATGCAGAAAAAGCCGACGACAAATATCAGCGCCGAGGGGTCTAGAATTGAGCAAGCGTGGTGATTAATGCTCGTGCCTTCTCTGTATGAGAAGAGGCTTGCAGTGGGACAGTAACAAGCTGGTTTTTTTTTTATTTTGCTCCATGCTATGAATTTCTCCTGTATTCGTGGGTGCGTTTACAAACATTCATACATATATGTACAAACAGCCAGACCCAGAACAACTACCTGTAGGCCATACAAATATTTATGAAACATAATGTGTGTGTTGTTTGTTTGTAATATTCGTATTATTATTAACATTTTAGCAGTTGTGGAATTTTCTTAAGTTCAAATAGACAACGCAAAGTGCTCGCCACGAAACAAAACGTATGAATAGCTAAAGTTTCACTATTTCACAAGTGAATCTCAGCCCTTTGATGTCTTAATTAATTAAAATTAATTTAATGTTTGCCTTATTTTTGCCAAAGTAAACAAGAGACGGAAGGGTTTTGAACTGGTTTTTAGTGATTTAGCATGTTTATCCTCAATCCGATTATAGCAGGGATTAATTTCCGAAAGGATTTATTATAATTTAATCTTATCGATATCCCATAACACGTTTGTAATTTTCGCAATAATATATTTTTTCCAAAGACTACGGTTCCCATTTGAAACAAACAAAAGACTTACTTTTACTACCCCAGTCATTAAATAAACTAAAAAGTAATAAAACAAAAACCAATACAATAAAGTTCAAGTTCAAACTAAGTAGGAAGCACCCAACCTACCCGCAAGGATCCTGTATACATTTAACAAATCCGCAAACTATTGAGATCGTGTCAAGCTGATTTACACAACCTTACGAAAAAAGGTACCAGGGAAACCGAATTTTGTAAACTTTCAATGGCGCTTTTCACCGCAACACGAGTATTAAAAATATGAAAGCAAACCCGACCAAATGCCGACCACACCCTGCTAGCATTTCATGAAAGCAGTTCAAAGAAATATAATTTTCATAAAATTTCAAAATCTTCTACATTTTTCTGTGCAAAGTATATTCGAATACGGACTTGGTAACTGTTGAAACTTTATGGAAATATGTTTTTCTATTAATATAGAGTGAGAAAAAGTTAGTTCTCTATACATACAGGTTTATTACTTATACGAAAAGACGAACAAGCCATGCAGGCAGATAACTTGCAATAACTTCTAAACAATATTGCGAGTGAGCTCAGTAGTCAATTTTTTTACATCACTTTCTTGGTTATTTCATGCCAAGCTTTAAAAAGTTATGCACACAATAAAAATAATATCAGCAGCTTAGTGGAAAGGTGTATATTTCTGCATATATGTAAAGGTACATTGACGGCACTATTGGGTCAGTGGCTGAGCGATCGCGTGCTGCGCCGCGTGTCGTACATTCAATTCCCGCACGGAAAAATATTTGTATGGCCTACAGGTAGTTGTTCCCGGTCTGGTTGCTGATGTAGGTGGCTTTAAATGTTGGAAACGCACCCATGATACAGGACAGATTCCTATTGTGGGGAAATGATTAAAAATAATGGCTTGTCTGAATGTACGAACTTTGTGAAGTAGTATCATTATTGTAGATAATAATTGTTTTCTTGTAATATTTGTACAAATATCCGTGGGACACTGACCTTCGAAATCTGTATAAATCTCGGTAACTTCATTCACACCAAGTAATTTCCTTACAAAATTAATGTTGCTTATAACAAGGTTGCAAGATATTTGAAATAGTTTAATTACTTCTTTGAAAGTCTGGGTATTACAGGTTTACCTACACCCGGTTTCAGGAACGATTTTACCGTCGCGTCACAAATTAAACGCAAGTCAAATGATGCGATTACCTGTTGAAAATATTTCCACTAATCACAGCAGCTAACACGCGTTTGACAATTTGGGACATTAATTTTACGGTAAATTTCGTTCCAGAAACTGGTTTTTAGTCCCTTATTAATTTTGTTACAAGACAAAGATTGATTACGCCGAATCTCTTCATTATTTCAGACTTGTTATAATCCCGAACTAAATTCTTAATTGTTTCTCTTAGACCTTGTTTTAACTAGATAATATATTTTGAAGAATTGACATGACAAAATTGTTCATTGTTATACTTATAATTACAAAGTCATATAATAAATAAATAAATAAATAAATAAATATTGCTGGACAATCCACACAGCATCATCTAGCCCCAAGGTAAGCAGAGCTTGTGTTATGGGTACTAGATGACTGATATACTTAATACAATACATTACATATATAGATATTTTTATTATACATAGGAAATACCCAGAACACCCGGAACAAATATTTGTAGATCGTACAAACATTTGTCCCAGGGCGGGAATCGAACCCGCAACCTCTTGCGTCGCAGGCGGACCTTCGCCCGCCGTACCTACTCTATGAATAATAGGATAAACTGACTTGATATGATTACGTACGAGATAGAATAATAACGAAAGAAATTCAAGGTGATAATAATTATACGATAGTGAATCATGATAATGTAATCAATGGTGTTATAATAACTACAACTTTTTGCTTAGCATCACACCTGAAATCGGTGAAGAAGGTGCACTTAGTTAGGTCTTCTATCATTTTTATATTTTTCTCGCAGTTTTACAAAATTCATTTCAGTTAAATTTCATTCGATGTAATAGCGGGCGAGCTTTTGCCTCTAACTTAACTCTAATAGGGTACTCCAGTGTCAAACTCACACATTCCAAATGTAAAAACCCATATCGCTTTGATGGACCCGGGAATGGAACCCAGGACACCATGGTCAGCAGTAGCGGTTGCGACCACTAGACCGACGGGTAAACTAAATTTCAGCCTTGTTTAGTGAGCGTCACACCTACCAGTCCTTTCAATGAGGCTGAGCAGTATCACTAAATAAAAGTACTTTTACATACCAGACTTCGATTGATTTAGGCAGTTAGACCAGTTTGTCCAGTGTATATTGTATAGCTATACCTACTCTATGAATAATAGGATAAACTGACTTGATATGATTACGTACGAGATAGAATTATGAACAATACTATCGCGCAGTAGGTACCGAGTAATAAAACCATTTCCGCTAATCCCATGAAGGTAAACAAGCGTAAAGATAAGTAAATCAATTACTGTTCCCACCATTATAACCGTATCTCACGAATGTAAACCCTCGAGATCGGTGTAAGTTTCCAAACCTGTGATTAATAGCCCTCAAGACGGGATAATCCGCCATTGTATACCTTTACAAAGCCAACCGTATCGCTTTACAAACTACAGCAAAATGTTCACCGGATTTATTACAAATTCTTTACATTCACGCATGTTTAGATAATTAAAAGTGGATCCCGGTAACGGCAATTTGATGAATAGATTTGAGTTTGTGAGTGGGTACGTAATCCAGCTTTGTGTCCGAACATTAATAAAAACGACCTCAATTACTTATCTTTTATCCTCTGCTCCACTCAATTTGATGACTTTCCATTACTGGAATCGTAATCCTTCAGCAATCCTCGTGCGAGTTCAAATAGACAAAAGATAATATGAATTTGAGAGATTGAAATAGTAATATGATGATTATGTGTCTGGATTTGTGCCCGGTTGTTGGCAATAGGCTCGCCCCTTATTACCCCATGGGACTTAAACAAAACTAGCAGAATGTTGGTGTTACTAAAGGTGCACCTCTGCTCGACCCTTTAGGAAATACAGGCATGATGTTATATTTTATGTTATGTTAATACTAAACTCGAATAATTCCGTTTGTATGATAAGGTAATGGACTCAGTGGGTACCGTATTTGGGATGTGTTATCAAATCGACCCAAAAGTTCGCCTGGGTCTGCCCCGTCTGATAATACCTACTTGGAGGGACCGTTTTCCATCAGACCGGATTTCGGGAATAAAATTAGCATACAAACGTGTTATATACGGTAATGTACTGAACCGTTTTGGAACTATATCAACTTTGCATGACTTTTATTTGTACGTTACAGTTTTTTGTGTATTAAACATTATTTAATTCAAATCATATGAATCGATTATATAATCTACATACGTCACATATTCACTAAAACAGTTGTGTTATTGAGAAAGCATATATCAATTCTCGGGCAAATTAAACGCTTATGTTACCCCGAAGGGTGAGGCAGAGGTGTTCCTATAGTGTTCCATGTTTCGCCTGTTATGTTTAAGTCCTGTATAATACGAGGCAAGCAATAAACCGGGCACAAATCTAGTCCTCAGGATGCTACTGAGAAATTCCAAATAAGAAAACTCATGACACTTTTACCGATTCGGGCATCGAATCCAGGTTTTCATGTTCAACAGTAGCACTTGAGACCAATAGACTAATGAGGCAGATAGGTTTGTTTATTGTTCTTCAGATTATTCATTTAATATTTTAAGCAAACAAATGTACAGAGGCGGACTTAATCCCACAGGCATTTTTTACCAGTCAACCTTTGGGTGGTGCAGAGACAAACATTGGCCGGGGGTAGTTATGTTTGCTTATTTTTTGTAGGTAGTTGATATTGTGACGACCGATGTGGCGCGGCGGGCGATGGTCCGCCTGCGACGCAGAAGGTTGCGGGTTCGATTCCCGCCTTGGGACAAATGTTTGTACGATCTACAAAGATTTGTTCTTTGTGTTCTGGGTATTTGCTATGTATAATAAAACATATCTATATATGTAATGTATTGTATTAAGTATATCAGTCATCTAGTGCCCATAACACAAGCTCTGCTTAGCTTGGGGCTAGATGATGCTGTGTGGATTGTCCAGCATTATTTATTTATTTATTTATTGTGAAAATCATGAACATTGCCCGTTACTACACTATAGTATTACGAGTATAGTACTATGTATATATATATACAAGAACAATCTCAGCCACACCCCGGTAAAACTTACGAAACACACACAAACTATACTCAATACAATAAAGTTGGCCGGGCATTTTACCAGCAAATATTCTCAAAGTGCGTGCAAGTGTGGGCGAGTGTGGCCAATTTACTTACATTTTTGTGTGGTCGCCAT
This sequence comes from Phlogophora meticulosa, assembly GCA_905147745.2. NCBI lineage: Eukaryota > Metazoa > Arthropoda > Insecta > Lepidoptera > Noctuidae > Phlogophora > Phlogophora meticulosa. The sequence goes on along the minus strand of LR990526.1, from coordinate 6,627,698 downwards.
ATGTTGCGAGTCGGCCGCCGCTCTTAATTGCCACTGTCGGAACCCTTCTGTGGATTGTAGATTGCGATGCGGTGAAATAATTCACAGAGGAACTTCTGTGTGAATTAGTTCTGCCTATGCGCTGTGGTATTGACTTGGCGCGGACGAGTGTACCCTTGAGGCGTGGGAAATATAACTTAGTTGCGCTTTGCTATTTGTAGTTGGTGCGTCATTTTTAAAGCTTGGATAGTTTTTTCGTGTGACAGTCTTTGTAGAAAAATAGGATTTAGAACTATTTTGAAAGCTGTATTGGTTAAACTGAGGACTAAGGGGTCATAATGGATAGATAGTATATTCTCATGTCAGAAGTACTTTGATAGGGGACTCTTCATCATTATCTGCCCAGCCTTTTCCAAAATGTTGGGGTCGGCTTCCAGACTAACAGGATGCAGCTGAATACCAGTATTTTCCATGGGGCGACTGCCTATCTGACCTCCACAACCCAGTAACTGCGCAATGCCCCTTGGCTGGTTGTCAGACTGTCGGGAGATATGTCACTTTCATGACTGGCATGACTGACATGGACTCAAAAAATCAGCATTGACATTCCACGTGGCAATGCTGCCAGCCTTCTGGTCAGTTTTCCCGTTGACAGTGATGCGGATGAATTGTTCGATGCCCTGTGATTCTCTATTTAATTTTTTGCTTTACTTTGTTTTGTTCGATGTTTGCTAACGTCAAGTTCATCTATATGTTCTTCTATAGTAATATGTAGAAACTGTTTCTATACTTATTCTAATTGGTTTTCAACCGATTTAATTAAGGTAAAATAAATAAATCTGTATATATGTATAAAACAGATTCGGGTTAGTTACACAATTTATAACTCAAGAACGGGTGGACAGATTTAAATGATCTTTGATTTGTTGGATTTGTCTCTGCCGTGAACTTTTAAAACATCAGAAAAATTCACGAATATTTTTTTGCGAAGAGCAGGTGAACCCGCGGGTAAATCCTACTAATATAAAACCAAAAAGGCACACAGTTCCTGGAACTAAATTATCGAAGCTTCGAAGCTCGAATTTGACGCAAGTGAAGTGAGGCCATTGGCTGTTGATAATTCATTCAACCAATCACATCAGCAGTTAACGCTCGCTTGACAATTTTTGTAATTAATTTTGCGTTCACTTTCGTTCCAGAAATTTGGACGTTTGTAAATCAAACACGGTTTAACTTCTGACGTAATTTTGATATTTTTTTTACACACTTGAGTTAGGACATACATACACGTACGCCTTTTTCCTATGGGAGCAGACAGAAACTACAGAACGCCACCTGCTACGATCCTTAAATACTCCTTTTGCTTCGTTTACGTTCATACTCGTACATCTAGTCATACACGCACGCCGTTTGCGAGGATAGAATATAGGATACTTTTTATCCCGGTACAACGTTTTTGCGGGATATTTTTTACTTTTACACCGGCGAAAATGCTGACAAAAGCTGGTATCTCAGTAAACTTTATTCCGTTACACCTACAGTGGAGTTTCTGCACACATGCGCATGTGCAAAAGCTTCTATATGTCGAATAGCTTTACTTTCGCAACAATCTAGGTCAGTGTTTATTAACCTTTTTCATGATGCAGCCCCCTTCGAATGGAAATAAAGTTAAAACCATCGATTCTTTACGCTGTTTTTAACTTGTACCTTTCAGTTTTTATATCACGAACATCATTAACACTTATTTTCATAATTAGGTACGCCACCTCGGGAAAGTGATACAACAATAATTAGCCCACTACTCCCCTGTTCCTCGACACATCAATGACACATGTGGCTCATAGGTTTTTGATAATTTATGCTACTGAATATTCTAACTTTAAATTAACTTGTCTTTAACACGTTGAACGCCAAATGACCGACAAACAATACATTTTATATTGTGTCTCGTTGTTTGGCAGTTAAGGTGTTAATTAATACAACATTTTCAACCTAAGTTTAATTTTTTACTTAACCTTAAATCCTCTGTAGAAGGTTGTAGTTGTTTAAAAATGAGACCGCTATAAATAAAAAATAATACGATGAAAATCTCTGATCTTGGTAATGTAGCCTAGTTGGTAGTGCTAGCTTGACGAATTAAAAGTTACCGAGCAATTTCACGGCGTAACTAACTTGCACAATATCTCCTCAGACACCGTAACTACCGATCACTCCCGGATTATGATAGTTTAATTATGACTTGGTAGATCCTAACGATAGTAACAGCATCGCTGTGAATAACCCTGTGTAGATCAAACTTACCTTATCCGCTTACAAGCATTAATGTAAGCGGATTACTTACTAATTGATCCCATCGGTTGAGTCGGACATTGACTGCTTTGATCCCAGATTAATTGCGGTTTCATAGGTATAATTGCGTTATATATTGATAGTAACTTCAGCCTTGTTGTTAATGTTTAAAGAAGACGAGATAAATGTCCAATGTTTAGTGCTGTATCTTTCAATACCTAAAAGCATATATTTGTTCTGTATTTTGTTCTATTTATAATTCCCCATCTTCAGCATTACGCTACGCCGATACAATCTTAATTTATATTTACCTTCTAAAAAAGCTGCTGTTCCATACATTTTGTCCATGTATGTTAACACATATATATGTTTAAGTATCAGATACAAACAACAGTATTTTTCATGTGTTTTGTTATAAATAGTGCAGGGCTCCTCCTAGGGATACGATCCCAATTTGTTCCATTTTTTACAATCAGCCTTTTACAAGGGTACAGTCATATCTTGTTAGACTTGATCGCTATCTTTTGCAAATAAGACAGTCTTAGGGAGAATTTTCGTGGTAATATTATTATTTTTTTTGTAGAAAAAAAAAACTTATACATTTTTGTGTGGATAGTCTTTTTTTTTAATCCGCGGCTCGCTACTGCTTTACGTAAATATTTACTAATATTTTCGAAGGGCGCGCCATTTTTAATAAGAATATAGTGTTTCTTGTGTACAATCTGTGACATAAGTAAATAGATTCTATAAGTACTAGGGTCGTTACTGTTTATATAGGTTTTAAGTTTCAAATGTAAATTGAGATTTACCTTTGATAACTTTGACTGATTTGATCAGTCCGTGGATAGGTGACCGTTCGTAACATATCGAGACACCTTCGTGTTTCGGAAGGCACGACAAGCCGTTGGTCACGACTGTCATTAAAAAATCTTTGACGATCGTTACGGGTAGTCAGAAGCCCGAAAGTCTGTCAATCAGTCTTACCAAGAGGTATCGTGTCGCCCAGTAACTGGGTTATTGTGGTCAAATTGGCAGTCACTTCAAGTAAAAAACCTGGTATTCATCTGCATCCGTTTAGACTAGAAGCCGACTCCAACATCGTTGCGATGAAGCTAGGCAGATGATGATGAACTTTGAATAAACCATTTCCATAAAAATATTCTAAGTTTACATTCTTCGAGTCAGTTCCAAGCCCCTGTTTAAAAAGAAATGGTTTTCATAAAAAATAATTAATTTGTAAAGGAAAACAATAAAAAAGGGCATTTATTTAATGTGTCACATTATCTTTTTATTGAAAATTTCGGGAAAATATGTAGAATAAAGAAAAACATCGTAATATAAATAGACAATATTATTGTATAAATTTTTGTATACATATTAATATGTATAACCGAATTAACTATATTATTACACTGACTAGATATTTTTCACTAAATAATTTGGCAGTTTCGTTTCTCAACTTCCTGAATCTTGTGAGCAACCTGGGGACAAACAACAGACATTGTTAATTAGTAAGTTGACTATTAATTAAAATAAGGCATTATTCTAGAATAAATAATAATATTAAATAATTAGCAAATAAGGCAGTTTTGACAAATATTTGTTTTAAAACACTGCCTTCTCATCATTAATGAGTTTCTGTATGCGCCTATGAATATTCTAGAAAACAAAAACACAAAATCACGTTTAGATAAAAGAAGGAATTGATACAATATTCAAGTTGTTTTTACGCAGAATAACGTTTAAAAAAAAAGTTTCCCGCGATAAGAGGAATTTCTAGAGGGATCTAATAATTCCTCCCAACGCGTGTCAGTTTACAAACATTTGAACTCACATACAGACACAAACAGTCATGCCCGACAGTTGTTTCGGGCCTGACCAGTACACCATACAAATATTTGTTTCCGTGCGGGAATCGATCCCGCGGCACGCAGCGCAGCAGCCAATTATTCAGTTGCTGCGCCAACCATGCCTGTGTCATAATCTTAATATATATAAATCTCCTGTCACGATGTTTGTCCGCGATGGACTCCTAAACTACTGAACCGATTTTAACAAAATTTGGTTTACTGTGTGTGTTGTGGTCAAACATAAAAGATAGGATAGTTTTTATTTCGAATATTGACCTTAGTATTTTTTTATTGCAAATTAAATATTTTTCTATAATTAGTTCCAAATATTTGTAACAGATGGCAGTGTAACTTAACTTTTGCGGCGGTACGAAGTTCGCCGAGACAGCTAGTTATACTATATATGTTTAATTTGGTACTTCTCCTCACCGTGGTCCGGGCAATAATGTCGTCGGCGTCTCCGCCGCCGTTGAGCGTCGCATGCGTCCACACACGTTTCTTCTAAATTATGGAAAAACTTATTTATTTATTCAAACATACACACAATTATGACACCACTTTCCGGATCCGAAGAAAATATTTTTACAGAATACAGTAGGTAGAATATAACCAACATACTATGGGACCGACATCGACACCGTAATATAAAAAAAGGCTGTTCCATACAATTTGATCATGTTTCTCAGTGTAGATTTGTACGGAACGCTTAGTCAGTTGTTAAAGTACTGTAATTAAATAAATAAATAATGCTGGACAATCCACACAGCATCATCTAGCCCCAAGCTAAGCAGAGTTTGTGTTATGGGTACTAGATGACTGATATACTTAATACAATATATGACATAGATGGATATTTTTTATTATACATAGCAAATACCCAGAACACCTGAAATAAATATTTGTAGATCGTACAAACATTTGTCCCAGGGCGGGAATCGAACCCGCAACCTCCTGCGTCGCAGGCGGACCTTCGCCCACTGCGCCACATAGGTCGTCAAAAAATTGTATTTCAGTTCTGTAAAAGTTTGTCCAGGCAAGTAGCTCTTGTTCAAAGACAGCTCTTACCATCGCAGCAGGCGGGGTTAAGCGGCGGCGCGGCGTCGTCGTCATGCCTGGCGAGCGCGCGCAGCTGCAGCGTGTAGGCGCGCGCGCCCCCGCCCGCCACCGCGCCTGCGCCCCCCGCGAACGTCGCGTACGGACTTATCTCGTACACATCTGTTGTCAAAGGTATGTTACCAATGTCAATCTCTGTTGTATTAGTTAAGGCACGCCTGCATAGCATCCCACGGCTAAGCCACGCACGAATGTATGGCTGGAAAACAAATGATATATTCTGCACAGAAGTGGACCCAGTGCACACCCACACTTGCTAGCAGACCAAAAACTTGAAAGAATTACGAAAGCCACATTTAGACATTTTTAGAAAGACACGTTTCTTCTTTAACGTTGCCTTAATGCATGTCCACACAGAACAAAATTATTGTTTCTAAATACGCGATGTCGTGATTTCATGGACAAACTTTGTATTGCTACAATACCCAGACCACACCTTACCTTAATTCTATCAAATATATAATTGAGTTAAGCTTCTGTCAGTACAAAATTAAACCTTTATATGTAATTATGAACAACATAATAGAAATAACTACGTCATTGTTACGATCGGCTAAGCTTGCTACGATTTGCTACAACTTGCTACACTTAGCTACGCAAGCTACGAGCTTGTAGTCGAATTTTCGGTAATTTTTATTTCGGCTAGTGCAAAAAGGTTATATTTTATAGGTAGGCAGGTAAGAAAAAAAAATTGTGACATCGAATCTCATACTTTCACAAGAAATATTTAGTTTTGGTTGCATTATTTCAGATCACAAGTTAAAAAATGTATCTTTGTACTTTATAGAGTTGATCAATATATTAGAGCTCTTTTCTCTAAGCTTTAAGGGATCTTTTAAGAAATTGGAACCGGAGTATTAAATATTAAATCCCCAAGAGTAAGTGTCCTGAAAGCCTGTAAAAGGTTTTCGACGCATAAAAATTCTTAGCAGCTTTTATTCTAAAGGTTTTAAAGAAAATTGATAATGAAGAGTATTATAAAGAGCTATGTCAAACTATTTGATCTTCTATAAAGAGCTTTAAAGTTTAAAGTAATTTTGGTATATTTATATAATTGTACAAATCTATGTCTTATCAATAAACTTGGAGTGAAGTTATGCTAAACTACCCCGAAAAATGTATGTTCAATCGACGTTACGTGAGGGGCAATTCCTGTATTATTAAGGTTCTGTCAAAAGTATGTCTAATTTACCTACATTTTTGACAAGGTTTTCACATTGATTGTCACTGAGATGAGACGGCGTATTGAATTTGAGCGTATTTAATTACGGGAACTGTTCTTGTGTAACTTGATTCCGGCTTTATTTATAAGAGTGTAATAGTTCCTTTGTAATATAAATAATCTAGGAAACGTAGAAATAAAATACTATTTAAAGTCTCTTTCTAAAGTAAAAATGTAACCTTAAATATTGAATGTAAGGCAGAAGGTGAGCGGACAAGCTCGGGGCGACGATTTTATTTTCATTCGATTTACCATCAGATTGTTCCGTACCGGAAAACCTCACAAATGGATCAGTTTCGAAGCGCACGTGTAACATAAACAATAATATGGAACAAAATAAAACTACTTACTGCTTCCGAAACAGATTTCTAGGTAAACAGATAAGGCTGATGCGATTGTATCTAACAAAAGGAATGTATGAGAACATGGTTTAATAAAAAACTTCATGTTAGTAAAGTGAGGATGATTTCAAATAGGTACTATTGAGTATCGAATTAACAGGACCCTAATTGCGAAACATGTTTAATTAGGATCGCTCTTGTGTTAATTAAAATTGGTTTCTGTGACCAGTACATCAATATCCAATAGTCCGTATTAGTTGGAAATTCATCTTGTCTACAGGAGGTCATTGCGTTGCGTAGACACATGAAATGACAGAACTGTCAATACTGACAGAAAAAGCCAATAATGTCAATTAATTTTTAAATGACAAATCGCTCTAAAAAATGAATCTATTCTATTTATTTTGATTCGCATGACTATTTACCTATTTTTTAATTTAATATTAATGTCACTTGTTTACATTATTATTCATTGCATTATTTATCTTCACTAATTGAAATCTTATTGTTTTTTAGATCAAATTGGTACACCAGCCATGGTCAAATATGTTCAGGCAAAGAATACTTTGTAACACCTGTAATAAGCATCATACCATGTACATTATCTACACAGGTCTTTGCAAATAAATGAATGTTGAATCTTTAATGAATGTGCAAAATGAAATGATGGGTTTCGTAACGAAGATGTAACCCAATTACACCCTTATTGAGAAACGCGGAAAAAGGAAGCCAATCCATTAAAAATGTATGATTTTTCTGAAGCTGATACTGGCTGTATTTTACACCGTGTTCTTTTTTATTAAGTCATAATGGCGGGGAAAATGACATCAGTTGAATACGTGCTAGTACCAATGAGAATTTTTCAATTCATTCATTTATTTAATAGGCTTATCTTAGACATCGGTGAAGGAAAACAACATGACGAAACCAGGACTTATAATTAATATAAGTCTAAAATCGCCTACCCGTCTTGTGCAAGCATGGGTGAATAATTGTCCTGCGTTCTCTGTACGAGAAGAGGCATTTGCCCTGCATTGGGACAATAGGGATGTGTCCTAGGTAAAATATATTAAGTCTATTTAGTCCGTCAGTAAGGTTACCAAAAATAATGGACACGTATTTTTTGTTTACTATAATCAATAAAAAGTGACAATGATATAGCACATCAAAGTTCATGAGAAGGGTCTTGTGATGACACTGTTACGTTAAAAGTATAGCACGATGTGACGTCACGCGCAATTTCAACGCACTATATCGTTCATTTTTGGTTTCCGTGACAAAAGAAAAAACACGTGTCAAGTATTTTTGAGTATTCCAACTTTCGGACCAATCAGAATTTTGAAGGACACTACCCTATTGGCTGGTATTATTTGGGTTTTGAGTATTAGGCAGCACATAGTTTGTCGTTGTTGTTGTTCTTTATAGTTCGATTAAAAAAGATGTTTACCTGGCGGGTCTGGTGGTAGTTTCGCTGGCTGATGTTGTGGCGCCCTGTATGTCCCGCAAGAGGGCTTCTCAGCGCTCGTCGATACACGAGCAACGGCTCCATCAGTCCTGGTTGAGGAAACCACAATGTACCAATTACCTATGTCATTCACCTTGTAAACATGGCGAACATGAAAACATGAAAAAAAACAAGAAAATTGTAACATGGGTGTATTGTTCTTTAGATGGTGCTGTGGACACTTAGAAGTGGCATTTTGAAACGCAACTCCTCACAGAGATTACCCTGTTCATGGCGGATTCGTAATATTGAGTACCTACTGTGTCAAATAAATCAATGGGCATCATAATTATGACGACCCTGTGTTTATGAGCTCGCCTTCCAAGCTCGACGTTGTGGATTGAAATCCAGGCAAGTACCAATGTGAAGTTCTAAATTTAAATCAGACACTGGAGGTGAACCATTTTTCGATCTTTATGCCGTTAGTAATAAGGTTGAAAAATGGTTCCCCTCAAGTGCCCCTTTTTTTTTGGAATGTGCATCTCGCAGTTTATCCTTCAGGGATATTTACTGCTCAACCGAACTTTCCTGTGGGGGACTTAATTAAAATTAAGGCCTCCAGCCAGGCATCCTCAAGTGCCCCCTATGGTACCTAGTTTATATTGGATATCACTGACGTCGGTGAAGAAAAACATCTTTATAATGAATATAAGTCTAAAATCGACAATCCGCCTCAAGCAATGCTTATGCCTTCTCATAATGTGAGTCAGCCTTTGTCCTGCAGCAGGATAATAATAAAATGGAATCATTATTATGTTTATGACGACAATATTAGCATTTTAAAGCAAAAATTGTACAGACAAATCACCTCCCTCAGTGATTTAATAAATATGCGTAGCTAAATTAAATAAATTGTAATTGTAAATTAATGCTTACAAAAGATGTGATTGGTTTTGTAAAGAAACATTTATTTTTCTGTTTTATTCTGTTTCTTTTCCCACCCGCTTCACCCGGGTGCAAACATTTATTGTATTGAGTTTTGCACACAAAAATACCATATTTTCCGACTTTCCGATGGATTTTCCAAAAAAACGTTTTCTTTTAGTCTTACTAAAGTGACGATCAGTCATACACGAGGCAATTGTTTTTTATTTAGATACTGTCATATCCCCAATTTATGTACACAGTAATTTACGGCATTAATATGCACAAAATGACTGGGCTAAATGAGGATAGTCTCATTAAGAGCACAAAATATTCCAACTCATTTTAGCAATACATACTTCATATTTCAGTTTTCATTATCGAAATGGATATCTATGATGCATTTCCAAAGTATAGGCGACATTGAACAATGGTTATCTAGGTCACGTTTAGTTCCAATTCAAGCGTTTATGAATATAGCCAGTGAATATTCATACAATGTAAAGGCTGAATTTATTACAAGTCGATCGTAAAACACGTTTACAACCGTGCCTGTTGACTTACTAACTACTGCGGATTACTTTATGGCTCGTATATTCCAGTGTTGCCATTGTTTTGTTAAGTTTTGATAATTACTGTGCAGTTTGTGTGCAACAAGGAGGACCATTAACTCCTGCGCTCGTAGCAAACTCCTTTTTCCTTTACTTACATGTAAAATGTTTTATGTTTTCAGAGTTAACGGAGGGTTATGGTAAAATACGTTGTTTATTACAATACAAAACCTAGATTTTCTTTGGTTATGTAATAAGCTCGTAATTTAAGCTATCTTTTTAAAATATAACACTACAAAGGAGGTTTACGAATCGGTCATAATCAGAAGCCTATTGATAAACTTGACTCGATGGGCAGTGATCCAAAAAAGTCGTAAAACATTATAGTGAACAGTTTTCTTCACAAGGAGAAGACAAGCATACCTACCAAGGTTTTTGACGATGTTTGCTTTTTGTACATTGTCAAAACATTTTCTTTTTAATGGGTGCACGCACATACATACATATATAAAGTCACGTCTTTTTCCCATGGGGGTAGGCAGAAACTACAGAACGCCACGTGCTACAATCTTAACATCTTCCTTTCGCTTCGTTTACGTTCATACATCTGGTCATACAAGCACGCCGGTTGCGAGTACTACGCACCTGACCTTTTTAAAGAACAACACCAATAAGGTCAGTGTATATCCTTCTAGGGCGTCCCTTACAAGCACTTCCGCTTACATTTAACCTCTCAACGTGTCCAAACCATATTATCTTTAATTTGGGTGCACATATTAAAGGATAGTACCTGGATGACCGAGCTTTGCTCGGATAAAACAACGTTTTCTAAATATGAAACCTAGCTTGATCGATTTATCGCCCCCAAAACCCTCTTCATACTAAATTTCATGAAAATCGTTGGAGTCGTTTCCGAGATTCAGATTATATATGTACATATATACAAGAATTGCTCGTTTAAAGGTATTAGATACTTCACTACAATAGTCCAGCCAGCGAATGTAACATCGTACACAGGTTCCAGACGATGTTTTCGCACTCTGGTTGCATAACTTTACCTCATTTATCGCTCACATACCAAACGTACGTGAAACCGAAGCCGCGTTCATAATTTCCACGTAAAACCTGACGTTGAACGAATCACGCGCGTCAAAGGAACGTTCAAACGTCATGTCACACGTCGACTCTTAAGACTGGGACTGAAAAGGGTCGATGGAGCGACACCGCTTATGTCAGCACTTTGTCACGCACAGATCGCAAACGTTAACGATCTACCTTTATTTTTACTAATAATATTTTTTTCGAGCTCAGCTTAATGATTTCACTGTGATTGTGATATTTTTTGTCGCGTTAGATGTCTGTCTGGTGATTATAGAGTAAAAAAGTATAAATTGTGTTAGGTGTAGTTTATGGATATGATTAAAATAAAATGGAAACATACGACGACAGTTTAAGGTTGGATTAACCTTAAACTGTCGTCGTATTTTTATTTGCAAGGAGTTATTAATTATTTCTTTTAATCAAATCCTGTAGTGGTCCTTAATTTGAACCACATTACTGATACGACTATACGTATAGACATAAGTTTCTTTACATAAATTACACTACACCACTTGGAGACGAGTTGATATAAAGGTGATGATAGAAAATACAGTAAAACCATGAAACTGAGCTGAATACCGGTCCAAACAATATATACATACATAGGGTGGAAGGGACTCATAAACTGATACCGTGAGGTCAGAACATGATTCTGGACCATGTAATTTATTCGTCGGATATTTTTCTCATTTATAGGTTTCTTTCAGATGTGTTGTATATTTAAAATTAGTATATATAGTAAAAAATCATGTGAAAATCATCATTTCGGTCTAACCCGGTGAGATTTTTAGTTAAAATGTTATTACTATCACCCTCTCATTAAAAATCTCATAGGATTAGGTATAAAGCATGTTTTTTTTACAGTTTGAATTTAATAAATACTTCACAAAAAATCACGTACGCATGTTATCAGTGCATCGATGCCCCTTTCACTCTTTATAAATAACCACATTTGCCGTCCACACGCTAAGAAGAACGTGCGACAAAACTAAAACGATATTTAGTTCAAAGAAAATCAGTCCTACCTTTTCCTCCTCAATAATATGGCTAGTATAGTTAACGCAGCTACTGACAACGCAGCACAAAGCGCTAGTAACAGCGCCAGTTCACCCGCGGTGGCCGGGAACGGCGCGTCCACCTCCTCCGCAAGATGGCCGTCGGCCGCTTGCGTCGCGAATTCGAACACTTCGCGCGTCCAGCCGGCCTCGTTGGACGCGCGCGCTGCTAATCGGTAGCGAGAGCCCGGCGACAGACCTAGGGATTAGAATTATCGTGATTGTGATCCTACCATGGGTATTTTAATTCTTGAATTGATTGATCTTTTAAAAAAGGTTCATATTCTAGAAATTGTATTTGTAACACAAAAGCAGCAAAATAAAAGAATTCTACGTGGTTCTGATAGCTTGCAAAAATAAAACAGATCTAAAGCGATCAAAGTTTTGATTAATATTTTTTACTTTGAACTTAATATGCCAAAATGATGGAATACGTACCTCCCAATATAACTTCTCCGCCAACAGGTACATCCCTTGCTCCTGCTACTCCGGACCCTGCCCACTCTAGTTTCAGGGCAACGGGTCCACATCCACCATCAGTCCATGCACTGGTATCGAACCTTGCATGGGTAGCATTCGCTCTGATCCACCTTGCATCTGGAGGGGCTGTAGGTGGACCTCCGGAGGTTCTAACAGCCAGTTCAGAGCCCGGAGCCCCGCCGGCAGAACCATACGCTCGGTATGCAGAACCGCAGCGCAGTCCTGACAATGTAACCGGCCCGGGAGTGGCCAATTGTAAACGCCATTCACCCTAAAATGGACTTGAAATGTCAGGATAGATACGGCACGTTCTAAGGAATTCCGAATAAAAGTATAAATTGGAAGAGCTCTAAGATGTAAGTAGGGTGGATTTACATAGGCACTTTCAGTTCTTATGATTACTGATACTGAAACTAGACAGAAGTAAACGTAAAAAACTATCCACATACCTCGGGTGAAGCCAGTCTCCAGTGCAAGCTATAAGTCTTAGGGATGGCATGTCCAGGTGCCCTCGGCGCAGGCCTAAGCTCTAGCTCCAGCTCCCTCGACCTAGCTTCCAGCAGGGCCAGCCCTGGCGGCGCCGGCGGTCTCAGTACTATCACCCGCCATGTTGCTGAGTCAGATCCGTGGGGGTTTTCCGCCACGCACGTGTAGTTGTCAGCGTGGGATAACTCTAAACCTGTTACGTAATTTTGGTCTTAGTTGCTTATTTGTTGTAGGTATCTGGTAACCTGAAATCTTCGATTTCAAAATTTCAATTACATTGATTTGTCGGGGGGATGGCTAACATCATCAGCTCCAGTTTTCATGTCTCTCAGTAACATACAAGTCAAGGATTCTGCACCTAAATAGACCTGTATCAGCTGCATCATCTCCATCAAGGAATCCATTTAAATATACCTACCACTTCTGTTCTGGATGCACATTACCTCGTATGAGCAGTGCATCTCCATCAAGGTGGAAGGGTGGCCGCGGATGCAGTGGGGAGCCGGCGCGCAGCCAGCGCTTGGCGGGAGGGGGTGCGCCGCCCACCACGCAGCGCAGTGACAGCGCGCCGCCCGCCGCCCCCAGCGCCACGCCACCGAAAGACGAGATGCGTCCTGGTGCTGGTGGGTATAGACAGGTGAGCATATTCTACATCTATTAATATTCGTATGACACCACGATGCTTATGAGTAAGTAGCGATCCACCCGAACAAAATGGTCGGGTCCTAGGATACTTAATTTTGGGCAAATGAAGGTAATGCAACAGAGCTTCTAAAACAAAAATAATTCCAGAATACGTATGCTGTGGTAGAATTTCTAAACATGCTCTTACAATCCAGAAACATTGATAGCTATGCCGGAAAAAGTTCAGTTAAGTTAAGACTTAGGTAAACCAAGCTTAAACCTCAAAAAATGAATGGTAAATCTGAAGATTATACGGGTTTTGACTTCACTTTATCTTCGCCAATATTAATAAGGGAATGACCGTCATAGAAAACTTTTTTCTTAAATCATATTGTACATTCATTTGGGGGATTCAGGAGGTAACATACGGAAAAAGTTCAAGATTTACTGTTCTGAAAATAAATAAGACCCAATCTTACTTACCCAGGGAACTGGTCTGGCACGCCACGGCTGGTAGTGGCGGTCCCTCCCCGGCGGCGGTGGCGGCGCGGACCCAAGCTTCATACGTGCGGCCCGCGCGGAGGCCACGCATCGTGCGCATACATTCCGTTGTAGTACCCTCGATTTCGGCACACGCGTTCACACGGGTTACATTGGGTTCTTGTGACCTAGGGTAAGTACCAAGATGCAATATATAAGCTACTGAAAAAACGCCAGCGTAGCCCGGGAAATTGCATTTTTCATTTTGTTCAGTATTAGGTATCATTGCCATTTAACGTGGCCAAGCTGCCTTCTGGGCACTTTTCCCGTTGACAGTGATGCGGATGAATTTTTCGATGCCCTGTGACTATTTATTTTATTTTATTTCTTCATTTGTGGGTTGATTGTTTTAAAAAAGTTACAAATGTGTATTTCACAAAGTATTCATATATAATTAAAATACGACTTTAAAGTTAAAAATATGCGATTGAATGACTATTTCACGAAATCGTGACATTTAAGCACAATTCAAATTAAAAGAGTTTTAATGGTGATTTAAATGATTAAATTTTGAGAAATCATGCGTTTCTCAAAACATAACCATTAAAATCACCATGGCCGTAAATAACTTATCCAATAATTTGCAACCTGTACAGCTTCGATGCCTGAAAAGCTTAAAACGGGAGTTCCAAGTGAAATACATAAATATTATCCCATCTACGTAGAATATTCCAGTTTCCAGCACACAGGTTTATAATCCGATATGTGTTCAGAACATCAATGTAGATAGATATTCAATACTGTTATACAGAACCCTTTAGACAGACTGAAAGTCTCGCTATCCCAGCTTTGACCAAACTATAGTTTCATGCAACTAAAACAACACAACGTCGGCGAAGTAAAGCGGTTAGACATGGTTCAATTGAAGTGGTATTTAAGTTTGATTGCTGAACAACTTTGCCTATCCCAGGTAGGGTACTGTTTCAATTATTTATTAACTCACGCTTACAGCGGTTAAACTATGTAATTGCTTTTGTAATAGCTGGAGGATATAGATTTTGGCGGAGAAGGAGTTTAGCATGAATATTATATATAGCCGGGTCCTATGGCTTAACGTGCTTGCCGGGGCACGCCCTTGGTATGTACTGGATGGTCACTCAACCGCGCAGTCATAGTGTAAGCGCTCTATTTCCAAAAGTTGTATGTAGAATATGAAGATAAAAATCTCCTTTGAAATACCTATTTCATGACTATTTTTTGTGTGTCAATTAGTAATCGCTAAGTCGCCTGTGGCTCGAGAACTATTAATGTGTTTTTATTATTTATATTTATACTCCAGCAAAGACTTAGTAATATTACTTAGTAAGTGTTCACTTATCGCTCTGGGCAACCCAAGTTTAGGGCACAGTTAGTTTTCAAAAGAAAACGTAACCAATATAACTAAACGAATGGTATCCTCTATCATCATCATCATCCTCTTGCCCTTATCCCTGTTTATTTGGGTTCGGCGCAGCATGTCTTCTTCTTCCATACATCTCTATTTACCGTCATCTCAGAAGTCACCTCCTTCTTAGCCATATCATCTTCCAAGCAATCCATCCATCATTTCCTAGGTCTCCCTCTACTCTTGTATCCATTCATACTCTTTTTTGTTCTTTTTTTTTCTTTTTGAAAAGAACTTTGCCCCACACTAGGAATTTCTCCTGTGTCGTGGGTGCGTTTACAAACATTTAAAGTCACATGCACGAACAGCCAGACCCGGAAAATTTACCTGTAGGCCATACAAATATTTGTTCCGTGCGGGAATCGAACCCACGATACGTGGCGCAGCAGTCGATCGCTCAGCCACTGCGCCAACCGTGTCGTCATAACTCAAAACTTTCCTGGCAATATGATCCTCATTCCTTTGCATCACGTGTCCATACCATGACAGTCGAGTTCCACACAATTTCTCTGTCACAGGCTTCCTCTTATATACTCATTTCTTATTCTATCCAATGGTATCCTCGACTTACTCCATTTATATCTTGTAATTGAATGTAAACGTATACGAAAGGTGCTACACGGATGCCTCAACAATTTCCTCGCTGCAATGCAATATCCCATTCGCTTTGTCACTCATCCCAGTGAGCTCGTCGTGGCGTATAATCTCATTAACGCTCTGCACTGTGGAGCTTCCTACTATCTATGTAGAATCATCGAACTGTTCCGATACGAGTATGTTAACGGTCAATGGCGGCGGATTGCTATTTGGGACATAACTATTTCAAGTGTTCAAAATGTTAATTTAATTATAGTTTACTTCGTTGAGGAGCTCGTGGCTAAATAAAAAGCCGCACGGGTTGATCGAAGGTTAAGCTACGCTTGCCGAGGTCAGTCTGTGGATGGGTGACCGTTCGTATCATATCGAGACTCCTCCGTGCCTTGGAAAGCACGTTAAGCCGTTGGTCCCGGCTGTCATTTGTAGATCTTTGACAGTCGTTACGGGTAGTCAGAAACCCGAAAGTCTGGCAACCAATCTTACCAAAGGGGTTGGCCAGTAACTGTGTTGTGGAGGTCAGATAGGCAGTCGCTCCATGTTAAATACTGGTACAACATAGTTGGGGTTTTCATTTTTTCATTTTTTCAATTCCCGGGTAAGGAAAAGTCTGGATTTGCGCTCGGTTAATGACAATAGGCTCGCCCCCTGTGACTTAAAGTTAACTGGCGAAATGTGGGTGTGCCTACTATAGGTACACCTCCAACTAACCCTTTGGGGAAACAGGGGTGATGTTGAGTTAATAGTAGCTTATGGAGCTCGTGGCTAAATAAATACAGCCGCTCGGGTTGATCGAAGGTATATCGTGGGGGAAGGCGAAGAGGGTATCGTGTTGCCCAGTAACTGGGTTGTGGAGGTCAGATAGGCAGTCGCTCCATCTAAAACACTGGTATTCAGCTGCATCCGGTTAAAATGGAAGCCGACCCCAACATAGGGAAAAGGCTAGGCGGATGATGGAGTAGCTTATGGAACTGCTCCTTAACCAGGGTTTTAAAATACGAATGTGACCGTACAAACCAAGACGAATACTTATTATATTTCATATTCTACATAATCCAAATTCATAGAATTTTATCAACAACGATAAAACTGTGTAGTAGATAAATACAGGGCCCTAATCCGAATACTGCCGCGGGTATATACATATCCACAGCAGCCTATATATATTTTTACCAGGTGTTCTTAACATTTTTGATACCTATTTACTTACATTCAGTTGAGTTTTTACCGTTCAAAACAGATACTTGGAAAATGTTTTCTGAATAACTTTGTAATTCTCCTACGATATTTAAACGCCGACATACACATATAACTACGTGGAATGTTGGATTTTGTATTTTTTATGAAATTGGTGATACCAAATTGTATGCCGTGTTTATGATTATTTTTCATCTTTGTCAAATTACACGAATTTAGATTTCAATTTATAGTTCATGAAACTGCACGTAACAGGGTTTTGAAAGAATACATAAACTATTGTCAAAACTTTATTCATTAAGGAAAGTTATTTCACGTGTATAAAGTCTGTCATTACTGTACAATTTTTATTTCAAATACGAACTTTGAGATATGAGTGCAAACAAAGTTTATTAGAATATAAACAGAAAAGCTACGAGATGATGGTAATAAGAATTTCCTAAGCACATCAGCTGTATTCAAAAATGAAAAATCGTTGTCAGCTTACGAAATGGTGAAGATTGGATCGGAACAAAGTAATATGCGGAGACTCATAAGAGACTTGAAAAGTGAATTGGTCGTAGTGTCTACGTAGATATACTGAAATACTTTTAACCTCTCGTGTTGAGGCGAGTCGAGCTTGAGTCAAATCGATTAAGATTCGGAATAGTGTCAGTTTCAATCTAATTCGAACCAGCTACATGAACGTTAATTCGAGACACATTCGATTCATCGATTCAGAACTCGTAGGTATGTTGGTAGTAATCCCGCTGGATCCAGTCAAATAGTGGCGCTGCACTCAAATGGTTTTGTAAATAATAATTTACTTTGGATACATGCTTTATGTACCCATACGAAGTGTTAAAATTCTTGCGATTGTACCTACGTCAGTGTTGGATCACGACTCGTCGGAGATTTCAAAGCGAGGAAGGATAAATAGAGCAGCCACTTCTTAACTACTCAACCATCTTAAAGCTTCGAAAAATTAAATCGGACAAATCAAATTAAACTGTAAACAAATACAAATAGAGTGTGAATCAGTTTGGGGCGCGTACCCACGTCGGTGCTTGACCGGAGCGAATGGAATGTACGTTCTCGTAACTTGCAACAGGACTTACCCTGACAGATCCTTGACGTATAGCGTGTAATGCGTCAGTTTCCCATTCGGCTCGGGCGGGGGCAGCCACGAGGCCCTTAGCGAGCGCTCACCCAGGGCTATCAGTTTCATGCCGCCCGGAGCGCTGGGCACTGATAGGAACAATGCAATATTAATGACCGGGTAACAAATGCGATTCTGGTTTCGGAAAGGTTAGATGAACGAAAAGAACAATAGTTGATAGGAACTGCTCCATGTACGCCAAACTCATTGAATGTTGTCTTGTCAATTCCTCAAATTCAGAAAGGTACTTTTAACTTATCCTACAACTAACTTACGCTTTGGCTTTAATTTGTAAGCCAATTGCGGCAAAACATGTTGAACTGCACACTTATTGGTTTATCTACCCACGTATGCATCCCCCCATGTAGTAAAGTAAAGTACCAGCCTATTACTGTCCCACAGCAGGCCAATGACCTCTTCTCATACAGATAAGGTACGAGCATTAATCACCACGCTTGCTCAAGACGGGTTGGCGATTTCAGACTTATATTAATTATATAAGTCCAGGTTTCCTCACGATGTTTTCCTTCACCGATGTCAGTGATGTCCAAGATAAACTTAGAAAGTACATATGAATTGAAAAAGTCACATTGGTACTTGCCCAGGTTTGAACCCACAACCTCGTGCACAAGAGGCGAGGCGTAAACCACTGGGTCATCATGACATTTTTGTAGTATGTTACACATAAAAAAAAACTTTATCTTAATCTGTGTCTAAACTGCATTGAAGTTTAATTAATCTGTGGTAGGTATATCAATAGGTATTTGAAGCCTTGTCTTACCGTCTTCATCAGTCCTACAGACTTGAGGGGCCGCCAGAGGTCCGTCGCCCGCGGCGTTGTGCGCCCGCACTCGTATTTCGTATTCCGCGTATGGTGTCAGACGCGATACTGTTGCGTCCTCACCCTAATTGAAGATCAAATAAAAACATTCCTAAAGATGAAATTACATACTCTATAAAAGTATAACTATTTATCTTAAATTATATATTGATTGTTTAACATTTACAAAATAATTCATCGTAAAATATATTCTTTTGGCTTTGATAACAATAACATCATCTAAATGTACAAGTAAACATTTATTATTCATGACAGAAGTTACGATAAACATTTGTTTATGGGTAGACAGTATTGACGGTTGTCCTTGGCCCGTAATTCCTATTTCACAATAATGAGGATAAAAAATCAATCGTACCAGTATCCTTAGATACGCGTCTTGTGTGGGCAGCATAGGGTCGGCGTCACGCCGCGTGTACTGTAATGTGTAGTGGGTTATGAGCCCTCCTCTGTTGTCTATGCCCGGTGGTCGCCATGACACCCGGAGTGATGTGGACCCGCTAGATATACAGGCTACTCCTTCTGGACTGCCCGTTGGTGCTGTTTAAAAAACATTATTTTATTAACTTTTTTATTCGAGTGTGTATTATTGTAGTGTGAGTGAACACACCGTGACCAGTGTACTATGAAAAATGCGCATATTTTGTTTACCTGAATTTTGCTTCTACGACAATAAGAACAAAATTTAAAAATAAGAACAACATTTTGTTTTGTTAGTAGCTGTGGGCTTTTTTCTTAAAGTTGTATTTTCCCAACTGTTATTGATCTGGCGTCGGTGATTTAGCTCTTTAGTTTACACGTGGCGACTTAATTGGTAAGGGAGGAAACAAATAGGTTAATATAAATTTAGATTTCGTAATGAGGTCTCTTTAAGTATAAACTTCTCGAAGGTCTGTTTATTTATCTCCTAAATAATTATTGTATGAATTGTAAGCTCAGGAGTTAATAATTAAAACAGCTTTTTCATCTCTTCCGAACGGTTGCAAAGCAATTCCTTAATAACAATCTTCTAAGATTAATTACTGGGAAGGTTGTTGAGCGCACATGTGACTTATTAAGAGCATTAATTAAGTCTTTTCAAGTTAATACTGTTAAATTTTGAAGAAGGAAAACACATTTGTATTTATAGGATGAATCACACTGAAGTTTATAACATCATCCAAAAAATATCACCGTTTTATACGAGAAAGATTTGAATCAGCCACCGATAAAAAGTTGTGCGGAATTCTCGTATAACTGAAAAGAATGTGCCACCGTAAACCTTTCTGATCGATTGCAACAGATGGACCATCGGACAGACGGACAATTGAAACTATATTTCTTTTTGCCTCCCAGTTATAGCGCTAACTTTAAAAAAGAATTGGAATTTCTATTTTTTGCATGAAGAAATAAAACTGAAACAACCGCAGAATACAAGAGTGCCATCAATTTGTACTGAATCGTTTGACCTAGATCGAGAAGGCCACAGTCCAATTAAGCCATTTTGCATTTTGATGGGAAAATTTACGATCGTCGCTTCACGTCGATAGCGGCGCTCAGTTATTTACAACTACGACAAAACTTGCCTTGTCGAAGTTTCAACTCTGATACACTTCTGCTTCTGCGGCTGGCTGTTCGAAACATTAAAGAAATCGATCTCTTTCATTTTCCAAGTTTCACGATTTTAAACCGCTTTCAAAGTGATTATCATGAACAGGAATAATCTTTGGGAAGTTTGTGGGTTTGTTCATTATGTTTCTTTGCATAATTTTGTTCTGACAAATTGAGCGAATAATTCAGCTTGTCTGCATGAAGTAATAATTATTTTTGTCTGATGGATCGTTGACTACTGGCTTTTGTTTTGCATGAAAATAAGCCTAGTTTTAAGTAACGTCTTTTGGAGAATGCGTGTAAGTAATGAAAGAGAAACTCACGTGATTCAAGCGTGTGTCGATAGTGCGGTGGTGACAGTGGTCCAGTGCCAGCTGCATTGTATGCCCTGACAGTTATGCCATATCGTGTAGCTGCTTTCAGTCCTCTCAGCGTAGTACTGGTAGCATCAGCACTGGCCCCGCTCTCAGAACCGGGACTGTCACTCAGTGTTCCCTTGCCTTCTTCGGATACCTCCCACCAACGAATGGTGTAACCAAGTAAGGTGCCGTGCCACGTTTCTCGTGGTGGCGGCTAAAATACAGTAGATATATTCAAGAGGGTTTAGTGGTAGATGCAAAAACATACATACATATGTATATTCATTCAACTCACGCCTTTTTCCCATGGGGGTAGGCAGACAATACAGAACGCACTCTACTACGATCCTTACATACTCCATTTGCTTCGTTTACGTTCATACATTTGGTCATACACACACGCCGATTGCAAGATATACGAACCTCACCTTTCTGAAGAACATCACGAGAAAAAATGTTGAAAATTTTTGGGTTAAATTGATGATGTTTTTGATAAGTATGGATCTAAATTTATTTTACGTCTATATACCCAATATCACCTAAAATTCATGTTTAACGTCACGTGAAGTTGAGAACAATTTTAATAAAGACCTAATTTTGTTGGTTCTCAGGTGTAAAACCCATGACTCGTGATATTACATCGTCTCAGGACTGTGTAGATAATGTGCTATATTTACACATTACAAAACATAATATTAGTCGTATCAGCCAATTATGTTATTATTATCTAGTAATTAAACTTTCTGTTACAGATCCGAGGATAACCGCAGCCTCCATCTAAATGTTTCTGACGGAAATGAGCCTTCGTTTGCTAACCCACGCAAGTTTGTTTATAGAAAGCAGGTAAAATAGAATGCGACCTATTTTAATAACCGTTCCAAGAATTGAGGCTTCATCATAATTTAAAACAACTACAGCAGATTTTATAATTCCTGCAAAAACTTCAGCACAAGATAAAGAAGATAAGAAACTAAGTAGATATTCCTTCAGCTTACATTTTAAATTAAGATTTAGATTTTTCGCAAAAATGTTGGGTTCAGCATTCAATCTAACCGCATGCAGCTGAATACTAGTATTGAACATGGATCCACTGCCTACTTGGTGTCTTAAACCAGGTTACTGGGTAAAAAGAAATTCAAATCAAAATACGTATGTCCTGTGTTTAAATAAAAAGTTGAGGAGTTGCCTACCTGCCAAGTGATATGAAGTTCTCGCGCCCTAAGTGCCCGCACGGTGATGTCACGAGGTGCTCCCCCAGGCGCTAGGAAAAAAAACCACAGTTAAAAGCGACACCCACAAAAAAAACTCCATTGCCTATACACTGTTCAAACAACAATCAACTCAACTTCTTACAAGATAGAGTCGGGAATTGCTTGAGAAATGCACACGTTTCTATCCTGTGAACAAAGATGGAGCACATTCTCGTACATCCACACGCATTTACGAAGCTTCCTGCGGAAATTGCACAGCACTGTTTTTTAATGGACGGGAAAGACTCAAGTTGCTCTCACTTGGAGCCGACCTTCACGAATATTTATTATTAATGATATAGGCAGGTACCTTTCTGCACACTGTGTGTACTTTGTGCGTTTGGGAGAAATTCCCCTGAGAAATGTGTTTAACATTCTATGGGCTGGAATATTTAGTAGGTATGTTTAATTAACTTAAACAGCCGTTTGATTCAGATTTGTATAATCATACAATACAACTAAATTATTTAACTGTATTTAGTTTTGCCAGGATCTATTCCAGGACTTAACGTTTGTCATATAAAGCTAATATTCTGGACAAGACGCTGGTCAGCATCACAAGACATTGTAGGTACAGAGGCCAGCTCATCAAGCTATAGCGATCTGTCAAATTTCTTTTATAGTTTTTCAACTTTATAACAAAAGAATAAGGTTCATGTTCTATTGGGAAAATTTGACAGTTTGGGATAGCTTGATGTGCTGGCGTCTGTACGACGCAGCCGTTCATTAAAATTATACCTATCTCAATTAAATATAATACTACATTAATATCGGAGTGAACTCAACGTTACAATTAATTCATGAAAACTAGCATCCATAGGAGCATAACCTGTATATAAGTTAATGGGTCACTGTACGCGCCCTATTGATTGGAAACTCATGATTTAAGTCAGCATTTCCCAAAGTATGGGTAGAGTGAATAATGGGTGGGCCCGGAAAAATAGAGACCACAGATTGAGAGACCTTCATTCATATAGTTATGCCCCTTTTTTATTCATGCCAACCAAGAAATAAATCCCGAATTTTGATTTTTTTTTAGGTGAGTCAACTTTGGGAGCCACTGATTTAAGTGTATGTACGTATAACACCATGACTTACCTTCTTCCCTCGTTGTGAAATGCAGCGGCGTAGTATAGGGTGAGGCGCCGACATCGTTGAATGCAGCCATGCGCAGCGCGTATCTTGTGTCGGGAGAGAGACCCGCCACCGACGCGCCCGCACGACCGGGTCCTTCAGACCTAGGTGAAATAGTTTCTTCACATAACAACAACATGTCACCAGTAACGTTTTCAAGTCCCATGTAATAGGGGAGAGCCTATTGCCATCAACTGGGCATACATCCTGACTCCGGGCTGCTACTGAGAAATTCCTAATAAAAAATCTCAGTAACCAATAGACCAACCAGACTAGTTTCTTCAATAGTGTATTGTATAAATGTAAATCGGATACCACAAACTACCAACATATATTTCTCCTTCTCTAGCAAATCCTTCCAAGGGTTGTCTATAAGAGATCGCTTTTATCGATAAGGCCGCCCATTGTAACACCCTATGTAGCTCTTAAAGTTATCATGTGTAAATTTTTATAGTGTACAATAAAGAGTACCTACTCTTTCTTTCTTTCTTTCAACGTTTTTGGGTGTAAGCAATCGATTGTATCTAAGCATTCATCGTATTCTACGGATTTAAGAAGCACAAAAGACGCACTGCATTCATTTGTCGCTGATGGCAGTGCGTCTTTACGCTTCTTTTGCCTGATTTACACCTGCCCCTATCCTATATCCATCAACTTAGAATATATACCAATGCTGCTTGGCTACTGAAAAGGTTAAGGTAAGTTCTTTTTTGGACCAGCTCATTAAAAAAAACCTGTTGGTACTTAAACAAACAATCCTTTAGGTACATATTTAAGGTACTGATTTAACATGACTTCGATGTTGCCAAAATATCACATCAAAGGTACCTCAATAGAAATATTTTAATGAGCGGTAAAAATATCCAGTAATTAAGCAGGAAAAACTTGTTTATTATTTTTTACTCTTGAACAAAGACAACCCTCGTATACGAACGGCTAATTTACGCTTGTTCGTTTTTTTTTTCACAAAAAATTAATTAACAGGCTTTAGGTACGAGTCTGACCTTTGCTGGCTTAAAAAGCTTGGTTTTACCGAATTTAATTTATAATCCAGCAGCCAATGTGTGACTTTGAATTCTACTTTTACTACTTTGTTATTCTTATTTTAACAAAAGTAAAACATCGCTCCTGTAAACCCTACGTCAACATCGTATTGAAAACTGGAAATTAACTTTGCGAAATTTATGGAAACATTAATTGGTTGAGCTTGATTTTTTGTCCGAGTACCTAAGTTTACACAATGGGTTATAAAATTTCAGTGCTCCCTGTTGGCCTAAAAGCTATTAAACTTTAAATCCAAAGCAACCGCTACACGGTACACCGCAGCCAGTTTTCAAAAGAACTTGATTTTTCGAATCCAGTTTTCCTGGAAATACTTCAATAGACGCTGAAATTATACCAACATTCCTCGAATAAGCAATAAGCTATTCTTGTACAAACATTTATTATATCATTAATTAAACGAACAACTTTAAAGTTTTGGTATTGTAGGGACCTGTATAAACTCGAATCTCGTAAATGAGCCAGTAGATGTATCAATTCACTCCAGTTGATATAAACTTACTAATTAACTTAGTCTACCAAGTTCGAGACTAACTCCTAAACTAAGGTACCTATCAAATGGTAATAAAGTTACCCTTACACGTCACGGTGTCTTTGAATAGATAATTCGTGACTCCACCGTTTCGAGATATCAATTCTAACTACTTTCAAACAACGATCAAGTCGGTATAAATTAGTAGGGTACAGATGCAGTGGGCACCACTATGAAAACAAATGAATATACTAGGTTCATTTGGAAGACATCACTAAGCTACTATTAAAATGTAAAATCTTATCTTAGCCAGTATTGCCAGCTAACATATTCATATTTTACTATTAATAATAAATTAAACCAGAAATCATTTGATGTTAGAAATTCATCTAGTGTTGCCCAAACGTAAACTGAAATAAAGATTTTCTGTCTAAAACCAATGACAAAAAAACAAAACCAGTTACGACGCAAAATCCAATTTAAATATCATAACGAAACATTAATAAAATACTGATTCATGAATAGCAAAGTGAAAAAACTTACGCGACATGTAGTAGATCAGAATTAGCCAATGTAAGGTTGAGGACGTCTTGTGTGTCCCAATTGTCGAGCAGAGCGGGTAGCGGAGCGTCGAGCGGTGCGTGCGACAGATCGCGCGTCAGGGCGCGGTACTGCAGCGAGTAGTGCGAGACGAGCGCTCCCCGCGCGACGCGCCATGTGACGCGCGCCTTACGCGACCATACCTCTGAGACGCGCACTTCTTCTGCCACGCTAGGACGCTCTGTATGGAAGGAATGATTGAGATACAGCATTATATGATTGATATATTTGTAGGTACATATACTCTGACTAGGTGGGATGACGATCTGCGAAAGACTGCAGGCAGATGCTGGATGCGGCAAGCTGAAAATAGGGAGCTATGGCGCTCATTAGGAGAGGGCTATGTCCAGCAGTGGACTAATATAGCCTGATGACGATGATGATACAAAAATGTATGTAAATCATTAATTTGTAACATTTGGATTCATTATCATCAGTTCAGCGAAAAGACGTCCACTGATGGGCATAGGCCTCCCCCAAAGTTTTTGGGGTTGTTAGTTTGTGGGCGGTCTACCCACAACAACACGAAACGGGGTAGTTAAAAGAAATAATCCTAATTTACTAGGGCAGGTATATTTTTTTTCATTTCAGAACACATTAATGGCATGCCAGTTACAGGACCACGTTTCTTTCTACTGAAGTTAGGATAAACACTCACGCAGGGAACTAAAAAAAAACAAATTAAAAGTAAAACAAAGTGGGGCTTACCACTTTGTTGAACTCAGGTCTGAACACAGGGCATCCCAGCACGATATTAAAATATATATACGCACATTGTACAGGACTGCAACAACTATCGAGGGATAAAGCTCCTGTCACATAGTATGAAAGTATGGGAGAAGGTGATAGAGAAAAGATTGCGAGAGGAGAGTGAAATTACCCCAAGTCAATTTGGGTTTATGCCAGGTCGAGGAACAATGGACGCCACCTTTGCACTCCGCCAGCTGTGTGAGAAATACAGACGTGCACATAAGAACTTGCACATGGTGTTCATTGATCTGGAGAAAGCGTATGATAGGGTGCCCCGGGAGGTGTTGTGGTGGGCCGTGAAAGAGAAAGGTGTGCCTGGGAAGTATGTGGAGTTAATTCGTGCAATGTACAGCCGGTCTAGGACGTATGTCCGATCGGCTGCTGGCAACACCGACAAGTTCAGTGTGGCTGTAGGACTGCACCAAGGGTCGGCATTAAGCCCTTACCTCTTCTTGTTGATAATGGACGCTCTGACGTCGGACATACAGGAAGAGGCACCCTGGTGCATGTTATTTGCCGACGACATTGTTCTTGTCGGTGAAGATGGACCTGAGATCCAGAGCAGACTGGAGAAATGGCAACAGAGGCTGGAGAGTATGGGCTTGAAAATCAGCAGAACCAAAACTGAATATATGTTCTGCGATTTCGGCGGTCTCTCCAGTCCTGAAGCAATGTCGCTTAACAGCGTGCTTCTCCCGGTCTGTTCCGACTTTCGGTATCTCGGTTCACTCGTGCAAAGTGACGGAGAAATAGATCGGGCTGTCAAGCACCGAATTAACATAGGGTGGATGAAATGGCGGCAGGTAACGGGAACAACCTGTGACCCCCATATTCCCCTTAAACTTAAGGGGAAGATTTACAAAACAATGGTTAGACCTGCTGTCTTGTATGGATCAGAATGTTGGGCCGCAAAAGGCATGAATGAAAGGCAGTTACATGCAGCTGAGATGAGAATGCTGAGGGGGATGTGTGGTGTTACGCGAATGGATAGAATAAGAAATGAGTATGTAAGAGGAAGTCTGAAAGTGGCGCCTGTGACCGAGAAGTTGTGTGGAAATCGGTTGTCATGGTATGGGCATGTGATGCGAAGGAATGAGGACCATGTTGTGAGGAAAGTTTTGAGTATGAATGTGCAGGGTTACATGAGTAGAGGAAGACCAAAGAAAAGATGGATGGATTGTGTGAAAGAGGATATGGCAAGAAAAGAGGTGACCCATGAGATGACGGCAAATAGAGATGTATGGAAGAAGAAAACATGCTGCGCAGACCCCAAATAAATTGGGATAAGGGCAGGAGGATGATGACGCACATTCCAGTAAAAGTTATTAAGTTACTAAAATTTTATTTTGTCACCGCTTTCCGCTCGGAAAAAGACAATTTTAAACTTGCTATTTTATTTACACCATGTATAACCATAACCGAAACATCACATGTCATAAATTACTCGTTTGTAAGGGTAGAGGCCACCAACAGAAAATAAACACAGAAGTGCCATTCCGTGCGCTATCGTTTTCACTTGTGACTTGTGCACGCTCAACAAAGCGGGCGTGAAATTCAGAACATAATTTTATTAAAAACTATTTTAAATATAAAAAAAAGTTGCCTCACACTAGGAATTTCTCCTGTATCGTGGGTGCGTTTACAAACATTTAAACTCACATATACAAACAGCCAGACCCGGAATAACTACCTGTAGGTCATACAAATATTTGTTCCGTGCGGGGATCGAGCCCACAACACGCGGCGCAGCAGCCGATGGCTCAACCACTGCGCCAACCGTGTCGTCAAAAGTATTAAACACACGCACATACTTATTACTTATACGTATTTTGCATAAAGTATTCAACTGCATTTTGTACGTTGAACTTTTATTGTACCACAGCGACCACCTCGCAATCCAGATAATGGTCCTTCTGTACCAATTTTCGTATTCAATGTAACTATACGGTTGGGCCACGTATTCAGTATTATCGCGGGCGCACATTACACTTTATGGCCCTCGACGCGAGTATATGACGACCGCTGGACGGCACAGTACAACGGCACGGAAACAACCACTACATTGGTAGTATTGTTTAACTTACATAATGTTGTTTACATGTTGAATAAGGGGATGGGGTCCGTTGTTGTAGGATTTTGAATACCGAACAAAATGGCGACTGTGTTAACCCTTTCCTACGACTACTACATAATTATATTTGCTACGTGGACAGTTATTGTGTTTAGCTTAAAATTGGATGTAATGGTAAAAAGTTTCGTAAAATAATAATTTAATATGGAATAATGCGGATGAATTTTTCGATGCCTTGTGATTCTTTATTTTATTTTTAACGTGATTGAACGAGTAAAATATGAAAAGATTGTCATATTATATTGTTGTTTCTGATTAAATAAATTATTTATCGATGCACACTGAAATTAATCAAAATTGTATGTTGGAATAGTATTTTTTTAAATAATAGAGGTGCATATAAAAGCTTTTCCAGATCCAATACCAAATAAATCTGTATAAAAAGCGTATCGGATAAATTTGATATTCTGCGAAAAATATCGACTGCAGTATATACCGTATTTTTCTTTCTAAAATACAAATATTCCATCTCTCACTATTGAACATTCTCTATAGTTTCAGTTTCAGCGTAGGCACCTGACCTACGCTTGAACTACAAACAACTGGATACTAAAATTGGTTGAAAAATACCATTTTGTTTATCAATTGTTTGTTTGCCAATGTATTGACACGATTCACACACACATAAGTAAACTTACTCCTTTTTCTCATTTCCAAAAAAACTACAAAACGCCACCTGCTTCTTTCTTTATACAGTACAGTTTTTTTTTTAATTAATGGTATCAATTAATAATTTATTTAGAATAAGGATACATTGCAGAATACAAGCGTAAGTTATTTTGTGTTATTACACCACAAACAAAAAAGTTTGACGGTTCAAAGGCAAGATTCCGTGTGATTTAAAAAAATAAAATAAAATATAACTTATCTTAACTACCGTGAACCTTAGGACATAGAATCTATCGGGTAAAACTAGCGCATTACTCCCCTTACCTGTGTATATATGTACATATTCTACATACAGACATAAGCTCACGCCTTTATCCTATTGGGGTAGGCGGAAACCACAGAACGCCACCTGCTACGATCTATATTCTAGTTCTATAAAAAAAAATCAGTTCTTCTATAAAAAAATACAGCGCATAAACCTCGTATACAGAAAAATAACGCATTTACGAGTATGTTACCCGCAGCATTGGAGAACCATTTAAAACTGTCCGTTTTTAAACGTCATTTGTCTAGCAGTGCAAGTAAACGGTAACACGCTTGGCATGTATATACATATAGGTATATATATATTATTATTTTTTAAACGTTGCCCCACACTAGGAATTTCTCCAGTGTCGTGGGTGCATTTACAAACATTTAAAGTCACATACACAAACAGCCTAACCCGGAACAACCTGTAGGCCATACCAATATTTGTCCCGTGGGGGAATCGAACCCACGACACATGGCGCGGCAGTCGATCTCTCAGCCACTGCGCTAACCGTGCCTTCAAACGAGCTATATTACAGATAGTGTTAATAGTGCCGTCCTTTATTAGCGCCCGCCGAGGCATCTGTGCACTCTGTGGGCTACCCTGTTACAACAGCAGTGCGGTCTACGCGGTCATGCGCAAGCAACGCGCATTCTTAGTCCGTACGGTGCGGGGTAGCTAGCACTAACAGCATCCAGCTTATGGTAGACTGGGCGTTTGTGTACTGCTGTAATGTTGCAAGCATCCGTCGTTGGTCGTCGAATTTGTGTTTTTTTTATTCTTTATCACTTGGACATGGAGTGAAGTTATTCCAAATTTAAATCTTGGAAAAAATATTTTTAATCGGAAGCTACTAGCAATACTGGTTGTATTAACTTTCTTCCCCGTCGTATTACTGTATGTACACCTCTGTCTAACCCTTTGAGGAATATAGCCGTGATGTTATGAAAGAAAAGATGGAAACAAAAACATTTAGTCTTGATTTTCTAAAAATATATCGTAAATCAATAAAGATAAACTAAAAAAAATACAAACAAAAAAAAACGGCATGTGTCTCATCTGATGGCATGACGATGTTGTTTCCCGGAGGAACCTCTTCAAGTAGAGTTAGTAGAAGAACTCATAAACCACAAAACAAAAGCTTAATAATCCGCTCCGCTCATAACATACAGAGCATTCCAACAAAAATTCCAATCGGCCATCGCATCGGTATACGGCAATGTTACTTGCCAACAATTGTTTTATTCTTATTGTTATAAACACCTGTCCGTACATGGTTCCCTTTAAATATTTAGCCTTTGTTACTACATACCGGTACCGGTATGTATGTGACGCTTTTACTCAAAACAAATAGACCGGATTCGTTTCGTAGATAGGGGCGCTAGCATTTTCCAGACATCTATTCTATTCTTAATATCGTCGTTGCAACACCAGTGCAATTCTCTACTGTAATTTTATTTTAACTTTACTGTGAAAATATTTCAATATTCAAAATTCTATGTTTCATGCATTAGACTCGTTCTATACTTAATATGTATTTACAAAAGAATTAATCTATAATGTTACTGAATCGACTTACTGAGTTATTACGTAAGCATTGTAATTTGAACGAAAATAATAATCATTTGTTTACATCAGTCATTGTGCCGGTAGTGGTGTCAGCCAATGGCTTAATAGCCAAGAGCCTAGACCAACACCTGAGGAGGCTTTCGTTAGGCAGTTCAAGAGTATTTTGGATCAAGCTAGTGCTTCAACTGGCTTGATCCAAAAAACTCTTGAACACGGCGCGCATAGTTCCAGATTAGGCCCAGACCGTCGGGTACCTTGGACCCTGTTCCCGATATAGGTGGGCTATTACTATTTTTTGTATTTTAAATGTTTTGTTACGTTCGTATTTACGCAATCAAAAATATTATTTAAAATTATGTATGTAGTTGTAATTATTTCCTTAACTCTTTCAGAGTTAAGGAAATAATTAACCTACATCGTGTTTGTTTTAAAGAAGTTCTACTACACCGTTAAGTAAGTACCTATCAAGCTGTTCTTGTCATTTGACGATGTATTAAAGCGGCAGATATACTTTTGAGAACGATAAAATAGGTGGTGTTTTATTAATCATCATTATAATCGAATTTAACCAAATAAAAGAAATAAACATTTAGTAAATCTTACCTTTAACAAACAGTCGGTAAACTAACTCGTCACTTCCGTAGAGGTTTCGAGCCAGGCATCGGTATTCACCAGCGTGTTCAGGACCCGCGTGGGGTATTGTCACCTCTGACGTCATCGCCCCAGCACTTGTTTCCCTGTTCTCAACTCCACCCGATCCACTATCAGGAAAAAAAATTGATAAAACTTCGATCGATAACACAATAACAACTTATAATTTTATATTTAATGTAAAAAATCATATTCCTTGAAATATTTTTAATAAACGCTAGGAATAATTCAATATTTCCCAAGATAGGCATTCAAACTGATTTATAAATTGATCGGTACGCGTTATCAGAATTCAATATCAAAACAGGAAATTAAATTGTCAAGTCTTCAAGCGAAATGATAAAGTTGTGAAATTCTCATAACTTTTAATCAATCAAATAAATTGCAAGTTTTGATTGAAAATGTACAGAAGAAGACGTCGTGATTTAACATTTCTGTCAATCGCAATAGAACTTGGGGCAGCATGACACCCATAATTTACCAATAACTGACAGAGAGAGAAGAAATGCGAGAAATTAGGAAGGAATAAGAAATCCATTATTTTTTATTTCTGTTTCCAGTAGTATCAACGTTTGGCTTTTGCGACCACTTCTAGAGATTGCAGATTACCACGTTGTTTTGAAAACCCAAAAGTACTTTTTCTTCTATCGGCCCTATTCCACAAAATCTGAACTGGTTGACCCGAGTACCTGAAATCTTACAACGTAATTCCATCTTACTTACTGTAACGACAAGGGCCTGGAGTCGTGAGTCCAATGCACGTGTATTTCAGGTTCCCCTCTGACGGTGCACGACAGTCTTGCTGTGGTTCCTCTCACCACCCATCGCGTCTCACCACTACCACTTCTGCTCAGTCTTGGAGGTTCTGTTATAAGGTACAACTTAAATCTAGAACTTATAAGAAACTATGATGAGGATTAATGGGACCTATTTTTTATCACAAGACAGGGCTCTATGGCGCTCATTAGGAGAGGGCTATGTCCAGCAGTGGACTAATATAGCCTGATGATGATGATGATGATGAGTTTTCATCAGATTTGCACACCCAAGTGGTATAAAAACGATTAGGGTGCAATGTGTATACACAGTAACGTCTGGGGATAGCTTACAATTTAATAAACAGATAAAACAAGTAAACTGTTGCTTGGTTTCATTAAATTGGCGTTTTTATTAACCGTTAAACCGCCTAAGTCGTATATATCAGACAAATATATTCGTGTCCATTCCGATTTATATTTGATTTCTTGGTTTTACTTTGCATTCT
Source organism: Phlogophora meticulosa (assembly GCA_905147745.2). Classification (NCBI taxonomy): domain Eukaryota; kingdom Metazoa; phylum Arthropoda; class Insecta; order Lepidoptera; family Noctuidae; genus Phlogophora; species Phlogophora meticulosa. Next base: position 6,594,797 of record LR990526.1, on the reverse strand, counting down.
ACCCAAAGATAGCTCATTTCAGGCAAGATGATAAATGATCTGACGATTTTTAAGCTGGGCGCTGGACTCACGGCAACAGATACAAAACCCGCTAAATAAAAGGTTAAAGAGTAAATTGAAATGCTAATAATTCGTAGGTATCCAAAGTTTTCGACATAGAATCTATATTTGAAATTTTATGACTATAACTTGAAGCAAACTTACCTCTAACATCGAGATAAAACGAATGATGCAAAAAGGAATGTTCCACGCGCGCAGTACATCGGTACCAGCCCTCGTGTTCGGGACTGGCAGCTCTGAGCCACACTGTGCCGTCTATGAGTATTGAGCCACCGCTGGTATCTGTGGCCTCTGATTGGCCCCATAGAACGTGCCGCCAATTGTCCCCATCTGTACGTCCATATTTTTATAATTTATACTTGTATGAATGTGAAAAAAAAAACAAGAATGTGAACGAAGCGGTGTAACAATGCAACTTTTTTTACACTTGAAGAGACTCAGATATGTCGAGAGGTGCCTTCATTAAACATTTTTAAAAGCTTATTTACGTTGCTAACCAAAAAACTAGCTAGACCCTACACATAAACACAACTATTCTTATATTATGACAGGTGTAGCTTCTAGCCACGTCTTTCCTCTTTCATACTTATACTTCCAACTTTAGACATACCTCTTCTTCTTTTTCGTAAAAGAAGTCACATTGTTATGTACAAACGCCAGCACATCAAGCTATCCCAAAATGTCCAATTTTCCTACTTCAACATGAACCATATTCTTTTGTAATAAGGTTGAACAATTATTAAAGAAATTTTACATTTTGGGATAGCTTGATGTGCTGCTGGGGAAGCTTCGTTCACATTCTTTATTTATTTTGTATTTTTTTCACACCCATATTGTGAAAAATAATTGTAATGTAAAAATCTAGTCTGAAAGAAGTCGTATTGTTATTTACACAGCTTCATTATTGTGAAAGGATGTAGGTACGTATTACACCTGCAATATAATACATATGAATGTGAAATAATACACTTGGAATGCCTTTAAAATTTTATTTCCATTAAAAGTAATCAAAACGCAATATTGGATATGCCAATACCTGAAATTACGCTACCACAGAAATCCGATTACTGGCTCAGACCACCTACATTATTCAGTTTTCCGTATTTATGAAATTACAAATAATGGTGCGGTAACCTCCTCTGGAACAAAATGACGTCGGAATAGGTATGTATATGTATAGAATATGTACCATGTGTGTGTGTGAGGTTAGGTGGGTTTCGCGTACTCTTAGAATTGTTTACTTTGCTATGACAACCATGAAAAACTCCATCTCTGTCTGAAGAAAACTTTTTAGCTCTTCTAACTAAACGAAAAATAGACATAAAAACCTATAATTTTACATACAGATGCCCGTTTTCCTTTACGTCAGGCAAAGCAACGTTTAGTTGGTAAGGATAAATACGGATAACTTTTGAACGCCTGGACGTTCAAAAGTTATCCGTATTTTAGTCTATGAATCTGGGTTTTTTCGCAAGATAATGTGTCATAACTACGCGTTTGAATAGATTGTCCACTGAAACGTGGCTACTACTAGGTATATTATATATATATATGTGGTTTAAGAAGCATGAAATAAAAAATACAAAAACCCCCGGCACAAATACGAGTACCTCTAAAAAGCATAAAATAAGCTTCGTACTCTCGTCGGTGAATCGCTAGGTAAGTCACAACAATATTCAGTGGTTTGGTATAGTCACTGGCACGTAAGTTGGCAAGGTTTTGGCATAGTGGGGGTAAGTTCGCGCATCGTGCACTTAGTGGAACAAAAAAGTGGTGACTTTTATTGATCGTCATTATTTTATGGTTATTGCCATCATTTATATTAAATAATATCTGATTAGAAGAAAGTTGAAGAAGGGAGTGGAATTCGTAAAGCTTATTGGGAGTTATAAATAATATGCATACGAGGAAAGTATGCGAAAAAAGGCATACCTTTTTTTGCCTTAATTTTTTAATTTAAAACAACAACAATAATATCAACTCGTAACAAAAACTAAATTTAAAAACAATAACAATAACTCTTTAACATAAACACAACAAAAACAAAGGGTACAATTTTCGTGCACGCAAGTGTAATCGGGAGTTCGGGAGGCAACTGTCGACTGTTGCACCAATCACGCGCTCGGATTGACGTACCTCATACCCCGAGTCCCGCTTGACTACCAAAGAGACCTAAAAAACGACTTGTGCGCATCTAACGACTCTTGCCAAGTTACATGCCGATAATTATAGTCGAATGAACTTATTGTGTAATATGCAAATGCCTAACATTTTAACAGAACCCTCGATGCGCGAGTCAAAACTCGCACTTATTTTTTACATTTTTCTGTGGTTTTTAAAGGTAATTTGTCTTATTTTAAATCTGATACTATTCAACCAATAACATTTGTCTATGCATCACGCCTGGGAAAATCGTTATCGCATCTTAATCATGGACATTTAGCTGGGCCATATTTTTTTTGTTGGGATTCGTAACTACCAAATGTTTATATGCATTATATTTGAATGTCGCATAGTGTAAACAAAAAAGAGCAAGAGTCTCTTTTTTCACATCGCGCCATAAAAGTCTCTCCGAATCTGGTCATTCCACCTTTTGTTTCTTCCATAACGGTACGGTGTACATGCTACACGTGCTAGTAACTTTGGGGTTCATTTCCATCTGTGATTAACCAAACCAATCATAATATTTCTGAATAAACATTATCCAATCAAAATCTGCTAAATAAATATTATCTTTCATAGATGACTGAAGGCAAATTCCACCGATGAGACTTATCGCGATCAGCTCATTTAACGATTATAAAAGCTATTAGTGTTAATATTCCACATTAATAATGACACTGATAGCTCTAGAGCTCGATGTAGAAGTACTAGTCGCGTTCTGGTTCATTGGTTAAAACCGCCCTTGAGCTACCAGAAGGTAGCTCAAGGGCGGTTTTAACCAATGAACCAGATTTGATTTGACCTTGATTCTTTTTTTTTAGAATTAGAATTTCTATATTTATTTCATTCTAATTCTAAAAAAAAAGAATCATCAAAATCGGTTCCTAAACGACGAAGTTATCCGCGAACACACATAATATATATATATCCTCCTTTTTTGAAGTCGGTTAAATAGGAGTAACATTTAAGATAAATCATATACATACAATGCAGTCATCCATACCTGTAGAGTACTCCCATGATATCCTAGGCGTGGGTTGTCCCTTAGCTGAACATGGCAGAAGTAGTGCCGCCCCCGCCGACACCGATGTATTCTGAGCTCGCCACACCCATGTCGGCGATTCTGTGCGGAGAGACTGCTTTATATGTTACGCTGGCCCTCTTAGCAGTAAAGAAGAATAAAGAAGAAGTGGAACAAACTTGTAGAAATGAGCTAGTTGCAAAAACATCTGACAGTGAAAAGAGTTCAAGATAGTTTGTGTCTAGAATAGAATGTGACTAGTAAAAAAAGTTTAAATAGTTGGATTGAATAAACAAAACCAACAGAGTATCAAAGAACCGTTACGATAAGTTGCAACATGAAAAAATATGATTCAACCTTTTTTCTGGCCTGTTGCCATATATTATGCGAAATGTAATGTGTTATGTATGTAAATGACACATACTATAACTCTGTTCATAAACAAAAGCTGCAATGGGTATAAAAGTGTTGCAACTTATCGTACGTACACTCAAAAATACTTTTCATAATAGATGGCACTACACAAAAATGAGATAAATTAAGTCAAAAGAATTATATCCCATAAAGCGATGTCAAACTATTTCGAATCCAAATACGACCAAAATCAAGTTGAGTCCAGAACTATTGTAAACTAGGACACGTATAGTACAAGCCAAAGTAAACTTACAGGTAAGACAATAAATACCTTTGACAATCAGTGAAGCGCTACGACTAACTGTTCCGAAGTCGTTTGTAGCTCTGCAAGTGTACTCGCCGCTGTGAGCCGAAGTTAGGTCTTGAATGATCAGTAGAGAGAAAAAGTCCATGTTTTTTTGTTCGACCTATTATCAAACCATTTCATTAAAACCCTTTTTGCAGAAAAGAAAGAGATGACTGCATATTTTTGTCTCTACTAACAATTTTAAACAGTACTTTTTTGTTGTTCTGTAAAAGTTCTGGTAAAGAGCAATGAGGGAATTAAAACAGCGTAATAAGTTCGTTTGAAAATAGTTTATCTGTAAGATAAAAAAATATGTTTACGTACTTTGAGTGTAGAAGGAATAGGTAAATTATCCTTATGCCACGTGAACTGTATCGGTTTATCCCCCGATATCAAGCTACAAGTAGCTTGAGTGCTGCCGCCCACTTCAAGTTCCTCGGGAAATAGGAACGGTGTTATTTTCGGTGGCTCTGTTGGCAAAAACCTGAATGTTTAAACATTACCAGAAAATAGGAATACTTCAGGTCAGTAAGTAAAGCCCTTACTATGAACGTCTAGTCGCACGGTCCTTCGGGCAAGCTCCCCGCTTTCAGCCCTAACTTCACAAGTGTAAGTTCCTGCTGCTGCGCTCCTCACTGAATTCAGTCTTAAAACTCCTCGTTCGTCACTTGATTCCAATATGCTCTCCACTAATGAGCCGTCTTCTCGTTTCCATACTACTTCTCTGGAAATTGCCAGAAATTTATTTTGGGAACGGTAATTGGATCATAGTTCTTTTTTATCAACAATCAGTGTTGGCTATAGCATATAGGCTCTTTGTTTTTTTACTTACTTTATGGGATATCCTGAATATGGACAGTGTATTGTCACATCCGTGTCAGTCTTTACATGTAACGCTGGCAAATATCTGATATTTGGGGGACCTGTGCCAGAAATCATAAAGTTTATTCTACAACATTACACAACAAAAGAAGTCCAAGAAAGTAAGCCTACCATAAACATTCAGTCTTGCTTGATGTGCATGTGATCCTTGAGAATTTGTGGCATTGCAGCCGTATCTGCCACCTTCGTCGGCAGTCCTGATAGTAACACTTAGTGTGGACACTATAGTTCCTTCCTCACTACCTGGGACAGCCTCTGCTCTTGTGTTAACGCTGTATCTGTAAAGAGCAACATATCAACAATACCGTACTAAAGAGATGAGGCACTAATGATTGGATAATAAAATAATCTTATTCGCTTGCTAATTATTATTTTACTACACTATGAGCGCTATTTTTAAAGTTTGGGCGAGAGAAAAGAGACGAAAATACAACTTACAAGAAAATTTCCCTTGGAGCAGAATTTTAACTTGGTTTAGGTCATAAATTATGGTCTTACTTGTCAGGAGCAGCTGGTAGCGGTCTGTCATCTAAATACCAAAGAATGCGAGGAGACGGCACACCCGTTGCCGCACATCTTATAACTATACTTTGTCCAATTCTGGTGACCGCCCCGCTGAACGTGGACACCAGCCGTGGTGGTCTGTCTGAAAACCGGATTTAAGATTGTTGCACAGATTGCGTAGTTTCTAAAAGATGTGTCGCAGTATGGTAGCCAAGACATTTGTCTACTAGCAAAGTTATTGACATTCGACAAAAATCCCATCTATTTTGTCGAGAAATCGCGAAGCGTTTGGTCGACTCTTTACGTGACCAGAGGGCTGACCTTTTATTTGGCCAAAGAATCAGCATTGCCATTCAACGTGGCAATGCCAGCCTTTTGGGCACTTTTCCCGTTGAGAGTGATGCGGATGAATTTTTCGATGCCCTGTGTGATTCTTTATTTTATTTTATTTCTTCATGTATTAATAGTTGTATCGTTTTAAAGAAATACATTTTCACTAAATAATAATTTACTCTATTGCTATTGGGTTTATCAATTCTTTATTGGTAACTTATTGTATTTGGCTTTTTTTTGACTGAGCAAATAACAAAGAGCAACGTAAAGCGTAAATTTAATAGAGAAAAACTGGATCAACAGTCTCCAGCGACTAAACAAGGTATCTTATATTGAGTGCATTTGTGTCTGGTTGGCCTTGGCTACCTTCTGAGACAAAGTTAATATGCTATTGTTACCAGCAATAACTAACTCGGCACCAGCTACAGCAGAGTCAGAATGGTCGTGTGCAGTGCACTGGTATAGGCCCGAGTGATGCGACCTCACGGGACCTAGTGCGAGACGTGACTGCGGCGCGTGCAGGGGCCGGCCCTCATGCTGCCAGCTCAGTGTCACACCACCACCACGTCCTCCAACCACAGAGCAGTTCAGGTGGCCGGAACCACCCGTGCCTATCATCTACAAAAGGGATCACTTGGTAAATACAAGATGGAGAACATTTGACTACAATAAACCGTATTTTAATAACAAAGTAATTCAAAAATTGTTTCATTCTGTACTGGTTTACACAGGGTTTACAGGAGGCCAAAGAAAACATTAAAAGCACAAACTTGGCTCGGCTTTGCACTCTGTCAAAATAAATAGAATACCTAAGTATAGAATATGTAACATCAATCAAATTTAAAACTTACCAAAGGATTTGGTGCCACAGTGACAGATAGCGGCTCATACACAACGAGCTTAATAAGCACTCTTGATGGAGACTCCGGATTGGACGAGCAAGCGTACCGTGAAGCGTGGTGTGCCCGCGCTGATGAGATCACTAGCGAACCGCCGCGAACCGTCCCTTCCCCTGACACTGCTGCCCAGGTGCCAGATGTTTCCTGCTTCTGCCAACTGACGAACAATTTTGACACATATTGAGCAGTGCAACAATACATACCTACATATGTATGTATGTATGTGTGTACTGCTCAAAGGGCAAGAGGATGTCCTCTTGCCCTTATCCCAATTTATTTGGGGTCGGCGAAGCATGTCTTCTTCCCCCATACATCTCTATTTCCCGTCATCTCAGAAGTCACCTGCTTCTTAGCCATATCAATGAGCAGTGCAACAATAAGGTTAGAAAATAGTAGTATTGTCCGATTTACACGAAGCTAGTTTTTCAAGCTAGGATAGCAGGAATTCTCCCGTTCTGGGTGGAATGACTTTACTGACTAAAACCCATCCGTGTTCCGTCCTTGCCCTTTACGTTCCGGGGTCACGGTAACTCTTTTGAACATCCCGCAACCCCGGCAGGCTTCGGTCCTCTAGTCAAGTAACATCCTGGGTTACTATCCTGGCCTGATACATGCTAGAGCTGTGACTTAGCTAATGTTATTTAAACCTTTATAATTGCAGTGACAAAAGCCGTGGAGTAAAATTATCGCCGGTCAAACAAGAATACACGAGCCAGGATAGCTAATTTAAAATAGAACCCCATCCTATTAAACTATTACACCAGCTCGCTATGTTTCTCACTTTAAATGTGGATAATTCGATAAACACGAGGCCAGAGTAGCTAGATAGCTTACTAGCACTTTCTTGCCATTATACCCTCGAAAACTAGCCTTATATGAATCATAATTAAATCTTTATTTCACGCCACAAACACAAGAAATTAAAATACAACAAAATAAATAAAAACATTAAAGTTAGGAAATTTTTAAAGGCATTTGTATGTAAGGAGCTGGTGTCTATTATAGGTATAGACGGGTATGACCCAGTCATATATTTCAGAATCCAAAAGCAATCTACTTGTCACATTCAAAAATAGAACAGAACTTTTAAGAAATGATCTGCAATACTAGTTAGCCGGCAATTATCGTCAGCTCAAAAATATTCAATACCAAATCATTAAAAAACAAAATGGAACAATAGAACTTACCTTACTGCGTGTCCGGTAATATGTCGTAGAATGCACGGTAGCACAACGGTATCCCCAGTGCGAGCTTCCACCGAATTTAATTCTATATTTTCCAGCCAGCTACTGTCTACATGAGAATAAAGATACATTGAACAGACATCAAATTGAGAACACAATTTAGAAATGGTCATCGTATATTTGCGCACTGGCGACGTTCAAACACGATATGAAACACAACTTTAACACGTTCCGCGAAACTTGACTATTTGCAAATGTCATGATATGACACTTCAAAATCCCATACATTTTGTCATACCGTCTACAGCCGTGAGTACTACCATATTTTTAATTTTCTGATACGACAAATGCGGCCACAGGCGTTGACGCCTATGGGCGGAACATCATACCATGACTAATAATGATTAACGTAATGAGACAGTGAGGCTACAGACGGTACAGTCTATAGGCGATCTGCCATATTACATATATATCGAGATAACGTCATGAGGCGGTCTATCCAGGAAAGGGTTAAAGGATGTTCTTATATTTTTCCAAGCTTTAGAAGCAACTGGTAAATAATAAGCTCTGTGTAGGTAGCTATATAATTATATCAGCCATGCATGTCCGTCTTTGACCAGTAAACCCGGACCTAGCAATTTCTGTAGACTAAAATTCTAGACATTCTAAATGCATGAAGCTTAGACTGACCGTCGGTAGTAAGTTTCAAAGGCGGGCTCGGAGTATCCAGAGCCACGCATGAATATTCCGCTAGTATATCTGCTTGAGTCAAGTCCAGGCCGAGCAGGATACCACTGGCCCCAGATTCCCAACGACGTTCTAAGAGAAAATGGAACTTTGTAGATTTGTTATTCATTAGAAGTAACTTGATTGTATGTATTAACCATCATCATCAGAATAAAGGCGTAAGTTATTACCGAAATTACTGACGTCGAATAATAGAGTGATTACGGGGCCATCTTCAAGGATGAGCACTGCTTTTGGAGGTTTGTCTCGCAGATGGGTGACCATCCACTACATACTGAAACTGATTGGTAGCCGACCCCAACATAGTTGGAAAAGGCTAGGGATGATGGCGTTATGACGTTATAAGTTACAAACATTTTTATTACCAATATTCCCTTGCATTTATTCATGTATTATAAAATCAAATATTTTTTCGAGTTTTTACGCCTTTATTCATTAAGTGGCCCAATGTTCCGTTTTACTTACCACCACTCAAATATCCAGATGACAGCGGCAGTCCATCTTGAAGCCACGTAATATCCACTAAACCAACTTGTGGTGACAGTTCACATCTCAGCACTACGGAACCGCCGATCTTCGCTGGAATCAGCTGACGAGCGGTGTGGGACAGGACACTGTCCTCCACTACACAAGAAAAGGCATTATGATAACCATATTCCATTCGGGAGTAAAAAGAATAAAGTAACCAACATCTCTAATTCAATAATCCCCTGTAATATTTTACAAAACGGCGAAGTTTGTTTGTTTCGGTAAAACAATATAACTGTGGCTCTTTACGAAATGTAACTTATACAAACGAAAATATACCGTCGTAATGGACTACCTATTTACTACGAAACTTTTTAACTCAAACGTAGTAAAGGAATGAACACAAAACGGACCTCGCATTCAGAGTACTTTTACATTTTGGAATATTAAAAATGGTCTTTTATTTATGTCCAGATTGGGGTCTGCTTTTAATCAGACAAAAATGGAGCAAAAGTTTTTAAAGTTTACAAGTTCTCAGTATTTTGTTCAGCACTAGGTATATTGCAGTCATTTATCTAGGAATAAAGGAATATGATATTTTTTCATTTAATTCGCTTTCAGGACAATATAAAAGTTCGCTTCCATTTTAATAATGCGTAACTTGAGACCTTCATAACTTGTCAAAAGAAATAACGAAACAAAAATGAGATGGAATAATAAATAAAAGAATAATTGCGTCCGACATGGCTTTGTTTGTGAAGCCATCTTAGGCTCGACTCCTTCAATTTCAAGCTATATTTAAGTTCCGCCTTTTGTGTTATTTTTACGTCTTCTTCTTATATTCTGCTAAAATGCATTGACTTATTGGACAAGAAGTCGAATATTATGAACTTCAATATAAACCGTGTTTAACCCCTTTTAGGATATTACTATAAAAAATCCTTCCCTCACTCATTTTGCGTAAATAGGGAACTGTTGTGCAGAATTTTATGCTTCGAAGCGAATTAATGATTGAATAAATTTGCAAGTTTAAATTAATTTCACATGACACATTTTTCAAAATGCTAGTCAGCCTTGGTCAGTCGTGGTGACCAATGCTCTCATGTAGTCATATTAGAAGGGACCCTTGCCCTGCAGTAGACCAATATAAAATAAATAAATAAATAATTCTGGACAATCCACACAGCATCATCTAGCCTCAAGCTAAGCAGAGCTTGTGTTATGAGTACTAGGTGACTGATATACTTAATACAATACATTACATATATAGATATTTTTTATTATACATAGCAAATACCCAGAACACCCAGAACAAATATTTGTAGATCGTACAAACATTTGTCCCAAGGCGGGAATCGAACCCGCAACCTCCTGCGTAGCAGGCGGACCTTCGCCCGCCGCACCACATCGGTCGTCAGAGTATGAGTCTGGTATTATTATAACCCTTATTAAAAACTTCCTCTTTGCCTCGCTAGTATTCGCAAGAGTTTCTGTTGAGCATAATGTCCTTAGAAGCAGCCCGGATTCTGGATATGTGCCTGGTACAAGGTAATAGGCTCCGGGCTCGCATATGACTTAACATAACTGGCAAAATGTTGGTGAACTAAGAGGCCACCTCAGCATAGTCCTTCAGGTATAACAGGAGGGATGTACAAACTTCTTTAAGTATGTTATAAAATTGCAAAGTTTTGAAAGTTACATTCATGAGTTTCTGATTATATCGTTACTTGAATACGACGTCATCAAAAACAGAACCTTGATTGAATTATCACTAAAATGGAAAACATTACACGACAGAATCAAGGTAAGCAAGTACTCGTAAATATCACAATATCAAAGTGTCGAATACTTTCTTCCAAACTCATTTGAATAAGAATAAGCTTCCATCGCGCCCCCATTTGTTGCCTCTTTGTAGTCAGCTTCATTGTAGGGGAAAATATTAAAATATGGTAAGTAAAATCTGTAACTTGAGTGCTAGTTCATGAGTTTGAAAGGGATGTTCTAACAACCACTTATGATAGACGATTGAGGAACTTGTTAACGTGGCTCAGTTATATATATGTACCAGCCTGTTACTGTCCCACTGCAGGGCAAGGTCTCTTCTCATACAGAGAAGGCACGAGCATTAATCACCACGCTTGCTCAAGACGGGTTGGCGATTTCAGTCTTATATTAATTATATAAGTCCAGGTTTCCTCACGATGTTTTCCTTCACCGATGTCAGTGATGTCCAAAATAAACTTAGAAAGTACTTGCCCAGGTTTGAACCCACAACCTCGTGCACAAGAGGCGAGGCCTAAACCACTGGGCCATCATGACATAAACAGTGTGAAACGGTGGCTCAGTTATTCCACATTAACTCTACCGGCTTCGTATTGTGTCGGTGCCCCGTAACGAAGTTCATTGAGTTAACGAGCGCACTCGAGCATTTGTTTGCGGAGTTGTCTTAACTGACAGTCTCAATTGATTAATGTGCCTCAAAATATGACGAGAAACAAAACGTAGGGACAAGTAATCGATTTTTGTATATTATTCTCCGGAGTATATACATCACTCATGTGCCAAAGTAATATTCGACGTAATATGTCATAGAACATCCCTTGTGTACAGAAGCTTATATACCACTTGAAAAAAAAGTATCTACACTGTCTAAATACACTTCACTTGTTATAGTCAATACAACATAAAGTATAAAAGGCTAGGCTCACAGAAACAAAATTATTTTCAATAACAGACCGTCGGCTTCGTTATAACAAGGTTATTTTTCCGAGATGAGGGACATAATGTCGCTCAATCTTTAATTAAAACTTTCCTCGTCCCTCGGTTGAAAAAGTAATTGGAGTGAAAAATATTCATCTTTTCAAATACCTAATATTAAGGTCTGTAAGCAACTGGAACAGAAAGTGGATGTTATGAATAGTAAATTGGTATTGAGTTGGTATAGGAGATGTGAAAGTTGCTTCTCTGCATAGTTTCGTTAGATAAACTGAAGCTTATTTGAGATTTCAGTAGTAATAACTATAGACGGTGATTACGTGGTATGAGATACCATGCATTGATTTATGATGAATAGGTCATGATGGCCCAGTGGTATACGCCTCGCCTCTTGTGTACGAGGTTGTGGGTTCAAACCTGGGCAAGTACCAATGTGAGTTTTTCAATTCATATGTACTTTCTAAGTTTATCTTGGACATCACTGACATCGGTGAAGGAAAACATCGTGAGGAAACCTGGACTTATATAATATTATATATAAGTCTGAAATCGCCAACCCGTCTTGAGCAAGCGTGGTGATGAATGCTCGTGCCTTCTCTGTATGAGAAGAGGCCTTTGCCCTGCAGTGGGACAGTAATAGGCTGGTACTTGGAACTTGGATTTATGATGCTGTTATCAATAAATACGTTTAAACTACACTGTTATGAATGGATAACGAGTTAACGTTGAAGAAAGATATATGTATATCAATAAGACTAACAGTGCTTACTGGGTACTGGGTAGTACCTATCGTTAACGGTTTCAAAATGTTTACTGTCATAATCATGATCCCAACGTATTGTCTTCTTCCATAAATCTCTACATATTTACCACAAGGCACTTCCTAGCTAACCATATCTTTCACATAATCCATCTCAGAATCAATTTCTTATTGCAGTCAACTATTAAACACAATCATAATAATTTTAAGAGATGAAAACCGCCACAAAATCTTGGCCACTTATTTATTATTTCTCTTTAGTTACTAACTTTTATCTTCTGCATTGAATGTAATTAACACCAAAGTTAATATAAATAAAGAGATAATTACTAATACTTGATTATCTTTGTTGATAAATAACCCACTTTTGTTTCTAACGTCCCTGGAAAGTGCCTCCAACTTTCCGACATTCCGTTCTTAATTAATGTTAGGGAACTAAGTTTGTACATTATTTTTCTTTCTTTAGTCCTCAAGGGCGGTGAGGTAAGATTTTAACAAGACTGTGAAGTGAATAACAGCAGTAGCTCTTATCTATTTATCTAATCGAAACTTCTGTTCTTGTTTAAGCTTTCCTTGCAGATATTACGGCAACAAAAAGGAAGTTACGTTGCTGCAAACTCATTCTAATGTCATTTTTAATCCCTTAATTAAAAGTTTTGCCGTGTAAAAAAAACTCAGGAGCCGCGGGCTGTTTTTCATTTTATTTCATATTTCCCTCGCTGTAACGGAAAGTTAATTGGTCCAACTCGACTCAAAGTTGTAATTTGTTTTGCCCTCTTGCCGTACATCTGTTTATTACGCAAGTCTGTTGTTTACAGTTTTTATAATTTCCATTATGACCTCTGTGTCATTGAGATAGAAGCTACGCTATACCTGACTACGTGGATGCGATAATCAAAATAATAAATATTTTGGGCTCGCAATTAATTATTCATTACAAATTTTGCTTTACGAGGTCAAACCCTCGAATAAATCTCTTTGTTTGAATAAGTAACCTTTGTTAGGACTGAAAGCGGCTGATTTCGTATTATAATTATGGTAATAAAGAAACACAAGTAGTAACAAATGGGGTACCCATATTTGTAATCAGTACAGATTTCTACAACGTGGGACAAATATTTATTTTATTTAATGGGTTTGCTTAACACGTCTGAATAATCCGCTTAACAATACCGATAGGATTTTGTAATCTCGATGTAATAAAAGGGTCTTCAAAAAATAATAATGCAGATTTAATGAGATCTCTGTTGGTCTGTAGGTTATCAAGCTCTGGCTTGATAACCTACAGACCAATTTGGTAATTCAACCTCCATGTTATCAAGATAGTAGTATCACAAAACTCACCAGGCTGTAACATCACTGGTCTGGACAGTATTGTGCCTGCTCTGTTCGATGCCCGGCACCTCAGCACTGCGCCGGCGCCGCTCCCAGCGTCCATCAGCGACCGTCTCGCACCAACCACTAGTCTGCCGTCATTCAGCACGTGTCTGGTGGAACAACAATATTATTTTTAATGATTGTATACAGCCTGTATTCTTAAAAGTATGATCTTGTATAATAAAGGATCCTGGATAATATAGGATCTTTCACTTAAAGAATACTTAAGTGGTAAAGCATACATTTTTCTAAATGTAAAGGAAAATAAAATCTCATCATTTCTCACAATTTTCCACTACTGAAAAAGACATCCCTCATTTTATCGTCGGTGATATATGTTTATATTAGAAAATATTCTTATTTCTTATTTTTTTAAAAACGTTGCCCCACACTAGGAATTTCTCCTGTATCGTGGGTGCGTTTACAAACATTTAAACTCACATACACAAACAGCCAGACCCGGAACAACTACCTGTAGGTCATACAAATATTTGTTCCGTGCGGGGATCGAAACCACAACACGCGGCGCAGCAGCCGATGGCTCAACCACGGCGCCAACCGTGTCGTCTAAATATATATTTAACTTGAATAGGTTTCATTAGTAGGAGGAGCTTGTAGCTAAAACAAATAGCCGCACGGGTAGTTCTAAGGTTAAGCCACGCTTGCCGAGGTCAGTCTGTGGATGGATGTCCGTTCATGATATATCGATACTTCTTCGTACCTCGGAAAACACGTTAGGCCGTTGGTCACGGCTGTTATTTCTAAATCTTTGACAGTCGTTATGGGTAGTTAGAAGCCCGAAAGTCGGACAACCAGTCTTATTAAGGGGCACCGTGTAGCCCAGTAACTGGGTTGTGGAGGTCGGCTAGACTGCAGGCCAACCCCAACATAGTTGGGAAAAGACAAGGCAGATAATGAAGTTCCATTAGGAGATTTTAGCTCTTTATTGATTTATTAGTGCCGATAGATATCGGATTGAAAATATGACCACCTATGTTATAAATAAATAAATAATGCTGGACAATCCACACAGCATCATCTAGCCCCAAGCTAAGCAGAGCTTGTGTTATGGGTACTAGATGACTGATATACTTAATACAATACATTACATAGATAAATATTTTTTACTATACATAGCAAATACCCAGAGCACCCGGGACAAATCTTTGTAGATCGTACAAACATTTGTCCCAGGGCGGGAATCGAACCCGCAACCTCCTGCGTCGCAGGCGGACCATGAAACCAAAGTGTGAGAGCGTGAAACATAGTTCTGTCAGACAGAAAATTGCGTGTATCTAAATTGATAGTGTTATTCTGTTGAGGATGTTTAATAGTGAATAAAACTGAAATAAAAATGTTATTGCTACCGCAAAGGTTGACTGAAGGAATTGGACTGCTATGATAGTCAGAGACGGTTTAATTAGAAACTTTTTAAAGGCAGTGGCCGTTGCCAGTCCTTATAAAAATAACTAAGTTTTAGCGTCATTATTAATTGAGTAGTGCAACGTCGTCCGTACAAGAAGTTATTCAAACTTTACATTATTAATTCATGATACAAAGATCTTGCGATGCATGAGTAAAGAGATCATGTATATCTTGAAGAGATCATGCAGAAAAAAACCGATGGCGTGACCAAGAGAAATAGTGATTTAATAGTTTTAGATTTTGTTTTTAAGAAATACTTTTCTTAAAAACATCATCTAAAACTAGAAAATCGATCACGCGCGAACACGGATAACACCGCGGGGCGCCGCTAGTAAGAGGAATAAAAAACACATTTCAGCAGTTATGTGTAAGTCCCATGCAATAGGGAGTGAGCCTATTAACCGGGCACGGTACCAGACTCCGGGTGGTCATGAGAAAGTTCCTATTGGAAAAACTCAATCACACTATGCCTAAACCGGGAATCTATCCCAGGACCTAACACTCAGCAGTCGCGCTTTGGATCATTAGACCAATGAGACAGTTGCAGTAACATAAAATAAAATAATTTTATAATTTATTTATTTTTATGGCACTTTATAAACTTACTCACTAAAACATACAAAACCAGAAATCACAAACAGTTTTAGGTATAGTAAATTCGTCACTTGTATAAGTGCACAGCACTTTCAGAATAGTAAAATAACAAATCAGATACGATCACAGAATTTAAGTTTAACTATTAATAGATTACTGCAAATGAGCTATGTACACATTGTATTTAACAAAAAAAAAAGTAATATTACATAACGACTCCATATCTATGTTATATACGGTTTTAGGGTCGATTCAAGACCTCAAAGATGGAATTCGTCTATCGGCTATCGAGGACATAGGGCAGCCATTTTGCAACTTGGTTGTGGAAAATTTCATGAAAAGGATATGGTCCTGTAAGCGTGGTCGTGGTGGTCATTTGCCTGATGTTATATTAACGGCATACTAACTATCTCTTTATAATAAAATAAACATCCGATCATTCATATAAAAAAATAGCATTTTTCTTTAAATATCAAAATACCTCTTATTGGAAAACCCTATATTACTTTATATTTTACATTGTGTTGTTTACATTATGCTCGATCAGCGATGATTGTATTCGAGAATGCGCGGCTTGAAATCATGATTGGAAAGCTTCACATTTGCCAAGATGATTGGCATTCGATTAAGTATATGGCTGCCCAATAAGGAAATAAGATAGACGGAAATGTTTGACATATAAATAATACCTACCTCGGGAATTGGTAAAACTCAGTACTACATACTTTGGATTTCTTATACGGTACGCATATTTTATACGTTGGCGGAATTACTTTTTTTTGTAACATGTTCCGGGACACTTGACTATTTGCAAATGTCATGATATGACACTTCAAAATCAACATTTTGTCATACCGTCTACAATTTTTTGATATAAAAAATGTTAAATGTCCCGGAAAGTGTTAAATACTGTCTCTTTGGTCTAGTGGTCACAAGCACTAATATTCAGCATGAGATGCTGGGTTTGATTTCCGGGTCAGGCAAAGTGTTATTTGATTTTTTCATCTGGAATTTCTTAGTGGCAGCACGGAGTTTGGACATGACCTGGTTGATGGCAATGGGCTCGCCCGCTAGGGTATGGGACTGAAACATACCTGGCGAAATGTGGGTGTACTATAAGTGCACCTCTCCCTAACCCTTGGGGGAATACAGGCCTGATGTTTATGTAGAGTATACACACAAATACAGGCGACAATCAACTTAAAAGTGCAAATATTGTGGCACAAAATAATTGATCAACGACCCCCATGCTTGGTAAATCCTGTGTTTCAGGGAACATCTATCCCTCATTTGGATGGTATTAGAGCAGTTGTATCATTAATGTGCACTATTTATAGATACCTACTACCTACTACTACTGATACCTACTTGGAACTGACTATACCAACTGATAATGAAAACGATATTCAATTCATTCAAGCTCTCAGGATTCATGCTATGTTAAATTAATAGTAATTATAGCTTGTAGTCTCCATTGTCCACTTAAACTCCTATTGGGTCTGTTGTGCGTGAGGGTCTGGCTAACATAGCCAGCCTATCTCCAACCCAGAAACATAGAAGCTTTCTAGAGATTTCACAGGATTCACGGAACGACTTTACTGTTCCAAGGGATATTCCGCGTTGGGAAGACAAAGCCTTACATTCCAGGATGACGGAGGCGGTTAAATTCCTCGGTGCTACAGCAGCCTCTGCAGATTGGGCTGTCTGAGGCATCTAGATTGAAAAGGTGTTTGGTTAAGGGAGCAATGACCCGTCGTTGTCTCTATCATTATTCTAAGGTTGTTCTTGTTAAAGCTGTCAAGCCGATTGATTAATCTTCGGCATTTCCATTTTTTACTACCTATACTTACATGCATAAACTCACTCTTTTTTCCTATGGGGGTAGGCAGAAACTATAGAACACCATCTGCTACGATCTATACATACTCCTTCGGATTCCTTTACGTTCATTTTTTAACATATTTACTACCTATTGCCTGGCTTGAACTTGACGAGAGTTAATGAAATGCCATAGAATGCATAGGAACTTCACATAAGGCCGCCGTTGTTTCAAATTAAGCATCGCTACCTCAAACAGTGTGCCTATGCACCGAGAAAAGGTACGTATCTTCACCTACTTCAAAAAACTTGGAACGAATTACTGTCATCATAAGATTTCATTTCCATTCATTTGTCACGAGGTAACGGCCTCGCTTACGACACGTCAAAACTTTAACCGGGGCCGTATCGGTCCGGAACAGCCGACTGAGATGTAACTTGGCTCGTATAAAAGTACGTTATGACGGTAATTGCCAACCGTAAAGATGTAGATACTGCTATTTCGTTAAGCGTGAACTTTAAAACTTCATGCATCATATTGTCGTTAATTTTGAATCTTTTACCTGCTACTTTTGTAAGTAAAAGGTAAAGTAAGCTGTACTTAATATGACCTTAAACCAGTTTTACGGGGCTCCTCCACGGAAACCACAAGGGATCACATTGTCGGTGCGCGCGATTGTCAAGACAACTCAGAAACGGTGTAAAGATATTAAATTGGAATTAATATGATAATCTAATGGTGGACGCAATCGAGTTATACTGTCAATTATGACATTTATGACAAATATTTGTATATGTGCGTGTGTCAGTGAAGGAAATAATGCAAAATAATGATAAGTACTACATTATCAATTTTTGCATAATTTCCTTCACTTGTACTGTGCGACTCTACTCCTTGCCGCATTTCAAGCTGCTACGTCAATGGATACAATCCCGAAGGTTTTAAACCAGTTTTTTCGTGTGCTCAATTAGTTTTTCGAGACATAGCGAAACGTTTGGTCTACTCTTCACGTGACCAGAGGGCTGGCCTTTTTTTTAGCCAAAGAATCAGCAGTGCCATTCAACGTGGCAATGCTGCTAGCCTTCTGGGCACTTTTCCCGTTGACAGTGATTCGGATGAATTGTTCGATACCCTGTGATTATTTATTTTATTTTATGTTTTCAAGTATAACGTTTTAAAAAGTGAAAAAAACATAAAAATTGTATCATTTTTATTGCGATTTAAACTTCCCATACGCTGTTTGTGTCATAGTGATTTAGAAAGATGTATGGGAGAAAATTTTAAGGTTTGTCCTTAAATCCGGTATTGGAATGGACTACGAGACGAAACCTTCAGGGCGCGAGTTCTTTTCGCACTTGACTGGTACTTGGATGATGAGAAAACTAAAAAGCAGGTACCTCTATAAAATTAGAGTGAATAATGTTTAATTTATTTTTTGGCTTCCAAGAATAGCGTTCGCTTCAAAAGAGAACCAAAAGATTAAGAATATAATCAAAATTTATTCGAAGAATATGGATAAGATAAAATAACAGCGGAAAGATTTAGGTATTTATATCTTGACGACCGATGTGGCGCGGTAGGCGAAGGTCCGCATCCGAAGCAGGAGGTTTCGGGTTCGATGCCCGCCTTGGGGCAAATGTTAGTACGATCTACAAAGATTTGATACGGGTGTTTAGGGGTATTGTATGAAGTATATCAGTCATCTAGTACCCATAACACAAGCTCTGCTTAGCTTGGGGCTAGATGATGCTGTGTGGATTGTCCAGCATTATTTAAATTTATTTATTGTATCTATCTAGCAGTTGCGCGGTGCTTCACTGTTTAAGGGTTACACCTACTTCATAGAACCGGTAAAGTATCCCATGTGTTGGAAGAGCGAAGTGCGCTGATACGTGTTACGCAATTCTTTTCCTGCCCATCAAGAACTTACAACCGGACGGAGGAAGAATATTACAGAGCTATTGCAGTCGCGGTAGCTCGGATCAGCCAATTAGCTGCTTGTGTTTCTTACGTCAAAAGGTACTTTTGTCAGAAACCATATGAACATTAAAAAACTCACACACAAAGGGTTCCGTACTATCGTATAAGATATTAAAAGAAACACCTTTCTTGTATGTACAAGAAAGGTGTTTCTTTTAACAGGGGGCCCGTTAATTTTGGTATGTACCAAAATGAACGGGCCCCCTGTTAATTTTTGTATTGTATTTTTATTATTTGTTGGTATAGAGACTAGTATACTCTCTCTGTGACCTATCTATTACGGCTCAAAAAATACAGCTATTTCGATAGAGCAAAACTAAAAGTTTATTGTACCCCGTTTAATTTTTAACTTTTGCTTATATTAATTATGGAAAAAGAAATACACACTGTGAAAATTTCAAATGTTTTCCTAATACGGTTCATGAGACAGCCCGCTGACAGAGGCACGGACGGATACCGGAGTATCTAAAAAATAAAAAAACATTTTCTTAAAGTTGCACATTAAGTTCATGGTTTAATTCATGGATTATCTACTTACGCCCGGTCTCCGAATAAAAACGCCCTCATAAACTGCCGCGACTGTTTCAATTCGTTATCCAATCTATTATTTTTTTTTACAATAGCAAGACAAACCGATGCCTTTCATTCTGCAATATCTGAAGTAAATTGGAAAAACAAATGTGCAATGTAACAAAAAAAAAAATCTCTAGACTAATCAAATTCTTCATTTGAAACACAACAGCCAATTGTATCACTTGACCAGCGTTTAATTTTGACGTGTCGATAATTTTCGGGGTTTGACAAGAATCCAACTATAATTCAACATCTACATAGTCTCCTGTGTTAGAGATAATTTTTTGCTTTAAACACACAAGGATCGTCAGTATTCTTAATCGGTCTCCCAGTAACTTCATTTACGGGAGTTGCAAACTTCATAGTAACTTAATTTGCGAGTCGTTGTAACGATAGGCCGTAAAACCGAGGGTAATGTACAAGAACAAATTACTTTACCAGCTCACAGTCGCGACTCAATCATATTACTTCATTTAAGTTAAGTATTTCATCTGTCGTATGGTAAGGGGCCCGTAGATGAGGAAGAAGAGAATGGAAGAAATAGAAGAAAAAAAGAATCATGATTGTCAATTTGTTAAGGATGACTTATTTTTTTAACATATTAAATACCAATTCGAGAATCTCGTGGCTAAATAAAAAAGCCGCACGGGTCGATCGAAGGTTAAGCTACGCTTGCTCAGGTTGGTCTGAGGATGAGTGACCGTTCGTAACATATCGAGACTCCTTCGTGCCTCGCAGAGCAGGTTAAGACGTTGGTCACGGCTATCATTTGTAGATGTTTGACAGTCTTTACCGGTCGTCAGAAGCCTGAAAGTCTTACCAAAGGGTATCGTGTTGCCCAGTAACTGGGTTGTGGTTGACGGATAGGCAGTCGCTCCATGTAGAATACTGGTATTCAGCTGTATCCGGTTAGACTGTAAGCCGACCCCAACATAGTTGGGAAAAGGCTAGGCAGATGATGATGATGAATAAGTACCAATTACTATTGCTTTGTACTTTGCTTTGTTTAACAGTGGTTAGTTGATTGGTCAGTAATATTTCGTATCAAGCGACTGTAATAAACTCAGAATAAAAATCTTACAAGATGAGAACCAGACACGATGATTTATTTTGCATTACGAGTATAAATGATTGCCACACTGCTACAAAATTTCCCTGAAAGTACAAGCTGAATTATACGAAACATTTTTCAGCGTCGTAAAGTAACTGAAAAATTATTTAGCCAAGAGATTATTTACTAAGAAGATTTCTTGATTGGTCTAGGGATAGTTTTGGATTGTATCGTAACTTTATAGGTATTGAAGTTTTCGGTGTCAATAGTCTCGCGCCTTATTACGTGGGACTTAAACATAACATGTTAAATGTGGATATACTATACCTAGGTACGCCTCTGCCTAACCCATATACCCACATACACAATAATACAGGCGTTATTTTATGTTAAAGTTTTCGGATTAGTCTTGGTAATCTTATCTTAGGGGGTCCCGGAGTGGTCTCTTAAGAGGTAACCCCTTTCATGTGCTGATGGTGATCACCGGGGTGGTTTTAGTGAGGTAAGAATCCCACACTCCCTGGTCTTTTCCCCAAAAGATTCCCCCCGTTAACAAAAACAAAAAGGTACGCCTCTGCCTTACCCACATACGCAGTGATACAGGCGTGATTTTATGTTAAAGTTTTCGGATTAGCCTTAGTAACTCAGAAAACCATTGCTATTTCCATTTCATATCCGTTATATTAAAAAAGAAATACAAAAAAAATGTACGTTACGTGATCATAACTATGAAGAGTCCCATTATATTCAATCTTTCGCCGTCATCACGCCGTCTTCGCCGTGACAGGTTATCTTCAGACGTTCCGATATTCGATCATTGCCAATTTTCTGCTGACATAAACATTCTATACAACTTTGTCTACCTATATTGATATGGAAATCTAATTTTCTACTCCAATGTTTTGGTTATTTGGGCGTACTTATGTTAAAATACAAATCGGAAAGACATGAGGCCCTTCTTTTTTAATTATTTCGTTGATGTTGTTCTTTATTCATTTATTCGTGTTGTATATTCATTTGTTTAAATTAAAAGTTAACTTACACTCAAAATAAAATAATTTATAAATATTATATGAAAAGCAAATAAATAAAATAAAGAATCACAGGGCATCGAAAAATTCATCCGCATCACTGTCAACAGGAAAAGTGCCCAGAAGGCGGGCAGCATTGCCACGTTGAAAGGCCTGATAGATCACTATCAGGCTGGCCTTTTTTTGGCCAAATAATCATATTTGGCCAAAAAAAGCCCAGCCTTTCGGTCACGCGAATTAAATTAAATTAAATTTCTTTTATCTTCTTTTCACCTACCATAAGGAAGCGGAACATTTTAAAATAGATTGTTGTCGAGTTATGTTTGGCTTAGGTACTTGGGCCGATAGGGTACAGGAGGAACAAGCTTCATTAAAGACGCACGCTAGTAAAGCGAGATCCCAAAAAAATTACTTATTCCTACAAAATATAACATCTTTATCCATCCGTAAGTGGCAAAAAGTGCGACTGTGCATATAGAAAAGGTTATTTTTTAAAGATTGAAACCCTAGACCTTGTCCTCTGAGTACTAAGTCGAGCGAAAAGGTGTCCATTCTGAGGGAAGGGAGCTCACACAAGAATAATGGCGTTTTTGTGACAATCAAGTAAAGTTTTTGCGATATTGTGTCCGAGTGTCTAAACAAAACAGAAATGCACCCATTGTTTGACGCGATCGGGCGAATACAACATAACATCACGCCTATATTCCTCGAATGGTTAGGCAGAGGTGTCCCTATAGTAACACCCAAAATCACCAGTTATATTTAAGTCCCAGTGTAATGGGGGCAAGCCTATTGCCATCAACTGGGCACAAATCCTGACTACGGGCTGTTAATGAGAAAATCCCAACTGGAAAAACAAAATAACACTTTGCAAACCCAACATCGAGCACTTGGTGACACTAGATCAACGAAGCAGACGGGCGAATATTGTTTTTAATCATTTCTATTTTTTTATAATATTGCCGGTGGCGTAAGTTACAACTAACGACCAATATCAAATAACCTACATGAAATATTAAAAAAAAAACATTTCTGGGAATGGTGCTAAATTGGGGCAACATTTTATGTGTCATGACATGATTCGCGCAATTTAATAAATCGAATTCTAAATAACTCCACATGTATTATTGCGTACTTTGGAACTTCAAACACCTTTCTATTATTATTCTCGAGTCAAATAAGTATCTTACTGAAAAAAAACAATTCGTGAAATTAAGAGAAGAAAGAAACGATGTCTGTCCATTCCTATTTCACAACCAAGTTTCGTTCGAAAATTTGAAGTCTGGCTACCGCGAACACTCTACGTTATCTCCACGAATAAGTTCACAGGTGAGATGTCCAAAGTTTCCAACTCGACGCGAGTAAACAACGCCTTGTTACTACTTACTGCTGACACGAGTTGGACGTGATACGTAACTAACCCAAACTACGTTTATTTTGCGGAACATGAGATATAAAACGACCCTTATGTCTTTGCAGAGAGCTGTACACGGTTCAGTTCAGTTATACGCTTCTTGGCGACGGTAAGTTGCGACTCCCAAGTATGCGTAAACTTTACCCCGACAATGTGTCATATTAAAAAGACTAAGTATATTATTCTTGCGAATTTTAATCCGGCCTTGATGCTTCGTGAATAACGTTATATCCCATCCCATCTGTTGTCAAGGGACCAAACGTAATCACGCCGATAATGGGATGTCGAATCACGTTAAACGAGATCCCTCTTGTCTAGCCACTATCAACTCTGTAACAATAGATTCCATTAGCGTTCGAACAATTGGGACTGGCACCTAAAGTATTAACTGATACTTTATACTAAACCAACCACCGGCGAATGTTAAACCGAGCTTAAAATGAGTTCATTCATCAAGGGAGCGACCACGGTGAGTATTTTTCGTGATTTCTTTTGAACAAATAGTCTTGCTACGATATAAGAATGTTACATGAAACCAGTGCGCTTGGTATCGTTGAAAAAATATGGTGGCGTGCGAACGTGCCGTGGCCATTTATCGCTGCTCGCTCGCTATAAGTCAACTGTCACCATAATCGTTTGTTTCATGCTCACTTTGCCGTCGCCGGGAGTGGAGTGTATGGCAATTGAGAGTTACTTGCACGTTACGCCGAACAAGCGTCTTGTTACGTACCTACAGAATAAGTGCCCTAAGTAATATTTCACTTGCGGAGATGGGAATCGTTTTTTAAGATTAAATCAGTTTTACGGTCATTCCGGTTTTGTTTTTTTTATACTGTGACTTGTATGTCTCGTCCAATTTCTTCTATTGTATTTTCTCTGCGTCCTTCGATCTAAAATAATTACATATACGACTAGTAGGTACTAGTAGGTAGTGGCTACTCCACAAACGATGGGACTGATAACGTGTCCTGAGTACCCAGATATCTGCACGTTGCAGCCTGCAGGATTTGATTGACGCTACTGATGGTGCCAAACTCGTAGCTAATTTATGTTCCGATTCTATATACATAGATTACCATCGACACGCCAAGAAGAAAAACCAAATATATACGTTTTTATCAAAAACTACACCAGGTATATTATAAGTAGTCTACGACTTGCGAAACAGAAAATAATCCTTTCGAAGGTAAAGTTGCCTGCGCCCTCACAATGGGTTAAACTTGTAACATATTGCAAAGTCCGTTTTATTCAATACTTTGTCGCTACTTTCGTCGAGTTGCACGGGTAAACTTTACTTGCCTCCTAGCTATCGCAATGTTGCAAATAGCACGTCATGCTCCTAACAACTGTCGAAATAGTGACCTGGCTTGTAAATTACTGCGTATACATTATCAACAACAGTGTCGGAAACATTATCTAAACTAAATACAAAGCTAACAAATTATAACATCAGAGAATAGTGGTTCCGTACCATTAACTCACGTATGTATTTATTTCAGGATTGGCGAACTAGTTTCAAACTAAAACAAAGTATTTAGTGTCAACGTGACAAAAAGGTGACGTACACGTAAGTAAAACAATTTTATTGAAGTGAAAACTTCTTTAGCCGTGTAGAGCGATTTTTGGTAGGTTAAAAAATTGTGTATGATATATAGGGTTTTCCAATAAGAGGTGTTATTTTGATATTCAAAGAAACATGTTCCACTATAAACGGCACCTTCCTCTTTATAATGAAATAAACATCTGATATTAAAAAAATGGCATATTTCTTTAAATATCAAAATAACACCTCTTATTGGAAAACTCTATACTATTTTAACATGTTGTGCCAGAGTAACAGTCCTCATGATCGCCTATTTATTTGTGCTAGTTACTTCCACATAGATTCTTATTGGATTTCTAATTTATATTTGTCTATAGTTTTTAGACACTATAGAAATATAAGGTTTAGTAGTTTAGCTACGTTTAAGCTAAAGGGTAAATTATTATAGCCTAAGTACATTACTTTGTAAATAACTCTTAGAATGCGTCCAATGTATTTTCTAAGTTTATACTAACAATAAGGGCAGCACACTTTGTTCGTTTTGTTTGTTACCAGACACTCTAGTCACTTCCCTTAATTATAATGGTTTGATCCTTTTTACTTTCTTCTTCTTCTTCTTCTTTTAAAAAAAAACGTTGCCCCACACTAGGAATTTCTCCTGTGTCGTGGGTGCGTTTACAAACATTTAAAACTCACATACACGAACAGCCAGACCCGGAACAACTATCTGTGGGCCATACAAATATTTGTTCCGTGCGGGAATCGAACCCACGACACGCGGCGCAGCAGTCGATCGCTCAGCCACTGCGCCAACCGTGCTGTCTGTACTTTCCGCACTCATTCCGCGTCATCTAGTAGCCGTATTGCTTCGTCATTCACGAAGTGGAGAAGTCTATGTTCATGAGCTTCTGCGTAATGTATACTTACTTGCCAAAATAATACGCTGAAGTATATGTTCTGTTATTTATTTAAAGGCCTATATATATATATATATATATATATATATATATATCTCTCTCTCTCTCTCTCTCTCTCTCTCTCTCTCTCTCTGGACCTAGTAAGTTGGGTTTGAAAAAAATACTTAATTATTGTCAAACGGCTACTAAGCATCACGCTACGACTCTTAGAAGCTAGTTCTAGCTAGAGATCAAGTTATTTTTTATGTTCCAGGGCGCTTTAGTAACATTGTTAAAGCGCCCTGCAACATAAAAACTAACTAACTCAGTGATGTCACTGAGTTAAAAGCTGGATAACTCCTTTTGGTACAGCTCTACAGCTGTATACCATATATTACTATGTTTAACGATATTGTAAGATCGGTTACTAATATTATTCCTACCGAAGATATTTTCACGTATCAAGACAAGTAGGTACATCAACATTCTCTTGCTGAGAATTTGGTGTGGAGTGAAGTTAGCAAACAGTGAAGACTTTAGTAATTGCGCCTTGGAAGTGTATCGGAGATCGGCAAAGTTTTCAACTCAACACATAGGTAGGTCTCTCTCACGTCCTCGCCTCAGAACTTACCCTTAACGGACTCTGATCGGAAACTCAGCCAATTTATTACTGGCACCCCGCAGGGAAACTACGAATTAGTTACCCCACACATCATTTTGTGACTGTGCTACTCTGTGTGATAAACTAGCCTTCACATAAAACATTGATTGAGTGTTGGATTAGTTTTATTTGCTACTTAGTACGATGGACATAAATAAATATAGGACACGCTGTGATTGCGTTTGGCTGTATTATCTCTGCTAATATTTATAGGACAGCCATTGGAAACGGTAGTTCAGGGCTATAAAGCAGTTTGAGGTTAATGACAAAGAATTTAAACTTCCTAGTTAGTCTAGTAGTCGCAAGCGCTACTGGTGAGCGGTTCTGGGCTTGATTCCAGGTTTGGGCAAGGTGCTATTAGGTTTTTCCATCTGGAATTCCTTAGTAGACCGGAGTCTCAAAGGCTAACTCGAGGTGACAGTCTCTTTGAAAGTCTATAAATTATTTTGGTCAGATTCATCATAGGAGGACTATCCAGCTAAGTGTCTTTGATGGGTTTTAGAGGAAAGAATCATACAGATTTTAGTGGACCTGTCCAGTCTTTACGATCATCTAATTACATAAGACTCTGCTTGACACTTCGGGAAATAAGAGTATGATATTATGCTGATGTTAACAACAAAGTAACAACCACTATAGTTGATGGCCAATCAATAGCAACCGCTTTTGTTTCGATGCACTTTCAAAATAACTTTAAAGTATTAAGTAAAATGTTAAAGAACTTTCCCTGCGAAGTTTTAAATGTGTCCTCAGTGAAGTTTGTGAAGTCGCCGGCACACTTATACAAGGCCTTATTAAAAATACAAAACTCGTCGAGTCGCTTGCCGTTACTCATTAGACACTGTGGAGGCAAAAAACTTTTGGACACCCGGTGCTTGCTTAATGCAGATACATTTTTCTTGTGAAATTTCAGCCGAGATTAATTGACACAACTTTGTCATAAGCTTTTAGGAATAGATGTTTTTTTTGCGGAAGCAACGATGTTTACTTATTTATAATTTAAATACAACGATATTTTTATACTTTGCTATATAAATAGGTATCTTAATTAAATTACAAACATTGATTCTATTTTTCTTTCGAAAACAGATCGTATATTTCCTTAAGAAATGTACTTAAGTATAAATCGGTCCCATATTTGTTTGTATGTATAATTAATGCTTTTAAATATGAATGTGAAAGTAATCGTCTGTCTGTGACCTATTCAAGCCTAAACCACAGAAGTGATCGTTAGAAAGATAAGTAGTAGTAAGTATATGACGACATTGTTGGCGCAGTTGCTGAGCGATCAAGTGCTGCGCCGCGTGTCGTGAGTTCGATTCCCGCACGGAACAAATTTTTGTATGCCTTACTGTAACTCACTGGTTGCTTTTACATGTGAGTTTATCTGTTTGTAAAACGCACCCATGACACTGGAGATGTACCTAGTGTGGGGCAACGTTTAAAAAAAACATAAGTAGCCTGGGAATTGGAGAAGGACATTGGTTACTTGGTTTGTTTTAAAAATCAAATACATGCCATCGAGGTAGAGGGCAAAAGCCAGTTTGTTTATAATGTTCCTTGAGAAGCTTCAAGGCGTCAGTTTAGAAACAGTTTAGGATATTTAATGCATCATCTTCTCGACTTCCTCAAACTGCTCAGTTAGCTAGACTAACGAGTTTCCTAATTAATATCTAAGATAAATTCAAGACAAATATTCAACTGGTAGGAGAGCGCGTTCCTAAGCGTAGCGAAGGCATTCGCCTGGGGTGCTCGCAGTAAATATTAACTTGCTCACTCCGGTATCGCTTTCTTGTGAAATATAGGTGAAGTTAGAGTAGTTTATTTAATGGAGACGTCGCCGACTTTCGCCCGTACTCCTCTAACACCCAATCCCGAAGCAATCTAAAGACCGATCAGACGATCAGTCGTTCTAACTCCCGAGAACACTCGAGTGCGCCGTAAAACCAGATACAAAATAGCGTTTAGATGGTATAATGTACTGTAGATATTTCAACGCAAATACATGTCTTTAAAACGCCTTTACAGGTAATTTAGATTTTCCAACCAATAGCAGACAGTGTTGCTGTCCCAGTTAAGGAAAACGTACTCTTCTCATACAGAGAAGGCACGAGCATTAATCACCACGCTTGCTCAAGGGGCATTGGGGATTGGCGATTTCAGTCTTATATTAATTTTGGTCCAGGGTTCATCTCACGATGTTTTCCTTCACCAATATCAGTGATGTCCAAGATAAACATAGAAAGTACATAATGAATTGAATAAGTCACTAAGTCCGGATTCTAACAAACAATCTCATGCGTGATAGGCGAGGTCTAAACCACTGAGCCACCGCGGCATATTTAACCTAAAATTAAACTATCAACTTCTTGAAGGAATAATAAATAAATATATATTAAGAGATAAAATACATACATATCTAGTTTGAGATTAACAAAAAGGATAAAGGGAAGTGTGTGTAATCCAAATCCTCAAAGAGTTCACAGTAAACAGAGCATTAAGGGACGATTACAGGAAAATACGTTTTTATTGTACCTACTACTTTACTGTAATTAAATGAAGGTACTTTGGGTAAACGAATAAATGAAGTGGCAATACCACGGCACCCGTTAGGCAGTACACAATTTATGTTATTTATCGAGAATGCCATTTAGTATTTCCTACATTTCATCTAATTGGGAATTTAGGCCGAACGATTTTAATGGAAAACCATTTCGCCCGTCATACGGTCTAAAATGCTTTGGCGTGTTAAAAATGTAATATACCAATGTGCAACGGATTGTTCAATCGGCGAATTGGCAATATGAATACAAAAAGGACAATTTTATTGAGATTGATTAATAGCTTTCGATTGTTTGTGGGCTTGCAATAGGGAAATTGCAATATCAAACATTAATCTGACCACTTCTGTAAAATGCTGACCAATCACAGGGGAGGGAGATGTCTCGGTGGCCGGTGATAGAGAAGGCATTGTCAACATCTTCCATTCAAATCATGCATGATAGTGAGTGTTATCGATGACCCATAGAATACGACGGTACGTGACAAATCTAATTATGCTTGGGAGAGCAACTTGCACTCACTGCAACTTGTACGGAAACGAGTATTATAAGTAACTTAGGGATTGCCGGCGGGGCGATTTCGTATTCTGTGTAACTAACCAATGAAACCAGAAAACAACTCTCGTAGCATTCGCCTATGAGATACGTAGCACAAGTCTACGATATTCGTAGCTAATGTCTACGAAAATGTAACACACTCGGAAACAACATAAAGTGAGTTTGTTAACCTACAAACCTGGACAATAATAACGTAGTCACAGTTACACAATTAACTAGTTTAAAAGCTATATGAGTGACTGTCCACTGCAGGTTATTTCCCGAAGTCACTAGACAGAAATATATAATTAAAATCTTACCTCAATCCAGGTATGGTAGTGAGTAACTGTCCCTCAGCGGTGACCCAATGCACGTCCGGAGGCGGGTGGCCGGTCGCCCGACACAATGCGTGTGCGCCGCGCGTGGCGGGCCATAGAACGCGCGCCGGCGGCTCTGTAACGAACCGCGGCCGCTTGTCGCTTGCTCCCACCGCTTGTAACACTGCCACGGTGATGAGGATCCATGGCAGCGTGTACTCTGTAGAAATCATTGTACGTGTCACATACAAAGAGGTTTGCATTGAAAAGATAAAATATAGTTACAACAATTTACAAACAGTTTTCTAAGATACGTCCATATTTTAAGGATAAATATAACTCTTAATTCAGCTTGATTCGTAGGAAAAGAATACAACAGTTCCGAGAGAGTTACAGAGAAATATGGAATACTCTTGTACAACAAAACAAATTAATATAAACTTTTAACAGATACAGTAAAAATAAGTTTAAAATACTATTCTCTGAAGTTTGAAGGGAATAGAAAAAAGTATTGTAAATTAACGTCATGCAACTATTGACTTCCACAGTATTTAAAGTTTACGACATTAGCTCTTACTAATGTCGTAAACTTTAAATACCGTGGAAGTTACGGTAAGAAAGAAAATGCAAGAATAACGCTGGAGTAGTCAGCGATGAGAGGCGGGGAAAGCGCAAAGACAAATCAAGAACCGCTTAATTCTAAAATCGTGAGTCGGATTATTTTAAGTCGGTCGTTTTTATATTATTTCGTTACCTGGACAAGTTTTTTCAAATCAAAAATCCCTTAAACTTTCGGCAAACAAAAAAATACCTTTTTTGCTTTTCATTTAATTTATTTACAAAATTAAAAAGTTACAAACGTTAGTAGTTATCCACGAACGGGGCTCGTTTACACTTATTTTTTATTTTTAAGTGTTAATGAGCCCCGTTCTACTAAGGCACTTTTATTTTCTCGGATTAAATACCTGTGTATATCATATGGTTGTCTGTTTTATTGGGAATTCAACTGTGAAAAGGTTTTATAAGAAAGACAAAGTTCGTTGCTTTTTGAATTATATTTTTTTAAGAAATCCTATTCTGTAAAGTTTACTTTGAACTCCACAGTGACCGCTCTCAACTCTGAGTAAACTCACTTAGTGTGCACACCTCTACCTCTTTTAGAATTCGAAGTGTTGTTTATGAAAAAAACACACTAGTTTTACTCAGTAGTTTTATCTGTAGTGGTGCTTAAGACTTCTCAGACCTATCAGCTACTTCCACTTATTAGGCTATTAGTGTCAAACTAAAAAGTAAACATGAACAGAATAACGAACTCTTAAAACAACTTATTAACCAACTTCCAACGATACATAAATCATAATTACAAACCTGCCAGAAATACAAAAACAGTCATGAAAATGTTTGTTTTCAAAAAGTTAGTTTTAATTTCCTTTGGCGCGTTTTAACGTTCTGCATCTACGTGGCTCGAAAGTCTGAGGCGTAATCCATCAAAAGTGAGCCAGAATGAATCAACTCCCGGATCGAACGCTGAGTTGCGTTTTAAAACTTTATAAGGGAACGCTTTGTATAAAATGCTTGGAGTCAGCACTTTTCACTGTAGTAAATTGCAATGCCCTTTTTGGTCTTTAGAGCAGCTGTTGAGAATCGGGGCAATAGTTCGACTATCTAGACTGTATATTGGAGTATCGTGTAAAGATTATTTTCTCCAATACTAATATTGGAGAAAAAAATCTTTACGCAACCGGGAACCTTTTGATACTATCATCATCACCACTGGGCAACAGTCTCCAAACGTTGGTTTGGCTGAGAATGGAAGGCACAAGAAGTTCTCATGACGGAAGGGAACACTGGGGTGGTTTTCAGTCAGTATGAGTCTGACAGACTCTCCATCCGCCCCAAGACGGAGGACACCTACGAGGATTTACCACCCCAGAACCAAAAAAATAGGATGGCAGACGCTGCCGAGGCCGGCCCAGAAAAAGGTGGTGAGATGGCCTATAAGATGGAGAACTAAAAAAGGATAGCTGGAAAAAATTTAGGGAAAGCCTGTGCCCAGCAGTGGAACAGTATCCGATTAATAAGTAAAAACAGCCTTTAGCTACAAATTCCCCCTATGCTACTCGTAACTATGTACTGTGTGGACCTGCACCGACTCCCTTGTAAATTGGGGTAAGGGCAGGTGGTTTGAATGTAATGGAAACTCCTAAAACACTGGCAAACTCATGATCGCGTGTACACGTGGTTGGGCATCACTACAACTCCCGCATTTAAAGTAGGCTAGCGTAATGATATGTTAATTTCCTACGTTTTTTTTTTAAGATTTAGCGCTGGTGTCGTTCATAGTGGGTCATAACATAAATCAGACCGCGTGAACGTCTATCCTAGCTGACGGCTTATTTACTGCCGGCCTGCGACCCACTTGCCAGAAACATTGATCAGCTTTTACGTGCTCTGCTGTTATGATAAAATGCAAACTAAGATTTTTTTTACTTACAACTAGTTCTTTCCGCTGTAAACTTATGAACGAGCCTTAGTCGGGTGCTTATTCAATATTTTAGTCACATATAGTAAGTTAATAGATAGACAATATATAACCTGTAAAGACCGTGAGTGAAATCATTCATTACAAAGTCATGGTTATATACGAAATGCTTAGTAAAGATTCGGTAAAAAAAATACTGCTTCTATCACTATTTGTTTCTTCATCACCCACAGTTTGACTGGTAGAAAATGCCTATGCCGTTAAGTCCACCTCTGTACATTTGTGTGCTTAAGGTATTCAATAAATGTGAATTTAAATCGTCATCATTGACAACGTGATTCTTGCAATGCAGAGTATTTTATTTTGTGTGAAAGTACATTTAACTGTTAACCACTCCGTGCCATCGACTACATGGTAGGTAACCTTTTTTCAGCAAAATACCTTTTCCATAAAATTCTGAGACCATCCAAAAACTAATGTTAAGTTAAGAAACCTAAGGGAATTCACTGTATTCCTGAAAGCTTTCAAATATGTGAAAACTGTTGCAAAGTAAGAATCGAAAAGTTTAAGTACTCTTGAGATTTACGCCTGCAGGTATTTTAATAAATTTCGTAAAAAGATACGGGGCGTAACGTTACTTTGACATAACATATATTTTCTACTAGCTTAGGTACTAAGATAACTATTGTTATCTCAAAACAAAATTAAGCAAAATAATTAAAAAAGAAAAGCAATAATTTTAAACAAACCTTTCATTATTTCCGCAATCACTAAACACCACTGTCCAAACTCCTAAGTCATGACTTAACTTAACACCATAACCAAAATCCACATGCCTTATAAAGCGCACTGCAGTTCCACAGTCATTTTATTTTAAAAACAACAAAATTTTTACTCAATCATTTTCCCGGAGTTCGTTCGAAGTTTTCCCTCCAAAAGTGGTAAGGGGCTGAACACGTGATGCTTGGGCAGCGCTCGAACGCGGACTGAGCGCTCGCGGTTGAAATACCGCCCTCGAGTAGGTAGGCGACTGCTCCCAACTGATACGGTTCTCTACTCAACTTAATAGCGACTTAAGTTTGATTTTATGTACGAATTGGAACCCCCTCGCGGTCAATCAAAGAAATTTTGCCTTGTGAATAATTATACCGAATAGTTTGAAATACGTCAAATTTGTAGCGAAATATATTTCTCAACTCGTCAACGCTATTGAGGTCGGTACTTTGATTTCCAAAATTAATTTGAAGAAATAATATTAGCGTTCCGTCCAAAACAGTCGTAAAATTATAACATTGGACTAAAATATTGGTTCATTAAGCAAAATGTAATTATTTCTACTGTGGAAAGGTAATAAAAGTCAGAAAAACAAGGTAATAAATAAAAAAATAGGTTAATTTATTGATTGCAGATTTTGCTAGTAACACAATTAAATTGTGATGTCATCGCACTACACTGGGGACTTGACGTGCGCAATTAACATGTTTACTAGTAGCGAACAGGCAAATTAATGCTGAATTTCAACATAGAAGAGTAATCATATTTTGATGATTTTAATTTTGATTCTGCAATAAGATCCGGTAAAATTTTTACTGATTATTTAGTCTTATGTAAAGACAGCTGAGGTAATGTTCTGCAACCATTGAAATGATGAAAAAAACATATGAAAAAATCAAGCTTTGATATTTGCAAGCTCAGCATAAAACCAGATCGCAACGGTACCAAAATCAAAATCTAAATTCAGTTATTCAAATTTGGGTGAGAATCGCGAAAGAGCACTTTTTTAACGTCAAAACGTTTACAACAGATAGTCCCCTAAAACCCCCACTCGTCACCACTTCCTATTGTTTTTGCTGGGAAGAAGAAGTGGCGGAACAAACTCCCCAGCTAACCTAGGTACCTAGTACGTATACATATAATCTAATGTTCAAAATTCAAAATTCATTTATTTTTGTGATTTTTGGTACATTGTATGTATAATTAATGATTGGGTATAAAGTTGT
Organism: Phlogophora meticulosa; assembly: GCA_905147745.2. NCBI lineage: Eukaryota > Metazoa > Arthropoda > Insecta > Lepidoptera > Noctuidae > Phlogophora > Phlogophora meticulosa. Next base: position 6,560,100 of record LR990526.1, on the reverse strand, counting down.
TAACAAATGCATATACTCTTTATAGGTATGTCAGTTATAGCCCTTTAATCGATTAGGATATATGATAATATTGTTATAATTCTATGCCGCTCATAATTTACCTATAAAAAGCAGGTGTACACCTGCTTTAGTATATTGTGTAGATGTAGTACCAGTAAGTACCGCATTTGTCGTTTCAGCCACATAAAGGAAATATTTCCCTCGACCACTTTGAAAGCCATTCAGGGTTTGTCTTATTTCAGTTCGCCATTGAAATGGAAACATTTAATTGCAAACGGGCAGCGGGCACAGTTGCATTCAAATCGGCTCATACCGGTTATTACTGGTCCAAACCGCTTTGGCGTTGCAATGCGATTGTAAATGTGGATTTACCGTATAAGAAAATTGTGTGTTTGGTTTTGTGTTATATACATAATAGCATAAGATAAGTTTTGATTATTTTGATTTGTTATATAAACCAGTTATATCAAATATTAAAATCGTAAGGCAAACTAAAAAAATTGCAAACATTTTGCGCTTTTTCGAGAGCTGCAAAGTTGGCACAGGTCTTTCGAAGCTTCAAACTTAGACATGTGCTTCTGGTAGTGGTCCTACGAGATTTTAAAAAATGTGAACTAGCCGATTTTAGCGATTTCTAGTATTAGGTATGACTGGCCTAATTTTTTAACGAATTATTTACGAATGTGAAATGTTTTCTATAGTCGAGGAGTTTCTACTAATTTGTCTTACATAACAAAGCAGATCTAAAATGCATTACCTAAAACAACACATTTCACTGATTAAGTCACTTGTAATAGGGGGCGAACCCATTTCCATCAATCAGGCACAGATTTAGACCCGGGGCTGCTATTGAGAAATCCCAGAAAGATAAACTTAATGACACTTTGCCCTACCTGGGAATCAAACCCAGGGCATTGCTCAGCAGTAGGACTTCCGACCACCAAAGAGGCAATTGTTAATTACCTACTGAAGCTAAAATAAGTTATCATCAATAGATTCTTTTGTAGGCGCCACAAAGAAATTTTAAAATTAATCCCATAAAGTAAAATCAGTGCTAAAATGATGGAAGTTTTCTTTTCTTCCTTCATTTTGATTCAAGACACAAGAAGACATACATTTTCATTAAAATAAAAGTAAAATGCCAAGGTAACGAAACTAAGGGCGGCCACTTTTCTTAATAAACATTTAATTACAATATTCAAATGAGTCTGAAATAAACGGCATCTATTAAATCCTTTGCTGAAATAGATTAATTCTATTAAAAGTGTTCGAGTACGATGATCGCCGTTGTCGCTCGGCGCATTAATTTTTTGGACCAAAGTTAAACGAAAGATTACCTATTTAATGCTCAGAAAGTCTCTTATTGGCATTCACGTACCATTTAAGACTTTGCATTTTTAGTGGATGAAGCAAGAGAGTTCTTTATCGCCAGCACTTTGTCACGGTTAGCTTAAATTTAATTTAGGAACAATTCATTTGTTTTCATTAATATGGTTTGAGGAGAGCATAGCTAAATAAAAACCTCACACGGGTTGATCGAAGGTTAAGCTACGCTTTCCGAGGCCAGTCTGTGGATGGGTGACCGTTCGTTACATATCGAGGCTTCTCCGTTCCTCGGAAAGAACGCTAAGCTGGTACTGGCTGTTATTTGTAGATCTTTGACAGTTGTTACGGATAGTCAGAAGCCCGAAAATCGGAAAACCAGTCGTACCAAGGTGTATCGGGTTGCCCAGTAACTGGGTTATAGAGGTCAGATAGGCAGTCGCTCCATGTAAAATACTGGTATTCAGCTGCATCCGGTTAGACTGGAAGCCGACCTAAACATAGTTGGGATAAAGGCTAGGCAGATGTTGAATATGGTTTATGTAAGTACGGTTCACGTTCTCTGAAGTAGGATACAAATAAAATATATATGTATTTCTTTTCCCTTTTCTTTTCTTTTAAGAAATTGCACCTACTTACTTGCTACTGTTTGTCTCTGCATCACTCAAAGGTTGACTGGTAGAAAATGCCTATAGCATTAAGCACAACTCTGTATATTTGTGTGCTTAAAGTATTAAATAAATAAATAAATACAAATGAGTGTGCAGTAGTAAATTTCATTCTAAAATAACTGTAATGCTATGCAACGCGTCGGAAAGCCTGGTTCCAGAACGATAAATTAATGTGACGTGGACTGAAAGTACTGATTATCGATGAGGCCGAAAACTCACTCAACAATTTTTGAATAAGTAGGTTAGTATATTTTCGACTAATAATTGCAAAACACTTTAGTAAAATATCTTGCCTAGATACTAACAAAATTGTATTATTATTGCAAAACTGGCACAGAGCACCAAAATTTTATCTTCTACAGATTGAAAAACAACAATAGACAATAATTTACATAATTCGAATCGGTTCTTTCTTTTAAAAATTTCTTATTTGCCGAGGTTATTTTAACATTGCTTATCTACATTTTGTTCGGTAAATGGTTGTTGGTAGTTGGGTAAAAATAAACTAAAACCTATTTTGTATGTAATTTACTATTTATCTAGGATTGGAAACAAGACAATGTACAAAAAATGAAATTAAGCACTGATTTTATTAAGTAGGTATTGATTTGTTTGTTCACATTCAAAAATAGAAAATAAACATTTTTTTTAAAGGGGTTGCATAATGCATGATGCCACGTCAAGCGTACTCTGTAAAGAAGTTTGAAAATGGGATTAGACTTTTTTTTTCAAAATTAAGGGGACATATTAATTTGAACCAAGGTATTAATTGTAAACAACAATAGTGTAATACAAACTAACATTTTGGTCTTTGTAAATGAGTCACTTAAAATTTAACATCACTGAAAGTTTTTATCATTTTTGCCTCCCCAAAAGTAGCGGTAAATCCTGCCGCTATCAATCCGTTCCTTCTCCATCTAATAAGTAGGCATTACGAAGTCCCTCAAGATTATCGATTCCTCATTCAATCCATCGGAAGAGCCCCCGATTTACCCCAGAATGGCGAACAAAGTTGAAAAGCAGAACATTAATTCTGCTAATGCGTTTTCCGTATTCACAGATATTACATTTCACCTGTTATAACACCGAACGTTGCTAAAGAATCTCCTTTCATATTTACATTTCGCCAGTTATTGAAAACATTTATTTTCGTGTTTTTGTATGAGATACGAAAACATATGTTTACAAAAAAATATGATGAGCGGATGAGTGAGTATTTTTTGGCATAAAAACTGTTTGGTAAACAGCTATAGAGTAAACAAGTTATTTAAAAAAAACGAGAGCTTTATGTCGCTACTTGCTATGTATATTGCTTTCAGCTGCATTGTACTACTATCATTATAAAATCAATTTTCTCTTTGGGTCCAACACTAAAAACTGCGAAATAAATAATTATTAGCTGTTCTCTAAATTTAGTTGAGTAACACGTAGAGGAGGCCAGTGTGCCATCTGTAGAATGGACGTCATAGGTTGATCAAGCTATGAAATCTAGGCGAACCAAATTGTATGGGACACCTGGTATTTTTAGCGATTCCAGACTTTGTCCCATTACGAAAATTGTTCATAATGATGAGTACAATAACCCTTGAAGAGGTTTTCAGTTATTTAAATTACACCTTGTAAAGGGAATTTAGCTTTTCCTCGTAGCTCTATTCACGGACGAACTTTGACTCTCCCGTTTGGCCGACCAACGGGTAAGTTTCGCAAAATCCTTTGAGCATCTTTGCAAGCTTTAAGCATAGTACCTCTATGTGTAACATCTGAAGTTTAGATGGTGCGTTGTCTCTCAATAAGTCAGCCATACAACATTTTATGTGTAGGCATACAATACATTCAAGCAAAACAGATTCATTAACTAACATATCACATGACAAACGAAGCAATATCATTAAACAACGGGTTCCGTCTGCAGTAGACATCAAAGCTGTCAATCTACACTGATGAAGGAAGGGGGGACTACAAACAAAGTTGAATGGCGATGCATTCGCTGGCTAAAGAGAAAATAGGTATTAGAAGGTTGACTTCATACGGTTCGTCATATGCACTCATCCTCGTACGTACACCTTCGTACGCTTATGAATACAAAATAATGATTTTGAAATTCTCTCGGTTAGTTCGTGCTTAACCGAAAGTTGTGAGTACCAATCGAACGTTCGGCACATGAAGTAAGTGGAACTTCTGACAGAATATTTTTATAGAGTGCTTTGTTATGGATATTTATAGTTTATAAATTTAATCAGTTTTAATCTATTTACCAATGTTGCTTTTGCCAAAAATTAATAAATTTTACTATTTACCAACTAGTTTTATTTTTTTTGAAATTTTTAAAGGCGCTTATTACGTAGTAAGTTAGCTTATTTTTCTATTTGTTTTTGTGCATCTGGTGTTTACCTATAACAATTCATTCAATTCAGTGTGTTGTATTCAGTGTGAACAATTGTTGGTAATCCTAATTAAATAAACAAATAAAGGTAGTCACTTATGTTCAAAAATCTCGGAATAAATAATTTCTTTATGAAGACACATTTGTCTCTTAGCAAAATTTAGTTGATCGATGATGGCTAACAAAACTCCGATGGTCCAAATCGATGGTTGTACAGGACACATGTTTTTGTTTGGCATTTTATCGTTGTAATGTTAAAAGGTCCCTTGACTTTTTAAATGTATACGTCCATTCCAAGTTTATCTTAGAAATCACCAGCAATCGTGTTGAAATCTGGACTTATCATTAATATAGGCCTGTAATCTTTAATCCGCTTTGAGTGAAGCATGGTTATCAATGCTCATGTTGTCTGTGTGATAAGAAGCGTTTATCTCGCAGTGGGTCAGTAACAGGTCATTAAGGAATACTGTCACCTTGCATTGCTTTCATATTATAGCAGCACTTAAGACAAAAAAGGGTCACCTTTGCGTGTCTAAACATGTTTTCTTTCTTAAAACCCCTGCCTTTTTGCCGATACTACACTTACAGGCTACATACTGGGTCTAGGCTACCTAAAGTTCAATTTAGAGGAAATATTCCCAGAATTACGAACGTTTTCCGTAGACAGTGTATTCTCCGTGGTCTGAGTCAGCGAACTTACCTACATAGTGCTTAGGATTGCTACCTCGCCATCTACTTTCAATGCGGGCGCGAAAGATTCTCATTCGCAGCGTGAGTAGTTGAAATTATTTTGCCGTATCACTAACTTATTTTACCCCGTGATGGGATGAATTTTAGGGAATATTTGAAGGGATATGCTAATATTGTAACTGGTGCGCTTTACATCTGTTTTAACTGGCCTCATCTACTACGGATTTGCTTTACTAAAGAAACTCATAAGTTCTAAAGATTTATCCAAAGTCACTTTGGCAAAATAATTTCAACTACTCACGCTGCGAATGAGAATCTTTCGCGCCCGCATTGAAAGTAGATGGCGAGGTCATTTTCAAGCAGACTCTCTTGAGTCTGCTTGAAAATGACTGAATATAACATCAAGAGGATGTACCGTGGCGTCCGCCTGCGAGCTAGCTTCTTCTTCTCGACACGAAAAGACGTGTCGATTTATCATTTGTCCTAATAGTAATAATGTAGTCACCTCAACAGCTATCGTCGGCAAATTTTAAATCATGGAAGGTGTCCTGTTGTGCATCCTGGGCAGGAAAGAAGGCGAGGCTTGTGAAAGGCTTCCATACTGCCACTGTCTGGGATCAGTCGAGGATACCCCATTTGGCCGGGTTATTTTTACAGCGGGCAAGTGGCTTCGCAATAGATTAAGAGAAATCCAGATTGACCACTGCAATACGAGCCAAAGCGACAGACGTTCTGCCGGAGTGATGAAGTGTGTAGGGCAAATAATCCTGCTTCAATGCCCCCCCCCCCCCCCCCCCCGGGTACGCCCATGCCCATGATGATTATGAAAATTTAATTGGTTGTAACCGAAGCTGCAAAGAGTTCACACACAAATGATAGGCCTAAATTCACGTTAATACATGACAAACACGTACGTACAATTTACTAATGATTCCAGCTTTCGCGTATACAATACTGTTTAGTTAGTTAGGCGCAATTTAGCAGGACGTGATGATTCGAACGTAGTTCGTCCGTTTTAGTGGCTACAATACGCCGACAGTACGGCCCAGTTATGTTGTTAATGCCCAATGAATGGGAACGTACGCCAACACGCCAACAGTGTTATTCATCCGGGAATATCATAATGAGGGCCATATTGTGATTGCATGGAATGAATGGCAAGTGATGGGTTATTATGCGGAAAATAGAGGAATGTTTAAGGGAGTTGATGTTAAAGTTTGTTCTGAGTATATTTTTTTGCCAGAGAGGTACTCGTTCTTTAATCTGTTCGACGTCCGTAAGTAACTGCACGAATCCAGCAGAATATCAGCGGCAGATATATCTTCCTGGCACATGCTGAGCTGGACTCCCATTCGCTACAACCTTGACACGCACACTTGACATTTACGTTGTTACAGCCTGAAATGTCATCACAGTAATGTCTTATTTACTGGTTTTTTTTTAATGTTGGCACCTAGTGGCTATTTCTTTTAAGTATGTATTTTTTTTTAAGTCGTGTTTTGTATGTTGTTACTGTCTTATGTGCACACAAATAAACGATGTATCTATCTATATAGATCTATCATAAACCCTCCCTCAAGGAGCACCCCGTGGCTTGGTTAGTACTTTCTGTAATCGATGGTAACCTTTTATCTTTATTTTTGGAGACCGATGTGGCGCGGCGGGCGAAGGTCCGCCTGCGACGCAAGAGTTTGCGGGTTCGATTCCCGCCTTGGGACACATGTTTGTACGATCTACAAATATTTGTTCCGGGTGTTCTGGGTATTTGCTATATATAATAAAAATATATATCTATGTAATGTATTGTATTAAGTATATCAGTCATCTAGTACCCATAACACAAGCTCTGCTTAACTTGGGGCTAGATGATGCTGTGTGGATTGTCCAGCAATATTTATTTATTTATTATTTATTATTATCTAACTGTCTATGAGTACCTACTACTAGTATTAGATATATGTATGTAGGTAGCTGTAATAGTAATCCTGAAAGTCTAATAACCAGTCTTTTCTGGTTACTGGGTTGTGGAAGTCTGATAGGCATACGCTCCGTGTAGAATACTGGTAATCAGCTGCCAGGCAAATCCATAAATATTCCTTCTAAAATACGGCTGTATAGATATTAAAAAATACTTCCCTTTAATCTTCTAACCGTAATACAATCCCAAGTTCACGACGTTCTTTTTAAGCCTACTAAATTACAACCTCGTTAAAACTTCAGCTCCAGAAGATGCTATCAAAATTTCAGAAAGTCCCTTCGTTCATGTACTGGAAAAAAAATAATAACAATAAAGTGAAATGACCAAAAGTCCATTAAAGTTTATTATTTAACAGTCAAGTTGGTCGCCGGGGCGCTAAGTGCAGGTTTATGCAAAAGTTTCGCGCCAAAACTGTAGTATCGTTATTCTTTACTTTGTAAGCAGCTGTGAGCGGTCGCTGTATACTTGAGCGACATAATTTGCTCGCGGAAAATAAACTTGGAAATAAAATATTGATCAAAATTTGTCAGAAAAAAACATAATTTATGGTCTTTTAGGGTTCCGTACCATAAAAGGAAAAACCGGAACACTTAAAAGGTCACTTCGTTGTTCGTCTCTCTGTCTGTCAATACTGTTTTTCTCTAGAACGGCTGAAGGTATCTAGTTGAAATTAATATGCAATACTAACTACGGGTTTGATGTGTGAAAATTTCAAGCTTCTAAGTCAACGCAATCAAGAGATACGGTACAATTATATCAGTTGTTTCGATAATTTTCCTACTTTCAAAACTACTTTCCTTTGACCTAACATCATGAAATTTGGCGAGAAATAGAGAAAACAAGGAAAAGGTTTTTGTTTTTGAGATTATATCACATAAAATATTCGTTAATGAAATCATATAATTACATTTGCAACTGGAACAACCACTGTAATGTATGGATGCTAACTTCTGTCAGCTGTAATGTTAAGTTTGACCTTCAATCCGGAATCGAAAAGTCATGGGCCACGACAAGCTGCGGGCAGCTGGGGACACCTTTAAGACGGAACCCTCAGAGCGCAAATCACACTTGCACTTGTCCTGTTTCATTATTTAATCTTGAATCTTTTGGGCCTATTAGGCCATAACGCCGTAGCGACAACTATTGAGAAATTCTTTAGAAATAAAACAACACCGGGTTTTAAGATCCACCTCACAAAAATGTGTCTTGGTTTTGAAAGCTAATCGTGTAAACCATGTGTTGAGACCTTGACCTATTACTGAAAAAAATATCTAAATTAATAAAAAAGACTTAGGGACGTCGTCGCCGTCGATTTGTATACAAAAACTATCAACTGACTATTTTTTCCTCGGATAGCTAAAAGTTATCTGTCGATTAAAAAGTTGGCCCTTATTCGTAAGTTAAAACGCAAATGAAATAAACATAAAGGAACCAATAGCAGATAAGTAGTGCACATTGCAGGCTAATTAGCCTCTATGAGCCTTAATGACCCAATTCAGTCCGGCGCGACTTTTATACCCTCTGTGGCGAGTTGAGAGAAAAGCCGTTCCATTTATGTTTTATTTAATTCTTAATTAAACGGAGACCTCACAGCTGTTTGGTTACTTTTTTTATATTGTAGTAAAAATGGTACGGCCCAGAACAAAAGACTATCGGAAAAATTTCGCCAGCGGGATTTTTAAAGGCGATGAAGCACTTTTTTTACTTCGCTCTATTGTATTTAGATCGGTACGATTACGATACAGTAGAAATTTTGGTAATTATTAGTAATTAGCAAACTTATTATTCAGACCTTTATTAATTAAGCTCGACCTACGGTGGTAAAGTCCACAAGCCTGTACAAAAAATAATTGGTAAGAGATTATGCGAGCTAAGTCTAAAAAAAGGTAAAACATTTTTTTTGTCGTGGGTAAGTCCTTATGGATACTCTCCATCTTGAGGGGAAGGGGGGAGATATGTTGGACTTCTTTCGATTAAACCTTACGGTAACTACCAGTACTGGTATAAGAAAGAAAAAAGAAAGAAAATCATTACCTTCTGGCACTCTCACGACCGGAGATCCACCAGTAAAGTGCCCAAAAGGCTGGCAGTATTGCCACGTTGAATGCCAATGCTGATTCATTCGCCAAAAAAAGCCTTCTGGTCATGTGAAGAGTCGACCAAACATTTGGCGATGTCCCGAAAAACTAGAGGTCCAAGTGTTTCAGCTATTTGTATCGAGTTAAATAAATGGGTGAATCAGAACAAACTACTGGCAGACTAAACCTCTAAGTATCGTGTATTGTCGATATCTAAACCAAATCCAGTAAGATCCGTGTAGCCAAGTTGGAACGAACAGCCAACACAAACGGGAAGTCGTATATTTTCATTTACTGCGGTACTGTATTCCAAAATTCGCAGGTAAGGACCGGCTTCCGTCGATAATTGGCTTTTCTCTGCTTTGTGTTCAGACCGGGTGTACTTGTGATATAGGAAATCTGTATCAACTGTGGGGGTCACAAGTATTATTGAGGTGGGTATTGTGATTCTTCTAACAATTTCAAGTTGGTTTTGTTGTTTCTGTATAGGTAGGTGCTTGAAATTTCAATTTGAATAGCAGTTACATTGAGGATGTTTTTGCAACGTTTTATCTATTTCTCTTGCAAACATTTGTTTTTTAATTGTGAGGAGTTTCTTGCACATCGTTCTCCATAGAAAACTATCTTGCGAAAGGGTCAACTAATATCACATTTATTTTTTCGTAAATTTGAGGTTCTAACCTGCTGTTTGTTGGATTGATTGATCGACTGACTTTTGACCTTATGAATTTTGAAATATAAATAACAACCTATTGTAATTATAATGTTTATTTCTTCTCTATCGCAATCAATTGCACGATAGACACCACGATCAATAACATCTACTGACATCCAAACACCTTGGTAGAAAACTTCATCCATAATTCAGAATATTTCATGTAAGCACTTCACTAATAGAATATCGGCAAAAATGATTGCTCCTGTCCAACTTACTTTAACAAGCTATAATCAATTAGTTCCCCCACACAAAACTTCTACGTCCGTAAGTTATTGTGACCCCAACAAAGTTGCTTTCCCTGTAATATTTCGTGTCGGAACTATGAACAGTCTTACGATCGTCACTAAATTTCTTGCGACTAAGTTACCTACACTAAGTTCTTTCAATGTGGAAGCAGTTTACCAAGTTTCAGGCTGCAATCATGTTCCATGTAAATTTAGAATTTACACTTTTGCAACTTTGTTATGCAACACATTACTTAGTCGTGGGTAGTTTCAACTTAATGCTCCCCAGGTAATCTAGATCCCAGGTCTAGACGATCTTGCGTTTAAAGGAAAAACACTTCTCTACTTAGTAGCCGTATCGATGGCAATCCTTTTAGCTCGCAACTAAGTACCTTGAGTACTTAATAATGTCGTAGTGAGGATAAATCTCCTCCCGGTCTGCATTAGAGTAAGTAGTAACGGTGTGCACATCCCCTGGAACATACAAATTTAATTATTTTCTAATAAGTTTGTTTATCCTGTAAGACTGTCTAGTATTTTTTGCGATTAAAATATCCTTTAATGGCATTTCCTGGATTTTAAGATATTTTATCCTGGCTGAACAGCTTAGGAACTGTTTTGATTCAATTGCTTATCCCAACTATATTTTGTTCGGCTTCCAGTCTATCCGTATGCAGCTAAATCTCAAATCAGATGATCGACTATGTAGGTCATCGCCCAGACAAACCTGGGTAAGCGTGGCTTTCTGGCCCCTCAACCACAAAAAGCACAACCTCAAACATCGCCGAAACACAGCTTATATTGAAATCGAAGTACACAAGTTGGTGCGGTCTAAATTACATCTAAATCTTCGACTGTGGCGGCAACAGAATTCAGTGTAGTTCAGTTCATGGGCACTCCTCGACAGCTCAGCGCAACTGTCGGCAACTTGCACTGTCGCACTCTCGCCAAACTTTATCTACGGCTGTCAAAGGGCAACGCTAAGAGGCTGGGTAACAGTGTACTAACAATATTCAAGATTTTGTAGTTCTGTCAATGTGCTAGTATTATAGTTTGTGATTTGTAAGAATTAGTAGAATCAAACTTAAGTCGGGTAAGCGACAGAATTTGTAGGCTATTAAATGAAAATGTATATAAGTATAAATGATAACAGTATAATGTATATTTTTCATTAACACTAAGCGAAACCTAAATGTACTCGCACTAACATTATAAATGCGAAAGTTGGTTGTTTGTTACTCAATCACACCAGAACAGCTGATCAGATCTGGATGAAATTTGGCACAGAGATTATGGTCTGGAATTGCACCCAATTTTTATCCTGGGAAAATGGCAACGGTGTCTAATGTTGACCGTCTTTTAAACCGCAGCTAGTGAGGCAGCTAAGGGCGCAGCTAGCGTAACGTAGTTAGCGAGGTATTACTGAGTCTAGTAAACTTTAGTTTGGACATGCCTATGTCCAACATTCAGGGTATCAACTTTTGACAGGCCAACTTGATTATTAAAAGAAGAGTATCCAAAACCGAATGATTGATTTGATTATTTGTTAATTGAGACATGAAACAGAGAAAAACTTGCAGCTTACCTTACTAAGAACCCTGCTTACCTACATAAAACGTCCACAGTGTGAAGCAATAAGTACTTCACGTTATGCATTAGTTAGCTAAACAGGAAAGTTCCCGCCACTGAGAAGTAAGACTGTCTATTTTAATATTCATACAAGTATAAAAGGCTCTTTCAGTAAATACTTTGCTGAAACTCATCCCTGGAAACCACCTGACAGAATTTACCGCATCAAGTATTACTACGAAGGAGTTTGTTTAATATCTGGTTTATTAAACACCACAGACATTACAAAATGTTTTTACTTATCTGCAACTCCTTATTATTAAGCTGTATGATAGTTTAACTTCATGTCGTGAATTTATAATAATAAAATAATAATTCTAGCCTGTTACTCTCCCACTGCAGGGCAGACCTCTTCTCTATAGACGAGACACGAGCAATAATCACCATGCTTGCTCAGGGCAGGTTGGGGATTTCAAGATTATATATTAATATAAGTATCAAATCGAAACAACGTGAAGGTACCTGGTCTTCTGATCAGAGACCAGGCCCGAGTCAACAGCGCATCAGCCGAGCGAGCCGTGTCAGCACAATTGACGGGGCCCTATAGGGGGCTGAAGCGTGCCAGGGTTGCCGGATGTTTGAAAGAGTTACCCCGGAACGTAAAGGGTGGGACGCGGATGGGTTTTAGTCAGTAAAAGTCTGACATGCCCCCCCGTTCCACCCAGAACGGGAGAAGTTGTTGGATGATTTCCCACTACCTGGTCTCATAATTATTTCAGTCCAGGTTTCCTTTTCATGTTTTCAGTAATGTACAAGATTAACTTAGAAAGTACTTATGAATTGAAAAAGTTAAATTGGAAATTGCCCGGATTTGAAACCACAGCCTCGGACATGCGTGTGGAGGCCTTGACCACAGGGCCACCACAACATAAGCAAGACACGCGATTTGCTCACGATTATGCTCAGTTGTAACCTGTTGTTGGTAAGCAGTAAACAGATGGGCACACCACATTTTCCGTATGCAAAAATGTAAGTAAAATGTAATCCCTATCACAAATAGGGAGACGCTTCGATATTCAAGACGAAGTTTGTTCAGACAACATTTTACACAACGTTTACTTTATAAAATCTATTAAGCCGTTCGCCATCTAGTGTTGGAACTGAACGTTTTATTCATGCCGGTACTAATTCCTTAAGGCTCGTCCTCCGTCTCACTAAATCTATCGGCTTTCGGCTTTAGTAAAACAAAGAGCCAGCGGCCATCTCTAAACGCCCTCGCTCTAGAAACGTATCGGGATACTATTTAGAATCAGTGTGACTTAACAGACGATTACTGGGTTGGAATTAATTGCTATTCGTTTTCCGAATTTTTTATTCTGTTATGTGCCTTTATACTTTGAGAAATGGGTCTTTGTGTCCTTGGATATTCTAGGAAGGACATTCCTTTGATGCTATGGCTGTCATAATAACCCGTTTCTTTACTATTAAATAATTTTTAGAAGCTGTGTTTCTATTTTTTAGTTGCTACAATGACCCCAAAAGAAAAAAAAAGCTGTACCCAACATTCATGAGAGCACTTCAATCATGAAAGAGTATTACACTGTCTCGTACATTCTAGTTCCGGACCTTATCAGTCCAAGCAGTGGAGCATGTTGTAATCAATAGTTTATCGCTAAGCTGCTCTCGAGCATAGAGCTTGTAGTGGCTCGGTGTAGATTCTGAACACGGTTCAAATGGAAAATGCTGAAGAGTAACCAAGAGTAACGACAATAAGCATGTTTCGTTCATAAATCATTTTGATCAAGGGGAGGTTTAAAATCTTGTCCGTAACGTATGTCAATTAGTTATAATAATATAATTATAACCTACATATGTATATATTTTTTTCTTCTGAGAGTATATCGACACACTCCACTTATACATTTATCAATTGGAACTTCATTGCGAAACGCTGTTTCTTAAGATACAGGATACCCTAGTTTAAGAGACTATCTATTGTGTACAGATTTCTGCAGCATACCAATGTTTTATATTGTAACCTTGTCATTGTAACTGTGTACCTTATGGAAACAAAAAAAACTTTGCTATTTCTTTTTCAATTTAAATCAATTTTGAATGATATCAACTAATGTCGTAATTGTAAATCTACATCATGAGAACAGTTTGTAATGTTTAAAAAAAGAACAAACTCAAACCACAGAATATAATGGCTAAAAACATCAAACTCAACCGTACACGACAACATATTACAAAATAAGTGTTGTACATTATTCCCGTATTAGGTAAATCAGGGCTCGATACGTAAGGCCGTAATATCGGCCGGTGCGGCACACGGCTTACATCCGGCACAGATAAGCCTCACTTGTATCCGTCTCGGCGGCACTCAAGCCTGTTGTGCCCGATTATACCCACCGATTCCCTTTAATGCTGTCTACTTTATTGACAATGTATTTTGAACGGTCACACGGTAAAATATCTTCACAATATAAAGAGCTTCCCGGTAAAAGAACCGGAAAGTTTTCTCGTTTGATATTTCTTATTTAAAGTTATAATGGAGGAAGAAATTGTCCTTTTCGGGAACCAATCATAAGTGTGCCCTTTACACTTACATATTTTTGAAACTTGTATTGTCGAAACTGAACAATACACACGACACCATTGCTACACTTTATCTCCTTTATCCTTTTAACTTACACAATCGGCCAAATAAACAATACATTATTGCCGTAGGTACCATCGTGTAGTTTAAAGCTCCAGCCCAGCTACAATTACACGGTCGAGTGGGTCCGCTCAATGGCGCAAATACACCACAAAGATCAGACTGTAAGGAGTACGGAAATGTCTGTTTACATCACATGAACCGGGGACATGCTAGTAAAGACTAGCGCGCACACCGTAGTTTTTTAATCAATTTTCATGATTATTAAGATACCAGTTTTTCACAAAACTCAACACACGGTCAAATAATACTAAAGCCATATTATTGCGATAGAATACATACATATGTACTCAGCAATTGCACGAGAGCTCACGGCCTAATTATTTGGCTACATTATGTAAATCATACATCAATTTTTTATACATATCGTGTTGCCCAGTAACTGGGTTGTGGAGGTTAGGAAGCCAGTCGCTCCATGTGAAGTACTGATATTAAGCTGCATCCGGTTCGATTAGAAGCCCTCCCTTTCTAGATACATAATTTCCCACACAACGTTTATCAGATATTTACACGTTTTTCTTGTAAAAAAGTCACCTGATTCTTATCTTTGCTGTTAAAACTATTTAGGGTGCGCCTACCCTCAAGGAGTACAGACAAAGGGCGAGTTCACAATAGAGGCGCGATGCGAGAGCGCATCGCAGATGACAGAGCCGTGATAATAGAGCTCCCTGTTTAGCGAGTGCGTCCGGACCGGCCGGAAATGGCACAGCCCTACAGACAACCTTCATTTCCTGAGTAGTCCTTTTGCCAGGGCCCGAGGGACGTGATGTTAATCTCTGTTTTTCCTGTCATAATTTTGTATTCTGGTTGTACTTATTAGCTTCTCGCAAGTTGTAAAAGGCTGGTTTGCTTTTGTCCTTTTTTTTCAGAAAAATATTACAGAGTAAATGTTTACCCTTGAAAATCAAAAAAAAAATATTCACGCGCCATCTCGAGGATCAGTTTTTCTACCACGATTGTTCGACTTCAACGTAACGTCAATTGGAACGATACTAATGGTAATCGTAGTTACGTAATTTTAGCCATAATGGATAGATGTATTTTTTTTTAAATCGTAGGAACGAATTTACGTTAAGTTGACTTAGCGCTTGAAATTCATGTTAGGGACTCAGGTCAATAAAGTACTCGTACCTTGACATCTTACCGATGTGGCGCGGCGGGCGAAGGTCCGCCTGAGACGCAAGAGGTTGCGGGTTCGATTCCCGCCTTGGGACAAATGTTTGTACGATCTACAAATATTTGTTCCGGGTGATCTGGGTATTTGCTATATATAATAAAAAATATATATCTATGTAATGTATTGTATTAAGTATATCAGTCATCTAGTACCCATAACACAAGCTCTGCTTAACTTGGGGCTAGATGATGCTGTGTGGATTTTCCAGCAATATTTATTTATTTATTTATTTATCTCGTTGCAGCCAAACTTGTTTCTTATTTTTATTAGAACTATCACACGACATCGGCATGTTTTAATTTAACAATGGAATCTGGAGTCAAATTACTTTATCATTTTTACATACGAAGACTGTCAACCATAAGATCAAATCTTTCCAAAACGAAAACTGAACTCAACCAGCCACCAAACCCGGAACATATCATCCCAACACTATCAAGAGCGTCGAATAGTTTTTGATGTTCACAACAATGAGGCTGACAACGACTGTTGTAGTAAGACAACAGGATCGCGAGTGTCGTTGTCACGCGACTACGCGAACGCTCAAATGAACAGCGAACATTGAACAACAGCTAACAATCCGTGTCGAAGAACTGGACACGGACACTAGACGGTTTATCGACGAAAATGGCCGCTTTATTTACTGTTGAGAGCAGCAGACAGTGGAAGTTTATTTGCTGACGTCGTGTAATTGTGTCGCTAGCTATGAAGTTTAAGAAAATCGAGTCTATTCAATATCATCGCAATTAAATAATCACTTTAGTGGGTGAATTTTGATGTATGTTTAAAAGCACCTATTTTAATTGCTTCTCTTGTTTCGGTCATAATCAAAGGTTGAGAGCTTAACACGTACATTTTTAATCATTTTGTTAATTAACATATTTCAGAAGCTCCTATGAAGCCTGGGTAAAAAAGGAGTTATGTTTAGTCCGTCCGTCAGATAATAAAAAAAATATTGGCAAACGAATTATTCGTTTTATCATATTAATATAAAATGAATAAGATAGAACGCACAAAAAATGGCGAGTGGGGCTCGCTACGTCACATGTAAAAACTACTTACGTATGACGTCACCCTACATTTTAACACAATGTATTGACGTAATCTTTTGATTACGTAAAAAAAGAAAAAATATTTGTCCAATGTTTTTAAATACCTAATCTACCGGACGAACAAACTTTTTTTTGTCCGCATCCTTATTGTATTATTATTCGCAGGAGGTTGCGGGTTCGATTCCCGCGTCGGGACAAATGTTTGTACGATCTATAAAGATTTGCTCCGGATGTTCTGGTTATTTGCTATGTACAGTAAAAATATCTATCTATGTATTAAGTGTATCAGTCATCCATTACCCATAACACAAGCTCTGCTTAGCTTGGGTCTAGATGATGCTGTGTGGATTGTCCAGCGTTATTTATTTTATTTACTCTTAAGGCTAGTTTCACCACAATACAACACCAAAGAGGTATTATGCAACACATCCATATTAAAACGGAACAGAATCTGGGAGATAACTAAACCAATCTGTCAGATCTTATCCCGAGGTAGTGATCAGGACCTTATTATCATTTGTACAATCATTCTCAGTCTTTCTACATTAACTTATGGAGCGTAATTCAAGTTTTCAAAGGTTTAAGAGCGTAGTTATGTTCATGTTATTCCAGTCACACGCTACGTAACATCCGACCAATCCCTCTTGACAGCTACCCGGAAACACTTCTCAACGATGACTGACATACGTACTAGACAAAAAGGTTAAAAGGCAGGAAAAGGTACTGGGTTTTATATTACGTCACTTTTACTATGAGATCTTTTAAGGTCTTAGGGCTTTTTTACAAAGAACTTTACTGCTGGGCACTTATTCTAGACAAAGTTACAGTTTCACTGAAACTTTTTGTTTTGGCACTCTGTATATTCAGATATACAAGATAACCATTTAAGGCCTTCATTCCAGGTACTAGGCGTTTTAATAGAAGTTTTTTTGACGACCATTAATTAAATAACCGAATTCAAAGTCAAAGTCCAAATTTAGGCCATTAAAAGGCACTTTTGAACGTCAAATAAAAAATAAAATAAAATACTTAATTGATTCTAGTTGCTCCTTCCAAAAGGTATGTAGTTTCGTGTGGAGAAAAATGATCAATAAACTACATACTTATTCTTTTAAAATGTTTTTTTTAGTATATTTTGTATACATTAATGATATAATCATAGTTATATTTGAAGACAATGTACCTACCTGGAATAAAAACCACTTTAAAAAAATCAAAATAGGTACAAATTATTAGAAATAAGCAATGCCACGAATAAAAAAAAACTTATGTTAATAGATACATGGTGGTCACATATTTACAAACATTGCCGCCATAGATTACACCTTTTTTTAAGGAATGGAAATGATCCAATGACTTCTCCCTTTCTGGATGGAATGGGAGGGCGTGTCAGACTTTTACTGACTTAATCTCATCCGTGTTCCGTCCTTGCCCTTTGTGACCTTCCGGGGTCACGGTAACTCTTTCGAACACCCCGCAGCCCCGGCAGACCATAGACTACACCTTACATATGTTCAAAAGTATATTGAACAAGAGCACTTACATAAAATAAAGCCTTTGTTTGAAGAAAAAAAATGATTTTACAGGTAAACAAATTATTTAACAGCATCATCGTACAGAAAACATCATCCCTTTTTTATTTTCTTATAAATATCTGTTTACCTTACGTATTTCGAAACCTGTTCTCAAGTAAATCTACCTTATATTTATAACAGGGTATATTTTCGCCAAAAATACCTCTCATAAGCACAAAAATCAAAACAAATTCCCAAGATCACAAATCTACATAATTTCCTATAAAAATATCAAAAACGCATAACGGAAGGCATAACTTCCATAAAACATAACACAGATATAAAAGCCAGGCTGATATTTATGAAAATGGAATATCTAAGGTATTACAACTCATGCGTGTTCTCTTTACCTCTTTAAATGAATATAGACGAGGAAGCTCCACCTTTGATATACTGTTCATGTACAGAGTGAATATTATAGCGAGATTACGAAAGAAAAAAGATTAAAAAACTTGATATATACAGTACCTGTTCGTAAATATAACAATTTGAGCTTAAGAAAAAAAAAAAGAGACACAGGTTTACAGGTACGAGAGTTAGAGGCGATCTCCTATTTATTTGAACGTATTTTGCGAAGTAGGTACCATATTTACTGTAAAGATCATTACTAATTCAAGAGATTTTTCACAAATGCCATCCTATTAATATTATAAATCTTACTAATATTATTAATGTGAAACTTTGTGAGTATGTATGGATGTTTGTAACTCTTTCCCGCAAAAACAACATACATGCGCAGATAAAGTCGCAGGTGGCTGCTATCTATAAATTAATGATTAAAATTAAAGGTTCTGCTTGTTATGTTAAAATAACAGTTTTTTATTAAATGCATATAGTAAGTATATAAGGTAGTAATAACAAGAAAACATTTTTTTTGTCTTTCTGTCTGTTTGTCTGAAGTCTGAAACGGCTGGACCGATTTTGATGGGACTTTACTAGAGACTTTTTTATAGCTGGTGTGTAAAGGAAGAACTAAGTCTACTTTTGTTTAAGAAAAACAATTAAAGTTCCGCGCAAACAAAACAAAATCCATATTTACACACGCAGACAAAGTCGCGGGCATAGCTAGTTGTAAAATAATTTTTCGTGTCCGATTCCAATAACTGGCTCAAAGTAATTATTTCAATTGAAAAACGCTCAGCCTGTACACGAAAGATCTACCATCCATTCCTCATTCTATTCTGTGAGTATATCTTTTATACTTCGTATACATACATAGTGAGTACGTCGTGTGCCTCGTCGGCGATAGAGTGCGAAACTTCGGAATAAAGACTAACGCTAGTAGTGAGCTTATTCAAATTTAACCTAGTTCACCGTAAACAGCTAGAAGTGTTATGGGTGTTTTTATTAAGCGCCGAGTTTTAGATGACTTCAAAATTATATTTTTTTGTAAGTTCTCGGTTATAAACATTCCATTACTTTTGCCACTTATTATTTTCGGTTCAGTGTTCTTCAAACTTCACCTTGTAACATTTCAGGCAAGATTTAATGGGAGTGGGCTGAAACGTCTGCTGCATATCCAACGAATCATAGGTTAAATCAATTAAAAAAAAAAAGGTTTGTGTGTGTGAATCTAAATTTTTGTAAGTGTGTATGGGGGCGCCCATACAGGAGATATTCCTAGTGTGGGGCAACGTTTTTTAAATTCAAAAGAAAGAAAGAAGAAATAATGTGGGTCACGGAAAACATTTAGCGCTATCGTGGCAGAGCCAGGTGAAGATGGCGGGACGAGCTGAACGCCAGCCAACAGAGGGGATTTCTTCACACTTCTCAAGACAGGGAGCTGTGGAAGGAAACATTGGAGATCTTTGCCCTGCAGTGAGTCAACTGTAAATAAATTACCATTTTAAGAATTGACTTTGCCCTTTTTTATTTTTAAACACACATAATAAATTCAAGTACAAATCTTTATTGTCTTATTGTGTGTTGAAAACAATGTTATCTTTTAAAGTTTGTTGTATACCACATGGAACTTTCACTACGAGTAAAAAGAACGTGACACATCTCTAGGATCCACGTGATGGACTACAGCAAGACTCCACGCAGTAGCAATCTGTCATCGTTATAAACTTTTACTACATTACCGCCATACTGTGTTACCACGTCTCATATTATGTTATTAGATTTGCATGAAGCTGAAACTTGGCTTGTTTCGTAACCAAAGAACGAGACAGCAACACGTCGCAATATTTAAATGTACACTCATCATGTAAATATGTTAATGTCTCGAGTAACATTATACAACTTTTCTGAACACCGAAATTCATGTAACTGATACGAAAGGAGACAATTATTGTATTGTAACTTCATCTTCAGACGAAATAAATTGAAGACGTTCCTTGAATAAAGTTAGCATAATCAAAATAAAAGGTCGCTTTCAATTCGTTGAACATCAAAATGGTATGATGAGTGCGTTAGTACTTTTGTTGAATGCGGTATGAATATAAAATGGCGGTGGGTATTCAGAATAAGGGCGCAGGTGGACAGCGGCGCTAAAAGCCGATCCGTGTAGCGAGCAGTGTGCCCTGGCGCGTATCAAGCATTTATCATTGAGTTTACATGCGGCATACATTACGGTTAACTAAGCACCTTTTTTAGTTCCACCTTGCGAAAAAATGGTGTCCGACACGGTTTGGATTTTATTGTGAGTTTTTATGGGGTCAGTGGCTGAGTGAAGTGATTTTTGTTTAGGTATAAAGAATTTATATTTTTAATAAGATGTTCTTTTTTAAAAGAGATACAAAGCTCTTTAATCTCCATATTATATTTGCATCTAGTTTGTTGGCAATATAACAACGTTAGATACGAATTTCTTAAGTTTAGGTTTAAATATATTTATTCTGACACACTTCTTCGAATCCTCCGGTAAACTATTGTACCAACAGTTGATTATTCATTGTAAGTTATATAATGGGTAGTCCAAATATAACGCACGATGTTAATTGTATATAAAACAAAACGTTTTAATAGAATTTTCTTTTTTTATTGTGATAGAAAGATCTATGTCAATTATGTGTGAAACAAAATAAAATTATGTTCTATGCAATGATGTGTGCAGCCGTCTCCATATTTTGAACGGAGTTTTAGCCTAAAGTAGGTAAAAGATTGCTATTATCCTGTCCAAAAATTGGAATACTATGTCAATAAGATACTTACTCATATATGGGTAAAAGCGATAGAGGACAGAACAAAGAAGAACAAACAGGACTACATACTACATACATTATATTATTATCATCAAGTTTTGAGCTACATGCGAGAAAAACTATTACGTTTTGTGTTTTATTCAGCTGCTGGGGATAACAAACACACTTTTATTTGAGTGTCAGTCATGCAACGTGGTGAATGCTTAGCGCTCCATGCATTCGGGTTGAAATTCAAATGGAATTCGTTGGAAATTCAACCCCACAATGTGAAGTGCCGTGGTGCTAGTTGCTACACCTCGAGTGTGTTACGGTTTTATTCTATTCTCGTCTCGTTCACAAAGGAAAACCTTGAAGTATTTTACTTTTTTTTTATTTTTGTAAATATGCAGTTTAGTTGGAATTTATGAACACAAATTTGATTTTTCCCACCCTCCCTCTGCTGGGCTAAGGTCTCCCCCACCAGCATTTTTTGTTTAATGTAAAATTCTAAGTTCTCTTTCAAAACTTTGACGGCACGGTTGGCGCTGCAGCTGAGCGATTGGCTACTGAGCTACGTGTCGCAGGTTCGATCCCCGCACGTACCAAATATTTGTATGACCTACAGGTAGTTGCTCCGGGACTGGCTGTTTGTGTATGTGAGATAAACCGACTTGACGACCTATGTGGCGCGGCGGGCGAAGGTACGCCTGCGACGCAAGAGGTTGCGGGTTCGATTCCCGCCTTGGGACAAATGTTTGTACGATCTACAAATATTTGTTCCGGGTGTTCTGGGTATTTGCTATATATAATAAAAATATATGTCTATGTAATGTATTGTATTAAGTATATCAGTCATCTAGTACCCATAACACAAGCTCTGCTTAAATTGGGGCTAGATGATGCTGTGTGGATTGTCCAGCAATATTTATTTATTTATTATTATTTATTATAAAATGGAAAAAAAAAATGTTACTTTATCTGTCTCTAAAAAGCATCCAAGGAGTCTATTAAATCACAAATACCTACACTTACCCTTGAAACTTTCAGGATACAAATTTTTACAAAAAAGAAAGCTGGCCTTTTTTTGGCCAAATAATCAGCATTGCCATTCAACGTGGCAATGCTGCCAGCCATCCGGGCAATTTTTCCGTTAACAGTGATGCGGAAGAATTTTTCGATGACTATTTACCTATTTTATTTCTTCATGTATTAATAGTTGATACCAAAATAATAAAACTTTATGTACGAGTGCATAGAAAATCAACAATGAATAATTTTCTATTCATAAAACAGAACACCGCATCCTATTGGAGATTCACAACTCGATAAAATACCCACTGACTACAGCCGGGAACTGAATACACTCAAATTAAGCTGTGAATACCATTTTCAATATCTCCGCTGGAAATAACATTCTGGGTAGGGTTTCTATTTAATAAAGCACGTCGAAGGAACCTTGTCGGAGTCCTGACTAGCAGTTACAACAACAGGATTCCTTGGATAGCGTTGTGTGCCACGCCTCTAGAACGAGCAATAAGTGCAAGTGCCGCAAATTACTTTGAAAACGGTTTATTTGAAACGTTTTTGTGTTGTGTGGTTTGTTTTTATTAAAGCTTGAATGGTTTTTAATGTACCATTTGGTTTCATTTTTACGTTTATACTTGTAATGCGCCTCGTGACTGAATAAAAAAGCCACATGGGTCGATCGAAGGTTAAACTATGCTTACCGAGGTCAGTGTGTAGATGGGTGACCGTTCATTACATATCGAGACTCCTCCGTGTCTCGGGAATTCTGACAACCAACCTTAATTCCCAATTCTTTATTGCATATCAAAATGAATATATTGTTGGTAAGGAAATCATTTCTATTAGTCACAATTATGGACCCTGTCGGACACAGCATAGATCAATCAGGAGTAATCAAGTAAAATAACAAATCTTACCAACGGTATACCGTATAACGGGTATCGTATTGCCTAGTAACTGGGTTGTGGGTATGAAATAGGTAGACGCTCCATGTGAAATACTGGCATTCAGCTGCATCCGGTTAGACTGGAAGCCGACCCCAACATAGTTAGGAAAAGGCTAGGCAGGTGAAGATTGTTTTATTGTAACATTTGGTTTGATTGTAACGTTTAAGTATACCTTTATGTGGCTCGTGGCTGAATACAAACCAGCCGCATGAATCGATCGAAGATTAAGCTAAGCTTGTCGAGGTCGTTCCGTGAGTGAGTGACTGTCTATTACATATCAAGACTCCTCCATGCATCGAAAAGCACGTTAAGCCGTTGATCCCGGCTGTCATTTATCGATCTTTGACAGTCGTTACAGGTAGTCAGATTCCCGAAAGTCTGACAATTATTACCTTGTAACTGCGTTTGGTATCATGGCATTTAGCTTTATCGGATTTAGACTGTGAGCTGACCCCGACATAATTGGAAAAAGGCTAAATGCTTATAATGCTGTCTGATAAAATAATCGTTGAATTAAAAATGACATAGTTTACTTAACACTTTTTTCCGATTTAGTAGACAGAATCCGTATTCCATCAATATTACAACAGCTTTAGTAGACCCCTATATTAGGGGCGAAAAAATTTACTGAGAACAGTTCCAATTTCCGGGTAGCACGGGGTAGCATTTCCAATAACATTTTGCCCAACAGAGAACCAAACCACGTACCTCAGGATCATAGTTACAGCACTTGCGACCACACACCAACGAGATCGAAGTAAATTCAGTTTTGATCAAATCTTAACTAAATACGGTACTCCAAACAAGAATAACTAAACTCCTTTCAACCAAAATAACACAGCAAAAACCTGAAACAGAACCTAAATCCGCCTGCTTAGTACCAAGATCCGATGTGTATTCAAAATCCACGCGCCAAATTTTCCGGCGCGCAATCTTGCATTGAAAGAGTTATTCCGTAGCTCCATACAAGGCTGCCACAAAGAGGCTTTTATCGCGGGCGGTCGCTGAGTGCCAGCGCCGACCGCAAACAAAATCCGACACACGATGAATACCTCTAAGTAGGTTAGATGTGATATAATCTTGAGATTTACGATACTGAAAAAGTAAGTGCGATGTGGAAGTGTTTTTAGATGTGATTTAGACTGTTGGATTATTGTGTTGGTTTTGGTTATGATGAGGGTGAAGATGTGTGAAGGAGGAATTTTAAAGTTAAACAATAGGGATGTGTCCTAGGTAAAAACTAAAAATATATTAAGTCTATTTAGTCGGTCAGTAAGATTACCAAAAAATATTGGACACGTATTTTTTGCTTACTCAAATCAATAAAAACTGATAATGATATAGCACATCAAAGTTCAGGAGAAGGGGCTTGTGACGTCACTGTTACGTTAAAAGTATAGCATGGCGTGACGTCACGCGCAATTTCTACGCACTATATCGTCGTCATTTTAAGATAACGTGACAAAAGAAAAAATACGTGTCCAGTATTTTTGAGTAATCCAACTTTCGGACCAATCAGAATTTTTAAGGACACTACCCTATTGAAACACAAACGATTCTACGAATTTATAGTCGACTTTCCCAGTAAAAACATTAAAGATAAGTAATTGTGGCATTTAAAATCGTATTAAAATGCAAAGAGTATTAACATAAAAGCAATGTAAGGTGACAATAACAGCTGCAAAATCCCGTTAAGCATACGCAATCTCAACAAATTGAGGCTTAATAAAGGATAATGAAAGCAACGTTTTAACTGTTCCATTGTACGGAAAAAGCTTCACATAATGTTTAACACACGTATAAAATATGTACAGGATAGTCTCTTGTACAAGTATATCCCATTGAGCTGGCGGTTGAACGTGAAAGAGGTTTTTTATCGGGGCGCGGCGTGGAGCGCAAGTGGCGAGCAGCACAGATAAAATCTAGCTTAGCTATCCGAGTAAACACGTGACTGAAACGTGCCTTAGAAAGAACCCAGTGGCTAATGCCCATTTGCTGTGTAGATTTACAGTTGGCGTACGTAACGTGCACTTTAGTAACTAACTCTGTTAATTAAAAGGACGGCTTTTTAAAAGGAAAAATGTTACTTTTCAAGTCTATGGTCGTCTTTTCAACTCAAGTTTGCATTTATTATTCTTCAGTATAGTTTCGCTGCAAACCTTTCTTTTTATTTTATGTTTAAAACATATCTGTTTAACCACAAAAAGCATCAAACACGCCTCCACAATACCTAACATAAATCGCGTTGCGCCAAGGATTACAAAAGATTAAGTTAAGTTTCCGACGGCGCAGTCTCAGACAATGCATTTCTCGACACCCAATAATCCGTCTCACAAAGAAATGAACGTGACAATACATTTGAACAACTCAGTGTCGTGCGGTTCCGTGCGATTCCGTACGTGCGGCGATAACCGCAGCCTGTATCAGAGTCGTATCGTCGCGTACTAAACGCACAAACTCGTGCGATAAATTCGATCTGAGGTTTGGGGATTGAGAGGTTCATGACGTATCTGCCGTTTATTATATTTTATTGGAAGACTTTAAGTTCAAGGCTACTTCTTTATGTATAAGAAGTTTTATGTGGTTCATTCACGCTTTAGGTAAGATTGATATCTATATATAACCTTGAGTTACCCATATATAATAAAACCTTAAACGAAATTTGGTTTGAATCAACAGTTCCTAGGTATGTATGTATTCCTAATTTCGGTCGTGGTTTTCGAAAACTTTCAGAAGATATTTTAGTTGTTTTGATGTTGGCCGAAAAACATAAGTACTGGCTGATTTTTCAGACCATATGCCATACCTACAAAATACTTATATATAATAATCGTCACGCAAAAACATAAAAGCACAACAACTGAGAAAAAGAATGCTATTTATTATTAGATACAGTTAACTTTCGGACCCCGTATTTATTAGCTTTTACCAAAAAAAAATGTTTTAATTTCGTTTCCAGTCAAATAAAAACAACATACCTTGACAAGAAAATTGTAACGGTATGTTGCAGGAATTTCACAATGTAGCAAGATTTGGGGCTTACGCATTCTTATATTTATTTTGGTAATAATTATTAATTAGTTAGTTAAGTAATAATTATTAATTTGTAATTTTTTTATTAATTTTAAAATTTTACATTAATTAGTGTAATTTTAGGTTTATGGTTTATTTTATGTTTATTGTTTTACTTTTTAATTTTTAACTGTAAAACATATTTAAGTTAATTTTGTATAAGGTTAGGTTGTATCGTTTTAGTTATCAGTAATTTTGTATTAATGTACCTATTGTGTTGTAATAAATATTAACTGTTTAAAATAATATTATAAGTAGTCTTAGCTATCGCATTAGGTTTGTAACCTGTAATGATAGTACAAGAGTTTTAAATAAATAAATAAATAAATAAATATTTGGCTTTAAAAATAAATAAACAGACGGTCAAGAACATCTTATAAGCTTATAAGACTTCCTTTTTCACTATTTTTAAATGGCGAAAAAAGAACTTCAACCACTGCTAAAATATGGTAACTATTTTTAATAATTTTCAGAGTGACAACGTTGGGCAACATTTATCTTTCATTATATTACGAAACAAGGAAATATGTGTACATTACATACCTACCTTTATTAAAATACTTATTGACAATACCTATCAACAATTCAAAGAAAATGACAACTTAACAACATGGAACATAATAATATACGGCAAAAGTTGTGAATGCTGAAATGAAGACATTCTACATAAACCCTAACTCTTGGCAACTTAACCTCCCTCGTTCTCCTACAAGTTACAGTAAGTTACAACTTACTTCACTCAACGGATATGTCGGTAATGACAGCGTCTTTTAAGCTTACCATACATGGAGGGTAAAGTCTACAAACTGAACAGGCGTGAGTCAGTTTGGACTGACTATTCTATTCTATTGGGAACGGTAATCGTACTTAATCTTTAAAGCGGACCATTGTACCTTTACATTTTAATCAAGCAGAGGTCGCTTCAGGCGTTTACAGCTTCATATAGCGGTACCGTCATACAGCGTTACTTGGTACCGTCATATAGCGGCCCCAAAATGTATGCAGTGTCAAAGCTTCTGTGGATATTTGAGATTATGGTGTCAAAGTCCGATGAAAATGACAGATCATGACAACCGTCTTTTTGCATCAGTGAAATTACGTTACTGCTTTCATAAAAAACCCAAGTTTTGAAGGCAACGAAGGTTCAGATTTATCGAAGGTGAGACGGAACTGAAAGGAATACTGATAGTGTGTGGCAGGCTTTACAACTACGCTCAAGTCTAAGTAGAAGCTATTTGCTACAAGATAGTAAAATCTGACCTTTCGATCTAGATTATTTTGCCAAAGGGCTTATTGGAATAGCCGTTGTTTTGAAAGCCACTGTTACAAATATGATGTTGAATAAACAAAAACTGTTCAATATAGGCACTTGTTTTTGACAAAAAAGAGTACCTAGACCAGAAAAACTTGTCAAAAAGTGTTTTCAAGTCAATATT
The DNA here is from genome assembly GCA_905147745.2 of Phlogophora meticulosa. NCBI lineage: Eukaryota > Metazoa > Arthropoda > Insecta > Lepidoptera > Noctuidae > Phlogophora > Phlogophora meticulosa. The sequence goes on along the minus strand of LR990526.1, from coordinate 6,532,338 downwards.
TTAGTACATTCAAGTATGGTGATAATATAATAATTTTAATGATGTAAAACATAAAATACATAATATCACGCCAGTATTCCCCAAAGGGTAAGGAAGAGATGCACCTGTATACTTACATTTCATAGTTTTTTTTTTTTTCTTTAAAAACTTACATATTTATAGTCTATAATATATATATATATTTATTTTGCCTTTTCTTTTAAGAAATTGCACCTGCCACTGTTTGTCTCTGCATCACCCAAAGGTTGACAGGTAGAAAATGCCTATGGCATTAAGTCTGCCACTGGGTGCCGCTGCCAACAGGGTGCATATTCAAACTGCGGGCGGCTATTGAGAAATCCCAATAACACATTTCTCGACCCGGGAATCGAATTCAGTACCTCATATCTTAGCAGTCGCATTTACGGCCACTAGACCAACAAGGCAGGCAACATATTAATAATTAAATATCAAGGTTTTCGCCACAAAAGACGTAATCAGCAATCTTTATCAATTTGTACCGAAAAAAGTATAATCTAATCTAATTTGATGTTCGAAAATAATATCTTTAATCTTATAATTTTCGTAGTAATAGGCGTAACCTTCGATCAACCAGTGCGGCTTCCACTCTGTATATGACAATATATCTGAAACATTTAAACGTCAGTTGAACATCATCATCGGCATCAATATTGAATCTGAGATGCCCTACATGATAAATACGAAAACTTTTTCGTACAAAACGCTATCAATGTGAAGCATTCTCAACAACGGGCACGTACCACGTTAACCTTCTCTCGTAGCTGAATAGCTACGTCGTAGCAGATAGCTACGCCGTAGCCGGAGTAGCGAGCCTGTTTAGCCCTGTCGTTTGAGATAAGGCTAAATTCAAAATTTCGCTGCGAAGATAAGCTAATGAGAATAATTTTTGGACTGCCTCACTAGCATATTAAGCTGTTTGTGTATTAAACTGGGTTACTGAGTACAGGTATACGTCTAAATTAGATTGTTTCAGCGGATTAAAGTAAAACGAGTTTTTATACTAAAAAATAAGTCCCGAAATTACATAATTTACATTTAATGTTTTTTTTAATTCGTATACCTCTACTGTGACGTCCAAACGTTATTTATGCAGGGCATTACAAAGTTTTTTATTAAAATATACCTACCCTTTGTTCCACCGCAATACTTTTCCGTGGCAGAACAGTAAATCCTTATAATCCGCAAGAAGCGTCAACATTTCGGTGCAAATACACAAAGCCAACTGTTGTGTGCTTTATCTAAAAATTTTCTCCACAAAAATCTTGGTCTTAGAAATACCAGTGACATTTAACAGGATGATGAATAAGTATCTTTAACATAAAATAATACTTTCGGAAAGTCCAATATTTTTTCCAGTGGTTTATCACACTTTCCAAGGTTGCCAATACTATAAAATGTTCTGCCATTCTTATTTACCATATCAAAAACAAAATGGTACATTGAACACGTACTGACTACAACTAATATAGATGAGAAGTCCCTTAGTAGGTTTCTCTTAGTACAACACGCTAGTCAAAGAAGGCCGCTTTTAGAGTCCAGACAAACACGAAAATACCTTTTAAAACAGTGCCAGAATGGTTTTATTTCAGTCCTTAACAAAAATATGTCAACATAAAATGTCTTGAGGGTCAGGTGATGAATGTACTTATGTAACTTTTTTTACGGGCCCGACCCTGAAATCGCAGGAAAAAAAATCATCTGTTTGCTACATTTCGTCAAATCATGCGAACATGTACTGATCAGCAAGGCACTAACTGAAGGGCTGACTTATTTGTATATAAACATGGTCTTATAATTATCGTAATATTTACATGCTAAAAAAAACAGCATAATTCAGAGAGCAACAAAAAATTCGTCCGCAACGCTCGCAACGGTAAAAGCTATTTTTTTCATGTTACAGAGTTAATCCCAAAGTAAAGAGTGCTTTCACCCTCCAAAAAATTGTCCGTGCAATAAAAGTCACACTATATACAATTATATTTACGCATTTGCTCACTTTGCATTTTTTTTCTATCATACTGCAATGTAATATGTGAAACCTAAATATATAATAAATAATATAAATATGTGAAATATTTTCCAAAATAATACCAGCCTATTATGGTCTCCACTGTAAGCCAAAAACCTCTTCTTATACAGAGATGGCATGAGCATTGATCATTGACCACGCTTGCTTAAGGCTGGTTGGCGATTTCAGACTTATGTAAATTAAAGGTCCATGTTTCCTCACGATGTTTTTCCTACACCGATGTCAGTGATGTACAAGATAAACTTATAAAGTACATATGAATTAAAAGTCACATGAGTACTAATCTCTGATTTGAACCTACAATCACGCGCATGAGAGGTGAGATGTTAACCACCAGGCCATCACGAGACCTTTTCCAAATAAATCATACAGAATAAAACGTGATAGCACATAAGAAGAGACTCCTTGTCATATCCTCTTTTCGTTATGAGACTATTTCGAATTTCCGAATCTATGCAACGTGTCGAGCGTCGACGCAGAATCTAATAACCACCTTAACGTGTCACCGTTTGTCATCTCAGACAGGTTATTAAGGTCAACTGGGGCCACACTGGTTATTGCACTACTTATCACTTTTTCACTTGCGAATGGTGTATGAAATTTTTTGCGTAATATTTTAGCTGTGCTAGTGCTTTAAGAGTAAGTACGTTAGCATATATTTTTTATGTAGTAACTGTTAAATAACACCATTTTTTTTTTCAAGCATGGGAAGTCATCCAACGCCTTCTCCCATTCTGGGTGGAACGGGATGACGTGACAGACTTTTACTGACTAAAACCCATCCGTGTTCCGTCCTTGCCCTTTAGGTTCGGGGTCACGGTAACCCTTTTAAACATCCGGCAACCCCGGGTTAAATAACACCATTTAGATATCAATTTGTAAAATACATGTAGTCAGTCTCAGAATCAGATTTTAGAAGTAAAATTTTCTATACCCGAGTTATGTTTCGGCGGTCGGGATTTTAGTTAAAAAAATATTTATTTGTTACAATATTAATTTAATTACTTAATACAGGATATTGAGCTGGTGGCTAGTGTAAGACTGAATATAATACAAAAGAAAAACAAGTATCTCTGATTTCCAGTAAATGCATAGTTGCAATACGATGCATGGTGACGGTGGCTGTATACTCAGCGTAAACGTGTGTTACGAGGAGTTAACTGAATATAATACAAAAGAATAACAAGTATCTCTGATTTCCAGTAAATGCATAGTTGCAATACGATGCATGGTGACGGTGGCTGTATACTCAGCGTAAACGTGTGTTACGAGGAGTTAACTCCTCCCTCCATAAGATAGAAGCAACTCTTGCTTCTGGCGGCGTCCGCGCTGCCCTTGGTGTCCTCCGGGGTGTTCTTTCTCTTCCACTGATACAGCTTCCAGGATGCTGCGGCAACCAGTAGTATGTAGAGGATGATTGTGTTCCAGCTGGGTGTAGCGGCTATGATTGGCCAACTATCTTCTTCTGGCACGGAGATGTCGCTTGCCTTATTGATAAGTTCATGGATGCTGTCTAGTGAGATGTCTTCTAGTTGGAGTTCGTATTGTATCGATTCTGGGACTTGATGTTGCTCGGGTAAGGGTATAACCTCGTTGATGACGACTGTGTCGGTGTGAGATCGCAATGTCTTATTCATGACGACCATCTGGCAATCTTCTGTTATTGTAGCGAGATGAATCCCAGATAGCTTCTTGTAGTCTGTCTTGGTGTTGCATTGAGTTTTGGTGACTTCGTCTTCTGTCAGGACAAGTAGCCAGTTGTTGTCCCCGATCTTCTGAACTTTTCCTCTTCTTAAGTTCATCTTAGCGTGGGTGCAATTCGCTGGGCGATGTTGGATGAGTGATAGTATGCAGTCATCTGTGTCTTCGATTCTTCTGGTGTCGAGGAGCTTGCAGAGCTGGGTGTTGTCGGTCAGTGGCTGACAATCTTCTTCCAGGTAAGCGTACTCATCATTACCAAGTGCTAGGTATTTGGATTTGGGGATAATAGTTAGGTTGTTTTTATTTGGGATTGAATAAAGGTGGATAAGGTCGAATGTTTTTGGGGTAATTGAAGGGATTTCGAGAATAAAGTTAACTGAATGTTCTGTGCTGTAAGCTTTGACTTTAATTGACTTCTCTATCCTGTATATGTTACTAATGCTAATACTAGCTACTGTTGATTCCTAAACGTTTTATGTAAATCTCCCGATGCTGTTCTCGGCGTTTTTCGTGCTTGCATAAAGAGACATCAATTGGGTAGATGTGAGTTGCAGATTGGTAATATTGTAAACGCAAGCAAGGCTAAAGTAGTTGTCCTGTTTAAGGAGTTGACCTTGCTTTAGGAGAAGGATACCGTTGTCATTATCTACGTGGGTAATGGTAACGGTTGCTGTTGTGTTGAGCACGACGGCTCCTGCGATGAAGGTCCTGCAACAAGATGAGGCCTCCGTAGTAGCTTGAAGTGAACCCTAATGGACTTAGAATTTGGATGGTTACCTATTATTTCAGCCACGTTATTTGGGTGAAGGTGTATAATTTTGTATGGTCCTTTGAAGACTGGCTTCGTTTTGTCACTGCGCGCTGACTTTGCTACCTGTTTATAGACAGTTTCACCTACCTTGAATTTAATTTCTTCTGCATCTTGGTTACGTTTAGCAATCACCTGCTCCTTGTTTTTGGACATGTGTGCAGCAATGCACTCCTGAACTGCCTCTGCATTGGCACGATGCTTAATAACATAGTCCTGGTAAAATTCTTTTGGATAATATAACTCTAATGGGTTTCTGGACGCTGTGTGTCCGAATAATAACTCGTGAGGTGTATAATCTGTTGCCGAATGGATAGCGTTGTTGTATGCTATTATAGAGTACTTCATGATTAGCTGTATAGGGTTATCTTTGTTGGTCATTCTTTGTATTCTAATTATCTCAGCTAGGGTAGAGTGTAAACGTTCAATAGGGGAGTTAGAATTTGGATTATAGGGGGTTGTAAAATGTATGTGAATATTATGTAGGGCACATATTTCTTTAATAACGTCGTTATCGAACTTAGTGTCTGAATCTGTGGTTATTTTGTTCGGTAAGCCTAACACGGAGAAAATGTTTAATAATGCTTCAGCTATATGGACGCTGCTGCATGCTGTTAATTGAACCGCTTGTGCGTATTTAGAGAAGTTGTCAATTATTGTAAGGAACGTTGTGCCTCCGGTTGAATAAAGGTCCATAAATATATGTTCCATCGGTTTTCGAGGTGTATCGGTTATAGCTAAAGGTGGTTTAAGAGGGTTGCGTTCGTATTTAGATTTCAAACAGGTGTCGCATTGATTAACGAAACTTTGAATGGTAAGGAGCATGTTTGGCCAATGATAATTTCTGTGCAACTGCTTGTACGTTTCCTGAATACCACGGTGAACAGTCTTACCTTCGTGATACTTCTTAATTAACTCTTGTTGTTCAGGTTTGTTTTCTACTAGAGTTACGCGTGTTGTGCATTTAAGTAGCTTAGGGCCTCTCTCATTAAATATTGTTGTATATACCCTAGAAAAGGCATGGTATAATTCTTCATTATAAAAATAGCAATGGAATATACGATCAGCAATAGTGTGTTCTTTAAGAAATTTAATTATCTCGGACTCTGTATCATTAACTGGGATAAAGACATCTTTTATAACTACTTTTGAGTTAGTGGATCTGTTATCTACTCTATACGTGGAACCGGGCGTTGATCTAATATGGAACTGTTTCAACTGTCTATCAATAGCGTCTGTAATTATGGGTATACCTTTACTTTCGTTGTCAGGCTGTGTATGTCTTGTAGACACTAGTTCGGATTCGGCTGACACTATACTCATACTATCCGTACCCATATGAGATTCGGGAATGCTTGGGTTTTGTAATTGTATGTTTTCATCAGGTGCTACTATGTCTATTTGATTTTCGGCTTCTCTACGTGCATTTTCGAATATTCTATTGATTATCTCCTCATCTTCGTTATCATCTAAATTAACCGCTAGAGAGTCGACACTACCATGGAAGATTTTAACACGTGATAGAGCGTCTGCGTTAGTATTTTGACGACCTTTCTTGTATATAACTTTATAATCGTATTCCGAGAGTTTTAAACGCCATCTAGTTAATTTAGAGTTAGGATCTTTTAATGACATTAGCCAGGTGAGAGGCCTGTGGTCTGTGTAGATAATAAACTTTCTACCATAGAGGTAGGGTCTGAAATATTTAATTGCCCATACTATGGCGAGTAGCTCCTTCTCTATTGTAGAGTAACGAGATTCAGTATCTGACAGTGTTCTGGATGCGAATGCTACTGGTTTGTCCGATCCTACTATTCCTTGGGATAACACCGCACCTAATGCTACATCTGATGCATCGGTGGTGAGGATGAAGGGCTCATCGAAATTCGGATACTGTAGTATTGGGGCGTTAGTCAAGATCTGTTTACACTTATTGAATGCTTCTAAGAACTCTGGGGAGTGTGTTACTTTACTATTTTTCTTTAGACAAAGAGTCATTGGTTTTGTGAGTTTGGCAAAATCTTTTATAAATTTTCTGTAGTAACCGACTAAACCAAGGAAGGCTTTTATTTCCTTCTGAGACTTTGGTAGGGGGAAGTTAATTACGGCTTTTATCTTGTCATTGTTTGGTTTTAAACCTTCGTCTGTTAGTTCATGTCCTAAGAAGTTAACCTGTTTTTGTAAAAATTGTGATTTATCTAGCTGAATCTTTAGATTATGTTGTTTGAATCTATCGAATACCTGTTTTAATTTTTCCATGTGTTGCTGCAGGGACGTAGATGTTATTATTACGTCGTCTAAGTATGTATAAACATTTTCTAAGCCTCTTAATATATGGTCCATAAGTCTTTGAAATGTACTTGGGGCATTTTTGAGACCAAAGGGCATTCGAAGGAACTCATAGTGTCCTCGTTCTGTGGTAAATGCAGTTTTTTCAATATCATTTGGGTGCATTTCCACTTGGTGATAACCGCTAGCAAGGTCTAGGGTAGTGAAGTATTGTGCTCGTCCTAATCTATCTAATATATCATGAATGTTTGGTAAGGGGTATTTATCTTCAACGATACGATCGTTGAGACGTCTGTAATCTATTACAAGCCTCCATTTGACGTTACCTGAGGAATCGGGCTTCTTGGGTACAATATGTACGGGACATGACCAAGGGGATATGCTCTCTCGCACGATACCTTGCTGAAGGAGCTTGTTTACTTGTTTGCGAATTTCTTCTCGTTGTTGAGGAGCCTGTCTGTAACTACGTACGAAAACTGGTGTATTGTCACTTAATCTAAGCTTGTGTTTAACGGCATGTGTAAAAGTAAGTGGTATTTCTTCCGCATAAAACAAATCCCTGTACTGATAGCATAACCGGGTTATTTTGCGCTTTTCTTCTTCGTTTAGATGATCTGTATTGATTTTTTTTAGGTTTTCGTTTAATGTTTGGTCCATGTTAGTTTTAACCTGTATGGTATTAATATCGTGATTATCTTTTTCGTTAATTTTGGGAAACTCTTCTAATTCAATTGACGGCTTAAATGGAATGCATTTCTTCTGGTCACTATGATTAATTACCGATGTTTTAAAAGAACCGTTTGTAACGTTTACTATAGCTGCTGGGGACATAAGACCATCTGACCAGATTAAATCGTCGTGAAGGTATTGTCCATCTAGGTAGTTAGTTTTTATTTTTACAATCTTTTCGCATCTGGGTTCTATACTTATCTTTTGGGGTGGAGAACTAAAGTGTATTGGTATTTCCGCTGTAGATGTACGTAGAATATTATTATTTAAATCTATGTTACTCTTTAATTTTTGCAGAAGGTCAATTCCGATAAGACCTTTATATTTAGGATCAAAGTCAAATATTAGAAATTTATGTGTTATATCGCTATTAAACGCGGGAGGTAAAGGAAGATAAACTACCTTGTCGTGAACTGATGAGCTGTGTGCTGTATTAATTTGGAAGGGTTCTGTTTCTACGCAGTACTCAAATATAGTGCCTGCAACTACGTCAGTTGCTATAGTTGAATGGCTGGCCCCTGTATCTAAAAGAAACTTACCGTCAAACTCTGGTAGTATTATGTACGGTAAATATTTCTTGGTCTGGAAATTTATCGAAACTAGGTCTGGTTGTCTCGGTTGGTGTCCAAGGTAAAATCCTGGTTAGCACCTACCTCTTGTTCGTTCACGGTTGCATTCGGTTCGAACGATATGCCGTTACCGTCTGGTACATTGTCGTAGAGTCCCATGTCACTGGGTCCTGGTTGATCTTGTGTGGCCATCTGAATTGGAATGTAGTACAACTGCTGAGCGAACTGTGGTTTTTCTGGCTTACCTGCCGTACGCATTGTGACGTCCGATGATACTGGCGTGGGAACCACCTGTTTTGGAATGTTGGGTTGATTCCTAAAGTTACCTGAACCATTTGGTCTAGAGTTACCTGACGCTGGTCTGGCTTTCCAGGGTAATGCGGATTGTACCCATTGTTGACGCTGTTCGGGGGTCATATTATTTTGTTGCGGTACAAAATTTTGTGGCGGAATAATAAAGCCTGGTACGAATGGGTTAGCTGTATTACGGATGGGATTATTATTGCCTGGTTGTTTAGGTAACTCCTTTGGCTTTGCTTGTGACGTTGAAGGATTATTATTAATATAGTTACCTCTATTATATGCAAGCCTAGCCTCTTCTTGTCTAGCCGCTATAATGGCTTCTTCGAAGGTCTCTGGTTTTGCGATTCGAACGCCCAACGAGACGTGGAAGTCTAACTGGTTTATATACTGTTCAATAACCATCTTTTCGTAATAAGATTTATTACCATGCTCTCCTACGGAATACAGAGTATCTAACAGCTCACGGAGGCGTTTGCCGAAGCTTTCGGCGTCTTCTCCTTTAGACTTACGCACTCGCGTTAGCTCCTGCATAACTTGTATCTCGTTTCGTGGTTCGCCAAGTCGCCTAATTAACGCGTTTTTAACTGATGGCCATGAGTTTAAGTAGCCTTCATACGCTATTGCGTCTATGGCTGGACCACCAAGCCTACTTTTAATTAAACAAATAAATGCTGGATGTGCACGATCTGCCTCGGAAGTTAACTGTAATAAGTTTTCTACTTCCCTAATATAATAATTAAGTAATTTAGGATTACCATCATATCTTGGCATTAAATCTGCTATTAGTTTGTAAGGTTTATAGTTAGCATCATAATCCCTGAGCGACATTGTTTTACTGTAGCTTTACTGCCTAGTGGCGCTTAACGCAAAACAATAGAGGTGTCAAATTAAACACTTGGAATTTACTCGTGGAATATTTACGCTACTTATTATAATTATGTGGATGCCTACTGCGATTTTAGCTTATAGACAGACACACAGATTAACACAAAAATACACAAATAAAAAAAAAATTGACAGGAAATAGAGCAAGGACACTTGGTAAATAAGAGCACTTACCAAAACAGCCACTGCATCTCCCGTCGAGTCGAGTCTCGGCCAGCACAGCTTCCTCCAATTCTCCGGAGAATTATCCCGATGACCGTAGAGGTGTCCGACCGCGCGATAGGTTCTTTGTAGACCGCGATAGAACGATTTGAGAACCGTCACTCTTAAGATGAAGAGTTGGATTCGATCTTAGAGCGTCGCGATCCTACCGGCTGCGCCAGTTATGTTTCGGCGGTCGGGATTTTAGTTAAAAAAATATTTATTTGTTACAATATTAATTTAATTACTTAATACAGGATATTGAGCTGGTGGCTAGTGTAAGACTGAATATAATACAAAAGAAAAACAAGTATCTCTGATTTCCAGTAAATGCATAGTTGCAATACGATGCATGGTGACGGTGGCTGTATACTCAGCGTAAACGTGTGTTACGAGGAGTTAACTGAATATAATACAAAAGAATAACAAGTATCTCTGATTTCCAGTAAATGCATAGTTGCAATACGATGCATGGTGACGGTGGCTGTATACTCAGCGTAAACGTGTGTTACGAGGAGTTAACTCCCGCTTTGAACGAATTTTGCTAGGGGCAAAACTCGTCATACACATGCTAATGCGAACGCGTTACCGACATGCTAATGTGACGTGTTGTAGTAGACTGACAGTTATTCCAAAGTTTTAACAAAGTTTTGACAGTTATTTAAGTTTATTCTTATGTTGGTAGTCCCCATGACTGCCTATTTTTTATTTGAATCAGAGAAAATTAGGTTTGGTTCTTTGGTAAATTTTTGTTCATAATGTATTTGATTGATTGGATTAAATACCCCATACAAGAACAGAAGAGTATGTTCAGTAATATCTACACTTTATTTAATTTAACTATGTACAGCAAAAGTATAGAGATGAAACTGCATGCTGGAAATCCAGAGAGTGCAATAAAGTGGTTGTTTTAACGACTTTCTGTACAATCAACTAGCACATTACAATTATAATAAGGTTACACAATAAACATAGCATTCCCTCGAGATTATTACCAAAAATACTAGAACCTACTCGTACATAATAACAAAAACCAGCCTGTTATAGTCTCATTGCAAAGCAAAAGCCTCTTCTCATACATAGAAGGATCGCGCATAATAAGTACCTATTTTTAATTATCCCGACAGCTATTTTAGTTCAGCAGCCATTATAATTAAAAAATATAGGCTTTTTGGGCCTCGGCGTACATCGTGCCAATTATGCTAATAGATAAGAAGTGTAATGAGAAGTAGACAGCTCTGCGGTATCAAAGAGTTCCCTGGGAGTCAATAAGAATAGTGTTTTACTTTCGTAGGATTTCGTATGATCTCCTAGTTTAAAATTAAAGTACATGGTTGGATCTTTTACATAACATCACGCCTGTATTCCCTAAAGAGTTAGGCAGAGGTTTACCTTCAGTACATCCATATTTCCCCAGTTACGTTTAAGACCCAAACTCCGGGCTGCTACTGAGAAATGCCAACTGGTTAACCCCAAAGACATGTCTGACCCGGGAATAGAACCCAGTAACTGTTGCGAAGTCTAGACCAGTGAGGTAGTCATTTATTTCGAAATATATGAACCACGGTATATCAATACATAGTTGCGAAGCTTAAAATCTACATAAAACCGGTACATTTTAAAGCCTTTTTCGAACGTATTCAGCCGATAATGGTGCACTGCATCATTAAAATTTTATGACGCGCGTCATAAGTGAAAATATCGCGAATAAATACGCCTGGGAGCCACAAAATTAGCGTTAACAATGAAATCGATCCTTGATGTGGCCACAAAACGCTAACCATGCAAAATTAAAGGAACGTTTATTATCATAATGTGGTCCCTAAAAAGCTTTTGCTCGTTGTAACGGCAAAATCACTTTCCCTGTGAATTTTTATAGCATTTTATTGTTTATGCCTGCTCCCCCGGCCTATTACAGCACTTTGCGTGTGAATTATTTCGCAACTTGCTTGCTTATACCACCCATTACACGATTTATGTACTAGCCCAACAGAACACACACCAAATAATACAATGCCCGTTAAAAAATCGTGCCTCGCATGTTTATAGCACTTTGTGAACTTCAACTGTACTTTACTGAGTGTTTTTGGTTGTATTCGATAGCTAGATTATTAATATTATATTAAACAAAGTTCGAGACGGGCTATTTCCAAATTTTACGGCTTTAGGCGCCATCCAAGCGGTATTTTAATGTCAATGACAGTTATTCGTTTACTTGTATAGAGGCTGTGCGGCGGGAAACTTAAGAAGGCGAACGTAGACACGACGTCTAAAGACTTGTAAAAGCATTCTTCCGCTAAATTTCAAAATTAAACACGGCTTTATAATTTCCCTCTATGTTCCTAAGCTTATATTAACCGCATACCTTATACTGAAGGAGATTTTGAATCCTCTTAGCGCTCCCACTATAATACCGTCGCAATTTCTTCTAATTACGACATAATGTGGCGTAGCGAGACCACTCTTGATATCTAGTACAGTACCCTGCAGGAAAACACACAAATTCATATTAAGTAAACAGGAATTTTCTTCTTTATGTGCTTGGGTTACAGGTCAAAGTTGTTTGCGTAACTTTATCACATGATACAGCTATTAGTGTGGACGCTCGTACCTTTTTTTATGATAATAATATTCAAGTAGGAGAATTAAGCTGACAAAGCGACGTATATTATGCGTATGAGGTAATTATACTTAATTGAGCACTCTACGTATTCTCCCCTTATCTAAGCAAATAGAATAATAGCAAAAAGTTTTATATTGAAATGTGGGCGTTTTACTTTGTTTTTACGGAATAACTGGGAACACAGTAAGGGCGTTTCTTTTATTGAGTAAATAATGATAACAAAAGTTTAAATTATACCTAGATGAATACATAATGTATAAGTCGTTCAGTTCTATTCCTTTTTAAGAGTTCTTTGGAAAAGTAAAAAAACGGTTTGTCTTTTTTGATCCTCCTTCCATAATCAGCTTATCGTCGTTTACGTATGTCCAAAATCTTGTTTCCAATTGATCAACATTTGTCAACTTTATACCATATGCTAATTAAGTTAACTTCAATCTAACAAAATGTTATCGCTACGTAACATTTTGTTAGATTGAAACTAACTTAATTTAGTATTAATGTTACGTAACGAAAAAAAATTAAGTTGTAACGCAAAATGAATTTCATCTCTGTGTATTAAAGTTGTTTTTCTACTTTCACATATTTGTTGACTAGTTTGGAAACGAAATCGCATATGCACCTATTTTTCGACATGAATCGAACTTCCAACAGACCGTAACTAAGTCATTAATTACATTAAGTTCAATTCAAAATTGAATTCGTGCTATTCCGTAGTAAGTCTAAAGTGGTTGTAAATGGCGTTCCGATTGAAACATTTATTGGTAAGCAAGGGTGGTGGGTGGCAAAGGCTTTGGGCGCATTTGGTGTTACGTCATGGCCGACCTACTTGAACTGTCTATAGCCAATACAGTGTGTTTCCCCTTAAATGACTGTTAGGTAAACAAACACAAAACGACTGTCTCATTTGGTCCTGGACTCGATTTCCGAGTCGAGCTGTGGGTTATTGGAATTTTGAATCAAAATCAAAATCAAAATTCATTTATTGAAATTAGGCTGAGAATCGGCACTTTTTGAACGTCAAAACGTTTACATAAGACAGTCCCCCAAAACGCCCACCCTTCACCACTTCCTAGTGGTTTTGCTGGGAAGAAGAAGTGGTGGAACAAACTACCCAGCAAAAAGTGAAGGAATAAGAATAGGGATTTTCTCAGTAGCAGCCTCGAAACTGGATTCCGATATATCGACATATGACACATCCAGATTGATGGCAATAGGCTCACCCCCTATTACTTAAAAACTTAACTGGTTAAATGTGTGTGTACTGTTTACTTCGTACACCTCTGCTCATTGCCCAACACTTTGGAGAATACAGGCGAGATGTTATGTAGTTAGCCCGACTAAGTAAATTACAAGTTTACGTTCTTACAACTATTTGGTTTTCAAAATCATCATCTGCCTAGCCTTTTCCCAACCATGTTGGTGTCGGCTTCCAGACCAGCTGATTACCAGTGTTTTACATAGAGCGACTGCCTATCTGATCTGGACAACACCCAGATACTGAAAACACGATCACCCTTGGTAACACTGGTTGTCAGACTTTCGGCTCAATTTTTATTTCATAAAATTTAATACCTACCTAATTACAATATAAAACTAACTATTTAATCTGAAACTTACTACATACTGGTTAAAGGGGTGAATCAAAACCCCCGGGGTGAATCGAACAAAACTTTAAATGAGTTTTTAACATTGAATCAATATTTATTATTAAAAAGCCGTCGATTTGTTTTCAATTCCTCAAAAAAAATAAGACTTCTTTCAGTACTAAACAATGTTAAAGTTTTGTTTCTATTCTCCCCTGCGTATATACTAACCCCCTTTTGCATTTTATTAAAATGAATGACGAATAAAAAATAAAACCAGGAAAACTTAGGGGTCAAAATACTCGTACGCATCGCTGTGATTCTGTGTTAAGTACGAATCAACCCTCTCAACACATCCAATGTTCTCAGGAACGAAATAATATCGTTAAAATAGGTCAAGTGAAGAAAAAATCAATGAACATTACACAACGTATCGGATTATTTCCAGAGGTCTGTGATGGTGCATGGCGTGTGATAAACATGCTCCGGTAACTACTCGCCTTGCATACAACGAGCAGTAGACCAACTTAATATTCAAGATGGCCGCCTGACCATCCATGTAGACTCTAGATTATTTACTATGCACTTTATTGTCAAGCAATTATCTAGGACGTAAATTAGCTTTTATGAACTTCAATTGTGGATTCATAAAATAATAGGTTTGAGAGAACATTGATATTTTTAAACCGCAAGAAAAAGAAAAATAAGTAGAAAACGATCTTTTTTAACGTTTTCAAATCTTCAACGAAATAATTCATTCACTTTTATACAATTATTTTTCATTTCATGTAGCATAAATTAATAAAGTAGTACTGGGTGGATGATGTTGTAATTAAGTCATTTATAATAATCCACAAGAAATGTATAAAATTACATTGTACCTACTACTGTTTTTTAATCCTAAATTATGTCATGTAAAAAAAAAAGAAATAGAAAATAAAAGCTTTACACACACAACTTCATGGATTGGCACATTTTAAATGAAACTGAACCCGTCATATTCCTTCCAATGCACCGTTAAGGCAACATCGTGTTCAATATTCCTCATTCATAAATTATAAAGCCAGCCTACTGTTCTCCTTGTGTTGTGGTCACTAGGCAACAGCGTGGCCTAGTCCTGTGTACAGCATTGTGGCGAATGCATATAATATGATACAATTATGCGGCACACAATGACGGGTCGTTCGCGTAACGACCGGCTACAATGGACAGTTAATTAGAAAAATTAAACACGTCCCGTGTAGCGTAGAATATTAGATTACTGCTGCTATACTATTCAAATAATTGCTCTACATAAGAACTAGGGTTGTAACGGAACCTTGCCTCCACATCCGTAACTTAACCAAGAAATCGTTCCTCCGCATCTGCTTGTTGATATCAGAGGTCTTACAGTGCCCTTGCCTCTACTCAAGGGAGAACGGGATTTTCTTTCTCACCATAATTTGTACTATTCAAAAAAATGTGAGCAAAACGGGGTACCCCAGATAGTAAAACAGATATTTTTTTTAATGATGTAATGTTATTGTTCATTATTTTCTTGAATTCAATTTTCATTTTCGAGATTATACACTAGAAAATGTTTTTCGGATTCGGTATTTTGTCGCCCCTTCCTGCCTGGCGCCTAAAGCGACCGGACCAGCTCTCGCTCCACCCTAGAGCCACCGCTGGACTTCTAAAGAAAATGGGCTCTAACTAAGTGAAGACCCTTCAATCTGGTGGAGATATAACTCGAAGTTTCGAGGTTTTGTCTCCCATGCGACCGCCGCCGCCAAAACCAAGTCAGCAACTGCTTAGGGAAGCCGGTTTGTTATATGAACCACTAAAAAATTGTGAAGAAGTTTACAGAGCCGCAAATCTGCGGTCAAATTTTATAATATGTGTTTCTACCTTATAACACTAGATATTATGGTAATTGTTACTTACCCGAGCCGTTTTCAGAAGTATCGCGTTTTGAATCAAGCTCTTGATCTAGCTGCCTTAGAAGTCCTTCAGGTTTCGGTCGAGGCTCATGGCAATGATTATAACTCTGAGTTACTTATGATAGACATATCTGTAGCATTTCTAAATATATCGTTCCTAAATAATACAAAAATAACATAACATCACGCCTGTATTTAACGAAGGTCAGAGGTGTACCATTAAATAAGATAAAAATGTGTTAATGGCTGCTGCAGGTGCAGAAAAGCTCAAACGGCGAAAATACAACAACCTAACTGGAAGTTACATGTCCTTGGGGTTAAAACACTAGGGCCATGGGGTCCGTGTGCCCATTTAGTTTTTCGAGAGATCGCGAAGCGTTTGGTCGACTCTTCAAGTGATCAGAGGGCCGGTCTTTTTTTTGGCCAAAGAATCAGCATTTCCATTCAACGTGGCAATGCTGCCAGCCTTCTGGGCACTTTTCCCGTTGACAGCGATGCGAATGAATTTTTCGATGCCCTGTGATTATTTATTTTATTTAATGTCTTGATATATAAAATGTGTTAATAATATAAAACATTGAAATGTTCAAAATAGGGATCCACTGGTGTTGAAAACAGGGTTATCATAATAATAAATAAATAATGATGCCATTACTGACCGTGTTCCAATATTTAATGATTTTCATTACATATGAAACTCACGGTAGAACTATTATTACTGACTGTACAAAATAACATATTATTAATGTTGAAGCTATTATGTGCAAAGCAAAACCTGTTCATTTATTATTTACTGTATTTCTGTTCGTACCAAAATATAATAGCCACTGAATGAAAAGCGTATACCTATGTAAAGTGAGGGAAATTAGTTATTTAACACCTAAGCTGCCAGAAAATGAGCCACAATAAAAAATGTATCGTTTCTCAGTCACCTGGCACTTGACACCTGGTGTTAACAAATTAACTACTAACTTAAATTATTATCCGTAAATTCAAATAACAACTGCCATTCTTAAACAGTTGTATGAAATGGCTATAACACGGCAAATTGGTAAAGTGTGTCCATTTGATAAACAATTAATTAACATGACTGTACAATGCAGATTGGTTTCTTACATCGTTACAATATACACGTGAACTTCGATAAGTGGCAACACTTACTTCTCCAAAACATTACTTTTACCGTGAAGAAATTGTCAACTTTGTTTTTTTTTTTTAAATATTTTTTTTTTCTCATACACCTATTTTATGTTTAAACCCTTCAAAGAAACTGTATCGTAACATTAATACCAACATCATATGTGACTCAGTGCACCCGGTGTGGTACGTAGGTAGTTAATATTCAGACATTTTATGCATAAGTAGGAGACAACCGCATATGACCCAGACACTCAGAGTTTAAGCTCTACGTAGGGCGACAAGGAGCGTATGCACTACGCTACGTTTCACATTTAAAATTGTAGGTGGAATTTACATCAGCTTACCTCAGTTGACAGAAACGGAATGGTACTTGGTTAGTACTAATTGTATTTAGTCATTTCAGTCAGTCGTTATTTACGAAAGCTTACACAAGAGAGACAGAAAAACTGTTTATTTGTCACATAGGACGTGAAGCATATTATAAAATAAAAAGGGTAAATAATTCCAATAATGATAGTGTTACTAAAAAAGTTACAACAAACAATACCTAACAACCCTTGTCCTTGAAAACGATAGCAACACCCATAAAAGTACACCTTGAAACATAATGATAGTGTACTTAGTAAATAAATAACAACATTCATCCATGAAAACAATAGCAACACACACGCTTAAAATATAAAAAACTCGATCGAAACAAAAACAAAACATTCTAAAAATAACTCCGTATACACATCCAAACTCTAAACCAAACAAAAATAGACACGAGAGACATTAAAACAACCAAGACGTTGTATAACATCAGTAATAAAGGGTTCAATGCAAATTCTGCCGACAGACATAGCCGACCTACATGAACGGATCACGGGCTTTAGTTAGAGAGTTCGCGGTAATCCGTTTTCCATTATCGCTGGCGGCATGACCCGCTCTCCACACAAATCCGATTCCTGATGGACGCCCAGGCCCCACCATTGTGAATATGTAGCCTTTAGAACGACGCCAAATAGGTTATTAACTTGCAAAGCAGCCAGCTCCGTGCGAAAACGTGTAGTCTACAGTAATCATGCTAGTGTGATGTGATGAGCTCATGACTATCGGGTCAGATACGGGTCACGGGTGTTTTATTAATGTTTAAGTTATACTTAAATTCAGTAGGCAGAAACTACAGAATGCCACCTGCTACAATCTTTACATACTCCTTTTGCTTCGTTCACGTTCATACATCTGGTCATACACTCACGCCGGTTGGTAAAAGTCGCCAAAAGGTAGTTCTAAGAAGTATAGGCAAGAATTAGGTAAGCGACTACAAAAAATTCCACATCCTCTGGATCTAAAAGAACCACCAAAGATTATAAGCACAAGCACAACAGTGATCCTAAAACTAATGGGCAAAAATGAATTAAAACAACAACTTTATGGTTATTGTTTTGCTACGGTCCTTTTTGTTCTGACATCCTGGCAAGAGGTTAATGTTCTGCATTTGAAATTAAAAATATTTCAAATGCAGAACATAAACCAAAACATTTGTTTTTTTAGCTTAAGTCACACTGCTTGACAAAGGCCTCCTCAAGTATTTACCAACGTTTCTTTTAACAAAAAAAAAAAAAAAAAAGTACTCTTTTCCCTTATCATTAATTTATTACTTTTTTATTCTTTAAAAATATAATGTAGCTTTTATTCAACAGCCTGTAAATGTCCACTACCATATATTTGGTTGTACAGCAGTGCACCGCCAAGTTCAAAACCGCATGCCGGAGTGTTCTCTTTACCTAAAGTACTTCGCTGCTGTTAAAGTGACTAGTTAGTTCGCAGTATAGCTATTAAACATTATGCCCTAACTGGCACTGTTAAGGAAGTCACTGAACAGAATCTTTTTGATTATGTTTTGTTTTATACAGCCATCACTAACTTGACAACGAAGAAGTACTTATGTATCTGATACCTTTAAACGAGCAATTCTTGTATAAATGTATGTGTACATATACTCGTATATAATTATTTACACCTTACACCATTTTAACCTGAATCTCGGAAACAGCTCCAACGATTTTCATGAAATTTAGTATGCAAGGGGTTTCGGGGGCGACAGATCGGATCGATCTAGCTAGGTTTCATTTTTAGAAAACGTCGTTTTATCCGAGCAAAGCTTGGTCATCCAGGTACTAAGTAATTGGTTAGAACCGGTGATATAGAAGCCTATAGCAACCTGAGTAGAAGATCATAGAGGATACCTTTGTCCAGCAGTGAGACAGAACTGGTTAAAATTAAATATTCTGTCTTTACAGTTTCAGCTGAATTACAAAATACCGATAAATTACGTACTCAATTCCTCTGCATCGAATATCTTCTTGAATTTATCGTTTGAGCAATTTCATTTTTATGTAGATACGTGTTTTCGGTACAGAGTAATTCCGTGAAACCATTAACAAATAGCGTTTTCGGCGAACCTTTCCACAGATAAATTATTATTCCGTAGAATTGAACATAGGTGAAGCACCATGGAGTTTGGATGTTACTGTATTTGTATATTACAAACCGCTCACATTTGATCAATTCAACTAGGTCAGTCAGCAACAACACAGACAAAGCTTGCATCCTACTACACTGTTGCACGGTTGATATTTAAAAACGTGTTGTTAGTATAGCAGAATTGGCTGTGAGCACTTGATGAAAGCAAACATTCCGACGCGGCATGCGACATAATCCGATTTCCAATTATTATTATACAAACGAGGCGCCCCCTGACGGACATATTGGATAGGCAATACATGTATATACAAACCATACCTACAAAGTATGCAGGCGTACCTACTTAATTACATGGTCTGTAAACAGTATAATACATAATAAATCTGACTATATAGATAAGCAAAGATATTAAACTGAAAATGATAGGAAAGTGAGCAAAAGATAAAAAGTGTGAACTATGTATTAAATAGATAAAAAAATTAAAACAAATAAACCAGCCAGTCAGTGTTTCAAAGCTGACCTCTTCTCATACAGAGAAGGCATGTCCATTAATCACCACACTTGGTCGCACTCTTTAATTCATTAATGCTCAACGAGTCACATTGGAAAAAGAAAACAATGGAAAAGGTGTATCCCAGGATCGTAGCTGGTGGCGTTCTGTAGTTTCTGCCTACAAGTAGGTACGTACTTAGTGCTCGTACGTTTTTATGGTATACAATAAAGAGCATTCTATTCAATTCTCTTTTGCCTGACCCAGGTCCTCATGCTCAGCAGTAGCGTTTCGTTCAGTAGAGAAGGCAATCAATGTAATTATTTTCTAACAACATAATACGCTGAAGAAACAAACTGATTTGTTCAAGCAAGCCCACCACCCCATAGATAACAAAACACGATGTTCACATCATTCCCTATACATTCACAGATAGACAAGACCAACGCATCATCATCATCTGCCTTGCCTTTTTCCAACTATGTTGGACTCGGCTTTCAGTCTACCTGGATGCAGCTGAATACCAGTATTTTACATGGAGTGACTGCCTATCAGACCCCCACAACCCAGTTACGGGAAACAGGATATCTCTTGGTAAGACTGGTTGTTAAACTTTCAGGCTTCTGACTACCCGTAACTACTGCCAAAGATCTACATATGACAGCCGGGACTAACGGCTTAACGTGCTTTCCGAGGCACGGAGGAGGTTTGATACATAATGAACGGTCACCCATCAACGGACTGACCTCAACACGCGTAATTTAACCTTCGATCGACTTGTGTGGCTGTTTTTTTTAGCCACAAACCCCTAGCCAATCATATGTACGCGCATAAACAAGTATGACTAGTGACAGCGTGTTTTATTTACGAGGGCATGTGGACAGCTAAACGAGCGGGCTCAATGGAAGGGAAATCAGTTGGGTGTCCCACACATCGATCGAACCCAATGGACCGGAAGGTGTATGTATAAATTACACTTACAAATCCAGATGCATCCTGGCTGACTGAACCTGCTTAGGAGAGAGTAGTCAATTGTTTGTGTGCCTATACCTCACATGGCGTAAGACTCTGTTGGTTCTTTAAAAACAAAACATGAGTTCTACATAAGCCAATAAGATTTTTGATAATAGGAAATAATTCGCGTCTTTGAAAAAGTTAGATGGACATCAAGAAATATTACACTTTCAAGTAAAAACACCAGATAAAAACGTGAAAATGAGGAAAAAGGGTGATGATAAATTCGAACGAAGTCCAGAATCATGAACAAACTCATGGTTATCAGGTTGAGAATCGATGTCATTATCGTGTATACCGTAGCCTATCCCTTCCTAGAATGCAGGGGTGGATAAAAATGCATAAACAAAAGCAGTTTCAGTTATTTACCATTGATATGATGTGCACAGATACCATGAAATCGCAATTCAATTTCAAGTCTAAAACTGAGAATCAGTGATATACCAGTGATATATCAGTGATATGTACAATCAAATTTAGCGCACAATTTATGGTGGAACCAAGAGAGTCCCGATTTATCCCCGGTGGTGACTAGGCGTCCCCTTTGAGTTGTTGTGTACTTACTGATAGTTTGGTTGATTTACTATAAGCCCAACACCCTAAATAGTGATCCTAGTCAACACTGCAAACCCCATACATATATAAATAAGCCAAGTGCCCGATAGGGTGTCCTACTACTGCAACTTTACAGAAGACTATGGGAAGAATTTTCCAAAATATGATTTTTAAATAACTTAAAAAAAAAGTTTTTGTTTGTCTTTTCGTTTGAGATAATCTCCGAAACGGCTGGACCGATTTGAAGACGGGACTTTCACTAACAGATAGCTGATATAATAAGGAGTAACTAAGGCTACTTTTATTTTAGATAAATAATTAGGGTTCCGCGCATAAAATGAAAACCCCTGTTTTGTTAAATTCCACGCACACAAAGTCGTGGGCACAGTTACTTGTTTCTAACATTCATAATGATGGACTCCCATACAATCTTTCATCCCCTTTTTAACCCCAATTGGGAGTCCATTTTCAAATATACATACTTCCTTATTGCTTGCTTTTGTTTATAAGCAACTCTTGTGCAGAATCTCATGCTTCTAGATCTAGCACTTTTGGCTGTTCGTTGACATGTCAGTGAGTTGAACATTTTAACTCAGTAGTTATAAAAAAGCACTAATCCAATCGAATCATAACAAGCAAACAGAGCCAAATAGGAATAGGTAACAGAGAATAGGTACCCTATATTTATTTTAAACGAAAATTAAAAACTTTACGCTCTCCAATATTTACGATCCATTTACAGTTTATTGGTATCTGAAGCCGTAAACTGTGCTGTTGTTGATATCTCTTCAATGAAAGAGATTTTCATTACGAACTTATCGACCCGGAGTTCAATTACATTGTAAAATGATTAAAGTAGAATCCGCACTTACAGAGACAGGGGGGTAGGGGCGTGTCGGAGCGGATAGAAGCGTATTCCAGCGTAAACACGCGCGTTTCGACAGCTGTGACCATCAGTAAAACGTGTCGAACGAAACCCTTTTATTCCTCGCTTGTACTAATATTGTTCCTGTCTAAATTTTTTTATAGTATGAGTAGTTTACACATACATTAAAAGGACATAAGCATATTAGCAGTTAGTTCGGCCTTTCCAATGGTGTAAGACAAGTGTCTTACACCATTGGAAAGGCCGAACTAACTGCTTATTAAATTAAAAAAAAACAATAACAAAAACAAAGTTGTTTTTGTTATTGTTTTTTTTTAATTTTCGTCCCATAAATGACATGTAACATGGAGGTTTGAATAAATAATAATAATTAAATAACAATATTAATATAATGATAATTTCCAACTATACTATACATTTGAATACTTAGATAAATACATAAGCTCACATATTTTTTTTTTTTATATAAGAATTGTTATTTTATTTTCTATTAAATTTAATATCTTTATTTATACTAATACAAATAAAAGATCTCAATAGAATTATAAGTAACTACTAACAATAAATTTTAATAAGTAAGTAGGTACATAAGTTTACAAAATTTTATAGGAATTGTGTTATTTTTATTTTATACATTTTTATTTTTAGTTTAATACCATGTTGCTGTGCCCTAACAGGGTCCATAATTGTACCTTAGCTGTAAGCTTTTTGTAACATCTTTTATGCACATTATGGTACGCAAAATAAATGAATATGAATATGAATAGGTTTGAATAACGCGTTTAATCAGAGCACAGTTTTTTGTGCGTAATAAACACAAAATAATGATTTACTGTAAAACTTGCTGTTTGTTATTAGACTGTGTTTTTTTTTGGTTATTCGTCGCCAAAAACACAATTTTGGTAGTGTTTCGATTTTTTTAATATTGATGGTTACTTGCTACAATTGAGGTCTGTCGAGTACATTAAGTAGTTGATCCCTGCTCTCATTCGTAGATCTTTGACAGTCGTTACGGTTAGACAGAAAGTCTTACGACCAGTCTAGGCTAGGTGGATGATGAACTGTAAGTTTCGCTGGTAGTACCTATAGTTACTTGAAATTATGAGATGAGAAAGCATCTACATCAGTATGAAGCAAAAATGTCGATATATTTAAGCTAAGGTGACTACATGACTACAGAATTACATGCATACATAGTATCGCGTAGCTTTTCACACCGGAAAATTAAAACTTTACAGGCAGACCGAGTTTCTAACAGACATAAAAGAGAGAGACAACTGACACATTATTTTTGTGTAATGAATATTCTAGAATTTCGTACTATTGTAGGAAAATATTGACAGCAAAAAACATAGGTACAGCTGCCATATTATGATGTTTCAAGGCATCATAATACAATAATGGCATAACCGATGGTTTGACGGCCGATGTGGCGCGGCGAGTGAAGGTCCGCCTGCGACGCAGGAGGTTGCGGGTTCGATTCCCGCCTTGGGACTAATGTTTATACGATCTACGTTCCGGGTGGGTTTCTGGGTATTTGATATGTATAATAAAAAATATATATCTATGTAATGTATTGTATTAAGTATATCAGTCATTTAGTACCCATAACACAAGCTCTGCTTAGCTTGGTGCTAGATGATGCTGCGTGGATGGTCCAGCATTAGTTATTTATTTATTTATTTTATAAGTTCTTCATAATACTGCCTTTTAGGTCAAGTGTGAGTAGCACGGTTAATACTGCGCCTTAAACCTAGATCCTACAGTTTCCTCTGCCAAAGGAAATGTAAGTTAATCTTTAATCCAATCAAAAGTACATCGCACCTTTAAAGCCTTAACAAACAATTTGACAGGTATTTAAAATTGAATATTTTGACGCTACATACAAAAGAGAATACGATATTTATAATCCTGAAAGCGTCGAGCGAAGTGAAGAAGTTATGAGAAACCTTTGATGTCTGCCGGCGTTACTCCCGCCTGATTAACTGCCACATAAAGCTGTGTTGGCTGCAAAATAGAATATTACGCTCATTTCCCTTGTGTAGGCGGCAGAGATATCATTGAGTGCTATTCAGCGAGTTGGATTATTATAGGCATTCGCTGTTGCGTAGTATGTCGTAAGAACCGAGGGAACTAGATACACCTCATTACACTTTAATGCAATTTTTCACTTGTCTAACTTATATAGCTCAAACATCAATATTATTGAGTTCTCTTAGCTATAAATTACACCGAACTCTGTTTTCGGATTATCAGCAACGACAATTTCGAATACTAAACTCTCTGTATTTCAACTGAAGCAATGGATCGGTAGTACAAACATAATTCTGGGGTCGGCTACCAGTCTAACCGGATGCAGCTGCATACCAGTATTTTACATGGAGTGACTGCCTATCTGACCTCCACAACCCAGTTACTGGGCAACACGGTACCCCTTGGTAAGACTGGTGGTCAGACTTTCGGGCTTTTGACTACCCGTAACGACCGTCGAAGATTTACAAATGACAGCCGGGACCAACGGCTTAACGTGCTTTCCGAGGCACGGAGGAGAATCGATATCTTACGAGCGGTCACCCATCCACAGACTGACCTCGGTAAGCGTAGCTTAACCTTCGATAAACCCGTGCAGCTGTTTTTATTTAGCCACGAGCTCCTCTACTACAAACATAATTATAAAAGGGGCTTAAAAGTCATAATAATACCAGCCTATTATTGTCTCACTGTAGGGCTAAACCCATACACAGAAAAGCAATGAACACTAATCACCACATCTGTTCTAGGCGTGATAATAATTTAGCTAACTATAAAATCTGATAGACTGTCACTCATCATCTGCCTAGCCTTTTCCCAAATATGTAAGGGTAAGCTTTCAGTCTAACCGGATGCAGCAGATTACCAGTATGTTATATGGAGCGGCTCCACAACCCAGTTACTGGGCAAAACAATATCCCTCCCCCTTCCCTTATCTGACTGTCACTATGACACAATTATAAAACCAACCAATTAAAACCATATCACAGCAAAAACACAAACAAATGCACCAATCAAAACGTGAAAACTACAACATCGCACGCGTTGCGAGACCGCGTCATTATTTTAATGAACACACAAACGTGCGTCAGCGTCGGGATCGACCACAGGCGTGTCACAGCTGTCATCGAACAATGTAACGCCATATTATGCAGCACAAAGTGCACCACAGCGCTGCAAAAGCGGCGACCAACAAAGTACCGCGCCTATCCCGCAATTATCTAAATGCTCTCTCCAAAGGTGTTGGCATAGACAAGGACACAGATGTGACATGATATGTGAATAGGTTATCTGTAAAACCATAAATGCTGGTGAAATACGGATAATTCTCATAATGCCGATTTAATTTCGACAGATATTAAATTAATTATATTTACATCATCAAACTCATGTGAATTTTATTATTTAAATACAAACAAACAATACGTCCATGTAAATAATAAATTGTATGATTCCACTGAATATTTCATGTGGCAGGTACAATGTAGTTTGTTTGTTTACAATAAATGTAAGCGCTACAGGTTTTAAAGTGTAGGTTCACAGCGATTAAATAAGCTATGTAAATGCTCCCAGGACTGCTCCCATTTGTGTGTAATTTTTCTTTTTTGTAATATCATTATGGAGGTAGAAATAAGTACGTGCAGATTATAATGTCTGTGGTCAAAAGGAGAGACTAATATCATAACGGTGGAGACGATATAATTTTATTCAAAAAGCCCTTTTAAAACCAGCGTGTTAAAAAATGAATAAAATTCCGTGGCGAGTATTTCAGGAACACATTTTCACTCTCTGA
This sequence comes from Phlogophora meticulosa, assembly GCA_905147745.2. Classification (NCBI taxonomy): domain Eukaryota; kingdom Metazoa; phylum Arthropoda; class Insecta; order Lepidoptera; family Noctuidae; genus Phlogophora; species Phlogophora meticulosa. The sequence goes on along the minus strand of LR990526.1, from coordinate 6,506,301 downwards.
TAAAAACAAATCAGAATTCAAATCCCCTAAAAAGAACTTCGCAGCATTATGTATCAAAACAAAGTTTAAAACTTAATTTTCTTATTCTACATTTCTGAGATTCTCAAAACAATACGAGTCGTTAAGAACGGAGTGTCCTAACTACAAGCTCGGTAGTCCCAGGACAAGTCCGGGTGGAATTATTCAGACGCCCTTTTAAAATGTGCTTTTAGCCACCTCGTGTAATGCGATGTCGTTTGCGCAAATTGTAATGGCCGCTACGAAAAGTATTAAAATTTATTACGACATCTTTGTGAATTTGAGAAAGGCGCGCTAATGAGATGCGAAATTATGGACTTATTGTCTGTTCGTAAAATAGAAATAATTTATGCGATTAAGTATTTAGATGTGTTGTTTTATGGATTTAATTTTGTTCCATATCTTTCTTGAAGTTTTACCTTCAAATTGACGTCTAATGAAGACGGGATTATTTTCATTGTCCAGCAGGGTTCTGTTCATTGTCCGTAAGTAATTAAGGACGTATTTAGTTCAAGGGACACAATAATGTTAACGTATGTTCTCACTACAATTATTTAACACACAATTCTCACTGCGTTGTTGTGTTCAGCTAGTTACGAATTAATAAAGACACGCAAACTAAAGTTATAATTATAGGTAGGGAGCAAAGCCGAGTCTCGGAGATCCCGGCGGATTATGCAGGAATTTAGCAGATTAAACCTTCATTACTGTTGTTCGGTAACTTGCCAGGAATGCCGGCCGAGCTCAAAGCGAGATTTATACCGGCTCCATCTGGATTCCGCGATCAAAACATTCGAATACCCGCATAATTTGCTGAATACGAGTGTTTTATGTAAATACAGTAACGCCGGATCACCGACGCGGCGTTATTTTAAATGAAAATGTCACCTCTGCTTCTGTGGAAGAAGCCGGAGGATTCTGTGCGTCTTCCAGATATCTGTGAATGTCGCATTTGTACTTTACAATGTAAATAAGCATCATACGTAAGCTTTCGTATGCTTGTCTGAAGACGTTTATGATAAATATTTGAAGACGCTAAGACATAAGTGTAGGTACAGCATTTACATACCTAGTACAGTGGATTTTGGTAGGCAGGCATTAGTATCCAGCTGTATTAGGCAATCCGACGGTTGTGGCCTGTAACGGGCTGCGCATTGTGCAATATATAACGGTAGTCGGAGTAGAGAAACAGTGCCAATATTAATACCCCTTATCGTATATTCGTGTTTCCACGAACAAATGTGTCCAGCATATTCGTCAGAAATTACTTTTTTTTGTATTCGGGCTTTGACGATATCACGAATATTGCCAACGCAAAAATGTGTTGCAAATTTTTTTTCACCATGCGACTTCATTCTGTATTCATCGTAGGAAACCAATCAAAATGTTAATATTAAAAACAAATCATGCGTTCCGAAGATTTAATCCTAAATCAACAATCAAAATTCCCGTCCAATATGTCTTTGTGATTGGTTTTAAATCCGTTGAAAGTTTCAAAGTATTTCCAAATCTTTATTTGCTTTCGAAGCGAGCGGTTTGTGGGTATCTCCGCTAATGGTGGGGTAAACGAAAATGCTGAAAAATGGAGCTATTTCCAGTGCTCAGCGGAAGATCAGACATCGCGCGGTAATACTCAGTTATCGACTGAGAATGGAAAACTGCGGTCTGATTTACAGTTACCTATTAATTTTATAGAAAAAAGATGAAGACGTTTATAAGTAATCTGCTTTATTATAAATTTAAACAGCGTTCTGATAACCGGATTTCGAAAAAGTTCCAAACTCTTAGATATTTTCTGTTGAAAATATGTAAAGTTATAAATGATAGACTAGACGTCTGTACTAAAAGTTTGGACGTGGACCTCCGTTATACATTGTGCTTTGTTCTATCGCTCAAAAGGTTATAAAGGATAAATTCAACCTGTAAATAACAAAGTCCATACTGCGATACACTATTAAAACTTTCGGGCTAAAAGCTAACGCGTAGAATATTAAACGCGAATGTCATATGAATATTTACTGAACAGTTATTATTTATCGCAGGCTGTTATGTTGAAAAAGTGTATAGTGTTGGCAACGCTTTATTTACGTCGACGCGAGCGAAGAATCCGCGCTAAGCCGCGATGGGTGGTCCACTGAGTCAATCTCCAACGAAGCGACAATATCTTGAATAAATGACATGTGGGATTTCATTGATATTTTGTATTTCCGCGACTATATTTTTGCACCGTGTGAGATAAATCGTCGGGTTGACTCGAGGTTTTTTTTTCGAAGGCCCATATTATGTTAGAAGTTTGTCTAGGGATATGGGCTGTATATCAGTGGCGAACCGTCCATACAATTCGATTCGAGGTTGGGAAGAGTATCTTTACCGTCATTAAACAATTAGACAGTGGCTAGTGTCTACTATTGACAGATAATATAGGTAACACTAAAGTTATATCATAAAATTCTGATTACAAAGCTGGCATGAGGGATTTTTTTATCCGGCTTTCCCTCTTATGAAAATTCAGGTCTCGTCACTGCTGCCCAAGGTTGTCATGATACATATTCTATTTAGCCATTTATTTTCTGTTTAAAAATCGGGATTACATCAACATTTTATGAATACAAAATTAATTGCTTAAACTCCTAATATTTTTTGCGTACCGTCGTTAATCCCGGCTGTTACCAGGATTCCAAGCTTTTCCAATTTTCCCGGCTCATACATGGATAGACGGATGATTTATTTTTAATTTTTCCCGTAAATCCCATTAATTAATCGAAACAAAGTGGCGGCAATGTATTCGCCGCATTACTTCTGTGTGGTCATTACAAATTCACATCCTTCCAATCAATATTTGATGATCGGATAATTGGTGGTACAGTTTTAAAGCATTAATTATTTTGCTTCTCACTATAACGGTTTAAACATGGGTATCTCTATTCTTTATGTTCCAATAAGTCTTCTTGCTTTTGCTAGTCCGTCTAAAACCTTAACGCTATTATAATATAAAGCATGTGTAATACCTACTCATAGTTTCTGTTGGAAACAGAAGTAGGTACTTAGTGCTTGAATTGACTTATCACAGTATTGAGTTGCCACCACCACTTTACCACAGCACATCTGCAGAACCAGAGATACTGTTGTTTTGACCAGAGAATAGGCTGAAATAGAAATAGTTCATGTGTATATAGGTAGGTATACTTGAACCCTGTAAAATGTAGCGAAAGCTACTTTGCTGCAGACATAGATATTTTGATATAGTACCTATCTACTATTCCGAACATACGCAAAAAAAGCTATTTTATAAGCTACCTACTTTTATAAGTTATATTAAACGGCCACCCGTGACTTTATCGACTTAACCGATAAATGTATCTTTATAAATTAAGTACAGAGGCCAGCACATCAAGCTACCCCAATGTGTCAAATTTCTTTGATAGGTTTTCAACTTTATTACGAAAGAATAAGATTTATGTTCAATTGGGAAAATCTGTCAGTTTGGGGTAGCATGATATGCTGGCGTCTGTACCTACTATAAGTGTGTCATGTTTGGAAGAAGAAAACATGCTGCGCCGACCCCTAATAAATTGGGATAAGTGCAGGAGGATGATGATGAACCTATGATATGTTCTGCAGTAACATGTGTATTTGATTTATAATTTTAATTTCAATTTCTGTAATTATTTTGTAATTTTTAATGGAATGTGTTGTGTATGTGTTGTGTGAATTTAACTTGTTATAAAATTATTATTTGTTGAAATGTATATGGGTTATAGACCTGAAATAAATGAATTATTATTATTATTATTATAGTGCTGTAAAGTACGTAATATAGATTACGTATTTGTAAGGTGTTTACAGGGTGTTAAGTTCCTCATCCACCATTAAAAAAATGGTGGATGAGGAACTTAACACCCTGTTCCTCACTTCCCCAAATTAAATGTAAAAGTTTGTGAGGATGTATGAATGTTTAGTAATTAATCTATCTAGGGAATCTATCTATAGGGAGGATCCTCTGACCAGACGAGTGTTGTGTCTGGTGGGCTACTGCCCGACGGTTGCTGTCGGGCTTGTTTATATATACTCAATCGCGTGGATAACTTTAATATCGCGATGTCGATTTAGTTCTTACGTGGCGAGGTAGATGTCGCTACAATAATATTAATAGGATAAGAAGGCAAAATAAACATAACCTCTACGCTCAAAAAATGTAAAACCATCTAGTCTCACTATATCCGGGGCGTCTGCTATATGAATTTCAAATGAACCTCTTGAGCCAACTGCAGGCGCTTCAGAATCACACGCTCAGCTATTCATGCATTCCTGGTAAATTAACTATCAGTACTTATGACTGTAGCACCAGCAAAGTGTCGCGATCACAGCTGAATATTGCGTACGTTTCATCAAACTTTCATGGCTGTTGGCAAATGTTGAGTTTAGTTTGTATAGCAAAGGTATTTAGTACAAGTATTGTGTTTATTGGACAGCAAGCTTTTGCCTGCGACTTCGTCTGTCGGTCATCGCAGATTCAGATAAAGTTGTGGATTAAAAACTATCCTGTGTATTTCCTCAGGATATAATCTATCTCCATACTAAATTTCATGTAAATCGGTACAGCGGATTAAGCGTAAAAAGGTATGAATCAAACAGAGATACTTTCGCATCGCTTTATAATATTACTAGATTTTGCCCGAGGCTTCGCTTGCGTAAATTTAGAATTCGACAAACAATTTGGGTTGTACTCTACTAAACTTATAATAATATAATTCATTCATAATTCGAAAGACACGTGGTGCCATCTATTATCATAACAACGATATTGTTCTTTTCTCCGGGAATAGTACTTTATTTCGGGAAATGCTTAAGTAATTTCTCAAAACGGCCTGGTGGTTCCAGTTGGCGCGTTCAAACACAAAAAAAACTAGTTTTTATCTTATTATATTAGTAATAGGTTGTAAAACTAGGAACAAAAGGTAGGTTTTGTTGATGAGGATTTGTGACAATGTACTAAAAAATCAGTGAACATATTATATAACATATATATTTGCCTATAATTTTCAATTTGTTATTATAAGTTTGTCATAGACATCACTGACATTGGTGAAGAAAAACATCGTGAGGAAACCTGGACTTATAATTAATATAAGTTTGAAATCGCCAACCCGTCTTGAGCAAGCGTGATTAATACTCGTGCCTCTCTGTATGAAAAGAGCCCTTTGCCCTGCAGTGGGACAGTAACAGGCTGGTATTATTTTTATTATCTGGTTCGTAGGATCGAGTAATTACAATAGTGCCTTTTAATTTATTGGTAATCGTTTAGGTTGTGAAAGTACATCAGTAAAATAACTCAGGAATATAAACAACTTTAACGATGGGATCAACTCTAAAATATGAAGAAATATTAGGTGTTCCGTACATTCAGGTTCGCATAAATCGACAAAATGTAGGGAACAGTTTTTTTCCCTTGATTTCAGGGTTGGTTCCGTAGTAAAAGTTCTTCATATTAAACTGAAAAGAATGAGTTCTTTCTTCTTACAAAAGAAGAAAGAACTCATTCTTTCACCCCATCAAAGATTGGTAATGAATAAAAAGTTATAATGTAGGTGGTAAATAATTTTATACTTTTTTTTTTCTTAGTCCAACACATAACACCACGCCTGTATCACTGTAAGGGTCAAGCAGAAGTGTACACCCACATTCTGGTAGTCATGTTTAAGTGCCATGTTATAACGGGCGAGCCTATTGCCATCAACCGGGCACTAGTCCTAACTCCGGGTTGCTACTAAAAACCTCCTAGTAGAAGAAACCAATAACAATTTGCCCGACCCGGGAATAAAACCCAGGACCTAGTGCTTGGCAGCACTACTATACCAATGACGCGGCTCTGTACTCCAATGCCGACGAAACAGAATGTAATTTCATGAAAGGAACAACGTGTATCATGTCGCATAAAACATCTCCTAGACACAAACTGTGTAAAAACATAACTAATTAGTGCTAGTAATTGCCAACATACAACAGGAGCTCCTGGACATACCATTTTCTTGATTAATCTCCCATATTATGAGTTGCGCAATGGATAGTTTCTTTATTGTTCCACACACACATTTTTCATCGTTTTGTCCTTTATTTGTTGTGTTAAACATTTATTTTCTTTGCATGTGATATTTTTAATCAGATCTAAATCTTATAAATTTATCCAAAAGCGTGTCTGTTTTTTTCTCACGTGTGGGAACCTTTTAGAACATAATTTGGCACAGAGTTTTTTACAGAGAGTGAACAAGACACCGAAAAGAACTTAAAAGCTCATAAATAACGGTTAAGGCTCTAGTGAAAGGTAAAAATACCTCACCATACAACTTTATTAAAACGTTGTGCCATCTGCCACGACCGCATCACAACGAACAACACGACTAAAATACATTGATCGTCGACCATTACTCTCGATTACCGACACTCGATTAATTCATGCTTACTCTGCAATGGAAATAGCACAATAAAAATACAAAAATTGTCTTCTGACATAGTTGTATCGGTGAACTTACATGTCTTTAGTAACGTCTAATTATGCTGATATCGAATGAGTGTTAAAGATTTCCTCTTAATTGTGATTCTCTCATCAGTATAATAGTAAATAGCCCGAAAATTGAGACCAGAGGGGTACGTTATCCGCAATACGAACAGTAAATCATGCAATAAGCGACAAAGCTCCATCGAAGGTGGCCATGCGTGTCACATCGCGACGGGAACTGGGCGCCCAACCAGGCTGTTTGCGAACAACGCGCCGGATTAATCGATTCAATCGTCTGAATGATTCGAATGCATCGCTCGCTGGCTATGGCTGTCTACTGGTTTGCATTTGCCTACCGTTAAGGAACAAAAAAGAACATTTTCTGCACCTTTACGGTATATTTCGGGAAAGCGTTGTGGAATTCATGGAAAAAACATTATTAATTATTCTCTTTTCTTTGTTGTACATACATGTAAATTACATTTTTAAATATTTCATTATATAAAATAGAAAACATTTAAAAATATAAAAACTAGTGTTACCGGCGGTATCAGGCCCTTGATCCAACCGTGTATCGAGAGCCTCGACAGATGGTCATCGAGGCTTTTAGCCAGTAGGCCATTGGCCGTTACGACGATCGGTAAAATGACAGCTGAGTCCACATTCCACATGTCGACAACCTCGTGTGACAAGTCCAGATATTTATTATTAATTATTGTTATTAGTGAGCCAATATAAATAAATATTATTTTAAGAGCCTAATAAATTAACTAAAAAAATAGCCTGGAAAGTAGGCACTCTCGCGCTGATAGAGCGCGAGAGTGCCTACTTTCCAGGTTTCCAGTTTTCTACTTTCTACAACAGCTTTTCATGCTTTACTTACTTAAAACCCAACTTTATTTATTCATCGTTTTGAATCAAACATGCACAACAGTGTATTTTAAGTACATTATATAGTACCTAGGTATTTGTAGGTTATAAGTATTTATAACTTATCCTTTTCGAAACCAGCAAGCTTTTCCGTATTTTTTTAATGTTTAAAACGTAAACACAATAAAAACGACCGACCCACGCCACGGGCGGGCACTAGTAAATAAATAAAGTGTCACGCATAATTGCCGATATTGCCAGACATTAATACATCGATTACGGCGCGTGCATAAATCGTGGTAGGGGCTCGCCTCGCCGCGCCGCTGGCAACCCAGGGCTGCCACGGAGAGCTCTCATGTCCCTTTGAACAGCCCTTGTACTACATGCGCCGCAATTTGCCACATTCTCCAGAGGTGTACGGTAAAGGGAACCGTTTCTTAAAGGACTAATTTTTCACTCCAGCTTTTACTTTGATGAACCTCACGGAAGGCTACTTAGAAAAAGAAAGAGTCGGGGCAGTATACCTACTACAGACTGTATTCGTTAGTGTTACACACTGAAAAATAATAGATACCTTTTCAAGAGTATCGCCCAATTAAGAGCATTTTTTTCTGAAATCAACGTCAGCACTCAAGCCTTTTAGAATACAAAACAAATTGGATGAGCTGCAGCCTGCAATTGATCCTAGTAGAAAACGAATAGTAGGTACCATCGATTGTTTAAAAACAATATCTGATTCCATTGTTAAGCCACGAATATATCGCGTATACACGATCGCAAAACCTCTGCACTGAAGTGGTACAGTGGTGCACACAATACATTCGAACGCTGGCTCGAGTGGCCGTATCGAGATTCTTGTAATATCGAGTGGCAATTAACAGGCCGCCGATCTGTCAGTATGTTTGTTTTATTCCACTATAATTAAATGTGTTGCATTTCCCTTAAAAAGCCCGTTGACCGTAATTGTCTGAACTAAATGAGCGGTTGGCGTTATGTTCACATTTTGTCACCAAATGGTTACACTGACTTCACTAGTCCACTGCCATACGTCAGGAAATAATTTAATGATAAACGGTAATGACTATATAAAACATTGTTAGCCTGTTAATAAAGAGTAGATTAAATCGTACATAATTATATACTTTTGTCCTCGTTTCATTTCAATAAGAGCAATTTATTCATGTTTAATTAATAGTATTCCAATTAAGTTAAAGTGGAGATTATTAACAGTGTTATTAATAATGGCTGTTCATTATCGGGTAGATTATCAGTCACTCTATTTTATTTCAACAGCTCTGTTATTAATCAAATAATCAAACAATCATTACCGGAAGTGAATGCATTTCCCTCGAACCTTGCTTTGTGCATCCCCTTTACTGTGTAGTGCGGCGTGCCTTATCTACATCAAGCGGTCTCATCGCGCCGCGGTCTACTTCGATACTACCTACTCGAGGGAAGGTAATAAACGGAACAAACTCCTTGCTGTAAGAGTAGCATAGGTTTTCCCCATTCATGTTTAATTGTGGGAGTAAAATAAAATAGCGAATTTAAAGGGAGTACGTCACTCTTGGTGCCACGGGCGCGTGAATGAACACGTATGAGCTCTAAAAGCGCCCTTATTGCAATTTCCACTTTTCGTAATAACCCCCCACATGTGGCTCGCTCTGCACGTAACACGTAATTTTGCATATTTTCGCGGTTAAGTACCCTTGTATAGTAATTTATGTGCATTAGTTATGAGCTTCAAAGAATCGCGGAAATGCTGAATGGCTGTAAAATGCTCTACAATGAAAACGACGCACTTAGCTTGGGAGTAAAATTCACTGCTCCATCATCAAGTAGTAACCACTTATTCGTATTTGCAGCAATTTCTCAGTTTATTATTAGAGCTATTTAAGCATAAATTTGATCTGTGTGCTGTTTACAAAAGCTGATGCAAATCGACTCCCTGATCAGTATGGGGGAACACGTTCGAAAGTTTCCGACAGGGTGCATCATTAAATACCAAACTCTGGGGACTCCACACTACACACGTATAAAAAATTATAACACTGTCCCTCCCACTTGAAATCTTTTGTCGCCAAACAGGCTGTCAAGGGCATGTCTAAACAGAGTTTAATACGCTGCTAACAATCGACTATTGTGACATGTAGTGACTATAGTCGAGAGCAGTCGAGTGGGCGAGACAAAGCACTTGATTCGAGCACGCTCGGCGCGTGAGACCACGAGGGTACTCGAACAGTCTTACTAATGGCCACTCGCGGAAACCGATCGATTCCGCAATTTGTTTCTCTGACACGTCGATCCGATTATACATTATTAGTCGATTACCTACGTAAGCTGTTTACGTAAATAATTTCTGTTTTGATACTTTTAATATAAAATATTCCAATTTCAACAATTCAAAATTGACGCAATATTTTTTTATACGATTTCCGTTCTATTTTGTTTACTATTGCAATGTCACTGAAACGTAAATCCTTTGAGCGCTACGTTCATTTTTGTGACAAATCATTTCAGCCGCACGCAACGCAATGTAAAAAGCGAAAATCGCAAAATATTTTGCAGCCAATTTAAAACGTTGGTGCTCAGTGTTTTCACGGTGTATAAAAGGCAATGAGATTGACACGATTTAAGCCGTAATTCTGTTTTTCTTTTAAATATGTACCACGTCGATTACAATTTTTAAGGTACACAAAAAAGCAGACTATATATTGATGAATATGCATCCGTCGTCGAGTTAGTCGGGATGATCCATCTTTAAGACATGATCTCGAAACAAATTGAGTCCGTTATAACCCATTTTTGCTGTACAGAAAAAAACATAGATAATTTCAAAATCAAAACGAAAAGCTACAATTGAAATGAGTCATAATACTAATAATTATTTTCCAAAATAACGTAATATTTCCACGACCAAAAAGTGGAATAGTGTCATATTATTACCATTATACTAAGTAGGTACCTACCTATTTACGAATAAAAATATTAATTATAATATTAATTATAAATCGCTTCTTGTGCATGATGTTATGGGTACAAAACTGAGCAACTACCAATGTGACTTCTTCAATTCATATGTACTTTCTAAGTTTATCTTGAACACCACTGACGAGTGAAGAGAAACATCGTGAAAAAACCTGGACTTAAAATTAATATAGGACTGAAATCGCCACCATCACCTTATGCCTGTACCTACATTCATAGAAAATAAAGTTCTGATTCAGATTTAAATCAATCATTAATTCATTATTTATTCATCACCAAAGCCCATTCTTCCATGAATAATCTTTATCGTCGCACTTCAGCAATATTTCACATCTCTATTTTAACTGTCAGATTAGCGTGCATGCCTAGATATAACATGAAGGAGTTATTATGATAATTTGAGGCACACACGAGGCGTCTCGCCGAGGCGAGGCGTCGACACAAAGCGTGCGCACTACAAAAGGCAGGTCACAGAGTCTGCGCCAGCAATCAGCTAAAATGGAAGCCGACGACAATTATTTAAACAACTTTATATACGACTTTTGTTGCCTCGATTTAAGGGTAAACTGTTTTTTTTTATTTTTGATAAATTACTGGGAGGTGAATAGTGAAGGCTACGAGACGCCGTGGATAATTATGGAGGCAGCTTCCAACTAATCTATTAATGTAGATACCGTTTTTTTTTTCATTCAATCAATTTAACACGTTAAACGTCAAATGGCCGACAAACAATATATATTTTTTTTTTTTTTTTTTAAATTATCGCAATTCGTTATCGCAACCCATCCATTAATTGGGTAATTTGGTTTCCCATAAGACAGCCGACCTTCCATTTTTCTTCTACCCTTTTCCTCAATTAATAGATCATGAAATCATTGCAGGCATGTAGCGTACCGTACAATCGTCAGTCCTTCCTGGAAGGACCTTCACCTTTTGTTTTGTAGCATTTACCAATTAAACTTCTCGGCAACAAATTGGATAAACCTAAACTACAAGTACCTTCCCTAATTAGCCGTTTGGGGTTGAAATACTAGGGCCATGGGGGCCGTGTGTTTGGTCGACTCTTCACGTGACCCGCTGGCCTTTTTTTTTGACCAAATAATCAGCATTGCCATTGGACGTGGCAATGCTGCCAGCCTTCTGGGCACTTTTCCCGTGGACAGTGATGCGGATGAATTTTTTCGATGCCCTGTGATTTTTTATTTTATTTTATTTTTTCATGTATTAATCCTTCCTATTAATTTTAGTATCTTGATACTTTATAAGTAAGCAAATATCGTTATTGGAACATTACTAGTTCTTTAAGTCGAATTATTGTGAATCAGCTAACGAGAATATCCAGTTCAATTACGTCAGGTACTCTATTTGTTGCAGCTTCGGGAAACGCAATAATTGTTCATTATTGGAGGTTATTAAACAAACTAGCTGGCAGTGGCGCAGCGGCGGAAACGGAAGCGTGCGATGCAGCGCTTCGGCCGGAATCGGACACGTTCCGGAGCGTTATCCGCACGAGCACTTCCGGTCACTCGACTATCACTTGTTACCGCTATGCCACTGCGATCCGCTGCCATTGTCCGCTGCAATGCTTAAATTTTTCACTGAAAATTGTTGTCGTTTATTTTAAAATATATCAAGAGCAGTGTTATTGAGATTTTCCAATAGGAATTTTCTCTTTACCAGCCCGGAGTCTGGATTTGTGCCCGGATGATGGCAATACCCTTGCACTGTATTAGATGGGACTTTAACATAACTGACGAAATGTGGGTGTTACTATAAGTTCACCTCTGCCCAACCAAGGAGTTCAGGCGTGATGTTATGTTCAAGCAAAACAAATATTCCCATCGTATAGGATCGGGTAAGTATGAGATATTTTTGACACGGTTCTAAAATTAATCATTTATTTCGAGCAATAAGACCCATAGTGTTAGTAACAATGCACTTACAAACTATGTTAGTAATACACTTACAAAGACAAAAACACAGAAATCACAGAAATTGCATAAATAGGTTGTGACATCATTGCTGCAAAGTGACAAACCCAGCCACAATCAAGCCTGCTGGCTACCATAGATAGGATGCTGTGGGCGCTGCCCAGTATCCTACGGACTAAGGATGCGCACCGTATAAAAACAGTCCACCTGAGCTTCAGCAAACATCCTTGATGCGCTGCAGTATCGGGGCAACCCCATCATCACCCTGAATGCGTTATTGTATTGCGCCCTCTGACTAGGTGGGATGACGATCTCCGAAAGACTGCAGGCAGATGCTGGATGCGGCAAGGTGCTATGGCGCTCATTAGGAGACGGCTATGTCCAGCAGTAGACTAATATAGCCTGATGATGATGATGATGTGATGATAGGACGCGAAGGGCGCTGTAGGATCTTTTGAGTATAATGAACCCACAATGGCCATAATGTGGTGGAAAATATTTCCAATTATTATTTAGGATGTAAAAGACATGTGCGCGATCGTACCCCATCGGCAAGACTGACGACATTCCATGCAAAATTTCATCCCCCATTTAACCACTATAGGGGATGAATGTTCAATATCCTTTCTCAGTGAAGCTCTTGTGCAAGATGTCTTGCTTCTAGATTGACTAGTTAAGGCTGTGCTTGCATGCCAGAGAATCAATAAATTGTTTGTGTTTAATGTTTTTATTACATAACTTCACGCCTGTTTTCCCCGAAGGCTTGGGCAGTAGTATGCCTACGGTACACCCACAATTCAACACTTATAATAATACTAGCTGACCCAGCAAACGTCGTTTTTCCATATAAAGGTAGATCGTAGAGGGTGAAAATTTAGGGTTGTATGTATTTTTGTATGCTGTATCATAATAAAATAAAAACATAAAGTTTTGTCTAAAAAATAAAATTTTGGGGTGGACCACCCTTAACATTTAGGGGGATGAAAAATAGATAGTAGCCGATTCTCAGACCTACTGAATGTGCATATAAAATTTCATAAAAATCGGTCAAGCCATTTCGGAGGAGTATGGTAACTAACTAACGAGAATTTTATATATAAGATAATTATAATAATAATTTATTTATTTGTACACAAAAAGCAAACAGTACAGGACAGAGACTTATAATTAAGTTGTACAATAGTGGCACAGTTGGAAGTCGAACGTTTAGTAGTTATGTTTTAAAGTCCCTTGTAATAGGGGGAGAGCCTATAACACATAGCTCGACCTGGGAATCGAACCCACGACTTCATGCATAAGAGTCGCATTACGACCACTAGTCCAACGAGGCAGTCATATTTTTATCATGAAGATAAGTAGTGTTGCTAGTTGAACTGCTTGTTAGAGAATTTACTTTAAGGGACATCTTTGCCAAATATGAGGCTTCTCAACAAGACCTGAGTAAGCGCATGCAAGAGGCCAATGAGTTGCTGGACCTGGTAATATACAATGCAGAGAGGTATGAGTCTCTGACTAATAACCTTTCTTGTAGCTGTGCCTGCCCCCAGACAACCCAGCCTCAGCTTCAATCCACTCCCTCGGTAGCTCAGTCAGAAGGTAGCTGTATTATTAATGGTCATGATATTGAAATTAATAAAAATTTGAAAAACACAACATACTTATTCTCTGATCAATTTGGTAAAGGTTTTGGTAGTATATTTAATCAGTGTTCACATCATAATGTAATAAATAATTGTTTACCCGGTGCCAGTTTTAGCCAATTAATCAGTAAAATTAAATTGACAACATTGAACCCCAGTTCTACTGTTATATTACTATATGGGGATAGTTTAGCTATAAGAAAAAAGGACTTGATTGAATGTGTCCATTTGATGTTACATTTAAAAGAGACCATTAACTGTAAATTTATTTTCTGTGCCTTGCCTTATTCTCATTATTTGTCTGATGAACAAAATAGGCACATTTATTGTTTAAATATGCTAGTGTACAATAGGACCTGTCGTTATAGTGACAGTATTTTATATTTTGACTGTAATCAGTTTATTACTGATTACAAATTGACAAAAAATACAATGTATTTGCCACCTAGTTGTAGACGACAAATTGCTAATCTTTTAGCATATAATATACACAATGACACTGGTACGTGTAGTGTACCAATGTTAAGTGTTAGTACTGGTACTAATACTAGTATTATTGAGTCCCCTCGTAGTTTAAACTATTAGGTGCGACAACGGGTAAGCCGCATATTTTGAATGTTGTTCATCAAAATATGCAGGGGCTGTCCGGCAAAGAACTAGAGTTAAGTTTATTTATAGAGAACTATGATGTTCAGGTGTTATGTTTAACTGAACATTGGTTGAAAGAACATGAAGTAATGTTTGTCAATGATAATAATTTTACCGTGCAAAGTGCGTTCGTAAGAAAAAATGCTATCCGCGGCGGATCCTTAGTTCTTGTTTCAAACAAGTTGAAATGTAAACAACGTTTAGATTTAGTTAATCTTTCTATCGAGCGCACTATTGAGTTGTCTTGTGTTGAACTCGAGCGTTACGTTATACTATGCGTTTACCGACCCCCTTCTGGGGATTATATGCGTTTCGAATCGATAATGGAGGATTCACTAAATAGGTTAAAATCGAATAGTAAAACTATTATTTTATGTGGAGATTTTAATGTTAATATTTTAGATGTAACTCCATTAAGTATTAGACTACTTAATCTGTTTAGATCTTATAATTTAGTTAACTTGTTTTCTGAACCAACCAGGATCACGGCATCTTCTTCGACTTGTCTAGATAATATATTTAGTGATTGTGATGCCGTAAATAAATTAGTGTTAAGTAACTTAACGTCGGACCACTGTGGATTGTTAGCTGGCTTTCCTATGCCATTACGTAAAAAACCACATAAAATGGAATGTAGGCCGTATACAACTAGTCGTTGCAACAAGTTTAAAGATAATGTAGCTCTAAAAATTACACCTGCATTAGTAGAAAACGAGAATCCAAATGGAATATATGAAGCCCTTTTTGAAGTTGTTCACTCGGAGTACCAATCCGCTTTCAAGACTAAAACCTTTAACGTTTCGGGTACCTCCGTTGGATTCAACCAATGGGCTACTCCTGGTATTTATAAAAGTAGAGCGAGACTATACGAGTTATATGGTTTAAAAAGATACAGGTTTGATACTCCCTTTCTAGAGTATGTCAAAAATTATTCGAAATTATTTAAAAAGATTTGCATGACGGCTAAATCTACATTTTTAAGCGAAACAATTAAAAAATCTACTAACAAAGTAAAAGCTACTTGGAAAATGATTAACAATGAAACGGGTAAATCAGTAAAACAAGTAAATCAACTTGAGATTATTGTCGACAATAAATTAGTTAGTAACGCGGCTGACGTAGCTCAGGCCTTCAATGAGTTTTTTGCCAATATACCTATAACCACGACTCGCTCCTTAAATTCATCCCCGTCTAAAGCTGAGAATCTTTTGCTCACTAGCGTACCTAAATGTAGCCGCTTATTTAGTTTCGAACATGTAACACCACGTGATATAGTAAATGTATTTAACTCTCTTAAGTCTAAAAACACTGGTGATTACTGGGGCATCTCCATTAAACTTTTGAATAATATAATAGACATCGTAGCCCCCTATCTTGCCATTACTTTCAATAGATGCATTGATTTAGGTACTTTCCCTGACCTCATGAAAAATAGTAAAGTCATTCCACTGTTTAAATCAGGTAACAGAAATGACATTGGCAATTTCAGGCCTATTTCTATCTTACCTGCCTTCAGCAAAATATTTGAAAAATTAATACTCAAGCAGTTGCTAAGACACTTCAATTTAAATAGCCTCCTCCATACCGAACAGTATGGCTTTACGAAAGGTCGTTCAACTACTGATGCGGGTGTCGCTTTGTTGAAACACGTATTTAATGCATGGGAGAACTCGCAAAATGCAATAGGGGTTTTCTGTGATCTCTCAAAAGCTTTTGATTGCGTACTTCATGACACACTTAAGCGTAAACTAGTTCATTACGGTGTCCAAAACGAAGCTCTTAACGTAATAGATTCATATTTACTTAATAGACTTCAATGTGTAGATGTAAATGGTGTGAAATCTTCCGGGCTACCAGTTCTATTAGGTGTACCTCAAGGTTCAATACTGGGTCCATTCTTATTTTTGGTCTATATTAACGACTTGCCATTCTATTTAAACGGTATCTGTGATGTTGTGTTGTTTGCAGATGATACCTCTCTCATATTTAAAGTAGAACGGAATAGACAAGATTTTGATAATGTTAACTTTGCACTTTCAATGGTCACGGATTGGTTTACGACAAATAACCTAGTTCTTAATGCCAAGAAAACGAAATGTATAAAGTTCGCCTTACCTAATGTTAGAAATCTTGGACCGAATATAAGCATTGGTGGTGTGGTGCTTGATACGGTGGACTCTGCAGTCTTTTTGGGCATAACAGTGGATGCCAAACTGCAGTGGGGCCCTCATATATCAACCTTAGCAGGGAGACTCAGCTCTGCCGCCTACGCTGTCAGGAAAGTGAGACAATACACTGACGTGGACACAGCTCGGTTAGTCTATTTTAGTTATTTTCACAGCGTAATGTCTTACGGTATGCTGTTATGGGGCAAAGCTGCAGATATTCAAAATATATTTGTGCTACAAAAACGAGCTGTTCGTGCAATATACCAATTAGGGCCCAGAGTCTCCTTAAGAGATCTATTTAAAGAGATTGGTATTCTCACAGTGGCTTCTCAATTTATTTTTGCCAACATAATATACATTAGGCAAAATATACATATGTACACTAAAAACAGTGACATCCACAATTTTAATACCAGAAATAAGCACAAACTGTACGCTCCTTTCCACCGGCTTCATAAGGTCCAGAGCTCATTTGTGGGGCTCGGTATCCGCTTTTATAACATGCTACCTCATTCTTTCCTGGATTTACCTTTTAACGCGTTTAAAGCTAAAGTTAAATCAAACCTTTGTTCTAAAGCATATTATTCGATCAACGACTATTTAGAAGACAAGAATAGTTGGTCGCTTTGTTGAACGCAGGACAATGTTGCTATGTTCTTTGTGTTTAATAGTTCTTTATTTTTGTGTATGTTTCTTCTACTATCCATATTTTTATGTTATTGACATGATCCTCTCATTACATTGTGTGAATGAGTTGTATTGATATAATTCAGCATTGCACATGTCAGCGGGCACGCCCTTGGACTGCCTTGGAGGCTTTTTATGTATTCAGTTTAGCAGGCTTTGCTTGAGTTAATTGTCGATTTTGGTATATATAACTTTTTATTTATTTATTTTGGCATATTGGTGTGTGCTAGCTAACATGTAGCAAATTATTTAATTGAATGACGTATAAAGATGATTGACATAATTATTATTTTTGACATAATGTGTTGTATAGCTTCAGGTTCTTCAAACCTATCAGACAGACGTGTTGCTGGGGAGTTTGTTCCTCCACTTCTTCTTCCCAGCAAAAACACTAGGAAGTGGTGAAGGGTGGGCGTTTTGGGGGACTGTCTTATGTAAACGTCTTTGACGTTCAAAAAGTGCTGATTCTCAGCCTAATTTGAATAAATGAATTTTGATTTGATTTGATTTGATTTGAACATTACAAAACATTATCATACAATAATTAAATTCGATGAGTACCAATAGAATGTTCGAAAGTGTTGGTTCTCAAATAGGGATGTGTTCTAGGTAAAAATATATTAAATCTATTTTGTCCGTCAGGAAGATACCAAAAAATATTGGACATGTATTTTCTGCTTACTCAAATCAATAAAAAGTGACAATGATATAGCACAACAAAGTTCAGGAGAAGGGGCTTGTGACGTCACTGTTACATTAAAAGTGTAGCACGGCGTGACGTCACGCGCAATTTCAAAGCACTAAATCTTCGTCATTTTTGGTTTACGTGACAAAAGATAAAATACGAGTCTATAGAGTATTTTTGAGTAATCCAACTTTCGGACCAATCAGAATTTTTAAGGACACTACCCTATTGTAGACCAATCAGAGCTTTTTGGAGCCTTATTTTTTCCATAAATCTTACTTCGTGATCCCCGGAAAGGTTTTTGCATTTTCATGAAATACACAGTTTTTCGATCATGGTTTTTCTACGAACTTAAATTCGAGCTTTACTGTAAACACTCATTTTGAACAGATAGGTGTTGAATTTATGAATATCGCTGGAGTAACAAAATCTTTAGTGTATTGATTCCAATAAATATTTAACTGCAATAATTATACAAATTAATACATAGATACATAAGCCTGTAACTATCCCACCACGAAAGCCTCTTCTCATACAGAGAAGGCACGAGCATTAATACCACACTTGCTTATGGTGGGTAAGCGATATCTGACTTATATCCATACTTCTATCTTAATATATATAAATTACGTGTCACGTTGTTTGTCCGCTATGGACTCCTAAACTACAGAACCGATTTTAATAAAATGTTTCACACAGTGTGCGTTTTGGTCAAACTTAAAAGATGGATAGTTTTTATTTCGATCATTAACCTTAATAATTTTTTTATTGCAAATTAAATGTTTTCCTATAATAAGTTCCATACTTTTCTAACAGATGGCAGTGTAACTTAACTTAAGTTCGCCGTACAGCTAGTACTATAATATAATAAAGAGGTAAAGTTTGTCTGTAAGTTCGTATGTACAGGGTAATCTCCAGAACATATGATCCAATCCTAATTTAGTTTTCACTGTTAGAAAGCTCCACAAAAGTTCCAAGCCTGTGATTTCTTAAAGGGTGTGGATGTTAAAGTTCGAAGGGAAAATTACTAAATCCACGCGGACGAAGTCGCGGCAAAATGCTAGTTCACTATTATTCCAAGTTTCCTCACGCTGTTTTACTTAACCGATGTCAATGATGTTTAAGATAACCTTAGAAAGTACGTATGAACCCCAGCACATACCATGTAGGTACTTATTTTATTATTTATTTTATTTTACAGAAGGCTTACAGAGTAACAAATCAATGATATAAACAATATTTTAATATCTGAAATTCTTGTTTCGCAATGATTGTTACCAAACTCCTGTGAAACGGCGCGGCGGCGGTACCGAATTGTTTGAAATTTTGTGTGCATATCAGGTAGGTCTGAGAATCGGCCAACATCTATTTTTCATACCCCTAAATGATAAGGGTGGTCCACCCCAAACATTTTATATGGCAAAACAACGTTTGCTGGGTCAGTGATATTAACAAATTGCTAAAAACACACAGATAGAAAAATAAAAAAGATACTAGTAAGTATTATAAATATAGTGTTGGAAAACTTTCTGTAAGCCGCATTAACCCATAATTATCGTCAGGCGTATACTTATAGTATTTATATGAAAATAAATCTGAAACAGAACTGAATATTGAGCAAAGAGGCACATTTTAATGAACCTCAATAATTCTGATGCGAAAATGCAGCGAGCGAGGCAGGCGTGACATGGAACTGCGAGCTACGATATATTTAACACAATAATAAATATTATTTAACGAATACCTTATATACCTACTTTCTGATGTTCTTCAGAAAGGTCCAGATGTATGAACGTAAACGAAGAAAGAGGATCGTAAGGATCGTAGCAGGTAACTTTCTGTTTTATTATGAAATTTTGTATCCTCAAATGGAATATCTCTATCGTGTTTTATTTATTTGAAAGGCTATATTTGTTCTTTGTCTTCCTAGGTGCAGAAAAAACCAAACCAAATTTCAGTCTACGGCGGAAATATTAATATTTTTAAGTTTATATGATTTTCATAGATAATATAAGAGTGTACACCTTTAAGGTAGATTTTTGAGGAACTTATAATTATTTATTTTTAAGATCTCATGTAAAATGTACCAAAAATAACACCAATAAATGAATTTGAATTTTCGCTTTCAGAAAAAATATCTGACTAAGGCCAAAACTTCTTTTTGAAAAGCAGATATAGAGAAAAATCATTTATTCAGCACAGACTCAAGCACACAACGACACAATACTTAACATAAAAAAGAACAAAAGAGTAAATAAAATAAAACAGAAATATTAAAAAGAATAATAAAAAATAATATTAAGTATGTATGTGCCTTACGCCTGAGGTACTCGTAAAAGGGTCCAGTTCAGTAAAAATGCCAGATGACGTATCTGACGCTGGTTTTCATCTGGACCTTCGTTGTCATTTTTAGCTGTAAATCCATTTTCAGTCGGACACTAGTTCTAAATGAACGTATCTGCAAATATATAGCACATAGCACGTCAGTCCTCTATTTCGCCAATCTTTTAGAATTTTAGATCCGTGTAGAGCTGTCTGTGCTCTGTGCCCTTCGTAGCTCAACGACTCGCGAGTGCCTCTGACCCAACAATTTGCCGGTACGCATGCTTGCACTCTGCGCAGCATCATTCGCCGATATAATTGTTACCTCCGAAAATTCACAGCGAATATTAACACACTTGCTAACTACTATGCATGTTGAATTAATTAACAAGTCATTTGGATTTTCACATATTTTTATTTTGAAATGTTATTTTTATATGAGTAAATAAAACATACATTTCGTGAGATAAAAGAATAAAACATAGCACCATAACATCAGGACTGTCTTACGAAGGAAGGATAAGACAAAAGCGTACCGTAGTACTGTACGTCCACAATTTGGAACTTGTTTTTAAGCCCCATGTAATAGAGAGCGAGCCTATCGCCAACTAGGCACAAATCCAGACTACGACCTGTTTTTACGAAAATCCAAATAAAGACTTAACAGCAATACTTAGCCTGACCCGGGAGTTGAACCTCTTGCTCGGTTTGCTCACCATCTGACCTACGAGGCAGTAACAATATATTGTCAGGTAATACTGCTAAGAACTACCATGTATATCAACCAAAATAATACAGTATTAAAAAAAAACTTCATCATAAAGGTCTAGAGATTGATTGAATTGTCAATATTGTCATCACATTATGCAGCACATGAGACAGTATATTATTACAAAATAAAGCACAATGTTGGTTTCTATGAGGACCCGTTAGCTTGTAAAGTAGGCAGATATAAAAGCTCGCTGTTCTTTGTGAAATAATAAAAACAATTCGAAAAATAAACTAGCTAGAGTCTTTTTCCACGCTTATGTCAAGTTTTTAACCCGTGCGCTGAGAGCGTAGCACACGTATCGTTTTAGAAGAGTCTAACAGCACGGATTTTACCCATTTCTTTTTAAAAAATTACCCCTTGACCCCTCACCTTCCTAGACAAAACTAGGACAACTCCGGGGAATTATTACCGAAATGACTTGTTCATGTTGACCGAACTATAAAGGGTTAACCCACTGTATATTTCTTTCATCCTATCATCCTGTTGATAAACGACAAACATAATATTTCACAGTAATGCCGCCAGCTCATCCCGGACGCGGCGGCGATAACGCAACGGATCGCGGCACTTCCGGCTCGCGAGCGACACCTTCCTCTACTTCCGGCGCGTTATCTATGGTCACGCCACCCTCCACTGGCTCTGAATTATCCATGTTTCCTGTATGGTATGCTACTGCATGACATATTATGTTGTCTATGGCAAATTGCTATCTTCCAATATTCTGTTTGTTTGCTATACGATTTCTCTTGTGTCTACTAAATGGCTATCATATTATCCCATTAACCACCCAGGTCGGATTTATCCGACAGATATTTTCATCTAGATTCCGTCTAGTCGTAATCTATGTATAAAATGAATCCCTATTTCCCTTGGTCACGGCATCACGCGTGAACGGCTGGACCAATTTCGTAAATTCTTTTTTTGTTGTGTTTGTTATTGTAAGGAGAAGGTTCTTATGCAAATTAAAAAACTAAGAAAGTTTCGCGGAACATTAGAAATTTTAACAAAACTTAACGCTTCGGGGGTTTGATGATTGAGAATTTAAACCGTAGGTAACACCGCGGGGCGCAGCTAGTTGTACGATAAAAAAGATTTGTTTGTCCAATTTAATTTATTGGTTCTATTTGGTCCTAATGTACATTTTATCCAAAAATAGCTAATAGCAAGGCGAGACGATAAATGGACTGAAGACTCTTGAGTCTTCAGTCTATTTATCGATTAAAGGGTTAAACTGTTGTTGAACATCGCTAAACTCAATTGCAGAACATGACAACCCACCGCGGGGTAGCACTCCCTCTCCCAGAGAAGAGGCTTTTATCCAAGCACTGGGAACTATTGCCTGATTACTAATTATTGAACTATTTGACGGCCGATGTGGCGCGGCGGGCGAAGGTCCGCCTGCGACGCAAGAGGTTGCGGGTTCGATTCCCGCCTTGGGACAAATGTTTGTACGATCTACAAAGATTTGTTCCAGGTGTTCTGGGGGTTTGCTATGTATAATAAAAAATATATCTATCTATGTAATGTATTGTATTAAGTATATCAGTCATCTAGTACCCATAACACAAGCTCTGCTTAGCTTGGGGCTAGATGATGCTGTGTGGATTGTCCAGCATTATTTATTTATTTATTATTATAATACTTATGCACCACTATCCCAGATTTCATTCCCACCACTCACCAACATCCATCACTACTTTTTTGTAATATACAATACTATAGTTTATATAAAATGCATCTATGAAGAGTGAATACTGAAGCGCATGAAACGTCGTGTATTTTTACTGAATAGCGTGCATCGAATATTTCTTTCAGTTTTGTTTTTTTTTGTTCTCAAGTGCATTGAATTTCAGGTATTGAAAAGGAGAGAAAATGATACTAGTATCACAGTATCAGTTGTTATAATTTAAACACCTACGAACCGTTCTTTGTAGAGGTATTTTTTGGTATTTTCTTCCAGTATAAAACTCGTTGCAGTATCTAATATTTTATACCGTATCTACCAGAATTCACGATATTCCTTTCAAAAATGCTCTTTTATACTGTTTGAAAGAACCTCTCGTTGGTCGGTTGAACGTTCAACCTAAAAGTCTACCATCCCTGTGTTCCCCAACAGGATAGGCAGAGGCTATTATACCTGCTTACAGTAGGTATGGTAGACCACATAACATGTAATAGCTAGTTATAAATAAATCCCATGCAACAGTAGTTTAAATTAGGACTCTCTTGTTCCTAAGTGATACTCAATACTGAATGTATGCATGATGGCCCAGTGGTTTTGGCCGCGCCTTTTGTACACGAGGTTGTGGGTTCAAACCTGGGCAAGTACCAATGTGAGTTTTTCAATTCATATGTACTTTATTTTTACAAGATAGTACTTTTTACAAGATACATAAACTTAGAAGTTTATGTATCTTGGACATCACTGACATCGGTGAAGGCAAACATCGTGAGGAAACCTGGACTTATATTAGGTCTTTACCTATGAAATTGCCGTTCTGCAGTACTGGCCATTTCAAATCAAAATATTTTTTGTTTGGCTAAGAATTCTAATTTCAAATTAATTTTATTTTAAAAACATGGATTTTTTTTTCCAAAAGTAGTCATTTGTTTATTGATTAGTGTTACATTTTCATCGCATTTAAATCTTTTTCGTCATCATGGATACGTTAAAAATTCGAGTAATTATGGAATATGAGTACCGTCGTGGCAGCAACGCGGCACAAGCGGCACGCAACATCAACGACGTTTACGGAGCTAACACTACAAACCAACGCACTACCTGTTATTGGTTTGCTCGCTTCCGTTCTGGAAATTTCGACCTGAAAAATGAACCTCGCGGTCGTCCGAAGACTTTGGTCGACAATGACGAATTAAAGGCGATTGTGGAAGCTGATGATACACAATCTACGGCTGAATTAGCAGCAGCTTTCGACGTTAGCGTCAAAACAATATTGGTCCATTTGCGTCAAATTGGCAAGGTAAAAAAGCTTGACAAATGGGTGCCCCACGAACTCAATGATCGCCAGCGCGAAGTACGCGTCGAGCCGCGCCTTGCACTGCTCAACAGACACACAAATGAAGGAATTTTGAACCGCATTGTTACCTGCGATGAAAAATGGATTCTGTTTGATAACCGCAAGCGCTCAGCAAGTTGGTTGGATCCTGGTTCAGCACCTAAACAATGCCCTAAACGAAAACTTACCCCAAGAAAAGTGATGGTCACTGTTTGGTGGTCTAGCGCCGGTGTGATTCAACACAGCTTCTTACCAAACGGGGTGAGCATTACTGCAGATGTGTACTGTGAAGAATTGAACACAATGATGGAGAAGCTGGCACATCTCCAACCAGCATTGGTCAATCGCTCGTCTCCGCTGCTCCTGCACGACAACGCGCGACCTCATACTGCACAGCAGACGGTCTCCAAGTTGCAAGAACTGGGGTTGGAAGCTCTCCGTCATCCGCCCTACTCACCAGACCTTGCGCCTACAGACTACTACTTTTTCCAGAATTTGGATAACTTCTTGGCGGGAAAAAAATTCAATACCCGAGAGGCAGTACAAAATGCCTTTGAAGAATTTGTTGCCTTCCGTCCAGCTGATTTCTTTAAGAAGGGCATCAATAAACTGCCACTGCGTTGGCAAAGATGCATTGATTGCATGGGTGATTACTTCGATTAATACAAATAAAAAATACATGAAAAAAATTCATTTAAATTTTTTCATACAAAACGGCAATTTCATAGGTAAAGACCTATTATAATTAATATAAGTCTGAAATCGCCAACCCGTTTTGAGCAAGCGTGGTGATTAATGCTCGTGCCTTCTCTGTATGAGAAGAGGCCTTTGCCCTGCAGTGGGACAGTAATAGGCTGGTACTTTACTTTACTCAATAACCCTTTGCCTGACAAAGGACATCACGAAGCCCCGAGAAACAAGCCCAGTAGGTACTCCTCGATCAGTAATCTCACCTTGGCCACTAGACGAAGAAGGCATGTATTTTTTTTTTCATAATCCTATAGAAGAAACCCCCTTTACGAGTGCGTATAACGACATACAATTTTGTTATACACTCTTTTTTTAATCATAGGTGTGTATCCTTACCACCCTCCATTTTTGATATAAAAACATGCTTGTACTCGTAGATCCCGCGAAATGCGACTGAAAAAAGCGTCTTTCTTGAAAAAAGTAACGTACGTAATAAGTGATGTAAGCGTTTATGTATGTATTTATTGATGTACACAAAAAACACATATGTAGTAGGGAAATATGAAGGTACTGCTTATCGCTTAGCGTTTTAAAGTAATAAATAATACTTAATAAAAAGGAATTTCTTATAATGATAATAGAATACAATTATCTGATTATAATCCTACAAGTAATAAGTATATAATCTTATATATAAAATTCTCGTGTCACAATGTTCGTTCCCATACTCCTCCGAAACGGCTTGACCGATTCTTATGAAATTTTGTGTGCATATCGGGTAGCTCTGAGAATCGGCCAACATCTATTTTTCATACCCCTAAATGATAAGGGTGGTCCACCCCAAACATTTTATATGGCAAAACAACGTTTGCTGGGTCAGGTAGTAAATAAATAAATAAATATTTCTGGACAATCCACACAGCATCATCTAGCCCCAAGCTAAGCAGAGCTTGTGTTATGGGTACTAGATGACTGATATACTTAATACAATACATTACATAGATACATATTTTTATAATACATAGGAAATACCCAGAACACCCGGAACAAGTATTTCTAGATCTTAGAAACATTTGTCCCAAGGCGGGTATCGAACCGGCAACCTCTTGCGTCGCAGGCGGACCATCGCCCGCCGCGCCACATCGGTCGTAAATATATCCATACTTGTTGGAGCGCCTGATCAACCCTCAGCAGCAATTCACCTAATAAACTATATTAGTTATCACCTAGTTGTAATGTGTCCTTTGGCACACGTCTCGTCACAATCATGTGATGTACTGTACATAGGCCGTATAGTTAACACCTAATATTAGGTCTTTACCTATGAAATTGCCGTTCTGCAGTACTGGCCATTTCAAATCAAAATATTTTTTGTTTGGCTAAGAATTCTAATTTCAAATTAATTTTATTTTAAAAACATGGATTTTTTTTTCCAAAAGTAGTCATTTGTTTATTGATTAGTGTTACATTTTCATCACATTTAAATCTTTTTCGTCATCATGGATACGTTAAAAATTCGAGTAATTATGGAATATGAGTACCGTCGTGGCAGCAACGCGGCACAAGCGGCACGCAACATCAACGACGTTTACGGAGCTAACACTACAAACCAACGCACTACCTGTTATTGGTTTGCTCGCTTCCGTTCTGGAAATTTCGACCTGAAAAATGAACCTCGCGGTCGTCCGAGGACTTTGGTCGACAATGACGAATTAAAGGCGATTGTGGAAGCTGATGATACACAATCTACGGCTGAATTAGCAGCAGCTTTCGACGTTAGCGTCAAAACAATATTGGTCCATTTGCGTCAAATTGGCAATGTAAAAAAGCTTGACAAATGGGTGCCCCACGAACTCAATGATCGCCAGCGCGAAGTACGCGTCGAGACGTGCCTTGCACTGCTCAACAGACACACAAATGAAGGAATTTTGAACCGCATTGTTACCTGCGATGAAAAATGGATTCTGTTTGATAACCGCAAGCGCTCAGCAAGTTGGTTGGATCCTGGTTCAGCACCTAAACAATGCCCTAAACGAAAACTTACCCCAAGAAAAGTGATGGTCACTGTTTGGTGGTCTAGCGCCGGTGTGATTCAACACAGCTTCTTACCAAACGGGGTGAGCATTACTGCAGATGTGTACTGTGAAGAATTGAACACAATGATGGAGAAGCTGGCACATCTCCAACCAGCATTGGTCAATCGCTCGTCTCCGCTGCTCCTGCACGACAACGCGCGACCTCATACTGCACAGCAGACGGTCTCCAAGTTGCAAGAACTGGGGTTGGAAGCTCTCCGTCATCCGCCCTACTCACCAGACCTTGCGCCTACAGACTACTACTTTTTCCAGAATTTGGATAACTTCTTGGCGGGAAAAAAATTCAATACCCGAGAGGCAGTACAAAATGCCTTTGAAGAATTTGTTGCCTCCCGTCCAGCTGATTTCTTTAAGAAGGGCATCAATAAACTGCCACTGCGTTGGCAAAGATGCATTGATTGCATGGGTGATTACTTCGATTAATACAAATAAAAAATACATGAAAAAAATTCATTTAAATTTTTTCATACAAAACGGCAATTTCATAGGTAAAGACCTATTATCATTTATTTTTCGCGCACTGAGTATTCCTGAATTTATTCTTTTACAAATCCCTTATATTCCCGCTCAATACTAATATTATAAATGCAAGAGTAACTCTGTCTGTCTGTATGTCACTTTTTCAAGCTTAATCCGCTGAACGGATTTATACGAAATTTGGTATGGAGATAGTTTGAGTTACCCTGGGAAGGACGTAGGATAGTTTTGAATCCACGACTTCGTCTGCAGCCGCGACAAAGCTACCTGAGTAAATATACATTGAAAAAGCATTGAAATAAGACGAATTTTGGTATGTTTCTCTGTTGAGAAAATTCTTATTTTATAATATATTTTAGGATGAAAGAATTTGTAGTTTATCATACAATTTAAATTTAATACAGTGGTCACACCTGTAACATGTAAAATTAAAGTTTTTAAGTAAGTTAAGATTAAAGTTCAATTTGTAATGTTTACTTAAATCCTTTTATAGCTTCAACCAGCCATCTGAAGCTTATTATTGTGTACCAATCAACTTATATAAATAGAACAAGATAATCTTAATGGAACATTAATTACCAGGTAATTCATTGGAGTAATCCGAAGGCATTGATTTGAGTGCGCCGCGCGTCGTGCGAACAATCATCGTGATTTGATCAACGGCCACACTGCCACAATAGTCTGACCTGGATCGTGTAGCGATATTTGATAACAGCGCCAATCAACTGATTAATAATTAACTCTACACTTAATTAGGTAATGGTTGGTTCATACCTATTAATACATTTATGATCAGTATTGTTGGCTACAGGTGAGTTATCTTTGAGTTGGTCGGTTGGTAGGAACTAACAGCCTTAACATATTTTTTAAGGAGGTTTATAAGCAGAATTGCAGCCTCCCCTTTACAATTAAAAAAGTAATACTAATCGTTACTGACACGATGGCATGGATGTGGAAATTATATATTTTTGTAACACCTCCTTAAAAAATATGTGTTTGTTTCTGATTAATTTCGTTGCGGGATCCAAGACAGTTGAATAATTTATCCGAGACTCTTCCGCCTTCATTGTCTTGACGCTTTTCTGGTGATTCTGGTTTTCGGAGTTGCAGTGATTTGGGAACAGTGTGGTGGGTTTGTTCCAAAAAAAAATTGACAGCACAGCATTAATGCTTATGTAAACTATGTGGACATACATCGAAAACTGCACTTATGCGCAAGAGTTTTTTGCATGGCACCAATTGTCTACAACAAATTGCCCAAAAGTTGGAGAGAGCTAACAATACTTACTTAAACTTAAACAAACAATGAAATCTTTTTTGGCACAAAAAGCATATTTATTGCAGAATTTTTAAACGACTCATTGTGATAAAAATATATAACTTAAATATGCCATAGTAAATGTTATTTAATTGAATTCCTATTGTAAATCTTCGTAATATAATTTTATTATATGTAATTTGTATTATTGGACTAGTCAAATATAAAATGAATAATTGGATAATGTAAATGATTGAATATATTTGTTTAACTGACATTAATTAATGTATAATTGTAATATTTTAAAATCAATGTATTAATACTATTTTTATTTTATTTTTTCCAAGATATTTGCACGCCATGAGAAATGGCAAACATGTCGTGAGCTAATCTTATTTACGACCTTGCATGCATCTATTATTTTAATTTTGTATGTGTACACATGTTTGTGCAAATAAAATTTCTTATGCTTTGATCAGCCTAAAATTTTCCTATTACAGAACGAAAGTATTTTCCCAAGGAAAAAATCAACTTCACCTGCTCACCACTTCTGGCTATTTCAGATTGCAGCGGCATATAAAGATGGATATACCAAACAAAGTTATATACATTACATAAAATGCAGGTAATCCTTAGTAGTAGTCTTGTGATAAGGGTTATTGCAGTACAATATACCTTGTTGATCTACCCATTAAGATAAGGTTTGACTGATAATGAGGTACTTATCATTTATAGAGTAATTCAGTTGTGCTTAACATAAAAAGGTACTTGTAAAACGATAATCGAACCAAATAAATGCGTAGTACTTACTCGCAACAAGCGTGAATGTATGACCAGATATATGAAGGGAAACGAAGCGAAAGAACGTATATAACGTATGGCTCGTAGTAGGTGGCGTTCTGAAGTATCTGCCTACACCCATTTAAAAAAGGCGTGAGATTATGTATGTATGTATAAACGTGTTTTAGAAATATCAATTTATTACTTCTGTAGTTCTAGCACGAATTTATTGCGATAACCTTACCAACCAAAAATGTCAAAGTACCTAGTTATTAGTCAAAGAAAATTAGTTTCACGTTCGTAATGTAGAGGCGCTGTATCAATTTTAGTAAAAATTGTGGACGTTTTCGGTTAGTAAACTTCTTGCAAGAAATGAATGCTAGGGCACAAATAATTTTTGCTGTAAAACAAATTGAAAAACAGATTGTTCTTTTAAATTTAAAAACTTGTTTCTAAATAACTAACAGGGCTTATATGCACGATTCAAAAGTTACTAAATGTGATTAAAATTTGTAATAAAACCTTTACGAACAAAAATCAAAATCAAAATATTAGTCTGAGAATCAGCACTTTTTGAACGTCAAAACGTTTACAAAATACAGTATTCTTAGTCAGTCACTTCAGTCGCTTAAAACCATTCACCTATAAGTCTCGATAATATTATGACTTGAAAATGTACTAACCCAAGTAACGCCTTGATGACTATTAAGAGACTTAGCTCGACCCGAGACACAGTAAACCTTTGTATCGCGTTTGTGTGCCAGTGCTACGCTGAAAAACTTTAACGAGAAACTCGGCGGACACGAATACGCTTTTAGGGCCAATAGCTGCTCCAATGCATCCGACCGATGTGGCTGGAATACGGTACAGACCACGGTTTACTTTTGAACTTTTAACGCCAAGTTTAAGTAAATAATGGTGTTTTAAATATTGTTGATTTTACTGGGAAGGTGAATTAGAGTTTAATCGTAGTGTAGTGTTTGTTAAAACCTTTATGTAAAACTCACTACTTTACTAATCAATAAATCGGTTGATTCTTCACATTTTAGATGTGTGTATGGTCCGTAGAAAATATAACCTAGCACACACGTTTCACTTCAAGCTCTAAACGAATATATTCAATGTACTCAACGCTTCTACGTAGACAAGGTAATTTAATATTTGCATAACATTAATGTACAATAGCAATAATAGTAAAATAAGCAATAGTAGTATAGTTTATAATAATTGCATGGTTATGTATCTAAATATTTATGTTTCCGGTTACCTTAATTGCACCTGCCACTGTTTGTCTCTGCATCACCCGAAGACGACATGGTTGGCGTATTGGCTGAGCGATCGGTTTCTGCGCTGCGTGTCTTGAGTTCGATTCCTGCACGGAACAAATATTAGTACGGGCTACAGGCAGTTGTTCTGGGTCTGGCTGTTTGTGTATGTAAGTTTAAATGTTTGTAAACGCATCCGCGATACAGGAGAAATGCCTTGTATGTTAAGAAAAGAATAATGTTGAATGGTAGAAATGGACGTCCACACATAAATAATAAATAAAAATAATTAAAGTAACCATTGAATAGTAAGAATTCAACAGAGAACAAAGCAGTTCGTTTGCTGGGAACTGGCAAGCAATTCTTCAGGCGTCAGTTTTCAGGGCGCTTTGTGACAAAGGCAGTCACAGCGACGGCCATTTCGTGAAGGGTCGCTATTCCAGCGCAGCAACGCCGTACGATTCCCACGATTATGTTTGTGTTTGAAAAAAGAATGTTTCGTACTCGCTCGCAATTAACTTTCGTGTTCATCTGGGTGTGAGAGAAAAATGTTGTCCACAATGTCGCTTGGGGAACGCGGTCTGTGCCACCGGCAATATTTTCGTGAATCCGACAAATTCTTTTTATAAGTTTAACTAAACTTAGTTACATGTTAGGCATCTATTAGTCTCTTGTTATTCGTATAAGGTTACAATCCATTGACATTTTTTTGTTACATAGTTATACCATCATGTTATATAACACGTTCAGAATGATCTGACAGAAGAGATCATATCGAATGAATCACTGTTTAAAAAGTATCCTTCTCAAATCCAAAAGGTATTTTTCAAGTAAAGGAACCCTCACCCACCATCACTTAACCGCCCATTTCGTAAACACTAACCTAAATACCTGCCATACATATTTGAAGACGGTGTTTTCCGGAGTATTTCCCCTGGTACCCTGGTACTGCGGAAACGCCCTGCTCGGCTGAGGCGGGCCTAATGGCCTCTATTCAGCCACCGACAAGTGACACTTGGGAGCAACGCGTATTGTTGCCGCTGAGGGTCGCTCCTACGCACCGTGAACCGACTTTGGAGCCGTAGAACCACTCGACAGCTAAACGCACGAGTGTAAACAAAACGCGGTATTGTTAGATTTCGTTTTAGACGTGAAAATGTAGGACCGAGGCAATAACATCAGGTGTGTGCATCATTATTGTATCTTGGCGGTACCTACAAGATTTAAAAAACCCCTTTTCAAAAAGCATAATCCAATTTCTCAGATATAAGACAGAAATTTATCACACAAGTAGATATCTAGTAGTAAGTATTACAAGTTTGCTATCCAACTATGTAAGTATTTAGACTTATTAAATACACCATTATTATGTGGCACGCTATGGTCCTCTGTGTCACAGATTATAAGAGTTATTATAAATAATAATAAATAAATATTGCTTGACAATCCACACAGCATCATCTAGCCCCAAGCTAAGCAGAGCTTGTGTTATGGGTACTAGATGACTGATATACTTAATACAATACATTACATAGATAGATATTTTTTTATTATATATAGCAAATACCCAGAACACCCGGAACAAATATTTGTAGATCGTACAAACATTTGTCCCAAGGCGGGAATCGAACCCGCAACCTCTTGCGTCGCAGGCGGACCTTCGCCCGCCGCGCCACATCGGTCGTCGTTATTTATTAGGACTATCGTTTTCTGCAGCAACTTATGAGCGTAATCCATCCCTACTTTGACCAACTGATCTATGCCTACATCAAGTACATAAATAACACAAAGCATATCTAAGCTCGTACTAACAAAACATATAGGTGTCAACGCTAAGCCAACATCGTACAGCTACGTGTGTATACGTGAGTAAAACCTACGATAATAATGTATTCAGAACGTAGATACAAATTGAAACAATTGGATTCGTTCGTGCCTGAAATATTGTGTGAAATTGGCAAGTTCGCGGGAACTATTCGCGAAAACAAGGCGAGGAAATTATGTAGCTACCTGCTTTCGAATCAAGCATCTATTTATACTAATGTAGAACTGGCTAAATCATTTGGCGCAGCCGTAAGTCACATAATTAATAGATAATTTTTAATTACTTCTGTCATCATTATTTTTATTTCTTTCTTTGTTTTCGATATTAAATATTCTCATTGTGTGCCTGAGTCTGTGCTTAATAAATGTTTTACGTTTCTTCTTTCTTTCTCTTTTTCTCTTTTTTTTAAGAAAGGATTACCACTGACATTTGGTCCCTATTAATACAAAAGCACGCCCTCAAAAGTGTCAATGGAAACTAATGAGCGATGAATGCTAATAAGGAATATTTAAGATTCCTATGCTTATTCTGGCAGTTGGTAATATTATGTATATCATCGAGTAACTTGGCCACCTCGTTGGTCTAGTGGTGCAATTGCCAGTGCTGAGCATGAAGCCCTACGTTCGATTCCCAAGTTGGACAAAGTGTTACATAGTTTTTCCATCCATTCCATTTGTGGCGACAGACTCGCTCCTTGTTACATGGCCCACGGGACTTAAACATAACTGCTCAAGTGTTGATGTACTATAGAAACACCTGCCTATCCCTTTGAGGAATACAGGTGTGATTGAATTCTGTTTAAAAAAAAAAAAGTAAAACCAGCTTCTGTTAAAAATCTGTAGAGAAATTAAGTAAATTCAACAATAACAAGACTCACTCAACTGTATAATCACGCTAAGTGCCTCAGAACTAACCGATCTCAATATGAAAAACATTACGTAGACTTGAGAAAGATTGCCCTCGTTCCGTTACATAAGTACAATTTCTTTTAATACAATGCCTACTTATTTGTGTAATACTACTTCAAAAAACCGCAGAATTCTTGAATATTTTCACCCGGCACTCACCGAAACCCTCGTGGGAACATAAAAGGGAGGGCTGGCTCTTTTTACTACAGTTCGCGGCAACCTTTGGAAGTTCATAGCTATACATTTTCAAGACCGGTTTTAGATAAAGAGGCAGGTTGGTATATTACCTCCTCTGATACTGAGTCGAGCGTTTTTTAGGCTGTGTTGCGTTCTTGTAGTTTTTATTTTGATTAAGTAAGTAACTAGAGTATGGGAGATAGTAAACCTTTTATATACGGTGTTTCAGTAAATAGGTACTGCGGCGTTTGTATGCCAAATGGAACTTTATGATTGGAAAATAGTTAGTAGTTAGTATAAGAGTTAAGAATGGTTTTAAATATAGAATTTGTTTATGGCTGTGCAGATTTGTTTTAGAGATTCGCTAATGTTAAGAAGCACGCATAATGAATATAATTGAATCAGCGGAGCCCTATCATTTATCTCGACCTGGTCCTGTGAGGCAGTGGGCTCGAATAATACAGTGGTGCCTATGTAAGTAGATTAAAATTTGAAGCCTTAAAGAAATGGCAGTGTGGCGCAGGAGTCAGGGCCTCACTATGCTTTTGTAAACCTTTTTATGCCAATAAAGAATTTACAATTTTTATTCGTAGCGACTTTTGAACTATTCTACAAAGGTTTTGTAACCTAAAAAAAAGTTTAAGAAAGACGGTTTGAAAAAGTTCTACCCCATGATTGAATTGTTGGCGGTGCAAATGTACCTATTGGGCGAGAATTTAGTGCGGTCGAGCGTGTGTAGAATAGATACTATAGGAGCCCGTGAGTGTACAGCTTTAATTACCCACGCTGGAGTATTCAGGCAAATATCGATCGTATGCTAAATTACGTCGGATCCGAACAACTTCCAATGGATATGACGACGGCTTGTTCGTTTTTGCTGTGAATCATTGCCAATTTTCCTCTATTTTACGAAGTTACTTTCTGCAAGAGAAAGAAGTACTCGCGCGCTGCATTTTTACGAGCTCCAATGGATTGCTCCGAAAAATCGTTCGTGTTTCGCACAAACTTCAGTAATAAAAGCGACGGTCCACTTGCATTCAGAAAGGAAGTAGGGGATGGGGTAGGTGGAAAAGTGAAAAATAAAAAGTGGCATAACCGGGGCGTGTTCGACCGCACCGCGCAGACGAGCCAGAATTTAAATTAACCACTTCATATTCCGGTCTGTATGGGATGAAATATTTATACGGGCGCACACGGCACACACATCATCTCGCCATATTAAAATAACAACGCAATGTCTGAATGAACCGTAACTTTTTTACCGAATTAGATTCATATTGTTTTGTTTCGTGTCCTGTGTTCGCGGAAAGCTCCGCTGAATCCGAGCTTATGTACTCATTCATAATTATTTGTTTAAACTTCATTCATTAGTAATAAAATTTCGTCTACGATTTAAAACAGAAGACAACTAAGCGCCAATTACTTACGATTCGACAAAGGAAAACCCGGACAAGTGCGAACCTGATTCGCGCACTGAGGTTTCCGTACAAACTTTAAGTAAATTGAACAGCTATTTTCACCAAAATAATTAACATTAGGTACTTACTCACTGAAGTTTATAAACTATGGAAACGCCGAACGTTACTCTGACGAAAAGATAAGTAGGATTAAAGGACAAACCTAACTTTGCATTTGAAAAAATGTTCTCCCATACGTCACGGTTAAAAAAAAAAATGCGTTAAAACTACTTACGTACATTTGCTGTGAGATCTTGCTTCTTACCAAATTACATGATATTAGGTAGACAAGAAGTTCCGTATTGGTTTTGATTTATCAGCGAGTATCAACATATTTAATAATAAATAATATTGTTGGACAATCCACACAGCATCATCTAGCCCCAAGCTACGTAGAGCTTGTGTTATGGGTACTAGATGACTGATATACTTAATACAATAAATTACATTAATAGTTTTTTTTACTACACATAGAAAATACCCAGAACACCCGGAATAAATCTTAAAGATCGTACAAACATTGGTTCCAAGGCGGGAATCGAACCTGCAACCTCATGCGTCGCAGGCGGACCTTACTTTTCCTTACTTGCGGTCGTATTTTATTGCGTTGTCTTTGAAGCTTGATTTTTCTAGTACTCCATTGGGGCCGTAGACTTACCTATTTGTATAAGTACCTCCTAGCAATCCTGAGCAAAAGGGTCTCGGCAGACATATAGACAGACAGACGGACGACGAAGTGGTCCTAACAGAAGATAAAATGGGGTTCCATTTCTTCTGAATCGTACCGTACAGAATCCTAAAAATAAAAGATGAAGAAGGTTAGGCATGGTTGCCGCGATGGCCCAGTGCTACGGCTCGCCTGGCCTCGCCTCTCATGCCGAGGTTCAAATCCGGGCAAGAAAGTGTGACTTTTTCAATTCATATATGTACCTATTATGTACTATCTAGATATATACAAGTCAGAAAACGGCACTCCGACTTGAGCTAGCGCGATGATTAATGCTCGTGTCTTCTCTGTATGAGAAGAGACCTTTGCCCTGCAGTCGGACAGGAACTCTCAGTGACAGAGACTCGTATTATTATTTTAATGAGCATTAGGACAATACTAGTAAAAATCGTGGCTAAATAAAAACAGCCGCTCGGGTTGATCGAAGGTTAAGCTACGCTTGCCGAGGTCAGTCTGTGGATGGGTGACCATTCGTAACATATCGATACTCCTCCGTGCCTCGGAAAACACGTTAAGCCGTTGGTCCCGTTTGTCATTTGTAGATCTTTGACAGTCGTTACGGGTAGTCAGAAACCCGAAAGTCTGACAACTAGTCCTTACCAAGGAGTATCGTGTTGCCCAGTAACTGGGTTTTGGAGGTCAGATAGGTAGTCGCTCCATGTAAAATACTGGTATTCAGCTGCATCCGGTTAGACTGGAAGCCGACCCCAACATAGTTGGGAAAAGGCTAGGCAGATGATGATATTAGGACAATACGTCGGCACTATGTCCGTCCACAATTGTTACTTTACTAGAATTAGAACAATCACGCTAATTTCAATAGCCCACTATGAATAGCTCGCAAAAGCAATCGCTTCATCACAATAGTTTGTGCAAATATTATGAAGCTATGGCTATTATTTCGATACCTACTTGTTATTGCAAATAATTCCACATGCATCGCGTCATGACGATGAGCATGGTAAAACCATGTATGGAATTATTCATTTCGTCTAAGTAAAGTCTAAATAATTTCTGGGTTTAGCATAATCGTGTCACGCTAAAATGTTTTTCCCAATAGGTCCTTACCAAACCTAAAAGAAAACTGTCTCCTTTTTTTAGTCCGTCCAAAAGGTGTTTGTATGATCGACCTGTACAGCTACCATAAGACCACCCTTTGTCTAGGTACTTTATTTACTATAGATTGTAATTATTGTACCGAGGACAGCACATCAAGCTACCCCAATCTGTCAAATTTGTTTGTTTAACAACTCTATTACAAACGGATAAGGTTAATGTTCAATCGGGAAAAAATTACAGTTTGGAATAGCTTGATGTGCTGGCGTCACATAGTACAGACTATAAAATAAATCTTAATGTAAGGACTTATATGAGATTTCTATAGGTACTTACGTGTGTATGTCACTGCACTCGTCCTTCATGGCTGGATCTTTTTAATTAATGTTTTTGAGTCTGTTTGAGCGGTCAAACACACTAAAAAAAAAACATTTCAGATGGTTTAGATTCACAAATGAACTTGATCGCGTTCTAAGAAACAAGCCAGCGTTCGGGCAGGATGGTCTGTCCGGTCAGCAAGCAATACATACATTTTTATTGGTATGTGCAATAAAGTAAACGTTAACTTCGTTTGCAAACGCTTTTCCGGTGTTGTTAAAAGACTTATCACAACATCACGCCAGTAATCCCCGAAGGGTTGCGCAGAGGTGCACCTATGGTAGGTACACCCACATTTGCTCCAGTTATTTTTAAGTCCCAATTAATAGGGGCGTGAGCCTATTGCCATCATCATCGTCAGGCGGAAATCCAGACGCCAAATTCCCAATTGATAACCCAATAACATTTTTCCCGAGACACGGGCATAGAACCCAGGAATTCTGGATTTAAGTATTCATGCAAAAACCCTTTATATTTTTCACTTTTCACTTCTTATCAAATTTACAACTATATTTTAGAATATTTAAAAATGTGTCTATTAGATACAAACCGTTGAACTAGGTAGACGAAATTATTATGGCCTTCTTTGTGTAGAGGGCATTACTCTCTTCGACCGAACATGTAGAAAAATAAATTTTTGACGTAAGTGTTATACTTACTATGATATCACAGATATTATTAATAGATTATATACGGATTGAGACTCGGTTGTAGCAGAAAAATAAGAGCTAGCATCGTGCAACGATCTCGTTGAGAATTCTTTATTCATGACGCATTTTTCCAGTCAGGTAGAATCCTCTACTCACCCCAGGATGAGAAGCATCCATGAGAATTTCCCCATTGAAAAGTGAAAAAAGATGACCAATGTCAGGTTAAAATGCAGTCGTTGGGACACAAGACACAAGGAATGTGAGAACACAGAAGTGATGATGAAGAAGTACCTACATACTCGGCCCTTCCTACCGTTTTGTTTACCCAAGTGAATAGGCAAAAAACCAATATTTAAAAATAACACCACATTGTTTTGTAGATAGTGTTTTGTAATTAGCTACATCGTGTGAATAAGGTGGACGTGTGGATTTGTGAAACAAGTTTAGTTTAAATCTAAAATAAATCAGCGTCGAATAATTTCCTCCAGATGGTGAGGGCTCTTTTGGCCTGGAATCGATGAAAACATTGCTCAATCTTGAATTACGGAAGGACCACGAAGCAGGCTTTGGGGTTCTCCCGCCACTCGTCCAAAGGTCTGGACTGGACTATACTCCATGTGTGTTAAGATTAGAAAAATAACGGCCACTATCAAAGCCAAATAACTATCGAGACAAAAAATTGATAGTTAATGTGTTATATTGCTAAAATGACTTTTCTATACCTAGTTATTTTGATTTTATAATTTTTCATTTTTTTTTAATCATTGCCTCACTCTAGGAATTTCTCCTGTATTGTGGGCATTTGTGGGTGCGTTTACAAACATTCAAACTCACAAACACAAACAGCCAGACCCGGAACAACTACCTGTAGGCCATACAAATATTTTTTCCGTGAGGGAATCGAGCCCGCGACCACGCAGCGCTGCAGCCAATCGCCCAGCCACTACGCTAGCCGTGTCGTAAAATTATGAATGGAGTATTATAGCACGGTTGAATAAGTATACTAACCCGGGGTCTATCCATAAAACTATAAAAATATTCAATAGAAAATGACTGTAGATAATAATGTGGTACTAGGATTAGACAAAGAACGAATGCATTTAGAAATAGGTAAGCATTAAGCAAATAAATGATATGGTCTGCGTATTATGAGGACTTAGACCTACCGCTAATTAGAGCACTTAGTGACTTTTACGGGAAATCACCTGGGAATATCCCCGAGAGCAATGACTAGACATATTTATGTATTAATATACTGCAGATAACATGAGTCAAGAAGTCACCAATTAACATGTTTGCTCGAGGTACCTATATCTTATGGACGCTAATAATTTTTCTATCAGTCGTATAGGAACAACACAATAACATGGATATCAATGTAAGTCTTGTATTTAAGATTATAGGCGTTTGTTTAAAAGTAAAAAATAGTTATTTAAAACCAACCAACCAAAAAAATAAATTATTGCTGATGATTTGGTGATGTGGTACTTATGTAAACGGCGTCTTTACATAATAACCACATCACCTAATCATTAGACTTAATTCTATTATTACGTTATGATTAAAATTCCAAATCAAATTAACGTATGAGCAATGTTACGCAATAATCTATCAACTCGTGAAATACAGTCGCATCGAGGTAATGGAATCATCACTCATCGTTTTATTAATATATTTGCTTTCAGAATTTCAGATTTACTATTCTCATCGTATTTCTGATAGGAATACAAGAAATTTGTTCCACAAAAGACGAACAAACAACACAACAGCTGGACGAAAAATCGAATCCATTAGCGAATCTAATACTAAACGAAAATGAAATTGGAGATGTCAGCGGCAATGCAAACCACACAAAGGAGACTTCATCGAGAGTGAAACGACAATTCTATTACGATCCATACTATCGCAGACCAGGCAAGTAACTCAACATTTTGATCAATTAACTATGGAGTACAGTAGCCCTTATGTCAGTGTTAATACGTTGTCCTTGAACTAGCCTAAAGTATATAGTACCTAGGTGCTAAGTATCAATAGATTGTGAGGCAAGTATAAATAGAATGTGATGCAAGTATAAATACTGATTTTGTTACCACTAACCACACGCAGCTGAAATGAGAATGCTGAGAGGGATGTGTGTGTTACGCGAATGGATAGAATAAGAAATGAGTATGTAAAAGGAAGTCTGAAAGTGACGACTGTGATCGAGAAGTTGTGTATGAGTATGGGCATATGACGCGAAGGAATGAAGACCATGTTGTGAGGACGTTTTGAGTATGAATGTGCAGGGTTACAAGAGTAGAGGGAGACCAAAGAAAATATGGATAGATTGTGTGAAAGATGATATGGCTAGAATTGCTATAAAGGAGGTGACATTTGACATGGCGGCAAAAAGAGATGAAAGCAAGAAGAAGACATTCTGCGCCGACCCCAAATAAATTGGGATAAGGGCAGGAGGATGATGATGATGATGTTACCACTGACTTGCAGCCGCACCAATTAGGTAATATTGAAATAAATTAATGATGAGCGATCGTCGGAGAAATAAACTATTACTAAGTACCTATTATCCTTACCTTACCTTAACAATGTTGAATGAGTCATGATAACTTTTTAACATTTCAGTACCAGTCCCAGTGCCAATACTAATTGGTGGATTTGGCGGTGGCTTTGGGGGCTGGGGTTACGGCGGGAGGGGCTTCGGTGGCCGGGGGTTCGGTGGCCGGGGGTTTGGCGGCCGAGGATTTGGCGGCAGAGGTTTCGGTGGCCGAGGGTTTGGGGGAGGCAGAGGAGGTTTTGGTGGGTTTGGTGGTCGAGGAGGCAGAGGTTAGAAATTTCCGGCTATACTTAATGAGATATTGTTATTTAATTTTGTAAAATAGATTATTTTATGGAAATGTCTTTGGTCGTTTTATTTCACAATTATCACTATAACTAAGAATACTACTGCTTAATCCACTTGAAAACAAGATAGTGAAATTGTATGTGTTTCCAATTGGAGTATTTCATTTTTCATGCACTTGATAGGATCCAATTAAGCTGAAAGGCATGCTACATAAGCATGCCTTTCAGCTTAGGTAACAAATTAATAAAATATTGTACCTACCGTACATCTGGTCTGAAGGTGCAGCAGAAAGGCGCCCATGGGAACTCCTCAACTATACAAAAACGTTCTGTTGTGCTGTTCCCATAAAGTCAAAAATCTTCATAGGTTTAAGTTCCAACTTACCGAGGATGGAACTTATTAATAACTTCCGTCGGGTGCCATTAAATTGACAATAGATTAGACTACTACACAATCGTGCTCAGTTAGTGGCATAGCATTGTAAATACATGAACAAACATTTTCATTCTATTATCATCATCATGTTCATTCCAAATGGACAAATCAATCTGTTCTAACTGGGAATTATTTACCTGTGGTAATGTTTAGTAGGTCACTAACAGTGACAGTTTAGATGTCAACAAAAATAATGTGTCAGTACTGTCAGTAGTGATACGAATACAAGGTTGCGAGTAACAAGTTTTGTGTGCTTAAACTTAATTAATATTCGGTCCGGCACGGGTCAACCAAGAAGCCATATTAGGAGTACTTCTAATGTGCTCATGTGCTTTTTATTACTTCAAGTTTATGGTAGTTACCTCTTGATAACACCACAATGGATGGTACCTACGACGAGATCATCTCCGATAACCCATTCTTCGTTGAGTTAAAGACTGAATACGTTAATTTATTTCAACATTGTATCACACACTCTTGGGTAATATGTGTGCCGCGGATCGGAAGTTTAAGCACTCGTGTGTTCACCGTCGAGGACTTCTGTGCTCATTTACTCGTACCAAGTGATGAGTTGCCGGAGACACACTACAGCACGCTCACGGAGAAACAAGTGACAGTCACAAATAAAGTGATCACGCTAGAAGTGACCAAAGGCCTGCCCCTGCAAAGCCATATCCTGTTTGAAGAAACATTCTACACAGAAGACTTCATCAAATACAAAGTATGGTGCGTAGAAACTCCTCTGGAACCTACTGCCAATTTCAGTGATAACACCATATCTAAAGAATATCTCACATCAATCAATGACTGCATTGACTTACTCTGGACTCAAGCTGCTGGCCGGCAAGTTTTGGATCAAATAGAACACAGTGTGCAGTCATTTTTGAAGAGTCATCGAACACTACCTGTTGCAGTGGGGCCTCTGAGAGACACAGTAAGTGAACTGTACACACAATGCCTTCAAATTGCCTTACAAAACAGAAGACTCAGAGACAAGTCAAAGTCTTGTAAACAAGTATTGGAAAACATCAAGTTAGCTGTTGAGTGTTATATGCAGCACTTACTGTTTGATGCCTTATTCAAGCCAGTCTGCACCTGCTGTGCATATGAGGACTCCCACCTTAATAAAAAGATTAGGAATATGAGTGACATCCAACTAAGAGATCTGGACATCAAAAAAGAACTGTACCATGCAGTGCCCAAAGCTAAACAAATTCTTTCTAAGATAGACACATACAAAACTGTTTTAGAGAAGGTTTTATGTGTAAAACAGGCCTTAAATGCTATCAATAAGAAGGATGATAGCAATAATGTTGTTCTCCTTACTGCTGATGACATGTTGCCAGTGTTTGTGTTCCTGGTCATCAAGTCTGGCCTCCCAAACTGGTACAGTCAACTTATGTTCATGAAGGAGTTCCGTTTCAGCAGTGTTGGCAAAGGTGATGCTGATGAAAGTGCCTTTCTCATTACAACTCTAGAAGCTGTCATAGAACACATACAATCTGGTGCACTAACTGGATCTCCAAACCCTGAATCATATTATTATGAAAGCAACCTCACAGAAGACAACTTGAGCAGCAGCAGTAGAGAAAGAAAGAACAGTTTGACAGAGTCTATTTCTACAAGTGATACAAATAGCAAAGAAGAAACCTTGGAATACATTTTCGAACTGATCAAGGCAAATCACTGTGAGCAAGTGCAGGCAATTTTACAGAAAAATCATAAACACCTTCAAACTATGCATTTGAATGAAAATATTGTTCTCAAAATAACTATGGAAAACAATTTGTCAGATGATGATGATGATAACGATGATGACAGTGATACAGAAATATATCATAAACTCTGTCATCCTTTGTGCAACTGCAAAAAATGTTGTTGCAAATTATCTAAGAATCTTTTGAAGACTTCCCCAACAGTGACTTCTAGAGACAGCCATGGTCTGACAGCATTGCATGTGGCTAGCATCCATGGCAAGGCCAACATAGTAGAATGTCTCATTGAAATGGGTGCTGAAGTGAATGCAACAGACCTCAATGAATGTACTCCACTGCACTATGCATCATCAAGGGGTCACCAGAATGCCTTACTGCTATTACTACATTCGGGTGCTAACATAAATAAATCAAACATTGATAAGAACACGCCACTCCACATGGCAGTGAATAATGGCCATTTGAATTGTGTCAAGGCACTTATATACTTTGCAGAGCACAGTAGAAGGAAGATTAGAATAAATTGTGTGAATGAGAGTGGTAACACACCATTACATCTAGCCTCTAAATGGGGCTATGAAGGAATTGCTAGACTGTTAATAGAAAATGGAGCTGAGCCATCTTTGCAAAATAAATATAA
This sequence comes from Phlogophora meticulosa, assembly GCA_905147745.2. NCBI lineage: Eukaryota > Metazoa > Arthropoda > Insecta > Lepidoptera > Noctuidae > Phlogophora > Phlogophora meticulosa. The sequence continues at coordinate 6,462,683 of LR990526.1, read as the reverse complement.
CAAAACAGCATTTGATCATGCACACAATTTGAAGATATTGCATGTCCTTAAATCTTGCACTCCCAATTTGTATGAATACATACACATCACAAGTACTGATGTCAAGGCGTTGAACTGCAAACCTGACAGCCCTGTTGCGAATAAATTAGAAAATTTGAAAATCAATGAAAATAATAATGTAACAAAAGCAGTGGAAAATTTGAAATTAATTGATAGGATATTGAAAGCTATATCATATGGCGATGTGAAGCTGGCATGCTTCTACCTGAACATCAACTATTTTGCTTATGTAGACATGAAAGATAAGCCTGATGCTTCTCCACAGACCACACCCTGCCACCCATTGTGTGAATGCCCAGTCTGTAAAAAGAATACTCAATCATATTCATCAGACTTTGACATTAATTTTACAGACACAAATGGTTTCACTGCCTTACATTACGCAGCAAGATATGGTTCAGATGAGTTGTGTAAAATATTGATACATAATAAAGCAAATGTGAACAGCATTAATAAAAAGAATCAAACTCCTTTACATTTAGCTGCTTTGAATAATAAGACTTATGTAATTCGTTTACTGTTAGACAGTGGTGCGAATATAAATGCAATTGATATGGCAGGGAACACACCGTTGCATGATGTCTGTGCTATGGGCAACATAGGGGCTGCGAAAATGTTGCTCAGTTATAACCCAGACTTATCCATGCTAAATGGAGCAGATAAAACTGCTTTAACATTAGCCAAGGAAAAGGTTCATTTAACAATCATAGATTTAGTAGATAAGTATACAAATGGCATGTAATGACATAATAAGAGTGGTGTTTAGAATAGGACCAAATTATTAATACATAGGTAATATATGTAATCAATAGCTTTAATTTGTACCAATTTATGGTAAATCCATTATCCAATTAAGCATGTAATGGTTTTGTTTAAGTCACAATATTATGAATTTGTGTTCATTATTTTAATAATTAATTATAATATTAATTAAACATCATGTGTTTTATATCGTAATTTATATCCGTAAGCTCTACCAGTTTAGTATGAATTATTTGCTTCGGTTTAGAGCAGCTGCATACTTTTCGAAGATCTTATTTGAAGGTTACTAATTAAAAACCTGTTGCTATGTAACTTACGCTCCACAGTCACTGGCAGGATTGTACTCAAGGCTTTTATTTTCTTATTTTGCCATTTCCACAATTACTAGGATCTCAACTGTCTGTGCCATTTTCTACTCTTTCGATCCACAACTTTTCACAGGACTCCTCTAAAGACTGATTGTTAACAATAGTATTTTTTTTAAGTTTGCACAGAGGCCAGCACATCAAGCAACTGCAATGTGTCAAATTTCTTTGATAGTTTTTCAACTTTATCACAAAAGAAATAAGGTTCATGTTGAATTGGGAAAATGTTTTGGGTAGCTTGATGTGCTGATGTCTGTACTAAATTTTCGTGTTATTTTATTTTTAAGTTTTGACTGACAATAAAGTTTATAGTGAAGCATGTCCCTTATTTTTATTTAAACAATAAAATAAGAACACATATTATGTATGTAGGTATCATCTTTATTTGATATCATTTGATACTTAATAAATATATACTTACACAATTTGAGCATATCGTGATCAATACAAACAGGATAAATTCTGAATAGAATATATAAAAAAATACATTAAAATATCACTTGGTAAAAACTCTTTTGTATTATCTACGTATAAAATGCCAATCTCAATATATATGTAGGTCATTAGTTTCACGTACATATTAACTTATAAGTATTTGTTGCGATCAACGCTAATTTTAACTAATTACATTAATTTAAGTAGGTACCTACTTACTTAATATTTACAATTTACAGGAACGTTATTATTCATACATTCCGTGAGTGATTCATTACGAGTCATTGTTTATGGTTAAGTAATAACTTTGTCCTTAAAGCAGGACTGTGCGGCGCTGATAAGGCTACGAGTCACGTACATTGACAAGCTTAAAAAAGAACTATTCCTCTTAACTATATGATTTTGAAGGATAGAAATCACACCTTTATTAAAACTAAGCATTGAACGTGTCTCAAGGTAAACAAGTCAACATTAGTTTATTGACCTTTGCATAGTACCTACATGAGCAACATGCGTAACGATTCATAAATCTTAAGGGCGTGCTGTGAAACATCACAACAGACTGAAGTGGTAATTATTTAGAAAAACGTTTGTCTAAAAATACTTATACTAAGTCTTGTACTCATTATCAGACGACATTTATACCATTTTTATACAAATCTACTTGAATATTTTACTGATAGATTCTGATTGCCTAACAAAAATAACTGGCTGCTAACGAGCAAACGAACCCACACATTTTTTAACCATACAGACCTTGATATTAATAAGCATTTAAATCTAAACAGGTTTAGAATTTGCATTTTTTTACTGACCTCATGGTTCGTTTTATATGCCAAGTTGAATAAGTATAAGTCATTCTGCGTCCAGTTAGGGTTTGCGCATGTGATTTTTGATCTTATAAACGAATCAGCGATTCTGGAATAATTCCTAGTACCCCAGTTTTCTTTTATTGGGCAACAACCCTAAAAAATATTTGCGTGATTCTAACAAAATACATAACATGACATCTGCCGTCTGTCATAATGAACCAGTCACGAAAGATTCTTAATTTTATTGTGAGAACCCGGAAATGAATAGCTGAACATTTGCTAAACCTTCTTGTACAGACGCCAGCACATCAAGCTATCCCAAACTGACAAATTACCCAAAAAGAACCTTACGCTTTTGTAATAAAACTGAAAAACTATAAAAAAATCTTGACAAATTGGAGTAGCTTGATGTGCTGGCCTCTGTACATATTTATGACCGGGTACTGTACGATCATGGATCAAAAATGTTGATCAATTTTCAATAATATTCCATTCTTTATTCACATAGAGGGGGCATATCACATTTAATAACTGTAATATTCCGTCAAAATGTTGACAATAAGTTGAAAAAATAACAAGGTAATATTAACGTTAATATCCTTAACATGTTCACTCATTGACTGTACAGTTGGCCGCACGTCAGTGGTGATAAAACTAGCATAAGCTGGCCTCTTTATTCTATTCAATCTCCATACCAACTCTAGGTCATCAACCACCAACGTGCGGTCGATATTTTATAACATAACACATCTACGGTTCTAATGTTTGTCAGTCGCCAATGAACCAATCACGACGCTAAAGGATTCCTAATTCTATTGTGATTTGTGTCTAGCACTATACAGGATGGAATTTTTAACCTCACCTGGACCTGGCTGTAGAATTATACGGTTTCGCTTGTTACTTAACATTATTAACTTTTTTATTTAAAAATATTTTTTTCGGATTGTAGATGGTTCAACCCGAGTGTGGCAAGTGAATTTAGAGTGAACATTTTTGAATGCCGATTTGTTTCTATGTTTAAATAAAGGAATGTCTCCTTTCAGTAAAAGTTGCTATCTCCAGTATTTAGAGTACTTTCCCTCCAGGTGAAGTTAAAAATTACACCATGTATATCAATATTTGCACGTCACACACATTAACACTCTATATTTACATAATAATCATAGCACCAGAAACGAATCTCGTTTTGTAGAAATAAAATATTACTTACATCAATATTCTATTGTGATAGTACGATAAACAAAATGACTGCAGCAAGAATTATAAATAAATATATGTACCTATTACATGTTTTGTTCAGTATAAAAAGGATAATGTCAAAAATATTAGGTTATTAATCACTCTTAAGGAAAATGTTTGGGGAAATTATTAACTAAACTAACCGACTTCAATTTTTATCATTTATAGGTTCAAGAGTCATTTTTATTTTGCGTCATGTTCTAATTTTGACCATTCTAATAATAATAAATTTAAAAAATTACACATTTTAAAAGCAGCATATTTGATTATCATTAATAAATCATTATGTATTCTCTGACATTAACTTTCGATTGAAATATTTATCGATTAGAGATACGTATCTCAAATCGCTAAGTGTGTCGCACATGTGATTAATAATAAGTTTATATCTATCATCATCGTTTTAGCCAAAAGACTCCAGAAGTCCACTGCTGGACTCCCTTAACCATTTGGACGCCGTTGTCACATATACATGACAAGGGAACGCATGCCCTATACGCCAACGTCACAAATATGTATGTGACAAAAATTCGGTGTACTATAACACGAAATAAACAATTATATCAATACTTTCGTGCGTGTTTAATTTATATATCGCACATCCGATGAAAAAGAAGAAATTGATATAAATAGATTCAAAATATTCACTTTACGTACGGATGAAAGATGAATAAGATCATTGTGTGGCTTATGACGTGCGATATCTTAAATTTTTAAGCTCACGTTATTTAAAAGTATAAAAAAAAAGAATACACCATGGATATTGATAAATTCATGATAACAAAGAAGAAATAAAACGTTTTTGTTAATAAGGCATGGCGTGGAGGGCACGCGCGTGTGTTTTTGCTTTGGCCGCCAAAAGGTTAAAGGAAACCACAATGGTCGGTCATACTCCGTCCTCATCCATTGTAGTGATACACTACACTACACTAGACCGTTTATCCTTCTCGTGGGGGGCGTTTATAACAGAAATGCATAATTAATATATAGTTACAGAGCTACACAATGTAATCAAACACTTGCACACACGGCTACATTTAACGCTTTACATTTCCAGTATAAGCTGACCTCTCATTGTATGGCAATCCCATACAATGAGATATCAGCATAAACTGGAAATATATAGCTTGATATGTGGCAGTGTGTACCTAAAAATACACAGTCAGTTATATCGGGTTCAGATGCCAAATTATCTGATCTGTTTGTCTCTACATCACCCAAAGGTTGACTGGTGGAAAATACCTATAGTATTAAGTCTGTACATTCGTGAGCTTAAAGTATTAAATAAATAAATAAGTCTATAGGCTATGGATTAAAATTTCATTACTTCTGCCCATTACATCGATATAACATCTACATTACAGTACAGCCACATTTCGGGGGCGAATTTACTGCCACCGACCGGACACTCTAGGCTGCTATTAAGCAATTTCAAAATAGAAAAAAAAAAAGACTATTCGATCGAAATTTAAGCCTAGGTACTCAATGTACTCATGCCAAAAGCCCAACGAGGCATTTCTTGGTTTTTGCCTATTAGTATCAGCCCAGTACTGTCCCACTGCAGGAAAATGTTCTATTGTCATACAAAGAAGGCATGAGCATTGCTCAAGGTGGGTTGGCGATTTCCACAATAAAATAAATCTGATAAATGTTCTCTAGCTAGGTTGAAAACGAAAACTGTTTTGCTTACTAAATTATTCAAAACTAAACGTATGTGCATTCAGTTCTTATATACTGACCTTTCAACTAGATTTCAAAAACTTGAATTTTCGTTTTGAAATTAGATGATTTTTGTATCAACTTTTGTGGCATCGAAATACATCTGAAAAGTACAGTATTTGTATTTTTCCTTTTGGTCCCAAACTCTTTAAAATTCTTTCGCACTATTAGTAGTAACATTTACATAAAATTGCTAAATATTAACTAAATCATTAGAGATCTCTTACAAAGTACATACTATCATTTCTTTTTGTAAAATTAAATTATATTACTATACCTTAATTAAGTAATATATTAATAAATTCATTTAAATAAATAATTAAAACAAAACAGATAATTTTGTGCATTTTATAAAAGATTTCCTATTACTAGAACTACACAGAAAAACAACATTTACCTATCTTAAATTAACATCTAAAAGCAACTTTCAAGATTTAATCTTTAGTGACTTAAAGATAACGAAGTAGGCCTATAAAATATTTAATAAATTTGTCGAATAATAAAAATTATAAAAAGAAAACATTATTATTTGAATTAATACTTTAACGTTTCCACTGTTGGGAAATGACACGACATTTTTCCTATCTAATCAACTAACCTTCCATACAATGGTTCACCTCCGACTCTCGCAGGCCGATTAAATTCGCACAGGGTCGTCTTGCCATGACACATCATGTACTAGCCAATCAGAACGCGCCGGCACGAGAAACCCTTTACATATGAAAATGCTACAGTTAACCGAATGTACATAGTTCGATATAGACTGCTAAAACTTACTAAACGACTACTCCCTGTGACTTCTGGTCAAGTAAAAACTTTTTCCCTAAACTTAAAACTACACTTCACTGCTGCGGTAGTGTCCACACCGGGATTTCCTCCCGTTTCTTTTCCTTTTTCTTGTAATGGTGCCTATCCCTAAGTCTAACGTCATCCTGTCTCGCTCGCTCTTGCGCGTCGCTCCTCCAGTCGTAGCGTTTTCTTGGCGACCCTTCCTTTTTATACCTGAGCTGTTCTTGATTTTCGTCATAGAACACTCTGCTTTTGACAAAGAGACCATTCTTACCGGGATCGCACATTTCAACTGGTATTTCATCTTCGATGTCTCCTTCTTCATTAAGTTCTGGGACGTCATCTCTGCTAAATGTGAAGGATTGTGAGTAGTATGCTTGCAGGACGTCTTCGTGTCGGTACGCCTGCATTTGAAGCCAAACGTGTGGCAACAGGAGCGGGAACCTTCGTATCCAGTACGTTATGAACCCATCGGGTAACTTGCCTAAGCTATCTCGGACTTCCGTCTCTAGTTCTCTGTAGTGGTGTTTCTGTTAAAAGAAAAACTTGGTTTTAAAAAGAACTCCGGCTGCGGTATTTTTTTTTTAAATCTTGATTTACGCCTACATTTAAATTGAAAATATGAGGTCTCACAGTGCGAACGCACAGGAAAATCTATTCGCAATCAGTAATAAGTTTAACAAATCTTGAGGGACGCGCCCGTCGCCGCGCTCTACCGCGGCACTACAACAGGTTGCATACCTTATTCCGTATAGCCCTGAGCAGATGCGCGGCGCGGTCTCCCCTGTAGGTGCGGCGCGCGCGCAGGTCGCTGGCCACGCCGCTACACACGCGCGCGCGCCGGTCGCCGCGCTCTACCGCGGCACTACAACAGGTTGCATACCTTATTCCGTATAGCCCTGAGCAGATGCGCGGCGCGGTCTCCCCTGTAGGTGCGGCGCGCGCGCAGGTCGCTGGCCACGCCGCTACACACGCGCGCGCGCCGGTCGCCGCGCTCTACCGCGGCACTACAACAGGTTGCATACCTTATTCCGTATAGCCCTGAGCAGATGCGCGGCGCGGTCTCCCCTGTAGGTGCGGCGCGCGCGCAGGTCGCTGGCCACGCCGCTACACACGCGCGCGCGCCGGTCGCCGCGCTCTACCGCGGCACTACAACAGGTTGCATACCTTATTCCGTATAGCCCTGAGCAGATGCGCGGCGCGGTCTCCCCTGTAGGTGCGGCGCGCGCGCAGGTCGCTGGCCACGCCGCTACACACGCGCGCGCGCCGGTCGCCGCGCTCTACCGCGGCACTACAACAGGTTGCATACCTTATTCCGTATAGCCCTGAGCAGATGCGCGGCGCGGTCTCCCCTGTAGGTGCGGCGCGCGCGCAGGTCGCTGGCCACGCCGCTACACACGCGCGCGCGCCGGTCGCCGCGCTCTACCGCGGCACTACAACAGGTTGCATACCTTATTCCGTATAGCCCTGAGCAGATGCGCGGCGCGGTCTCCCCTGTAGGTGCGGCGCGCGCGCAGGTCGCTGGCCACGCCGCTACACACGCGCGCGCGCCGGTCGCCGCGCTCTACCGCGGCACTACAACAGGCTGCATACCTTATTCCGTATAGCCCTGAGCAGATGCGCGGCGCGGTCTCCCCTGTAGGTGCGGCGCGCGCGCAGGTCGCTGGCCACGCCGCTACACACGCGCGCGCGCCGGTCGCCGCGCTCTACCGCGGCACTACAACAGGCTGCATACCTTATTCCGTATAGCCCTGAGCAGATGCGCGGCGCGGTCTCCCCTGTAGGTGCGGCGCGCGCGCAGGTCGCTGGCCACGCCGCTACACACGCGCGCGCGCCGGTCGCCGCGCTCTACCGCGGCACTACAACAGGCTGCATACCTTATTCCGTATAGCCCTGAGCAGATGCGCGGCGCGGTCTCCCCTGTAGGTGCGGCGCGCGCGCAGGTCGCTGGCCACGCCGCTACACACGCGCGCGCGCCGGTCGCCGCGCTCTACCGCGGCACTACAACAGGCTGCATACCTTATTCCGTATAGCCCTGAGCAGATGCGCGGCGCGGTCTCCCCTGTAGGTGCGGCGCGCGCGCAGGTCGCTGGCCACGCCGCTACACACGCGCGCGCGCCGGTCGCCGCGCTCTACCGCGGCACTACAACAGGCTGCATACCTTATTCCGTATAGCCCTGAGCAGATGCGCGGCGCGGTCTCCCCTGTAGGTGCGGCGCGCGCGCAGGTCGCTGGCCACGCCGCTACACACGCGCGCGCGCCGGTCGCCGCGCTCTACCGCGGCACTACAACAGGCTGCATACCTTATTCCGTATAGCCCTGAGCAGATGCGCGGCGCGGTCTCCCCTGTAGGTGCGGCGCGCGCGCAGGTCGCTGGCCACGCCGCTACACACGCGCGCGCGCCAGTCGCCGCGTACCACTACACGTGCGCCGCGCTCTATCGCGGCTTCAGAGCCACCTCCGCCACTTTCTACTTGGTCACTTACATCCTGTACAAGAAATAAGGGTTTAAAACTAAAAAGTATGGTGTTTTTGTAACAGTTGAATAAGCGCGGTGATCATGCATTTTCTGCAGAATTTGATCAAACGTGAACGACACCCAAACAAAATAATTTGAACTGAATATCTACTTCAATTAAACGCCACTGAAACGGCTGATCATTTATATTTACATGGCGCCATGAGCTTTGATGATTCGATAAAAATAATATCATTCCCCCACTAAACTTAGTCAAACATGTAATTAAATAATAATAGTAGTACCGATAGCAAATTAATGAACATACTACGAGCAATATTCAACACTTATGTACTATGACATTTTGTCAAAACACACACATTGAATGTATCATAAATCTGAATTTCTGTATATAACCTGTAAGAAGTTGAGTATGCTCTGTTTGCCCCAGAACATGGGGTACTTGAGCACAGTCTCGCACGGCGGCCGTGAGCCCGCGCGCCCTGATATCATCGCACGGATGAGGATCTTTGTTACCAACACCTCTTCTTCAGGCAATACTTTGCTGTGAACAAAATAGACTGTATAAATAATAGGGACACCTGTCTTTGCATGGCGATCAACAAAGCTGTCAAAAAGAATACGTCACAAGGATGCGCTGGGTATACGCTTGCGCTTATTACATTTAGTCACTAACAGATGAGTATGTCACTAACGAGAAAAGTCACCGAGTCTGAGGTGAAAGATCACCTCCGTAAATAAATCTGATCAATTTGATGAAATAATTCATCACTTTATTCAATTTTTCTCTTCGAACTCTAAAATCCCTTCCACCCCCTTTAAAGGGTACAATAATGATAGCCTATAGCACTCAGGAATAATGTAGCTTTGTAACAGTAAAAAAAAATAGAGTTGGATCATTAATTGTAGAGATTACCCCCAACATACAAACTTACAAACAAATTTTACCTATTTATGATGTTAGTATAGATTAAGTCAAAATTATCACAACACTACTTACTCGAGTTGTTCCAGATTATATTCTCCAGTGAGTATATTTGCCTGCCTCCTCAACATATCACCGAACGGATGCTGTCCCTTCGACAACACGTAGTAGAACACGCAGCCAAGCGAGAATATGTCTACCGATGTCGTCTAAAACAAAGTTTTTTATCATTTGTAGATAGAATTTGTCAAAAAATATATTTGATACTAGCACTTCACCCACCACGACTTCCTACGCGACTTTTTCCGCGTGGATTTCTTCATTTTCCATTCGAACTTTAACAACCCCTTCCCTTTAAAGCATAGTTTTAAAAACAAAATATAGCTTATCTTACTCGCTAATAATGTAGATTTGCATAGGTGAAAGTTTTTTTTTTAATATCACAGACACCATTAACATCGGTGAAGATAAACTAAGTGAAGAAACCTTAACTTATAAAAATCTAAAATCGCTAACCCGCCTTTAGAAATCCCAGTGATTAATGCCTTCTCAAGCAGCTCTGTGACAGTACCAGGCTGGTATTAAGTTATCATTTGTAAGTTTTTATGGACTACAATAAAGAGTATTCTATACTTTTCTATTCTATTATCATACTTATTAATACATACCGTCCTCTCCCCATTAATCATCTCAGGCGCGATCCAGCCATCTGTACCAGTTATTCCCGACCGCCTGGAGAAGCTCATCCGTCCTAGGTTCAACTTCTTAGACAGGCCGAAGTCTGATATCATTGCCCGCACCTCGCCGGCACCCGTCGGCATTGACAGCAGCACGTTGTGAGGCTTTATGTCTCTATGAACTGGAGATGTGAAAAATGTGTGTTAGTATACTTTTAAGAAAATTACATAATTACAATTTTGTGCAAGGTCACACGCTCTATACTTACTTCTTCCCCTCACCAAGAGATACGCAGAAGCCGTGTGAGAAGACACCAAGCGTCTTACAAATGAAACGGCGTCATATGCTCACTTTATTGTTATGAAGATGACGATGGACTTACGCACACGACAACATTTTTCGACAACCACCGCGAAGCGCGTATAACACAATCAAAAACCACTGCAAACGCTACTAGCGCTACTTTTTGAAGTTTAGTCGTGCTGATAATGGCGCCGTGTGCACAGGCCCTAAGACCATGTATAAAGCGTATTTAAATAACATTTATAAATGGCAACATTCATATATGGCAGTGGAGGTAAGTTTTACCTGTGCAAAACATACCTCCACTATCACATACTAACCCACTATTTGTTTAATGATATTGTAGTTGATAGACACAATGCAGTACCCGCTATGGGTACTGTAATTTTATCTTACATACCGACTTGGTGCACATTTTAACCCAAACAAGGAAGTCAACTAAGCAGTCCAGTGACTAAACGTATGCTGTTAAAAAACAAAGCATAATAAATTAGTTACTGTTCGTACTATACTGTTTGAGAGACTTTGTCCAATAACTAGTTGCCCATCGCTGACATTGAGCTACCCTCTCCGAGTCCTTTCAGTAGATATCAGAGCGTTTCGTTCACATCGCGAATTGTAGACCCCTCTATGCTTCGGTGAGCAATATATATATAAAACCAACAGTCTCTGAAGTTATATCATGGAAATTGATGAAAGTTCCTGCCTTCTGATATCCAGAAATCATCGAGGTAAACAACATGGCTGTCCAGGCAGCTACGTACTGAACCACAATTGAATAGATCATTAACAGGCAAAGAAGAATTTAAGGATATTCGACCTCCGTATAAAATAGTTAAGATTCTATCGCATTCGATTTCTCTTACATACTAGGAGATCAAAGGCGGTGCATTTTTTTCGTACAAACTACTAAATAAAAGGCAGAAATAAAAACAGAAGTTGTGAACTAGTCAGCACTCTTAAGAATCTAGAGTAGCAAAAGCCTCACCAATATCCATGGAATGTAAGTGCGAAAGTCCCAAAGTCGCCTGTCTCAGTACTTCTACAGCGTCTATTGCACAGTCGAAGTTTAGTTTCTTCTCTACATAGTCTTGTAATGTCGCCGAGCATAGTTCTAACGCTATGTACCTGGAGAATAATAAATAAATAAAACCAGTTTTGTTATTTCTAAGTTATTTTTTTTTCCTTTTTGGAATACAAATATACCCCACACGCTCATATGCCATGTTTTTATATTTCCACGGTTTAGTTACGTGTATGGGGAAATGTCTGTTTGTAACTTTACTACACTATTGTTTCGTAGGACATAAAATACACCTATATATAAACATCGAAGAAGTACATCAGTACTATTTCGATAGCCAACTAATATAGGTACACGAATCGTCCTATATTTACTAATATAGGATTGTTCATGTGTCCGTCCGGATGGTAGTTAGCAATGTTACTCAGAGACCAGTTGGCTCCATAACCTTTAATAAAGGAGTACAACTGTGCCCAGAACTTAGTGGTGGTCACTTCGAACTAATTCTACGATCACAGTCAACGTAAATAAATTTAATATTTAAGATAACTTCTGGCAACTACGATTGTTACATAATTTAGTTTGACAGGCCTTATAGAGGCAGTATCTTAAATCTTCTAAAACGCACAATACGTAATAATTATTTTTTAATGTCACTTTTATTTAATTCACGTACCGGAATTGTTTATCCCTCTCAGTGCAGTAGTATCGTACTACGTGTGCATGCGCATCCGATTCGCGCAGCAGCGCCACCTCACGGTCGGCGAACGTAAAACATTCCGGCAACAAACGCTTTACTGCCACGGCCCGCTTGTCGAATGTGCCTCTGAAAATTTTAATAAGAACAGTTTCATTAAAAACAAAATAAACATACATGTACGTTAAAGGAGGAAATGAATCACTTGTGATTCAGAAAAATTCACCATTAAATGTAAAGTAGTATACACAACTTAAAAAAATCTCTATTTTTGAACCAAAAAAGTTATTGAGGGGTCGCGGCCAGCACGACGGAGATGGCATGACGATCTGGATAGGTCCTGTCAAGACTGGAAGGAAAACGTGCGGGCTCGCGATAGATAAAAGTACTCGGCAGAAGTCTTTGCTCAGGAGTGGAACAGAACTGATTAGCGAATCAAAAAGGTATTGATTAGATTTATACTTACTTATAAACAAAGGTCCCTTCACATCCCTTTCCGAGTACCTCATCAGTATTGAAAGTGATCCGACCTATACGGACATCTCCGTCGCCGATCTCAACCAAATGACCGGTCACTTCACCATTAGACGATGTAGAAGCGTTCGAGGTTCGAGACCCGCCTTGAGATAGCTGTTGGAACTCTCGAGCCTGGAAACAAGATATTTTGGGATAGGTTTTGTACTTTTGATACTTAGTAGTTTTCCTGGTTAAAGGTACACTTTGCAAGAGTTGGGTTTTGTCACTCTCTAACATGAAGATTTTAAGTAAGGGTTCAAAACACTCACTAACAAGAATATTTCGTCTAGTTCCTTTCTGTTTTCAAGACGTTGTAGCCTAGAAATTTCTTCTGAACCGAGGTGAAATTTTGAGCAATAATAAGGATATCTCACAGGGTCATAAAATTAGACCCTCTATCTATAATTATGGAAAAATGTTAAGTATCAATGTATATTTTTGTTTGAACTTCTTGCCCGTCTGAAAATAACCACCTTTCACTGCGTTTATCGTTCCACTGCAAAAGTTTTAACAAGTTAAACGCCGAATGATACACTAACAATACGTCTTCTAATGTGTCTCGATTTCTGGCATTTAAGGTGTTACGGACTGTTACAACTTCTTCCAACTTCCAAAAAAAACTTGTAAGGGAGAAGTACATATATCCCACAGTACGCGTAACATGACCGATTCTAAGTCTATTCTACCAAGAATAGACAAATTCATCCAATTAACATCTCTTCTACCCGAGCACGGGGCGCCCCGTATGCGACTGTAGAGAATAGAAAACTTCCTTCTCTTCAGTTTTAACATCGCCATGCTTAGGACGGTAGAAATCTTTCAACAATCAGTCATGTTGTGTGTTCTTCCGTCGACATAACCCGGTTCTATGGTGGTCATGCTACGCGTGCAGTTTTAACAGAGTTAACCTCATGAGACATTGATACTACCAGCAACTGTGATAAGCAAAAAAGTAACAAAAACCTGGTTTTTACGTTTAAACTTTTCAATCAACGAAAAACAATCAATTTTACATTGATTAAGTACATTTGATCTCGACTTACGACAAACATTTGAAATATCTTTCTGTATATTTCTAGTCAATTCTTAACTTCTTTGATTTCGAATATTCTTGATAATGTTTATCAACAAATTATCAAAGCTAACCTTGGGGTTTTCCAGACAAAACTATTTATTTTTATTTTAGATGTTACGCTAATCTTATTAATTTAACTGTGGCACTATCTGCCGTATTTAAATAATATTTGTTTATATTCTATATATTCTGTGAAAACTTATAATTGGCTATCAAATTGTTAAAAACTTACGTCCGCCTAGCCGTAAGTATTCCGAAGAATTCATTACGTTTACGTTTTCTCAGTGGCATGATATGAATTTCAAACAAAAGTTTAATACAACAAGGCAATCGTACATTCAAAGAAATTATAAGGACGGTCACCTCAAGTTCTATATTTGCTTGCACTTATTATATACTTGCCAACGTTACAAATGATAAAAACGTTTTGAAGGTGTTTTTTAATGAGAATGTAATATAACAAAGTATTGCCATCATTTTGATTGTTTCATTTTAAAAGAACGGCGCAGTAATAAATAAAATTTATTAATTCATCACCAATTTAGTTCAGTTACTTACAGTTAAATATTAACCGTTATAAGTAACCAGCATTCTTACAAAGAACGTCACGAAAATTTCAATGTCAATTCCAATCACATACTGCTTTCTATGATAAGAAAAACAAATGCAATACATAAATATTAATCACGTTTGTTACGCCGTGTTGGCATCAACAAGCCGGCCGCGTGGCGATAACACACACGCATTTTTTTCATTCGGGCCCTACAGTTGGCCTATTTGAGCAAATACTTGCGGTAATTGAGTAATACAAAATAAACTTTACTCCTATAACTTTAAAGTTGTATTTATAGTACTGAAATATTGTATATAGTTACGCAAAAACCCCGATGTATGAGATATTACATTACATAGTAATCTAGCAACGCTTACCTGATAACGAAGATACCAGAACATGGTAATCACCAATCCCACTAGTATTATCAGCGCCACTTTCAGGACTTGATTCTCCTGTTGATGAAACCACAAGTACGCCCGCTTGTACCATAGGTCAGGTCTGAAGTCAAAACCTTGAAATAAATCTTCGGTTTGAACGGACACTGAAATTGAATTAGGATTCGGATTCGTTTTCAAATTGGTCTCATTCTCGACGTCGTTCTCGCCTTCAGAGTGTACTTCACCATTAATCAATTTGATGGCACTATTCTGTGAGTTTTGCACGTTCAGCAAGTTGGAGGTAGGTAGCTGAGGCATCCATGTCGTGGTCAGTTCAGGCACTTTGTAATGTCCCAGTAAGAGGTACGGGGCTGATACGTGCAGGTTCAAATCTTTGAGTTTGTAATGCACGTTTTTGAAAGGCTCATATTGGTGGGTTTCTGACTTGGCCTCGGTTTCTGATGGGCCTTCCAGGAGTAAAGGTTGTGTATGGCCAGTCGATATTGTGATTGTGTTTTTGTCTACAAGCGATGACAGCGCGTAGAGGCCGTGGTTGTGCTCGCCGACGTATAACGTGGGGCTGAAAAGATATATCAGTTTTAAGAAATTTTTAATTTACAAACATAATAAACCTTGAAAAACTCACGCAATAATGTGGTCATTTTCCGTGCCTGGCATAATTATGTTTACATCGCAAACAGCATATTATGACTGAGAAAGAAGCAATAATTTTCCGCCACTGAATACACCATTCATTGCGGGATATTAGAAAATATAATGACATAATTGTACAGTGTGCTCTTTACTGCTTTGTTTCCCATGAATTGTTTCTATGACTTTTTAACACCCCGTCCTAGTCTTATAAAAATAAAAACATTAACGATGCCGATGTGGCACGGCGGGCGAAGGTGCGTCTGCGACACAGGAGGTTGCGGGTTTGATTCCCGCCCTGGGACAAATGTTTGTACGATCTACAAGGATTTGTTACGGGTGTTCTGGGTATTTGCTATAAGTATATATAAAAATATATATCTATGTAATGTATTGTATAAAGTATATCAGTCATCTAGTACCCATAACACAAGCTCTGCTTAGCTTGGGGCTAGATGATGCTGTGTGGATTGTCCAGCATTATTTATAATTAATTAATTTTACTGTAACCAAGGAAATAGTTGAACCATATTAATAATTATGAATAAAAATATTGACCTCAATTGTTCATTGTATAATTAATTATTTTACTGTTTTTTTTATTTAATTTTATAATATTTTGCTGTGCCCTACAGGGCCCTGGATTGTACCTAGCTTTAAGCCATAATTTAAGATGTTATAAACATTGTTTTGAATTGCAAATAAATTGTATGAATAACGTAATATGTATTTACTTTTCCTTGAATATTAACAGTAAACAATTGGCTCAAATACTATTAATTATATCGAATTTTTTTTTAAGATTGGCGTAAAACATTACTGAAACAAATCAACAAACATACTTCATTTAAACGCGGAAATAAAGTCACTGTTGCATGGATAATAAGTTTAATTGAGATTGTTGCGTAGCCTTTCAGTGGAAGATACGATTATTTGATAATTAATCCTATTTGTTTTGTGTTTAGAGTTCAAAGTTGCATGACAAAATGTGTTACAGGTGTAATGAAATAATGCTATTGTATAATATCTGCAACAATGAAGTATTGTAAAACGGCAAGTCCTTCAGTTAGCATAATATCGCAATGTTGACTTATTCACAACTGAAATATTTTTGCCATTGATGCTTGCGGTATTCATAAAATACCGGTAAGACGTATACCTCAAGTACCTACTTCGTACAAAAAGCCCAACTAACGATTGAATGCAACTGAAGCACCCATATTTCACCTGTTATGTTTAAGTCCCATGTAATAGGGGGCGAGCCTATAGCCATCAACCGGGCACAAATCCAGACTCCAGGCTTAACCAACAACATTTTGCCCGAGTCGAGAGTCGAATTTAGAATCTCAATGGATGATGTAAATGTTTGCATGCCGAACGGTAAAATATGGCTGAGCTTTGACTTATCATGACAACTATTTTGTATTACTCATATTTGCGAAATAAATAATAATTATATTCTACAACAACATAACATCAGCCTCTATTCCCCAAAGGGTTAAGCAGAGGTGTACCTAAAGTACACACATTTCACCAGTTATGTTTTTAAGTCTTTTTTTATCCAGTTTTTTAATGGAGGGTAAGCCTATTGCCATCAACCGGGCACGTATCCAGACTGCGCCAATGAGATATTGCTAATGAAAAAAAAAGTGAGCCGTCACGTCACGGGACACCTGACAGATGTGCAACATCGAAATTGTTTTAAAGAACAGATTGTTGGGGGCCGATATCAAAAACAAATGAAATAAAAAAAAAACTAAATTCAAAATGTTATGATTTGTTTCTTGGCGTTGCGTCGCCACGAAAATAATCCGTTTTACCCGCGCCTATATGTAGATGTATGACATCAAAACCTCAATAACACATTGCTCGACCCGTTAATCGAACCCGGGACTTCGTGCTTGGCAGTCTCATTTGTGACCACTAGTAAACATGTAGATAATTTTCTATTATATTTTATTTTTAATAGCACTTGCAACCGCACTAACGAAGCAATAATAACCAAAAAGGTGATAATAATATAGACCTCTACCACCATTTTAAGTGTAATCCTTCCTCTTTCAAACAATATCAATACTTATCCATTCTTTGGAACGTTAAGTTTTATCACTACAAAACGAAGTTTATCGATTCTAGTTTCAGTCACATGTCACTTTCAATGTCGCCGTATTGAACGTCAAGCGCGCAACATTGCTAGAATACGCTTATAATATTCTACATACGATAATGAACAAAAAATTACTGGTATCTATGGGTTCTAAACGTTCATTATCGAGTTAACGCCCATATTCCAATCCCAATGGAACAATACTATCAGGCCCCACAGTGTGGTCTCTCGAGACTGAACATAATATTTTAGTTACACTATCAAGCCATCGGGCTAAAAAGTGAAATAACACTTTTTTACATAAATACATACATTTATAAACTCACGCCTTTTTCCCATGGGGGTAGGCAGAAACTACAGAACACCTGCTAAGATCCATACATACTCCTTTCGCTTCGTTTCCGTTCATACATCTGGTCATACACGCACGCCGGTTGCGAGTAAGTACTACGCATTCGTTTGGTTCAAATATCGTTTTTCAAGTACCTTTTTATGTTAAAACGCACAACCTTTTGCTTCGTTTACGTTTATACATCAGTACTCGTAGTACTACGTAACTGACCTTTTCGAAGAACATCAGCAATAAGGTATTGAATAATAACACAAATCTATATATTGATACGTAAAGCGATAACCTCGGATCCTTTTTACACGCATTATATTAGCTTCACTTGTATGTTTGTATGTATGTATTCTTGTATGTATGTATGTTTGTAACCGACTCCTTTGGACGTTATTTTGACCCACTTTAAACGGTCAGATTTCATTCAAATTTTGCACACCTGTCAAAGACGGATGACAATGCAATAATTCGAAAAAAAATTGTTTAAAAAACTAAAAAACACGCTTTTATAAAAAAATCAACAAAAAAATGGTTTTTTTTTTTTTAGTTTAAGTTTTTTTAGTTTAAGTTTTTTTAGTTTTTTTATTAAGAATACTGCGCGCACGGAGGAGTGTGACATTTGGCATAGTTAAAGTATATGTGAAGAAATAATGTAGAAAGCTAAAACGGTCGAATTTCGACCACCGAGCGACTACTACTAACTAAACATAACATCACGCCTGTAATCCTCGGTGAGTTAAGCATAGGTGTACCTATTAGTACACTCACATTTCCACAGTTATGTTTTTAGTCCCATAGTAATAGGGGGCGAGCCTATCACCATCAATTGGGCATATCCATCCGGAAGGGCAATCCAGACTAAGACTGCTACCCAGAATTTCAAGATGGAAAAACCCAATAACACTTCGTCCGACCTGGGATTCGAACTGAGGACCTCATGCTCAGCTGTAGCGCTTGCGACCATTCGACCAACCATTACTAACTATAGTTCTATAAACCATTCAAAATAAGATAAAGATCGACTATGTTTAATCAAATTAATTCTAATCATTGTACATCTTTTTGGGCATCTCCCGGTTCAACTTAGACTCTAGACTCGGTAAGCTTCATTATAGATCCATACAATTCAGAATAAAGAATACACTTACTACAACTCAATATTAGAGTTCTTGATCCCTTGTCCATTACTCAAAGTCGTAGCATCTTCCATAATATGGTCCAGAGTGTCATCACCAATGGAATTGAAAGGGACAGTGATAAGTCCGTCTCTGTCTAACAAGTAGGCAGCGACGACCGGTGTCTCGAAATGGTGAGACCACACCAAGTCTCCCGTTTTGCGGTCAAAAGACATCACCCGGCCGTTTGATGTTGATGTGAAGTGGATTATGCCTGTGGAATATATTTGATAGTTATTCATGAAGTAAATTTTAAAAAAAGTAACGCTACGAGCATACCTTACACTTACGCTCTATTCAAAAACGGTATATCTACAATAGGGGTGTGCACTAGGTAAAAAAACCGTCTATTTGGTCTGTCAGTTACATTACCAAAAAATACTGGACACGTATTTTTTGACTTATCGAATCAATAAAAACTGACAAAGATATAGAGCATCATGGTTCAGGAGAAATGGCTTGTGATGTCACTTCTACGTAAAAAAGCGAATTTCAATGCACCATATCGTGGTCATTTTTTGGTTACGTGGCAAAAGAAAAAATACATGTCCAATATTTTTTGGTTATCTAATTGATGGGCCAAGAAGAAGAGATTTTAACTCTCTAATTTGAATTTAGTTTGTGAAAAAGGGAATCGGCACCATTGTCTACAATTTGTAAGGATTCTAAATACACAGGAGTGTTCTGCTAGTATATATGCTTTAAACCTTCAGCCGACAGCCTTTGTCAGGGTTTTTTGTACTTATATGTTAATAGAAACAAACGTGAAAGAGATTATTGTTCTTGCACATTACTAATATATATTGTTTAAGTATTTCGCGAATTTTCCCCCCAAAAAGACTCTTCTGTGACTCAATAACACTAAGCATTGTTGGTCCAGGATAGGAGTTTTGAATAGTGGGATATTGTAGATACAGATCAATACAAAGTCTTTAAAAAACAACAAGCAGATTGAGACGGCCTCGCCTCCAATGTACCTTGGTAAAGAAACATTTTTGCATGTTCAAATTTACGTTTTAATTATTTGCGACCGTAAATCTAAGTGTGTACTACTAAAAACTGTGTTAGCCAGATATATTATAAACCTACATGAAATAGGTTTATTTTAGTTTTTTAGCTCAGCAAACTTCCGAGATAACGAGGGGTACAGACATTTTTCATTATAAGTCTAAAACAATGCTCAATAATGAATATAAAAATATGAATTATAAAACACATAATGTGCAACTGCCACTTGACCTAGTTACTCCAATTTAAAGTTTCAAACCGCCTTTATGGTTCTTATTGCAAAGACAATAACAATATTTTCTTAACTGTTTCACATGCTATGTAACTGAACCAACATTATTTATGACAACTCCGATTTGCAAGTCTATAAGCATTAGTAGTTTTTGTTAAGAAATAAGCTGATGTAACAGTCAGACAGACGAAGTCGTAGCATAAGGGGTGTTAACCCTTTAACCGCCGATGTCGATTTATCTGGCAAATATTTTCGTGTTCATTCCGCCTGAGTCGTATTTATCCGACATAAAATCTTTGTTAGCCCATTTTGATTTCCTGGTTCTACTTTAAATTCTACCCAAAAATAGCACATTTCAGGCAAGATGATAAATGTACTGACGATTTATAAGGTGGGTGCCTGGGGCACGACAGCTGACATAAATAAATAAATAATGCTGGACAATCCACACAGCATCACCTAGCTCCAAGCTAAGCAGAACTTGTGTTATGGGTACTAGATGACTGATATACTTAATACAATACATTACATAGATATATATTATTAGATATTTTTTATTACACATAGTAAATACCCAAAACACCCGGAACAAATCTTTGTAGATCGTACAAATGTTTGTCCCAAAGCGGGAATCGAACCCGCAAGCTCCTGCGTCGCAGGCGGACCTGCGCCTGCTGCGCCACATTACCACATAGGTCGTCATAAAAAAAACTTACCATAGTCATTCAGCATCTCCTTCCCCATAGCAAGAGACGTATAATCAAAGAACGTGACATTCCACTTATGATTCTGATTCTTAGAATCATGCATCAGTATATTGTACTCAGTTCTCGCTACATAGATTCCTCTCTTTTTGTCCGGCGTGCATGTATTGTCATCGGAGTTCTTGAAAATCTTTGATTTATCGAAACCTGCAACACAGGGAGAAATGTCAACATGGCATAGCTTAACGTCAACTTGCGGATTGGAATACGACGAAATGTTATCAAATGGACAAGGTATATTTTAGAATAGCTTGTTTGTGGGTATGTAGGTACGCCCACAATTCGATTAAGGGTGGGTGGATATTTTTATTTTATCTCGCAGGTCTACCTAGGAGGGTGTCGGCTGCTTAACCGGCTTATAAAATGGATATAAAGACCTCCAGCCAGAGGATAAAATCTTACAAACTAAGAGAATACACGCTAAGGGCACCCACCACATCAAAGTTGACGTGATGGATTGGTGACTATATATCTCAAAACGTATATAAATACTCGTACCTACGTTGTCATCGACAACGTGATATCATCTGCCCAGCCTTTTCCCAACTATGTTGGGGTCGGCTTCCAGTCTAACCGGATGCAGCTGATTACCAGTATTTTACAAGGAGCGACTGCCTATCTGACCTCCACAACCCAGTGACTGGGCAATACGGTACTCTTTGGTAAGACTGGTTGTCAGACTTTCGGCCTTCTGACTACCCGTAACGACTGTCAAAGATATACGACAACGTGATATCTGAACAACAATTATGGGCGGTGAAAATAAATCAAGCTGACATCATAAACATAAAACCAGTGATCTTGCAATGTGTTGTAAAATGTCATTGTTCAGAAATAGAAATACATAAATTACTAGCTTTGTCTCGTCCATCAGCGGTATCAGGTAAAAATTGCGCGTATAGTGGTGTATTCAACCATAGTGTTATTTTCCCTGATGAGATAAACTTATATGGCCTTAACTTGCAACCGTTTGCAAATCATATATTTCTGTTTACAGCAAGGTTTTATGTCTAAAATACAAAAACCTAAAAGTTCGCGGCGTCGTTACTTTAAATAAAGCAACTATCACCCACATTATCATTTCATTCGGACACAGTAAGTAAAGATAAAGACAACAGTAAAAAGGAATGTAATATATTGGTCAATGGCTTGGTTATAACCGATTTAATATCACTTGGTAGACAAAGACAGTGCTACAGACAACTGACGTCATCGGTACGACAGCCGTATCACAGCTACAAATGACAGCTCAGGCGACAAGGGTAGAATAGAAAGACAACTGTCGTAAACGTCTAAAGCACGAAGCCAGCGTTTTTCATCGTTTTTATTTTATTTCACTTCTCCTGTATTTTTCTATTAGATCTTTGAGATGATGAAATGACGACATTTCGTCAACTTGAACAGTAGTCCTGTCTACTACTACGTAGAGACGCCAGCACATCAAGCTAACCCAAACTGTCAGATTTTCCCAATTGAACATGAACCTTATTCTTTCGTTATAGTTGAAAACCTATCAAAGATATTTGTCACATTGGGATAGCTTGATGTGCTGGGCTCTGTACATATTTCTTACGTGCCCGAAGGAGACTCAACGATAAGATTGGTACTCAATAATGTCTCCATCGCATCCGTATCGGTCGAAAAATCCGTCTGAATTGGAAATATTTGAAAGTAGGTACTCGGCGGATTTCAGCAAAAAGTTGTGTTCCATTTAACTACGTCACTAGCTGTTGCTTTCGAACGATTGAATTTCGAACCATCCGTTAATTGTTGTTGACTACTATTTTTACACTTGGTTAACTCGGAGCATATCGTTATTCCGGATCAACGCGTTTACAAGCAACATGTATTTTGAAAGGCCCTTTTAGACTAAATTACAATTTTGAATAATTAATGAACGCCCACTGCTTTGACAGGTTCTGATTCCATATCGAATTTCTGCACTTTTATCTACATTATGATAGAAACATACTTCATACGTAGATATTGTACGAGTTGGACCATATGTCCGTATCCGCTGAACCGTACGTCGATAAGCCACACACGTAATTATGGCTAATCAATGTAACCGTAGTATTTATTACGGATATATGAACGAGGTCAAAATTGTGGCTTGAATTTGAACAATAAACAAACTTGACCGACTTCTTAATAACTGCATTCGATTTGTTTTCAATCTGCGCAAATATGATCACGTGTCCGCACATCGGTCGCTTCTAAAGTGGTTACCCATACGTCAGCGCCGAGAGCAAAGGGCGCTTACCAGCTTGTATTCATTTCTTGTCTCTTCCAATTCCCCTAGTTATCTAGCTCCTCATTTTGAGTACATTTGCACCAACCACGACAGAAATCTGCGTATATAATGTATGTATGTGTTTGTGTATATATGTTTATTTGTGTATATGTTACGGGTAATGCTAGAAGATGGAGTAAACCTAGGGTTAACTTAGTATTACCCAAGCGTAAAGGGTAAAGTCCCAATAATAAGTAAAATATATTTTAATTCGGGGTTTACCCATGCTCACCTAGGTCTACCCAACTCTGGCTGGGTAATGTTATCAAGGAATCAGATTTCTGTGTGTCATGATAAACTGATTGATATCGAAAACATATCACCAGAAAAAAAAAGCTTACGAGAGCTTGCAAATGAACAGTCGCTTTCAGGAGGCCAGGGTTATAAAAGGTGTAATTGCAAAACAAAATGTGCTACAAAGAAGTGTTCATGCAAAGCTGCAGGAAATTTTTGCAATTCAAAATGTCACAGCAGTTTATCTTGCTCAAATAAATAATACCAATTTTAATAATAACGACTGCTATTAGTTTTTGCCATTAGAGTTATTAGTTTTATACTCTTCAAGCGATTATGTTCGCTTGAAGAGCATTTATGTATGTTTTTGGAATAATAAATATTTAAAATGCCCCTGGATTTTCATTTAACTAATTAATTAGACAAATTTTTAACATTACCCAGCCATAGTTGGGTAGACCTAGGTGAGCATGGGTAAACCCCGAATTAAAATTTGTTTTACTTATTATTCGGACTTTACCCAAGAAGCTTGGGTAATACTAAGTTAGCCCGGGTAAACCTAGGTTTACTCCACCTTCTAGCATTACCCGTAACATATATATTCTATGTAGGTATTATATTTATAGTTTATAATAATATATATATATTTATAAATATATATTTCTTCTCACTTTTCTTTTAAGAAATTGCACCTGCCACTGTTTGTTTATGCATCACCCAAAGGTTGACTGGTAGAAAATGCCTATGGCATTAAGTCCGCCTCTGTACATTTGTGTGCTTAAAGTATTAAATAAATAAATAAATAATTGAATTTATGCTGGAGCATACATACAAACGATGAAGCTGCGAAAGGGAACGTGACGGACTAGATATACGTATACACCATAAAAACAAACAAATAATGACTTCAAGAACTACATAGGGTGTACAATGGGCGGCCTTATCGCTAAAAGCGATCTCTTACAAAGAACCTTTGGATGGACTTGATAGAGAAGGGGAAAAGATATGTAGATACTATTACCTATTACCACGACTATCCGTGATGTACCTACTATTTATATATATACAATGCATAACTATTTGAAATACATTAATCATAAAACTAGTCATCATAAGCTCAAATATCAACAGATTGGAAATCAAAGGGTAAGTTCGCCCAGAATTGTCCAACAGACGAGCAGTGCTCTTGCCATGTGCTCGACACAGTGTATGGATCTCCTCAGGGTGCTCTGGTAACCGTAACATAAAATATACATACAT
The DNA here is from genome assembly GCA_905147745.2 of Phlogophora meticulosa. NCBI lineage: Eukaryota > Metazoa > Arthropoda > Insecta > Lepidoptera > Noctuidae > Phlogophora > Phlogophora meticulosa. The sequence continues at coordinate 6,437,805 of LR990526.1, read as the reverse complement.
AACATCACGCCTATATTGCCCGAAGGGTTAGGCAGAGGTGTACCTCCAGTAAACCCACATTTCATCAGTTATGTTTTGAAGCCCCATGTAACCTATTACGTCCTTATTACGCTTATTATTGCCTTATTTACGGCATTAACCAGGCACACATACAGACTCCGGGCTGCTACTGAGAAATTTCTAATGAAAAATTCCAATTACACATTGCTCGACCCGGGAATCGAGCCCGCATGCTTAACAGTCGCCTTTGCCACCACTAGACCAACGAGGCACTTCAGTAAAATAAAATATGAAACTTTAAAACCTACCTGAAACATGTTCTCTAGATCCAGTCAAGGGGTCCAGCATAAACCATGTATCACTCTTCTTTCCGGTATACAAAATACCGTCAGTCGAACGACAAGGGGCATTTGCGACCAACTCCGGTATGGTGAAAGGTAGCTTCTTCAGCATCTGCTGATCGCCTCTAGGGCCGTACATGTAGAGGGTGCCATGCCGTGGGTCTGGGAGGAACTGCGGCATCCGATCCTCCTGCTGGTTCGGGACTTTTACTACGGGTTCTACGAAAGAAAAAGGTTGTATGATAAACTGAACATCACACCAGTAATTGTTTTAGATTACGAAGAATACAACCCTACACCATATATGTACTATTACTAATTATAAATGTGAAAGTCTGTGTGTTTGTAAATTATGATGTTCGGTAATCAATCACGCATTACCGCACAGTTGACATCGCAGTATTATGCTCCCGCAGGATAATTTACGACGCGGACGAAGCGGCTGGAAAAAGCCAGTGCTTTACTTAAGATATTAAATTCTGTACTGTTTTAGTATCTTTCCACAATCCTATGCTATCATTCCGCCTGCGAAGCAGAAGGTTGCGGGTTCAATTCCCGCCTTGGGACAAATGTTTTTACGATCTACAAATATTTGTTCCGGGTGTTCTGGCTATTTACTATGTATAATAAAAAATATCGATCTATGTAATGTATTGTATTATGTATATCAATAATCTAGTACCCATAACACAAGCTCTGCTTAGCTTGGGGCTAGATGATGCTGTGTGGATTGTCCAGCATTATTTATTTATTTATTGAGATTCTTTCAATTCGAAGACATTTACAAATTTGCATAGATGCAAGATGAACCAAGATCTTTACGGATAAGATATTCGGTTGCGCTGTTAGAGTGTAAATGTGTAATTTCTCAAAGTTTCAAGAGTAGAAAGCCTATTAACCAAGCAAAGACAAGCAGGGTGATCAATAGTTACCGTCAACATGAGTATGTTTTGGTTGCTACACTGACTCAGTACGATATAGTCGTATAGATGTTAAACCTATATAAATAGCCAATATAATATGTCGTAAATGAAATGAACATTCAAGGGTTTATTTACAACCTTTTGTGTTTGTTTCACAGTATAAATCGATGCAATAGGTAACGTCAGGGAAATTAGCTGTTTATCAAATTTACTACCAACCATAGTCTGAATATTTATGTTACAACTGGCATTATCTGAAAGTGTATCTGTATCCAAACGGTATCTGACAGTTGTATTCAACGGCTATAACATTGCAAATAGTATAGTGTCCTTAAAAATTTTGATTGGCCCGAAAGTTGGATTACTCAAAAATACTGGACACGTATTTTTTCTTTTGCCACGTAAACCAAAAATGACAACGATATAGTGCATTGAAATTGCGCGTGACGTCACGCCGTGCTACACTTTTAACGTAACAGTGACGTCACAAGCCCCTTCTCCTGAACTTTCATGTGCTATATCATTGTCACCTTTTATTGATTTGAGTAAGCAAAAAATACGGGTCCAATATTTTTTGGTAATCTTACTGACGGATTAAATTGACTTAATTTATTTTTACCTAGGACACATCCCTATTGATGTAGTGTGTCAACTTCATAAAAAAAAAAAATCTCGGACTGTACACACATAACACACACATAGTTATGGTTGTACAGATGATTTTGATGATTATACTTCAGTAAATACAAATTTGTTACGATCGCGAATAAGTTTGAATAAGAGCTTTAAAAGGCTTTTATTGTACTTACTTTTAAAGTACATAAACAAAAAATCAATAAATCAAATTAAAAAAATAAGTACTGTAAAAGTAATAGTTACATAGGATATTTATTAAATACACAATCAAATTACTTTACTTGTTTCATGTGTAAAGTGTTTGTAAAAACCCAATACAGTAGAGCCTTGATAAAATAAAGAGAAATAAATATTGTTTACTTTACTCCTTTACTGGCATATGGTTACACATAAGTCTTACCACTTAAGTCGAAAATAATAATAAAGATATAATTGCATGTAGATACTTCTTCACCAATCCATGCAATCCAACACAATGTGTGCATTCAAAAGTGATAATTACTATCCCACAAATATTAACTGATAACTTGTTTAATCTACGCACGTCTGGCACACACAAGGTGATAAAATTTCTTATCTATGACCTATTAATACATATTCGAACTTTTAAATCTACTTAATCACTAACCAAGCACCTTACATACACATGGTAATATCAATAAATGTATGACAGATGTTACCTTATTGATTATGAATAAATAATGCATTATGATAATGTTAATTACTGAAATAAGTTTGAATTTCTGAGTAACTGTGCCATATTCTTAAAATAAAATAACATTTGAACTAATAAATTAATATGTATAGCCACAGACTTAAAACTCCAGACAACACCAAACCAGCTCAAGGTCAAAGTGTTTTTGTTTTGATTATATTTTAGTAAAAATGTTGTCCCACACCAGGAATTTCTCCCGTTTTGTGGGTGCATTTGCAAACATTTAAACTCACACTCAACAGCCAGACTCGGAACAACTACCTGTAGGCCAAACAAATATTTGATCCATGCAGGAGTAGAACCAGCAACATGCAGAGCAGCATCTAATAGCTCAGCCACTGCCACAACCGTGCCAAATCACCGTGTTACCACTGACATGCAGCTATACCAATTGTAAATGCTATTTAGTTTATTTTGCGTGAGCTATTTTTACTCTTTAATAGGCAACTACATGCACACCAGGTGAAAGCCATCTGGGTATATAAATCATTCCAAGTAACTTATTTATTTCTTATGACTGGGTTGCCAGGTGGCTCTTTAACACAGAGGCTGATTTTAAAAAGATTCAGTTTATTTCTATTAACACTTTTAGTGCCCAGAACCCGGCTCCCGGGTAGAAAAACAGTTTGTTCATGTCCCAGACCTCGCTTCCCGTGCTGTACATGTAAAATGCTATAGATGAGATGTGAAAATGCCCATCACCCCCTACCATGTACCTACGCATTATGTATTTTACCAAATATTATGAAATGCAAGTTAAATCATATTTTTGAACTGGACAGCAAAAGGGTTAGTAACCAAGACGTTCATAGATCTAAACATAACCAAATAATAAACCAAAAATAGACTCATTGATTAAGGAGACATTACAATCTACTCAAGTAGTAACCACTTAGTGTAAACTATATCGGAAAAACCCATAAACACTCAGTGATAATTACTTAGACTGATATGGACAAAAGTGATAACATGTTTGTGGAAATACATATAAATAATAAATAAATAATGCTGGACAATCCGCACAGCATCATCTAGCCCCAAGCTAAGCAGGGCTTGTGTTATGGGTACTAGATGACTGATATACTTAATACAATACATTACATAGATAGATATTTTTTATTATACATAGCAAATACCCAGAACAATCGGAACAAATATTTGTAGATCGTACAATCATTTGTCCCGAGGCGGGAATCGAACCCGCAACCTCTTGCGTTGCAGGCGGACCTTCGCCCGCTGCGCCACACAGGTCGTCTGAATGAATTATATAAATTCATAATATTAATTTAAGCTCTTGGAAAAATAATAATGCTATAAATAATAGTTTAAGTTTTTTAAGTTTCATTAATTGTAAATGCCAATATATTGTTTCTATGGAAATAATTAAAATTTAGATTAATAAAAAATAAAGAACTGTTCAAAATATTGAATAACTTTGTTTTTAATTATCTTAATAATCCTTTTATCTGGGCCTCAAAAAAATTGATTTGTCAAAAACAGAATTACTTGGTGTATATTATTTAATATGATTATAGTTCAATTTCTTATCTTTTAATCAACTACTTTTATGATTAAAGCCATATAGTAAGTATGGACTGTTACAATGTTATGTGGTTACCAATTTATATTTATATCCACTTTTTTTTTTTTTTTTTGGAATGGGCATCTCGCAGTTTATCCTTCAGGGATATTTACTGCTCAACCGAACTTTCCTGTGGGGGGCTTAATTAAAATTAAGGCCTCCAGCCAGGCAATTTTTATATCCACTATTTTCTGTACTTTAAATATGCAATATAAATTATATTGATAATAGAAAATATTTAGAATGTAATTTAATGGTAGACATTAATTCATAATTAGTTTCAGTTGCATCAGAATTCATGAATCAGATTTTAACTGAATGATAACTACATAAACATTACAAAATGCATATTCCCCGAAAGGTTCAGGCTATGGTGGCACAATGGTACACATCTCCACAGATTTAAGTTATGAAAAACCCAACAACAATTAGCTCAACTTGGAAATCGAACTTAGGACCTCATGCTCAGCACTAGCGCTTGCAACCTCTACTAAACCAACAAGGCAAACAATTTTGTATAATTGTAATAAACAGTTTATCAAACTATAATCATAACACTTAGCCTTTCAATTACTTATTATAGGAACAACAGTGCATACCACACGTCTAGTACTTAGTGTATTGATAAACAATTATATACAATTCTACAAATTCATTGAATGAACTTGCATTACGTTCTGTTATCATAAGGAACACTAGCTATAGACTAAACACTATCGAAAAGTTATTTTTTATAATAATAGGTGTTGCTCACCATCTTTTAGTTTCCATATAATATTTCCCGCTAGAGGCTCGACGGCGACCATGCCGCCACCTAACGTGGCGAACAACAGAGGCCGGTCATCAAAAGCACGAGACAACTCCGTAATTTCCTACAACAACAATAACACCACTCAACACACAAATAACCTTGTATTTACATACATTATCACATAGTTCTATCAATAATAAATACGGCGCAATCGGTGCAATCTCACCTTTCCACCACTGTCCACAACAGAGCCTAAGCCGTACGAACCACACAAGAACAATATCACAAATAAGTACTTCATGTTTGTCACTAAAGTTAATGCACTTTGTATTTAATTATACGTGTAATTTCCATTATTTTTTATGTAATAATCGCATAAACCAAAACACTACAAAAGAACCCTCGCAAATGATATTTGACAGAAGGTCGACCGACTAGTGTCATACAGATTATACTGAATTACTGAATCATTTTAGAGTTGTGCTTAGTTGATAATGATTCATTTCCATAGTGATGTGTGTACACGTTTTTAAGCCGTAGCGTAGTTGAAAAGCCATCAGCCTCTCCCTCTCACCCAATTGAATGTTTGTCTAAGGTTTGTATCTCACTGGTTGAGAGTCTATGATTTAGTAGCCTACTTAGGGATGTCGAGTGAGCCACGGAGGGTGCATGCAGCTTTAAAATTAACAATATATCCATTCAAATGTATACATGCTCACTATATTGGAAAAGAATGTCTTGATCCCGCCTTTTGTGACTAGACTAGCTCACAGCAGTGAGCTATATGTAAGCTATTTGATGTTAAATCAAGTAACTTGAATGTTACTATTAGGCACATGGCAGATGTCATCAACTACTGGCGCAAATGAACTTTATAGGTGCAACATATGTTACATGTATGATGAGTCTTTGTTTTGGGTAAAAAGAAAAATAGAGTTATCTACTTTTACGTGCCCTGATACCTGCTCATTGCAGGATTTGATGGACTGTACCTATAGCTCCAAACTCGTAGCTAATTTCTGGGCAAATTCTAAATAGGATTTCCTATTGAACCTTGTCAATGGTAATGAATGAAAAGCTACAAAAATATTTTTTTTAATGTTGATTTATTGGTTGGACTAGACTTATGTTAATTCTTTATTGTAATAATGTAATCGACTAAACCCGATTCCATTGCATTAAAATAGAATGACATTTAAAATTTCACAGCTTGACATGAGCTAAGTTGAAATTGACAGTAGACTGACAGTGTGGTTGACTGACAAGAAAATCTTATTTTTGATTAAGCGAGTGGAGCAACTTTTATTAAAATTAATTAGAAATAATTAAATAAATAGACTCAAAAGTTAATTTATAATAGGAGTTAGTTGTGACTTATATGAATTAAACAATGGTTCTAAATAAATAATTGTTATCTTTAATTTGATAAAATGGAGATTTCTGGAGTGGGTATGTGTCGAATACATTGCAAAGAGCTTTAATTAAATAATTTTAGCATATTGTGATTGTAGTCGCGGAATACGAAACGTGTTTACTTAAATAAACAGTATGCGTTAGTGACGGCGAGGACCGGTTGTTTATCTGCTTCAGATTAATGTGCAAGTTTCGGTATTGGATATTGTTCCTCTGACAACAAAGACGATAACACAAACAATCGGCCACAAATTGATCGCCACTTCGCCGCACCAATCGTGTTTGATTATAGTTCTTAGCTTTCTGCGTTCTTGTCTTTGTGTTTTATTTTTAGAGTGGGTTTAATACAATGTTAATTTAGTAACGCTAAAAAAAGAATGGGTAAAAGAAAATAATAAAAATGCGATGTTTTGTAAAGCGGCAGCAGTGTAACAGTGTTTGTATTTTCAGGTAAATCACCAAATTCATCTCTATCCTTTAGGTACAATGCTAATAATGAGGAATTGGAGGAATTGTACCATGTGTGTGAAGATGACCCTCCTACCCCCCAGTGCGACCCTCCCAGCACACCGGTTGAGAATAGCCCTAAGCGAGGGGAGAGGTCATCCTCCATCATAGACAAATATTTTAAATCAATACGCTCCGAAAAAGTTTTGGAAAAGCTTGAGGATGCCAAATCTAGTGAGAGTAAACCAGAAGAACCGAAGGCAGTACAGAGAGAAGTGACAGCTTCGCCGATGAAGGAATACTTGAACCGCTTGGGTAAGCGAAGTACACCTGACATGACTCCTGAAGTGAAGGAGGGCAGCAATGAAACATGGAAAATATTCCATGATTTTAAGTTTAAAATCGCTCAAGCGGTTGAAGACATGAAGACTCGTTCAGTTGAAGGTAAGAAACCATTTATTATCATCACTATTTAGCGCACAAAATTCATCATCATCAATAATGTTGAAGAGCTTATTAAGGCCTTCATGTTGGTAGCAATAAACAATAGATAGCTATTATAAATGTATTTGGAATTATGTAATAAGTTTGAACAGATGTTAAAGCAGTTATCATTGTTCTTTTTATTTAAAGGTTACTTATAAACAAAGCAGTTCATTCACTCATGTGTATATTCTTCAGTATAATTACTATAGAAAGTAACAAAACCTGTTTATTTATGCTCAGCATGGTATAAACAAATAAAAAAATAAATGAATGGGGAAAATATGCAGTGTAATGCTGCAACTTGTGTGCAAGACAGCCATAGATTTATCAGCTATAACTATTCATAAAGAGACTGCCAAAAAAGAAAAGCTTATTTTTTTTTTATTTTTAGGTATTCTTTTTTACTTATTCTTTATCTTTTATACAAAATATTTATCAGTTTATTTAAATATTCATTATTACCGTGAATCATTGGACATTAGTGTTAGACAGTTAGTGGTAGACATTATTTTGAATGATAACAAATACTTATTTATTAATGATAAACGTAATATCCTTTATTACTTCAACATATAATCAGGGATGATCGACATTTCAGTCTATATTCTCAAAAATACTATTAATATCACCATGGAGTGTATTTGATATCTAGTTTCATAAATAAATGAGAAAATAGTGTGCATGGTATACACATTATATTATTTTGTTAGTTTAGTTAGACCAAAATCCACAAAAACTCATTGTTGCATCCTATTAGAAGCATATGGCAATAATAATAAATTGTAACTTTAGATTCAGAAGTTGCAAAGTATGTAGTAAGGTCCATATTTTCTTTGACACAAACTTTGATCTCTATGCAATGGATTTAAAGTTCCAATTACAAAGCATAAATTTTTCATCTAAATTAGCTGTAATAGGTGTTTTTAACTATCTATTATTTGAAACGTAAGTACAAGGTTACATTAGAATCTTAGTATTTTTACTTCACAATATAGGTTACTTGCAGATGCTTTGTCCGCAGACCACAATAATTACTCACTCTTATAGTACCGGAGTTGTTAATAAACTTTGTATTTACCTACATAAAACATATTGTAGCTGTTAATTGATAGGTCTTCTGACAATTCGTTCTTTTTTAATACAACGAATTGTAGTTCTTTTTTAATAATCTGTTTTGTTCCATAGATAGGCAAAGGTCTCTTCTATAACTTTCTTTGTTGTCTTTCTTGTTCTTTCTTTAAATTTAAATAGACATAAATACTTACTTTAAAACCATGGGAGGTAAATTAGAATAATGAAAAACTATTATACACTCATTTTTTTCTATTTTTAGTGGTGTTGATACTAACTTTTCTTTTCCGTAAGTAAGGAAAAGAAAAGTTAGTATCAAATAGGCAACAACATCAGTGGTCACAATAACACTACGAAAATCGCCCTTACTGCTACAACATAAAGTAGCTGTTACATGTTTTTTTTTTTTTTAATTTTGCCCCACTAGTAATTTCTCCTGTGTTGTGGGTGCGTTTTACAAACATTCAAACTCACATACACAAACAGCACATTGTGTGACTATACCTATATATTTCTAACTCTGTTCTGTCTCCTGCTTAGTAGTTAAGAAAGTCTAACTCGTTCATTGTTTTTTTCTAATTAATTTCATTGCTGGATCCAAGACAGTTGAATTGTTTCACCGGGACTCGTCGAGCTTCACTGCCTTGATGCTTTTCTGGTGGTCACCATCGTTGATTCTGGCTTTTAGGAGTTGTAGGAAGTTGCAGCTGTAGGAAATAGTGCGGCGAGCTTCTACCTAGTTCTGCCTCAATACATTTTAAACCCAAATAAAAAACCCCAAATTGCGAACAAAAAATCGTGTAATTTCTCAGTAGTATATAATACTTAACACTTTTTTTTCATACGTCAGATACAAAGGAAAAATCAATCGTAAGACAGAACTCAGCATCAGATTCAGAAGAAAATTCAGCAATTAAGGACTTAGACCAGCAGAGTGTGGGAGACACAGACAATCAGGTAAGTTCTCGAAACACCCTGCACACATTGGTCGGCCAACATCGTCCAATTCCTAAGGAATCACATTTTATCTTAACTAGACTACAAAGGGTCTATCATACGCCTGTTAATGTGTATTTGTACCAGTTAGCCGACCGACGTGTGGAGTACCTGTCTACAGTGTATTCTTCCTTACTTGTCTTATTTAGTAAACAGAAACGATTTCTGCATTATTCACTCACTTAAGTTTGGCATAGGCTGATATTTGCAGGAAACACAAAGGTATGAATTTATTCTCGTTTCCAACAGTTTTTTAAAAATCGGAATCTCAATTCGCCATAATTGTTTACAAAATAAGACAAGTACAGAGGCCAGCACATCCAGCTGCCCCAATCTGTCAAATTTCTTTGATAGTTTTTCAACTTTATAACAAAAGAATACGGTTTATGTTTTATTCGGAAAATTTTACAGTTTGGGTTAGCTTGATGTTCTGGCGTCTGTACACAAAAATACTCTTTACTTTCACATTCATTACACTGTACAACTACCTACTATCTAAAGTATTGTATTGATGACACTGCCATAGCCCACCTCGATCGTCGCTGAAGACCATGTAAGTCATAAAAGAAGTTACCTCCATACAAGCATTATCAGTGTCTGTAATATAAATAACTTCATTTTTTTTACCTAAGAGCTGGCGGACATCTGGCGGCTTTTTACTTTTCACTAACTGGCACTAACAAATATCAATCTTGCTTCAGTAGTAATAATGCAGAATATTATCATATACTTTCATTCAGTCCGAGAGAGCAATCAACGCGGATTATTTACGCGGTTCAGGTAAACATATTGAAGCAAATAAATAATGCTCCTTTATTTTAAGACTCGCTAAGCGGAGCTCGTGGCTAAGTACTAAAAGCAGAATGGATCGATCTTCAAAGTTAAGCAGCGGTGATCATCCATTATATACCGACTCCTCGGAAAGCACGTTAAGCCCTTGGTCCCGGCTGTCATTTGTAGATCTTTGATAGTCGTTAAGGATGGTCAGAAGCCTGAAAGTCAGATAACCAGTCTAACCAAGGGGTATCGTGGCTACTGGTAACAACCCAGTAACTGGGTTGTCGAGGTCAGATAAAAAGTCCTTCCATGTAAAATACTGGGAGGTATTCAGCTGCATCGGGTTAGACTGGAAGCCGACTCCAGCATACTCGTAGCTAGGTAAAACATGACGATATGGTTTTTAATAAACTGAGTATTCATTGAAAATACGATCTGCATAAACAGCACCCGACTCTTTAAAACCGCTTTGTTGGGAAAAGGCTAGGCACCCAGGCAGATGAGGAATGTTGATATTTGTTTGTCAGTAAAAATCGTACTCTACTGCGCCTCGCCAGGTCTTCGCCGGCCCTAAGTGTGCATCCAAAATATTTTTCTCGAATGAAATGAATGCTATTGCTAACTATTTACGCTAAGTATATCCGTTTATGGCCTATGACTGGCTTATTATGTGGTGCTTATGGAATAAAGCCTGAGTATTTAACATGTATGGTAATTTTTGTGTGATGCTATCTATGACCAATATAACTTTTAAAATAATAACGTTGATACATTTATGAATTGCACTCTATTTACTACATAAAGTCCGCCTCGCTTTACCCCTTATTGCTCAAGGTAATCTTTTGACAAATCTCACACGGGCACCACCTGTACTCTTAACCTTTTAACCGCCTGAGTTAATCTTAGTTTCCGTGCCCCAGTGTCCAAACTTATAAATCGTCAGTACATTTATCATCTTGCCCAAAATTAGCTAATTTTGTGTAGACTGTAAAGTAGAATCTAACGATCATATTTAACAGACAAAAGTTTTTGTCGTATAATTACGACTCGGGCAGAATAGGCACGCAAATATTGGTTGGGTAAATCCGTCTTCGGCGGTTAATTGGTTAACATTAATTCGTCTTCCGCACTGTTTCTCTCAAGTATAGCTAAACTTCAGAACTTCAAGTATTAACTTCATAAAAAAAGTTGTATTTCACGATGAGCCTTTGTTGCAATTTTGGCCTTATGCTAGAGCCCTAGAAGCTATAATTCGTCATCGTAAAATGCAACAACTACATGACGTGTTTATTTATTTATATGTCGTATTACTTCTATTAGGTATCTTCCCTAGACAGCAGTATACAAAACTTATCGGAAATTACGCAACCGGTGACGGCTAGGGCCAATGAGCGGGACCCAAGTCTTCCTGTAGATAACAAGAACCATTCGGATTCCAGTGATGATACACACAAGAATTTAGGTGAGTGAGAATTGAGCTTGTTACTAAGCACTTAGCACGCACTTAACGTAAACATCTGGTCAATCTTACACCTGGTAAATGTCATATTACACAACAGAAGGAAGTACTTACTTAACACAAAACTCACAAGATTTTGTGCAGTGTATTTTGTGTATATTGTCGATTTTTTTTTTTGGGATTTTGTACTTGAAGTTATGCTAATCACCAGAGTTATTACTTATGTCCTTTTTGAAAGTAATTATATTTTTAGCGGACTGCAACGAGACGGCTGAAGTGAGAAAAGACCTAGTCAATGACACCCAGATGGAAGTAGAATCGGGGATCGAAGCTTTAGAAGATACCATCGACGGTTTTGGCGATATCCACAACGTAGACCCTCTGTCCTCTAGCGGAAAGCCACAGAACTTAGACACAGACCCTCTGCCTCCGGCACCAACCTGCGTCAGCTTCGGCTTGCCCCCAAGCAAAAGCAACATGAAAGACCCCAAATTGCCCAGCAAACCGAACCATTTCTGCAGCTTCTCTATGTACTTCTTCACATTTCTTATTTTTATAAGCTACGTCCTGTTTCCAAATTCAAACATATGGAACGGTTTCGTGCTCGGCCTATGGTTCTTTTGTTTCACGAGCAGTTTGAAGTGCTGGGTGTTAGATACATATTTTAGTGATTTGGAGCCGAAAAGGTCCAGCTTACTCCAACTGAAGCGAAGTAGCGCTATGCCAGTGTCTTATACAATACCGTCTGTGAAAGAACATACGCCTATAAAAAAATACGAGGTAAGTAAATAGTAAACTGCAGTAGGCATGGTCGCCCTCGTAATCGCTTTACCACTTTTGACAACAATTCAGTACCTATAGTACATCAGTAAATTTAAACCTCACTAAGTTTGATACTATCTAACTGTCACATAGACAAATAAACCTTGTCGTTTCATGACACTGCAAAAGGGCATTCAACCTTAGGTTGAAAAAGCAATAATCCCTTCGAGTACATTAGGTCAATTTTTTGTCCAATGTAGAATGTAGAATAAAAACTTTTCAAAATTTTAGGGTTGGATAAACCACTACAGATTTCCGGATTACGATCCGTACACGTACCAAATCAACAAGACAACGACAGCATTTATGAAGCTCGAAGGTGAGTCACATTATTCAAGTACACTTTCACTTGTCATTTCGATAGTACCACGCAAACAGCAATATATCATTTTAGGTAAACATTTATAAACAAGTAGTCTTCATTAAGGATGTTTGTACATGACTCGGAAGTTTGTAACGCTGTTATCTTACACCAATTAACACATTCTTACATTATCATGTCATTATTCCATGTTTTGTTTTGTAGGATGCAATCTAAGGATATCGTATACTTCGACTAAGATACCAAAGAGGGCGTTATGGGATGAGAAATTAGATAAGGTGGCGTTTTACCAACATAGGCTTTACAATTTGACTGGAGCTAGTGTCACATTGATGCCCCTAGGATTAGTTAAAAGGAGGTAAGTAACACGGCTTCATTTATAACAACGACTTCAAAAAAGTTGTATCGTTTGGTTAATTTTATATGTGCCACCGACTTCCGAAACAGTTGTTATACACCGAAAAGTGCTTTTTTGGAGTCTGTTGAATTATTTTATATAAAAGTGTTTTATTTCTCGTTTTTCTCGTTAGTAGGTCGGTTTGCCATTTATCTAACAAACAATCTCCTAGTGTCAAATACTCATTACTAGTCATTACCTTTTACAAAATATTGCTTTTCCCGATGTAGGGACATTCATTGTTGAGGATATCACCTGGTATTTTCCCATCAGCTCCGCTTCACTTTCATTATTCTAGGATCCCATCATCAGATCGTAGTTTTGTGGCAATGGCAAAAATTTCCCTTTCAAACACTAAAATAATTTTCAAAATCAGTGAACAAAAATAACAAACATACAGTCGAATATAGAACCTCCTTTCTTTTTTATAAGTCGGTCGTAAAAAGCTTCACTGCTCGGTTGTTTTTCTTGATAAACGTTGGTCTGGTGACGTAATATTTGTTTACGCATTATTCGCTGAGATTAGCGACGATGTTTTAATCTCTGGCGACACGATCTTCTACAACGTGCAGCAGCTTTTATCTAACAAATAAAAAAGCCTAGACATAGACACGCATCCACATGATTATTGATCGGAATTACCATATTATCAGCACAAAGGTGTTATACTAAGGATAATTTATTCCGCCCGCCAGCTGTCTTGTGCTTTATTATAGAAACCATATTTGACTTCATTATAATAAATGTCACCTTCGGTTTTCCGTTATGACAGTGTCGCAGAAAATCTGTTAAAATCTATATTAGTTTCTCTTAGATGAACAAGACTATTTATAATAAAGTCTACCATTATATTTAAGGGGCATAGGCAATGGTTTCTAGAGCGCCAGTAATTGGAGGACTAGCGTTGTCTACGGCGTTTATCTAAACTTATATTAGATAGAGAAAATATTTGATTGCGTCTATATTTGTTTGTAGTAGATAAACTCAACAACTTCTTAACCGATTTCAAAATTGCCTTCACTCACAGAAAGCTATATTATCAACGAGTAACATAGACTATATTTTATCTTCAAAAAAATAGAGATCTATACGAAAATTCCAATAATATTCCCAAGGTATCAAAAATGTGCCTTTAAACGTACATAATACACGCGGACGAAGTCGAGGGCGAAATGATGTTTTTCTTTATAAAATAAATCAGCAATATTATGATCATCTGAATAGATTTGCCGAAGCATTGTCTATCTTTCCCAAAAAGTTAAATGTCTCTGTTAAATCGTGACGGCAGAAGTAGGTCTGACAGTACTATTGTGTTATTATTGAGCCTATTGCGTCCCAATGAAGCGCAACCTCACCTTGCCTCCCTTTCGTCTTTCCATTTTTTTCTGGTCCTAATTTGAGATAGATCTCAGCCAATCAGTGAACTACGTTAGGCTTAATATGAAAAATGATTAACAGTCATGTGCATAGCCCTGCCTTTATGAACTAGTTCTATTTACTATCAATATTTTATAAACGATGTAGAAATAGTGACGTATATAATATTATTATTATTAGTAATTTACGTCCATGAAGGTCACTAACAAAGCGCTGATAAGATGTTGACTAAGAAGGGCCTTCGTTATGCGCGTGAGTGCAATTGAGAAACAATTAGGTTAATGAACGCGAAGCGTGCCGCCTGCGCTGTGTATTAAGTTTCGCTTTCGTCTTAAACAGAGCAGGTTTTTTTAATTCAAAAGTTCTTACTTCCTAATAATACGGTTCTTTGTAAATATCCTAGGATGTTTGCAAAATAACGATTTTTTCCACTGTCTCGCATAAACTCAACTTGGTCTCTAAGTCGAGAAAAGTGTAATTAGTTTTTCCCATTAGGAATTTCTCCCGGAGTCTGGATTTGTGCCCAATTAATGGTAATATTACGAGCATATCTGACACAACATAGTTATTCTAATCACCTCTGCTCTGCCCACCCGTTCGGCCATATTATAATGCAAAATCGTAATGTCGTAAAATAATAAATAAATAAATAATAAATAATGCTGGACAATCCACACAGCATCATCTAGCCTTGGGGCTAGATGATGCTGTGTGTGTGCTTAGCTTGGGCTAAGCAGAGCTTGTGTTATGGGTACTAGATGACTGATATACTTAATACAATACATTACATAGATAGATATTTTTATTATACATAGGAAATACCCAGAACACCCGGAAAAAATAATGTCATGTATACAAGAAGTTCTACTATAATGTTTACTTTTCGAAGCATTACTGTTGTTGTGACGTTAGTAAAGTAAATAGTGTTAACTTGAATATATTCAAAGTCAATAATATTATGATAATGACGCTTTGTACTCAATATATTAAATACGATATACTTGATATTCTATCAACTACTAGTGTACCCTTGTGAGTCTAATTCTTCCAAGGACCTACTCAAACACATAATAGGGTAGTGTCCTTAAACATTCTGATTGGTCCGAATGTTGGATTACTCAAAAATACTGGACACATATTTTTTATTTTTTCACGTAAACCAAAAATGACGACGATGTAATGCGTTAAAATTACGCGTGACGTCACGCCGTGCTACACTTTTAACGTAAAAGTGACGTCACAAGCTCCTTCCCCTGAACTTTGATGTGCTATATCCTTGTCACTTTTTATTGATTTGAGTAAGCAAAAAATACGTGTCCAATGTTTCTTGGTAATCTAAAAGACGGACCAAATACCAAGACTTAATATATTTTTACCTAGGACACATCCCTATTAATTTAATTCGAATCGGTCGAGCTATTTTGAGTTATACATATTTATATATATTATGTAGTTATTATAGATGGGTTTCCTAATAAAAATCTGATGATCTTGCTTATCTGAACGATTTTTTAATGGCTTTAAAAACTTTAGATACTGTCGAGTGACACCAACAAGTTTTCTAATCTTTAAAATATTTAGAATCAAGTTTAAGCAATAATTTACTCAATTTAGTATGCGAATGCTAATAAAAACGTACCTGTAGTGCAAATAAAATAAGAATGTGTATTTGTTTGCTTACATAATATAATGATTGTGTGAATACTGGACAGTTGTATATCACAATTGCCTTAATTATACCATCCGGAGTCCTAATTATACGAGTGAACCATTCTTCAATTGCTTGTTTGTGTAGGTACCAAAGATTATTTATACAAACATAGGTACCTATTATGAAAAAAGAGTGCACAGTACTACTATGTTAGTGGGTACATACGGATTTCCTCTTTTGTGATAAATGAATAATTAATAAAAATATTGGTCACAAGTTCCTGTTGTTATGCGGTATTGTGTAAGAGATAAGTTAAAACTAAATTAGACACTGGTATATATTTGTAGAATTATTGCGTTTATCGTATTAACTGACGGATCGATTTTCGAAGGCAGTTGTCCAGCGTAAGTATAGTGGATACCTGATATTTATTTCTTTAAATATGTTGTATGTAGCATCTTAACTGCCAGAAAACAAGACACAGAGAAAATGTATTGTTTCTGTATCACTTGGCTTTTATCTTGTTTAAATACTTTATTAGGCGTCAAACGAAAAAAATAGCTCGGTGTTCGTACTCGTATTTTTTTATTTAAGTTTAGTAGTGGTGTTGTAGAGTAGTGTTTGTAAAAACGGGCATACCTACATAATCTGGAATCAAATCTATCAACAAAACATGCTTTTATCTCATATCATTTGTACGTTGAAATATCACAATGATTATTATTAAGTTTTCTTCAAAATACGCTTTATTGACCAATGACCCAAGAATTGACATCTGGATTTTAATGTATGATCTAAAAAATCCCCGAGTGGAACAGACTTTTTATTAATACTGAGTCATAGAGTACTTCGCAGTTTAATTGGTAATACTTTGACCTTCAGCTGGCCTAACGAAGTACGGAGTGTCAGTAGACAACGAGGCCAGTTTATTCTGGTTTTATTACCACAGTCGCTCTGCCTAGCGTACTATTATTAGTACATGTCAAAGATCACCTTTGAAATTACGAAGAATCGGTAAATCAATAGGCATACGCTTCATACCTACCTTTACAGTGTGTGACTAGTTGGGTCTTTTGGCTGTTGATTGATATGACCCCAATAATAGGTAGGTACTGATGTTTTTATGCTGAAAGTATACCAGAAGATTAGTTCTGACTGGATTGAAATAATCAAGCGTTGTTTTAAATATAGAACGTGTCGTGTGTTTAGGGCGTAACAGATTTGTTTTGGAAGCGCTAATGTGAAGACTTACACTTAATACATATTTATAAATCAGTGGACGCTTATTATTAAAAGCTATAAGATCTTGACCTTGGCAGTAACTATTTGATAAAATGAACTGGCGAAATGTGGGTGTTACTAATCCACGTCTACCCTTCGAGGAATACAGGCGTTATACTATCCGATAAAGTCGGTCGATAATAAGTGTATATAAATAGTAATCGAAGCTTGTGTCGAGAACTCGAGATCTTTGTAAAACAGTTCCAGGGAAGCACCGCAGCCGCCATGCTTTTTTTTGTGACTAAGCAATTTTTAGTGGGTACTCTGCTTTGAATGGTGCCTGCATAATCAAAATAACTTACAGTGATGTAACACTTTGCTTTAAAGCAATGGATTATCATATAATAGGAAGCGTGTCTCTAGTTATTTCATATCTTCTCCATATCATAACGTTTCCCTTTCTGTGTATCATGATATTAAAGTATAATTATAGAAACTAGATTTCGAAACATTCTGATAAGAATCGTAGTAACCGAATACCGAATAATGATTAAATAAATCTGATATGCTCAGTGTATACTACCTACTAAGTATAAACTAATAACCAGTATGGAAATTTGATAATAGATATAGGAACGTATGTAAGTATCTGTTTCTAACTTGCTGTCAGTCTCGGTACAACTACGATCAAGGTCTTGACAATAGAGCGCGTTCATTGCTAATACGCACTCAATTGAGAATGCATTCCACGTTCGTGTCAGATAATAATCTTATTATAATATACTTATTCATATTCATACTCCGATGCCTAAAGATATCGAATGAATTTGTGGGCATTTTCAAACTGTTATTTCTCAACATAAAATATGACTTTTAAATGAGTTCGAAAGTAGATTGTGGTCTAACTGGTGGCCGGCTAAACCACTGAACGTGGGGTTGGACGTTGGCGATCCCCAGATCGTGCAGTGTTATTGCGTTTTTTATTAGGAAATTCTTAGTAACAAACAAACAGTTTGTTAGTTAAGTAGCATCTTTTGCCAGACGTTAAGGTCAAAATGTAAAATAATGGCAGTAATTAATAATTAAAATAATTAATTAGTAATTAATATTTGGATGAGAAAAAAATGTTTTTGGTGGAACCGATTTTATTCATTAAAGTCTAATGATTTTTCTTTTCATTTACACTATCATCGAATTCATGACACAGCATAAGTTTGCCCTACTAATTTAAATGTTGAAATATCATAAAAAAATACATGAAAAATACGATAATTAAAATGAATGATTACTTACCTACATTACGAAACTGTAAAAAATCGAGTAAGTGTACGTGTTGTGTTGGGGTTTGGCGGGGAGAAATCTCGGTTGACAGCTGCCGTGAGCCAAGTATTTTACGAGAAACGAGAGGGCCAGAAATAGGCAAATCTTGTCGGCGCGAAAATTAGTGAGTGTCGCGTGGTTCATGTTAGTCCTGCTAAAGTTAATAAAGCATCATCATCATCAGGCTATACTAGTCCACTGCTGGACATAGCCCTCTCCTAATGAGCGCCATAGAGCCCTGTCTTCAGCTTGCCGTATCCAGCATCTGCCTGCAGACTTTCGCAGATCGTCATCCCACCTGGTCAGAGGGCAGAAATCATGCATATGTTTAAAATAATAATAATACCAGCCTGTTACAGTCCCACTGCAGGGCAAAGGCCTCTTCTCATATAGAGAAGGCACGAGCATTTATCACCACGCTTGGTCAAGACGTGTTGGCGATTTCAGACTTATATTAATTATAAGTGGTGTTACGCGAATGGATAGAATAAGAAAAGAGTATGTAAGAGGAAGTCTGAAAGTGGCGCCTGTGACCGAAGTTGTGTGGAAATTGGTTGTCATGGTATGGGCATGTGATGCGAAGGAATGAGGACCATGTTGTGAGGAAAGTTCTGAGTATGAATGTGCAGGGTTACATGAGTAGAGGAAGACCAAAGAAAAGATGGATGGATTGTGTGAGAGAGGATATGTCAAGAATAGAGGTGACCCATGAGATGACGGCAAATAGAGATGTACGGAAGAAGAAAACATGCTGCGCCGACCCCAAATAAATTGGGATAAGGGCAGGAGGATGATGATTAATTATAAGTCCAGGTTTCCTCAATTATGTTTATGCATGTTTTAATAACTTCATTGCAGGATTTATGTTATGTAAGCTATAAAGATGGGGCTAGGTAAATTTGTGTATAACGTACTAAATTTTGTAGTAAGTAAAGTAATGATGTAAATATTAATTAACAAATCCTAAGGTCATTATTTGAATTTTCGTATTTTACTTATATTTGAACGTCAAGCTGTACACGATGTAAATGTGTACAGGTTTTTAAAAAGACTTAATTTATTTACAAAGTATTATCACGCCAGTATTCCAGACTGGTTGGGCAGAAGTAGGTACACACATTTAGCAAGTTAACATTATTAAGTCATGAAAATTCAAAACAGATCAAGTTTAATCGTATATAATACATATACAAAACATATAATTGTATGTTTTCATTTTGCACTGGGACGATAGCGTTACATACCCTTTTTATCAAACAATGTCCGAGTTTCCCCAACTTATTTCCGGAAAAGTCCTTATTTCCGCTTTTTATATCCGATTATTCCCTCCGCTGATGTTTCTGAATTTACACCTTGAGGTCGTCCTGTATTAATTTAATGTTTCCATGATAACACAAACTAAACACATTCACACACACTTGTGTACGAGCCAAGGTCAATGCCGTAGTTCAACTAGCCGTAACGAAAGCAAACAAAATAGTATTAATGCAAACAAATATTTACACTCTCCCGTCTCGCTCTAACTCGCGCCATATTCAAATATAATGCAAACGAATATGCAATGCAGCCTTCTTCTATCTTTAATTAATGTATAATCTTTGTGGCTTTAGAAGTGTTGAGTGCCAGCATCATTGTCCTAATATTGCAAAAACATAACTCTGTGCTCTAAAATCCAATCATCTTAGGTGCTGGCTCAAAACAGATTTTTTCAATTGTTTTCTAAGATGTGCAGGACTTTGTTTGCGTAGGTAGTATTCAGCTTCTCCGGTTTTGGCGGATATACAGGGATTGGTTTTATGCTGCCCGGTCAATGGCTGGTCGAATTGGATTAATGTAACTTGCGGAATTCATGTTGACCTTATTTCTTAATTTGTAGACAATGGAGCAAGAAATATCCGATATGCGTAATACTCAACGACAACGAAAAGATACAAGTGCTGGAGAAAGAAGCTTCGGCGGCTGAGAAGAAGGCGGCGGAGGCTCCTTCTGAAAAGAAGAAGGAACAACAACAACAACATGAGATGGAGACTGAGACCAATACCAGTCCCGAGAAGAAACGGAAGTTTGTGTGGAGGAGACGGGAAAAGAGGTTACTTATTATACACAAAATATTCATTTTTGACTTTCAAATAAGACTTAGAATTCAATGAACATATTTATATAAGTCATATTTTTTCATTCCTAGAAATCCTTTGGACCTACCAGTACCTTATATTGAAAGAAAAAATTGCAAATGGTACTTTACTTTTTATTTTTTTTTGCATCAAGAGGAATTCATTTGTACATTTTTTCGTCACATAAATGAAGACGCCATATTTAATTTCTGTTTGTTACAGTAATTCACATTCTGACGGGGAAACAGGAAAAGAAGGTCTTCGACATAGACTCGTGAGAAAAATGCACAGAGGTGAGCAGTTATTTTAATATTTTCACACAATTACATCAACCGTTTGCTTTATCTTGTGCAATAGAGGTAATATTTGAGCTGTGAATCACACTAATATAGACGTTGGTTTCTATTACACCGTGTGGATAGCAGCAGTGATGGGTGAATACTATCTATATAATAATAACATAACATCACGCCTGTATTACCCGTAGGGTTGGGCAGAGGTGCTCGTATAGTAACACCCCAATTACGCCAGTTATGTTTTTAAGTCTCATGTAATAGGGGCGAGCCTATTGCCATCATCATCATATATGATGTGAATCGAAAACTTCGGGTCCCTTTTAACGGAAGAGTGTGAGTTTCGGCATAGATAAAGTTCATATGAGGTGCGGAAAGCTAGTAGTCTAATTTCGTCTACTAGGCAACAACTAGTATGCATAAATTGTATGTAAACTAAAAGCGTTTTACCTCACAATATAAGCAGGAACAACATAAAGCCAGCTGCCACAATCCATACGTACGTCTTTTGCTTCATTAACGTTCATACGTCATAATAACTTCGCACGGGTCAATCTTTAAAGTTAAGCAACGCTTGCCGAGGGATGAGTGACCATTAATTACATACTTAGACCCCTCCGTGCTTCGGGAAACACGCTAAGCCGTTGGTCTCGGCTGTTATTTGTAAATCATAGCAGTACTTACGGGTATTCAGAAGCCCGAAAGTCTGAAAATGAATCTTTACAACGGGCCTCGTGTTACCCGGTAACTTGGTTGTGGAGATCAGATGGGCGACTGCCCATCGATCCATATAAAAATACTGGTATTCAGCTGCAGTCACTTAGACTGGAAGCCAACCCCAACATAGTTTAGGAAACGTAGAGTCGGAAAACGCTAGGTACAAGATGATGGTATCGTTGAGAAAACTGTTGAACTGAGAATTCTTCGAAAATACGACATACATAAACAGCACCCGACTCTGTTAAAACCGCTTTGTTGTGAAAAGGCTAGGCACCTAGGTAGATGAAGAATGTTGATTTATATTTGGCATCCGGCTAGACTAGACGCTAACCCCAACATAGTTGGGAAAAGGCTAGGCAGATGATGATTAATATATTTCTGGGTCACCAAGATACATTGCCCGCTGGACCCGCTGTTAAACCTAGACTAAAACTAGTTAACGCTGTTAGACTCAGTTGTGTAAGCTAATCAATAAATAATACCTACCCTAGGCAGCACAATATAAAAATGAACATGTTCGAAAAACACGATAAGGCATAGTAGAAGTTTATTGTTGTCTCGTCTATAAGCACTCAGTGTACCGGAACGAGTTAAACATAATTGTAATTTGTATTTTTTTATGTTCATGCGTACAAACCAGCTGAAGGTAAGTAGTCACCGCCATTTATAAACATTTCTAACACTAGAGGCTTCGCACGAGTATTACTTACCCATAGACAAAGTTGAGATATTACGTGTCTATGATTAAATTGACACACATGACACTTGACAAAAGAGTATTTCCGTCTCACGAAAAGTAAAGAAAATTTATACGTTTTCGTGAAAATTACAACCTAAAATAATTGAAAAGGGGACAGACAGATGGACAGACGAACAAACTCACCGTTAAAGTTGGACGACCGAGTCCCGTTAGCACCCTTTTGTATAGAACCCCAAAATTCAAATCAGCTTGAATTTTAGTAAAGCAAACTAAATTAATATCTCTCTCTATTCAATCTCTTTCTTCTGCAGACAAGAAGACAGACAGCGTCTCCACAGCGACTGAACCAGTGGAAACTCAAAGTCAGAGTACAGTGCGGGCAGACAAAACTCTGGTGCCTGAAGAATCCTTCCATGAGCATGAGATTGCCCTGGCGTCCACTTCTGTCACCAGCACGAAAGATGAAAACGACGACGAATTCGATGACAATGAACTGTCCAAAATTAAAGACCTTTTGGAAGAAACGGTATGTTTATATTTGTACTACTATCGGCACGTCCACGGTAACAATTTGACTTTAGTAGCGCCTGTACTACCTACAGGCGTTACGTTTTTACATTTTAAAATAATTAAATCATCAGAAAAACGTAAAAAATAGGAACAAGCCGATGAAAAATGTAACCTAGTAACTTTTTCACATCAAAAATATTCAACTGTGTTAGAACGATTTTGGACTACAGATAGATTTCGTAAAAATTTAAACTTTTTCTACGATTTCTAAAAGTTTTAACAGTGGGTCAAATTCTACCTCATAAAATCTTCCCAATGCGTATCATGAAATAATCGGGCACACCCTGCGAAATGGCCGGTATATCGTGATCTGCACAGGAAGATCTGTTTCGGCCTACGACATAGATATTACTGTCATTAGTCTTTATCAAATGGTCAGTTCATAGTCAGTAACTTAATCAGCCACACCTTTATTAGTATAATTAAAAATATATTATATTGATATTCATCTAATGGTCCACAGCACTCTGTAATGTCAAAATGCTTCAGGGTTGGTAATAATTGTCTAAATACAGCACCCGAGCGTGATAGTTTGAGACAGAAACGGTTACACGGGTATGAGTGACAGAGAAGACAACATTATAGCTGAGCTTTTTCAAACATCTTTGTTTATCAACGTCCGGGTAATAGAACACAGAATCATAAGCTGTAAGTAGGTAACCAAGGGCAAACAAATAATAAAATAAATGAAGCGTCAATGTTTTTTTCCGGAGACTGCTAAAACTACGACTGTTTTTTTGTAAAAATACTTACGTAAGTATTAATTATGTTATAACGTTAAATAAAGTGGAGTTTAGACGAAGTTATGGATTACGAAATCATCTTTCTATATAAAATATCTCAAGTACTAGAATTAGATCCCAGCTAGGGCCGATAGGCCCGACCTTTAGTTAAATATATAAATAGAAAGCCTATGTATACATGGCTACATATCAAGCTGCAAATTTCCAGTATAATATAGTATATAGTAATTTGTATACAAGAAAAAAAATGTAAGGACTTCATACTAAGATAATTTCGTAAACATTTTCTATCAGTAAAAAACTTGATTCTATGCCTTTGGTTTTTGTACCAAGTCATTGCAAAAACACAGTTCGATATAATTGAATCTTTTATTCAGAACTTCCTCATATATTTTCCTTTTACGCGACATGACTAGGTAACCTTCACTCCTATCAAAACTGTAATTCTTTATATAACGAATGCGATAATAATAAACAATAGAAACTAATCGGGAGATTACCTATTGTTATTTTTATACACAACTTAATCGTGGGGTTCTAAGAACGTTTTTAAGTCGTAATCTTCCCCGTGACCCTCTATCTATCTCTATCGTTCCCTTTTCTATCTACGTGGGTATCTTTTCTCTGCCAGAGATGCGAATGGTTGAGTCATGTGTGTTTGTCCCTGTACAATTTCATGAGTATTTTTTGGTAGAAACCCTAAATTCTTTTTCTAAATTAAAACTTAGTTACCCCTTATAATGTCAGCTATCTGCCAGAGAAATTCCCGTCAAAATCGGTGCAGCCGTTTCGGAGATTAGCCGAAACAAGCAAACAAACCGAACTACAAAAAATTGTTATTTTGGTATATCTGCCATATGTACTTTCATGTCCATTTAGCAAAAAGCTATTATTTTTACATTACAAACAGACACTTCAATTTTGTTTATTAAGGTAGATATACCCGGTAATCTAGGTTTGGACCGAAGCGGCCGAGGCATTAAAAAGTAATTAACGCTGTACATTGTGTCAGAGAAAAATTACTTACAGCGAGATCATTTTATTTCACCTCACAGCAATTAGACCTCTATTCCACTACACTCTCCTAAATCTGCTTGTATATTTAACTGTGTTGACCTTTAGGAAAGAGATATAGCCGCGGACGGTACGAGCGAGGGAGAGTGGAGCGTGCACGTGAAGTTCTCCAAAGACAAACACTCGCATCTGTACCTGTTCGCGCGAACTGGCAGAGACAAACACGAATGGTAAGACCACATAACATCACGCCTGTATTCCTCGAAGTGTTAGGCAGAAGTGTACCTTGACACTCACATTTCGACAGTCATGTTTAAGTCTCATGTAATAAGGAGGTGAGTTTAGCGGGAGATAATTTTGGGCCAAACATATTAAAACTTTTTGCCATTGATACGCTAAGAAAAAGGATGTAAAGATCTAAGCGGCTGTTATTGTTTTTAGAGCCAAATATTGACGTATTTTGACGTCAACTCTAGGCTTTTTACACCTCTGACATGCTATCTAAATCGGCTGCAAGTTTTCCTTATTATTTCCCAAAAATTATCAGTAACTAGAACCGATTAGAGTTGCGATAAGAACCTCTTTATCATCCAATCGGCCAACTGTACTTACAGGAGGTGATGATCAGGACATAGTTTATTGTATAAACAATGCTGTTGGCAATTATTATGATTTGATATAATTAATTCGATTACGTAGGTACATACAATAGTTGATTCATCATTTAATTATTGCACCTCTTTAACTTGTTTCCCTTTAGTAATTATTTTATATATTTGTTGTTTAACTTTTTTACGTTTAAATGGCCCAGCAGATTTAGGTGAACTAATCTGCATTAAAACATTGCATTATTTTTATTTTTTAGTATAATTTCCAACCTTCTCGCAGGAGAACCCGCTGTTCCAAGCTAGTATAGTATAATTTCCTATACTCCTCAGGTACCGTCGCCTAGTAATAGCGATAACAGAAGCCAATGCAGCCTCGGCGGAGAATTCAGCAGCGGAAGACAAGACGAACAGCGACCAATCCGCCACAGACAGCAAGGATATCATGGACTTGTCTGTCTTTAAGGTCACTGATAAAGAAACTGTTGCCTTCAACAAGTCATCTGTAAGAATTATTTTTTATTAAAAGTAGGGTATGATGCAGAACTGCGACCACTCGTCATGTGACATTTATGCCATTCTAATAAGGTATACATTGGTATTATATTGACGCGCGTTCGTGAAATTCAACATTGGGATTCGAAATTTATTGATTTCATGACCTTGACCGTGACTCTTAAGGTTCCGCGAGACCGCAAAGCACAACTTTAATAAATCCGGGATAGAATATTATATATTCAGAGTAGCATCGACATCGGTGAAGGATAACATCGTGAGGAAACATGGACTTATAATTAATTTAAGTCTGAAATCGTCGACCCGTCTTGAGCAAGCGTGGTGATTAATGCTTGTGCCTTCTCTGCATGAGAAGAAGCCTTTGCCCTGCAGTGGGACAAAAACAGGCTGGTATTATTATTATTTTATTCAGAGAGTGGAGAATGTGGACGTCATCGCTTTGGCTGTAGCGAAGTATACAATATATCGTATGGCATAAAATGGCTGTCCAAGAGAGTTCGTATCGTTCGTTCTATAAACAACTTACACGTTCCTTTAAGTTTGATTAAATATATATAAAAAAGTACGTTATTTCAGAGCAAAGCACTAGACTCGTCATATGATGGTGGCGGTGTCAAGATTACATCGATAACGCAGCAGTTATCAGCAGAATCGGACTACGAGAAGCTTTTCTGGCCATACCTCCTCAAAATCCTACAGGTAATAGTATACTTTATTTTAATGAGTTAAAGTTTAATTTAGTTTGACCTTATTTAAGCTGCAGGAGCCACAGAATTATTTGCAATATGTACGAGTAGCCTTGGATTGTGCTTATTTAACATTGCAAATGCTTCCTATTAACAATGACTTACAGATATCTTCCAAAGCATACTGTTGTAAATGTAAGGCTGAAACACCACTGAGACAAAAAAAAAACATATCAAATGTAGTCGTATGAAATAAAGGGATCATCCGCTTGTCCTGGACCAAGACCGAAAGACGTACGTAATTACTCAATCGGCGGATAGATAGGCTGTTAGACGTCGTCCTGGGTGGTGACTAGGGCGATAGCGGGCGCCATTACGTAGCCATAGAGCATCGCGAATTTGTGTAGTGGGCAGTAGAGGCAAAGTTTGTTTCCACGGATTGCAGTACACAGTAACAGGTGCCTCTGCCCGATCGCGCTTGTCACTTTAGCACGGATGAAAACCGCGGTTTCTTATGCTTGACGTCATCACCCAAGAAGACGCCAAACACTTTCAATTCACTTTGACGGCACGGTTTGCGCAGGGACTGAGCGATTGACTGCTGCGCTGCTTGTCGTGGGTTGGATTCTCGCACAAAACAAATATTTAGTTGGCCTACAGGTAGTTGCTCCGGGTCTGGCTGTTTTTGTGTTTGAGTTTGAATGTTTGTAAACGCACCCACGATACAGGAGAAATTCCTAGTGTGAAGCAACGTTATTTAGCCTAATTTTCATGCAACATGAAACAGAGTCACGATATGACGGAAAACTCAACTTCGGAAAAGGCGGTGTTGTGTCAAATTGAACCTTCGCCGTGCGACCGCTCCAAGGTCAAAAAGAAGAGAAAAGGGAAAGAAGTTCGTTTTATTTTGATTTATTTTGTTTAGTTTGTGTTTAGTCAGTTTCCTTATAGTTGTATGGCATATAGAACTGCGTGCGCGCATCTTAGATTGTAAGGAGAGATCAGCTAAGTTATACTTGTAATATTTTATGAGTATTTAGTGTTTTTATTTAATTTATTTCTGTAGTGAAATTAATAGTTTTGATTTTTATAATAAATCAAGATCGTAACGTAGGTCAATCCTGCAAGGTGATAGATAGTTTTTTGAAAAACGACAGCCACTTAATCCTAACATGATAACATTATCTCACTAACTTTTTCCGAAGAGGAGAGTCAGCGAGAATTGGCGCAAGTAAGGGTGAATTTACGGAATTATTTCAGGAATTGCGTTTTAGAGCCAACAGTCTAAAAAATTCGTCATATTCTTATATGACGGAACCGATTGAAACATACTCCAACTAGACTTCACGTATCGGTTATCCAGACACTTTTCTGAACCTAACAAATTATTTTAATTTAATTTACCTTCACTACAGAATAAAACCGCTCCTCCGGATTGTACTTGCCGATTGCTTCCGTCGGAGGTGACGTGGGTGAACACATTTTTAGCGCGAATCATGTTTGACCTGATGAGGGACCCTGTCATGATCTCCCGTCTGCAGGAAAGGATACAGAGAAAACTCAACACGCTCAAGGTAAAGTAGCTCTTATTGAATTTTGTCTAGGTTTATTTTACATTGAGCTAGGATTATACTTATGACATTATACGTCTGTAAAACAGGGTTTAGAAGGAGCACCAAATTGTAGGGGATTTCTCATGGCCATAAGGGCATTCTCATACACCTTCTTCTTCTCTACAGCTTTTTTTGGCCGACGAAAGAAAAGGAGGAAGTTCTCAATTCGACACGTATATTTTTCATCTTTTTTATTAAGTCAAGCAAAACTACGCCAACTTGCTATGCCCATAAACTTATAGCTTACTTTATACAGCTGCCAGCCTTCATGTCCCCGCTGTTGGTGACGGAGCTGTCCCTGGAGGGCGCCTGCCCCATGGTGGAGCGCGTGCAGGTGCCCACGTGGGACGCGCAGGGCGTGTGGCTCGACGCGGATATGCGGTACGACGGAGGGGCCTACATCGCTATACAGACGCAGATCAACCTTATGAAGCTTAAGGAGAAGAGTTAGTATTATTATTACACTAAGACTTTATTTTTTTTATTTTTTTTTTAGGTAGGGCCACTCGCAGTTCAGCACTATAAGGCTGTTTACTGCTTAACCGGTTGAACACTAAGACTTTACTTCACTGGTACTGATACTACACAGTTGTGATGGGTATCTATGTCAAATTATGTAAAACAATACGGGTCGCACGGTGTCCAACTTGCCCACTGAGATTTCTGTAACTTGGCTGGATGACGATTTTGACCATTTTCGAAGGTTTTTTTTTCTGTAAGATACATAAATTTCCGCCAATTTTTTTTCCCTTTGTAAACTTCGGAGATAATGGTTCACTTTCGTCATAGCAATAGAATTTACAAATAATGCCCTTGCGTTATGATTACTTACCCCACTCGACTTAGCTAGCCCGCATTAAAATTTCAACCCCCCATTTCGGCTCCCATTGCATTTGAAGCGACATCTATCTCGCCACACAAACAAAATCGACGTCTCCTACATCGCGATATTAAAGTTATCCACGCGACTGAGTATATATATATAAAAGCCCGACAACAACCGTCGGGCAGTAGCCCACCAGACACAACACTCGTCTGGTCGGAGGATCCTCCCTTTTCTATGGTGGATGAGGAACTTTACACCCTGTTCCTCATATCCCCAAACATTTTCTCAACGCCTCTACAGGTTCTGTAAGACAAGCATTTTTTATAACTATTTCAAATTTCAAGTCGGTAGTATTAGTTAGTTCCTGAAGTAAGCAGCTGTGACATACAGACAGATGAAGTCCCACCAGTAGGGTTCCCATGTTGGTACAGAACCCTAAAAATAATGTTAGATACTCACTTTACATGAAAGTGAAATTAATATACTAATAATATATTTCAGACATGACGCTAGAAGAGCATTTGCTGTCTGCTGATGGTGTGGACAGTTATATACAGACGACGTCAGACTACGGCATGGTTTCGGATCATGGACGGGTAAGATTTACTATAGAATATTTAACCACTGTACTAACTTCATACTAATATTATTCTATTTCCAATAAAATATTTGTTTACAAAAAGGGCTAGAGAATCTTGGACAAAATTTGGTTTTCACCGCTAAATTTTGCCAGACAAAATGTGAGCAATAAAGAATCTTTATAAACTAGCAAAAGTAAATCTTATGGCTTCGCACAAAGAATTGTAAATATTAAATCAGTGATAAACCTAAAACTTGCTGTATTTAAATAAAATGACATTCTGGATTTTAGAAGAGAAAGCCAGCTATATACGATTCAGAGGTAGAAGACTCCGCAGAGTCGAGCGACGACGATGAAAGCCCGCCAGTGCAGCCTGTAGACAGCACCGAGACCATTAATTCCGATTCTGGGTAAGCATCATAATTTATTGTAGTAGTTGGTATTTTTTTTGATAAAAAGAGCCTACCATCAGTGAGTGATGTTTTGCTACTAAGTAATAAGCAGTTTGATTATAAGTAGTAAAACAGTTTACGTTTTTTAGTGGTAGCGATTCTCAATGTATAGACCAATGGCTGGTTTCACCTTAATCTTTAGAATAAAATTCATTCGCAGTATTAAACTTGAAACTCGATATGAAAGTTAGGTTGAATTTACCTTATCAGTGACACAAAGATGGATTTTTTTTTAGATTTAGATTTAAGAACTTTTACAAGAAGTTTCTCAAAAAGAATTACATTCACTTACAAAACAACTTATTTCTTATTTGTTTCCGTAGGCGACACGACAGTAACGCAACAAAAACATGTTTACAAATATGTACAGTACCCAAAAATAACTAATTTAGTTTTTTGAGTCCCCCAAAATAATAATAGATTCTTTAGTCTTTTTTTTTAAAGAATACATAGACTTTTGATTTTTGAGATTTTGAGGCAATCTGTTGCAAATTTAAAGTTTAAAAAGGTCCCATTGGAACCGTACTTTAGAAAGAGACCGTCGCACAAGCGACAAAAACACATTACATAGCTTAACTTTTTTTTTAAAGTACGATGCAGTACGTGTGCGATATGCCCAGTAGACATGCTCAAAAAGTGCGTTATCAAGTGATGAAACATGACATTACATTTAGTACCGCGATATGTTTCACTACACCATGACTCCAGACATGACGCTTAATGAAGCGCCACACGATATGGTTATTGTAATGAAATGCTCGCGTAAGAAAATGTTGCGTCTCGGTTGCATATACGGCGAATGCGCCGCCACCGCGCGTCATGTTTGAGTATCATGCGACATGTTTAATTGGGTCGAGTCATGCGCAATGATACATAACGCGGTCGGGTTACATGACGCGTAATGCTACATTCGACAACCGATGTGGCGCAGCGGGCGAAGGTCCGCCTGCGACGCAAGAGGTTGCGGGTTCGATTCCCGCCTTGGGACAAATGTTTGTACGATCTACAAATATTTGTTCCGGGTGTTCTGGGTATTTTCTATATATATAATAAAAATATCCATCTATGTAATGTACTGTATTAAGTATCTCAGTCATCTAGTACCCATAACACAAGCTCTGCTTAGCTTGGGCCTAGATGATGCTGTATGGATTGTTCAGCAATATTTATTTATTATTTTATTATGTATTAATTGCATTATTTGCACAAGTCTATTCTTTTTCTTTTCTTTTTTATAAAAACGTTGCCCCACACTAGGAATTTCTCCTGTATCGTGGGTGCGTTTACAAACATTTAAACTCACATACACAAACAGCCAGACCCGGAACAACTACCTGTAGGCCATACAAATATTTGTTCCGTGTGGGGATCGAACCCACAACAGTCTAATGCCCAGCAACATATTGTAATGCTATAACACAAAGATATTTACTGTTCATTCCAGATCCGCATCGAATGCTAATAGCGAAAGCTGCTCTTCAAAGAAAAAGTTCTTACGCATGGTCGACAAGATAGCCACTAACAAATACTTCCAACAAGTGAGTATGCTCTTTAGGATTTAAACTCACACACACAAACAGCCAGACCCGGACCAACTACCTGTAGGTCAGACAAATATTTGTTCCGTGTGGGGATCGAACCCACAACACTCGGCGCAGCAGTCGACGGCTCAACCACTGCGCCAACTGTGTTGTCTTTTAAATTCATCATATACAGGTGGAACATCGGGACATCGACGAATAAAACATTGTCGGTTTTTTCAAAATTGTATGTTTTATTGGATCTCCCTCACCGACTACGGTCCATGGGATAGACGGGAAAAAATAAAATTAGAGCCCCTTTAAGTATTGGAGAGCTACACAAAAAAAATAGGTTTTGGTAGTGAAAATTGTATGCATTAACTCGAACACCACAAAAGCAAAAAGCGTTATGTATCAATTTAAAAAGCATTTTAAAATGTATAATATAACATTTTTGTTAGTGTAGATGTGATATTTAATCAAATTATATTGCTTTTGACATCGAAAACACTGTCTAGATCTCAGTTAACCTCATTGTTGATAGCTATTAGCAATAGAAAAATATGCAGTTATGGGGCAGCCAACAAAAATTAAAACTTCAAACTTTGAAATAATGTCAGTCTAGCACAACACGTAACACTAGCATGTCGCTGACGAGAGCCTATAACTCTCAACGCTGTGAAAGAAGTTTTCACTTTTTAAATGATGACTTTGTGTTGTTTAGGTGACAGACTACAAGTACGTGAAGCGTGCAATGGAAGGTCTATCGAACACGGATATAAAGCTGCATCTCGAAGTGCACGCTCTGGAGGGGCGGCTAACGTTCAACTTACCACCACCACCACATGACAGGATATGGCTCGGGTAAGATATTGTATTGAATATTTTGATATTCAGCAAAAACCTACTCACCCCTAACCTACCTTATCTACCACTCTCTTACTATTAACTTGCATGTACTTTCTTTATACCAACTTTTTCTTTGTTATATCTATGTGTGGATGCTTGTAATTAGCTATTTGTTAATATTACATTCTTTATATCATTGGTTTGTTAGTCTGTAAGCCTTCTTCAAAATAAAATATAAATAACCACATTCAATTTTAATTGGATCTGGCAAGTGTCATCAACAGGAATCAAGATAAATAGAGTATATTTACCTAAAATTCGAGGAAGTACGTAACTTAGAGGTGAAAATACCTCTTCTGAAATCCCGGTACAATGATCTGAATCTTGTCTTTATAATCCCGGGATTTAAGGTAACCATGAACCAATGAACGCAAAAAACAGCCTACTTATTTTTATGCTCGTTTACATAAAATAAAACATAAATTTGACATAATTTGAACCTTAGAACGTATACTTGGTTCAATGTAAATTCGTGGTTTTTAAACCTCGGGATTAAAACGTCACGATTATTATTTTGGGATTTCAGAAGAGTAATTCACTCTATGTTACTTAGTTCCTCGGAGTTTGGTTAAATATACTCGACCTATTCCGTTTCGACCTCTTCTATTGTATTAGATTAGTCTTAGTAGTATTATTAAAATAATAATAGTTATCATTGTTATAAGAAAGCGTTTCTTATTATCCTCTATCTCCTCAGATTCCGCACGAACCCACAACTAATATTAAAAGCCCGACCGGCCGTAGGTGCGCGTACGCTGCGTTTCGCGCACATCACCAACTGGATAGAACAGAAGCTCAGCAAAGAGTTCGAGAAGATTCTAGTCCTACCCAACATGGAGGACTTCATATTAGACTGCTTGACACCTACCCCGGTACAATTCCCGTGAAATTGTACGTACAAATTTAAGTTTTATGTCTGAGGTTTTAAGTGTGTTTTTAAGATGACACTGTGAGATTGCATTTTGCACGACTGTTTCGTTAATGCAGCTGCTGAATTTGATTCAAAATTACATTCAGTAATTGCAGTTAACTGTTCAAATATTATTAGTGGTATGGTATTTGTGGTTTGCATATAAAGAACTATGAGTATTAAATTGTTATGAAAAATATTTATGTGGATATTTAAATTTGATAGTTTTGCCAAGAATGTTTAGGGTATAGGCAAATGCAAACGTTTACTATCATGCCGCCCCAACTACAGTTCTTATGCGTATTACCTTTTTATTTATTGAGAGTTTATATTTTTACACCATTATAATGCTATAAAGACTACTTATATTATTATTATTGCGACCTAAAATGATAAAGTATTACTTTAACTTAAAGAAAACATTAATTTAAACTTTACCTAGTCTAATTTCATTCCATAAAATTAAATCCAATACTTCGATTTTGTAACAAACCAACCATCATTGTACTGTGTAGTTTTTTAATGATCCGAAAATATTTTATTGTATTCTCTATAATCTGTAGATATTTGTAGTCAAATAGCATTTGTATTATCTTTAGTATTCGATAGTAATATGAGTGCAGTCACTTTTAGTAATTAATTGAAATTTTTGAACATAAATTGAATTGTGTTAATACTATCAATAAACCGCAAAAACAATGGCAGTCGGGGTCATAGAACGTGCGAGCAGGAAAGAGAATATTCAGTACTGCATTTCTAAGACCATATTGATTCTTGTGTCATCTCGCTCCAGCGTTGTATGACCGCAACTGTCACGGATCTTTGTTTATACTATAATGTCTTAGATTACAATATACACAGCTTTGGACTTTAAAATTCGGTTTTATATTTTAATGGATGCTCCACAGGGCTATTTCAATCTTTAAAAAAACACTTTCTACTCGAACAAGCTTCAAGAAAGTATAATTTAAAATTCGAAAAAATTCAGCGCAAATAAGGCGTAAAATTTCTTGCCACTATCACGAAAGCAATACTGACAGGATAAAGAACATTGTCGAGAGCACTTAAAGTATTGACGAATTCTAATCATACATTTGTATTAGAAGAGCTAAAACATACGTAATGTTAAAAAATATAGCAATTACGTCTGTGCAATGATAAGATAAAAAAAATATATATATCACTACTTAGTTTGTAGTGTAAGTTGTAAAAGTTAAACACTATATTAGACTTAGCATTTACTAAAGATAGATTTACTGTGTAACTATTTTCTTTCCAGATGTTGAGAAATTTTCCCATTTGTATTATATGTACTTATACACGTTAAACGTCTAAAATATTATCGAAAATTGCCTAAAGTTGAGGGTCTTTTGTGCAAGATTTCCTCATTCTTTAACCAATAGAAATTAAGCATGAAGTCCTAAGCTGATTAAATGCGGTCACTGTTAGTAAATAATTGAACATTTGGAACATACATCAATTGTTTGTGGCTGTCGCGGTCATAAAACGTGCGAGTAGTAAGGTATATATTGAGTCTCGTGTCATCTCGCTCCAGCGTATTATGACCGCAACTAAATAATTTACGTTTAATGTTAAAAAAATCATCTTGGCACAATTTTCGCTCCTTCAATTGCTACTAGAGTCACATCGAATACAAGGATTATACTTTATGTTTAAGAATATTATGTATATTATGTTGATTTTAATATTTATGTCCATCACACTTGTATTTAATTGTATGATTTATTTGTTAATTGTGATGTAATGTAACGCTTAGTTAGACCGTAGCTTGTCTTATAATTTTAGATTGTTTATTTTTATAATATATTCCTGTCTACTTTTGTCGCACGCTTCTTGAACTAGGTATTTGTGTGTTTTTCGGAATATGCCATTAATCTGGTATAGGAATGAGTTTTTAATCACCCAACATCACGAAAACGAGCTTCCTCGCGTTACAAATAAATGTTTTCGACAATAATTCCGTCTTAACCTGTTATTCGTAATCGCAATATGAAATTTTATAAATAACAAGACTAAAAAAAAGTATGAAGAATTGTAAATCTATAAAAAAATAATTAATATTTTGAAGAATATTGACATGAATAGTATATTATTATTATGTAGTTGTTAACGATTCATTAATATTTTTCTAGTAGTCAACAAACTTTCTAATGTGTCTCGGGTTTATCTTGAAACGTAATATTATACATCGCGATGACATTCTGTCAACATTTTTTCTAAATTGGTCGCACAACAAACTTGTTAATTGGCTTGCACATCGCATAATCTTTCTTTTCTCTATCTGTATTTATAGACGGATAAATTGCATTTTCACTTTCCTGTAGCATCCTGCATAGGGATATCTGTCCACCATCAAAACTGAACAAAGGGGACAAACTATCTATTCAAAATTAATTCTATTTTTCCTGTTTCTCCTCTTTATATCTTTGGTGGGCAGACATCCATAATTATTGATTACTCGTATTATATGAATGTGATTATTAGAGGAGTGCGCAATACAAAGAGAGATGGTTCCGAACTACGAAGGCTGATAGTACTTTTGCTCATAATGTTGGAAAATGTCGGTAACGGTGGTGTGTGTGCTAACTTGTACGAATTTAATGAAGGAGTGGATGAGCGAGTGAGCTTCTGGATCAAATTACTGAGTATATGATGAAACTATTCAATACCTATTACTAAATATATACTTCGCCTACAATATCATATTACTCCGTAGTTTAATTCATGACATTTAGTACTGCTTAGCATTAATTCACTTTTATATTGCTACTATTATGAATATATTCACATAAAAAAAATGCCAAAAGAGCCGTTGTAATATAGACACTTGTTGTTTTCTACAACTTCCTTTGCATACATAATGTATTACGTAAATGTAAAAATCTTATGAATGTTTGGATCAATATTGTTGCCTACAAACACTGTTGGACTGTTGTAGTGGTATAAATTCTAAACTTATACTGTATTGATGTTCAATCACATAGTTATCTTAAATGTTGGTGTAAGTTTAAGTTACTATATGTAATTGTTGATACTCAATTTCTCCGACATTTGAAAAGACACTGAATACATATCAGTTATCACACTTGTAAATTAAGTACCTGTTGTTGTCTCTGTTTTGTAAGCAGTCGGAGGTAACTTGCAATTAGATTCACATGGAAATAGTATTCAGTAGTGACGGCAAACGGGTTGTAGTGGAAAAATCTTCACCTAAATTATTTCTTACATTTTTGGTCGTTAAGACTTTTCTAGGTGGCGGTCCGCTCCGGTCTTGATATATTCTTGTATTAAAGATGGTTTGTAACAAGCCGATGTGTTCATAATTTACTGAATACAAGGAAGTTTTATGTAAAGGCTTAACCGGTTGGACTCGGTGACTGTAAAATAGTATTTATTATAATTAATTCGTTATACACATTGTCGATCCGGTTCATATTTTATTTTTTTATTTATTTCAATATGTATATTATTTCGTTGTTTCTTTTCTAGTTATTTTTTTTTTATTTAATCTCGAATGTAAAAGAATTATTTTGTTTTGTTTTATTTCAAGCTGCGATCACTTAGTGGTTGGTATTTTCACAAAGTGTACCAAATACGAATAAATGTCTATGTATATAGTCTATCAAATTATAAAGTGTTTATGTGATATTATGTATAGTTAAGAGTTAAACCGTGCCGAGTAGTTTTTCTATGTGGTATCAGTTGTGATTTTTTCAATAAACGAATTGCTATATTTCATGTTTATTTTTCTTACGCCTTACAGTTCCTTTTTCCTTATACTTTGAGATCCGTACGTGTAATCGTATGACTCGTTACCGCCCACGGTTTGAAAATACCCTGTATATATCGTACTGTTGGATTAAAACTGAGACAACTCGAAATTATTTTAGTTACTACTCTAAAACAACAATGTATCGGTAAAAAGTATGGATTCCTAGCCCCAGTTAACATGCAGTGACCTAATTAAAAATTCCGTTTCATAACTTCGCTTATATTACAAAAAATAGAGAAATACGATATTTCCATCTAGATACTGAAAAAAAAAATCAATTGTCTCAGTTATGATCTAGGTGCGCAATATTACAAGTATGAAGTGATCCGCAGAAAGTACCATATTTTAAATGATACCCTGATTTTCTTTAATGTTATTATTACGTTATCACTGACGTCTGAAGCCGGTCATATCAGCCCTCGTTGTATGGCAAGATTATTAATATAACTTCACATACATCATCAGGCTATATTAGTCCACTGCTGGCCATAGCCCTATCCTAATGAGCGCCATAAGGCCCTGTCGTCAGCTTGCCGCATCCAGCATCTGCCTGCAGTAATAACTAATACATATAACTTATTTTAAAATAACACGGGGACAGTAACAAAATTAAAACAAAGAAATAATATTTTGAACTATTTTATTTAACAGTTTCTCTTTTTACATAATATGTGTATATTTATAAACACTATATATTGTCAATAGCTATATTCTCGTATATACATTAGGCACATTATAACATACTCGTTGTAAACTATATCACATATCGACGACAACTATACTTAGAATTTTGTACAAAATATATTACTAAAGTATTCACAGAGGCTGAATTGCGGTTAGTTTTAGGCTAATATTAAAAAAAAAACAAAGGATCTGTTTATGGAAGCGCTAAAGAAGACATTGCTATGGCAGCACAATAATAAATCTATATAGGTCACCTTACTTTGATTCGAAAGAATATTATTAGAACAGACTGTCCTAAACATGATGTTATTCATACTTTGGATGTATAAATGATCTTGTACCATCGACATCAAAAGAGGATATAGGAGAATCTTATTTGAATATAATGATCAAATAACAATTCCTGCTTGTTACAATAATGTCATGTCTATCCAAGATCCAACTATTTCACTCTTGATGCGTGACATATCTTTTCAAAAAACAATAGTTTAGATTTTCTCGTAACAGTGGCACCAAAGAGGCATAAAATAAAAATAATCTGCTCTAAATCACACTTAAACTGCAATATATTACGTTATATCTAATTATAGTGTTTAACTAATATGGCTTTCTTTATCCCACTTAATCATAATATGTACAGAGTTGAGATCAACCTTAGAACTAAATGAAGATCTTACATATTTTGGCACACTGGACCACATTTTCTATAAAAATCTACAAATATATCATTTACAGTAAATATAAACATTTGATACAATTATAAAGATTAGACCTTTTGTACAATATTGCATTAATACGCAAGCTGATTGTATGGCAAGCAGTAATATAACTTATAGATAAACTCTTGAAATAGGATCTGAAGCAACAATGTTTCACTGTTGAATTCAAGATATCTCTCACACTCTCTCTCTCTGTCTAACCGACTGCATATTACACGAATTCACCGATGGTTTACTATACACTCAGTGTCTATCACTATCCAATCCCTAACCAGTGTCTTTAACGTTGTCACTGATTTTAACCAATCACAGCACCTCAAAACTTCAACCCAACTTCAGGGTAACTCATTTCTAATGCTGCAGCTCGCAATGGGCTGTACCGTCATCATTTCGTCTCTTCACCAGTTCAGTCCAGTCGTCTATCCTGGGTGCACAGACTAAGGAGTACCTTCCAAGGCGTCTTCTCGCCATGACAAGGAATTCCCCCGCGCCGGCGGCCGCCCCACACACCGAAGAGACGTGAACGTGCGCGTGGAGGCTGCGCGTTTTCCGCCGCTTGTGGTTACGGTGTGTAGTGCGCTCTAGTGTGTTGTCGACGTCATACCTGGAAAGATAAGGGATCGTTAGAGGTAAATTGGTGAACTTATCGCGCCGTGGATTAAAGTTTATTAAGTACTGTAGATAATTTGATTTGCTGTACCTCCTGATATGATTTAATTGATCAGGCTACTTTAAATGACTTACTGCCGATTTCATTATTGTATCTCCATCTAAAACTAGGGATCGATTTTTGTTTGTAACCAATCAATGGCCGATTTTACAATCTGTGACCTTGAAAGGGCGAATCAGAAGCAGCAGTTTTAGATCGCGGATGGAGATAAGTTATTGACAATGGCAGCAAATGGGAATGCTCTGACGTTTGGTTCTAGAAAACTATACCTACGTCTTATTATAATTAAAAATAGGTACCTCCTTCTTACTACAGTGGGTAAACACATCTCAGTCCCCAATTTACATGTTCTAGAGATGTAACAAAGATAAACCGTAAGTATAATAACTTTTTACTGCAGCCATTAGTTTATGAGCGTGCATGTGTTATGTAGGTGGACAACAGGTTTTAGATATTATCAAACAAGGTTTTACTTAGTTTTCTTAAAAGTTTGTACAATCTGATCAATTTGTATATTGTGACCTGGGTAGCAATGTAATGTACAGAGGCCAGCACATATAGCTACCCCAATGTGTTAAATTTCTTTGATAGGTTTTCAACTTTATAACAAAAGAATAAGGTTCATGTTCAATTGAGAAAATTTGACAGTTTGTGTTAGCATGTTCTGGCGGCTGTAATAAGGTCACCTCTGCCTAACGCTTCGGGGAGTACAGGCATGATGTTATGTGATGTCACACAAGAAACGCGAAGATACATCTAACTTCTAAAACGTTGATCATACACGATTTCGTAATCACTACCTAATGGCTTGTGTAAGCGGTCATTCGCAATTATCTACGCGGGGGACTGCAATTACATGCTATCTACTTTTTAAATGCTTCTCTCATAACGATGTGGCGTGTACGAACTTTGGCTAAATGCCTGGCGTATTCTGGGGTAGGCAGACTTGTCGAATTGATAATATGTTGAGTGACCACGATCCGTCGTTTTTACTTCGAAGTCTTTGATATTCGGAATGGACTTTTGTTACTATCCCTATAGTCTAAAGTTAGCATAAAGTTTTTAGGGTTTGGTAGGCAATCACAGAATTTTATAGTATCAGATAGTCTAGCTAGGAGATTCGAATAACTAGTTACTGGGACAAACGAAAATTCGTTATAATATTAAAATCGTTAATGCCTTACCTATAATACTCGTCATCTTCATCCAGGTCATCAGGCTTATCCTTGGGTTCCTCTGCGGACGTGGCACGGATCAGCTTGGTCAGTCGGAGCGTCAGCTGCGTCGTGTCCAGGTCCTTACGAGGCTCGCTCATCACGATCACGCCTCGGGATACTGAAAGGGACAAGATAAGTTATAGCAACAGCTCTTTTACACCAAAATACGTAACGGCCTTAAAATTATAAATTAATAGTTTTTAAATAATATAAGATCACGCCTATTTTCCCCGAAGGGTTGAGCAGAGCAGTACCTTCAATACACCCACATTTCACTTGTTAATTTTAAGTCCCATTTAATGTGGGGTGAGCCTATTGCTATTCACTGGGCAAACATACAGACTCCAGGCCGGGATTTAAGATATTTAAATACATTCTAAGCCGACTTCATCAAAAAGATAACTTTGTAACGGTAGCTATGAGACAAAATTTATTAACCGACAATATTTGTGTATTGTGTTTCGCTCCCCAGCTAAGTAGTAAGTAGATGCCATAAATTCAGACCGCAAGAAATTAAGACTTCTATTTTTATTGTGTTTTGTACAAAAATTCGTTAGCCATTAGCCTAGAACACATTATTCAAAAGAAATACAGGTTTAGCCACAATAAACGGTCAAATTAACACTTTTCGAGGAAAATATCACATACCTAATAATAATATTGTGTGAATACATATACCAATAAAATATGTAAATGTGCATTTCTTTTACCT
Source organism: Phlogophora meticulosa (assembly GCA_905147745.2). Classification (NCBI taxonomy): domain Eukaryota; kingdom Metazoa; phylum Arthropoda; class Insecta; order Lepidoptera; family Noctuidae; genus Phlogophora; species Phlogophora meticulosa. The sequence continues at coordinate 6,396,532 of LR990526.1, read as the reverse complement.
AAAACCAAATTATTATCAAGCTTTGCATTTACACAGATTGTTTTGTTTGAAACCCAAGTTTCTGTTAATTATCGTAATTGCTACAGCACAAACAAATTAGAAGTTATAAATTTTAATGACTGAGCTATCTCTAAAGCGTGTTTCGAGAACACAATTGAGTCAGCGGCGACTCGACGAGTTTTCCTTTTAACTAAAGTGCGACCTTAAATGTTCAGCTGTTGTCACGGCGCCATTCTTTCACGTTTTGAATACCATATAATTTTATTATGACATCAAGAGCCTTCATTTATTATTTTACTTCACGTCCTATAGCATAGGTAATGTAAAATTACCTACGGTTTAATTAAATGACCATAGGCACACTAGTTTTTAAAAAGATTCAAGTCAATTAAATTTACAAAAGCTTCCAGTGTCTTGTAAGGAACGGTGAAACAAAAGCCGGTAGATGTCCCCACTTATCTTGGTGAGGTAAGTGCAGTGTTAAAACTGTGGCACAATGTAGCTCGCTCAACGACTAGGTACCAGTCGCGACACCAGATTTATTGTCCAGATATTAATCACTGTGTCCCCATTGTCCGTGTTTTTTGTCCGCTTCGTGAGTAAGCGCAAAATGTAGCCGGATTTTTTCTACGCTCAGCTTTTGTTTGAGCAAGATAAGTGAATAGTCCAAGTCTTTGGTAAACGGTCATCAACCCGAGCCCGACAGTCGATAATTACATAGAAGGTTCACTAACGAGCCATCATGACTATCTCAGTACCGAGGTATATTATCAAGAGAACTGTTTATTTAATTGTAAGCCAGTGTTAAATATTCGATATAATAATATGTTCCCAAATAGGACCATTAAAATCTTGTTTCTAATAAAATTCTTCATTCTCTGATAACTAACGATTCATAAGTTATTTATTCTAATACAAACAAAAACAATGGTATCGTAATTTCTCATTTCTTGACAATTTAACAATAGCTTGTCATTTTTATGTGACGAAGAACCTTAACACGTACGTTGCCTTGGTCCAAAAATATCTACCTTTTTTGTGAGGAATGACAAACAAAAAATCAATAATACGTGTTGGAGGCAGCTAATAACGTGGGTGCGCGGGCGACGCGGCGGGAAGCATGCGCTGCAGTGACATAACTCCTCAACTACTATAATTTATCAAACCAGAAAAAGCTATTAACATGAACTCCCCGTCGCGTCGCGTGCCGTACACCCATACTAGTCTATCCGGTATACACTTGTCAAGCACCGTCGGCATCGTTACGGACGTAAATTGAATCTAAGCAGCTCATCCCGGCTCACTACATATATGCAAAAGCTTCCGTGAGGCAGACCGGTACTTATGAAATACAATCTAATCGTAACAGAGATCCAACTAGCACTTAGCGGCGATACAAAAGGCTGGACAAACAATGCGCAAACCTTTTTCGGCTGCATCCATTTGCGTAAAAATTCAACATTGTTTAAAATTTAAAAATAACGAGTCCTTTAGATAAATGGTCGCGCTGTGTAAATACTTCATGGTAGTTAAGCGAGGAAAAATGATAAAATTATTTTCAAGTATAACAACGTTTAATATAATTTGTGGCGCGTGGAATCCCGATGATGGCGACAAATTACTGTGCGGTCGTCGGCGCGGGTTTATTAACATTCAGCAGGGCGAAGGCTTCTAGTTTTGCGATTACTCATTATTGCGGTGAAGGAACAGCTAGAGAAGTAATGAATTATCGTGTGAGGTCTTACCGAGGTCGCTGGTGCAGAAGGCCAACTCCAGTTCCGACTCGGTGCAAGGTCTGCAGTCTGCCGTGGAAGGGTCGTAGTGTCTCCGGACGAGGGGTCTGGCTTCGTATTTGAAAGTAGCTTTTCTCTTTTGAGGGCCGTCTTCAGGTTCAGCTTCGACATAAAGTGCAGCACGTCCGTGCCGGCTTCGGAAGCATCGTAGTTCCCTCGGGTCGCCGTCATTGGGCGCGTACAGAGGAACTAAACGGCGAGCGCCCTCCACAAAGAGACGCGCTGGAAACCGCTCCGCGACTTCTGGAAAGAATGCATTACTTAGTAGTCGACCACAATTAAATCATTATGTTGGAGGAGTTTTACTCTGGTATTCAAAAAGGGTCCGCACAACCGACAATTTATACGCAGAGCGCTTGCTATCTGTGATCATCCCCAACTCCATTAATTATGTGTACATGTTATTTTATTTACTGCCTCTGACGTAACATCGGAAAGGTTTTGAAAGAGTGTTTGTGTAATTAGGGTTAAGTTCTATTCGCTGATGGTCCTGATAAAACCAATGGATGTTGGTTATAAATTCTGACAGTTGCAATCGGCAATAATTTCAAGCTTCTCTTCTTCTAAAAAGCAACACAAATGTTTACCTGTATCATTAAATCGCAGGGAATGGAATAGATCAGGCGGGTCTGGTCGCCGAATGACCCTCACGCAGACCTTGAAGTCCCTCTCACCAGCAGGCAAGGGTGGTCGAAACAAAAGCCGTAAAGCACCGCGAGGGTATACCCAGGAGATGCTGCCTTCTCGACAGCGAAGGTACACGGGAGTCACGCCTCTCTCCGTGGTTGATGTCAGGCCACTGAAAAAAAACAAGGTAATTTTAGTTTACAGTCTATTAAAGTTAGGTATCCTTAAAAATATTGTTTGGGAGAGTCCACAGAAGTCATGGCGCATATATAATCATGAAACCATTTTAAACATGGCCCATCTATTTTTGGGACTTGTAATATTGTCTCTAACTATCAAGGTTATGATAATATGATAGTACTTATTTCTATAAATTGGTTTTTACAAACACTTTCACACATAATCCAAACTATCGGCGCATACAGTAGCTGCATAATGAACAGTCTAGTACATTTATTTATAGCACAGTCAGAAAGTTGTCTTAATCATATTTGGGCGATTTGATTGGAACGCGGCTACCGTAGTCATTAATTTAACAGAGAGCTCATTACGTATTCCGTGTCCAGCGCGACACTGGCGACCGGCTCCATTTATTCCAGCCAATAAAAATTATTAAAAACACACTCAAATTGCTACCGCTTCGAGCCACTACGCTTTTACGAGCCAATTCTGTATCAACCGTTGGTTCTTATTGTTCCAAGATTATACGCTACATGCATCGTATTACAGTCATTTATAGTGTCATCGACCAAATCCTCATTTCATCTCGGTTTATACTCGTATTCATTCACTTTTATGCGATAATGGAATGAGTTAATAAATATCTGGTTTGTGTGTTTTTAATAGCAAAGTAGTGCAAAACTGCACTCTGACTTGTTCTTCGAAACTGCAGCGCCATAAACCGGTCCGAAGCTCTATTAAATTAGATCAACGCGAAATCTAGATGAAAGTTCTTAGCAGGGAGTGGTAGATTAAGGCACGCGATCAAGGTGTCATTTCTCGTCGGTATCTTGGAGTGCTCCCATAAACAAGCCCGAAGCGGACAATGGTATCTGCGATCAGGCACGTGGGCTCGATTCTGGAGTAGCGCCCACGCCGCCGGCCCACGGCGACTCAGCCACACGCCATAAAGCTAAAATATACGAGTTATACGACACACCACACTATAAAAGATGCCACGTAAAGATTTTACATGGCCGACCAATAAAAGCATGGCGTCGCTTTTATGTTAGAGTGCATTGTCTGTGTGGCCCGCGCGCGTTCTACGTCTGTCTACTTGACGACAGTTTGAGCCTGTCTCATCGAGTTTGAATGGATTCTAAACTGCAATTACTTCTCTTATGAGTTGATCATGGAAAGTCCAGTTTGTTAAGACACTGTTCTAAGTTATACTCTGTTAGTTAGGTGCTAATAAGACTCTCATTTGACAAATTAAATGACACAGGACAGGAATGGCTTTTGCTTGGTAAGTTCGAATTTACCTCCAAATGTTTGTTGACAGTCTAGATGTTGTTAAGTAGTGAATAAACACTTTAACAGCCCTACCTTTTTAATGCTTAAACTGCGATGTAAAAGGGTCATTGCTCAGTACACATCTCACTCCTACGCACAATATAAATGTATCCCGTGTGTCCCAACGCGTACATTAATCAAGCGGTGCTCGATCTCGTCTGACAACGCATCGATTTTCTTTTATTACTGACGGAGTGACGGCAATGGGATATTCTGTCGCGTCATATCCTACTTTCACGTCATCGTTAGACCTCCCTAATCCCCGCTAATGGGCAAATGTTGAAAAATATGTGGTCTAAATTACTAACTAATAGCAGCAAGTTTACAAGTGGGACTGCGGGACTCATGTGGCCACCCTCGCTCGTCGCGACATACACGTGGAAGGTACTGCACCCCTGTCTACGGGGGTTAACAACCTTTTAACACAAAAAGGGTTTACTACCTGAACCTTCAACTTCAAGCTTTGATGTAATTACATCGTCTTGCTTGATTAATATTATTTGATCTGCCAGACAATTTGTGTAAATAGATTTAAATGGCCGACTATACCGAATCAAAAACCGAATCATTAAGGTGTATTCGTAGCAGTATTTAAATTGAACGATAGTTTGCTAGAAATTACCTGCAATTAAAGTTGCCCTGACAGTGATTTATGCAGACATTTGGGTGTTTTATGACTTCGTTGCCTAATTTAACCCACGGAACGAAACAGTGTCAGGTCTATTCTAAGGTCTACCGGGCGGGCAACGTTAATTGCTATAGTAAAGTTTCTTAGCTTACGAGCTTGTGAAACTAAAAACTACCGAGTGTTCAAGCCCCGTCGCCTACGTTATCGGCGCGCGCTAAGACAAACACACAAAAACAATCCTTATAAAAACCACATACATTTTTTTCCTATTTCCATAGAGAACCACAAAAAATCTGTGCCGAGGGGTGTTAACTACAACAAGCGGACCGAGGCAGTTTTTACTTTTAAAACTATCGGAACATAATCAAATGTTTATTATGACACATATATTTGGAATACATAAATAAACCTACTTTAATGTAGAATGCACGGAACATAAAAATATAAAACATACAACTTAGATATCTATGATATGCAGGCTCAATCGATTCTATACCATAGGTACTATAGATCCATATTCAAACATAATTTATATTCATAAAGTGCAGTATTTTGTTACGAGTGCACAAAACAACTATATAGACGGTACCGACAGTAACCGTGATCCATTAACCAGCAAAGTGTACAAAAAGATGACGGTCGGCAGATTCAAATTGAGGCAATCCCGGGCCATTACCAGGCAAATGACGCGGGCGCCGATATCGGCCTAAAAGCTGCTAATGTACCTTAACGTCACCCTACCATACTACACCCTTCTCTGTCACACAATGTAGTTTTATATCTATCTATCTCATTTATCAAAGTCTAAAGAATTACGAATAAAATTGAGTCACGCGCGCTGTCCAATTAGTGTTTATATTATTTTATTCTCTGGCACAAGGGACGAGTGATATTGCAATATGAAAATTTAATCTAATTTAGAAAGAGTTGAAATGGTCCGAGATCAATTAACTTTGATTTGTATATCAATTAAAATTATTGATATTTATAGATGTAGATAGGTATATAATAGTTTGATTGGCGGAGAACCGGTATAGGTACCTACCGTAGTTTATGCTTCCTATTATACATCGGCATAATATACGAAAGAGGCTTTATATACTACAAAACTATATTAGCAATGTTTTACAACTTTTATTAAAAGTTAGGATTGAAGTTTTTTATCATTCAACATAAAAGATTATTACCAACTAATAAATTCTTGAATTTTAACGTATTCGTGTTAATATGCCAAATAAACTAAAAATATCTACGTTAAGTCAAACCATTCTATTAAGATTCTCTATTAGAAAAAAAAAACTTAACAATCTGACAGGTTATGTAAATCGAAAGTTTATGAATAGGTATAAACTATACCTATAAAATATCGAGACTATTCGAAACATATTGTCTTTTTCCAAATATTATAAAGATTGGCAGTTATTTTTTGTAACGGTACGAGGTCCAATTTAAGTTTCCTATTCAATTTTTATGATCCTAAAACTTTGGTCTTCTTATGTGTTTGTGAAAGTTCGTTAGTGCACGATAACGGGTCCCATAAAGCGTTATCGCGACATTACAAGAGCCTCGACAGAATAATAAAATAAATGTGTGTTTTCTACGAAGAGTTTTATTTATTCTCGCCCAAACCTGGCATGAGATAACAATGTCGCGTGCGTTCAACCTCCGTTTCTTGTAGGGCTGTACGCAGTTGGCCTTACCTATGATGAAAACTTTCGAATTAGGCGTTACAAGTATCCTAGTCTATTTCATTAACTGATTTAAAAAATCACTAAATTATTTGCGTACCTAGTTGGTTGGGTTGGACTTTCCAATCCAATTGAAGGTTGTTTTGGAAACTATAAAACAAGTCTTCCATTAATAATCTAACTAGAATATTAGTTAAGCATACAGTAAATCATGGCAAACATGGCAATTATTTATTATTAGTAGATAAAATGAAAGTGTTACAGTTAGTTCTAGCAGCCCTGCACTTCGGACCGCGCGCGCGCAGCCTGCCTGCCCACGCGCCGAGTATTGTTGTCCGTATAGATACTCGTACAAATTGTATACGAAACCAACGTGAATTCCGTTATTGTACTATTCGTACATAAATGTTTCATTATAAAAGTACTGCGGTCCACCGCAATTGAAATGAAGTAGAAAATTGAAAAACTGCAATAGGCGAAAGCTTCGATTTATTATTTATTTGCACTAAAACACACGGGCATTATAAAAGCTATATAAACATCTACGTTGCACTAACATAAAACAAGTTTAACTGCCGGCTCTTACAATATGGTAATATGCCAGGCATTGTGTCGCTATCGAGTTGCTCTTGTCATGTCCGTTGTCGTTGTGTATGTGTGAGGGTCACACATACACAACGACAAAGATTTATAAGCTTTTAAGCTCACCCGCACATGCGCGGCTCAAAATCTTATAAGAATTGAATGCTCTCGCGCACAAAGGCAAGGTAGTAGTCGGAGGTTTTTTAGTTTGTAGGTCATAGTCGAGCGTACGGCGATTGTAGGAATAGCTACATAAGCAGCCAGTTCCGTGATCTAGTTGTCTAACCGCATTGAGACTTGCCTAATAGATAGCGAGTGTGTTAGCTCGTTATTGTATTCAAATGTACCAAGAACAAGTAAGTGGACAGGCAAGAAAGATTAAACACTGCAAGAACAAATAACTAACTAATAAATCATAATGCTTAATCGTCCTAACTTGCTTGTCTTACAATGAAGAAGAAGAAGTTAATGGTGATGATTAACAAAATGTAGAATTTTACCTAGCTTATGTAAAGAGAAAGCTACAAGAAGTATATTATAATATAACACATGAACTATGGTTAGCATTGTTCGATCATAGTTATAATTAAATAGTGATCATCGACAAGAATGTGTTAATGATCGGAATCTCAATGATTATAATAATAACTCTATGCTATCTTTGTCACAATGTCCACCTGTTGAAACAATACATTTTATAGTCATTTCCTCTTCAACATGTTATCCTGTGCCACTGTATTTTATTACCTGCGATGAGTAATCACACATAGTAATATTATCAAAATAGGATATTACTGTGAGTGTCAAGACATGTACGGAGGATTTCCGTGAAACAATGGCTGGCGGACGGACGCCGCGGGCGACGACGCAGCACGTGCGTGCTATTGTATTCATATACGATACATTCGATACAATGCCCACGGACCAGCTCTATTGATCATCGAGAGAAACTCGCCTTGCCTTCGGCTACGCACGATCAAAATGAGAACGCAACATTTTTGTACGGCCCGCGACAATCGTTTACAATCTCATCGAATCAATTTTGTTTATTGTAGCTGTCGTTGTTTCGCTACGAGAAACTTTTGCGCAGCAATTTTTTTCCAAATGCTATTTACTAAATTACTACCTGCATTTATAGTATCGAACAACGAGAATTGCCAGGAAACAATCACAATAATGACGTGCCAGCCACGATCTAGTGTAAAATAGTGTAATTGACGTGGGCAGACCTAGGAAATTGTCTGATGCGCAATGTCGAATCTGCTAGCATTATGCGTTGATCAAAAACATTTGTACTCTTTAGATTGTTGGTTGAGTATTATAATAGGATCATTAGGTTGGTATTGAGCTAGCCTTGGATTGCTCAGTGAGTTGACCTCCGTGACCGGCGTGCGTGGTGAGTGGTCGTGTGTCCCATCCCATGTGCTGATTCGACCTGATTGTATAATAGAGCAGAGCTCGTGCGGGGCGCGTGGGCGCCCCTCTGTCAGCTGCTAAGAAATACGGAGGTAATTGCTAATCTGCACCTCATAAATCAATTGATGGCGATATGAAAAATTGAAACAGATTAATCGGGACTTTACATAACAATGTAGCGTATAGCGCGATTAAATTCTGTCTACGATTTCCGATAACATTTATAGAAAATTATTTTTTCTGCTGAAAAGGCTTACTGACAGAGATAGTGTTGCTCAAGTTTATTTTTGGTTAAAAAATACAGGACGTGTAAGAATACCCCAAAAAGCACATTAATGTAATTTGGCTACTGCTAACAACCCACCTCATTTACCTGCACGTCATTACATATGATTAGCAAACATTCTACCGCCATACTACGTGTAAAGTCATCTCGTCCAATCAGTGGCTCTAACTGGCTCTATAAACAGGCACGACACGACGACATACAGCGTGTTCCATACAGAGTAAACAGTAGGTACATGCTGTTACATTGAAGCGTGACTACTTATTACTGCATGTATGACTTTGTACTGGCAACCGGTGTTATGTACCTCATTATGTGAGGCATGCATAAATTATGCTCAGTTAGCATCATCATAAAATATTTGGAGCCACACATTTTTGATGACGTCAATATTTTGCTACTGAACGGTAGTCCATAAACTAATACTTTTTATGTTTGGACAGCAACTGTTATGCCGACACTACATTCGTGTATTTATAACTTAAAACCTTGCAAGTTGCATTTCCGGCAGGCCACAAAACCTCTCAAGTCATCTATGGAAGACCAATTAATTAGAATTTTAATATCACATTCCGATTTAGGAGAATTTGTAAGAAACTTTCCAATTATTAATATGGCGTGTCCGTTCCAAATTATATTAGGACAAGTGTCGCTAATAAATCGTGTAGGACAGCATTAAAAATCATTTTTTGTCTCTAATACTCGAGTGTCAGTTGAGGTTTGGCCATGAATAAGGCTGAGTGCGCATGTGCGGGCGGCGCCACCGACGTCACCGTCGCCATCGCCGGCGCCCGCGCAGCACATGTGAACACATGCTGACAAACGTTGTAAATAATCTGTTTTATTCAAAACATGCTGACCTCTGCTCTGCTCAACATAAATACTCGCTACCATTAATGAACGTAGGTACCCGACATATCTGCTGGTCTAAACATGATATTAAATCGCAAATACCTTCGTGTTTAATGTCCTCGGCATGAATTATAAAAATGCTGTACAATTTTATAACTAAGCAAATAAAGGAACAAAAATTTAATTTAAAACACAAAAACACGCGAGCTCAGTAAAACACAGCTCCAATTACATGTAATTTGGAAAGCATGCAATTATGCGGACCCTGAGGGGCGACATTTCTCATTCTTTGTGCGTGTCTCTAGATGCAGTCCTAGCATTCATTTAAATAATATAATATTAAATATTCAGTGTTTCGTGTCGGCGGGACACTTTATCATATTTGATTGGGCACGATTTTATCTACGTTTACTGCTTCATGAATATTTTTTGGCATTAGGAATTGATTTGAAATAAAGGTCGTATAGCAACGACGAGTACTATCGCTACTTTGACGTTTTAATGGAAGTCAGAAATTGATAGAGGCTTTCAAACTTTATTGAGACATCACTTATTGAATATAGAAGTATCAATTATACAGCAAACAACTAATTAAATATTTTTATAGATAGATAGGTAAGTAGGTAATGTAAATATGTATTCACCACATAAATTGCAAACTTAGACACATTATAATTATTTAACTCCTTTAATCAGAGTTTACACCTGTTAAATATGTGCTATATCTAAGATCTTCAAACTATTCCTAACAAGATTAAAGCGATAGACTGATAACATTGTTTGCAAATAAACGTCAAAAAAGGTGTACATGAATAGTTGGCATGGGAAAACATATTGATAAAAAGATAGGGATTTTGGACACGATATCCGAATACTTTCACATGAGCGTGCGAATCGTGGGAATTGATTAGCGATGATCTACATAAAATAAACTATCCCGACATTATGGCTAGCTCGTCATAAAAGTCCTGATAAGGATTGATTACCTGTGAATTGTAAATAGTGCTGCGATCACACACGTATCGTTTTTATCGTTGTATTAATGGTATTTTTGACTTTGTATGAAATCACACCATATTTTATGTAGGGTTTTTGTAAGATCACGTTATTTTGCTGTTTGATTTTGAAGCTTTCCGAAAACTTTTGGCGAGCCTAGTGTGGTAGGTAAATCACTGAAGTTTTATTATTAGTCGAATTCCGACTCATATTACTTTCCAAAGTTGGGATACTATTGAATCATATCAACCTGAGCCTTACACTGAAAAGTCTAACCACCTGACATAAAATAGTTCCCACAAGGATGATTGTATTTTTATCTCCGTCGTGATCAGTTGCTTCCGCAGATAAACGCAGTTCACACGACTTTATCTGACGACTGACAGCTGTGACAGTTGTCACCGTGACGTTTCGGACGGTCAGTCAACACGTCTGGCTGTCAGCCTGTCAATTATACGACACCATATATCACGAAAACTGAGAAAGCATCCGCCAACAAAATCTTATTTATATACAAATCAGGTCATAGATAAAAATTTGGTTGATGCCAGAAATAATGTTCCAAATCATTCCCACTCCTGAACCGGTAAATACAAAATGGGAAAAATAGATTACCTAACAGATAACATTTGCAGCTGATTTTAGATTTGGAGGACCAGAGATGAAAATCCTTCAATTTGGATGAGAAGATCGTAGGTCAGTTCATGTAAAACATTACCAATCATACTATATAAAAGACTGATTAATTATAATGTTGATTGCCAGTAGCATCCGCATTAGAAGACCAAAAATGATTTGGAGGCTTAAAGCGATGGTGACAAAACTACAATGTACGTACAAATGTGGCATTGCCAAAGTTACATAAATCTTATGGGTTTTATGACATGAATTTAAAATTTTGGTCACAGATTTATAGCGAGTTCAAAGCAAAGGGTACAACGAAGTGTGGTGTGTGTTGTCCACATGTTTGTCTCATCCGATAACTTTGAGTTAAGCGGTCATAACTCATAGTGTTATGTGTTACGTTGCGTTACGTTACTCTTAGGATTACGTGTATTTTACACGCCTATAAATAAACATCATACTTTTAATTTTAATACCTTTTGCTTTCAGTAATGCGCTTATAGTTTTATGTATCCTTTTTTTACTTCTTATTGTAAGATCTAAACATACAAATTTACTGTCAAACCCATCAACCAATCATAGGCTATTTAATGTTTATAGGTTATATTTCTTCTAACAAGTACATGTTAATATGATACAACGCAAATTGGTATAATCAATCAATGAATTCTTAATTATTTAAATATTACTAAACGCAAAGTGGTTATTGGTTCGCAAGCGTGTTCTCTCGCCCTTGACCACTTACATTTAAATATACCAATTGGTATACAAGACAGTAAAACTTCTAATAGATTATTATACTACCCGTAATAACTTACATCGCAATAATTACAGTGGAGACACGTTGAACAGTTTTTTAAAACAACTTTCGATGTTTCGATGCAACGATCGATTGCTGTTAACATGTCGAGTGTTATCGACTAATAAAACATGTATCGGATCATAAACGGAACTCTAGTTACGAAATCAATTGAATTGATTGTAGACTCGTTCTTATGTAAATGTTGGAAAGCTCCATATTTATGGGCGAACACTTAAACTAGTTCAGTTATTGCATATCGTTGCAAATCTAGAAACTGCTAACGGTTCCGATTGTGGGCCTATAAAGTAAGTTGTTTTATCTATTTGTGTTTACTTCTAATACCAGGATTACAGTATTCTAAGAAGCAAGCTTTCTTAATAAGCTAGTTAAAATGTAAATGTTATAATTAAAGAAGAAATTATGGAACTAGGAAATGTATTAAAACCGTTGTTAAAGTCGCTTTGAAGCTGAAAATTAGTTACTAGGTTTTAGTATTGTAAATTGTATCCATAATCTTAGTGAAGTAGGTATATGCGGAAAATAGAGAGTGCAAAAGCTTAAAAAAGCAAAACGGTCTAAATAAATTTTGGGAGGATAATATTTTTTAATCACTTTCAGTTCTAAAATATGGCTTCTTCACCGTACGAGGAAGCAACTTAGCATGACGAATTTTCAGGATTATTTTGTGTAAATTGGCCAAAAAAACAGACGACAACCTATGTTATATTGAGACGAATTGCTTTCCCATCAGAGATATCATCTTTCCATTGATATCGAAGCGCGTATACGCGATAATATTTTAATAGATTAGGGAGTTCACAAACCCGCATGTTTTGGGGCAGGATTCTCACGCGCGAACGCCCGTGGAATACGCAAAGAGGCGTGTGAAACACTCGTGCGGTTTGCCAACTGAATACTAAAATACTTACAAACTCACTTACAATTTCATTGCCCTATTTATTTTGTTTGTTGCACTTTCTAACGTTTTAATATTCAGCTAGACGGAAAGTTAAGGATCTAAGGATTGGTTGCGCAATACCTACAACTTTCTTTTATGCTTTTACAAGCGTAATTTGCGCACGCGCATCGTGTTTAATTACCACAAGCTTATTATTAAAGTAATTATAGCTGGAAAACATATTAGTTTATTTATTTACAACTACATAGTAAGCAATGGTATTTTTCAAAAGAAAGTTCGTGAATGTAAATACATTTTCAGCCCCTACAAAAGACATCAACGAGTCATATAATAGGTCTTTACCTATGAAATTGCCGTTTTGTATGAAAAAAATTAAATGAATTTTTTTCATGTATTTTTTATTTGTATTAATCGAAGTAATCACCCATGCAATCAATGCATCTTTGCCAACGCAGTGGCAGTTTATTGATGCCCTTCTTAAAGAAATCAGCTGGACGGGAGGCAACAAATTCTTCAAAGGCATTTTGTACTGCCTCTCGGGTATTGAATTTTTTTCCCGCCAAGAAGTTATCCAAATTCTGGAAAAAGTAGTAGTCTGTAGGCGCAAGGTCTGGTGAGTAGGGCGGATGACGGAGAGCTTCCAACCCCAGTTCTTGCAACTTGGAGACCGTCTGCTGTGCAGTATGAGGTCGCGCGTTGTCGTGCAGGAGCAGCGGAGACGAGCGATTGACCAATGCTGGTTGGAGATGTGCCAGCTTCTCCATCATTGTGTTCAATTCTTCACAGTACACATCTGCAGTAATGCTCACCCCGTTTGGTAAGAAGCTGTGTTGAATCACACCGGCGCTAGACCACCAAACAGTGACCATCACTTTTCTTGGGGTAAGTTTTCGTTTAGGGCATTGTTTAGGTGCTGAACCAGGATCCAACTAACTTGCTGAGCGCTTGCGGTTATCAAACAGAATCCGTTTTACATCGCAGGTAACAATGCGGTTCAAAATTCCTTCATTTGTGTGTATGTTGAGCAGTGCAAGGCACGTCTCGACGCGTACTTCGCGCTGGCGATCATTGAGTTCGTGGGGCACCCATTTGTCAAGCTTTTTTACCTTGCCAATTTGGCGCAAATGGACCAATATTGTTTTGACGCTAACGTCGAAAGCTGCTGCTAATTCAGCCGTAGATTGTGTATCATCAGCTTCCACAATCGCCTTTAATTCGTCATTGTCGACCAAAGTCTTCGGACGGAACGGAAGCGAGCAAACCAATAACAGGTAGTGCGTTGGTTTGTAGTGTTAGCTCCGTAAACGTCGTTGATGTTGCGTGCCGCTTGTGCCGCGTTGCTGCCACGACGGTACTCATATTCCATAATTACTCGAATTTTTAACGTATCCATGATGACGAAAAAGATTTAAATGCGATGAAAATGTAACACTAATCAATAAACAAATGACTACTTTTGGAAAAAAAAATCCATGTTTTTAAAATAAAATTAATTTGAAATTAGAATTCTTAGCCAAACAAAAAATATTTTGATTTGAAATGGCCAGTACTGCAGAACGGCAATTTCATAGGTAAAGACCTAATAGTTTCGACGCTCGTTCGAAATACGGGAGATGACACATTACGTTAAAAATTACGATGTAGTGTCATTATAATAACAGTTTTATCTACCTAAATTGATGATAGAATAAAAAAATTAGAGATCACGTGCGTGAAGAAAGTTTCGATCTAAACTTAGGCCGAGACAAAAAGTAGCCGCGGTTAAAGACACGCAAGCAATGAGACTTGCATTACAAGTAATAAAAAGAAAAGTGGATACTTCCCAGTTAGTTAATTAACGATTAAACTTGTTTCATAGATCACCAAGCTGTGGTCGTGAAAAAAAACGTTGTCCCGTGTCCAAAGTGTTTCGTTTTCAATAAGTGCTATGTAATGCGGTGTTGTGGTGTGGTCGCGCGTTCCGTGGTCAGGGCACAATGCGACGGAATGTGCCGGGACAGAATGTTCGACCGCCTGGAAGGGAAGCCGCACGCTCTGGCTTCATTAACGTAAGCTTTTTTCTAAATCTGCCTTTTTTGTTATCACTCCTTGAGTGCCTGCGATTGCTATTTATAGAACGATATTTCAGTAAAATGATTAATATAATGGCTACGAAGAACGCGTATGTACAGTCGAAAATGTTATATTAATACAAGAAAAACCTATATACTGAGTGAGTAACAAACCACCAAGAACAATTGAATAGAATAAGTCCAGGCAGCCCGGCACATAAACAAAGGCACAATAGCTCGGCTCAAGCTAAGTATTCCACTACGTAACCGTCCAAGCGACTGGCTTGACAACTACAGAGCACCAACAATAGTAGGCTTTACATAGCCGCTGGCAAACCCGTACAGCCGCTCCAGCTATACAGAACACCATAATATTTTCCGCATTGGTATTGCGTGCCCCGTGCCCGGCGGCAGCAAGCAATTTATAGCCAGTGGAACTACGTACATGCTTGTTATTATTTAACGGTGGACCCGAGCCAAGACAGAACGCCCCCGGCTATTGCCAATACGATCCTGCTAAACTTGTAAGTATTATTTTATGACTAAGAATACGACTGGCCTCGCCGGCACACTTTTGTGCAGATAAACGCCAAGAACTGCTTTATGTTTCCCGCGTGCGAGTATTTCAACAAAACCCAATCAAAAAGGACGTCTGCAATTACTGACTTCTGCATACAGATTGCTACATTTTAATTGCCCCAAATAACACCAACATGTACTGCTATACCTATGTAGGTAAATGAACACCAAATTCTGACATCTCACCAAATACGTCATTCAAATTGCGCCGCCATCTATCTATATATGGCATGGATATTTTTTTTATCTGGCGGCGATTTGAATAAAGTCATAGCGGTGTCCGGTATCGTATGCAATGCCTTACTGAGCCACGTGCTTGGATATGGTGTAACGACAGCAATGACGAACGCGTACGGCTTGCCAAACAGGTCAAATCTCCATTAAAGAGTAATCATAATACTTGGCAGGCCTTATAGAGCGCCCGTCGTTACTGCGCGTGCGCGAGCGAGAGACCGCCAGGATATCTGACTCCTTCAGTTGACCGGCCTTGTGGCACGCGCCGCTCCGCCACTCGTATTATTCCATTTGATTTACCGATCTCATTAAAATACGTCTACATTTCGAACTACCCACACTTCACCACTTTATAGGGTATCCAATATCTACAAAATCAGACCTGAGGTAATATCGACAGCCCGTCGGAACAAGGAGAAGGGAAAGGGACAATGTCGTAACCTGAATAGATTGGACCGTTTATTTAAATTCACGGTATTGTCGCAACGCAGCTACACTACAAAGTTTTACAATGTCTGGAAACTGAGAACATAAATTACTTACTGGCGCACAATCTAAAAAGTACTTAGTAAGATGTAGTGGTTCGTTTGGTGTCATATTTCTGTTATTTGCCTATATAATTACCACTAATGACCCGCTCGCCGCCGCCTCACTCAGAATTAATTGATAGCTATAAATAAAGAGATAATTTGGACATCTATCCGAATATATCTGGCCGAACATTTTCATTTTCTTAATTTGTTTAACAAATGCTTGGAAACGAACCTACAGTTCACGTCCAATAAACCCAAAGCGCAGGTAACACTAAACGGTTATAAAGCTATAAAAGGTTGATTAGTCGAAAAAAGCTCACGTGTAGCACTTAGAGCTATTGAATAATATAAATATGAATATATGAGGAGTGTTCTAGGCCGGTATGTATGGCTGTCGGTATGCAAATGAGTTACATTGAAACAGAGTGTCCGCTTAGTCAGAACTAGGACCCAATTAGTGCGGTACCAAAGGCCGACTTCGTAAATTAAGCAAGATGACTGCGCGACCGCTCGCCTGCCAACACAGATATTCGCATCCTTTTCTTGCAACTACACAATGTCTTATTAATTGTGATTTATGTTCCTAGGCGGTTCTGATTTGATGATACTAAGTATGATAGAAATGTCTGCATGCTTATTGGTTGAAAACTTTTTAAGCTAGTAAGAATGTTATTATTGTTCTTACAGAAAATAAAGAAATTAGAAAATAAGAATCAATCTAATAAGACCTTATCACATCACCCGAATCCGAATCATCCTCATTGACTAAATCAGCATCAGAATATGTATACCAGCTTATGTTCATTTGATCCCTTTTGAAATTCAAACGAATTTATTTTTATAAGAACATTGAAGCTCGCGCTTGTGGTTCGATATATTTGTCATAAAATACCGTACCTTGTCCGTACTCCTCAGACGGTACAATTCCAATGGTTATTTTATTGGAATCGGCTCGGAAAGGAAAATATTATGATTTAGACATAACGCCAGAGTACCGAGTAGCGGTGGCCTCAGAGTGTTCAGCAAACAATATCTTATTTCATTCGGTCTTGATTCAACAATGCCTCGAGCGAAGTTTAATGAACTCCAATAATAAAACGTTTTACTAGATTACTA
Organism: Phlogophora meticulosa; assembly: GCA_905147745.2. NCBI lineage: Eukaryota > Metazoa > Arthropoda > Insecta > Lepidoptera > Noctuidae > Phlogophora > Phlogophora meticulosa. The sequence continues at coordinate 6,379,294 of LR990526.1, read as the reverse complement.
TTTAAAGAAAGAAGATAAAAATTGAATATTGCACCGCGAATCAAATTAGAAACCTCCGATGATTCGATCAGAAGTAATGATTTTATCTCGCTCTATAACTTAGATTATATCTAAATTGCTAGCGGTTTCACTAGTTATTTATTTAATAGCTGTAGAAATCTTACAATTTAATAATTACAATTTAGAAGTTTCCAATAATAATTATGAAGAGATACTCGTAGCTAAACGAATGGTATTGGCCGCATATTTCTTGCGTGGTGGGACATAGATGTGCGTTGGCACGTACGTGGAGTTGTTTAGTAACCACTAAACCCCAACACAATGGTGAACCACAAACAGGGCTTTGTGCCTTTGTCCGGGGTGCTCGAGCAAATAAAATATTTTGACCGCGCGCCACCTCGCCCGTCCACATCCTACGCAAACATTCCTCGGACTGCTTTATTTTCTTATCTATTGTCAAAAAATCCTGTTATTCTTGTGAAAATAATATAACTTTATCTCAACTGATACTATATAATAATATTAATACTGTTGTTCCTAACTTACGGTCAGTGATTATTCCATTGGATCGTACTGCATCTCGTGGATATTTCCAATATTGAACAGGATGTTCACCCGATAATTCCAATAATGCCTAGTGATCAGTACATAGCAACTAGCAACACAATGTGTTCGCTTTCTAAACATCTTAGAAGTGACACCTCACCCTTGACAGCAGTACATGGCTACTTGGAGTTGTTTGGTCGGCGTGTGCGCGTGCCTGCTCATATAGCAACATGAGCTATGTGGCTCAGTGGTCACCTCTCGCGGCATGTTTACATAACTCGTTAGACGCCAGCCCGAACCGCCCACGCCCTACCAGCTATTGGATATATCTAAATATTAACTGTAAACACTCGATAATGTTCTATTGTGATGTCACGCAGGTGCACTATCGCGCTGCCATCATTATTATAATGATAGTAGAGCTTGAACGTCTTACTTGCACCAGCAACTTTGCAAGGTCTTTATTTTATTGTTCTACAAGAAATTAAGCAGCTGGTCGAATTGAGTATTTCTTCAAATGGTCATACTTTTCTATGAACATTGATATACACAGACCCAGTCCGTTTCCGACCAGACAGATTTCGATTGACTGTTTTGACTGTTTTTTATTTTGAAACAGACAACTGCACGAATACACGCTAGTACCTACGCATTAAGTACGACAAGCAACAAGAAAGCATATACGTGAACCTCATCATCGCTTCAGTCTCGATAAATTGTCCCATCAATCATCAAGAATTGCAATAGCGATACTCGGGTATGTCAAATGAATGCGACTTTTTTGCCGCCGATTGTCGGCGAGGGCCCGGGCCGTGACGAAACGACACGTAATGTAATTTTGATTAACTTGACAACAAAACCTCTGGCAATTACATCCACAATGGAGACATTACTTGTCGCTGATATTATAAAGGGCTATTACGATAATAACTTTGTCGTCAAGGAGACTCTGTACATGATCTTGATGATGAAAGGTTCATCGTTTTTTTTAAGTCCTCGCTAACGAGTATTGTACAAGTATAATATGTAATAATGTGTAACGTCACAATGTGTAATACATTTTATCACTGCTGTAATTCTTGTCCCTCCAAACTGCTGTGTTGAGATGTATGTAAAAGGTTAGGGTAATAAAAGAGAAGATCACTGCTTGGTTCCCATTGGAAAAGTATATTGAAAACTAAACAATTATACATGAATGCATTCAAGTAGTACATAGCGCTAAGTCAACAATAATATGAGACGTTAATATAAAGGAGCATACTAACTAACAATATAAAGGAACATACACACTTCACCTCCGACAATGTAGAAAAAAAAATCATACATTATATTATTATTTTTTTGTTTGAAACAAATGGTTTGGTTCTATTTTTATGAACAATATCTATTTTATTGTTTTTCATTATTTTAACATTGCATCCTAAATCTTCAAGAACAGCGAATGGACCATTATATAAAGGACTCAATTTTCCTCCAACTTCATTTTTTACCAATAACAAATCATCCTTATTGTAGTGAATTGAGTTCACATTTCTATCATAATAACTAGTTTTACGATTACATTTACTTAAAATTAAATTATTTCTAGCGTCTTTACTAGCTACTTGAAGTTTATATCTAAGGTTACTGCAGTAATTTTCTGGATTATATAAAGGTTCAATTACATTACTTAGCCTAGAAGGGACATTACATGGTCTGCCAAAAACAAGCTCAAACGGTTGGTATTTAGTTGCCGAATGAACGGTTGTGTTATAGCTGAAACACCAATATGATAACCAATGTGACCATGATTGTGGATTATTATGACACTGAATTCTAAGGAATGCTCCTAAATTCTTATGTGAATTTTCTAATGAACCAACTGATTGATGATGATAAGCCGTAGATGATATTTTTTCTATATTTAAAAGCTTACAAACCTCTTCCATTGTTGACGACATAAATTCAGCACCTCGATCAGTTGCTATTGTTTTTGGTAAACCAAACCTTAAAATAAAATTATCTACTAATGCTTTACTTACAGTTACGGTATCCTTAGTTTTAAGTGGATAGGCCTCTACAAACTTACTCAGCTCACATTGCAGACTAAGAATGTATACATTACCTTCATAATCTTGAGGTAGCGGACCAACTATATCCAAAAATATTTTTTGGAATGCATACGACGCCGTGGTAGTAATGCACATGGGTTCCTTAATGTACTTACTATGCTTCATCTTTTGACATTTATCGCAAGTTTTTACGAAATCTTGAACGTCTTTTTCAAGTCCTGGCCAGTAAAATTGTTTTTTAATATTGTTTATCATTCTGCGCATACCAGCATGACCACTAGTCGGCAGTAAATGAAAATCGTGTAGTATAAACTTTATGTCTTCATCTTTAGTAATCCTCGTAATACCTCTTAATACATGTACTCGTGGCCCGGGCCAAGTTTTTAATAAATCGATTTCTTTGCATAACTCTTCTAGGAAGTTAGCGTTATTTTTATCTTTTATCATACAAATCTCTTTGATACTTAATTTCTTACAAAATTTGCTCAACTTTGACACAAATTCGGCTCGCGTAAAATGTGACTTAAAATTGAGGTTTATGAATAAAATCTTTTTATTTTCTGCATAAGCAAAACATTCATCTTGGAATAAAATCCTATGATTTTTCATTAACTTATTTAATTCATCTTCTTCTATTAACTTCATTTCGACAGAATCGTTCGGTTTCTTTAATACTTCCGCAACTCTTGGTTGATCAGACCTCGTGTCGTCGGACCTACTAAATAAATCTGAACTTTCTACATTTTCCGCCTCAGTCATTTTATTCTTTTGAGCTCTAGTTAATACATTTACTTCGTCAAGCATATTCTTTAATTCATCCGATGTTATTACAATTCTCGACAATGCATCCGCGGCAACATTGTCTTTTCCTTTAACGTATACTATCTCAAAATCATATTCCTCTAATGTTAATCTAAATTTCATCAAACGACTTGAAGGATCTTTCATCCCAAAAAGATATATTAGTGGTTTATGATCCGTTTCAATGATAAAATGTTTGCCATAAAGATATGGCCTGAAATATTTAACAGACCAAACAATGGCTAGCAATTCTTTTTTGATGCTGGCCCATTGGTAGCTGCAGTAACTTGATTATAAAGTATGACTGCTCATGATTTATAAACTTCTGTATCTGATTTGTTAGCCGTTAATATGAATGAAAACGTACAAATTATTGTCATCTCGTATAATGATGTTTTGGCAACACGCGAAAGGCCCGCAACGTCGTCGCCGCGTTTTCGTCGCAAGCACAACGTAAACTTTCACTTGAACAATAGCGGCCGCTCACGATTATCACGACACGGAGTCACGCAGGACGCAGCATCGACACTCTTTGTGATATCAGCATCTGATTGATGACTCGTTGAAAGGTCACTTTCGTACAAATCGATCTCTCTGCTTAGCTGGCGTTCACATGTAAAGTGGAGATTTCGAGAATATGTGTATGTGTGTGTGTGTGTGTGTGCAGCTCCGTCATTACATTTGAAGAAAAAAACGAACAATTGTTAGAAGTCCATAATCGCACAGTCAGTTTACAGCATCACTGATTGATGTCTTGATGAAAGGTCAGTCTCATCGTCGATCTCTCTATTTAACCCACATTTGCATGATGAGTTGCGTTGAGCCGTTACTGTTTGTTGTCTTCTCTACAAATCATACAGGGTTTTCTTTGGTGTGTGCTTCCCGATGCCTGATTTGGCAAGAATCAACATTTCAAGAAGCTATTTTACAAGAAGCTATTTTACTCATTTAAGTAGTAGAATCTCGAATAACCCAACGAAGCTAAGTAAAAGTTAATTAACTGACTCTCGTTAAGGTCATGATCTACTTTCGCTGCAAATTGCTACTGCATTTAAACGGCAATATGGATGACTCTGAAACATAAGCGAGATATGTCTCGCTAATGTTACAGAGTCATCATTCATCAGACTCATTGAAGTCAAAATATATTTCCAAGAAGTTTACCGAATGTAAAACATTCAGTCTCTAAAACGTTATGCCGCCGCAGGATCCAAAAGGTGTAAAAACGATGCGATGACCACCTCAAATAAAAAAAAATGCTTTTACATAATGAATACATGATATGTAAAGGTAAGGCGCGAACTTTAGGGGTAGATACACACAAGGCGTGAACGTTAACGCGCGGCCCAAACAAGGAGGTGTGAAAAGGCCCGGTGATCGTGGCGTTCTTATTGTGGTAGCTGCTAAGCCGCTTACCGGACCAGTCCCATAAATCCAAGCTTGTCCCTGACTATACAATCTTAGTGGAGGTACTAAGGTACCCGTGTACTGCTGTCGTGCTCAATTTGATAAGCGCCTAAGCCAATGTCGCTGTCGTTGCATTCATAAAATAATATCTGACTAAGAGCATTTCAATGCACATGGTTATATTATGATTGTATGCGCATTATAAACGCAAATCTTATGAGCAGACAACGGCGTTTTGCTATAGTTATTTATCTCTTTTTTAAAGAACGTGTCAAAATCCGTCGCATCGCTCCGTCCCGCCCGTTCGTAGTATCGTGTGTCGTTTCGCGTGTTCTGGTATTAAGTTTCAAGCGTGGTCTAAGCGCATTCGGCTGGAATTAAGTGAGTTAACATGAAATCATAAAAGGAAGTGAAGGCATCTCAGCGGATGCAAGAGAGCTAATAAAACGGTTCGAATAGCCCATACAATGCCTACTTGAATGTAAGAATATTGCGAGGAAATCTTTTCATGACGCCGCAAACGCGAAACACGATTGTCACCGATACAAAGTTAATACACCTTATTAAGCGAACTAAAGCCAATTTAGTCCATTATCGGACGAAATCTCAACGGACGTCGTCGGCATAAGCTCAGTGGTCGGCCATTGTTGTGTCGCCTCGGCTATGGGCCTCAAGTCGTTGTGTAAACAAAACGAGTTATTATATGAGAGCTGAGCCTCACTTTATGGCATTCCAGTTTCAATTTAAAACACGGCTTCGTATGCCAGTTCTTAACTCTTCCTTCAATGCTCTTCGTAATGTCCTCGAAACTATAATAAAATAACAGTAGTGATAGTAAAGGGTCTGCATACATTTTGAATACCCGACCGATCCATGTTTAAAAGGCCTCCTTTCCACCATACAAAAGATAAAGTAAAAACAGGAGACACAATCGCATTATACGCAGAGGCATTTTGAAGAGGGACCGCGGCGTTTGGTGGTTTTTGTGACACCGAATTTTCATTGTCTTTCGGCAACTTATCTCATTTAATTATAAGCTTGGAACGGTCGATAGATAGGGAGCGATCCACTGAAGAAAATTGTTGCATGGTTTTTTTAGGAGTCGAGATTGCGAAGAGCTATAAATGGCGCAGCAGGCCCTGCGGCAGTTGCCATTTGCAATCGGTTATGGAACGACCGCGAACCTCTTTTTACATTATAATCGGTTGGTCCCCGCTCACTTGTTTTTTGCTCAGAACCGATGATGGACCTAAATGGCCATGGATGCAAAATTGAAGTAAACAAGATATTATTTGACTCCAAAATCTGCCGGTATATTCTCTCAGGCAAAAAACATTAATTCCGGTTAAGGAAATTTTTCGTAACACATCATTGGCGTTAGCTTCCTTCCTGTGGGTGGTATGTCCTACGTTGTCCATGCGCGACACATGTACTATAGAGTGACAGATGACAGGACTCTCAAGTCTCGTACGGAGCTTGCTTGGCTGGACCCATCGTCTCGCATGATCAGACTCAAATTACGTCAAAACCGGCCCGTGCCGTCATTTACGACGCAGTAACGTCAATTATTTTGCATACCATTAGCTTTAACAATAGCATCAAATTTCAATACTGTCCACTAAAATACACATGCGTACAGATATTTGATAATTATGTAGAATGGATGGATAATAGAGGCGAACAAACAAGTTATTCTTAGCGTGATTTTTCTGTGACCAGGCATATTTCAAAAGAATATCTTTCGGAAATACATTCAAATGAAATATTATAATTTGACAGCGGCCGATAAAATTGTAGCGCATTAATATGCAGCTCGTGCGGCAAGGGACTGCGCCCGCGCACCGTCACTAATAATGGACCAGACGCGTCTAATGCATTATTCAAAAGGTCCTGTTGTTCCCGAATTCCAATATTTTTAGCAAATCTAACGTGTTTTTGCGTTGATAATTCTTCGAAGGTGCTGTTTAGACCAAAAGATTGTTTTGACTTGTTTTATTTACGATACTGTTTTCTTTAAACCTATTATTTTGCTTTATTGATATGAATCCAGTCGGTATTTTCTAATAAGCTAAATCATATATTGAGGTAACGCTATTGTAGAAATTGTATTCTACAATAGCGTTACCTCAGTTAAGCGGCACGTAGCGTAGGTGTGTATTAGTTGAGGCCTTAGGGTCATAAAATAGATATTGATCAAACGCTACCGCGATACATATCTCTGCTTACATTACAGTTATCACCTGTACATAATGATCGTAGAAACAGAACAACTCCGGGAACGAATTGAAAGAGTAAACAGTAGCGACACAATGAAAGACTTCATTGACCCATCGACACAATGCCGACCTACAATTCGCTGTTAATTAGTTCTGTTTCAAAGAAGCCGTGTTCCATGGAAACGAAACAATTAGCTTTTATACTGGGGAATTACCATCTTATTAGATACGAGCGAGAGGAGAGCGTTTCAATTTCTATCAAATTGAAACGCTCTCCGTATTTCGACGTTCCTCGAAGTAGGTAAATTTAAACAAGTTAAAACTATCAAATAGAGTAGTTAAGTACAGTTTACTTTGGCGTGACTAACATCCATCGAAGTAGGTTACGAACATTACAATAATCAACGCCAAAAAACTTGTGAACGTCAGATATTATTCAATTCTGAGAATGTTCTCGAACTTTACGACAAAAAGATAAGTGGGCACATGGTACAAGCATTGGATTACCCTTCAGCGACCAGCTAACGTGCACCCATTATCTCTGTGATTGGAGCTTGAGAGCGTCATAAAAATTCTCTATAAGTAGAGTTACATGCAGATATGAGGCTAAAGATGATAGTAGTAATGGGAGTCGGTCAAGTATCTGGGAACGAATTAGAATATCGAGTAACCTTAGGTGCTATGTGCACTTAGAGGAGAGTCAAAGCTATTTCACTAGCGTATATGTTAGGTACATTCTGATTAAGAATAATTTGATGCTCCCAATAAGAGTAGGTACTCTCAGCTAGTTTTACGATCATTTATTTGACTAGACGCAGCATCAACGAGCTCAATAGATGCCTAAGGCGAGCGTCTCGAACGGAACACGTGTCACTGATTGCCCTCAATTGGCGAGCGAATAAAAACAATCGTCGCTTAAAAATAACCGTGATTTCATCCAGCAACATGTGATGCTTGTTTTCTTTCGGTGTAACGAACATATTCCCACAAGTTCCCATAGCCATACCATGTGAAATGTCCTAGCTGGGCGGTCCCAGCTCCCAGCCGTGGCACCGGGCTGTGAATCACTAATGATAATGAACCTCTGTGGAATATGGAACGGGAACTTCTTCCAGGAACAGGCGGAATCGTAAAACAGCGTAACGCGTACGCGCTTTACCATATGGAGAGCGTGAGAGCTTGCGGCTTTACAATCCACCATACACCATCTGATGTTTTTATCGTAGCTGACCATTACGCAAATATTGAGATAGTGACTTCCGTAGCGGTTAGCTACGTTCAATAAATGGGTCAAATTCAGGAAGTAAAACCGCAAACACAATTTTCCCATAAATAACAATGTATATTTTTGTTACTGATACTGAGACCGCAAAAAGGACTGTATTTGTCTATTAACTGTAATGGTATTTTAACATTTTATGTACACGACAACGTACCAAATGATATTTGAAACATAAACTTCCTTTGCTCACTGCAAAGCACAATGAGTTGATTCATTATTGTGTTCGTGTACTGTATCAGTACAAACATTCAACATCGACTCCGACATTATAGATCTCCCTAATGAACTCTTGACGTATCCTCAAAAAAATCTGCTACGGAATATTATTAATATCTATCTGGTTTTTCCTTAATGACATTAAGTCAACGTTCTCACACTCCATCGCACATTTGCTGGCTAGGTATAGCTCTTCAATTTAGATGTGTTTTAGAATAGTTTAATTTTAATTTATCGCTAATTATATTTCGGTATCTATTCGTCGGAGTTTTTGAAAAGCTGTGAGGGCGAGATTAGTAAATAGTGTCCGGGTGAAACCCTTTTTGTGTCGAATGAATATTAGTTGCGTAACTATAGCTCGCACAACTTCAACGATGGTCGCCGAATATTTATTTGATTGTTAGCGATGAGTGCATTCTTAAAATTGGCAACGACGCGAGTAGCCGTCTATTATTTCGCCGTTTTTATTAATTTGCCCATATTAGTAAATTACATAACGAAATATCCTACTTCCTACTAATATTATAAATATGAATGTAAGTTTGTTTGTTACGCTTTCACGCGAAAACTACTTAACCGGTCATCATGAAACTTTGTACACATGTTCTTGGAGGTATTAGAAGTAACATAGGATACTATTAATTGAAAAAAACAAGCCAAAACAACGTTTACCGGGTCAGCTAGTTACTCTATATTGCACTTAAATATTGATAACGAATTGCAATAATAAAGGTGAATGATGAGTTGTTACAGTTTTAGGTGTCAACAAAAGCGTTTTTCACACCTAATCCAAACTCTTAAACCATTTGCTAAGATAATAGTAGCTCTAATCTTATATTTATGTGCATTCAAGTTATATTGACGAGCAACGACTGAGTGGCTGTAAGAATAATAACAAATTTTAAGAGAATGTTCCGATGCCAATTTTTGTGGTGCGGGCGCTTAACTATTTAGTGGTAATGGCCATTGTTGGAAGTGAAGTCAGTCAGATATCGTGTTGAAAGGCGCCAGTCAGATAAAAACTACTTACGGCCATTTAAGCCTTATCTTCGTCTCATTGTTAAAGTTTTTTCTTTTTCTACAAGAACCGATAAAATTGTTTTGTAAACACCTTTTAAATACTTTGGTTACCTCTTGAATTTGATAAATACTATAATGGGCGGCTAAAGTTTTGAATTCCTCATTAGGCGTGACTTTGACAAATGGTGCAACATTAGGTACCTATTGGTGTGTACATTTTGTGCATGTAACTTCATATTAACTTTTGTTTTTCGTGACGTTCACTTGTCACAGTCATTACGCACATCCGTTGTTAAGATGCACTTGTGTGGGGCAATTTAATTAGCCAATTATAATTCAGTGCACATTTTGAAGTCAGTACGAGGGTCAATCCGTTTAAATTCAGTTATAAGTTCTGATAACCATTCAAAGGTTTGTTCTGATTATTGAACATGGCTGATTGAATCGGCATTTTTCAATTACATTCCCATAAAACCGGATAGCGGTGCAGGAAATTCAATATTCATCCCCATTGTCAAAGTTTAATTTCCATAGATATAAATAGTCTATACAGATTGATACGGAGGGTTCATACAAACAGCGTTGAGCATTTACCAATCAGCCGGATTGGAGCACATCGTGCGAACGCGTTATAATAGGAGGATATTATAATAAACAGATCCCGGTCCCCTGCGTTCACTCCTCCCTCCCTAATAAATATTAATGTATGAACTTGAATGCTCCTCAACGTTCACAGTGATGCTGGTACATTGACACCCAATTTGCTTTTTGCAGTCTCTATTTTGATAGCTTCTTCGCGGTTAATCTTTGTTATTAGTCTTCCACACGTAGATGTTATCGCGTCTTTTCTCTTTTATTATTTGTATTGATACGTATGTTAACGCTTCGTCGTGTCGTAAAATTACAGTTTTAATAGTGATGTAAATGTTTATAGCGACATGTTATTCCTAAAGCGATGGAGATTCATTCATCTGGGATAAAGTATCGTTAGCTGATGGTTTGTTTATTAGAAAAATAAACACTATCTGATGGGAACTTTACCTACTAACGAGGTTATGGTGAAACTTTCTCATATAAACGAACTTTTAACAAAATTTTTGTGTTACATGGTGTTACGCATTTTCTCTACTAAGTAACAATGTAACACATTATGTGATACGATTTATGACCATCTTATTTTGTGATCATCTATCTTCTAGTATAGACAACAATATTATTGATTGAATTATATCATATTTATTTTTTATTTCTTTTCCAATTGTACAACATTACAGCAATTAAATACATCTATCGGAAATTCTTTCTATCTCTCTAAATCAATAAAGTACATGATACAACAAGGGCGAGCCACCCTTTTAGCCGGAAGGGTCATGTACAAATGTACAATACAAGTTAGGGTTGACGAGAACAGTTTCCACTTCTGTTTCCCACGCCGCCGCCCCTGCAGGGAAACCCCACTTGTTGATTTTTGTTCCGTAATCGAGCCCCCATTTGACATCGTTTCCGGGCCCCATTAACAATAACAATTATTTTGTTTTAATGTTGTAACTTGTTGACATCGGAACATCGATTATGAATGTACTTTGAGTGGGGAGACTTAATGAGCTCGTGCTGCTCAGCCGATGGTATCGTGATCAATCATTGCTTGAAGATTCAACACGAACTTTTATCTTTATCTCCTTTTAATAGGGTGTACAGGGTATTGTATTCATGGTTATTAGCGCCTTAACTAGATATTTACAATGACCGTAATCGTACCTATAAAGGGACTTGACCTAATGCAAATGGAGTTTCTCAAAAGATTAACTTCGAGTTGGGACGATGAATGAGCATTGTATAATGGCTAATAAATTAAGTCTTCTACTTCATAATTACTTTTTTGACTAATTGCCCCCTACAGCAGCTTCATAAAATATTGTCTTTAGAGATAACATCAAAATATACGGTCAAATTATGACAAGCACTACCTCAAGGCGGCACCAATAATGTGGGTAGTTATGATAAAAATGTCGTGCTTTCGTGGTATTCGTTGAATGATTCATTTAAATAACATCAAGAGGCTGTTAATAACATAGGTAGGACACGCAATCGCAAATGCTATGGAAATTATTTTGGCTTTATAAGCAAATTGCCCCCAGACGAGGTGTTTTGCCGCAGGCCAGGATTGTTAATATTCTGATTGGGATGGATTCCGCACGAATTCGTCATACCTACTTATTGGATTCTTATTTTTTCTGGATTTAAAAGTGATGAGCGGACTTGATGTTGATGCTTTTTATTTACTTTTACACTTGCAGTTTTTTGACGACCTAAAGACACAAAGATATTAAAATATCTATGAAGCCATAGACATTTTTTGATGCATTGTTCAAAGAAGAATACACACCTATTCTACTGTAATATACACCTGTTTTATAGTCGTCTGTGATGGTAATAAATACTGTTCTAATTAGACAGGTAAGTACCTAAATAATTACCTAACATTTACGCAAAATTCAAAATCCCCTAAGTGCGTTGCCATACAATTTCTATTAATTCATACCTATATTAGGATAAAATGTATCATATTTATGCTCGTGACTGTACGTGATAAATGTGAATATCTGATCAGCTTTAATAATGAGCAAACTTACGTATAATATAAGTTGGGCAGTTGCAATTAATTACATTAGTACGTAGTTAGGTGAATTTATACCTACCTACGTACCTACACAAACTTTATTTATTTTTTTAATTTATCTACACAAAAACTACAAAATATCACTGAATCAATTAAAAAAACTGACTCATTAGAATCACGTAAACTACCATGTTTTATAAACCAATTACGTACCCACAAGCAAAATTCAAAGAACAACAATAGAAGCAATTATGTCTAATTACTAGATTGATTCAATATTCAAATTGGTGAATAAAAAGTATGCCAAACAATAGAGCTTTCGACATCAGCATACCTGCCAGTCCAGTCGCACTGATCGCCCATCATCCCCGCCTCCGCTCTGCATAAAACTCCCAAAAATACAGTCCAAAATAATCGCCTCTTCTCCATCTTAACGAACATTATATTACAACAGCAGCAAGAAGTATCACTGTTCCAATCACATCACTTTAAAACAATCCTTTTATGTCAGTTCCATAGTTATTCGGTTATTTTACAAAAGTAAACAAACTTGCGCCGCGATTGCAGCAAGCGACAATACTTCACCAACTCAGAAACTTGACTAAAGTACCGACAGAGACAAAATCTCTTTGACGCTCATTTACTGCAGCGAGTAAAAGAGATGGATATAATAACACTTTAGTAGAGAGAGATAAAAATATGTTGTCTCTTTCTCTTACATTGCATCAAACATTATTCAAATTTGAGCTTTATGTTGTAGACTTTAAGTTATAAATCTACATCGAATATGGTTAAAAGCTTTTACAGGGCTTTTTGAATTGGCGGGAAAGGTTTACCGTATTATCTACGAAGGTTAACTTTTGGAGTAACCGAGTAAGTTTGAATTTTATAGTCACCATGGTATTATTTTGTCTCATATTTAAATGTTATGTAAAATAAGAATACAAAAACAGGATTTTAGTTATTACATGATCAACTAAAACCTAACTTAGAAATTTGCGAGCTTTTAATACTTGTCACTGATAGATTTTAATAATTACAAAAACATGTACTTATCAGTGGTAGGTTAGGAGTACCTAATCATTAGAGACTATTAATCATAAACTGCAAAACTTCAATATTATACCATATCATCAAAAGTAGTTCCATAATTATTGTAGAAGTTAACTATCTATTCATTAAATAACCTTTAAGTTAAATACATTAAAAGATATAGATCATATTTTGAAAGTTATAATTACCTGCCCTTTAATGGCCGTGAGTTGGCACATCCTCGATTTTTTTTTAAACGGGCCTAAGCTTTCGGGGTGAATTCTGCACATCGAAATACTAGCAATTAATAGCTAAATAACATTAGTTTTTGCTACTAATGCTTAGGGTCTACTTGGTATTTTAGCTGCGTTCTATTTTTTAGATGAATACAAATAAAATGAAGTCATTATGCGCAGATCCTTATCGGTACTCCGAATAGCGCTTTTTGCGGGTGTTTGGCGGAAGATAAGCGTGAAATATTATTTTCAAGAAAATGAAAGATTTATCTTGAGGCTTGGTCATACGGTCTGTCAGGGTAGGTATATCTGGATCGCGGCACGTTGTCCGTGCTTGAGGGCGCGCGTACGTTGTTTGCGAACAGATAAACTAAATCAATAGGCGCTGTTTGTTCGGCTGGTAGATAGCCGCATTGTCGCCATTCACTTGTGCTTGTTTAGGCCGACGAATCGACCCCTTATCTTACGTTGCCGCGAAAATTGGTATTGAAACAGCGATTAAGCGTGACCAATAGACAATCATTAAAAAATAAGCGCATAGGTACCTATTCATCTTTATTTTTATTACAATCCCATTGACCTCATTAATTAATTGTTTGAAGATGCTAAATGGACAAAGGGCTATTGTAGACCCTTCTAATAGCATTGTTCGATTTGTCAGTGTTATAAACACCGTCAGTGTGACAGCGTTAGTGGTAATCATATCAACAGTTTCTGATGTATAAAAAGAAATTAGTATCGCGGTGCACCTAGTCTAGTTCACAGTTCCGTCATAATGATGTGGATTATCTTCATGTTCGGCCTAAGCGTAGTTTCATCAGATGTGAAGACGCCGATGTATTGCCTGTGGCACAATAATACATGTGAGTATATCTATTCATACTCAATAAATATCAATATCTTACCTTTAAGGGCAAGGCATGGGTCAGTTTTAAGGCGTGTAAAAGTATTTTTTAAAACCTATTTAACCGATCTTGCTAGTCTTGCTGACCAAGCTCCTTAAATAGATATTTAAAAAAGAGATAATTACAGAAATAAATATCATTTTATTTTAGTAAGCCAAAACATTGAAGCTTTGCCCGCACTTAGAATAGCCAAGAAGCTTTATTGTTATTCTTTTTAAACCAAGTTATCGCGGGTTACATATTCAACTACCCATGCCCCAGTAATGTGTCACTCAACAGTCTAAACAGTATATTCATTATGCACCATATTTGTCCACGTCTGTACGATGAATTCTTTCGATGATGATGTCTCCTTCGTTTTTTTTTATATTTAATTTCGTGACAAACATTTATTTCTTTCGTTATTATTCTAATCTGCAATAAAAGGGCCCTTTTAGTGGTACAGTCAACCTCACATCTGACATGTCTACATAGGTATCAATGAGGAAGCCCTAAGTATTTGATAATTGAATATCGACATAGGTGTCTATTGAACTTTTGAATTCAATCATAAATACAATATTATCGAAGTAACTACTACTATTTAGTTTGTTCAATTTAAAATGGTCTAATAATATTATTCCCGTTGATTTCTAGGCGTGAAAAGTTGTCCTGAATGGATGGTTGCAGTAAATAGTAGCTGCTCCGAAACATTTTGGTTAGCTCAAAGGACGTGCGACCATCCTGAGCAGATGCTAGTTGGGACTGTCTGTGGATTCTCGAGGTGTGACTGTCCTGACTCCTTGGCGCTGGATACGGATACCGGTTTTTGCTATGATGTTGACAACTGCCCGACAAAACATGGTATATTGTGAAACAACACGTTCATAGTGAATGTAAAGATAGGAAATCAAGCCAATGATATTTATTCAATGGATATGTTACAGAGGTCAGCACCTCAAGCTACCCCATTTATCACAAAAGAATAAGGTTCCTGTTCAATTGGGAAATATTTACAGTTTGGGATAGCTTGATGTGCTGGCGTCTGTACATACAAAGCTTAGTCGAAGGACCCATCCGCCGCTAAAAGCGGCATATGAATACTTATCATTAACTACTTACATGAAAATTTACACAGTTTACTCGCATGTAAGCATGGTACGTACATTACACAGTAAGAACGTATGCGTAAGTTCACAATTATATTATTTACTATATGTAACTACTACGTTACATTAAACATATTATTGTACCCACAAATGTACTCAACACAACCCCAACATAGCGAAACTATAAAAAATCCACTCTGATTTACGTCTATCAGCCGTATTTTGTTTGCACGATGTAACATATCATATCTTCCTCTTTGGATATGTGACGAGTTTCACCCATTAGAGTGAGCTGTAGCTCAAGACAAATGCTACGTAACCGTAGGCATTGAATGCAGCTTCTTCATCTGCTGTATTTTATAGTTCTAGCTAGAGATAGCGCGTATACAAATCCATTTAATTTTGTGCATAGATTGTTAATATACACATTATATGTCTCTTAATATATACAATTTGAAATAAAATTCATAGGAATTTTATGCTATTATTTTTTGGAGGTTTTTGTTTATAGCTTGTGAATTGAATAAATTTAGTTATAGGTATCTCCTTAAATTTACTTTGAAGTTGCTTTCATTTTGTTGTTGTTTTACTTAATTATATTGATGATAAATAGTCAGATTAGCTTCTTGTTAATGTGCCGTTGTATTATCTCTTCTGCACATAGACACATACATCTTATTGTTTGTTATTTTTGGTAAGTCATCAATGTATATTTGTATATGAGCAATAGAAGAGGGTCAAGGATACTTCCGCGAGGCACTTCAGATCCATTGTGACTAAATAAAGATTTATAATGTGACATTGCACTAGTTTATTATTTTTTCGGGATACTTTAACGCATTTTGTCTGTGGCTGAAATTTCAGCCATTTTTGAGCAGGACCCCCGGTTTTTTTTGTGCCGAACACTCGCACTTATTTGGAAGCGTAGGTATTGTGGTTCATGAAATCAAAAGCTTTGCTCATATCAAGAAAGTTAACTGAAACAAATGTTTTAAGTATATTATCTTGTAAAGACCTGACTAGAGGGAATGCTGCCATAGTTTTTGGCTTGCCTTTATGGAACCTATTTTGTTTTCAGGGTTCCGTAACCAAAGGGTAAAACGGACCCTGTTACTAAGACTTTGGTGTCCATCCGTCTGTCTGTCCGTCTGTCACCAGGCTGTATCTCATGAACCATGATAGTTAAACGGTTGAAATTTTCACAGATGATGTATTTCTGTTGCCGCTATAACGACAAATGCCGCTATAAAAACTAAAAAACAGAATTAAATATATAGTTAAGGGGGCTTCCATACAACAAACGTGTTTTTTTGCCGTTTTTATAGCTAATATTACGGAACCCTTCGTGCGCGGGTCCGACTCGCATGGCCGGTTTTTTTTAAAATAATAATCATAAAATCAAAATCAAAATTCATTTATTGAAATTAGGCTGAGAATCAGCACTTTTTGAACGTCAAAAACGTTTACATAAGACAGTCCCCCAAAACGCCCACCCTTCACCACTTCCTAGTGTTTTTGCTGGGAAGAAGAAGTGGAGGAACAAACTCCCCAGCAACACGTCTGTCTGATAGGTTTGAGAAGAACTTGAAGCTATACAACATATTATGTCAAAAAATAATAATTATGTCAATCATCTTTATACATCATTCAATTAAATAATTTGCTACATGTTAGCTAGCACACACCAATATGCCAAAATAAATAAATAAAAAGTTATATATACCAAAATCAAAAATTAACTCAAGTAAAGCCTGCTAAACTGAATACTTAAAAAGCCTCCAAGGCAGTCCAAGGGCGTGCCCGCTAACATGTGCAATGCTGAATTATATCAATACAACTCATTCATACAATGTAATGAGAGGATCATGTCAATAACATAAAAATAAGGACAGTAGAAGAAACATACACAAAAATAAAGAACTATTAAACAGTAAAAGAACATAGTAACATTGTCCTGCGTTCAACAAAGCGACCAACTATTCTTGTCTTCTAAATAGTCGTTGATCGAATAATATGCTTGAGAACAAAGGTTTGATTTAACTTTAGCTTTAAACGCGTTAAAAGGTAAATCCAGCAAAGATTGAGGTAGCATGTTATAAAAGCGGATACCCCACAAATGAGCTCTGGACCTTATGAAGCCGGTGGAAAGGAGCGTATAGTTTGTGCTTATTTCTGGTATTAAAATTGTGGATGTCACTGTTTTTAGTGTACATATGTATATTTTGCCTAATGTATATTATGTTGGCAAAAATAAATTGAGAAGCCACTGTCAGAATACCAATCTCTTTAAATAGATCTCTTAAGGAGACTCTGGGCCCTAATTGGTATATTGCACGAACAGCTCGTTTTTGTAGCACAAATATATTTTGAATATCTGCAGCTTTGCCCCATAACAGCATACCGTAAGACATGACGCTGTGAAAATAACTAAAATAGACTAACCGAGCTGTGTCCACGTCAGTGTATTGTCTCACTTTCCTGACAGCGTAGGCGGCAGAGCTGAGTCTCCCTGCTAGGGTTGATATATGAGGGCCCCACTGTAGTTTGGCATCTACTGTTATGCCCAAAAAGACTGCAGAGTCTACCGTATCAAGCACCTCATTACTAATGATTATATTCGGTCCAAGATTTCTAAAATTAGGTAAGGCGAATTTTATACATTTCGTTTTCTTGGCATTAAGAACTAGGTTATTTGTCGTAAACCAATCCGTGACCATTGAAAGTGCACAGTTAACATCATCAAAATCTTGTCTATTCCGTTCTACTTTAAATATGAGAGAGGTATCATCTGCAAACAATACAACATCACAGATACCGTTTTAATAGAATGGTAAGTCCTTAATATAGACCAAAAATAAGAATGGACCCAGTATTGAACCTTGAGGTACACCTAATAGAACTGGTAGCCCGGAAGATTTCACACCATTTACATCTACACATTGAAGTCTATTAAGTAAATATGAATCTATTACGTTAAGAGACATATTATAATGTTCATATTATAAACTATTTTCATGCAAATTTTTGAGAATATTGAAGTATGTGTGATAAGCATTTTATTAGTTTCACCTACTCTTACTTTTATGAAGGGGCTTCAAAAAGGTATAAATAAATTGTGCAGCAAATTATTGCATATTCAATTACAAAAGGTACATTAGTGCGTAGATATGTATGGAAGAAGAAAACATAAGGGATAAGGGCAGGAGGGTGATGATGATGGATGATGACATTAGTGCGTAGATGAGTTCGTGGCTAAATAAATAATCGAAGGTTAAACTACGCTTGCCGAGGTCAGTCTGTGGATGGGTGACCATTCGTAACATATCGAGACTCCTCCGTGCCTCAGAAAGCACGTTGAGCCGTAACTTAGTCTTGGATCTTTGACAGTCGTTACGGGTAGAAGAAGGTAGAAACCCGAAATTTTGGCAACCAGTCTTACGTCTAATAAAGTATCGTCCGGAGTCCATTCGTGGAGGTCAGATAGGCAGTCGCCCCATGTAAAGTACTGGCTGCATCCGGTTAGACTGGAAACCGAATCCGACATAGTTGGAAAAGGCAAGGTAGATGATGAAGTGCGAAGAGATATCGTGATACCCTATCGAGATTTACCCGAGTACCATGATTTTATGCGTTACTATGTTTGTAAAATTCCTCATTAGCTCGTATGATTGGAACGTTGGATAGGTCGTTCAAAATGATTGCGTATTTTACAAGTGCAAGATTTTTTACAAGTGCAAGAGGTAATTTATTTGGCTAATGTAGGTATTATTGATACAAATATAATTATATACTTATATATAAATATAAATATATAAGTATATATATAAGTAAGTATATTATATATAAATATAACTATATGACATCTATACTTATATTATATTATTTGTTCCGGGTGTTCGCTATGTATAATAAACCAATATCTATCTATCTAATGTATTGTTGCTTGCACTTAGCTTGGGGATAAATAAATAAATAAATATTGCTGGACAATCCACACAGCATCATCTAGCCCCAAGCTAAGCAGAGCTTGTGTTATGGGTACTAGATGACTGATATACTTAATACAATACATTACATAGATAGATATTTTTATTATACAAAGCAAATACCCAGAACACCCGGAACAAATATTTGTAGATCGTACAAACATTTGTCCCAAGGCGGGAATCGAACCCGCAACCTCTTGCGTCGCAGGCGCACCATCGCCCGCCGCGCCACATCGATCGTCAAATAGATACGGATAGATGATGATGTGTGGATTGTCCAGCATTATCTATTTATTTTATTAAATATATTATACTATATTTATTATCCGGAGGTAGTGAAACTGGCCAAATGAAAGTTTTAATACAACATTAGTTTGTTACTTTATTATTTTGTAAGTAAATGTTTTCGTCATAATATACAATTATGAAACGGCTAGCGTTTTCATATTGATAGTCCAAATTTAATTGACAAATAGTATGTGCTAGCCATTACGCTTTAGTAGCATAGGTGACGTGGTAGCATAGGTGTCCACTTCATTGGTCACAACCATTGAAGTGGATTATATCAGGCCTTTAAGGAACCTAATTCAATTCAAGGTTTCTGAACAAAAAATTAATTGTCAATATGACATTTATACTGTTTTTGTTTGTCCTGTCATGTCACTTTTCACTGTCACTGTCATTGTCCGACAGAATCTTGCTAAATTGTAAATTCTCTTAAATTGTAAAATCTTGGATCAATGGCTTCGATTTTTCGATTACTTGATTTTAATATATAAACCAAAAAAGTAAAATTATTGGCAAAATGTTGCGTTCCTGTGCACAAACTTCGTTGTACCATAGTAGAGTTTTAATCCGCCCTCTCACTTTCAATCACATAACCTCGAAATTAAAATCTATCAGCAGGTCTACTAGTATAATAAGCAGGAATTATTCAGTAAAATTGAAAGATGATGACAATAAGTTGGAATGTATATATTACGGTCCTCTGACGCCGCAAATAAAGGGTGTGAAAGTGTTCTCACTGAGTTCTAGTGCTGCCGGGTTGCTAGCACAACCTATAATAATCAGAGAGGCGGCGACTATAGGCAGTACTTCACTAATCGTTGCGCTTTGTTCAGTAGTCGGCTTCTTCACATTCGTTACGCCTCTATTACTTCACCTGATAACTAAGAAATATGTGACAGAAATACACTATGACCCTGCAACATTAAGCTACACTGCTACCACTATAAATTTCTTCCTAGCGAAAAAAAAGGTGTGTATAGTTTATTGATTTCTTTATTAGTTTAGCCTTGAATTTATAACAAGTACCCAATACTGAATGAGATCTTAGGTGGTAGTATTGTCAGGGTATTCTTATAAGAAAAGGTAGTGAGTTGAGTTCAGAATATTATGCTCCATTTGTAGGAAAGCTGCCCCAACATAGTCAGCATGCCAAAAGGATGCCTCATTTCACAAGAGAATACCTAACACTAGCCAGTTGATGTCCAACTTGTTTCAAGTAATTTCATCATTCAGCTAAAATATTTCCACTGCTGAGAACACAGCCCTCATAATAAGAAACAATTTTATTTAATCAAATACTTAAAAGTAAATAAACTTTCAGCTTGACTTCAAAGTGCAAGATGTAGAGGTGCCCGAGATCCCTGGTGCATTCACCACAATGAAAGCAAAAGGAACACCTCTCTTCATAGAAGCAAGGTTTTTCTCGGATCCCCTGCATTATGCCAAAATGATGGGCTACGATAAACCAATGGACTTCAAACTTGGTGAAGACAGTGACAGTACCAGTAAATAGTGTTAGGCATTAATATTTCTTATTTATTATTATAGTTACTGTAAAGTAAATAGTTATCAAGCTTAATTATTGGTTTTGTTTGAATATCCATTTAGATTTAAAGTTTTGCAATAATTTGAAAAGAGCAAATGCGCAGTTTTATTCTGGAAATAATTTGTTATTTCATCCAAAATATATAACTGACAATTTCAATAATGTATCTCAATTCAAATCTAGGGATTGATCTTTGTTTGTAACCAATCACTGGCCTGAGTATGCAATCTGTTACCTTGAGAGGGCGAATCAGAAGCACCAGTTTGAGTGCATGGATTGAGATTATAGTATTGAAATTTGCAGTAAGTAAGGACAAACTGAATCTATTTTGAAAAATTTATAGTTCACATTGCATTTGGGAGTATTGGTACAATTTAGATAAGATTAGCTAGGGAATGTGTTGTACCATTTCTTCTTCAAATCTAAACCAATAGGAAGTGAAGGGCAGGCATTTTGGGGAGACCGTCTTATATAATTATATAAATAAATAAATATTGCTGGGCAATCCACACAGCATCATCTAGCCCCAAGCTAAGCAGAGCTTGTGTTATGGGTACTAGATGACTGATATACTTAATACAATACATTACATAGATAGATATTTTTATTATAAATAGGAAATACCCAGAACACCCGGAACAAATATTTGTAGATCGTACAAACATTTGTCCCAAGGCGGGAATCGAACCCGCAACCTCTTGCGTCGCAGGCAGACCTTCGCCCACCGCGCCACGTCGGTCGTCTGATATACATAATTATATACATTGAAAGTGCTGATTCTCAGCCTACTTTTAACCTTTTGACTGCCTGAGCATAAACATGTGCTTTACCCTCCATGCCAAGCTTCTTAATATAGATGTTAAATTCGTCTTTGTTGTCATGAATTTATCAATATCCATGGAGTACTTTGTTTTTTTTTTTAAATAAGCACACAAAACTAATGATTCAATTATTTATTTTGTGTTATAGTACTTAAGCGGTAATTTAAAATTTAATGATGCGGCAAACTGAAGACAGTGCGCTATGGCGGTCATTAGGAGAGTGCTATGTCCAGCAGTGGACTAATATAGCCTGATGATGATGATGATTGTACTAACTGACTGCACCACGTTTTTTGCCACATATTTGTGACATTGGCGTACGAGGCATACTTGTCATGTATTTGTGACGATGGCAGTCAAAAGGTTAAGCCCATACTAATCAGGAGTTGAAAGTTCCTTTAAAATAATTTTATAATTATAGAAAAGAGACATTCAAAATAAATATGAAAACAACAGATTTGTTATTAAAATATTTTATTTTCAATAGTATTCCATATTTTGCTTACAAGTACAGTCAACTGTTATTTGAGATAAGAGAATAAGACTAGATAGTAACATCATAGTGAAATACTATTAATTATAAATAGGCGCCCAGACATCCAGGAGTGTTAAATTAAAAGCATGAAAAAAATAACAGATATAAAAATACACCCTAATTAATATCTACAAACTAAATTAAATTGGAGAAAATATACAAGGAATGTTCTTCTTTAGATATACCTACAATAATTGATTTTAAAATTTCATGATTTCATTTACAAAACCTCAAGTTTTGTGACTAGAAGTCCATACAATATTTTACGTTTCTTCTACATAGCATATATATTACTTTCTATACAAAAATATTTATACACTTTTTACACTCAATTTTATGAGTAAAGCACCACACTTTGCCATTCATCCATCATTATTAATATATATTTTCTAAACATGGTAATTGTTAAAATCAAATCATTTTGATGATTTTTTAATGTGTAAATGTGGATACAAAATAATAAAATTATTCCCTGTTTCATTCAACTTTTGAAAATAATGGACTACCATTATCATTTCTCACTTTAAAGCTTGCTGTATTTTGCTTCCAAACTATACTGCTGATGCGCCATGGGCAATGAATGATGGAAAAATGTATAATTAATAGGACCTGTAGAGATTTTATCGACCAATAGGTTGGTGTATGTGTGATCATTAGGCCTAAATGTGTGTTGGTATCATTTCCCATTTACAAAGTAGTTATTTCATGCCATGGTGATTGCCTGACTATGGGCCGGAAAATAAGTCTATTATTGTAATGGGACTAATTGTGCGAGCATTACCAAAACTCATCGTCAACCTAGAGATTACCATATGTGACACAGCCATCACTGAAACAATTTTACAACGAAAATTAACACCTAACTAAGCAATATTTTGCCATTAATCCTGAGTAATTGTGTTTCTTAAAACAAAATATAATAATAATACTTCTAAATTAATGAAGATTTTTTTGCGGAATGTGATTTGAATACTATTCAAGATAAGTCCTTATCAATATTTACCTAAAAATTTAAAATTCGTTTTAATATTAGTAGGATTACGTATTTACGACATTTAAATCGCCACTGCGCTTGCACAATTCGATATTTAAAACATAACGGATATTTCCAACAAAGTTTAAAACATGCAGGCGCATCGACAATATTTTCTGACAACGAACAACTACGTATTATCATAATGTAGAGTAGTTAAAGTTTTTATTTTATAAATATAATATCCTTATAATATAATAAGCTTCACTCTTATTTACATTTCTTTACTTAGGCTGCCTAGGGCTGCCACCACATACCTGTATACACACGCTAAAATTTTAATGATTTTAGAAACGTTAACGAATTACTTTATTTTTAATGGTATTAAGTTTTTTTTTTCTTTTAAGTTAATTAATATTTCCACAACAGTGCAGTTTTGTCGATTACACTATTTATATTAGAGTTGCACTTTTAAGAGCTGAAATACTTTTTTCAGTCCACAAACCAATTACCAAAAATCCCAGAAACCCACCGAAAGCCGCAAGATTATAGAACACATCCATGAAAATAATTTGACTTCAACACCGCATTATTACATAGCAGTAGGCTTTCGTACTTCGGGTGTTACACACTACTAATATTTAGGTGACGTAGTAACGCTTCTTTCTAAAACCACTAAAACTCAGCAAGCTCTACTACTCAATCATAGTGTAACGCATTATCAGCGAGCGCATGCGTAGTAGGCGAGATCTTGTCATCGGCGTCCAGCGCGAGCGAGCGCGCGCGGGCCCGCGCTCCCCACTCCACTCGCACGAAGGACGCCGTGCCTAATGTTGCGAGGATGCCGAGGACCATCAGCTGTACTGATAGGAGGGCCTTTGACGAATAGAAGAAGCAAGCCGCTGCTGCGAGTGACTGGAAAGAAATAAGAGTGTTTAAGAAACTATTTCAAATAATTTATTATTCTTATATTGTAAGGCCAAATTCCACGAAGCATGGCTGTGGAACATTCTGTACAACATTCACTTCCGTTTTGTCCCTGCAGGAGTCTTAGAGAGGTTTGTCAGGTCATAGAGAGTATTTATTTTTCATTATCACCACAAGTATGAATGTAGAGGGTTACAAGAGTAGATGGAGACCCCGGAAAAGATGGATGGATTGTGTAAACGATGATATGGCTAAGAAGGAGGTGACTTCTAAGATGACAGCAAATAGAGATTTATAGAAAAAGAAGACATGCTGCGCCTACCCCAAATAAATTGGGATAAGGGCAAGAGGATGAATCCCCACACGATTATTTTAGCGTTTTACAACCGCAGGAAAATAAGAAGTTTCCTTGTTCTATACAATGCAGGCTGTCAGAAAGGCACATAAAAATGCAAAAGAAAAAAAAACATTACGTGTTTGCGCAATCCAGTTGATTGTTCGATAAAATATCAATCATAACAACTGTAGAACAAAAAAAAGATAAACAGTGGTTCAAAATAATGCAATCATATCGTTCAAATGGCGTAAGTACTCGATTTATCTACGCTAATCACAGTTTTGTAAATACCAAAGTACGAACGATAGATATCAAAGTAACAGAACAAACTATTATATTTGACAAGATGTTACAGTAAATACGATTCGAATAATAACAGTCGCAGAATATCCTTATTCATAACCCACTTCCGTACAAAGAAGGTTATCTCTAAGTGTCGACGACAAAGCAAGTTATTTTTTCCTCTATAATTTATTCAGATAAATAACCTTTTGTATCGTTAATTGTATGTTGAGATTTATTCACAGAAGAACAGCACATTAAAAAAAATTGCATTGTAGTTTTATTACACTGACTTATGGACCATGTTTACAAAAAGGATATCGTGTTACCCAGTAACTGGGTTGTGCAGATCAGAGAGGCAGTCGCTCTATGTAAAATACTGGTATTCAGGTGAATCCGGTTAGACTGGAAGCCGAACTCAACATAGTTGGGAAAAGACTATGTAGATGATGGTGATATCTCATTTACCGAAAATACCATATGCATAAACAGCACCCGACTCTTATTGTTGAAACCGCTTAGTATTTTTTACAGTTAAGCATTTGTTTTTAATTTTAAAGTAAACACAATGATCAAATATAACAGCCAAAACACACTCACCTGAGTAAACTTAAACAGTGCGAACGCCGAAGTACTGTTATCCGCGTAGTTTCCTCCCAGTATCGAGTAAATCTGGGTGTTGAAGCACGCATCTCCGAATCCTAGCAGGAAACTGCAGAACATTGCCAGTTCAGGTGACGGGGTGATGTAGGAGACTTCGCTAGTGTCCCCGAATGGGGCCACGGCCGGTAGGTTGATGAAGATGAGGAAGAAACTGCCGAGGTGGATGAAGTAGCCCATTATCACGATCGGGTCGCGGCCCCAACGAGTGGTTTTTGATCCAAGGATTCCGAATAATGCACCTCCTGGAATAATATGAAGGTGGTTAAAGATTTTGTGGTATTACTATTGCTCGTCATGAAGGATTATTGGCATGAACTCTTTAGAAACTTTGGAATCGCAAATATAGTCTTTAAACTATGAAGCTGTATGTACCTAAGTAATATCTACTTCTTATTTTAGGTTCGGAGTAAATAAAATAACTAAAACAGAGGACCTATTCCCGTGATTAAAAACGTTCTAAATCTAGACGCAATCTCATCTCAGCGACAATCATAGCAAAAACTAGTCAAAAATTTAGGTAAATCAGACATATAAAAATATGGTAGATTGAGACTGAGGTAAGAATGTCCGAAACGATTTATTAAATGCTTACTGCAGTAAGTATTCTGCCCGTATACATTTAATTATTTATGTCCATACAAACATTGTGTGATTAGGTATAATAAATCTTATAACGTTGACATACAGTGTAAATTATATTGCATATTGGTGTCAAGTAAATATTTATCTGCGTTATTGGCTCATATGTCTGACTTACCAAGTTAATTACGCAATTCTTGAACGAATTGAATGGATAGGTATAGTCAAGATGTTGAAGATATCCTATAATCTATTTGATATTTAGCGGTTTTGATTGCTCAATCCATATATTTGTAAACCTGAATTAACAACGAAACTAAGGTACTTATAGTTTTATCTAAAGATTAATTTTAAAAGCCTTTCTATAATCATACATATGTATTTTATTGAGGAGCTCGCGGCTAAATAAAAACTGTCGCACGGGTTGATCGAATGTTAAGTTACGCTTGTCGAGGATCTCACTGTGGATGGGTGACCGATCGTAACATATCGAGACTCCTCCGTGCCTCGGAAAGCACGTAAGGTCGTTCCCGGATGCCATTTGTAGATCTTTGACACCCGTTACGGGTAGTGAGAAGCCAGAAACTCTGACAACCAGTTTTACCAAGGGGTATCGGGTTGCCCAGTAACTGGGTTGTGGAGGTCAGATAAGCAGTCGCTCCATGTAAAATACTAGTATTCAACTGCATCCGGATAGACTGGAAGCCGACCCCTACATAGTTGGGAAAAAGGTTAGGCAGATATAGATGACATATGTATATTGCATTGACCAGATAATATAACAAATCTACACAATTTTTTTTTTTTTTTTTTAAAAACGTTGCTCCACACTAGGAATTTCTCCTGTATCGTGGGTGCGTTTACAAACATTTAAAGTCACATACACAAACAGCCAGACCCGGAACAACTACCTGTAGGTCATACAAATATTTGTTCCGTGTGGGGATCGATCCAACACGCGGCGCAGCAGCCGATGGCTCAACCACTGCACCAACCGTGCCGTCAATTTTTTTTTCAAAATTGACAATTCTCAGCTATTTACAAGTAACCGGCTTAGCGTTAGGTAATTACAAACAAGTGAACTGTTAATAAACAGACAATTGGTCAAGTATTTACAACGAGTTGGTATTTTGGCGGTAGAGCAACAGTTACGAATTTTAATAGTTTTTGTTTATTAAAAATACTGGTATCTTTTCCCGTTGGTCCCGGTTTTTATTTGTAGATCTTTGACAATCGTAAGGGTAGTCAGATACCCGAAAGTCTGACTACCAAGTCTTACCAAGGGGCCCAGTAACTGGGTTGTGGCGGTCAGATAGGCAGTCGGTCCATGTAAAACACTGATATTCAGCTGTATCTATCCGGTCAGGCTGGAAGCCGACCCCAACATAGTTGGGAAAAGGCTAGGCAGATGATGACTGATATCATTTTCTATGGTACACGGTATAATATCGGTAAATAGGGGACTATAAATATTCTAGAACTATTGACCTATAACAGGTTAGCTCAATATTAACCGACTCCAATCCACGCGTCATATCAAAACAAGCAATCATTTCACGAGAGATCAATCAATGTAATTTCAACCTAAAGTTAATATTCATAAAAGTCAAATTAACATTTGACATCACAACTCACCGAGCACTTCTCCCATACCAATGAAGACTCCGGACAAGCCCACCAGTTGTTTAGCATTCTCGCCCATGGACAGTGTGAAGCCGATGCTAGAGCTGTATACACCGCTGAAGAATGATAACTCCACGCCTGGAAAACATAAAAACGTCGTTAAATAATAATAAATAAATAATGCTGGAAAATCCACACAGCATCATCTAGCCCCAAGCTAAGCAGAGCTTGTGTTATGGGTACTAGATGACTGATATACTTAATACAATACATTACATAGATATATATTTTTTATTATACATAGCAAACACCCAGAACACCTGGAACAAATCTTTGTAGATCGTACAAACATTTGTCCCAAGGCGGGAATCGAACCCGCAACCCCCTGCGTCGCAGGCGGATCATCGCCCGCTGCGCCACATCGGTCGTCGTAAATGAAACGATCATTAACAAGTCACTGGAACCACGTGGTGGATTACGGCCCACTCCTCAGCAAGAGAAGGCGGGAACATCCGTGCCTTAAGGCATTATTGGCGGATAATGTATTTATTAATTTTAATATTCACGCTGTACCATACATAAGTTTAAAGTAACCTTGACAATGACAGTATTATTTTCCTGTTCCTGAGGGGCTTTCGGCTAATAATAACAGCCGCACGGATCGATCGAAGGTTAAGCTATGTTTGCCGAGAACGGTCTGAGGATAGGTGACCATCCATTACAAACAGATACCCCTTCCTAGCTTGGCAAAAGACGTTGAGCAGTTGATCCCGGCTGTCATTCGTTAATGTTTGACAGTTGTTACGGGTAGTCAGAAGCCCAAAAGGCGGACAGCCAGTCTTACCAAAGGGTATCGTGATACCCACTAACTGGACAGTGGAGGTCAGAAAGCAGTCAATCCACGCAAAATACGTGTAAAATTCAGCTGTATCCGATATGACAGGTCTCAGGTATCCGATCAGATTTATCAGTGCCTAGATCGGGAACTTACGCTAGTTGGTAAATTTGCTAGGACTATAGGTTGGTATTAGTGCTGTATATTACGCTAAACTAGTTTTTTTTTCAACTATAATCTCCACAACTCTTTCTTTTTTACAACTTTCGAGCTGTGAAATATTGTCCCTTCAGACTAGCCCAGAATTCATAAAAGGGCGTTTTTTTTTGTACCTTCGAAACAATATCAGAGAACTAAAATATGTTGGCATTTACATTTCGAGTAGGCACCTAGGCTACTACGACATTTAAACTTGCAGATTCATTGCTAAACTGGTTGAATGACATTGGACTGATCTGTTTACTTAACCGCGCTAAAAATAAAAACCAACACACTTTTGAGTGCCGAATATAATTAAATAAAACTATTTAAAATTAGAGTCGTAATATTACGTCATCAACAGAAGCCCCGTCCCCTTCCCTCTGTGCAAAGTTTATAACGTTAACAATAAATATCGGGCTTCGTCAATTTCATTTGTATTCAGGTAGGACCATGTTACTGGCAGTCGATGATCCCAGATTCTTTGAATAACCACCCAAGAATCCATTTCACTTTATGGCTAAGTTTTATAATGTTTGAAAAACATTTCAAAATTTGTAGTACCTATTTTTATTTAATTTTATGTATATAAGCAATTAAACATAAAAGAAAAGAGCAGTAATAGATACTGTTCAAACAAAAACCTTGGACTACGTAAGTCTGGGTAAATTTTCAGTTGATTTGGTATTAGCAATACCTATGGACCCTTATGCCGTCAGCTTTGAATTTCTGCATGTCACACAACCTTCCAAAACTATACTGTTTAGTATTTTACAAAATCCTCATAGTGGCTTACCGGTATAAATAAAGGTAACGCTCAGTAACAGCATATCCCGGGTACAGAACAACTTCAAGGCACCTTTGAACGCATCCATAGGGCTTTCTTGAACCTCATGTGGCACCATTTCTCCCTGAAAATAACATCAATGCGTGAACCCAGAGTTCAAATTACTGCCTTACTTAAAATTAAAAGTAGTATTTCAAGTTATAATTAAACCCGCGGAAGGGTAAGAATCGACCCTTCCGCATTGTAAGTTGGTAACCGTCAGAAGTTTACTGTAAGGGGCAATGCTTTTCCAAAATCAGGGCTTTAGGTACCTTGACTTGACAATGTCGATGCATGGGGAAAATATTTAATATACTTAGTTTAAAGCCTGTGTCAGCCCTACCGACCATTTAACTTCTCGGTAGCTCTCATTAAAACAGCCTCATAAAAACCTACGTGAAAACGCGATCAAGGGAATTTAAACTTACGGTTCTCGATATCTCCTTGCGTTAATATATGTGTATTACAATTGATATCGGATAATACCAAAAACATCACCAAGCTGGATCAATAAAATCTTATTTAAGAGCTAGTCGGCCGTGATTTAGTTGTGAAACATGCATTATGTCAACGGTACAGGGTGCGGTTTACCTTGGCATCTTCGATGTTGGGCATGCGCTTAGTGGGTCGGAGGAGCAAGAGGAAAACTAAGCCAACGACGCAGACTCCCGTCAAAGCACCGAACACTACATTTCTTGTCTCCACATCGATTTGGGTCTTGCCTTGGAATTTGATAAATACGAACAGATTTCCGAAAAACATGCTGCAAAGAGAAAGTAATCAATTAAGATTGGCGTGCTGAAACATTCTAACGTGGTAGTCATTGAATAATATCTATACGTTAATTGACCAATTTAAATGCACAGAAGATCTTGTATCTTTATTTTATAATAGATTTTCTAATTCACACTAGAATATTATAGCAAAAATAATTGGAAGATGTAATCTTTAGGAGCCCAATGCTGAGATGGAATTTTGCTTTCGCTTGTTACATACCTGCACTGCAACATAGCCCAGAAGATACCAGAGTTCCTGGATATGGTATCTGCATCGCTGTTGAGTGTCAGGTAGTTGCCCTGCCCGGTCCATATTGCAGCTGCGCCGGCGCCGATTAGCACGCTCGCCACATACAGCAGCCACGTGCGAGGGAACAAGAAAGTCACGATGAAGAACCTGCAATAGTATATCTAGTTAATGATGTGTCTGGGGCTTTCGCTTTCCATGGCATATGAGAATGTAATAAAATAATCGTCAATGTCTGTCTAGTATTGTTACCAAGAGCTTTAACAGGTTCCACAATTTCATTAGCCCGATTACTTCGCAAGAAATGTATATAGCAGAGCACAGAGCTACTTTTCATCAAATTATGTAACAACTTACTAAAATCTATCTCCAAAATCATTTCAAATACAAAACAAATTCTCAGAACAGCTCTATTTCAATTTCATTGTTCAACGGCAGACGTAAGCTTCGCTAATCCAATTTCACGAGCATTACGAAATAATGGGAACAAAAAAGAGAAACGAGACGGAGGCTTTTAACTTTGGTACGACAGTTGAACTCTGGCACGATGCCATCTGACTACGACTGTGAACTTTAAATCTGATGCTGTCCAGCAGGCCACTAACACACACTCTATGAAGAGAATGTGCAATGTCGTTTGTTGCGCAATAGCAGTGTTTACGAGTTACAAAACGGCTGGACATTATGTCCAACTGTCCACTATAGTTTAAAACAAGTATCAGTTATGCAACCCACTGAATTATCTACATAGTTCGGAGTACTTGTGATGACCGCTAACACGCTAGCCTCGGACCTGGGCACGCTACGGTAAATCAGTTTTGTTAATGTTTGAATAATAATATCTGTTTACTTCGGTAGAAGGAAAACAATTTAGGACATGTAAGTACTGATACTGAGGCCGAGAATGATGTCACAACATCACAGCAAAAATATGAAAACATTACGCCAAATTCTCTTCAAAAGAAGAGAATTTTGAGAGCTAGCGTAATCAATCATGGCTATAAAGGAGAGAAGAGGACTACTTGGAAATGCCACTGACTGTTTAGAGGCGAACACCGAATGCATCCAGAAACGATTGTGGTGTAGGGTATACAACCTGATGTTAAAGACATTCAGTCACTTTGATTCTCTCATGAACTCATTTTATCCATGACATTTTAGTTTTCGTATCAAAATTATCCGAAGCCACTGACCCCCACGACAACAAATCAGCATATTAATCAAGTAATTTCAAGTGATTGTAGATTCTTTTCTGAAGAAGTCGATAAATTTTAAAGAACTGTCATCAACTGTAGCACGTCTTTTGTTTTGATGAAATGTCTTTCGATATGACAAGATCCGTGCTTGCACCGCAGATAAGACAGCCAGGAAATAAAGATCGAAAGATTGTTTAAGTACGATACAAACAAACGCACTTTATTTATTATAAATTGATGGACGTAAATGAGTTTGCTGTGGTAAAATTACCATTTGCGCTAACCTAGGAGACATTCTACCAGTTCCACCACTGCAGAATTTCATTCAATCCGTTCAGCCGTTACGGTCTGATTGAGACACACCTCCAAACTTTCGCATTCATAACATCAGTGGGATGGGCGGTCAAGGTTACAGCCATATACACGATTCGCATACTTTACCTAGAATAAAGGCGGCTTGGCCGAGGAGGGAAAATGAATAAATAATAGTATGAAATAATCAGAGGCTCATTTTATTTTGAGAAAAGTCAGTTTTCAATAGCAAATGAAATGAATTTAACCGTCGAAAAAAAAGGTGGAGATTCTCAATTGGACGCGTAACTTTTTACAGTGTAGTCCGATTTCAATGATTCTTTTTTATTGGATAGGATATATTTACTTCAAAGTTGGCTCAATTATAGTTTGTATTTTTTCACTAGGCTAGTACCTATAAAATATTTTTTAGATAATGGTTTCTATTTGTCGCTTTTCAGTGGGTTGGTTGTAAATTCATCTAGGATACTATTTCTTTTTTATTCTTAACATAATAATAAAATGTCCTACATGTCGCAAACTATTAAGGAAAATGGAAAGGATATTACGACATGAAATGTATGACAATTTACAAAGTGTTACGACTTAGGCGCATTTTTATGTTGCAACAACTAGTGGCATTCAAGCTAAACTTCAGCCTAGGCTAGTAATTATGTTAGTAGTTTTGCTCGACTCTAAGACAGAAAAAAATACCGTCGTTTATCTAGTTGTTTAAATGTGCATACGCAATACACACATACATATTTGACATGCATGTACAGAGGCCAGCACAACAAGCTACCCCAATGTGTCAGATTTCTTTGATAGTTTTTCAACATTATCTTAATAGAAATAAGGTTCATGTTCTATTGGTAAAATCTGACACAAAGGGGTAGCTTAATGTGCTGGCCTCTATACTCGCAGACAGCTTGAAGTCTGGTCATTGTATCAGTATAGGCCTCAACTTGCGTAAAATACCTGACAACAAAGCATGTTACATAAGGTTCTATGCTATTGTTACTAAAAATGCCACTTACGGGCTTTCAACACAGTACGTATACATATCTAGATTATCTAGGTACTGTTACTGCTTTTAAAACACAATTCCTATATCCGATAACGCCGCATTTTCCACAGCATTTCAATCGTAGGTTATGTAACCTAAATATGTGAAGAAACATTTTAATACGGGTAATTATATATTGCCTTTATATCACTAACTACGTACAGTAACTGTACAGAATTAAGTATCTTATCAGGCAAATAAACACCGGAGCTCTCAGAACCTGGCTCCACTTCGTGTCTCTCACCATAACAAAGGTCCTAAAGGACTACTAAACGGCAACAGTAACAATTGGTTGAATGTTTTTTTTTTTTTTAGGAAAACCATGTCCCACACTAGGTATTTCTCCTGTATAGTGAGTGCGTTAACAAACATTCAAACTCACTAAAACAAACAGCCAGACCCGGAACAACTACCTGTAGGCCATCAAAATGTACATATTTGTTCCGTGCGGGAATCGAACCCATAACACGCGGCGCAGCAGACAATCGCTCAGCCACTGCGCCAACCGTGCCGTCAAAATTGTAAATTGCACCTAAGATTTCTCAGTTTTAAAAAAACCAGCTCTCTACTTTAGATAGCATAATCAGCCTATAACGTTCCTACTGAAGGGACGCAGACTTCTCTGTGAGAGGGACCGAGTCGTAATTTACCACGTCAGCCCAGAGTGGGTTAGATGTCAAATTTTTTAGAATTTTCGGTTCTAGGACATGCCGCTTTCCTCAAAATGTTTTCCTCAACCGTTCTGATCGTAGCGCTAAAGGAATAAATTACTTACACAAAGTAAATTCATTTGGTCCATATAAAAACCCGTTTCAAATTAGTTCAGTGAGCCTTAAATCAAAACAAGGTCACTTTCTGGTGCGGTATTCAGTGACGTAATCAAATTGTGACTTCAACACTATTTTCTAACATGTTGTTAAGTAATCTAATTACACGCCTACTTTCGTTGACAACTCCGAAACAAAACATTTTGATCTAGTTTCCAGTTTAAGTGCTTGTTAAAACGTTTGGGTTATTTCTACTTATTAAGTTATAATGTTAATTGGATGAACATTACTAATCCTTATATTTAACAAGGCTATTTAAGCAAGCCAAAATATAATGAATGCAGTAACAAAACGTTCAACTCTATGAAAAACAATACTGTACGTATAATATAAAAAAAAAACTATTAGGAAGAATGCATACAATCGTGACGTGACTAACAATAGTTTAAAAAAATATATATTATCGTCTAACGTTGCATTACACTATAAATAATTATATTGTTAAAATAAATGAAAGGAACTATGCAACAAAGCCAGCTGGCAACCTTGAGGGGGCGTGATCTAGTCTAGTGAAGGTTTGTGAGCGAAAACATTTCGATATACCAACATTACAAGCTGAGGAATGTCATGTATGTGCGATCATGATCGGAAACCACCTGCTAGCTTGATATCAAATGAATTTTGCACACTACGTCGACTAAGTGGCAGTAATAGTGGCAGTAGGTTCTTGATTGCAATTTTCAAGTAGAAATTCTATCCTAAACCCAAAAAGTCGGTCATTTTAATCGTTAACTTCTTTTGTTTTACCTTTAACTTAAACAAGTTTGAACCTTGGATTCCATTGGATTGCCTTGATCCCAGAGATATAACGTTTTAATAGGTTTGATAGTAGACAACGCACATACGAATGAATGAGAATAAATAGGGTAACTCCCTTATCAACACACCCGACGTCAATCGGTATCAATGCAGCTTGTCAATTGTATTTAAGATAATGTCATTCACACGGGGTCATCGTCACAGCAAGGCTGTACCTTCTTTAGGAACGAAAGTGCCGTACACACTCGCCAGAGCGTATCATCATTGTGAATACGCCTACTAGTCTAGATACTATCCAGTGAGTAATTTCTGTAGGTACTTGTAGAACGCACGGTTTATCAAACTCTACAAAATGCGATGGATAGCTGTTCAACATATGCGCACAAAGAAACAGTAATATTTTGTACTCGATAGTTTATTGTCCCTGGTGACAGATACTATGCTACCTCGACGTCAAGGCATTACATACACCTTTGGAATTTCTTATTGAAGGGTGATTCCCTCACCAATGTCTGCATTACTATTTGAATCTGATCATAAATTTTAAACGTGCAAATATGTTCAACATTTTAGCCAAGTTAAATTATTTTACAAAGTACAAAGGTTGACGCAGATAAAAAACAGTATTACAAGCTCAATATTCTGTATCCACAGATTTGGTAGTATTATGCATATATAATACGTATGATAAAAAATAGTAAGAATCTAAAAACGAGATGCTCTCTGATACTAAAATATGTTAAAAGACATATTGAAGAAACAAATGAAGGTTATTTTTAAGTTCAACCAACTCATGACACTAGTAGCCTTCAGGTTACGATAAACAATGACACTGAGCAACTTAGAGGTACAATCACCAACAATATTATGATCAAAGGTTCTAGTACCAGATTCAGTAATGGTTTGGTAATTAGAACGCGGGCACTAAACCAAAACAAAGAGTTATTACTTAATATGCACAACACCGCTTGTACGTAACGGAACGTACTGACGCATTCTACGAGTAGTCATGTTAGTTCCACGGTGAGAGACTATCACGTAATAGAAGCTCAAGCTACTTTTACCATTGAAAAAAACTCTCTCCTGGGATTATTTGGACTATGATTTTCACTAGCGATAATAACTGTGTTTGATATTTTCAAACTGAAGATTAATCTAGCTACATCTAGATATAGCCTAGTTTCTCTGAATTTTCTGTCCATTTCTAGAGAGGAAATTCCAAAATAAAGAACTAGAGTTATACACCAAAAACTTGCCGATTTAGCAGAAGTGGCAGTGCCGGCCGATAAGTATTGGAGCAGACGAGTCCTTGGCAGAAGAATCGGCAAGTGCAGCAAGGACGTCTTATATGCCGGTGATGTCCTTAAAATGTCATGGGACAGACTGGTCACGGAAGACATAGAACCAAGTGTTGTGGCGGATCTTGGGATAGGCCTATGCCCACTTATCTAGTAGCAGTAAAGTGAGATAGGCTGAGTTAGTTTATTCCTTTTTTTTAATTGAAACCCGAAGTTTGACATCACAAATTTTCTACAAGAGATAATTCACCAGTAATTCGTTAAATATCCGTTTTGTAAACATGACTTTCATTTGTTTCATTACCTTTTATTACTAATACATCTTCCATTTCTCAAACTACATAAAATCACGCAACTCCTCAGTAAAATTTAAAATAGTGTTAACTGCGCGGGCGCAAGATGTTCGCACAAAGTGTGATAATAATTGATATAACACGATGCCATTAAACAAGCGGACGCGGATAGAGAAAGTTCGCATAGGTTTTATGCGATTGTTTACTTCTAAATGTGAAAATAATATCTATTAATGAGCTTTAAATCATACGGTAGGAGTTGATCTTTTAAGGATTAATTTAGGTTTTCTTTGAAATTGTTGATTGGATAATTTTCATAAAGTCAAGGCAAGCCTAAATTAAATGTTACCTTTTAAAATTGAGGTTTGCCTTTAAAAGCTGTGAAAAACGCTTTGCAGACACCACATTTTCAACAAAATTAAAGGGTTGTCTGAGCAATACATGTAGGTAATACACTAAACAACTTGACGACACGGTTGGCGCAGTGGTTGAGCCATTGGCTGTTGCGCCGCGTGTTGTGGGTTCGATCCCCGCACGGAACAAATATTTGTATGACCTACAGATAGTTGTTTCGGGTCTGGCTGTTTGTGTATGTGAGTTTAAATGTTTGTAAACGCACCCACGATACCGGAGAAATTCCTAGTGTGGGGCAACGTTTAATAAAAAAACAAATCGCAAGATAATCTCTTGTTTAACATGACTGTAACGAGTAGAAGTCTGCTAGTCATATCCAATAATCATCATAATATAAAGCAGTTTCAATGCCTGAAAAATATCATAATTGGAAAAATAAAAAATAGTATTTTCCATAGTAACCGAACCCTAAAGGACCGTACTCACCGGGCTTAGTAGTCGTTTGGCACGAAACGTTTTGACCGAATTTCGGGCGAATCGTCACTTTCAATTTGAATTACGCGGAACTATTCTATCATAGTACTTACTATGGTAGTACTGGTAGTATTAATATCGAACTACTTTTCCAACGACTACAAAGCCCAGCGGAAATTTGTTTTGCAAATATTGTTGCACGAGCTTTTGTTACGCAACGATCATTCATTCGCGAAACATGGACTGTTTGGCGAGTACATGTATCGAACACCGTCTATAATACAAACTCAAAAAAGCTAATAAGTTTCCAAAATTGTTACACCTACCCGATAAAAACTACTTTCTAAATTGTTCACGTCACTAGTTTTCAAAAACTACACAATAGACATACAGATAGACAAACACACAAAGTTCTAAGTGATACTTGTCTGTTATGACAACAAAAAAGTGCGTTATATTTCGCAATTCATGATGTTATGTTATTTGATCCACAAACCTCAATAGTGGGTCTACGGGGCCTACAAATTGACAGATGATGGACATGAGACCATTAGCATTTTGTACAAAAAGTTTGTATAATGTTACTTTCGCAAAACGTCTGTTATGCAATACTTCAGATATCTAAGTAGCGTTTTTCTCTACGGGGAGCTATGTACCTTGTATCTAATCTACATATTATGTACTTTCTTGTTACTAAGTTTTCCGGGAGGCTGGAAACTCAGGTATTAAATTGGAGAAAGTTTTCTGCGGTAGTTTAACTTTCTCGTTGAAACCCCAAAGGTAATACGACATTATTTATCTGCACAAAAATCTCTATTTGACAAACAGTTTTTGTATACTGCTGTGTGTTATCGGAAAACGTTTTACAGCGGGTAATTAATAGTATTAAATTAGTATTATATACCTATGAAATTAGGCGCACTTCCTCCAATTTATAGCCAACCAGTTGGTGATACGATAAAATGTGGTTGGTACCAGGTAACACACCAACTTTAAGAGGCCCTATTTTAATTACTAGAACTTCAACACTTTCCTTCATATGCAGGACTTCGTGCCAACTATCAGCATATAGATCGCATTGTTTA
Organism: Phlogophora meticulosa; assembly: GCA_905147745.2. Taxonomy (NCBI): domain Eukaryota; kingdom Metazoa; phylum Arthropoda; class Insecta; order Lepidoptera; family Noctuidae; genus Phlogophora; species Phlogophora meticulosa. The sequence continues at coordinate 6,340,789 of LR990526.1, read as the reverse complement.
GAAAAAGAAAGGAATATACTCACAAGTATGTAAGTCCTCCAATGAACATGGCTCCCCTCGGGCCAGTAATGGTAATGATGGACGGAGCCATCCAGTTGCAAATGGCCAGCGTGGCGTAGATGATGGCCAGCGACGTGTAGCCATCGCCAGTGAATTCTGGGTCATCGTGTGATATGCTGTCCAACACTGTTTTCTGCGAACAAAGGATATTGATTTAGACACAGGTGTCTATTAAACCGACTGCCCTAGAAGGACGATAGTGTTTTTAAAGTGGATGTATGTATCCCAGGTAGTGTCCGACCGAAAATGGATTTTTAGCCGGAAACAAACGAAAAAGAAGCTTCGGCTTTAGCCTTATTTTAGGCCGAAATATCAATATGTCCGCTGTACACTGAAATCTTGTTTGTTTTCTCATACGCCTAGAAAGAGAAAGAGCAAACGTAAGCTATAAAACAAATAAGCAAAACACGATAATTCCATTAGAGTTACCAAATTTAGTGTATTTCACCGAGCACCACCGAGCTCGATTCGATTTCGACGAGGCCCAATTACGCGCGACCATTCACGAACTGCTGGTTTTCCGCTTGGGTGAAGTTTCGGCTGGTTTATGGTCGAAAACGAATATATTATGATTTTCCGAATCGTGATTTTGAACTTAATAAAAACTAAATCGTAGCTTCGGTCGATCACTAATTCCATACCCAAATCCATATTTCTAATTGATGTTATTTCCTGATATTGAGGGATTATTCCGGATATCATTTTTTTATTTCCTTCCTTTTGGTGACCATGAATCTAACTCACCAAAAAACCCGGCAGAAAGTTGTCGTCTTCGTAGTCGGGTTTTTTGATAATTTCAATTTACGTCTGTACCCATTTTCGCCAACGGTTACAGGATTTTAGTGATGTTGTCAAGAACAACATCTTTAAAAGTTGACGGGGATGTTTGTTGCACGGCCATGTGCCATGTTCTGGGTGTTCTGTTATTACCATAGCATGGCCGTTATTGAAGCAGCCTCTGAAGATGACTGAGTCAGTTTATTGCTGAATTTTTAAAAGCTGATGTTTTAAGAAATCCCTCATCTTTTAAAACATTTACGAGTTGGAGAAACCAATGAATAATAAAAATATAAAGCTGTAGTTAGTAGATTAATTTTTTAAGTTAGATGAATTTGAAACGGGTAAATAAATTCCAAGAAAGAACAAATCCTAAGAGAGAGATTGCGTAAATTAATTATAGCGAGATCCGGAATTATTTTTCCTATTAGAAAATTTCTCTGGGCTTTCTATGCCAATAATAGCTTCATCGTCATTTTTATCGTTGATCGATGTTACACGGCTCACGGATTAGAATATAGGTAAGTAGGAATTACATACCACTTTAAGTATATTAAGTATTTTAATGCAATGCATCTTATTATCATAATTAATTCCGTATTGACAGTTTTAAAATTAATTAGTTAGCTTAATACTCATTAATCATAACGAAGATTTATCTTAGATTGGACCTTGAAACAGTTTCGCGTAGTCATAAGATCAAGAACGATCGCGGTACTTGACATTGTAAGATGTCGCGCGTTTATTCAACAATCCAGATAAAGCACATAATTATTTATTAAAATAAAGTCTTTAAGTGTTTGAACAGGTTTACATTATTTTTCAAGAGAAAGATAACCGTTATTTGTTTTTATAGTCTTATCTGAAGTCGTCCAGCGTTTTCTCTTATTTCAATTTTGCAATACAATTTACATAATTTTGGTATTTTATGTTTATAACCTTGTTGCTCCCAAAATTTTACAACCGCCTAAGATGTATCTGCTTTCGAAACCACAAAGCGTAGGATGTACGCTAAAACAGTATCGGAATATCGATGCACCTTTAAAAATATCTATATTCCATTAAACGTGACTGGGCAGGGGAAATGTAACGGTCCCAAACAAGCTCGGCTTGAAATACTGTCTCATGTAAGTACCTATACTTAAGAAGCACTGGTTCAATAGTATTTTCAGACATATTTTCATGTAGAAAATATCGGAATCTGAATTTGTGCCCGGATGATGGTAAGAAGCTCTCACCCAATTGGGTATATGGGAGGCCAATTTGGGTGTACTATGGGTACAGACCAGGTACACTTTTGGCTAACTCTTTGGGGAATACAGGAGTGCTATATGTACCTAATAGTTATTTTACAGCCCAGTATATTTTAGTTCCTCCCTCAAATTGTGGAAGACACTTAAGGAGAAAGGACCCTTCCGAAATGTGATGACTTCAATAAATGAATTCAAATCTGCGATCGTGATCGGATCGGACAGATTAAATATCATTCAAATCTAACCAATATAACCAATCATGGAATGATTAATTTCCTACACAAATATCACTATTGACCAATAGACCAGTCTCGTTCAGTCTCCTTTATTTAAGTGCATATCAATGCGATAAAGCACAAAAATATCTTAAGTGTCGTAACGCACCGAGGTGACAATACTTTCGATTTCGAAATTAACATTTTTAGTATCAATAAACCAATTCCAATATTCATCTGCATTTGGATACACAAGGATGTCAATAAAGTATTACCAAAAGATCTCTATATAAGGAGTGACTGCGATTTTGTTAACAGTTACGAAAATAATAAACATTTCACTGCTTGAATTATGGAGAGTGGAAACGTCCACTGAACATTTTTGGGATATTTATATTAATTTTACTTGAATTGCGAAATTACAAATTACATGGAGAACGCAGTTTGTACGTTCAACATAAAGAAAACAATGACATTTTACCGTGAATAACTTTCATAACGATAGCGAAAATATCCATTCAGTTAGATGGAAATAAGAGTAACAAATTAATACAGAGTAATTAGTAAAACACTGGAAGGTCCTAAAATTAAGTATTCAACATCAATATAGAGTAGATTAGTTTATTTCGGCGCTGGGAAAAGCCCGTATTAATCAAATTCCCGGCTAATTTGTCAACATTTTATAAATGCTTCAACTATGTGTTTTGCGCCGTTTTATTCCAGCGCGGTGATCTCCACTCTCCAGTTCCTACCAGTCGCTGCAGCAAGTGATACGTGTGCTGCGCGCGATTCAGTAAAAGTAGCTTAATTTTTGTATTTTTGCAAGTATGAGGTGTCTTTCTTTTACAGGCTTTATCTTCAAGCTCTAGAAGCATATTTTAAGCAATATCCTGACTTACCCCTTGATGGCCAATACTACGTCATGGTTAAAACACTAACAGAACATACTTTGAATTTTAATTTTTGATCATATTCAATAGCTGGATAGTTCATCATCTGCCTAGCCTTTTCCCAGCTATGCCGCTGAATACTAGTATTTTACATGGAGCAAATCGTCAGGTCTAAGCAAAATAATATTTCCACTAATAATTATTGGTTTGGTGTTAAACGAACACAATACAAAAAAATAACGCTCTCCTTTTAAATATGCTCAGAAGTTAAAAATATTTTCAGTTCTTTGACTATACAAAGGCGTGAAATTGGTAATTATAAGTCATTGTTTAAGTTATGTTAGTATAGTTAAAATTAAACGAATATGTTGTGTTTTACGGTTTGAATGATGAAATTCAATTAAAGTTTCGCTTAAACGTCCATCCGGTATTGCCCCAAAGCGCCTTAAATAATTTCACCACCCGTCAAGAACTTTTAAAAGGCAAAACGGGTAAACGCCCTAGAATAAACAGGCCTGTTCGGTCACTGATTTTGGGTTACTACAGTATCGTCCCCAATACTTGTTTTCTACGGAAGGAGGTCGTTGAACGCCGCCCAAGTAAAGCAAGTACACAAAGAATTGCGCGATAAATACAACACACCCACTTACTAAGTAAAATCGGTAAAATTTCTCATTTCTGCGTGGATTACCACAACATGCGCTATCCCATTTATCTCGCCACGATTTCAATTTACTTGTGGATGGTAGCTTTGCAGCACTTTCTGTTGCTGCAACACAAAACGCTATTTTTAAACCATTCATCATTATCTGCGTAGCGTTTTCCCAACGGCGCGGCGTTGGCGTCGTCTTCAATTCTATCGGGATGCAATTGAATACCAGTATTTTACAAGCAGCGACTGCTTATCTCACCACCGCAACCCCGTTACTGGGTAACGCGATACCTCTTGGTAAGACTGCTTGTCAGAATTTCGGACTTCTGACCTTAACTTTTTAAATCTACTGTATACGTTAAAGGCAAGTCCTCCGATCAAAACAGAAAATCTGCATTTTATGGAATAACGCAGTTTATCAGGCTATCACAATCTCACTGTGCGTCACTTTCGACCTCCCAATTATCTGAAAACGACACATTGAAAAGACCCTTGAAAATAAATATCTTACCAGTAAATCTATCTGACCTAAATCGAGTACAAACAAATCCTTGAAATTATCGAGTTTAGACAAACAAAACAATGATAAATATCCACTTTATGCTCGTAAGCCAAATGTGACTTATTAATTAACAGTACTTAGTTTAACATAGGTACAGTCAAATGCACATCACTTCACTGGTAACTATTTGACATTGTCAGCACCTTTATGTCGCGTCGCAGCAGTAAAGGTGGTATCCGTAGTGCAAGTGTTTCCAGTGATGTTCTGACTGTACTTCGTATCCAGCTACAGGGTCGCCATCGCCATGATTACGGTTTTTGGTTGGTTATAATGGTTTAAAATCCTAAAGACATTCTTGAAGTTTCTTAATCAGCTAATGGAAAAATAAGTAAAAAATATTGCGTCATAACAAACGTCAATGTTTTTGTAGGTACTTTTAATATTTTGTGACGTCAATCATTTTAATAAGCGTCTCGGCACTCTGAACAAACTGTCTCATTAACTAATATGAGATCACCATTCCTAGGTATGGAATGGCGGAATTTTGTTTTATTTTTCTACCGTAACACCATGTCAGAATGTATGAAGCCTCGTTATGGTCATGTTTGACAACCGATCGATCTACAAACCACAAGTGCAGACAGCGTGATTAGACGTAAGCCTCAAAATGGTTTGGAGTTTGGGATACCCCAGGCACTTCTACCGTTTGTCTCGTAGAAGGCGACCATAAAAGAGTTATGAAGATTAGATTAAAAGTGTACAGTAAAAGTTATGGCCAATCGTAGATTTGATTTTACATGAAGTACAAAAGACTAAGGTTTAAAATAGAATTTAATAACATTTTCTCTATAGTAAAACATAACGAAATTAGATCTAATTTCCACGCATTTTCATGATGATTTTTAATGACAAAAAAAGTTGTACAATATTTTTTTTTAATTCTTTTTCTTTCCTTTTATTACGATAAAACTTGTTCTTAGGAGGAAGGCATATTTCGTCGCATGTTGCAGAAATATAGGTACCTACACTAGCTGCGCCCGCGGTGTTAGACGCGGTTAAAATTCACATTCACCAACCGCGCAAAGTTTAAATAGTCGTTAAGTTTTCTGATCGTTTTTAATTTTTTGCGCAATTGCCCTAACTTTAATTTTCGCAGCAACCTTCTACAAAGTATAGAAAACGTAAAAAAAAAGATTAAAAGATATCGGTATAGTCGCTCTCAAGGTATGGCGTGACGTTTTTATTAATTTATATTTTATATTTACAAATCGATGGAAGCAAAGGGCTTTTTTTATGTATTATACGCACTCTTTACCCGTTCCATAGAAAGTAAGTTTTCATGCATAATAAATAGATGAAAATAGATAGCAATACCGTCAGAACTGCGCATGCGCAAGCGGCGCTCGTCCGACAACCCAGTTTCATGATTGATTGATAAAAATATAAGTGACATAACAATGAGTAACGTGGGTCAATATCCCACTTTACAAGCTCTTCAGCGTACTGATTAAAATTGAAGTGCATTTATTGGTTAGTGGTTAGTTCCACTGAGGTGTTACTAAGAAATTAATTGGATCTGTGCAACGGTGCAATCTCCGTAACAAGTATTTACGTAATTATTTTCAGATTGCATACTTTCTACGGTATTATGCTGAGTATTGACTTGATTCGAATGAATGAGTTCATTGTGTATGATCGATTAGCTAATAGAGCCATACAAATACGGAACCTGAATACATGATGCTGAACCCAAACAAAATGAGAGAACGGCAAGATGGAGGAAGATGATGATTATAATACATATTAATTCTAATTTCATGCAAAATTACGTTACGTACTAAAACCCGAAATGTAGGTATCTTTGAATTTTGTTATAACCTTAGCTAAAACAAAAACATTCCCTATTTCTGATGAAATTTTGTTCCTTTTATACATTCTAAAAAATGAAGTTGCTAATGATCCATATATCTAACACTAACCAGATATTGCTGATGTCGTCAAAAACACAGGGATTACTTGCACTCTTAAACTATCAATTCTCCGAAATAGATAAAAATAAAATAATTAGATTCGCTAACCATTTGAGCTTTAGGAGGTATCTCTAATAGCAGCAGTAGGTAGCTCTAATATCTAGGGCAGGAGAAGGCTGTGCTAAGGTACTCTCAATAATTCAGTCCTAAGAGGTATTGAAATTTAATGGGCAACAGTGTTCTGCTGATGCTGAATAATAACTGAAGCGAAATTTAAACAGCATCTTGTAGCCCCATCGGTGTGGCATCGCAGAAGATGTTTTCAGGATGTTATGTGTTTCCTAATTAAACATATTAGCAGGATGTGAAACAAAATACTTCAAAGTAGATAGCGTATTTCCTGTACTGCGGTACATTCATACCGAGCACAAGCTAATCGACAAACACCTCTGACATGAGCAGAATGGGGGCTTGGGGGATCCGACTCACTAGACATACTTGCACAATACCATTGCGAATCTCGGACGATGATCTCAATTTACAATGTTGCGTAAACCGAACATAAAAGGTATCTTACGAACACGCTTAAAAAGTGGTTAATGTCACGGCGTTCCTTATTAACGTCAAAGATATCAATGTTATGTCCCTACGAACCGTAAATAAAATTAAATAATGTGCTTTTATCTGTTACTCAATGTGTTATGTAACACACAGCTATGTATGGTTGTGCCACGGAGAGCATCCGTTTGCATATTATGTTTACAATGGAAGGTCGACAGCATGATTAAGGATTTTATTGATTTTCAATTTGCGGTATACCTACATTGCAGATTGCGCTGTACAGTGCTACTATGGCTATCTTACTACTACGCGCTTATCTACACGCGTTTTTTTATTAGGTCAAGTGAGTGCGCCAAGCAATAGCTGCTAGGTCTATGTAGTCAATCTTATTTATAAGGATCCTTCATGGAATTCTTTCGATACGCACGTTTTCTGGGTCGAACTCCGCCAACTCAGAAACGGTTTTCGTAGGTGTACCTAGCTATGGCAGAGCCCGCATAACGGTATCCAAACAAATGTTTACTGCGGCGACATTAGTAGTCATTACATACAATACAACACCACCACAAAGCGGTGATCGATCCGACCGCCACGCCTCCGACTCCTACGTCAAGTTCACCTAGTAGGTACATTGGTATTCATCGTGGTATTGTTTTGGCACACCATTGGCCGTGAGATTGCGAACTTACCTACTTACATCCTTATTTTTTACATCGCGTACATATTTCAATCACACTCTTAGCCCACGCTCCCACAGGCAATTTTCCGCATAAAAGCGGTACTTACATATGAAATAACTACTCACTAAAAGATTATAATAATATGATGATATAGGTACATACATACATACATATATCAGGATGCATTAGTCTGATATTTATGCGTTAATTTTCAAAACATACTTTTAATTGTTTTCTGAATATCTGAACTAGAAACTTTGCACACGGCCGTTGCCATCAGTCTCTAAGCGTTCTTAGTAAAATAACTACAATTAATACATATTATATTTCCTAAAATGGTAATTAAACCAGAAGATGGGGTTTAACTTAGGTACGTGTACCTGCGGCTGTATTTATTGAAATTTAAACTTTAGCACTTAGTTTTAGCCGGCTACAACTAGGTGCAGCCAGGCCACATACGGTTAAACTTAGATGTATCCTTCTTATATTCGGTTAGAACTAGGTTTGGTCTTCATCATAGCGGCTAGAACTAAGCGCAGCCGCACTCCGGTGGTTAAACTTAGGTGTATCCTAGAATTAGGTTTTCAGTGCCGTTAAGAATGTTGGTTTTGTTTTGAGATTCTTATCTTGCGTTTCACGGAAAAGCATTATGCATACAGCTAATATGCTAGCTATTTGTTATCACTACACGAAGCGACAGTTCGATGTGATTTTTAACGTTCGTTCAATAAGGGCCCGTGGGATCATGCCCGAGCTCTTTCATAACATTATTACAATATAACTGTTCTGCCTGAACAATGTAACATTTAATTACTACTTACGATTACATAATAGAATGTGCTATGCCCCCCGTAAACGTTTCAAACATTTCTTGTGCGCTGATTACTAAATTGTTAAATGATACATAAGTCAACAAAGTTGCAACGCTTGTTAAATTATTTTTTGCTAATGTTCGAAATTGCATAGCCATGTTCATATTTTTGTGTTTGTTGATAATGCGACGCGATACTTGATATAATGCGTCTTCACACTTAAAATTACTTGCGTTCACTGAAGCACTGCTAATAGAAATCTACATGAAATAATAGTTTCAAGTTACAAACTATGTTTTATTCGGAATAATTGGGCCAGGTAAATTACAGGATATATATTGTATACAGCTGGAGTTTCTCATATTGCGAATTTAAATAAATACCTACTAATAAAATATTACACCAGTCTGAGCTCTACTGTAGAGCTCAGACTGGTGTAATATTTTATGCAAATTGTTGACGTAGCTTTTAAAGCTGAGAGACTGAAATGGGACTGGGCAGGCCATGTCTGCCGGATGCCAGCACAGCTGTGGGCACGAATATCGCTTGACTGGAACCCTGAGACAGCTAGACGGGGTCTCGGCAGACCGAAGAGAAGATGGGACGCCTTGGATGGCTTCCTCGCGAATTGGCGAGAAGCAAATCATCGAGAGAAGTGGAAGGAATGGGGGGAGGCCTTTGCCCAGGAGTGGGACAACAAGGCTTACTAATAAATAAAGAAATAAACAAATATTCAAGCTTCTGGATTGTGTAGGTACAGAAGAAGTAAACAGTAAATAGCTATAGAAGCATTTACTGCCAGAATCTAATTTATGAGAATTGTGTAAAATAACTGCGAACCATCATATGGAACACCTTGCTACTGCTGCAAGATAAAGGGTAAAAAACCAAACTTGAAAACTGGATTAGGTTTCTCTCACACTATGTTAGTATTTTTTTTAAGGGTTCTTGCAAGTCAACCTAGGAGGTTGTCGGCTGCTTAACAAGGCTATTCTCTGTGGATGCCTTAAAATAAATGAAGGCTGGATGCCTTCATATTTCTTCATACTCAATATTACCCAAATAGTGACCACTATTTTGGTAATATAAAGATAGCAGCAGGAAAATGTGTAAAGTAAAAGATTTTGTTTCTGAACTTGAAACATAATAAACTGCTATTTCAAAGCCGAATGAACTCCGACACTAACCCACATTTTTTTACCATGATCAACATTAAATTCTAAGTGACTAAATATTTAAAAAGTAAAAAATATATAAGGAAACCTCTAGCCATAATATAAGGCAGTATAATACAACACAAAATAATGATTACCCAATGAATTTAATTCAATTTTATCAAACACGGAAGTCTTTATAGTGGGATGTGAACAAGTTACATCATAATAAGCTCATTTTAGGTGACAAAATGTTGGTAATAGTATATTCATTCAGTGTTATCAACTTCAGGGCACATGTTTTAATTAAAAACAGTTCCTATGTTGCTCTAAAAAGCTCAATGAAAAAAACAAAACGAGAAAACATTCTTTGTTTTTTTCCTTTTATATATGATACATTTTGATTGCTTTGCTTTTAACAGGTCACTTCGAGGCCACAGATTGACATTTGTTTTGATCCACCATCCACGGAATGCAATCCTTCCTACGACAACTGTAGTTTTAGTGCCCAGGAGACAATGGGCAACACTGAACTATTATCACAGTGGATTTAAGATAAAAGTACTTATTAGCTATTTCAATAAAGCATGCGTAAACATTGTTTTGAAACCAATGGAAATTTATTAAAATTATTTCTGGAAAACTTACAGCTAAACAAACACTGAGTAAAAGTTTAAACAAAATATGGCCAATTACAAGTTTCCAGATGTAATATATTACTTGCTTTTGTTTTTGTTCATGTAAGATACACTGATATTAATATTTATTTAGATATTTGCTTAACACAATTTTATTCATAAACTTTTAGTATCTTTATCTATATCATGTTAATGAGAATGATTTATAATAAAACAGGAGTGTAGAAAACGAGATAAATTTAATAAAGTGATTACAAATTGTTCATGAAAGTACATAAAAATGTAAAACTTACCTCTATATTTCCCATAGTTTGAAATGCAGTGAAGACGAACATAAATCCAAATCCAAGGATTATAACGTTTAAAAATTTTCGATTCATTTTGCTGGTGATTATAGTACCTACTAACCTAATGAAAATATTATTTACTAACTAATAATAGCGAGACGTATACGAGACAACACGGAACTCAACGGCTCAACATGTAAAAGAGAACTGAGTTGTTGACGCAGTTTTCGAATGATATTACACGCAACTCCGAACTCCCTCCACCACCTCCAATAAAAGCAAAGAAATTATGTTTTCTTACATGTAAATAAATACACGACACGAAGCCAGTGTTATCCGTCAAGTGTCAAAGTCAAAATATAAGTGACCACAGATTAAGTAATACTCAAGTGACATTAGAGCATTCATGATGTCTGTGGTTTTTCATTGTTTCTATGGAGTAGAGGTGAGGGGAACAATTTCTGTATTATGAAAAAGTTTCCGTCAAAAAGCGTCAAATTGTGGTGGCACCCCGGTAGCGAGTGAGGCTTTTAAAAAACAGCGCCAATAGATATGTACTTTTTTTAAATTAATCTTTATTAATCGGACCTTGAATGTCGCCAAATTTTGGGCTGATTCAATTTAGATTTTCGCTAAGAAGAAGCTGGACACTTTTTCGACTAGTCCGTCAAGATGGTTCTCTTTACCTCTACTCATCAAAATTGTTTCCAAGCAACATATTTTTACGTTCTTTAAAATAAGGGGATTCTTCAATTTAGACATTCCAAATTTCTTGCGTTAGGTACTGTTAAATACAGCAATGTTTTACGTTGAATGTTGATTAAATTCAACATGCAATTATCATAAAATAACTACCTACTAAATATGCATATGCTTCGCTCTTAAAATTGCATTCAACGCAAAAATAAAACAATTTGACTCAATTGTTTTGAATAACAAAATGGAAGTTACTTGGTTACCCCAGGCAGAAAACTCTGAGAATCATGATTAATACTAAGTTCATTTTGAGCACAATGCATTGTTTAGGCCCGTTGATATCATGTCAGACCCGTCATAACCTTGCCCTTATCCCAATTGATTTGGAGTTTGCTCAACATGTCTACTTCTTTTTCCCTTTCTAGCCATTTTGTCTTTCATACAGTCCATCTACCGTATCTTTGATTTTTCTTGACTATTTACGAGTAAGCCATCCACATTCTTACTCAAATAATTCCTCACGACGTTTTTTTCATTGTTCTATATTACATTCAACTTTACAGATACCGTGACCACTTTCCCGGACACCGTGAGTTCAGTACGTGATTCAGCTTTCAAGTTTCAATTTTATTGATAAAATGGTAGCCCGTCACTGCCTTTCACTCATCTCTTTTGTGGCCATTCAGATACAAAACAGACGCTCTTAAACATTTTATTTTTAAACATGCAATGGCTAGCAAAGCAGATGTCAACCATTATATCAATATTTAATCCAAATTTGAAAAGCCAGCATGTGATCGAAATAAACTGAACCAAAACTACAATATTGTAGATTAAGCATAAAAAAAAGATAAAAAGTTATTCGATTGATAGGTTTAATTATTATTGTTTTATATCAGAATGTTGGCCCACAAAAGGGATGAATGAAAGGCAGTTTCATGCAGCTGAGATGAGAATGCTAAGGGGGAAGTGTGGTGATACGTGAATGGATAAAATAAGAAATACTTAAATAAGCGGAAGTCTAAAAGTGGCACCCGTGACCGAGAAGTTGTTCGGAAATCGGTTGTCATGATATGGACATGTGATGCAAAGGAATGAGGATCGTGTTGTGAGAAAAGTCACGAGTATAGTCACTGGCACGTAAGTTGGCAAGGTCTTGGCGTAGTGGGGGTAAGTTCGCGCATCGTGCACTTAGTGGAACAAAAAAGTGATGACTTTTATTGATCGTCATTATTTTATGGTTATTGCCATCATTTATATTTAATAATATCTGATTAGAAGAAAGTTGAAGAAGGGAGTGGAATTCGTAAAGTTTATTGCCTTAATTTATACCTTACCAATACCTTTTTTGCCTTAATTTTTTAATTTAAAACAACAACAATAATATCAACTCGTAACAAAAACTAAATTTAAAAACAATAACAATAACTCTTTAACATAAACACAACAAAAACAAAGGGTACAATTTTCGTGCACGCAAGTGTAATCGGGAGTTCGGGAGGCAACTGTCGACTGTTGCACCAATCGCGCGCTCGGATTGACGCTACCTCATACCCCGCGTCCCGCTTGACTACCAAAGAGACCTAAAACGCGACTTGTGCGCATCTAACGACTCTTGCCAAGTTACATGCCGATAATTATATGAATGTGGTGGAATACAAGAGATGAGGATGAGACCAAATAAAGACGGATGGATTGAGTAAAAATTACAATTCATTTATTCAAATAAGGCTGAGAATCAGCACTTTTTGAACGTCATAACGTTTACAAAGGACAGTCCTCTCTTACGCCCACCCTTCATCTTCACGTGTGAAAGATGATTTGGCTAGGAAGGAGGTGACTTCTGAGATGACGGCAAATAGAAATGTGTGGAAGAAGTAGAAGACAGACCCCAAATAAATTGGGATGAGGACAGGAGGATGGTGACCAGTATGTATGTGAGTATGTTCATATGTATATGCATACATACAAGATACTGACCACTAAGTTGTCCACAAACATGTCAGATATTAATCAAAAATACATCCATGCAGTTCAGCATCACCCCTGTCTGAACAATGCTTATAAACTCGGTAGAACCCAATCCCGAGAGACCCGACGCCATGTACGACGTTTTGTTCGTTTTCAACATGAGCGCGTTTTGTTAGTCCATATAGATGACATAAACAAAGTTTTGTTAATTAATTAATCTGTGCTTATTTTATTTTTCTGATTCATCGAGTGTATTTCAGTGCAGAATATTTATACGTAAAATTACAAATAAATAAACTAATATTAGTGCTTTAAGTGATTTATGGAAATGTAGTGCCTTACTGGACTGTTTTGTGTAGTTAATTTTCGTATATTTCGACTGCAACATTCTTTGATGAGGATGATCTCATTGACGTTCTGACAGTACATTCGTTTTAGCGAAATCTTGATCGTTTTATTATTTTGCTATTGGGTCCAATGACCTTGTAACTTAAAAATAATTTCATCGAAATTGATTAGTGACAATGAAGAAACAGTTCTATAGGGTTAAGCAACTCGCCGACCAAACATTTTCAAGGTATACCTAGTACTTTACATTATCTTAGCTATCAGATAAGATTCACTTCTTTGTGGGTTTGGTTCGTTGTTATTGTAATCTTTTTACCAGTATCAGTAACATCAGAACCTATGTAGCAGCTAGTATCATGAGAAAAAAGTAATATTAACCTTTTGAAATTTTTATTTATGGTTTTGTTGTATAATCAACATTTTGTGATTAATGTTGATATTCGTAGGTCAGGAAAAGCAGAAGGATTAACAGATGAGCTCCAAACAGCGGACAGGAAAGTAGAACACCTCAGAAATGCCTTACAATTGGTTAGCAAACGCCTGTCAACAGGAGCAGGCAGTACACAGGGCCAGGACCCTGCAGCTAGAGAGAAAAGACTAAAGAAACTGCCTGAATACCTCCTTGGCTTGTCTATGTGTGAAGCCAGCAACTTTGATGATGATGATAGTATTTTAAAATATATTTTATTTGAATGTGGTAAGTGGTTTTACCTTATCTACCATTAAAGGAAAATTAATATTAAATCTTTAATACAATGTAATTTGTTTAGAAATCAATTTAATTATTTTGTTTTGAATAGGTAAAACTGAAAAATTTCTTGCAAATGAGATAGCTGAGCATGAACTGAAGGTAGAGCAGTTAGTATGTGCTCCGTTAACTACAATTAGTGACCAAGATCTTCCGGCTATAATGAAAGCAAAGAAACAGCTCAGCAGGCTTATGGGGGAGAAAGACAGTGCGGCCAGCAGATATCATGTGAGTTATATCTTATTGTGAACTCACTTATCAAAGTTATCTAAACATTGAATTTTTAGACCAATTCTTACTATAATATTGACTTATCTGGTTTGAACAGATATGTGCGTCATGTTAAAAAAAACCTTTAAACCATGTTATGATATTTGAGAGCTTTTCAATGTCAAAGTAATCTGATTATTTAAGATAACTCATATTTACTGTGTATTTAGTCATTTGGATTAAAGTTAGTTATGATTACCTACTGATGTTTCCATGATGATTTTCATCCAGTACAAGTACCAATAATATTTATATAAATAAAGGTTTAAACATGCATAAAGGCATTGATTTCTGTTACATCTGTAAGTCTTCACTTTGACTGTAAAGCCAGGCATAGACAGCATAAAACATTTTATAGTAGTTGATAGTTTCTTCTTCACAACTCACAACACTATATATATAAGATTGCACATGAAACTTCAATATTTTTTTATATAATGTATATAATATTTGTTTCTTTAATTTTTCCTATAGCATTTGGAACGGCAAAAAGAAGAAAATCCAACTAAACTAAATGCTGCAAGAGAAGAATTGGAGGATGTTGGGATACGTGTGGAGGCAGCAAGGGATGCTCTGGCTGCTGATATGTTTGCACTTGTCGCGAAAGAAGCCCAACTTGCACACACGCTACTACAGTATGTGAAACTGCAGAGAGCATATCATGAGTCCGCACTACATTCCCTACAAGATACAGTTCCAGAGCTAGAGCGATTCATTAGTAAGTATATGGAATTCGCAAATAGTCACAATCCATTATAATTGTAGATAGCACAATTGTCAATCTCAATTTGTCCTCTGACCATTATAAAGCTTAGCAATTTATGAAGTATATGTGTGAGGGTGTGTGTAAAGTCAGTAAAGTCATCAACGTGACCAAGTATTCCGATGATTATCTTGCATTCAAAATAAATACATTTGTAGGTACATTTTTAATAATATAATTTTGCTTTTTTTGTCTTCATTGCTTCAATATGTAATGTGCATTTACAAGAAATTTACTTAAAACCTAATACATACTCACTGGCAGTAAATGCTGCCCAAGCCATAATGCATATCTGTGAACAAGCTAAACCTATTCTATTTATTTATTTTCATGAGAAATGCAGTGGGGCTGAGCAGCATTATTTCACATTGGTTACTTTAAAATTGACTTGTGTCAAAATTTATGCCAGATATTTTATAGTTCCTCCGAAATTTATGTTGAAACATACTTGTAATTCTGATCTCAGAGTAGACAAATTCAATGTGAGGCTTGCTGTTTATTCAAAATTCGCAGTTAGGGCTTGTGCCTCATTTACTGCTAGCAAGTGTAATTTATCTTTAATAGAGTTTATTTATATTTGTCTAATAGTTAAGAGAGTGATTAAGATCACCCATCATTAGTTAATTTAGCAGTAGATAGCCTTTGTTAGTTCTATAATGAGATGTGTGCACAAATTGTTTTAGGTATAAACATATCCTCTCATAATTATTCAATAATCATTTCCATACAATGATACGGACGTTGGCGCTCTGTTAGGCGTAGCCTAAAGGAAATATTAAAAATTATCCTGTCATGCCTAATGTTAAGCATTGGTGGTTAGCTGATAGGAATTTGATTATAGTTTTATTTATATGCTGTAACAGGATGTTTAGCTGTAATATCGAAGCATGTAGACTAATATATTATCATATGGGTTAAATAAAAGTATTATGTATGATAAACTATATTTTTCACAATAATATAAATGGGTACTTATGTGCAAGTGATGATGATGCATCTTTGCTTCATAATCATGGTCAGGTATACAGAGTGATCCATTACGCCAAGGGTTTCCTGATACAAACCTATGTATGTTCATTGAAGGAGTAAAAGGGTTGAATGAACCCAAACACGATGGGTCCATGGTCAGAGCTTGTTAAGTTAACGAGTTCCTATAACCAACTTTTTACTCTATCATCTAACCTTGGATGACATCTAGTAGGGTTACAGTATTTGTCAAGACACTACAACAAGCCTAAAGACGACGGAACTTTCGTGTTTCGTTGGGGAGTCGCTATGGCCGCATTACCAGCAGTGGTGTGCTCTCCATACATGCAAATAAGCACTGCATACCCTGTGATCCCTACATATGTACATACATACATGCCCCTAAATGATATATAACTATAATTAAAAAAAAAACATGGAAATTTAGCCTTGGTACTTGCTTGTTGTGCCTACCGTAGGTACAGGTCTGAAATCTTTGTGCACGCCAATGATTACCAGACCAGCTCCATGGTATTTGTACGTCCTGTCTGTGGGTTACCTTGGAACTGAAATAGACTCTAATAGCGCGCTATTTACCTTGATCTTTGGCTATTTTATATTATCTAGCTACTACCAGATACAAAGATAGTCAATAAAATAAAATCAATCCATGACATCGAGTCAAACATTCAAAGTACCTAGTAAGTCATGCATTTCGATGTCTCTCCAAATCTTTATTCAATTAATTATGTATGCTTCCTTTGAATGAATCTAATGTACACATCCGTCGTCGACACGTAGGTACATACATCGACATAATACTTCCGCCGATGGACTGGCCTATACCAATTTAGCGATGTACTCGTCAGGTGAAGCTGTTATTTTTATATCGAATATAATATTCAAGACAGTGGTTTTGATTGTAAATAACAATGATCGCTGTTTTAATTATCATTATCAAGACCTTAGGTATTTATAACACTCTTCAGATCGAATGTCATTGAATGTAAGTTTATGGTGATAGGGCAGGAAATAAAAGATTAAATACTATTGTATTAGCATTAGGTATTTATTTAGATAGATAAATCAGGTGTCGAGCAGTTTTTACGAGTTTTAATAGTTTTCCTCGTGATTATTTAATATATAGTGCCTAAATAAAAGAACCATAACAAATAATATAGCAACTATTTCTGGTGATAGCGATATAATGTCCTTCCTCCATCAATAACGCTAAAAGTATTAAATATGAGTTATTAAATGTATTTTTATACCAAAACACGATTATGTTACACACAATATATAATTAAAATGAATTAATTTAAATAAGTTTCCTGTTTCGGTAGGTACGGATGTTGAGCTACCGACTCGAATAGTGATCAATCGAGTACTGAACGAGTCAATTGTTCAGTAGTCGATTTTAGTAGAAAGTGCTTAATGCGCAGACTTATCCCCACTAGTACGTTCACCGCTCAAGATCCATGCCATCAACAGCTATAACGCGAAGAAGCATCCTTATAGATGAAGACTGTAGAAGGGCTTTAGGAGTTGAAATTAAAACATAAGTTTAAATTAAAAACATGCACAGGAAACTAAACAACATAGACCTTTCATTGTACCTTATTGTCCTGATGTCATATTGTTATCACACTTATCACCTTATCAATCTATCTATTGCTCAGCCTCACCCTCTACTTCAACGCTAAGACGCTATGACATCTGAAGTACTAGAGTAGATTATACTTAACACTGTTTACCTTGCACTTTTTCTATTTTCAACCTGGAATGACCCCACTTCTGGCAAAGGTCTCTCATAACCTCACTCGCGCTTCTCTTTGCGTTGCTTTCTGGTCAAACGCCTGCTTCGCAAAATCGTCATGCCGGCTTTCTATCAGACAGCACGACGACTCAGGCCCATCCCGCTAATCTCACTTTTAACGATAAAAAAAGTAATAGTAACCTTTTGTTTCAGACGACAGTTCTGTGAAGCCGGTGTTCGGGTATCCGCTTGAAGAGCACCTGAGGGTCACGGGGCGTACTATAGCGTTTCCGATAGAGTTATGTGTCTGCACGTTACACGAACTCGCACTAAATGAGGAGGGATTATTCAGGATCGCTGGCGGTGAGTAACAGGAATATTATTAATAAAAAACCGGTCAACAGCGAGTCGGACTCACGCCCCGAGCGTTCGATACCATCGCTGATTTCTGAAAAACGTGAGCTATTTAGAGACATCGTTTTATTTTTCCTGTAATATTTATATAAACTTCTATCACGGGATATAGGAGGCCAATGATGTAATAGGGAGCGAACCTAGCTAAATAAATAAAACTATTTGCGGGTTATACTTTACCGTCTTGTCAGGTAAGGCTTGAATAATTTTGACACAAATAAACCGTGCTGTTAATTTTAATAATGATTTCATCCATGTCAACTACAGTGAATGATGTTTGTAAAAAAATTGAGCAAGCCTAACAGTAGTCATCATATTTATTATATCTCGCCATGGTGGTAAAAGCATCATTAACATTATATCCTGAAAAAAATACTCAGGTATTATTTGAAATGATTTTACGTTACACATACACTCGTTAGTCTCATAAAATAGCGCGCGCTTCGGAAGTTTCTTGTTACACACTTTAGTCTCTTTCCACGAAATCAATCTCAGATTGCAGAAAAGTGAGAGGAAAGATGTTACACATCAAAAGAATTTCATTTATATGAACGACTTTCGTTGGTGACGGTACTGGTCGTTAAAAATAATAGTTGGTGGTGGTTCTCTCGGATTAGGAGGGGGTTGCGGAAGGATCTACAGTTATTGCCTACAGTTACAGGATGGCCTACAGTTTGTTGTTCCGGGTCTGGCTGTTTGTATATGTGACTATAAATGTTTGTAAACGCACCCACGACACAGGAGAAATTCCTAGTGTGGGGCAACGTTTTAAAAAAAAGAAAAGAAAAAGGATCGTACGTTCCCGCGACTCCAGGCGTAGGTGTGAGATGGAAAACCGGGGTGGTTTTTTGTCAGTAAGAGTCTGACAGACCCCTCCAGAAGACTTTTCACTAGCAATTTCCACAACGGATCAAAAAAAACAAAAACTGTCGGATATTTTCCTGTAACAGTATTTATTGAAATGATTACATTATCACTCCTAGTGGCCGTAAATACGTTATTATACGTTACAAAAAAATGCCCAGTATCTAGAATCAGAATCTTTTTCTGCTATGAACGTAGGTAATAAGATGTGCATAAATTAATGAGATCTGCTACAGTCAACCTTACGGCCTGAAAATTGAAACATACACTAAAATATTAATAGAAACTAAATAATTGATCAGATCCAGTCTGTCCTCTCCCAGCGACACCCGAAGCCGAGGCCGGTTACCCCCAGGGGCTGCCCTTAGCGTGTAGCCTAGCTTAGCACGTAAATTTGTATGCCCTGGCTGAAGGCCTTAATTATATTAAGTCCCCGCATGAAATTTCGGTAGATCAGTAAATAACCCTAAAGGTAAAAAAGCGAGATGCCCATTCCACAAAAACCAGGAATGAAAGTGAAGTTAGTAATATTATAGTCGTTTACAAAGGTATTACATGGTCAAATATGAAACTAATTATTGTTAGATATCAATCAATCAAAAATTTAGCAATCCTAATGCATTTTTTTTAAACATAATAATGTCAGCCCCTACTAAAACCCATAACAAAACGGTAATGCTTTCGCGTGAACAATTGGACATGCTATTTTTACGTGAATGCACAGTTATCTATTTGGCGAATCTCTCGATGACGCATACAATTTATAACTCATCATATATTATCTACAACTCTTTTAACATAATAACAAGAACCAGTCCCTTGGATAGTCATGACTATACATTAGGCCCCGTTGATTAGCTGAATCAAATTAGTAACTAACTTAATTTGATATACTCAGGAAATAGCAAGCAAGCTCACTGTCATATGCAAAACATCGAGGTTTAATTATATTCTACCATTCTAACATGATCAATACTCTACTCTAGAAATAAACTAATTGGTTTGTCTGGTACCCACGGCAACGAACTCAATGACACAACATTATTCACATCCTTTGGTAGAAAAATGTTGATGCATAATTAATAATTATTATCAAAACGTGTGGTTAGGTTAGATTAATGGTACTGTTTGTTGTAGTTTGTGAATAAATACCAATTATTTCGCATTTCATGTGGTTTAATTTTCATTTATTGACGTTCAGACGTCATGCCGTCGTCATGCAATGGGTACGAAATTCAGAAAAATGAAACTGTTAAATCGTTTTGAGAGTAGTTAATTAATGCTGTAATATAAGTTGCGAAGCAACTGTCACGCTCTCACAACAGATCTATTATTAGAACTCGGATTGCTTCAATGGTGTTTATCATAACAATGTCAGTAATGACTAACGTCCGTCTCTTCCAGGCTCATCGAAAGTACGCAGAATGAAACTATCTCTGAATGCGGGCCTGTTCACTGTCCCGCTACCCAGAGACTACAGGGACATGCACGTGGTGGCGTCGGTCCTCAAGAGCTACCTCAGAGAACTGCCCGAACCTGTGCTAACGTACCGCCTCTACGAAAACTTTGTGAACGCGTCCCGACAGCCCTCGGAACAAACTCGACTGAACGCTCTCTGGGAAGCCATACACTTACTACCCGAGGCTAACTTCCAAAATCTTAGGTATCTTATAAAATTTTTGTCTACTTTGACACAGAACCAAAGTACAAACAAAATGACGCCCTCTAACCTCGCCATCGTGATCGCGCCCAACCTGCTGTGGGCGGCAGACGACAGCACCTTCGACATGAACATCACCACCGCCGTCAACTGCATCGTGGAGCTGCTCATCAAGCACGCAGACTGGTTCTATAAAGACGACGTCAATTTCTTCATTTCATTCACCAAAGAGGATCTACTTCCAGATCAGTGCGAGTACGGGTTCTCGCCTAACTTCGTCCATGGTTACAACCAAACAGCTGCGCTAAGTCATGAACCAGCCAACGGTGACTACAGCAGCATGAGCAAGTCCATGTTCGACTACAACCACCAAAGTCTGAGCAAAGTAACGGACGGCGGCCGCCACTCCAGGAGCAACAGTCACGACACTAGTTTAATATTGCTAGAGAACAATATCAAAAAGGCTCAGTCCAACAGCTCATTGTCTGATCAATCTAGTCCCCCACATGGAAGTCCAAAGCCGATAATGAGGCGAAAAAACAAACCTTTAGCTCCAGTGCCGCCTAACTTTACTCCAGATAAAAATAAGAAAGTGGAGCCACAACCACAGCCGCAGCCGGCGCCAGAAGTAGTGAGGGAGCAGGTAAGTGCAGCGAAGGCTGACATCGACAAGCCTGCCAAGCCTCCCAGACCTGTGATATCTGCAGACACCGGCAAAGTTATCAGTGGTGTACAAACTATCAACCGTTCCACGTACAGACAGAACCGAGCCATGAAGGAGGAGGCGGCGCGCTGCAGCAGTCGCGAGAACCTCTCCGACATGCGGCGGCAGAGTCTAGAGCTTGACAAGGACAAGCTGGACATACTGAAGTCGCCCGACGGGAAAGAGACCACACTAGTCGTGAAAAATGTGACTGCACAGACTGGCGTCGTGAGCAGGATGAAGGTGGTCGGAGACGCGTACAGCGGCCCTGCGTCACTAGGATCCGAGCGGACATGCACTGTTGATAAGGGAACACCTATACGCCTACAGCCGGCCCCCAAGCCAGCCGGACAGCCGCCTCCCCGGCCCGTGGCGGCGCCGCGCACCATCGTGCCGGCCTTGGACGACGTGGACGTCACGCTGCGCCATAAGCCCGCCGTGCCCGAGCGCCCCGCCACGCTGCGCCCGCAGAGCTTCAGGGCCCCTCGATCTTCCCTAACCGATGCCCCAGATGGCTCGCCCACAGTGTTGGAACGCACTCATATTTATACCGTCGATAAACAGCACCCTACTGTCATCCAAGTCGGAGCAAGCGCGGGAGCGGTCGAGAAAGAGGGAGAAGAAGCACCGCGTGCGACCGTGCAGCGGACGCACAGCTCTGGTGGACGGGATGGGGACCTAGAGGAGCCTCGGAGCCTGTGCGTGGCGAGCCGGCAGCTGTCGCAGTCGGAGGGCGACATCACGGAGAGTCCGTCCCCGCGGCCGCAGCCGGCGCGGCCGCCGCGCCCGCTGGTGCCCGCGCCGCCGCCGCCCGTGTCGGCGCCGGCCGCGCCGCCCGCCCCGCCGGCGCCCGCGGCCCCGGCGGCCCCCGCGGCCCCGCCGGCCCCCGCGGCCCCGCCTGCGCCCGCCGCGCCCGCCGCCCAGCCTGCCGCGCCCGCGCCGGCTGGGCAGCCGCAAAGGGAGAGTACGGATCTTTAGCCGGCGCCCTTCAGCCCCGTGCCCATGCCGAGGTTGAAGCGAAGGCGCTAGGCCAGCGCGTCGACCTCGACAGGACACGTCGGTGATGCGTCGCGAACGATCGTGCTCTATTACACTAAGTCTAGTTCCCGCTATCGTGAAGTATGAAGTCGCAACGAGACTGATGTTCGCTCTTATTTTCTGCTAAAACCGAGTCTCGGTCGCGTAGAAAAAGGTATTGAGAATCGTTTTTCTTTGCATCAAATGAGTATTATGTATTTATTTTTTTTTTTAAAAGTGTAGCATTATTAATAAGATAACACGTGATAATTTGAATAATATTATCTATTACCAAAATAGAAATTACAGCTTTTGCGTAATACGTAGGTCTGACGAATAATGATTGACCCCTGGAATGTTATTCCAAAAAGACATATCGGTTAGAGTGTCTATGTAGCTTTTTTATGCAATCTAATTTTATTAAAATAATGGAACGTTGTAAACTAGTTTGTACAATGTGTGAATGTTGCAATTAATACTTGTGATATTAGAAAAATGTAATCACCACTCCCGGGCGCTGACGCAAGCGGGAGTATGCACAAATGTTGTTGTAACGAACAGCCATATTTTACGATATTTGTGATGGTGTGTTTCCATTGACCAGCAGACATTTGGCCAGCGCCGGCAGTCATTTTATTTGTTAGCCATTGAGACGCATTTTCGACTAATTGGCTGCTAAACATAGACTATTTTTTTAATTGAGAGTAAATTAATTGTATTTATAAAGATCCGGCGTTGACCAACTGAATGTGTGTAATGGCAGTGTACCGTCGTGACTTGTCAATGCATTAGAGTTAGTAATCAACGCAATGCTGTTTCAATGACTATTATTTTAGCTGTAAGTATGTTATGTAGTGTTTACAATCTTATGTGATATGCATTTTATTATTATATACTTCAAGTATACCAGCTTCTGTTGTAAGTATTAATAAAGTAGCCCAAACAATACATGCGTTTTTTACTTAATTACAAACCTATTGAATTGACTCAGTAATCTAAAAAAAGTCGCCCGTTTCTTTTAGACCCTCTCACAAGTTTTAATACGGTATTGAGGACTTGGATAGATGTTTTGAGTGTTCCGGAACCCCTCAAGTTCTTGATATTCTCTATAGTACAAGCCACAATTGCTGGACATCGGAGCAGTGACTGTACAAACGCGGTTGCGATCATCGGCCGCCAAGTTTGCGGGTTATGATCGCTATCGCGGCGGCTGCGTAACCGCACAAGCAACTGGTCTCGTGAGTTTGGAAATTGCGGTCCCGGGTGGAAATCGCTCCGTGAGTTCTCAACCTCAAACCCGCGTCAAAGCAACATTTTTATTAAACCGCTATAGAATATAGAGAATTGTATTCATTTATTTAAATAAAACGAATAAATTAATGAAATATAATGTTTATTTATCATATTCTATTTATATGCACAGGTTACATATCACTACATTTCAAATCACAAAAAGGCATAAAGGCTCCTTACTAAGATTAAAAAGACGTACACCTCTGACTAGTATACCATTATCTGTGGCGCACTTTCCCGCCTTAGTGCTGGGATGCAAAGCAAAAAGGACGCATGTTAGATGTAATTAACAGCTGTGGTTTTTACAATGAAAACGTAATAGAAGTGGTACAATAGAACTCTACTAGAAGCGGTACAATAGAACTCTACTAGAAGCGGAACAATAGAAATTTACGAGAAAATGTGTTGTGAAATATCTCTATAATTAAGTCTGCCATTTCACAATATAGTGGTTACGTTTACCAACCCTAAGCAATGACAGTAAGTTGGGCAGTATGTGCGCAGACTGTGTGATTACTTCGTCAATCTTCTTTATCTTCTGATGGTTGATGTAGAATCCGCCAGCTTGTATAATCCTCATTGCGTCATCTGGTGAGGAAAGATGATGGTTTGTAAATAAGGGAATAATATTGCAGGCATTCTTAAATCTAACTGGCATTCATACTAAGCTCTCTTATAAAAGGGGGTGTGATGGTGTAACTGCTAATCTCAGCTCTGAACAAAGATATAAAAATCATTAGCGTTGGGAATCGCACCCAACACATTGCACGCGGTCTACATTGGCGTGCAGGCGACGTGATCATACGTCATCGGCAGCGATGGCGTGGATCAACGGACACTTCTACGGACGATACACCTCTTGTAACTAAATTATTTAATTGTATGTCTGGGGCAGTTCTCATTTTAATATTATACGGCAATACCAAGCCTTGTTTTTGCAGCCCACTCTTTTTCAAAACTAAACCATATCATTAGTCATAAAGCGCAAACCTTTGCGTCCGAGAATTCTCACGGAACTGTTTGAAATCGGCATCGATGTTAATACAACGTTGGACTTTAAACTAGTGACCATTAAGTGTTTTTTTCAATGGCGCCTGAAAATGTACTGGACGCTGATCTTTCTTCTGCGTAAAAACTTAGTTTCCAAAAATCAGTTCCTATAACTATAAAAAATAACTTACTCTTAGTGGGGAAACATTTTGCCATCATGCCAAGATCCAACACTGTAATACCAGGTGACAACAGCACGTTGGTGACAATCGCGTTCTCAAATATTTGCTCCAACTCTGTACTGCTAAGTGAGACGAGGGAGTTCACATCTTTGCTGTATATTGCCTCAGTTGCTTTCATTGCTCGCTCTAATCCTTCCTCTGGAAATTAAGAAATTGCCGGGTTAAGAATACGGCGCGTTTACACGAGGACAGTTCGAGAAGTGAGTAACTACCGTTACGTGACATAAGCGAATGAGCGCACGGCTTTTAAGTCAATGTCTATAGAAGTCAAATTACGCACGCTCGGGTTTCGTAACAAATATACCTGAAGTTAGTAAGACTTACTTCCATGTACTAGTGTTGTAATTTGATCAGCCAAACATGTCTGCGGATATCTTTGCTCTGGATGTTGTTTATGTTTAAACATGATGTCCTGTATCTCTCCTAAAGTGTAGAATGTGAACAACTTCAATAGTTTCTCTACTTCCGAGTCTTTCGTCCTGATAAAGAACTGATATAGGCCATATGGGCTAGTTTTATTTGAATCTAGCCATACAGCATTGCCTGCTGATTTTCCGAATTTGTCGCCTTCTTCAGTCGTGACTAGAGGTAGTGTTAATCCTGAAAATAAAGAAAGCAATCATATTTTAGGACATATACAAAAAAATATTGTGTAGGTAAGTTTTATATACTTTTATGAAAACATTTAATAGATTAATAACACTTACCATAAACACTTGTCTTCGTAGTTCTACTAATTAGTTCATGTCCTGCACTTATATTGCCCATTTGATCACTACCACCTATCTAAAACAGGAATATTCATATTAGACAACCACTTTGATAAAATTCAACATTCAGAACAGGGTAGTGTCCTTAAAAATTCTGATTGGTCCGAAAGTTGGATTACTCATAAATACTGGATACGTATTTTTTCTTTTGTCGCGTAAACCAAAAATGACGACGACATAGTGCGTTGAAATTACGCGTGACGTCACGCCGTGCTACACTTTTAACGTAACAATGACGTTACAAGCCCCTTCTCCTGAACTTTGATGTGCTATATCATGGTCACTTTTTATTGATTTGAGTAAGCAAAAAAAGCGTGTCCAATATTTTTTAGTAATCTTACTGACGGACTAAATAGACATAATATATTTTTAACTAGGACACATCCCCATTGTTTATGGTTTTAAATAAATATATATTACCTGAAATCTACAATTATATTCCTTCAGTAAATGCTGCCAGTCATATGATTGGAATATCTGGTATGCAAATTCAGTAAAACTCATTCCTATTTCTGAACTTATTCTCGCTTGCACACTTTGTTTCAGTAACATAGTTCCCATTCGGAAGTTTCTACCTATTTCACTAACAAACTGTATTGAATCTATATTTCTGTACCATGTCTCATTATTGACTACCCTGTAAGTGAATGATACTATTTAATTAAGATTTTATTTTGCATGCAGTAAGTGAATCTTAAGCCCATTGAAATAAAGTTTAAATTACTATGATAAATATAAATGTTGCCAGTGAAATATTTCTTTAAATAGGACTGTAATTACTTGATAGGTTTAAGTTTACTTTCATCTTTCTTCCAGATATACTTCTTATGGTTTTCAAATACTGTCTCAAGATTGCTCTGGATGCATTTTATGTTTTCTTGGATAATGTCGCTTTGCATAGCAATGCGATCTGTGCTCCTTCCACTTGGGTCACCAATGAAGCCTGTGGCTCCACCTAGCTGAAAGTAAATGGCGTAAGCTATAGTTAAGTTTGTGTAATTGAAACCCATGCAATGTTGGGAACTGCTGCAAGGTACTAATACAATGCCAACAGAGTTCAGGACAAAAACAAAATTATAATCAATTATTTGGTTATGGTCACAAAATAGTGAAAAGGACCATTTACTTTAAAAAAAACATTCATGTATCCAATTACCATACTGTAAAAGAACATCTATGTAGCCATGTTTACCTATCTTAACATGAAGAAAACTAAAGCTAAATAATTTAAGTATACTATTTTTTGTTTTCTTGTCTCAGATAAATTAGTTTATTCAGGATATGGAGATATAGGAGAGATATAGAGATAGGAGATAGCTAGCAACCTGGAGAGGCAGAGACACTTAACTACAAGAATACTTTACCAAAGCAACAACATAGTGACCGCCTCGCTGCCAGTGCAGCAGGTTTATTATAACAAGGAGGTTCCCAACATGAAGACTGTTAGCAGTGGGGTCAAAGCCAGCATACACACACTGTGGAGCTTGGTTCAGTAAGTCCAATATTTCAGTTCTGGAACGAAATGTGCAAATTATAAAAAAAAAAAAAAAATGATGGACAATCCACACAGCATCATCTAGCCCCAAGCTAAGCAGAGCTTGTGTTATGGGTACTAGATGACTGATATACTTAATACAATACATTACATAGATAGATTAGAGATATAGAGATTATTATACAAAGCAAATACCCAGAACATCCGGAACAAATATTTGTAGATCATACAAACATTTGTCCAAAGGCGGGAATCGAACCCGCAACCTCTTGCATCGCAGGAGGACCTTCGCTCGCAGCGCCACCTCGCCAATTATGAATTAACGTTTGCGATATAACTCTGCGTTAATATAATAAAACAGTACTGCATTCCTTTTCAACTATGCCCACGACAATGAAACAACAGGTAAGAGTGATAAAATAAATTATTCTAAAGGGAAAATTAACATTTGGTCACAGGTTATTTCTCGCTGGTTTGCCCAGGGCTGATTTACTGGAAAGGAATATATGAGAAATAGATTTTAAATTTAACACTTACCCAGCTGTATTAGGAAACATATCTTGATACATCCCTCTTTCACTAAGCCTTAAAATATTTCTACTGGCACTGGCATAAGTCCGCTTGTACGAGTTGAGCCAAGTAGTCTTGGACACACACATCATTTGTTTCAGTAACTTCATGGTAAGGATAAACACTATCTGAGGAATATAACCTCAATCTTATAATTATGTAGACAAATAGTGCTACCAATATTTTCTTATCCTGTAAGTTATGGCTTTAATTATACAGTTAGTCGTACAAACATTATATGATAACGTTTATTTTATTTTTAAACAAAATCTTGTAAGTTCACTGTCGCGAATTTATATTGGTGTTCTCGTTTCTTAAAATAAAATGATAGAAATGAGTGCGAGCGAAATAAAGCTTTCTTTCACTGCAATAAAGCTCATATTTTAATGACAATTAACAAATAAAATTGACATGACACGTCTCGTTCAGGAACGCCATGCTATAAACAATAATAAGCAGTGATTGTATTTCATCCAAAAGGCGTCTACTGCTGGACATAGGTCTCCAAGTGTCGCCATATGGACCGGTTTGCTTGTTCTCACATCCAGCGGATTCTAACGACCTTCAACAAGAATCCACACGTATTTGTTCGGTACCAAATTTCAAAATCACACGAATGCATGGTCAAAATTAGCAATCATAGATTACTATGCTATATAGCAATGATAAGACCAATGACTATGAGATGATAGGCCACCGTCCCAGCACATATGAAATGGTTTGGAGCTTAAACTACTACAACCATAATAAACTGCAACTACCTAATACATATTCTAAATTTTTGGCTGTCACATTCCTAGTAGGTATCATTGAAGGTCATAAAAAGTTTGGAGTTCAACACTTACAATGCAAACTGAACTATATTCTTGCCATTGCGAACACAGGATATAATATTAAACGATCGAGGCGTAAGCGCTTAGTTGGCTACCAACTAGCTGGTTTACCATTGAATTGGCTAATAATCTCGTATGCTTGTTATGACTTGTAATCTCCATATTTTTAAGGCACCTTTGTGGAAGAGAAATAAATGTTTATTATTATTATTATTATTACTTGAGAAAATAATCAAGAACACCGTCTTATCTACCAGATCTCACAGCCTGGAACATGGGAAGTAGTAAGAGGAAAAACAAATCAATATATGCCACAGTTTTATTTATTGATAATAGAGTCTATATTTAGTAGTACACAATTTATGGTGTTTTATTAGCTATACAATTCATTTATTTAATAGGTACTATAATTCTCACGTTAAATCTTGTACATAGCAATTTATCCGGACGTATAGGGCGTCTCCACATCAGGCGACAGCAATCGTGTATTTCCATTAATATTTCAGCAAGGTGCAAGCTGAACCGATTACAGTAGCCAGTGTAGCAATACGCTTTCTGACAGTCCTGAATGTACTTACATCCTATACGATGTACAGTTTTTTTCTTATCTGCTACTTTATTCCTCCATTACCGAGTTGATAAATTGCTACATTCATTCATCTAAAACCAATCCACAAAAGCTATAATTACCTATCAACTTGTTAAGAAAAAATATAGACTCGTAATATATAACACTCATTCTATAAAGATCCGAAGCAAATGTTTTCTATTATAATAAACATTGCAGAATTAACAAGCACTGCTTATAAGGCGTGCTAGGCACGTGTTCGAGGCGGCATTAATCGGCACAGCCGGGAGGCAAAATCTACTCTATCTATTATTAATAAGTGAAGCAAAAACTTCTGATATATTTTTAAGAGTATTGCGTGCACGGAGGAGTGAGATTTGCATAGTTTATATCGTGAAGAAGTGCAGAATTTTAAAACGGTCGATTTTCGACCACTGGAAGACCACTAGTATTTAGTAAATGTTTCGTATCGGCTTTGTTTTTCAACAAATACTGCCGCATCGAATGAGCCGACCCGAAAAAGTGCTTAGTACACCTTACGCAAGTTACTGAAATTGTATAATATTATATATTTTTGTTATAAAAAGGTCGACATTTCGTATTTTATTTGGAACAAATATAGGTCATCTTTTCAGTCTATCAAAGACGGCAAGGCTAATTTATGTATTTATTTTATCTAATTTATAACTTGGAAAGGACTTCTTATCCAGATTTGTCACACATTAGCACGAATATGGATTAACGATGTGGCATCACCCTGAGGCGGGTCAAAATCTTCGTATCACAAATTATGGTTTTGACAAAAGTATTCAATTACAAAAATATTTATTTATATATGTATATAGGTATTATGTTTCAAACAGAAAGCGTGAGGTACAACTGAAAATGTCCGTTTATCCCGAGTATATATTTTATAAACGGCATTAGTCCTGTTGTGAGGAAGATTACTGGTAAAAGATGGAAGATAACGTTAAAATAATGTTTACACTTCGAGTCGTCATTAATGAATATACATTTAATACTTAACACGTCTAAAAATAATTACCTCCACATAGTACAACAAAAATCTTCCTATAACTATGATACAGTTTATAACTTCTCTTTTATGTGCCCTTGTGAGTGTCTTCTTATTTTTGGTATGGATCACCATCTTATTAGTTCACAAAATGAGGAATCAAAATGCAACATAATACAAACCAAATGCAGTTTAAGAAATGAAAACATAAAATCATACGATAAATGAGACTGGCCACACAATATAACATCTTAGAATTTGCAGTTATATAAACTCATATATCTATTGTTGGGTGTTTGTAGGTAAACATTTCATTTAGATTAAAATTAAACATGATAATACAAGCAGCTTAAACAAATAAAATACACAAAATAATACAAAAAAAACAGGAATTATATAACCATTCCTTAAAAGACTTTTATAATCACTGACCAAGGTCACCAAGGTTCCACAACACTTTACAGACTACGTCATACACTTTAATAGACAACTGAATTTTGTTTATGGCAATTTTGTACACTCGACTGTTTGTAACTATCACTACGAAAATAAAACAATAAAATTCAGTGACTATAAAACTCCAACAGGAACATAATACTTATTTAATACTTAACATTAAAACATGGAAAGCAACATCAGGTATGACTAATCTTCGAGGGTGACGTTTTTGAACAGATACGACATGGACTCCTTGTTGTGAATGCGTCTGATCGCCTCACTAAGGAGGACTGATATGTCTATGGTTTTGATCTTGTTGCATTGCATCTTTTGTAATTCGTGAGGCACTGTGTTGGTGACCACAACCTCGTCGATCGGTGAGTCTTCGATAAGCCGGGGCGCGTCGGATGATAGCAGTCCATGGGTTGCCAGCACGTAAATTTTGTATGCTCCACATTCCTTTAGCACTTCTGCCGCAGCAACAAATGATTGTACGTCGTCTATCATGTCGTCCTGAAATAATTTAAGTGGTTTGTTTACCGGTCATGGACGGAGATTTGGGTCGAGTTGATTGATTGATTAATGTGACCATTACATAGATGGTTCATCCGGACTTTTGGGACCACCAACCTAATTGGTTCCATTGAAAATAATGAAAAGATATTGGTAAGCGCTGAAATCGCATTCTAAATAATCAGATCAATTTAAAAAAGCCCATTTTAGATTTTAGTATATCGCCAGTATTTGGATACTTACCACCATGATAGCTATTCTGCCACCAACATCACCAACTACGTTGATTGGCGGCTTTTCCTTTGCCGGGTGAACGGGAACTCCCACAGATACATCCATGGTACGTGATCGACTAGACAAAAAAAACAATATATTATTTTCTATTATAATATTATAAAAAAAAACTGCTAGTAAGTTTGTATGTAGGTAATCTCCGAAACAAATAATCCTTTAAAAAAAAAATTCGCCGTTAGAAAGTTGCCTTATTCCTGAGTGCTATAGCATATTGCTATACATCGATACCATGGACGAAGTGAGCATCTTGCAGATATGCAAGTCGAGCTTCAAAGAAGATGAGATCAGCAGCAGCAAGTTGCTGCTATTCCAAACGCTTGGAAAGATCGAGGAGATGCCGTCTCGCAGGAGGGATGGGACGGAGAAGAGTATCCAGGACATCATCACCTTGTTGAAGGTCACTGACCCGGACGACGTGCCCGCTTTCGTGGCTAAGGACCTGCATAAGCTGCCCCCTGTCACATTCGACCACGTTGACGTCACCAGGCTGTTGAAGGACATCACATTCCTGAAAGCAAGCCTGGCCGAGCTGCAGTCTAAGTTGGAGGCGTCGGATAACACCATAGGTGAATTGCGAGCAGAGGTAGTGTTGTTACGCAAGGCTGCTTCTGTAAGTAGGACACCTGACGCTTCCAACGTGAACACGCGTCGCGGGGCGCAAAATGCTTCCTTCGGCAGTTTTGAATCGGCGAAATTTGATGCGTCACCGGCTGCCAATATTGTCTGCGATGCATCGTGTCCCGTCGCCGCCGTCCCCGCCTCAACACCAGCTGAGGTGACGACATGCGTAGGTGCGTTGACCCCTAAACGTGCCTACGCTGCAATAGTGGCTGCAAACAAACCAGCTGTGTCGCAAGTCAAGCGGCATGAAGTTAAAGGGGGTAAGCAGAGGCGCTGTGATACTACCTGCAAGGATCTGGCACAGCGTAAAACCGAGCAAGATACATGCGATAAAGATGGCTTTATCAAGGTGCAGAGGAAAAAGAGGAAGCCAGCTTGTCGCAACCAGTGCGGTACTGCACCGAGCGGGCCGAACTTCCTGCTGCGTCCTGCTGTACCAATGACGCCATTGTACGTGTCCCGTTTGCATCACTCTACAAAGGTCGCGGAGATTGTAGAGTATATCAGCATCAAGACCAAGTTCACTCTGAGGGTCGAGCGGTTGGAATCTCACCACGGCGTGAGTTTCAATTCCTTCGTGGTGAGGGTGCCAACTCAACATCTATCGACTTTCATGAAGGAGGAATTTTGGCCGAGAGGTGTAGTGTTCCGGCGATTCCGAGGCCGGATACCCGACACCGCGCGACACACGACGCCGACTTTACGTGTCAATTAGTTTTTAATTATGTTTTTGATATGTATTAGTTTATTAATGTATAACTTTATTTTATGTATTTTATCTATGGGCCTCAGTTGCCTGACAATAAAATGATTTATTATTTATTATTTATTATTATATTATTATTTTCAAAACTACGCTTTAAAGGGGGTGGAGGGGATGTTAAAGTTCGAAGAGAAAAGTACGAAATCCAAGCGGACGAAGTCGCGGGCGAAGTGCTAGTGACATATATTCATATGCTAGCATGTGAACTTAGTGCATTGGTTTGTTGTGTCGTTATCCTATTATTTGCTGTCACAATTAGATCAACACTTTGGAGATAAGCAACTTCAAATACTGTTATCACGCCTAAATCAAAATGTGCAAACAAACAAAAATATATATAATTTTTATCTGAGAATACTCTTTATCAATTACATAGTTACCGTTAATTCGTATGAGTGTGAAATGATTTATAAAGATCAATATAATAAAGATATATTACTTTGGCAAGCATGGTGGCGAGTAGCGTCCATCAACTTCATCACTTTCGGCTTCTTTCTGTTCTCCGTGAATCACAGCAATAGCCAATCGTAAACGCTCAGCATACGAGGTAGCTTTCTTAGCAGACCCTGGGTTACGAGCCACAATCACAGAGTTACGATAATCTGGAATCTAAATCGAAATTATGTAATTACTTATGAAGAAAACAGGTGGTTTCGTGCCATTTCAGTTTGGCTAAACTTGAATGGAAAATAACACCTTTCCTGTATTCTAAATGAATTTGAATGTATGCCAAGAAATACATTAAAACAAGGAGGAAAAAATTTGAATATTTTCACCGCAATTTATTGTTAATTGTGTGTTTGCTTTGCCAAAAATGTGCAACTGAATAATATGAGACAATAAGAATTTAGACGATTTCTCTAAAAGCCTTCTGTTAAAATATCTTTCTAAAATCAAATGGGGTTCCAGTTCTTCCGGCTCAAAATTATGAAACCAAATATAAACTTACACTTTCTTGAATGTACTGCAATAAGAATGGTGATGCTCTTAAATTATCAACAGGACACTCGTAGAAACCCTGTATTTCCTTCTGATGCAGGTCCATCGTGATTATATGTGTCAAGCCAGACTTGCACATCATTTTGGCAAGCAGTTTTGTTACAATGCACCCACGCTTCCTCATTTTGCATTGCTTGCTGTATGGTAGGTACGGAATCACACCTACAATAGACCTTGCCGATGAAGTCTTACAAGCGTAAGCCATTATCAGAAGTTCCATTATGTTGTTGTTTACATCTCTGCAAATATTATGGTTTAAGTATAATTTATATAAGAATTTCCAAAAAAGAAACACTGAACAAATAATGCAAAAATGATTTAGAGAACACCAAAGAGTGCCAATTAATTTGTTATTATTTCCACTTTATTTTCATAACCATATAAAGAAAAAGGCCTTGATGATGTATGGTTGAAACTTAACTTAACTGATTTATTTCTAAACCTCTGATTTCAAAAAAGTTGGAAACGAGCATGTCCTATAGCCACCTCTAAGACATGCCATTGATCAACCCACTCTGAGCTTGTATGGTTGGTCCATATATACATAAACTCACACCACTTGCTATGATGCTTACATACTCTTTTTGCTTTGATTACGTTCATACATCTGAGCACACCGATTGTGATGATCAATAAGGTCAATAGTTGTTTTTAATTTGTCCTCTCAATTTGATCAAACCATGTCACAGTCCACTCCTACACATACCAACCATTTGTGAGCTTTTTTTTTTTCTATTTTATACCAAAGCTCACATATACTTCATTCCTATATAAAATTTACATACAATTTTCTATGGCTCATATCAGATCGGTGATCATATAAATATGTTGGTGTACTAGCCCCCTAAGAGATTTTTGTACCATTTGTTAGCAGTATGAAAAAAACTATAAACACAAAAAAATAGAAATACAATCATTGTTATTGGAGCAGTCGTCAATAACATTGTATGAAACTAAAACAATGCTTCTGTAATAGATGGTAAACAATGTACAATGGAGGATTCCGTGAGGCTGATTACTGAGAACCAGTTGGATATGTAACCACACTCTTATGTGCATATTTACAAGCCAATCATTTTAATGCTCGAACATTTAAACAGTACACTCATATGAATAATGTTGAGCTCACGAACATTTATGATGACTGATATTTAAAATGGGTTATTTCTAATTACCATTTTGTGTTAATATTACCATTGCTAGATCATTTATATACTCTATATAAGCTATACTCACTTAGTTCCAGTCTGAACTATGTAAATATTTTTTCCACGAATAGAATCTGCAATCTCAACAATAGTCTCCCTGTTTGTTTTGTGGTAAACTGAACATCCTCCCTTTCTCACACCCAGACGACTGAAAGGAAACATTATTTTAATTACTGAAACCATCACATGATAGGTACCTAGCTCTAATTAAATTAATATCCATACAATAAATATTTGAATGAGGTCAAACTACTTAACCTCTGCAAGAGTCAAACACTTGGTGAACATTTGAAGCCTTCAAATGGTGTATATGAGGGATGAAGAGCAGAAACTTACTGAGCGATTAATTCGGCTAGTTCAGGGTGCGAGTTACCGCTAATGATCACTATGTCTGACGTGTTGGTACCCTCCATATTGCTCTTGCGAGATCTATTAGTGAAACCCACCAGCCTGCAAAAAAGTCATACACGTTTTCTTATTAGTCGGCCAACCCACCGCCACATGTAAATATTACATTTAGGAAAGGGACGGCACGCTGGATCAACAAGAAAAACAATAAACCTGGTTTTGTTGAGTAACATAATAACCTGAAGGCAGATTTGTATTTATTACCGCAGAACGAAAAAAAACTTCAACTAAATATACCAAGAACTTCCCTCCTTAGTTACACTTCTTAAAACATATGTGGGGGATATTTTAAAGTGCTACTACGAGTAAAAATAATTATAATTACGGAATCACCGATTAGGAGTCGCCACAGATAAAAATGGAACGACAGCGGACAGAATGGATCTACTTGAATGAGTATTATTCAAGTGTATGTCAAAAGTAATAGAATGAAATAATTGATTGTTTACGTTTTTTTCATATCACTCGTTTTGTTATTTTTTTGACTTCGTTGAATTCGTTAACACTCCTGAACACTTGGTTTGGCTTCCAATTCGTAAAATATACTACAACTCATTAATTTTCTTTCCTAAAATACTTGATTTATAATATTTCACTGCACGTGGTCACACACAGACAGTCGTGTGAAAAGTGTTTTTTTTAATGTGATCCCCACCCAGTGATTCATAATGTCACATTTCACATTGGTTGATTGGTTGGCAACCCCAATGATCAAATGTCATAACAAACAAATGTGCAGTGTTATCGTTTTGAGGTTATATTAGCTTTATTTACAGAAAATTAAAAAATAATGGGTCTTACGAAGCAGTATTTACGTTACGCACCAAGTGGAACCTTCAATGTGATAGCTAGTGCAGACTGTAATAGCACTCATGTATCCTTAAATGGTGTAAGCGGCCGATACATGGCTGTTGGAGCATGCGAACATGTTGTGATTTGGGATATGAGACTTGGCGAGAAGGTATGACTGGAATACATTATAAACAGTCGCACAAACTTTTAAACTAACACTATTGAACTGTTTTTGGACAATATTCCATCAATAGGACTGTTAAACCATCGTGCTACTTGTTGGTAAATCATTATGATGATACTCTATGTTATATTTTTTTTCTCAGGCTCAAGTGCTTCCAGGCGAAAACGTAGTAGTATCGCAGATAGCAGCTAGCTCTAACGGCAACCATGTAGCAGTTGGCTATGTAGACGGAAATATCAATGTATTTGAGCTGGTCAACAATGAAATTGTTTGTGTGTTTGCTGGACACAAATCCGCTGTCACATGCTTGCAGTATGACGAACAGGGACATCGGTTGGTGTCAGGTGCTAAGGTGAGTTATTCAATTCTGCGAAGATTGTTTTATGCCACTAATAAAAAACCATATACTTTCCTATGACTTGTTGTGCATTTTTAACCGACTTCAAAAAAGGAATAGGTTCTCAATTCGATTGTATGTTTTTTTCATAGAGCAGAAGTATCAGTTGTAGAGGTTGGCAATAATAATAGCATTTATGCAGATAATACAATATTGTCACATTTCCCAATTACAGCATATTATTTCAAAACTTTTATCTGTTTGCACCTTGGCAGAAAGCCTCCCCTCTGTCCACATAGAGATCTTTACCCAGATGCCAGTCTAGGTGCTGGCAATAATAGATACTTAAAAAAATCTTAAACTTTTTTTAATAGGATACAGAAGTAATCCTGTGGGATGTGGTCTCAGAAACTGGTAAAGCTCGCTTCAGTGGCCACAAAGGAGCAATTACCAGTGTCTTGTTTGTTAATGGCAAGAACTGTGTCATCAGCTCCTCCAAAGACACTTTTGTTAAGTTCTGGGACATTGAGACAAAGCATTGCTTCAAGACTTTAGGAGGACATCAAATGGAAGTATGTAAACTAGTTCATAATGTGACCAATTATTTATTCAACATTACAGTTTTTAAACAAAACAAATTGCTTTTTGTCCACAACTCATGGGTTGAGATTCTGGTGGGAGCTGGGTGGTCACCCAGTGGCGGACTAAGCCTGTCAGAGGCCCGGGGCGGAAAAGCAGAATGAGGCCCCCGAGCTTTAAAAAAAATGTAGTTTTACAAGCTTTTTATTCAGTTCACATTTGTATGTAGTGTTTATGTTTATTTCGTTAAAATCTGGCAAGTGAAATTTAATTTCAAAGTACCCACTACAAAAACGGGAATTCCCCCAGCGTTTTGGGTGCGTTCAGCAAAATTAAAAGAATATTAGTACTGTAGTAGTGTAAAAAGTTTAGACGGCTGTAGTGTTTTGATCTTGATGAAATTATGTAGGTACTAAGCACATTTTTTAAAGTCTTGTTTAAGATTTGATCAGGGGAACGCAGAGGCATTTGGGGCCCCCCAAGACCGGAGGCCCAGGGCGGGTCGCCCCCCTGTTAGTACGCCACTGTGGTCACCTATCATTAAACAATTATTATTGTTCAACTTATCCTCTAGAAGGACATACTACACTGACCTTGTCGGTATTATTCTTCAAAAAGGTCAGGTGTATAGAACTTGCAATATGTACATGTATGACCAAATGTATGAATGTAAACAAAGCAAAAGGAGATTGTTAGCATCCTAGCAGGTGGTGTCTTGTAGTTTCTGGTTGTTCCATGGTATAAAGGCATGAGCTTATGGATGTATGTTATCATAAAATACATCAATTTTTTATATTATCTAAGGTATGGTCAGCAGTACTTCTAAAAGAGGAGAGATACCTAGTGACAGGTAGCATGGACCAGGAGTTAAGGGTGTGGAAACTGAACTGGACAGCTGATGTTAAAGATGAAGAGAAACTATCTAGGCAACTTGAAATAGTCAAGCTGGAAGAGACTGACAATCTTGAGGATTCTTCTGTAAGTAAATTTTATCGATAAGCTAAGTAGAACTATAAAAATCAGAGGCTTTATCAGATTTATAACAGGCTGTCTTTATTACGACTTGATCATCCATTAGCACCCAAATATATATTGGTACCCTTTGTTCATATTTGTAGGTATTACAATGTCATCAAGTAGGCACGCTAGTTAGAGGTGGACGAGGTCGCGTGGTGGGCCTCTCCACAGACCCGGGACAGAGTGTGTTGGCGTGTCACGGAACTGATGCATTGTTGGAACTGTTCTCATTCTGCTCCGACAATGAAGCTAAAATGAGAATGGAAAAACGTATAAAGAAGCAAAGAAAAAAGTTGGTGTGAGTATTTTTCTATAATATTATATTTGCCATTAAATACAATATTCAAATAGTAATGATCTTTTTGGTAACCTGTACAAGGAATGCATTATCTCAATGGAGACTCGGTTAGCAAGTGTTCCGTCTTGGCATATTTCTGAGGTATTCACTGAGTATGATACTTGACAAACTTAAAAGCAATAAAGTCCTTAAAATACAGCCTATATAGAAAAATCATGAAAACCCTGCGCAGCAACGCCACTGTTTGTGATAAGATCAACAAACTAGGCCAACTACAGTCACTTGTTTCTATTACAGAAAGTTAAAAGAGACTGGGGAAGCAGACGCTGAAACAACAGAAGTACCCGAGCTACTGACCTTGACTGACGAAGTGAAGCGCCTGTCGTCAATCAAATTGGAGGCCAAGTTGAAATCTACCACCCTACTGCTAGGTACTACGGGGGAGCTGCGTGTTGGCGTGACTTTGGCTAATAATACCGTTGAACTGCATAGCTTGAGAATAGGAGAAGGACATGAAGGTAATACTTGAAATTGTGTGCTGAAAGTAAAATAAGTACCTTTGCTTGCGTATTTTTTTATTGACTAACTTCACAAAGGAAGATAATAAATTCGTATGTTCAGTTATAATTCTGTAGAACGTCGACCGATATCGATCGTTTTTTTTCCAAGGAATGTATTGTAATTCGCTGTTGGTCTCAATAAATTCTGACGATTGCTGTTTGGGTTAACTCCCTTCGTCTATGTTGATCATGTTCTTATACCGGTCATTACTTGCCGTGTTAAATAAAATGCCTGCGACGCAGGAGGTTGCGGGTTCGATTCCCGCCCTGGGACAAATGTTTGTACGATCTACAAAGATTTGTTCCGGGTGTTCTGGGTATTTGCTATTTATAATAAAAATATCTATCTATGTAATATATTGTATTAAGTATATCAGTCATCTAGTACCCATAACACAAGCTCTACTTAGCTTGGGGCTAGATGATGCTGTGTGGATTGTCCAGCATTAAAAAAAAAAAAAAAAACATGGCACGAATGTGAGTCCCACAATTATTAAATGGAAAAAAATCTCTGTCTATGCAATGATGATTAATCTAGCAAAAGCCTTCCTAATGATTCCATGTCAACTCCATTTTGTTTTGCAGTTCAATGTCTTAAACAGATAACACAGCCGGGTCACCAAAAGGAGCCACGATGTGTGGCTATCAGTTCAGACAATTTAGCTGTAATCTCGGCGTCTGCTGATTCTGTTAAACTTTGGAGTAGGTAAGTGCAAAACGAAAATGAATATCTAATCACAAAATAATTAGGAGTTGTAGTCGCAGTGTGATGAGACCTTTATTAGAATGGAATAATGTTCAAATTCAAAGAAAACAAAAAAGAATGAAAATAAGGAGAACAATATGGTAAATTGTTTTTACAATCGAAATTGTTATTTGTAAGTAAGTTGTAAAAAAATGAGACTGGCTGATTTCTAACAGTATAGTGAAGAAAAGTATAGGTATAACAAAAAAAAAATACTTAAAAGTTATTTTTTGTAAAATGTATTTTATTTATTTAATACTTTAAGCACACAAATGTACAGAGGCGGACTTAATGCCATAGGCATTTTCTACCAGTCAACCTTTTATTTTCTATGTAGATCGACACAAACCTGCCTCCGCACCATCCCGGTGCCATCCGGTCGTCCGTGCAGCATTTGTTTCGCGCCGGGTGACAGGCACGCTCTAGTGGGATGTGCCGACGGTTCTCTACTACTGATAGACGTAGGCGCCGGGCGAGTACTGGAGCAAGTGCCTGCGCATACCGCTGAGTGTTCCACCGTCGGACTTACTCCAGATATGGTAGGTAGCCGTAGTACGTATCAGACAGTGGGCCGGCTGATAGAAATGTCTCTGGCCAAATGTTTTTAGATGGGAATCCGGTTTAAATCTTTGATTTTTTGCAGCGAGGTTGCTATTCCGGCGGCGGCGATAAGACAGTCAAACTCTGGCAGTTTGAACTTATAGAAGACCCGACGGGAGAATCTAAAGCAAAGGTAACGAAGTAAAATATACTACCTACCTAACTCGTCAGTGCAAAAAAGGGATGGGGATATACGTCCAGTATAGCTCTATCTCTTTTTCGTACCAGAATAATAATGACTGATACTTTAAGTGTACATTATAGGTTATGTTTATAAATTGTGTGTCACACTACAGGTCCTCTCGCTCTTGCATACAAGGACGCTAGAACTGGAAGAGTCGGTGTGTGCAGTTAGAATAAGTCCAAACAACAAGTTCATCGCAGTAGCTCTGTTGGATTCGACTGTCAAGATTTTCTTCCTTGATACTTTTAAGGTAGGTGATGCTTTAATTATCAACTTTAACGCTGAAGCAATAAGTACCAAAACAAAAGTCATTAAAAAAACATCTTGGCTGAGGTTCTCCAACTCCTAGCTTGGTGTTGAAGGTGTCAATAGGCACACATGATGTACATCAGGTAGGCTGACCAGCAACCACTAACCATAGGGTGTGTGCTACCTATTAACTGGGCTGTGGAAGTTAGATAGGCAGCCGCTCCATATAAAATACTGGTATTTTAGTTTCATCCGCTGAAGCTGGAAGCCGACCTCAATATAAATGAAAGAATGCTTTGCAAATAATGCAGATGCTTATCACCGAAAGCTTAACAGATAAATAATGATAACTGTTATTATTGGTGATTCTCCTCCCTTAAACTTTATCATTGACTTGCCTCCTACAGTTCTACCTATCCCTCTACGGACACAAGCTACCAGTCCTCTGTTTGGACATAAGCTACGACTCCACAATCATAGCCACCGGCTCCGCAGACCGCAACGTCAAGATATGGGGTATGGACTTCGGAGACTGCCACAAGTCCATTTTCGCGCACAACGACTCTGTGACGTCATTGCAGTTCGTGCCCTCCACTCATTACTTCTTTACGGCATCGAAAGATGGGAAGGTGAAACAGTGGGATGCTGATAGTTATGATAATATTATTACGCTACATGTG
Source organism: Phlogophora meticulosa (assembly GCA_905147745.2). NCBI lineage: Eukaryota > Metazoa > Arthropoda > Insecta > Lepidoptera > Noctuidae > Phlogophora > Phlogophora meticulosa. The sequence goes on along the minus strand of LR990526.1, from coordinate 6,298,917 downwards.
AGTAGACTTTTTTTGTGTATTTCCTCCTTTTCTTTATTTACCTTGATTGAAGTTACTAAAGGTTATGTGTATGTCCCGTTTTCCGTAGCTTTAAGTTCATGAACGAGTAAAAGTAATTTACTATTATATATTTATATGAGTTTGCTATATTTTGCGAAGAAAATTTCATCAATACGTAAGTTGTAAGGCGAGAAAGCCCGCAACGAGACGTTTTTGATAAATCGCCTGGCAATGGACTCTAAGGTGTCGCCTATTCTGTTATCTTGCACAGTTTTTCAAAAGTTGTTTACTTAATACGTCACAGTGTACGGTTATAGTATGGTTTCAAAAATACTATGTTAGAAACACCATACAATTTCTATTAATACTTTAGGACAAAACCGCTTTTTAATGATGCGTTAAAATAGAATAGTTCTTTATTTGCAGGTTAGAGATGTTAAGTTTAAAATGATCCTTATACTAACTAGCTTAACTAAGGCATGCAAACAGTTTATGCGTTATTAATAAAGACGTAAGACGAAGTGTAAGTAGTAGACGAAGTATTCTCGTAGCTGTAAATAAATAAATAAATATTGCTGGACAATCCACACAGCATCATCTAGCCCCAAGCTAAGCAGAGCTTGTGTTATGGGTACTAGATGACTGATATACTTAATACAATACATTACATAGATAGATATTTTTATTATACATAGGAAATACCCAGAACACCCGGAACAAATATTTGTAGATCGTACAAACATTTGTCCCAAGGCGGGAATCGAACCCGCGCCACATCGGTCGTCACCGGCTGTACCATGTGTATGTTACCAGGGTCACGCAGGCGAGTGTTGGAACATCGCCGTGGGCGCGGGCGGCATGCACGCGGCGTCCTGCGGCGGCGACCGCGCGCTGCGCCTGTACTCGCGCACCGACGAGCCGCTCGTGCTCGGCGACACGGATGAGCAGGAAGAGGGGCTAGCCACAGGGGAACAACATGTGTGTATACTTCTACCGGGCTACACTTCCGAACACCTAAATCGAGCCATCCGACAGTTCGATACGTACCCATGTCGATATCTTTGTAAATGGTCGGTAAATTAAAATTAAAACAATGATGAGACCAAAGCATGGCTACCATTTTGGTATGTCGGCCTCAATACTCTAAAAAAATTGTTAAAATCATCAGCACGTAAGATGGCAAGATTTTGGCGTAGTGGGGGTAAGTTCGCGCATCGTACACTTAGTGGCACAAAAAAGTGGTAACTTTTATTGATCGTCATTATTCTATTGTTATTGCCATCATTTATATTTAATCATGTCTGTATAGAACAAAGTTAAAGAAGGGAGAGGAATTCAAGTTTATTAGGAGTTATAAATAACGTGCATTTAAAATTCAAAAAAGTTTATAAAAAAAAAAAATATAAACTAGTCGTCACTATCCGTTAATAAAACTACCCCTGGCATCATATTGAAAGTACAGTAGTAGTAGTAGTTCTTTCTGACGTTTTAGTAGCTTCTGCAGTCCGATTTACCGTCTCTTTTTCTGATTGACCTTCTTTCTCCATGAAACTACGCATCGTATACCATTTTTCTGGCATGTCTCCGTAAAACGGTATTTGGTCCTGGCATAGTAATGAACTTAATACAAACTAAATTTTAAAAAACAACACTAGCATCAACTCGTAACATAAACTAAATTTAAAAACAATAACAACACTTAAGTTTAACTCAACAAAAACAAAGGGTACAATTTTCGTGCACTCAAGTGTAATCGGGAGCGAACGGGACGAAGGCGCGGTGCGGGAGGCAAGGGTCGACTGATGCACCAATCGCGCGCTCGGATCGACGCTACCTCATACCCCGCGTCCCGCTTGACCACCAAAGAGACCTAAAAAACGACTTTTGCCATGTTACTTGCCGTTGACTATACATGTTAATTGATGTTTTGAATGAATGTCATGATGGCCCAGTGGTTAAGGCCTCGCCTCTTGCCTGGGCAAGTACCAATGTGAGTTTTTCAATTCACATGTACTTTCTAAGTTTATCTTGGACATCACTGACATCGGTGAAGGAAAACATCGTGAGGACACTGGACTTACATAATTAATATAAGTCTGATCGCCAACCCGTCTTGAGCAAGCGTGGTGATTAATGCTCATGCCTTCTATGTATAAGAAGAGGCCTTTGCCCTGCAGTGGGACAGTTATAGGCTGGTACTTTTTTTTTTTTAATTGATGTTTTATGCCTTTGTACCTAATATGAAAATACTTGGTGGTTCAAATTAGAAGTCCTGGTGTGCATATTAGAAAACCTCATAGCTACTGCAGTGAAAGCACTTACTGTGTAATGGCTGACGGGCCGTAATTTGTCTGCCTCAGTAGCACCGTTAACAATCACGATAGTTGCTCGCAATAGACAATGGTTAAATGAATGAAAATGTCTTGAAGTTTTTTAATTTATTTACAGGCGCCTGTCCCTGGATTGCCTGGCCTTACAATGCCGACGAAGAAAACCATTGGAGCTGAAAAAGCTGTAAGTGTTATGAAACAATATATGCCGCTGTGAATTTCATGAACTCGCGTCAATAGTTATATTTTATGTCACACATAACCTTACGCCTGTATTCCCTAAAGAGTTGGGCAGAGGTACACATACAGTAACTCCCACATTTCGCCAGTGTCTAAGTCCAATGTAATATGGGACGAGCCTATTGCCATCAACCGGGCATAAATCCAGGCTAATGAGAAAATTCTTATTGGAAAAACTCAATAACACTTTGCCCGACCTGGCAATCGAACCCAGGACCTTGGGACCATTAGACCAACGAGGCAGTTGCAGACATTGTGCGCTAAAGTCACATGACACGTTTATGTAACATTTGTTTTGCAGGCGGACTCCATAATGGAATGTTTATCCGTGGGCGCTGAATACAAACGCGAGTTGACCGAAGCGCGCGGACAGTTCGTTCAGCCGCCCCTTCTGATGGCTGCCTACAACTGCACCACTCCTGAGCATTTCCTCGTAGAAACTGTCAAGCGGATACGATCTAGGTGAGTTCATCTATACAAATAAATAAAATTTAAGTGTCGTTTTGTAATGTCAAAATAACAGAACTTTTTACTGAATGCATATGGAAGAATATACGGTAGTTATACCAAAAAAACATTCGTCTGTTTGTTTGAAGAGTTAATCTCCTGAACGGCTGGACCGATTTTGACGGGGCATCCACTTATAGGGAGCCGAGGTTCTAAGGGGGAAGTTTTACTTTATAAAAAGTTTTAGGGTTCAGAACAAAAACAATTAAAACCCATGAAATTTAGTTAAACTCCACGCGTACGAAGTCGCGGGTACAGATATTATATCTAATAACCGGTATCAATTGCAGTTTAATTGATGATCATAGAACTACGATCTTGGTCTGGTATACGTAGTAGATCTGCGACATACTTCTCGGGCGATTGCTAAAGATTTTAACTTGCTATCGCTAACAAACTTACCAAGTCATCCATACTACTGTTATAAATTGCGAAAGTAACTTTGTTTGTTACATTTCACGACTAAACGGCTAATCGGCTCGTAATGAAATTTGGCAAGAAGATAGATTATATTCTTATAAAGGGCATAGGACCCGACATTCACGCAAACGAAGTCGCGAGCAAAAGCTAGTATTTTCATAAACCGCACACTATTTGCAGGACATGGAACTTATTTGAAGCTCGAAAGGTTTTATATAAGTACTAGCGTTTTGCTTAGTCCGCAAGAATGTCGGTTATCGCGGATGCAGAGTAATAGTTGCGTATTAAAAATGTTCGTTCCAAGGTCTCAAACTATCTCCATATCAAATTTCATAGGATTCAGTTCAACGGATTAAGCGTGAAAATGTAACATACAGACAGAATTACTTTCACATTTTTGACACTAGTATGGACAAGTCTACCTTCAGCCAAAAGAAACACGTTATCCATCTCTTATTCCAGTGACTTGGAAGAAGCGCTCCTGCTCATCCCCTTCAGCGTAGCCTGCGACATAGTGAAGATGTTGCCCAAGCTGCTAGACCGCGGCGATAACACGGAGCTGTTCTGTCGTCTCGCGATATTCTTGCTCAAGATACACCACGCGCCGCTTGTAGCGAACCAGGCGCTGCTGAAGCATATGATACAAATACAAGCTAAAGCCAGTATGCGGCTGAATGAGTTACGAGTGAGTTTCTTTTTATAATAATCATTTTGTGACTCATATTGTGAGATTTATACTTCATGGTTTCGGGTGTATGAAGAACAGGGCATGAAGTTCCTCATCAGCCATTGAAAAGGGAGGATCCTCTGACCAGACGGGTGTCGTGTCTGGTGGGCTACTGCTCAACGGTTGTTGTCGGGTTCCTGTATATATGTTCAATCGCTCGCATAGTTTTAATATCGCGATGTAGGATACGATTTAGTTCGTATGTGGCGAGATAGATGTCTCTACAATGATAAAAGGTTTTGACAATCATGATGACTATCGAGAGTATTTTTTAGTTTCACCAGTTAATTACACAGATGATCTAGTTAAGGGCCGGAGGATGATGATGTATAACTTTCTTATACAAGCACAAAACACAGCGGTCGCCGACAAGCTCTCTTAGGATTGTAGTTATAGACCAGGTCCAAGTCAACGGCGCGTGTTGTTCCACGCGCGCCTCAAGGAGACGTATCAGCAGAAGTGACGGGGCCCCAATAGGGGGCCGAAGCCTGCCAGGGTTGCGGGATGATCGAAAGAGTTACCGTGATCCTGGAACGTAATGAGCAAGGACGGAACACGGATGAGTTTTGGATGATTTCCCATCAGGATTGTAGTTATCAAGAAAGATCCATCTTGAGCTGTGAATGCATTAACACGTTATTTTGGCAATGGTTTTTTTTTGCTAACTTGACGTACTAAACATCGTCTGAAGCAATTTTCAATGCCTCATAAACTAACTCATACTCGCCTTTAAAAATGTTTGTACAATTTCCAGGATATGGTAGGCTACAACGCGCACGCGCTGCAATGGTTACGTCGCGACGCGGAGGCGGCCGACAGCGAGCAGTTGTTCAGGGAAGCGTTCACTGAGAACCGCAAGAGGGACAAGCGGAGACGCGCGCGGCAGGCGGTCAAACGGCCTATTGTCACCGTTACTTAGTATTTACACTATAATTATACACTATAAAAATATTGAAAAAAGTATGCTTTGATGGTTTGGTTGCGGTGAGAGGATGAATGGAAGACGATTAACAAAAGGTATTTATAAGGCAGATGTAAGCGGAAATGCCGGGACCCCGACGCCCTAGAAGGACTTACACTGACCCTATTAATGTTCTTCTAAAAGGTCAGGTGCATAGTACTCGCAACCGGCGTGCAGTTATGGCCGTAATCGAAGCAAAAGGAGTATGTAAGGATCGTGGCAGGTGGCTTTCTGTAGTTTCTGCCTAGCCCCTTGAGAAAAATGTATGTATTGTAGAATTAATAATAAATGTAATATTAAGTATGTTGTCTTTGTATTATTTATATGAAGCTTTTCTTAAGTAAGTCGTACAACACACAGAAATGTATCACTACATTACGAAGTATGTTTTGTTTGTTTCAAAGTGCTCATCTCGAAAAGTGCTGAACAGGTTTCATACTACTTTTCACCAAAATATATGCGAGTGTTTGTCGGTATAGGTTTGTGTGTACTGTGTACAAGCGGGTCAGATAGTAAAAATAAGCATAAGGTAAGGGGTAGTTACAGGGATTGAAATTTTAAAACTAAAACAAAATAATAGCTGCTATAATTTATTTGTAAAAAAATATTCTACTCACTACATAGCCAATATATCAGTTAAAACTTTAATAATTTAAGTATCCATCCCTGCGTAAGTCACATTATTTATCATCTATACAACAATAACTAATGTTTCACAATGAGTATTCCGGCCACGTGTTCATACTAAACAATCTCAAACGGATAATTTATGCTGAAACTTACTATAAATACGTAGTTCTGTAATTTGACAACAACAATAACAAATGGTCCTTCAAGCTTTCTATATTGGAAATTATTGCTTTACATTATTATATATAAATACGTCTTCCGGAAGAAAGTTGTTTGCAGATTCATTTTATATCTGCTTATAGTTAGACGAGTTGTTTATAAAAGACGAGCTTATCGTTTCAAAGGTTTGCAACTGGACGAGTGAGGCCGCAGTATCGAGGTAAATACAACATATTTTATTACTTATAAACTACGGCTATTATATTTAATTTGGATTACATTATAAGGCTACGCGACCATACTGGTCTATTGCTTTCGTCAAATTGATATTGCTATCATAACATTATTCGAAGTTATTTCGAAGTATATCACAATAGACTGTGAGCTCACTCTCCCAGCGCATAATATATAATTGACAATATTCATTCTCTATTTTATCCAGAATTTACTGTTCAGTTTAACATACAATGTTCACCACCACTTATCACAATGTTATTGCTTTTCGGATACACACATCTACATTCTCCAACAAAATATATCACAATGAATAAAAATACTTTACATTATCATTTTTCGAATAACTCGAGTGAAATAGAACGTGAAAGAGAATACAAAAACAGAAGACATTATGAGAGTTCTTGTCAGTCTTTAATCTTCGAAAAATGATGTTACATACAATGTCGAATGGAATTCCTAGTATATGAATACGAAGCCCATATTCCAGCATAAATTATAATAATACACAACAGCATTGGTACTGTCTCCATCTCTGTCAGACGTGATAATAAAAACAAAATCACAAACACATGCTTGTTAGAGCGTAAGCACACACAACACAACCGGTTTGTTAGTAACTAAATGACGATATACATTGTTCATCAACTCTTAATACCGATATATCCATAAATTAACCTAACATAATAAATAACCAAATTGGAAGATCTATCATAGCTACATTCTGCTGTATGTATCGAGCGAGACACAGAGAAATACGAAACAAGTTGGTCTTGCAGCAAGGAGACGACGATGTTCCAGTGAGAATATCTAACCAAACATTCCACTACCACCGACAATTACAATTAAGAATTTCTATTCGGAAGTCAATCTAGATAAAAACTATAAAAAATACAAAAATATTAAACCTAAGTCAAATGTAGAGTAGAGTTCAATCAAATAATACTGTATCACTACTGCAATCAGCAATATTAGTGGAGATATAAACTGTCATAACGATTCATGCACGCGGATAACTTCAATACTCCTACGTACGGTAATAATAATAATAACACGAATCCCCAACACTGCGACGTATCCCATAAACAACTAGGCTTGCATTCAAGCAACAACCACTTACTCCTTATTAAATAACGTCGAAAGGATTCTGTGTATATTTTCCTATGTAAGAACGAATCAAAATGTCTCACAATTACAATCAAAATCGAAAAAATAATCAAACTATTCAATCTTCACCATGACTTCTGGCTCCAATTCAAATAAAAAAATATTCGAGATAAAATTGGATCAAAGATACACTCTTAGAAAAAATAAACGCGCCCTAGTTACTATATCAAGTTCAAAAATTATCATGGATAGATCTTTTGAGTTTCATTTTAATATCATCATAAAGAGAGCTAAAGTTAATTAGAGAGCGAAACAGTTTTAGAATTTACGTACATTAACAGTTTCATCATAAAAGCTGATGAAACATTATTGTCAAGGTAGACTGCTACTCCGAAATAAACGTAATAAGCAATACTAAACGGTACACACTACGCCGACAACTATACAGTGATCCCAATAAGAATGAATAAATAATCTCAATTTTTAAAGCTTTTAAATACGATAAGCTTGACGTAACGTTGAAGGTTAGCTGCAACAGAATCACACGCTCAGATGTCTCAGCTTTGTTACAGCTGAGTTTTGTCTAGCTAAGTATTATCACAATGTCTCAAAGACTGCTGTATTTTACTGGCCCGTGGGGTTTCGATAATTAAACGAACTAACACTAAATTAAGTAGAGACGTCAAGTAAAGGACGGTGACAGAGTTCACAGCTAAATAAGTCGAATGGAAGCAATAACAAAACAGCCCAGTTCAAGGTACAGATAACGTAAATGCTTTCTGCTATAAATATACAAATAACACTGACCATCATGAGGTGAATCCGGTAGATTTTAACTCAGTATAATGCCACAACGTTTCTGTTAAATGGTTTGTTCTAACGCTTAACAACCAAAAATGCCCAATATAATAAATGGATTGAAAAATTAATTCTTAAAATAAATCTTTTACCTATGATGTACATATATCTATTTTAATAATGCCAAAGTTACAGGTTGTTATTAGTAATGTATAAAGGCAACATCATATAAATATAATGTTAATTAGATGAGTATACTATTTGTCACAGAATTGTGAACAGGTTATGTTCAAATGTTTCTTCAGTTTAGGAATTTTCTATTTTTAAGCAGATAATGCAAAAAGCATGGTTAACCAAATTTACATTTCTTATAATCCCAAAAGTAACTTTTTTAATCCACCAACCCTACGGTATATATGTTCTCTGGATTTCCAATATTTCCAGAATCACATTTGCTTGTCATTACTGCTTCTTCTCATTTCGTTACCTTAACTAAGAAAAATACTTGACAGAAAAAAAATACTTACATTGTAAATACTGACCGAAATGGGAAATAAATTAGACACTTATAATTTACTGAATCCAAGCATTATAACTACTACGTAAACAATAACATTTACAATATGACCTATAACTAAAAGAATACTTGCGTCCTGCATTAGGTAACCGTAAATATAATTTCAATAATATCAAAGAGAGCATTCTAAGGCAAGGCTTACTATAATAAAACCCGATATCATAGTGTCATTATCTTTTTGAGATTTATCATATTACAGATCGAAATCTGTGCCTATGCGATAATTTAACGAACAAACTCGAATAGTTTTCATACGGCTGCAAGAACTAATCTCATGTTTGGATTATTCCGAGCTGCCATATCACAAATTGCACGATGCTTACACATGCATGACCAACAGTCACACATATCACATGTTAAGAAAATATGTACACACGGAAAGTATTCTTTCGCATAACATTTACTGTGGTACCATTTTCTTTCATTTACATTAAATAGGCACTAATACAATGAATGTATATTGTTTCCCGCGACCAAATAACGACGATATAATGCGTAATGCCCTGGTTTTTGTATATTGTAGACCGTCTTTTTAGACGATCCCCTTTGAATATTGGACAGAAGACTGTCGACCACGTGAACGAGTAACATTATTTACAATAGAGACGTGTCATGATTTTACATCGCAACTGTTTCTAGTTACAACCCTGTTAAAATCTTTAGCGTCATCGACAATCTTTTGCCCCATTTTAAAACCCCTAGTCGCTCTGCCATTCCAAAATTCAACCGGTCGTTTGATTTTCTATTTGGGAAGCCAAACCCATCAATAAAGTGCTAATTGAGAATCGTTTATGAAAAGTGTATGATCACCTATAAAAATAATTCACATTTCATTATACTATGACGACCGGACGAAAGGAATGAACAATTTTAAATATATAATTCCTTCTATTGTCATCAAACACTGGCCTGAACTATCACTAAATAGATATTTAGTACTATATAATATCAAGAATGTTATTGCATGTATACTTAAGTCTATTAATTTTATATTGCTTTTCGACTGAGTGTTACTACGACTGTTTCACAAAAGTGTTGTAATTGTTCTACTTTTGTGGAACATTCGTGGGAACACTGTGTATATATACCTAGGTTGGAAGAGAAGCTATCGATACAGAATATACACGCAATGCTCTGTAAGGAAACAATGTAGTGTTTGGGTGTCATACGCGGTGTGCCTGCGTCGTGGGTCGTGGCGAGAGTTGCGTGGCTATCACAGGCAGTCAGTGAGACTCTTCGGCGGCGGCTACGTGGCTGGCTACGAGGTTCAGCGGCGCCTCGTCGTACTCCTGAGCGTTCAGACCCACCTGCGATACCAATCGCTGTTTAGTGCTATATGTTAATAGAAACCTGCCTTCTAGGAAGATTAGAAGAACCTGTATTCTGCCATTAGAATGGATTATTTTCATACAAGTAACATAAAATTACGGGAGAGTTGTGGAGATTCTTGGATATAAGTGCGAAAATTGCGGCAAGAGTATCACCAAACCCGAATTTTTTACTTGTAACACCTATTCATTTTGTGCGAGTGTGCAGTTTTTGTGGTGAGTACATCACTATGTAAACGACGTGAAAGTATTGCATAACTGTGACTTGTGCAATAATAGAGGGCGACTTCTTTACTGCTATTTTCGAATTGCTGGAATTGGATCATTTCCTTTCAACCATCAGAGGGAATACTTCAAGGAAATAGCCTAGCTAAATTCGTTCTATCGGCCACGATCCCGTGCTAGTTCCAGATGGGTATTGATTGTATACATTAAATAAATAAATAATACCAGCCTGTTACCGTCGCAATGCAAGTAAAGGGCTGTTCTCATACAGAAAAGGTACGAGCATCTTCATGTTTGCTTAAGGCGGGATGGTGATTCTACACTTATTTTAAGTTTAGGTTTCCTCGCGATGTTTCCTGTATCAGATATTTATTAGATAAAATTTAAAAAGTCACATTGGTACTTGTCCGTATTTGAACCCAAAATCTTGTACATGAGTGGAGACACTTTAACCACTGGGCCATCACCCCATACATAGATAATCATAAGATAGGCGTAGTGCGTACCTGGTCGCGATGCGGGCGCACGGAGCGCGTGTTGTGCGCGTGCAGCGCGGCCAGCAGGTGCGGCTGCAGCTGGCGGCGCAGCGCGGCCAGCACGGCCTCCTCCGCCCCCTCGCCCCCGCTGCCCGCGCCGTCGCCCGCGTCGCACGCGCCGCCCGCGCCCCCCGCGCCGCCGCCGCCCCCACCCCCGCCCCCGCCCGCGCTGCGACGAGATTCTAAAACAATAAATACGTATGATGGACCTATGAACACAGCTGCACTATTTGTCTATAATGGATGATTGAAAATTGAAATGGACCAACCCATACGGAATAATCTGAAAATATTACAGGAAGATAAAATTGTTTTAACTACTAGTCATTAAAAAATCAACTTAAAGCTCACAAACATAAAGTTGATAATTGTTTGAGTAGAAACAACGTCAATTGGAAACAAGGATTTGAGTAGTGTTGTTTACTTACTGCTCTTAGTATGCTTGCCATCATGTCTGGGTCTGCGGCGGCGTGTGTGTATAGTGTCGCGCCGCATGGCCGTGGGTCTGGGTACTCCGTGCAGCTTGAAGTACAGGCCACACGCGTTGCAGACCATCTCGCCGCGGGCGTCGCGCCGCCATATTGTGGTGGTGTGTGTGCCACAGTTACTGCAAGACAGCTCCACACGAGGCGCCGAGCGAGCTGAGCCCGCGCCGCCCGGCGTCGCTGATGCTTCTGGTGGTTCCTGCTGCATACAGGTGTCAAGTGATATTAGTTTTAGTAAGAAGTGTGATTTTCAATATAATTATAGTGGTTGACCAATGCATTGCATCTCGCTCTTGTTAGTTTTCTTACAGTTTAAGAACAGTAACTGTAAAACTAACCACATGAGTGATATGGGAACTATTACGGGACTATTTTTGTATCATCCAGCCAAAACTTGTGACCTTATTTATTCTGAGACCATAAAAATTCGGAAACGTATTTCTTTGATAGATTTTCAACATTATTACAAAAGGATAAGGTTCGTGTTCAATTGGGAAAATTTGACAGGGATACTGTATACTGTGCTGGCGTCTGTACTTGTCCCTCTAGTACTGATATAATAACTTACATTTTCAGACGCAGCTTGTGGCCATTGCGTGTTAGTGGCGGGCGGGTCTACGGCCATGAGGGGCTGTGCTCGAGCAGGGAAGCTTTGTTTTCTTCGGGCCGTGCCCGCCACACTCGACCCGCGGCCTGAACTGTGCCATTCACCGTTCTGTTGACCAAAACTTTATTTATAGTAAATTACAATAATTCATTGTATGAAAATATCAGTTGTTTAATGTTTACGTTTCTAGGAACTCACATGATATTGTTAAACTGTTGTCGATCCTAGCTATCGAGCTATCAAGAGCTCAAAATATAATCTTTGGAAAGGTGCGTGTGCAAGAAGTACTAAGTTCAAACGACGATCGATAACGTGTTAAATGACGTCATACCCAGGCATATTCAAATAGCCCTACAGATTGGTAGAATAAAAGTACAGGCATTTTTTTTCTGCTTTTGCAAGCGAAGTACAAAAATTTGTCATAAAGACATAACAATGTATCATGTAATGGGTACATTGTTCTAGTCAAACACATGATAGATAAGTGCATTTCTCACAACTGAACATTTTATCTCAGTTTGAAAGATCTAGCATCGATAGTACATAGGTATATGAGCGGTGATAACAATAAGCACATATCTTAAGCGCGTCAAGGTAAATCTATTCAAAATGAACATTAACATAATATTAAAGGCGACAATAAAGAAGTTGATTCATGCTGTCATTTGGTTCTGCTTTTAACTTATATTATTTGAATAGAATATTGTCAGTATGAGAGTGAACACTCCATCACACAAGTTGCATGTAAAATATTAAAGTAGTGTAATATTCAAAGACGGTGTGATTAGATGGACTACGTTTAAAAAGTTTTCCGTTCGTCCTGTTTTTTTTTTTGGGTTAATGTGTTTTTCCGGAGACCAATTCTCGTTTGAAAATGGAACTATTTACTTTTAATTCATAATGCTGTTATCTCATCTCTAAGGTGTCAAGTAGTAAACGTAGTTGTGACTGTCAATTGTTATTTTTTTTAATTGGCATCAAGCCTGCTGGCTTATCATATCCAGTGTTTAAAATAAAACAACAGAAAAGTTAAGTTCTTTACCAACCTGACCACCTGATATTTTTTTGGATTTTATTATTATTATACTTGGTGATATTATAATATGCTTCATTGATAGTATTGATTTTACTATGGACGAACTGGTTCTACAGGAATTGAATTTTGGCATTTAGACATAAATAAAACAATTACTTACCTAAAAAAAACCGTAAAAACAAGTTATATTAATTGCTGTTTGCAATGATAAGAACGACACTGACGTCCATCAGAGGGAGTTGTTATTATAGTAATTAAATCACATTTGTGGTATTGACATTCAACATTAAACTGCTGGAATTTGTGCAGTAGTTATTTGGAATTCTGCCCAACCACAAGAGGATAGCATGAAGGTTAGTTATATTATTATTGTTTCTAGTTACTTCATCCTAACATTCTGTCACAATGGCAAGTTTTTGTAATAATGTTACCATGTCATAAACATTTTCCTAAGGATGCTTCATTTGATACAGAATGATTTTTAACGGCGCAAACTACGCAGGGTGACGGCGCTAATACGTAATTGCTGTATTTAGTTGATCATAATCGGCGGCCACAGACTCGAAGTCTTATGAGTTATGTGCGAACATAGTTTATACTCAGTTTACCCTTTAACCGCAGACTTTCAAGCTCCATTATACAGTATTAAGGGATTGTACTTGATAACATTTAACATTCACTCCGCATCATTTATCTATATTTCTAAAATAATAAATTTGTAACAGGCCGATGTCTGTACATTATATATCTCGAAGAAATACTAATATGGCGGTACTTTATTAGAGCAAGAGAAGCCAAAACAACAGTTTTAAGAATTTTTGTCTGTTAGTTTGTTTGTACCTACACGCATTATGCAAAACTACTGCGTGGAATTAAATGCAGTTTTCACCAATGTATTGCTAGTCTAACTTAAAATACTTATATCATTTTACCGCGGGATCTATACATATAGTAAAATTGTAACAGGCCGACGTCTGTACATGTAAACTGATAACTGTCTCTGCAAAAATATAGATACTTGATTCTTAATTCCACATGTACGATGTCGCAGGCTAAAGCTAGTTTTAGAAAACAATATTATATCTTATCTTATGTATAAAATATTCTCGTATCAGAATACGAGTATTAGTTGCCACACTCCTCCGTAAAGGCTTGAGCAATTTTTTATGAAAATTTATATGTATATTCAGTAGGTCTCAGAATCGGTCGTAATCTATTTTTCATTCACCTAAGTGATAAGGGTGGTCCAACCCGAACATTTTTTCTACCCTACAAATTCCCTAGAAATATTATTTATAGCAAAACAATGTTTGCCGGGTCAGCTAGTTGTTACGTTATGTAAGTTTGATAGCCAATTATTTGATTGACTTATTAATAATAATTATTACTGCATCACAACGTAGTTAGCATAAGGTAATCTTTCATCACAAACAAACAAATTGTTCATACAATGCGGTTATCAAATATAATTATGTTATCAGTGTATCAAGACTATTTAAATAATACAGATGTTGTCATTTGATTTCAAATCTGTGTCATACTCTTTGCAGTACACAGATGCAGCACTTTGCGGGGATTTTTTTTTGCTGACATTAAGTGCTTATTATAGATTGTACGTGAAGACTAATAATTAAACTACTACCAATACTTAAAGATTCTGAATTCAAAAATAATTGTTTATTAGTCAGTGAGATCTCTCTAATAATAAGCGGGAATAGTTAGTCTAGTCACCCTAAGGTTGACTCCCCACTGATCTAATAATATGTATACGCGTATGCCTAATAAACAATGAATTAATAATCGGTAATAAGGAAAAGTCCCAAGGGTTGTGTATGTCAGATTTAAACAGTCGTCCTGTCTAAAACTAGAAGTTAGTCATAACGAGTGGACGACGAAATGGATCATATGGTTGCCGATAACATGCGCATGACCAGATAGCTCCTTCAAGCGCTGCGGACCTTGGCAGTTGGCCAAGAAAGCGCTAGGACAGATAAGACAACACAAATATTGGAGGAAACTTTAGATTACCGTAATGTTTTGTACTACTATTGGTGTTAGCTGTTCTTATTCATTAAATTTATGTTTATAGAACAAACATCATCTAAATACTAATTATTCTTTTAATTTACAATGAAATATCGAAGTAACTTAACAAGAACACTTCTTAACAAACTATACATAACTTTAGGGCGTTCATTGTGAATTGTAAACATAAATAATTTTGCCGAAAAGAAGTCAATAGAATGTCCATTTACGTCGTCGCGTTAAAAATAACAAACTGCAATGCCTCCCAACATTCCATTGTCAAGCATTGTGATTAGGAAAAGTTACTCACTCATCCTCCAGGCTAACGGTCATAGGATTGCTCATGTTAAATGAGCATTTGACAGATACTATCTTTCTTCCTTCCCACACTAGGAATTTCTCCTGTATCGTTTGTTACGTTTACAAACATTAAAACTCATTTACACAAACAGGCCATATAAATATTTGTTCCGTGCGGAGATCGAACCCGTGACACGCAGCGCAGTAGCCAATCGCTCAGCCACTGCACCGACCGTGCCGATCTAATTCTTAAAAAAATTGAGTGTTATATTTACTTGACGAAAATGAGTATATACTCGTACTTTTATTATTAATACTAGCTGTGACTTACGGTTTTACCCGCCCCCAAGGCTCGTAGCGTGGTGTTAAATAGCCTACAAACCCTCCTCAAGAACGAACCACGATGCACTGATACGAAATAGATATTGTTTCATTACGTTCCGTGCATGACTAGTGATAATAAAATTACACTCAGATGCGGAACACGTATGCGAACATATTTCCTTATACGTTTAACACAATAGAGTTTTATAGTAAGTCTTCAGCCATAAACTGTTGAAAGTAAAAGGTAGTAAGCGGCCATAACGAATACATAACAAACTGTGTTCAACAAATCGAGTTTTACACGTTTTATTCTGACCTAAATTATCTTTTAGGTTTAACACTTCAAACCTGGTATAATGTATACAAATAAATAAAATTGAAGTGTCTGTTTGTAATGTTAAAATAACAGCTTTTTACTAAATGCATATGAAATTATACGGTAGTAATACCAAAAAAGCATTTTTTTTTGTCTGCCTGTTTGTGCTAATTTCAGAAACCGCTGAACCGATTTTGACCGAACTTTCACTGGCAGGTAGCTAATATTCTACGGCTACTTAGATTTTAGAAAAAAAAAATGTTCTGCGTTATAAATGAAAACCCATGTTAAATTCTACGCGGACAAAATCGCTAGTATTTGACAAAGGAAATGTAATTTGGTTTATACCTCTTCACGATTTAAGTAGACGATCGATACCAGGTCTAGATCATTTAGTGAAGAAAGGGTTAATCGCAAGAGAGCGTTTATGACAAGAACGTAGAACGAAGAAAAAGCGAGTAAGCAACGACCGGAGATTTTGCCTGATATTATGTGGGTATTTAGCTTAAAATATTTTATATTTATAGACTACAAAGTACTGGTTATCAGCTCATCGTTTATTTATGAGTGTTTACGAGTATCACCTATCACTCCTTATCTTAGTTTTCATACGAAATGCGCAGGATAATAATTATCTATCTGTGGATTACTTTTATTGTCATATCAATGTTTCTTAGAAATGAGTAACATACTAAGTTGCTATCTAGTGTGCTAGTTCGTCGTTCCACTCCCAAACTAGAAATGCATAATTTTTCCCAAGAGCTCCTGTCTCTGTCTCAATCAAATTTAGGCACTTAAGAGGTTTACGAGTTAACACATCGAGTAAATGGGCCCCTCCCCCCATGGATGCGAACGCGTATAGTTCATACCAGAATAGTTGCCCAAAGCTGGATTGGCTTTTGAAAATTTTAAAGCCACTACTCGTGCTACTCAGCAAGATCGCTTTCCACTGCCGTCCACTGCGACAGACAACTCTGCCCTCTCTCTCACTCTTTGCTATAAACATGATGGGTACTGACCGGTGACACGGCTCCGTTGTTCGGTTGCTGCATGGTGCTCGAGAGTGGGGAGGCGGGCGTCCTCAACGGTGACACTGTCATGCCGAGCTGCTTACTATTGATCAAGCGCCGTAGTAACTGTGTTGCTTCGCCACTTCGACCTGGATAAACGAGACAAAAAAGAGTTATGAATTTAGTGATAAAATATCCGGCTCCTTTTTGAATAGGGTTCGTTGAGTAATATTTACTTTGCATTATGTTGTATAGATTCTTCAAACTTTCTGATAAGTTTGAAGAACTTGAAGAATCTATACGGATGTTTTGCTGGGGAGTTTGCTGCGCCACTTTTTCTTCCAAGCAAAAATACTAGGAAGTGGTGAGGGGTGGGCCTTTTTGAGGACTATCTTGTCATTTTAGAAGTTCAAAGAGTGCTGATTTGAACAAATTTATTTTGGTTTTGATGAACATATTTTGTGAGCGTGTCGTATATCCCAATATCTTTTCAAACAGAATACAACATTATTTCGGCTACTCAATCTAAGCGGCGGAAATTGCGCTGGGTTAATGCAAACTCGCACTGAGAGTAGAGACCGACTACATTCATAGAGACTCCTTTGCCAAAAATGATACTTTTTGGGCTAAAGAAAGTAGTAAGAAAGAAAAAAACATTTTTTTTAACGTTCACATAGGACATACACGTGCATATTGTAAGTCAAAGAACTTAATACTAGAGATTAAAAAAAATAAAAGCGGCGAAAGCAGATCCGTTCAAAGATTCGCACAAAGGTACAAATTTATGTGAGTTTGTACGAGCACTTACGGTTGTTGCTTGATTAAAAGCAATAAAGTAATGAACATAATATAATTTATTACTTAGAGCAATAGTTTGATGAAATCATGTTATTGATACCCGAGTTGAAGACAGTGCAGGCGAAATTGAACCTTCTCCTTTTTCAAATAGAATTGTAATCTATATTGATTGATTTCTGTTTTACGGTGTATTCCCGACACGTGCCACTTAAATATTCTGTATAATATTGCAATGTGAATAGTAGTAAAAGTGTCAAAATTCAATGTCAGACACAATAGGGAAAAATATTGTTAACCATTTCACATAATATGTTTTAACATGTTTAATCCATAAGATTTTCCTCTGTCTGTCTCGGTTTGTGTGTGTGTGTGTGTGTGTGTGTGTGTGTGTATGTGTGCTCACCGTTTTGCCGATGTAAAGCTTGCCACAGCGACTCCTTGTCCTGTTCGTGTTCCATGGGCGGCTGCGGCGAAGACTGGGTCGATCGTGCTGACTGTGTCTCTTCAGGGTCGTCCTGTAATGAGTAGACAATGTTTATTAAGCATGACGACTTGTCCCACGGGGTAGGCAGACAGATTCTGCCTAGCCTGGTGTATAAACACCGACAGTTCTATGGTATTTTGTTTTTATGAAAATTGTACCAAAAATAAATCTTTGACTGTGTGAAATTAATCACGTGTGTATTCTGTTTTGTTTACTCCTTAAAGGGGTATACTCAGAGGTGTATGATATACCCCCACATTATGCAAGATTATTGTGTCCCATGTCAGGACTAGATTGTATTGACACTAATCAGGCGCAAATTCAGATACCTTCGCCTAATCTGGGAATCGAACCCAGGGCCAACGTTCAGCAGTCACGCTTATGGTGACGAGGCAGTCAAGATTTGAGTATATCAGATCATAATCCTAACTAACCCGAGGACTGAACCCATAAAATTAAAAACAGGTAGATGATATCAGTACAATGTTTGGAGGTCACGCTGGTCGCTAAAATATCACTCAATGTCGCTGGATGCAATGACGTCATTCCAACCTTGTATGTTATCTCTCGTTTTCTATTGTGGACGGCGGAATACCTAGTTGACCTTCCCCTGTTAAACATGCTACTGAAATGAATATCTACTCATCAAAGGGCCTCACCTGCGACATTTGAGATATATCCATCTGTAGCCTGTCCGGGTCTGACCCGCTACTGCTCCTACTACAATCTTCATACACTGATGAATTTTCTTTCGACGTTTTCATTTTGGTTCGTCCGAAAACGTGTTGCTTGTACTCATCAACAAAGTTCGTCTTGTGTGTGAGTGCACCGTGGAAGTATGTGTTCGTGTGGTCCTGCTGGTCGCTCTGTTCGTTGGGCTCGTTTTTGACGGAACTGTATAGTGAGAGGTCCATCTCCTTGTTGTCATGGTCTTCGTTGCTGGTCGGGCTGGCGGCGTGCTGCGGCGCCCCGTACGAGCCGTACTGCTCGTCCGCGTACTCGTGCGGGTAGCCGTCGCCTGCGCTTGTCGCGTGCGTCCTGTCTATAACACCCGTATAGTTCGGTGGATACTTCTGAGATTCTTCGTTTTCCCGCTGAGCGACCGCCACAGCCTTGCTTATAATATCGATGACAGTATTACAGTGCATCACCTCTCTCGCTCTGTCTGAGGGCGGTAAACTTTGCACACTGTTGAACATTATATGAGGCTCGTCTTCCTGTTTGACCACATATTTACTTGGGTCGTAATTTTTTATCTGTAGTAGTGTGACCGCCGCCTGCCGGCTCTCTAAGTTCTTCATCTCCTCAGTCGAGTCCGGAGAGCCGATCTCGGCATATTTGTTGTTCAACTCGTGCTCGTACTCGCTATCACTCAGTGGTTTGATAATTTCTTCCAATTTTGCCGCCGTTATGTTCAGGATTTCCTAAAAATAAAAGACAATGTTTGATCATCAAGCCGCGCTCCATACTTGTTAGTAGGACGATAGCACAAACAAACATCGACCAATGAGACGCTCGCTCATTTCATGTCACTCGTGATATCAGGTGGCTCCTAACTGATAAGATAAAACGTATTGTGATTCGAAGGTGTTCTCCAGTACCCTTTCTAATTTCGATGAAAATGTATTTCCCAACAATATGCAAAGTGAGTGACCGTTGTGACCGAGATAGAAAACAGATACTTACGATGGTTGTTTGTGTACCTAAAAGATTATATAAGTAATGGTGTTTCTTTGTTGTAGGTGTTAATGATATTATGCGTCCTAGTTTCGTCGAGCCGCGCACAAGAGTCCGACGCGGATAACGTTCCATGTGATATTACCATACAAGATTCGTCCAATCTAACATTAAACTGTTCGCGCCGTAACATAGATGAGATTCCCGAAAAATGGCCGGAGAGGATAAACAGCGTGGACAAAGGTAATATCACCGACACGAAGAGAGAGTAGAGATCGTTTATCATCGTACAATATCACACAAGTACCTATGACGTCAACAAAACAAATAGCTGCAATTCTATCAAGTGTTATAAAATTTATAACTTTTAACGTTTCCTAAAAATAACTAGCGGTTTATTATCAACATCTGATCAAGTTTTGGTATGATAATAAATTATTAATAATAAATTCGGAGTCGTGCATACGTAACGTACGTGCGCTTATGGATGCAGTGAAGTTTACCGTGGGTGGAATGGATTAGGTTTTATGATAATAGGTACTTAGTTTCATGAATATTGATGAAGTGTTAACAGGACTATAAACCGTCATTAACGTGATATAATACGCAAAGATTTCTACTAAATTTTAGAGTAACTTATGTTTGTAGTAGTGGAGAGATGCAATCAGGTAGGGTAATCGCAATTTTGGACATTTCAGATGGGCATGTGTTGATAACGTTTTTCAACAATACAATTTCGACGGTGTCACAACTTCCCGTAGTACCGGGCAAGCGGGTCGCCATCAGCTTCAAGTCAAACGAGATCGTCGACATAGAAGATGATGCTTTCAGTAACATTGAGGGTTTGGTGTACTTGGATTTGAGCAACAATTTAATTTCTGGTATGTACGATTATATTGATATAATTTGAGTTTAAATAGGTACCTACACTAAGCCAGATAGGTACATGTAGGCAGTTTAGGCACACACAATATAAAAGACAAAAATAAGTGCCCTGTTTGGTCAAAAAACAAGTTGTGGGAGCAACTGGTTTGCTGACTGGACAAGCCAACAGGGCACAAAAAGTATAGGTATACTTATTTCTAACATCAATCGTCGTAAAATCATTCACTTATTGCTATTTGTCACCAATATTGTTATCTGACTTCCTACCTGTCGGACTTCTTAGTAATACAAATGGTAGGTGTTTGTAGTCAGCAAATAAAATAATAACTGGCCATGAAGATTGACCAGACTCCAACCGTTAAGCTATCAACGCCAACATATGGATGCGAGACGTTATACGTGATTATTGATCAGAAAAGACTTATCTGGGTCAGATATTTATGTTCACGAGAAAAGCAAACAAGTATCACAAAACAGACGTGATGTTCTACATTACACTGTCCAACTTAAATGCTTAGTAACAATGATGAATGCAGTCAAGTGACATTAGAATGATCCCATACAGGGACATGTGATCATAATTATGTGCTTGGCATGTCCGCCGACATATTACCCGACTACCCCAGAAGTAGGATAATGTTTTCCTTATAATTGTAGCTTATTTTATCTTATTAATGCAATCTGCATGACGATAAAATATCCACAAAGAATGTTTTCGAAAAGCAACTCTTTATCATTTTTTTCCCTGATAACATTAGTGGTTAAAATATTATAAGACCGCAAGATCCTCATCGCCTTTTTATTATACAAAAATAAGTCGAACAGACGGATAAACACTGAATAAAGATGATCTAAATCCTAAACAAATATTTCTAACAAATCCATAAACAACATTAGTGAAGTGTAGAAGTTTCCATTACGTCTATGATTTCAAACTTTCCATTCTAAAGGTGAATGAATTCTGCTAAATGTACCTTCAAACGTGGCGTGATATACATAATACATCTAGATTGGAAACCCATTCATGAATTTCATTTTTTGCGTTTTTGGTCTACTCGTATTTGAATATACTGGCATATCTACGATGCAACGAATAAATGGTATATTTATGAAATCAGTTAGCGCAATAATTTTGCTAATGTAGTAAACAATTTATTATCTTTTACATTCTACACAGATATGAGCGTTCACTCAACATCTTTCATAATATTAGTCACCGTCAGCGGTACATTTATTTATATGGTTTCGCCGAAGAACGCTTCGTTGCAACACTTTGATTCACAAAAATGTCGTAAACACCATCTAACAATAGCCTTGACTAAGACATGCATGTATTGAGGAGTTTTGTTATCTGTGTTTCTAAGTGCATATTAAGTTGTCAGTTTCGAATGATACACTACTGAACTACAAAAGCATCAGTTTTTGGCAAGCTGTCGAATTCGCTAAATGTGTCGTAGGAACTAACAGTATACTAAACTAAAATAGCTAACAACAAAGATATACTTTACAGAATCCTTTTTGCTTTTACTCGTGAATGTTTCAGATAATTATTATAATTGTGATGACTAACTCAGATTGGATCTTAATGGTATAAATGAGGCAATACCCACTAGATTACAAAGAGAATAAAGCAAATTCTCATCTATTGTTAAGAATATAGATTACACACAGCTATCGCATTCAGATCCACAAGTAATTAACAACAAAGTCTAAACGGAACATCCAGCTCACGTTCACACAAGGACGACAAAAAATCATTAGCAATACAAGACTAACAGAACTAATCCTCGAGCAAGCGACAGTTCAATCAAAGGCCCGGTTCAATGATCCGTAATTATAGTTTTGTGAGACAATTTTCTAATTAAAGATTTCCTTGTACTGAACCGACAAATGGAATTTTAAATTAGGACACGCCTTGAGGACAACACAAACCAGTTTCTGATAGTGCTACAATCAAACCATAGATGTATAGGAAATTTACGTACCTACCTATGATAAAGTATTTTATCTCTTATCTTGACATTTATGTGTACAATAAGAAGTCGCAAACACTCTTTACGCAAAACACATCCATCTTATCAACATAAATACATAAACATGAAGAAAGTGTGTGTAAACGGAGGTGATCTCTGAAAATATTCTGCCGATTTGGTAGCTCGTTAGAAAGTAAACTCAAACAATTACGAGCGCATGATAAACTATTAATATCAGAAGTAGGTACGGTGTATCGCAATTATTGCTCATTAGTCAATAATTAATCAAACAAAGGCCACAGAGCCTGACTCTCTAGATGAGAGTAAAACAACAATCAACTAAGAACAAATATGGAGATTGCGCCAATTGTATGTTGATCATTATTTCTGGACAAGATGGAAGACTTTTTACAAGGGTGGGCTGTTGGACAAAGTTTCCTCCATCATTCATTCTAATATAGAGATGAAGTATTTATTTTAACTAATAAATAGTGAATAAAATGCAACTACAGTTCTGGCACAGAGAAAACTATGAATCACTAGGAAAGTGGGCGGAATAAGTCGTATGCAACTTCAGAATGAATACAAAGCAGGAAGTTATACTGACGCAAAAACTACAAGTGCATTGCCTATAGACAATACTTCTCTTAAAACATATTAACTAGAAATAAACTCTAGTTACTACTAAACTAAATACATATGTATTATTATAATGTATGTTTATAAAATATATTACATAATATTATAATGTATGTTTCCAGGCGATGTGTTGAGGAGCGAGATTTTCCAAGGGCGCTACATTGACGGAACATACGCCAATATCGCGTTGGAGACGCTAAACTTGGGGCACAATGACATCCATTCGCTGGACCGGTATCTGTTCCAGTACACGCCGAACTTGACCAGACTGTACCTTAACAACAACCCTATTGAGATCCTCGACCATGTGACTATTCTAGCATTGGCTAGTGCTACTAACTTACAGGTGAGAGAAAGATTTATTTTGTGGTTGCCCTCCTTATTTTTGTGTATTTCTCATTCCAGTTCAGGGACTCTTAGAAATCTCATAATCGGTTACCCTATTGTATATAACTAACATTTCTGGCATCACATCGAAGATTTTATCGTAGTTTCTTAAAACTTGTACAATTTCAAGGGAAACAAAGGTTGCGCAAAGTGATGTATGCTGCTGTTCATATAGCTGACATAATTCTTTAATCGCCACTTATGAAACCCAAAAAATGGGGTGACCTACATTTATTTAGGGATCACTATCACTATCGCAACATCGATCGCTACAGTTTACAAAACAAAGTTCACGAATGCATCTGTGTGTTGGATGCCGAATCTATAAAAATACTTGCGATGGACTGCACTTGGGTCATGTAACCCACACGTGCAGAATAATAATTAGGAGATAGAAAAACTAAACCAACTACTTTATAAGTTTAGATAATTATTAAATGGGAATGTTGATAAATTCGCAAATTACCTAATAAAAAACCGGCCAAGTGCGTGTTAGATCACGGATTCATTCCCTGGTTCCGTAGCCGGGATGAGCATGCAAGTATTGATTTTATCGATTGCAAGAATAAGTTTGTATTTTAAGCATACCATTTTTCTAACTGTGTAAAACTACAAAATTACGAATAGAACGTACTAGAATTTGAACGTAATTTTTCTTTTTAGTTCGTTAATCGACTATTACTCGTTAACTCTTAAAGCCAACTTAGCTGTAATAGTTTTCCTTTTAACTTTGTTATATATACCACTACCGTGGTTTTTTTCATATATCCAGCAACTACCATTTAGCTGGGTTTTTTTTTGACAAAAATTAAAATATTCCCTGTTTTAAGAAAAAATTCCTTTGCCAAATTACCGATTTATAGAAGTTAAAGTCTCTGTGCTTAGTCGGGGACAAACGGATGGACGTGGCGAAACTATAAGGGTTCCTCGTTTACTACGGAACCCTAAGAACGAGGTTTTCAAACTCTGCTTTTTTAGGGTTCAGTAGCCAAATGCCAAAAACATAATATAATAATAAACCCTCATAATTTACAGCCAGTTCTCTCCTTCCAGTCCCGATATCAGATATTTTAAATTCATTTTACTGGTAGACTATTGGCACTATGTGTATTCTGTGCACCACTAAACAATGGTCTAATGCAAATTACGAAAAAATATATAAGTGGTAGGGCATGCAGGTACAAAGGCTAGCACATCAAGCTACCCCTAATGTGTCAAATTTATTTGGTAGTATTTCAACTTTTTTGCAAAAGAATAAGGTTCAAATTTAATTGGAAAAAATTGACAGTTTGGGGTAGCTTGATGTGCTGGCGTCTGTACATGTAACCGAATGATGAAAAAAACACTTATGTAAATAGTCGCATAGGGTATCATTGGATTTCATAATTAAAAAATGCACGTCTGTCTCACGCACCGTTTGTACGGAACCGACGTTCCGTAAAAACGTTAGGTAATTGTACAGCAACTTTCACCAAAATAATCCTTTACTTTTGCTGTGAGACCTTGCTTCTTACCAAATTTCATGATTGTAAGTCAACGGGAACCTATAGGATTTCATTTAATGCGGGAAATATATCACATAAATGTTCGTTTTTTCATATTGCGTTGACTGAGAAGCTTGATTAAAGTTTGAAGTTGAGATATACTTTCGGTTATAACTGTAAAAATAAGTTTACTTTTCAATTTCTTGAAGAAATGCTATGTAATATATACAGATTGCCGTCGTTAAATTCAATATTGTGAATGCTTTAATACTCATCCCGACTACGGAACCTTTCGTGCGTACCCCGAAAGGCACTTGGCTGGTTTTTTATTAAAGCAATAAAATTGTGATTTACGATGGAACAAGTTGATCAAGTATTGTGTCAATCTCAGCTTAGACATCATGAGAATATTAAAAATAAATACTTTTACTGGAAGGGACTTTGCAAAGTCAAGAACAATGAGTAGGTATTAATCACGTTATATAAGATACTCTCGCTATAATTAATTAAAATATATGAAAGATTAATGACCGAGATTACATTTACGATTTACATGCAACGATCATCATTTCCTATTAAGACTACATTCCAATATTATGCCAAAGGAATGAAACCCCAGATATCTTTAGTAACTTCAAGTAGATCCTTGAGAAGAGCACCATCTATTATTAGCCGGGGACTCCCGCTGCGTTATCCTTCACCTATAAATAAGACCTTTTTAAAATTTCAGGTATTGGACTTGGCCAAGACAAACATCGACAGCATACCCCTAGATGCATTCAAAGGGTTGTCAAATTTACAACAGATCGATTTATCAGATAACCGGTTTGTCACTGTGCCGGAAAGTTTGAGCCTCGTCGGAGACTCCCTGAAGTATCTCACGTTCAACAACAATCCCATCGTGGAACTCAATGACGACAGCTTCGTAGGTAAATAGTTAAATACACATATTGATAAAAAGATTAATTAGTAAAACTTTATATTGAAAAAATAATTGGTGCAGAACTAATTTGAGGAATACGTTTTAGTCGTGACGTTTCGTTACCTAACAAAACATATTTTAGCTAATTTATATGTAGAAACTAGACACATAGTTTATTGATGTACTGGAGATAATAAGAATGACGATGATGACGCTGAGTCATAGACACAACACAAAGTAACATTCTAGCGGAACCTGTTGTTATCATCTCACGGGAAATACCAAAATCTAAGAAGATTTTTACGACACTGTTTATCTGTACTACTGCCAAATCAATCGCCATGATTTCACTTCAATCTCGCACTCAAGTGTTTTTATAACATTACCCTATTAATTTAGCACGAACTGGACCCGATGTTTGGCAACGATGTTAATCTGAAGCATATTACGAAATTTATAACTATCAAAGTATCTATTTCAAGAATAACTATTTACTCCATTATAGAGAAGTAGGTACGCACTACTCTATTAAAATTCCAGATACCCTTGTTCATAGGTAAACAAGCCGTGGCAAAAAAATCGCCTTAGATGTTTATCTATAATGTGGAATAGTTCGTGTGGAATAGTTTAAATAAATACGTACTCGTAAATACGGAAGTATTTAATAATAATAGTATCAGTTTTTTTGCAGGCTTAACGAACTTGATCGAATTGGAAGTCGGCGAAAACGATTATTTGAACGAAGTGAAACGCAGCACGTTCTCCCCACTCGAGAACTTGAGGGTACTTCACCTTTGTCACAACCGAAATCTGAGATACATCAGCCATAATGCGTTCCGCGGATTGAAAGACAAATGGACCTTGAAGGAAGTGAGTAACACATGCCTCAACCAACTTTAGATACCAGCATCGACGCGGAAAAACCCTTCTAGTTTTCGTATGCGTAATGCGAATTTGGCGCGTTAAGCTGTTATCAAAGCGGAAATAATTTATTCTGATTATTTTTAACGAACAGAATCTAGTTTGTGTTGTCTGTAAGTATTTTCTCACAATGATTAATGTTAGGATGACGACACCCATCTATTATCGTGACTGATATTCTATTTTGCGCTCATGGTAACATAGTTTATCAGAAATAAATGTACTTATTATACACATTTTGGTAAGCATATAATCATCAGATTATATACTGCATGCAATCCAATTTGGCCCAGTTTTTGCGTGCTTACATGACAGTCGCGGATTGGGGTCAGCTTACTAATCATTTTAGTGTTATGTTTTGATACACAATCAATCAGTACATTGCCACATTTATCCTAAAACTGGAGCGGAATTTATTGTCACTTTTGCAATCGTAATTACACTAATTAGAGACATTCGAGATGTGAATATAAACATACAACATAAGTACCTACTTACCAAGAAGACAGAAAGATAAGCTACAATGGGAATTCCCAAAACAAAAGTTATGTTTTGTATAATTGATAAAACTGACATTAATCTGCTTTTGTGTTTAAGTTTTTTTTTTATATATATTTTAGCTGTTAATTGGTTACACACATTGTGTTAAATGTTAACAGCTAAAATATATTTAAAAAAAAAATCAGTAACATTTAAGTGGATTACCTACTTTAGTAGAGATAAAATTTAAAAAGCCTCCATAGAAATAATGTAATATTCAAATTCAAGGCAAATTGCCAAAGAGATAGATTTGATACTCTGAACATCCAAAAGTATACCTCTTATCATTAATTACTACATTCTTGGTTGTTCTACAATATTGTCTTATGTTGAACAGGTGTACCTAGATGACAACTACCTCAGTGAGCTGTCCACTGACCTGATGCCATGGAACAAATTAGAAATATTAGGAATGACTGGAAACAACTGGCTGTGCAACTGTGATCTAGCCAACATTGTTACCAAGCAGGAAGCAGGCACCAGGTTCCAGATAGGGGAGATTCCTTAGTAAGTATTGACACTCATTAGGGATGATTACTTTAATGAAATGTTACATCCTTCCAAGAATGTCTACATAATCCTGCTCAGGGTAGAAGCCAGCATGTGCCATAATTAGATTAGCTTAACTATCATTAATTTGAGTGGTCAATGAGGAGGTTTACATTCAATCATAATTATATTGCTTTGATAAGTGGCTGATTTAATGGTGTAGTGTCAACTCTTAGACTTCACTCATACCATTTTATGATTTAATAATTTGTCATATATTTGAACCAAGTCAACTAAAAATTACTTAATTACTATGGATATTTTAAACTATCCACATCAGTTTGCAATTAACAAAGTTTCATTCAACAATATATTTATAGAACCAAGAGATTAATAAAAACGTTGAATATTGACTAATTAGTCCTTGTATTACCTCATACATTGATATCTAATAATCTTGATGACATAAACAAACTATTTAAAGTTTTATTACACCATTCTGACTTCTTAGTAATACATCTATAGTATTTTGACATTATGTTTTTTTTATTTACAGCTGTGCAGCACCCATGAGGCTCAGTGGAGCATACATAACAAACATTACCCTATCCTACTGCCCCACTTTAGACAGTACATCTGCCCCCAACAGCTTCAGGGGTTTCACCCTAGCTAATTTAAAGCCAAAACATGTCCTCTACAGCATACTTGGAGTAGCATTGGTAACTTGTTTAGGCATCCTGCTTGGTCTACTTGTCAATGCAATGAAGTCTTGCTACAATAACAAGATCAGGAGTCAGCCAATTCGCTACATCAACATAAACTCAGATACCAGTTATGCATGAATACTACTTAGTACTTACTATGCCTACATTGTATTATATTTCAGTACAGTTAAACTGTCAGCATACCTTTAGATAGTTAGAAAATCATGTAAATAGAAATTGTATGAATTTTTTTTGGAAATTATTAATAAATTTTTAAAACCACTGTTCAACTGTTTTCCTTCTGTAAATAGAAAAAGTCATAAGTACTGATATAAAACTCACCTCTTTTGAACCAGATAGTGAATTTGCATATTGCACAAACTGTTCCAAAAGTCGTTCAGACTTGTGTGATAGCTCTCTGAAGGTGTGAAATTCATCAAGTTTGTGTGCACATCCACCACACACAACCTGTGGCAGCAAGTCTTCAGGGGACACCTAAAAATATTATTCACAACATTAGACATGTACCTGTGTTAGTTTCACAACACCGCAGTCATTAGGAGAGTTGATGTGGCCAGTGACCTTTTGCAAGTGTAATCATAGATGATGAGTCATTGGTGGCAATCTGATAACAAACACATTATAGAAACCCACAAGGTGCTTACTACACCAAGGAGGATGCTCACTGTGACAAAAATGGGAAGATGCAGTCCCCCTGCAGATTGATTGCCTTAAAATACAAATCTAAATTTAGATAATATTGAAATCTCAAAATAGCATGGCATAGCATAATGTGGATAAGCACTGTAAAGAGAGCATTGGTTTGAGTAGTGTATTTGTGGAGGAGTCGAGGCGAGGGCGAGAGGGCCCGCGCAGGAGCGGGGCGGCTGTGAGGCGAGCGCGAGGTGGTCTTCGCCGTCCGCGCTCCTTTGTTATCAGCGACGCGGCCGCTGATACAGCGCGCCTGCCTCACGCTCGCATATCACTTCCACGAATGACATTAGTCATACGGCCGAGCAATCGACGCGTGGGCCGTAATATGATATCACAATGCGAAAATACCCAACACCCGCGAGAAAGTTAATGGCGCTTATCAGCATCCACAATCTCATACGCTTACGCTAAACTTTCACACGAGAAAACTCCTCCTTCTCAGTAATCATTGCAAGAAATAATCAAACATTATTACCATTATTGACAAATTTGCCATTATCATCTCGGAAAGACGTGATTTATCCTTATCACGGTCAAAAATTGGAAGTTTAACATCACTGCAATTATCGCCACAGAATGATAAACAAAGGCGACACACTGAATGGAACTTCGGCGGCAAATTACACATATTTAGAAATTAAAACAGAGAAAGGTATTCACAACGAAAGAAAACATTTAGAAATTAATCAAGTAACTTAATTAAAAATTAAAAGGTTTTGTTGAAAATATAACTCAGCGTGCGATGATGTAGAATACATCACATCGCGATTGTCAACCAAACGAACGAACAAGCTACACACACATACAAAATCTCTATTGTTTACGAAGCGATGAACGCGGCGGTGTGTGAGCCACGAAAGTTTGTTCTAGTTTACGCACTGATAAAATGATAACATTATCAAAATGATTTGTATTATCAATCTTGTTGTAAAAGATATTTTGATTGATTAAAATTTATGAATGAACAGTTAAAATGACATTTTTAACCGTAGAATTAACAAATAATATTAAAATAAAATATCCCAGACTAGTCCTTGCTAAAAAGTTTTTTGTCAACATGGGAGATTGAAACTATTGGAATCAATGATATGCGTTTTAAATGTTTTATTACAGTCGTAATCCTAAATAAACGTTTCTTTGGTGAAAATATGATATTTAGAATAATTTGATCTGGTTGTAGCAGGTTTTATGAAACTATTTTAAATATTTTATGTATGTACTCTCATCGAGAATATCTCTCCGCTTGAAGCTTAATAAATGAAAAAGTCTGTGCAACTGAACGTCAAAGCCTTAAATGTGTCATTGTGTCCTGTCAGCTGTCACTGACCGAATAGGTAACAGAGAGAGACACTGGAAATCAGATTGAGATCAGAAAAGTTCTAATATCGCCTGTAATGATGAAATAATAAATATTTTTTTTTACTGTATAACTCACAAGCAAAAGTGGCTTTATTAAAATAACGTGTAAATATTGTGGCTGTTGGTGAATCATAATTTTGATACGGCTAAGGTTTGAATCAGTCTTCGTAGTGTACTATTTATGAAGAACAAAAAACCAATTTCCTTTATTTAGTTTGGCGCATGATTATGAGAAAATGAGCCACTCGACAACCTCGATTGCTGATGGAACAAGTTCAATAAGTAACATAGAAACTACATCAGAGACAGCTCAATTAATAAGCAATGAAGAGGCAAGCACTTCGAATTACACACAGCTCAACAAATCTGTGAATTTCGAGGTATGTAAAACATTTAATATTATGTAGAAAAATGTCTGTGCACTATGCCTACTATTTATATTGTTTTTATCTCTGCTAGCAGTGTAGTGTATGTAATGAGTATTGGGTGTCATGCATTTGTTGATATTACTCACTGGCTTATGACCTCTTTGTGTAATCAACTTTGGGTTTAGAATAACTAAACTAATACAGTCACATGACTTAACTCTAAACTCAGTATAGTAATTGCCTGCCACAATATGATTTTAGGTGTACTCAAGAGTACACACAAAAGAAAAAGTGGCTAGACAATAAATTAAATTCTATATGTACAGGACTCCGATAATGATGAATTCCATGGTAGCCATGGAATTAGAAGGAGGCATCCACAGCAGAAGATTGAACCGGGTTCTATGAATGTTCTCTCAGCTAAATATGAAGTAAGTTTTAGTTTAGATATACAGAGTGTAAGGGACTTTTACCCACAACAGAATGTCATGATTCTGAACAGTGGCGGACTAACAGGGGGGCGGAAAGAACGGCCTGCCCCGGGCCTCCGATCTTGGGGGGCCCCCAAATGCCTCTGCATTCCCCTGATAAAATCCTAAACAAGACTTTAAAAATGTGCTATTTACCTAACCTACATAATTACATCAAGATTGAAACACTACAGCCACCTAGACTTTTTACGCAGTACTAATATTCTTTTACTTTTGCTGAACCCGTCCTATACGCTGGGGGAATTCCCGTCTTTGTAGCGGGTACTTTAAAATTAATTTCACTTGCTAGATATTAACGAAATAAACATTAACACTACATACAAATGTGAATTGAATAAAAAGCTTGTAAAACTACATTTTTTTTAAAAGCTTTGCCGCCCCGGGCCTCATTCAGCTTTGCTGCCTCGGGCATCTGACGGGCTTAGTCCGCCACTGATTCTGAACCACCCAACATAAAAATGTTAGTTGGGTTTTTACAAATTTTCATGTTTTTTTTGCTTTTAACTGTAAAAAGTCATGGTTTATTTCTAACCCAATGAGATTATTAATCAAAAAGTTCATTTAATTTCATGTCTTTCATTAAAAATCTCCTTGGGTTAGATAGAAATATAATTTTCTCATGATTACTTACAGCGGTTTAAAATAAAAGAAAAACATCAGACAAACCATTAAAATTAGGATAAAGCTGATGGAAAATTTGAAAACCAGGGTGTGTTGAATCATTTACTGAAGTCATGATAACAGGTAGTGGGTTGACGTCTCTTCCACTCCATTGAATAGAACGCAATGCTATTTGAGTAACCATGCATTTTGAAATTTCACTGAAGTATTTCAGTTCATGGTGAAAGTTTTAACTGAAACATAATTCCTTACTCATTCAATCACATTACCCTCTTCTTTATTTCAGAGTTTAGACTATGACACCTGTGAGAACCACCTACTGCTTGATGAGGAACGGAAGAGAGGATATGCCTTCATTGTCTGGAAAGACATAGCGAGATGGTTCATAATACTGTTGATTGGAATAATAACAGCTCTCATAGCTTTTTTCATAGACATCTGCATTGAAGAATTCTCAAAAATTAAATACAGGGAGCTTAAGAAATGTATCCTTTTAAAATAATTGTAATACTTATACTTACTGTCATACTCCATAATTATGCAAAATTTGCGCCTCAGATAAGGAGTTGCGGACACCAGCCTGATATACAATACAGTACATGTACACTTTACCCCAATTGTATTTTCCAAGTCCGAAAATCATCAAGTTAGTTCATTCAACAGTAAAGAAAAAGACAGTTTGGCTAGGTTTTGGACTACTCAGTAGAAGTCTCACCCCCTTTTTTTTATTTATTTAATGAATTATGGAATGGATGAATTATCTAAAGCTTGAAAACTAAATAAAAAGGAAACCATAGTCTACAGGAAGGCAATTGCCTTCCTGTAGACTATGGTTTCCTTTTTATTTAGTTTCTTATTGCTTTTTATTTAGTTTTCCAGTCTAATTCAATGTGCGAGGACTTGTAATTACAAGTCCTCGCACATTGAATTAGACTGGAAATTTACATAGGACACCTGGCTAAATGTTGGTGTACTATGTAAAATTCCAGTCTAATTCTACGTCCCCAGTGTTACCTCTGCCTAACAATTTGGGGACACGCAGAGTCGTGGAGTTGCGGTGTCGGCCAGTCAAACAATACAAACCCTTTGGAGAATACAGGCGCGATGTTATGTTATTTGCAATCACCCACATTTATCAATACTGAATACATGATACAGTATTATTATCCCTTGGTAATTATTATTCATACTGTTCATGAATGTCAAACTGAACTGAAACATTTCAATAAATTAACAGTAAATATTGTGTTGAATACAATTTAGTATAAATGTGATTTCCATGACTAATTTATAAACAGCTGTGGACAAATATGTGGTACAAGACAAATTATACATTCCTTACTTGCTGTGGGTGTTATCAAACATTTGTATTGTGTTCATTGGCTCCATGCTGGTTGCTTATGTTGAGGTAAGTACATAGTAAAGTACTTATTATGATTTAACCGATTGTGTAAGTTCAGTTTTACCACAACTACTAGCAAGAGTACAAAGTTCAATTCCTGACAATAACTTTGCTAATGAATTTTCGTTTGAAATTGAACTTTGTCTAATGTACTTAAGGTTGCTTAAAGAATATCACCAGTGCTACTTAGAATTATCATATCTCATCCTGTACCAGCCAACAGAGATATTCTCAAGTATAATGTAACCGGAATTACTAAAAAGACAATATTAAAAACTCAGAATTACGAAAGTTATGCGTAATGAAAAATGAACGTTATCCAAAGTGTTCAAGGTCTCTCATCCCAAAACTCATTACAGCCTGTAGCAGCCGGCAGTGGTATTCCTCAAGTTAAGTGTTACCTTAACGGTGTGAAAGTGCCGCGAGTGGTGAGGATCAAGACTTTAGTGGTGAAGGCTATTGGTGTTATCACTGCAGTCGTCGGCGGGCTTGCAGGAGGCAAGGTGAGCTGGTCTAACAACTTTGTTGTATTGGGGTTCATTATTTAGATATCTGGAGTGTTTCTTTTTTGTTTTATTGAGTCTGGCTGATATACATATTTCGAAATTAGCTTTAAACTTAACAAATATTTTATGAGGGTAGACATTAAGTTAATATAACAGTTCTTTACATGTAGCATATTTTTTTTTGTTTTCGGGGAAAACTTCTAAGAATCGCTCGGTTTTCGGGGATAAGATCCCCAGAAAGGGAACTGATGAATTTTTATCTCACTAAAACCACTCTGGTAGTCACCATCATGACATGGAGTGCAGTACCGTGTTTTCTTAGAAGACCACGCAGTAAACCCAACTGCGCAACGCCTGGTATGGCACGACCCCGGGACATCTAGCACCCTGCATTGGCAAAAGATTTTACCTCTACCATATAACTCTTTCTTGTCATAGGAAGGTCCTATGATCCACAGTGGAGCAGTGGTCGCAGCAGGCATATCTCAGGGCAAGAGCACAACGTTCAACAAAGACTTCAAGATATTCCAGTACTTCCGCGAGGATCATGAGAAACGTGACTTCGTGTCAGCAGGCGCGGCGGCCGGTGTGTCCGCTGCCTTCGGAGCTCCTATAGGTGAGAATCTATACAAATAAATGAAATTGTCTGTTTGTAATGTTAAAATAAAAGCTTTTTACTTGATGCAAATGACAGTATACACGGTAATTATAACAAAAAAAAAACTTTAACACCTTAATTGCCAGACGAGACACAATAGAAAATGTATTGTTTGTCGGTCACCTGGCGTGTTGAAATATTTGTCTGTCTGATATATATCTATAGCCGGGAATTTCAATGGCAGCTAATGTTAGTTAAAAAGTAGTCTAGTTACTCCTTATGAGTAACTTACACTACTATTGTTTTTGAAAACGAATTATGATTCTGCTCAAAATAATGAAAACCTATGTATTGTTAATTTCCACCGGAGGTGTACCGTTGTCCTCCTTTTCGTAATAATAGTCCGCCTCTGTACATTTGTGTGCTTGAAGTTATTAAATAAATAAATAAATAATAACCCGTTTTCTTTTAGGTGGAGTGCTATTCTCACTAGAAGAAGGCACTAGTTTCTGGAACCAGGCGCTGACATGGCGAACGTTTTTCGGTACCGTAGTGTCAACGTTCACGTTGAATTGTGCGCTATCGGCGTATCACGGTCGAGCGGGAGAACTGAGCTTTCCAGGTATGTGTTAACGTGACTACGACCCCGAAATCTATAAGCAATAATCACTACATAGTACAAAACAAAGTCCCTCGCCGCGTCTGTACTCAATCAACTCAAAAACTACTGAACCGATTTAATGCGGTTTAAACCAATAAAAAGAGAGAAACACGAGAAAGGTTTTTGTGTTTAATTTGTCACGGCCGAAGCCACGGTGGAGCACTAGTATAATAGTATAATAAAGCTGAAGAGTTTGTTGGTTTGTCCGCGCTAATCTTTTTAACTACTAAGTAGTCGGATTTCAAAAAATATATGTTTGCATTTGATAGCCCAATTCTTGCGGAATATACATGTATAGGCTATTTAATACCATACTACGACCCTTCGACCCTATGGAACCGCGGGCACAGCTTGTTTGTTAATAATTGTATTATGACGGGTTCTCGTTAAAGTTCTCTTTTAGGATGCTACTACCATTGTAGTTACTAGCAACTGGGGCCAGACAAAAAGTGCACACGTAAATAAATCATAGAAATCATATTTCTATCGCGTTGTAGTGTGTCCCTGTTTTTATTATTTAGGTAACTTTCTATTGCTATATTTTGTCTGCGACTGTCAAAAAGCATTGTAGTGCCATCGAAATTATAGGGACTTAACTCCTGAATTTTAAAAATAGTCTGCCCAAATAATGATTTGTACAATAACAATATAACGAGCCGGTCTGCTGAATGGTCTGGTCAATTTAAGAAGTGTAGTAAACAAACCTCTTTTATTCTAGGTCTCCTGAACTTGGGTAAGATGGAGCCATTCCCGTTTCAATTCTATGAGCTGCCAGTATTCATGTTCTTCGGCATTGTCGGCGGATTACTCGGCGCTCTGTGGAACTACATTAACTTTAGACTAGCTGTGTTTAGGATACGGTAAGGATTTATTTATTTAAATCTTCTGCTTCATCAAATGTACAAGGCGGAGAGATAACGAGGCAGGTGGTTTTAAGTGTGTGGAAAACGAAAAAATTAAAAGATATCACAATCTTATGTATCAGCCCAAATACATATATACAGTGTAAGCATCAACTAAGGATGGATTTTTGGAAATCCATCTCTAAGGGGAAAATAAGGAATGAAAGTTTGTATGAAAGTCCGTCAGTTTCGGAATGTAGGATCTTCAAATTGTAAGAAATAAATAAATAAGAAATTGCATACGATTGAACATTAATTTATATATGTCACCCCGTTTTTGATAATTCTACCCCCGAAGTGGTGAAAAGGGGGATGAAGTTGTGTTTGAAACAAAAGTGCCCACATATAATGTTTAAATACACATACCTACATATTACAGACATTTATTACATGCTTTTATTTCATTTAGGGGGGTTATGTTTAGGCCAACTGCTGGACCTTGCATTACACTTTTCAATTCAGATTGTGACTACAATAACCTGTTATTTTACTTTCCAATACAGATATTACCGTCTGTGTATCTCCAGTTACTTACTTACTATCTATAATTTTAATAAAATACGAAACAAAGGGGTTTGCTTTCACTATTTATTACATTAGTGTAGATAATTATGATTGTGGAGAGATAAGGCTAAATATACTGCGACGCAATTTACTTACGTTAATATTTAGATAAATAAATGAATAACCTTATTAGGTTTTGATGTCTTTACAAAGGAAATCGATCATCATAACTCTGCTTCTGAAAAGCTATTCAATTTGGGCGGCACTGGGGCTGACTGGTCGATTGATCAGCCAACAGCAACAATTAAGTTTTGACAACAGAGCGTTAATTCCCATAAAATATTCGGATTGCAATCCGTTCTTGTTAAAAAATCTCTTTTTGACCTACTTTGAAAAGGATTTGTCATTGTTTGTCGCCGAGATAAGATTGTTACTTGAAGTTGGTCATTTTTTTTATGTAGGGACGAAAATTGATCTTCAATAACGAATCTCAACACCAACCTAGAAATCGATCATTGTGTGTAACCAATCAATATCCAAGTTTGCAATCTATAACCCTGAGAGTGCGAATCAGAAGCAGCAGTCCCGGATTGCGATTGAGATGAATGTGTTGTGTGTCCACCAGGTACATCGGAGCTCCGTGGCTGCGCGTAGTGGAGGCTTGTCTAGTAGCCGCCGCGAGCGCCACGTGCGGTTTCCTTATGATGTTCTTACTGAACGACTGTAGACCACTCGGAGAGGACCCCACTAAAGTACCTTTACAGGTATGTTAGTGGTCATAAAGATTGTTATTTTTTTTTCTATTTTTGTTTTTTTTGTAAGATACTATTAGGTATTACTGCTCTTCCGACTGTTAACTTGATGTTAGACATCAAATTAACAGCGCTGCTTTTAAAACGAAGTCTGAAAATATAGCGAAAAAATGAGCAAGTCCTCGTACTAAGAAAAGTCCTTGTACTTAGCATGACATGACAGATACTTTAATAATTATATTTGAAATTTTTGCCAGCTATTCTGCGCAGATGGCGAATACAACGCTCTAGCAGCTATCTGGTTCCAAACCCCCGAGGCGTCCGTGCGGTCGTTCCTCCACGACCCCATCGGGTCCTACAAGCCGTGGTCCATCTTCACGTTTGTTGTATGCTACTTCCTACTGTCCACCTGGACGTTTGGCCTGTCAGTGTCCAGTGGACTGTTCATACCGAACCTCTTGACGGGCGCCGCCTGGGGAAGGCTGTTGGCAATCGCTATACAGTACATGCTGCCTTCCAATGTGAGTTATTATTTTTCTTTGATGTTATGTGTTTTTTGTTAATGAGAGATGTTCATTTGTTCTCGATCTGAATTCTGTTCGAATCTATTAGTTTATAATTAATACATAGGTACGCCCCTTAACTGTCCAGTATTTTTTGATAAGTTCAATTTAACATAAGTATGTATATATAGTAAAATACAATAAGCCATTTTAAAATGTGGTTTCATGTTCAGAGGTTAGTCAAATAGGGATGTTGTGCTAGTTGGCTGTGATAAGGATCTCAGCCTACACCAACGAAATAAATAGAATGCATATTTACGTACCACTCGAGGAGATCGTGATTAAATAAAAACAACCGCATGGGTCGATCGGAGATAGGTCTGTGGATGGCTGACCGTTCATTACATATCGAGACTCCTTCGTGCCTCGGAAAGCATGTTACGCCGTTGGTCCCGCTTGTCATTTGTAGATCTTTGAAAGACGTTACGGGTAGTCAGAAACCCGAAATTCTGACAACCAGTCTTACCAAAGAGTATCGTGTTGGCCAGTTACTGGGTTGTGTAGGTCAGATAAGTAGTCGCTCCATGTAAAATACTGCCGACCCCAACGTACATAGTTGGGAAAAGGCTAGGTAGATAATGATGATTTAAGTAACACTAATATTTTTAACAGACGATTAACCCAGCAAAGTACGCGCTAGTCGGCGCTGCGGCTCAACTGGGAGGAGTAGTGCGCATGACCATATCCCTGACTGTTATCATCATTGAGACCACGGGACAGATCTCTAATGCGTTACCTATCATCATCACCCTTGTCGTCGCTAAGTGGACCGGAGACTTCTTTAATGAGGTAAACATTTTAACTTGTATTGATACATCGCAGTTTGAATGAATGAGGTCCTATTACTATGCTGGGGCAGGAGGGTTTTCGCTTTATAAGCGATTCATAATAACGGTAGTCACTACGTTGTCTTTGTGAAGATGGCTATGGTGCTGTGTAAGTTTAGGAATAAACAGCAACACCCAAGTAGGTTGCTCCATTGACGGACAGTGCATAAATAATATTAGTTACGCGGACGATATGGTGTTGCTGAGCCCATCAATCAGTGCGTTAAGAAGGCTCCTCCGAATCTGTGAAGACTATGCGGTGACTCATGGTCTCAGGTACAACTCAACCAAAAGCGAGCTCTTAGTGTTTAGGGCGCAGAACTTAATTTATGACTGTGTTCCATCAGTAACCTTGAGCGGAGTTCCGCTGAAAAGAGTCACTCGGTTTAAGTACCTGGGGCACTGGGTCACCGATAGGCTGTCGGATGATGCCGATTTAGAGAGGGAACGTAGAGCGCTGGCTGTCAGGTGTAACATGCTGGCCCGCAGGTTCGCACGGTGTACGAAAGAGGTTAAAATAACATTGTTCAGGGCATACTGCCAGTCGCTGTACACGTGCGCCCTGTGGGTCAGTTATACACAGGGCTCGTACAGTGCTCTACGAGTCCAATATAATAATGCGTTCCGGGTATTGCTGGGGTTGCCGCGCTTCTGTAGCGCGTCTGGGATGTTCGCGGACGCACGCGTTCCGGATTTCGGCTCACTACTGCGTCAGCGAATCGCATCACTGATGCGTCGGGTGCGCGACAGCCCCAACAGCCTCGTGGCTACTGTAGCTGGCAGGATGGATGGCCAGATAGTGTGTCGCTGGGTGTCGGCACACAGACCGTCATCCAGATATTTTTTATAATTGTTTTAGTTAGTAAGTGCCAAGATTGTTTTATTTTTGTTTTGTGTTTTTGTTATTATGGATCCATGGTCTGAAAATAAAGATATTATTATTATTATTATTATTATAAAGCTTGAACACCAAGCTTCAACAGGCGACCGAGTGTCGAAAGGTTTTTGAAATTGAGATATTGTGTCTTCCGCTTGTTTGCCTTGTCGCAAATACTACTGCTGAGCTTGGAGTGCTGTGTTCGAATCGAAATTGGAGTCTGTTTTCTTACCCCTGTTAATAGCAATAATTGCAGCGAGCAATGTAGCGGTATCGAACGTGTCTAGATTTTGAAAACTCCAACAACCATCTAGATTTTGTAAAGATATTTTTCACCACTTATTTCCCTCCTCAGGGTATCTACGACATCCACATCCAGCTAGCGGCCGTTCCGCTCCTCCCTTGGGAGCCTCCACCACTGGCGCATAACATCTATGCATCAGAAGTGATGTCGCATCCAGTGTTCACTCTGCGTACCGTTGAGAATGTCGGCCATATTGTGGAGCTGCTCAAACTTGTGTCTTACAATGGATTCCCTGTTGTTGATCCGCCGTTGGCTGATGATGTAAGTATTATTTTAAATAATTTTACTTACAGTAATGACATATCAAGCTTTCAAAATAGACTAATTCAGGCATGAGTGACAAAGAGACACAAATTAGAATAGAATAGAATATTCATTTATATACTCAGAATGCTGGTTTTTACAATAAGATGGTTAAAAATAATAGTAAAGAATCCTTGTACATTCTGGCATTGGCATTCCATTTTGGCATGCAATTGCAATCATTGATGCAGTTCATCATCAATTCACATCATCACACAAACATTGACAATAACTAACAATTATCAGATAGAAAATCCGATACGGAGTAGTTATATTTATTTGATAAAAGTACAGTTCATTACTTTTTGAAAGTTGTTACTGGTTCCTTCTTTATGGAATTAGGAAAGTGGTTAAAAATGGTGTCATACCAAAAACATTTTTCCTTAACAAATTGTTGTGGGTTAAAATCCGGCCAAGTCCAAATGCGACTTTTTTATTTCATACGTACTGCCTCGATTTCTCAGACATCACTGATGTTGTAAAAGGAAAAAATGGTGAGCCCTAACCCGCCTTGAGCAAAGGCGGTGACTAATCCTTGTGCCTTCTCTGGGATTGGGACAGTAATAAGCTGGTATAATTGTTGCATCTCACGAAGGCGGGTTGAGTGAGTGTGTAGGATTTTAAATGTACATACACTATATTGCTTCTGTGTGCGTAAAGGCGGCTCGGCCAATACTGAGCGCTCCCGAGGATACGCAAGAAACATTTCGTGCGTGCATCAGACATACAACGACGACTAACTCGCCGTAATATGCAACAAGTATACTTATTGTAAATGAACAAACAATAATACATAGAAATGAAAACGTTCAATGAACTCTTTTTACTTTATAATAACTACTAAAACAATGTAATTTTAAGAGTTTCTTTATGGCAAGGAAGGTCCCATTTACTGAGACTTACTGTTTCACGGCGTTGAAATAGTTCTTCTACCGAATTTAACCTTCTAGCCCTCTGAGAACATAACTCAATGTTATCATTTGTTTTAGGTGGAAGTGACAACTTACAAGCGCCTGCGAGGCATGATACTACGTTCACAATTGATAGTATTAATACAAAACAAGATATACAACGAAAACGCGAATACAACGTGGTCTAACTTCAATGTGGACATGAACATGTTCAGAAAGGAATATCCACGGTATGCTTCTATTGATGAGGTAAGGAATTATTGTAAAAGCTTCAAAGTGTTACCATTTTCGTGTATGTAACAACTACTCGTGAATTTTGTTTTTGTTTGCCTATACTGTCCCACAGCTGGGCAAAGGCCTCCCCCAAGTCCTTCCAAGTATTCTTTTCCCGCGCCACCTCTTGCCAGTTTGCAGGCCGCGTCCCGAAATTGCACCTTTACTCGTCGGAAAGCGTTGGAACACTTTAGTATTTAATATATACTTTATATGTATTATATACTAAATTAGATCTATACTTTAGTATTTAATATTATTAATATAATAGAGTCAAATAGTTTTTTGTTTGTTTGAACGCGCTAATCTCTAGTAAATTCTTTTTGCATTTGATAGTCCAATTCTTGAGAAAGGTTATAGGGTATTTAATACCACGATATGACCCTTTGAAGCGGGTGAACTGCGGAGCACAGCTAGTCGTTAATAATGCATGAATTATTTTTGTAAATGTATAACCTGTATTCTTTGTCCGTAGTTAGACATAGCTGAGTGGGAGAAGACTTGCACTATAGACCTGCGGCCGTTCATAAATCCCTCACCCTATACTCTGCCGCACCGAGCGTCACTGCCGCGTTTATTCAGGCTATTCAGAGCGCTCGGATTACGACACCTGCCTATAGTGAACGATGTTAATGAGGTAATTATACACATCAGCAACTTAATTCTTATTGGTCCTACCTCTGTGTGGCTTACAGGTCCTACCTCTATTCGCCCTTAATTAGATGAGTTTTTAAGTTACAAATTTTGATACTTGCTGGTCTTTGATAAAACATTCGTTTCCAACCATACGCGTCTACTATATAATTTCCGTACCGCGCAGGATTTCCCTCAGTCTATTTAAAACGTAATAATTATGTTTTCAGATATTCACTATGACCATTTTGTATTTTT
Source organism: Phlogophora meticulosa (assembly GCA_905147745.2). NCBI lineage: Eukaryota > Metazoa > Arthropoda > Insecta > Lepidoptera > Noctuidae > Phlogophora > Phlogophora meticulosa. The sequence goes on along the minus strand of LR990526.1, from coordinate 6,256,305 downwards.
TTTGTACAGGTGGTCGGCATGGTAACGCGCAAAGATATTGCAAGATACCGAGTATGGCGACACCGTGGCCACATGGGAATGGAGGAGCTAATACTTTCTAGTGAAATTTAGCAAATTAGTACTAAGTTTCCAACCAAACTACATCATGGGCGTTTACACCTTTCAGCCAACATCACCTGCAAATAGGCAACGAGAAAACTGTATGCAAAACCAAAGACTAGAAGAGCAGACTGGGATTGATGGGTTGCCTATAGGCAGGCCACATTCTATGATTACTCTTCTAAATTACACATTTTTTGACAACATTGAAATGAATCTTCCGAAAATATTTTAGGAAGTTTCGGTATGAATCCACGTTTTTTCAAGTTCTTTTTTAAGCAGAGGTATGTTTATATTTGTGAATAGTACCTGCCTACCTACATCTATTTCTGGATATAAGAAAGGTCTGCCTTTGCTTGAAAGATGTATCTTTGTTGGATATTTGTACTTTTCAATTAGAAATAATTTTAGCTAAATTGAATCAATATGACAATTTATGAATGTTATTTTTCTATCATATTTAGTTTTGGCTTAGAGGCTAGATATAATTTAGTACAACTTTACTATCATAAATGTATTTGAAGCCAAATATATTTTAGGACAATGAAATAGTGATTACAGAGGGGTTTTGTAGTGTAATCTTTTTGAGTATTTTTGGTTGTAGGTCTAATCTAAGTAAATTAAAATCACCATGTAAAACTTCATCTTGAACCATTAATGTGTAGTTGTGTCTGTTTTTTTGTTGTTGCATAGTAAATTGTGGTAACACTCATCACTGTACCTAAAATTGTTGTAGTCCTATACATAGTAGTGTAAGTATTAGAAAGTGAAATAAAATGATTGTTGATTGTGGAAAACCTTATGCTGAATGTCTGTTCAGGTTAAATTTGTATGGGCTGAATGAAGAAGATTATCAAGATATTATTCATATGATTGTAGAAGAGATAAGGAAATTAATATAAATATTTTCTACTATGTGATGTGATATTTTTGTTAAGATATTTTAGGGCTGTACTTGGAATGCATAAAAATATGATGCAATAATTATGAAAATTGTTATGACTTATCAGTTAGGACACTATTGTGATAATTTTAGAGCTAAGAGTCTATAAATGTGTTATCAATAAAATGTTTATAAGGAAAAACATTTGTGTTCACTTTATCATAATATAATTTACAAGTCCCTTAATTTAAGTAATTAACACTAAACAACAGCTTAACTAGTTTTAAACTAAATATAAAGTCTTTCTTCAAATTGACGACGGTGTAAACATAATAATATGTGAACAGAAATGCTGTTCGTTACTATTATGCAGTTCACTTATTAGTATTTTCTTGATATAGTAAACGCTAATTATTTTCAAACAACTCCCATCCGATACCAGACCACAAGTTGAAGAATAGAATCACTGGCAATATAACCAATATGATCAGTAAATAGTTGACGAATTCATCCATAGTAGTTTATTTTTACAGTGCTGGTATTTAAATTATTAAGTAAATATAAGGATACCCTTTGTTGAATTGACAACATAACCTATAAAGTTTGATGGCAAGATCAGATGACAGATGGTTATAAATAAAAAATCGGAATGAATTGTCGTTGAGCTTGTAACCATAGACATTTTATTCCGTTCGAAACAACCCGCGGCAGGCCTTGTTCAGATCAAGAAGTGGCGTAGAGAGTTGTATAGGAAGAAGGCTGTATCAACATTTTTTGGGATGTCCTTTTACCCGACTGCAAAAAAGCCGGGTTTGTACAAAATAAATCTTGACAGGGATTTAAAGTGTTCATTAATAGTCTACCTACGTAACGAGCTAGACCATTAAAGCATCCTAACTCGGTCAGGTTTAGCTGTCATCACATTCTGGGAGTATCATTGGTTAACAGCGGGAAATGCAATGGCTGTCCGAGAGGTGGGTCGTAGGGGTCGTGACCTCAACCTACCCCCAAAAATTGGTTAAATCCAAAAAATAGAGAAATTTTATTGAATTTCTCTTACTCAACTTACCCCCCCCCCCCTGTATGTCCCTCCCCATCTATCAAATCTTTGACTGCGACCGCGCCTGGGGCAATGAGAGGGGATATCAGGGAACCAGAGGCGTAACTATATAATTTGGGGCCTGTGGCAAAGTGTTTTGCCCCGGCTGGAGGATTTAATTTCTAGTTAAGCCCCCCACAGGAAAGTTCGGTTAAGAAGTAGATATCCCTGAAGGATAAACTGTGAGATGCCCATTCCAAAAAAAAAGCAGTTTTTTGATGGGGCCCTATTAAATAAATTTTTAAATGGATTTTAAGCTTTGAAAAATAATATATTTTTTAAGTTAAATAAGATCAAATACTCGTATAACTCAGGTGCAATGTTAAACAGTTATTTCTGCGCTTGCGGCCTTTTGGGCCGCGGCCCTCTTGGGTCGGGGGCCCGTGGTATTTTGCCAGCCCTGCCACCCTATAGTTACGCCACTGCATAGAACGTGGAAGGACACCTTCGCGTGCTTTTTTGATATAGCAAATGCTTTCGCTATATCAATTAATAACACGCCCGTCATCAAATTACGCTAGAAACCGATAACATTGATAAAACTGATGAAACGTTTACTCCTGGGTTCTCAGTCTCAGACTTGGACTAGCCTGACTTACGAGATACCGACCACGGAGGCCTCTTCTTACGCTTGCGGAAAAATATTGCTGGTCAAGGCACCATTGATAGGAGAGGACCACCACTGAGGGGAGAAGTTTTGACACCTTATTGGTGATACCGCCAAAGCCGGGTGCTTTCCGATGTTTGAATATTTTAATGATATCGTGCACTTCATTTGGAGTGACAGGAGGCAAAGTATTATCAGGAACTTCAACGGGTGGGAGGGAAGCTCCACGTTCACTTCAGCGTTGACTGTTTGAGAGCTAGGGATACATTGTGACTCTCGACTATTGGCTTTGTTAGTCATCGAAGGCGATACTCTTTTCAGGGCTGGCCAATTCCTTGGCGTGTCAAGTACTTGTAACAGGTAATGGTGACAGTTTTTTTACTCGAACTGAGCAGTAAATATAAACTATTATTTAGCAGTTTACGAGATCGTATCACTTTAGTTTGTTATGAACACTATTTATTGACACTATGTACGACTTAATCTCGTTAATGCACTGATTACTGTTATCGTGACTAACAGATATGGCTGATCAGGGATCAAGATAACTGTAGAAGGGCTATGGCTATATCCTATGGGATGACATAGAGGATAGTAATGTATTTAAAATAATAGATTTGTGCATAGGCTAGTAACTTAGTGGATGGGTATGTACTTATGTTGTAAATAAAACAAATACAAGTGCTAACATTAAAGTCCTTTATTAACTGAATTGACCATTATTAGAAATAATGCATAACATTACGTTAAATATTAGTTATTAAAAATGGAATTAGCCTACATGAATATTAACAGCACATTACCGCACACAAAACACAGTAACACAATGTCATAATTAGTAAAAATAAACATCGTCATGATTTCATATTTTCTAACCATTAAAATATGAAGTAACTATAAGCATATTTGTTATTTCAATGAAAGATAAAATTATTTAGTAAAAACTTCATAAGATAATATTGTAGATAAATTAGTGATAAAAACCTATTTAAAGCGCATATCCATAACCTCCCCCCTTTACGGTTCGGTTCAAATCAAATTTTAGTAGAAACATAATTTCATAAACGAATATGTGTCTAGATAAAGCAAATTATCAAACACTTAAGTTATTAGTATTTTATGGCAGTAATAACTAAAAACATTAACATAATAATATCAGTGCAGCATATATTAAATCATCTTAACTAACTGAAAACTCAATACACACAAACAAAACGAGTTATGATCACAACTTATATGTAAGGAATAGGCAACTGATAGCTTGTTGGGCGTCTTCGAAGTATCGCGGTTTATCAACCCTGGCAATACCGTAATCAGGTTCTAAAGCTGGCAACACAATACTGTGTCCTGTACTACATAAACTGGAGTTCAGTGGCTGGTTGTTTGTATGGGAGATAAATTTGGAAGGCTGTGGTGTATGGAACTTGCTTCTCATAATGTTGGTCGTCATTCGCTTCGTTCTGTCGACGTTACCTTTTATTGTCATTAGAATCCTATGATTTTCGGGCTGCTTTAGTAGCTCTGTTAAGTCCTGGAATAAAAAATAATAGTTGTGTATGTGAAACTAAATGAATTTGGTTTGTGCAGCCAATGGAGTATTTCGCAAAGATTTTACGAACTTTGTATTAAATTTATTCGACAAATTTCTGCCTAAACCAAGCAAACCATTGTTGCGCAATGATATAACACTACTCAGTATGATAAAAACCCCTTCATTGCTACGAAACAAGTTCCATGAGCTCGCCTATATTATATAATCTTACCTTCTTCACAGGTTCATATTTGGCAAACAACCAAAGATATGTTGCCATAATACAGAACAATTGTGTGTCGCTGTTGCTGAACCTCCACATGAATTTTAGGATAGGCGATATACGATCCCTCTGCAAACAAAAATTAAAAAAAATATTGCAAAATAATCATAACCATACAAGATCGTGAACGTCAAGGTCATTTAGATACGTCAATTTATTCTGCTATTCTCAATGTAAAAGAAAAATTAATGATTTCTTACCAAGTAAATCTTCGGCCCAGTAATCCTATACCTAGTCAGGTTGACTAGGACGGCGGCGGCAGACTTGAGCACTTCTATGCTAGAAATGGATCTATTCGTCACCGACATGTAGGTGTACACACGGTGGACAATGGCTGACGCATTGTCGTTGTACAACATCGGGAATACTTCCGTTAGTAGTTCTATAATAAATTAAATAATTTAATGTTTCCATTCTCTGTCATTTATTTGCCAACCACAAATAGAATATGATTAGGGCAGGATGATTTATTTATTTATTTATAGTTAATTAAAACGGCACAGGTCTAATTATTAATTAACATAGAATTAGAAATAATAAAAACTGAGACATACATATAGAATTAAATAATTAAATAAACTTAAATGCATCACAAAATAACACAAACTAACATGTAACAGTGGAAACCCTCGCATATTGTCTCTCACAGAACACCAGACAAGCGCGTGTTATTTTCTTCCATTCATCAGCAAACACATCACATTCAGGGTCGGCAGTCAGGAGGACATTTAGCATCCTTAGAGTTCGACATATTGATATGATGTAATTGATGAACCATTAAAAAAGCCAAGCACGAGATAGAACCTATAGGGAAGGGAGAGGGACTACCCCACATGGTAGCGAAACTAGTTCGCGACAATCTGCACACGGGTACTGTGGAGCTGTGATTCAAAGAATCGCTTATCGTAAAATCTAATTGCCCCATCGCGATATGTCGCGTGGCGGACCAAAAAAAACTTACCGAGGGATCTAAAAGCCTTGATAACAGTCTCGATACCGCTGATATTTCGTAGGACCTCCATAGCTTCCTCGTTTCGTTCCTTCATAGATTCTTGGCTCGACTTGAGACCACCATCCCGCCATCTGTGCCTTATTGCTGCTACGCGCTTGTCGTAGGCAATGTTCTCTCGGGCTATGTGGCCGCGGAATAGAGCCTGAAAATTTAACGAAGTAGAAATTATCTGTTATAGGTAAATTGAACCTTGACAACTAAATAATGTAAGGAAAGATTTACCTGAATTTTGGAAGCAGCCCAGTATACCCTTTGTTCTTCCCTCGTTTTCAAAATCTGTTCCCTCTTTACCTGTATTTGTTTTCTTATCAAGTATCCTCTAATAACAGCCTGGACTTTGATAATAATTCTTCTTTTTTGTACAAACTCGCAGTGAATCAGTCTTGTTAGTAATTTTCCTCTCCATATTTTTTGTATAAATCTCACTCGCTCCATATATTGGACGTACCACGATCTTACCAGGTATCGCCTTACATATTTCTGCAGACTTACTGCTGCTTGTATTCTCTTTGCCGTTAAAATTTCCCGTTGCTTTTTGAGCCTATAAGCAGCCTGTATTGTAAATACAGCCGATCGCAATCGGAAGAAACGCCTTCTCTCAATAAAAGACCTGACACAGCTCTGTATTTTAACTATATAAACCCTAGTCTGAATATATCTTCGCCTTTCTATTACAGTTAATTTGTACGAGCGATAGAATCTCTGTATGCACACTGTGGCATCTCTGATAGCTTTAAATCTTTTGCGAACAATAAGCATTCTGACGACAGACTGTGTTAGTATCGCACTCTTTTTGAGTTTCAAAAATTCTTGGCGACATACATCACGTTTTTTGTTAGCGATATACCAGTCTTGTATTTTGTGTGCTGCTTTATTTTCTTTTATAGTGCGAGCTATTTTATTCATTCGGAACCTACTTTGTACTAACAATACTGCTTTTCTTAACGACTGATATTCGTTTTGAATTCTCCTGGTCTCTTTTATCAGTCTGTAATGCATCTGAATAAGGATTGCTGCTGATTTGATTCTATTGTATTCAATTCTTTGGCGTTTACCGCATGAGTACGCTCTAAATGTCCTTTGTATGGTAATGCTAGCCTTAACTATATTGCTGTATGCTTTCCTCTCTTTCAACATGAGACAATGTGCTCTGTATTTCCTTTGAATAGCAACAGCTGCAGATCTCATTTCTAAATACGTTTTCCTGTCCTTCCTCATGGCAATCAGAGCCCTGAACCGTCTTTGTAAAACTATAGACGACTGTTTCAGTTTAAGATACTCTCCCCTTTGCTTCTTACCTTCAACATAAGCTCTCCAAAACCTCTGAATTGAAATGCATTGTTTTAATATTGTGTTATATTTTGCTCTTTCCGATATCATTAGTTTTTGTGCTCTGAATCTGTTCTGAATGATTTTTGTAGCATTTTGCAACTGTGAATATGCTTGTCTGTCCCTTCGCATCGCGAGTAAGGCGGTGTACTTTTGTTGTAAAAGAATAATTAATTGTCTGATTCTTAAATATTTTTGTCTTTCTGTTCTCATAGCACAAATACTTCTGTATCTTCGCTGTACACACAATGTAGCTTCTCGGAGTCGGCAATAGTCCTGTCTGACTTTCTGGGTTTCTTTATACCGTTTATAATGATCCCCAATGAGTACAGCTGCATATTTCATTTGTAAATACGTTGCCCTTTGTTTCATGGTTTCCAAGTGGGATTTGTAGTATCTTTGGATAGTTATTGTGGAAGTTCTAATTGTAATGTACTGTTGTCTTACGATTTTCATTTCGATATACGATCTGTAATACTTTTGAATGCAGATAGTTGCTGTCCTGATTTGAATATACTCTTGTCTTTGTTTCCTACCAATTGTGTACGCTCTATAGATTTTTTGTATAGTCACACATGCCTGCTTCGATTGCTGATATTGCTGTTTTATTACTTTTCCTTTCTTACAACTTCTGAACCAGTTCTGGATTTTAACTGCGGCTTGTTTTTGCCGTAAGTATTCCTTCCTTTGTTGTCTGCCTGTCACAAAAGCTCTATAGGCATTTTGAATAGTGGTACAAGACGATTTCAGTTTACGATAATGAGCTCTTTGCAAACGCATTTTAGTTAGGGCGATAAATCTACGTTGCAAAACCACTGTCGCTTGACGAAGCTTCATATATTCTTCTCGGTGTTTCTTCATCAAGATTTGAGCTCTATACTTTCTTTGGATAACGATTATAGATTTTCTTAGTTCTAGGTATTCAGATCTCTCTTTACGCATCAGCACTAAGTTTCTGTACGATCTTTGTAGAACGATTGCAGCGTCTCGCAACCTCATATAGGTGTTTCTTTGCGCCTTCGCTTGTAAATAGGATCGGAAGTATTGTTGAATCTTGATCGTAGATTCGCGTAGTTTCATATAATCTTGTCTCAACTTTTTCATGATTAAATACGACTTTAAATACATTTGCAGTACTATCGTAGCATTTTTGACTCTTAAGAAGCATTCTTTCTGTTTCTTCATTAATTGGTGAGCTCTAATCCTTCTTTGGAGAGATATGATTAGTTCCCTCTGTCTCATGTAATCCTGTTGACATTTCTTTCCTCTATACAATGCTTGTATTTTGATAACGCTTTCCTTGAGAGCTAGATATTCCTTACGAGCGATCTTCATTTGAAGCAGCGCTTTGTAACGTTCTTCAATTATTTTAACCGCGTTCTTGAGTTTCAAGTAAATCCTTCTCTGTTGTACCATACGATAATAGCTTTGTATAAGAACAGCGCTTCTGCGCCTTGTAGCAAAATCTTGCATTTCCTTTTTCATCAACAATTTGTTTCTATATCTCTGTTGGATGCATACAACAGCTTGCTTGTATTGCATGTATTGTTTCCTAACAAGGAATCGTCGAACTAAACTTTGTACAATAACAATTCTCTTTATTTGAATTGTGTATTGTCTGATACACAACCACCGTCTGATTTGGCATTGTATATGAATAGCTGCCTTACGTCTCAATTCTTCCCTTTCTGATCTCAAGTTCTGGAGAATTTCTTTAGCTTCTCTCATCTTTATCACAGATCTATACCAAGTTTCGATTTTTAATACACTTCTTTTCCACCTTATAAGGCGACTTCTATGTATCCACATTCTACAATACTTTTGTACTATGATAGTAGCAGTGGTTATTTGTTGCATCTTCCATTCAACTAAGCGGTTGTACTGGATACTGCGCCACCAACATTGGATCACACCCGCAGCGTTGATTCGTTTCTGAAGTTTCTTTTGTTCTTCCATCCTCTTCTCCACAATAATTAGGTACTTCTTCCTCCACCAAGTCTGTATAACATTAGCAGCTTTCTCGAACAACGGAGCGCGGAATACGTGAATGATCTGCCATAATAGAGACAGTGTCTTCTCTCTGTGACCATCAGCTATATCATTTGATGTAATTTCGCCAACGATCATGTAACTAGCTTCCTTCAAAGCGTTTAGCGCCACTTGCACGTTATGGATCTTCTGAAGGCGCGATATAGCGGGCGTCCGAAGTTGATTCAATAAGCCATCCTTCATCAAAATAATCTCCATAACCTTCGTCAATCTAACACCATCTCTGATGTCCAACGCTATGTTGTGCACAGCATACTTGTATTCGTCTAAATACGATTGTTTGTGGCTTACGACATACCCGAGTGGCCGAAGATGTTTTGTAATGTCGCCAATACCAGCGATAAGATCCCTTGTGAACCTTATTATTACTTCCCTACTTTCTTTACAGACTGCATTCCTGCAGAAAAGACAGGGATCATGCGATATAAGTTTCCTTTGCTTTGCTTGATCCAAAAAGAAAACGAGCATGAAAAACTTCTTAAGAGTGAATTTCTTGGTTGCCTCCATGTACGCTGGTAGTAACATGTTTGGTGCATTTGACTTCGAGGTTTTGTTCTTCAGAAAAGGGTTTTTGAACATCCTTTGAATAATGAACGTAGTAAGTCCTTCGATGTCACTATTTGAATTCAATGGCAAAACAATACCATAGATGGCTTCTAGTCCGATTCGCAGCCACAGTGGATTGTACGACAACAACAGCTCCATGATAATCTTTTGCAGCCCAACATCCAAATGGAGATTTCGATCGGCCCTGATAGCAATCAGCTTCTTGTCAATTTGGGCAGTCAACTTCTGGAAAACGATGGCTATTTCAGGACTCATTAGTAAGGCTCTGGCAGATCTTCGCAAACTTTCCAGTCTATGACTGTTGTGGTAAGCACTCGACACTTGTTCCTTCGTAGGCGCAAGTGGAACTTCTTTATTCCTGTTATCAATCCAAACCTTTCCGACATCTATTTTCTGTTCTATATTACTGTCAAGATCAGCGGGCGGAGTCAGGATACAATTCAGCCATCTTTTGAATTCCGTTTCGAATTTTTCCACTGCTTCTTCATCGTAAAAATATGTAGACGATAAAAATGGATCCACCGTCGCAGACTGAGAATATACATTTCCGATCTGGTGTAAAATGCTTTTGTTAGTTTCAAACGTCGTGTTGGATACTTTACTACAATTCGAATCTTTACCCTTCATTGATGCTCTATTCTTCACAGTTTTTTTTACATGGGAAACAGGTATTTTCCAAAGATCCGGTTCCGCCCTAACAGCCTTTTTAGACCATGTTTGCATTTGACTAGTCGAAGAGACGGAGGAAAACCTATCATTGGCTTTATCAAAAGTGCGATTTATGGTGAACGTAGACATTTGCGTGTCAGTTCTATCGAAAACATGAGTATCAGAGAGCTGTATACTCTCTTCAGGAATAGATTGAAGGGGAGGCGTTATAGATCTCGGAGGGGGCGACCGTGTATCTACTCGTAAGTCATTTTGCCATGCATTATGTTCATATGCGTTAACAAAATTTCTTTGATCATAAGCTTCTTTTTGGTGTTGGTACTCTCTGAAGAGCGCCTGCCTACACATCTTCGGTTGATCCTTCGTGAAAAAGAGAGGTGGTTTCATTTCACACAACTGATTGAAATTAGGCTCCATTGGCGTGTTCGGCGAATCTTTAGTGTAAGTATCAGAGCTCAGTTTAAGATTTTCGTCCAATATTTCATGTGTGTCGTTGTTCAATTTTGGAAAAGTTTTCCTTTCAGTAGAAAACCTTTGTGGGAAGAACGATAGATCACTAATGCGAGAAAATTCTGTGTTTATAGAGAAATTAGGACTGTTTATTTCCTTAGGCGATGATGTGTTGGGATGTTTCTTACTCAGAACAGTTGGTGTTTCCACATAGGTGTCGACTTGCGCGTGGTGATTAACTGTCAACCACTTATTAGGCGGTTGGGAAGATGTTACGCTAATTATGGAATGCGTCTGGTTTTCTTTATTATAATTTTTACTCTCTAAACTATCATCTAAGTCGTCACTTTCAGAGTTCATACTTAGGATAATTTTAGGTCCCTTGTCAAGTTTATCAGCTTTAGATGTTTTTAATGGAGTAAACGTGAGATTGTCAAACAACTCTGTGCCTGATACATCGTAAATTCGCTGTTTATTGGAAGGCTTTAGCACATTGTTAGGTTCATTGACTCTAGTGCTGCTTGCGTAAGACTTGTCATATGTTTGTTGTAAGATGTCGGGCTTGCGCATGTTAGAGAAAATTTCAGAAGTGTCAAAGTTGAAATCAACACTACTTGGTGAGTCAAACGGACATCTATCAGGACGGGAGTCCATGGAGTAATTATTCATGGACATATTTTCTTTGTTGTACCCTTGAGTAAACTTCTGTTGGGACTGTATGACATTGTATGTCTTTTTAATTTGTGTTGTGTTGTAAATGACCTCAGATTTCTTCTTGTATAGAGATACAGGAGATTTTTTAGTTGGTTTTTTCTTAATTTTACCTGGTGATATTTTGAAGCCCTTAGCTTGGCCACCTTTTCCCTTAATGTGCTGAAACAAGTTTTTTTTATGTTTATAAGGGTTTTTTGATTATTTTTTTTTTCTTTTTTATATCACACCTACATAAAAATTACTTCTTATGGTTTCAAGGGGTAGGTAGAGTTTCGACTATTATATGCAAGGAATTAATATATAATATGGTTACTGGTAATTAGATCTCTCCCTTCTTCTACTACCTAGTACATTAATAATATCATTAAAATGTAGAGTTGCCTCTTCCTATCTATCCATAAAATCATACTGCAATCATAAAAGACATATGCCATGAATATTCATGTCATTGAGAAGAGGATTTGAGAGAAGGTGCTTATTGGATGATGATGATGGTAAATAGCCAACAATGGCATTTAAACAGAATTATGATGTATGTATATTATAACTGATAATACTCTGGAGGAAATTGGTATTGTACTGAATTATCATGTTTTATTAATTTGAGTCTCATTATAAGCGGACTATATGTTCTTATGAGAAATAAATTTCTTTAAACCGAAATAAGGGGCAGTACTTCAAATCCTCAGCTGCCACAGGATATATCCAAAATAAAGTCCAATGATTGCCTGACCAATCTAGCCAGTAATTTATGCTAAGTGGCTATTCTTATATCATGCTAACAGTCAGTTACTTATTATGTTAATAAAATCAAATTACCATAACAGACTTTAGGACCACAATGACATCATAGCGGCCCCTGTTCTCATTAGTGAAGCGTATTGTCTCCCTGATGCCAGTTGGCTGGGTTGGTTTCCACATCATGGTCAAACAGTAGCAGGTCTCTGGTTCTACCACCAGCCATTCTCCTGGCAAATGTATCACTAAGCCAGGAGGCAGTGATTTCCCAAGAGTAATCTGTTGAAAAAGAATATGAAGTAATTTAATTGATAACATTATTACCAAAGTATTATGTGAAAGCCTCTGTGTTAGAAATTCGAATTTATTTCTTTTTTCTTCCTCCAAAACTAGCCATGCCTCATGGTTTCACCTGCTCCTAAGGGTCATAGTGTGAAGTTAAATATAACCTACCTCAAGAATAGGGCTAGAATATTTTTTCAAATTCCGTTTGTTCAATAGAATTGCAAGTTCAAACATAAAAAAAGGTAAACTGTATTGTTGTAGGAAGTGAAGAAATGTAATAGAAGTTTTTGGAAATCAGAGTATATGAATATGGGTTTAGGACAAGAAACTGAACACTATAGAAAATTTCTCATAATATGATATGAACAGGGCCAACACATGTATTATTACAGTAAGCATTAATCATTGGCAGCAGTAAAGAGCACTACTCCTGGCACAGTATCCCTCAACCCCACTGTTACAATATGAATATGTTATTGTGCAGCAACTCTCCTCTTATTCAGAGCCTCTATACAGTGTTATATTCAAAAATTGACCTATTTAAGTTTAAATTTCCCATTACACCATACTTGTTCTTTAAAACCACTTAGACATTTTATATTAACTTTACTTTTGAGGTTTCCAAGATCCTCTTGTGTCCATGTCTTATAGCAAAAAATATTAATTTAACAAATAATTGGGTCATGTCATCATGTCAATTTGTGGTTGTTTTGTTACCTGTTGCACTTGTTTTGATGGGTTGAACACCTCCAAGTGCCTCTCGCAAGAAGTACCGATAAGGACATTGTCGAATACCACTTGCGGAGGCCTAGAAAACGGAGCCAGTATGAGACGAGGACATTCTTCTTGAGGAGACTCTTTCTCCACAGATTCCGTGCGACGAGCCCTTCTTATGTGTTCAGGAGTATTTTCAATCTAAAATAATGAAATAAAACAGGTAGGAATACAACAAAAACCAAATTACAAGCACGCACTGTAATCATTTCTAATAATCATAACAGTCAACTGATACACACTTGGAAATACATTATTCGACAGCTTATTTCACTTTTCACTGTTCAAATCACCAGATTAACTTTATTTTATCACACATTTTATTTAAAACCTTTTTGAACTGGATAAAACAAACAAACGAACTTTGACTGACTTGAAATTCAAACAGTTTAAAACTTCAAACCGTCCACTGTCCGTTTCGTTTCGAAAGTATGTAAAGAGTGAGACCTTTTTGCAAAGTATCGATATTGTTCATAGTAGTATTATAGATAGTTTACGGTTTTTCAAATTCTACTAAAAGGGTTTCCTTGTAATACCTCGTTCCAACAATCAACACTTCGCCTTGTCAACCATAAATTGAAACGTGTTGTGGATAAACGTCTGTTCCTGTCAAAATTTCATATACATGGCAACTTTTTAATCTAGTTGTCATTTCAGCACTACGAAATTTTCGTCCTTCCTTTTCTCAATCTTACGTAGGTATATATAGTATTTATCCCTCAAATTTTACCAATAATCGCCACAAATCTTGTCCCCATATTAGCTCCGTGTATAATTTTCCAGAACCCAGCTCGAAAAAATGGCTGATTCGAATTCAAACGAGAATACTTGCGTAGTGTGTTTCAAGAACGTTTTATACTATTCGGTTGGCGAATGTGACCATCCCGTATGTTTCGAGTGTTCCACCCGAATGCGGGTGCTCTGCCTGCAGAATGAGTGTCCTATCTGCAGGCAAGACCTTTCAAGGGTAAGTTAGAATTATGTATAAAATTATGAATTTCTCATATCCTCAGTACACAGACTATCATTGTGCAACATTGTGTATTGTACACATTCAGCGAATCTTCTGCATTATTTCACAGTAGGCGAATGTTTCCATAGTATGTTTATTCCTACAATAGCATAATATTTGTATGTTGATAAACTTTTCATACATAGCATGATGAGATTAAGTGTGTAACATTCTTAAAGTATGGTATTTTTTCCAGTGATCGAAATTTATTTTGTTGATTGCCATGTTTTGATTTGTTTACTAAAAAACACAACTACAGTATCATTAAATATTCAAAACATGGTAATTTCTAAACAAAAGTAGTCAAATTACTAATAATTTAATATAATTACTTCATGCAGACAAATCTTATCTGTAATCAAAAAAAGTAAATATTGCACCATAATTAGGGTTTAAAATTGGTTTAAATTAGGTGTTTAATTTAAATGTTGATTTCCTGCGTCAGAATGAAAGTACTCTGGATTATAGCTTAGTTTTAATATTAGAGTTTTACGTTACATGAAAAATAATTACAGCCCCATTAAAAAAATTACAAAATTCAATATTTATCAATGAAACTGAGACAGAAAATGAGTTGATTTTTTTAATATTTCATTGGCAGTCTCATAGTTAAAGTTGTTTATAATCATGAGTGTTTCTGTTCTGCTGCGGGACAACAACTATTTGAATTTCAGCCTGTATACTGTAAATTAAGTGTTACATTATATTACTCAGGCCTATTCTTAGAAATAAAATGGAAATGGGGGTGTCAAAAGAATGCCTCACAGTATTACTGTGTTGATATACATATAAATCCCTAAGTAAACATTAGAACAGTAAATAAGTATGCCATGATTGGGCCACTTTTATAGATTTACCAGTTAAGCTGACCCTAGCCTATTTAATAAAAGGTCAGGAGATAATTAACTAATTTAGGTACTTACTGTACAATTTTCAACAGAACA
Source organism: Phlogophora meticulosa (assembly GCA_905147745.2). Taxonomy (NCBI): domain Eukaryota; kingdom Metazoa; phylum Arthropoda; class Insecta; order Lepidoptera; family Noctuidae; genus Phlogophora; species Phlogophora meticulosa. The sequence goes on along the minus strand of LR990526.1, from coordinate 6,241,260 downwards.
TCAATACAGTTGTAGTTGGTGGACCTCTCTTAAATGAGATTTTAAAACATGATGCTTTTGAAAAGCAATTCCATTTTCATGATGTTTACAAGATTGTAGACACTTTCATCGCTATTATTACAGTATTGAATTGTTTTATTTGTCTTGATGCCTTGGTTTCACAATATATTTTTTTATTTAAAAAAAAATGTTGCCCCACACTAGGAAATTCTCCTGTATCGTGGGTGCGTTTACAAACATTTAAACTCACATACACAAACAGCCAGACCCGGAACAATTACAAATATTTGTTCCGTGCGGGGATCGAACCCACAACACGCGGCGCAGCAGCCGATGGCTCAACCACTGCTCCAATCGTGTCGTCAAAATAACATCTCTAACTTGGATGGCTCTGATCCAGTGGTCCTAAGTCCGACTGCTGAGCGTGAGGTCCTGGGTTCAATTCCTGGGTTGGGCAGTATTATAGAGTTTATACAATACGAATTTTCTCATTAGCCACTACATTATCCTCCATGAATAGGACTGGTGTATTGTATAGTATAAGGGGCCGATATCTGCTACTCCTAAACTCAGAGTGTACAGGAATTTATTTATTTATTTTTAAACAGTAATCTAAATAATGTTTCACAGGTTGTTTTTACGGACACTGTCCAACCATATAAGGAGCTCCGCAACAGGGCTTTTACGGACCGCCTCTTTGAGAGGCAATTCAAGATTGGGTTCTGCAGTGAAGACATCAAGCAGGCTTATGAACTGTTGCTGGAGAACCGCTGTAAGATCTGCGACAAGATTCCACCATTTCGTACTTTTAGTATGCTGAGTGAGCACATGAGAAGAGTCCATGAAAGATACTATTGTGACCTCTGCGTTAAGCATTTAAGGGTAAGAATTAGTTACGCTTTTTGTATTTATCTTTATTCTACAATTTTATGCAACTGACTAATGCAGCAACCGCATACATTTCTTGGACATACTTTTACTTTAGTTTGTTTGAATTGAATCATTACATCCTTATAAGTTCATCTTTTGAACTGCGAAGGAAAACAATACATAAAATGAAATAAAACCTTAATGATGAATGAGCAACATTAATTTACGTTATTACTAGCCGAGATATTAGCAATGACCAGCATTATTTAAAACATGTAAAATATATAAAACTAACCACATTTCATTAAATTCTCTTTAAAACTCTCTTCAATTTATTTTTAGTACCTATATAAATACTTTTAAGTGGGTATAAATGATTGTAACAGTAATTCTATAGCAAATTAGCAATACTTATCTCAAACAGGTTATAAAAAGTACCTAGAGAACAAAATTATGCTTTGAAATTAATGTAAAAACTTAATAGTGGTTATGCCATCATAACTTACACAATGCCATTTATTGTCTAAAAAACATTGTTCAGCGAATCAGTTACGTAATATACAGTTAAATCTACCATGCACTCTTAAAAAAATATCACGCTAATTAACTACACAATGAATTGTTGTCAAATTGTTTATATTTTTTTTTGTAACAGTAATTGCTTACTCTATACTATGATGATGTTATCAGGTATAATGTAAACAAGACTTAATTACTTAAATGGATATTAAAAAGCCAGTTGTAAATACCATCAACATTATCAGAATGTTATGTAATTTATAGATATTCACTATGGAGAGAAAGTGCTACACTCGTCAGGAATTGGCTCATCATCGACGGAGAGGAGATGTTGATGACACATCACACAGGTTAGCATGTAACCATAAAGAACAAATACATAAAATTAAAACTATTACACATTTTTTCATTTCGCGGTGTATTAAACTGATTTACGAAAACGCTATAAAAAGAAAATAAATCGCGAATAAAATGTAGTACTATGTTTTCTTCATTAATGCCAACTGGGGACTTTTTGTGAGGACAGTTCCCAGTTGATAATCCAATCAATAAAGAGATAGCAAACTGTTGGCATCTTAATTGTATTATGCGTATATCGTGACTAGCTATTCATATCAAAGCAATAAGAGAAATAATTTCAGAGTAGCTCCTCATAATTGGCACATACCGGCGAAATATGAGCGTCCATCTGACCTCTACCTCTACCTATAATCTTCAGTTAGGTAGAACATTATTTTATTTTAACTTGGTAAATTACAATATTTGAAATAGAAACATAGATAATTGAAAAATGTCCAACATTTTCAGTCTTTATTGAACTTGGCAAGGCCATTTTGGTTCTGATTTTTTAAACACTAGGAAAACATGTCTTTGTGTTAATGTTAGGAGTTGAAAGGCTGACGCAAACTTGCCGGCAAAACGCGAGCTAAATTCTCACTGATAACCGCATAGCGATATCGGAATATACGCTAATGCGGTGTTGTGACTTAAGATCTGTTACAACAGACGCGAGTAGGTATTTTATTTACGAAGTATGGAACATCGAACTCCAATGTTATTCAGGAAGCATTCCATATCTTAGTTTCAAAAACTTATACTATAAACGGATTTTTTTTATTTTTAATAAAAACAACTGCACTATACACTTCTACCATCATCTTCGGGCGATACAGGCGTAATGTTATTCGTCTTATATTTCTAATCAGGGGCCATCCTCTTTGCGAGTTCTGCGAGGAGCGTTTTATGGACGCGGACGAGCTGTACCGGCACTTGCGCAAAGAACATCTGTACTGCCATCTGTGCGACGCTGATGGACGCAACCTGTACTACGCGTCGCATTCAGCGCTCGCGCATCACTTCCGGACCGACCACTACCTTTGCGAGGAGGGGGAGTGCGCTGGATCACACTTGACTGCCGTGTTTAGAAGTGAAATTGACCTTAAAGGTGAGTTATCGGTTTTAAATTATTATCAATCGAGTCTGGAATTAAAAAAGAAATTGTGGAATACATGAGAGAACTTTACAAATCTAGAATGTTTGTCTGTTTGTACTAAACAAATCATAGTCACCGACAAATAAGTAGTTAACCGCACTTGTTTTATATACTATTAAAATCCAGCCAAACATTACTACTCAACTCGGGGTGGGACGGAAGCACGAAGATCCTTGATCTGCCAGTAATAATAATATAAATACCGGTAAAACGGGGTGAATCGAAACAAAACTTTCATTGAGATATAGAACGTTGATTCAATATTATTTATTACTGACAAGGTGTCGAAATGATTCATTTCAATTCCTTTAAAAATAAGAGTCCTTGTAGTAACAAACAACGCGAAAATGCCCTTCAAAGTTTTGTTTCGATTCACCCCTGCGTATCTATTCAACCCGTTTTACGGTACCTACATGTTAATTTGCGAATTAAAGTATGGATAATGTGCCTCCTATTTACTAATAGGGTAGCACTCCAAAAATTTGATTACCGCTCTCAGGTTCCAAAAATAACTAATAGACTTAAATCGTCAGCGCACAAGGCGACGGTCCACGGCCGCAACATGCCGCGCGGTGCGGCCCGCCAGGCGCGCACGCTGGAGCTGCAGTTCAACATCACCCCGCATCCCGTCGCGCAGAGGACGCCCAGGTATTGCGGCCCAAGAGATACCAGCTACCTAGGCACTCACACCTAGCTAGTTGCCAGAACAAAAAACTGTTCTGTGCATTAAAACTTATTATTGATTGGTAGTAAGTGTAAATCATTTTTGACGTACAATGTCCAGTGTACCTCTACAAATACCATGTAACGTATATTTTATTGAACTTTATATGATATTGCTTCATGTACCTATAGGTTTCATCCTACTAAATAAAATAGCCTATGATTTTATAAATTTGGAGGTTTGGAATTGAATGAAACTTGGCACACGGGTAGACCGTGACCTGGATAGGGTACTTTTTAATCCCGGTAGAATGTTCCCTTGTGATAATTTTCGACTTCGACGCCAGTGAAGTCACTGGCATAAGCTGGTGAAATCGGGTAATAGAACAATAAAAATACTATCAGTCGCTCCGCGTACACTGACAAAACTGAGCGGTGACACAGTACAAATGGTGTTCGTCATCGTCATAATTATCATCGACAGCCAAATGCAGAACACTATCGGAAGTGCACCACTCCCAAAATGGAGAATCCCCATACTATCGCTGGGCAAGTGCGTTGAGGACAACAGGAGCACTCCTTCACGACCACAACACTACCTCGCGCCACTGATGTAGCAGCCCTCATCATCCAGTGAAGAGGATTGTGAGGAATACTTCTTGATACTTGAAAAAAATAAAAACTCGGCATTTCTTGACCTAGAAGCAAAAAGAAATATGTTAAATGGCATTTTTAAAGCCTGCTTTAACACTTCTTCGTGATAGATCATTAGTATTCTAATATTATTAAACATATATTTAAAAATAACGTTATCCATTTCCCCAGGGACAGGAACCACCGCGAGCAAACTCGCGAGGAGCCGGAGCTGGCGCTGCCGCCGCCCAGCATGACGCAGGCCAACATCGACACGGGCAGCGTGGAGCAGTTCCCGCGCCTGTCCGCCACGCCCGCCGCGCCCGGCCTCATGATGTCTGGCCCGCCTCGTACGTACAAAGGTACTGTCCTCACTATACATACAAAGTTATAATCTCGTCTTGAATCTGCTTAACAGTCTATTTGAGACAGTTCCAAAAAGGAACAGTCCAAAACCGTGCCCTGACTGGGTTTGTATTCATACTGAACTGCAAATTTTGATCAATATGTTTTAATCGAATACTACATAACAGTAGTATTTTTTCTATTTTTGGTATGCATATTGCAGTAAGTTAATCCTTGCGTTTGTTAACTGCTCAACCGAATTTCCTGTGGGGACTTAATAAATAAAGGCCTCCAGCCAGGACATAAAAAACTTACAGCCTAAGCACCTACACGCTAAGGACACCTGCGTGCGGGGTATGGGCCTTGGCTTTGGTAGACTAGGAGTCTAGGAGGGCACAGCAAAGGGACAGGCTGGATCTTATTTAATTTAGCAGTAGTAACATAGGTTTTGACGACCGATGTAGCGCTACGGCCTAAGGTCCGCCTGCGACGCAGGAGGTTGTTTGTTCGATCGACTAAGATTTGTACCGGGTGTTCTGGGTATTTGCTATGTATAATAAAAAATATATGTCTATGTAATGTATTGTATTATATATATCAGATAGTATATCAGTCATCTATCTCGGATAAGGGCAGGAGGATGATAGTACCCATAACACAAGCTCTGCTTAGCTTGGGGCTTGATGATGCTGTGTAGATAGTCCAGCATTATTTATTATTTTATTTATTTATAGGTTGTCCCTTTTCTCTTTCAGACGCAGGCGGTCTCCTGCGCAATGATAAGAACTTCCCCGCGCTGGACGGAAACGCTGCCGGCCCGTCGCGGGGCCCGCGACCTGCTGCGCCTACTACCGTTGCCGCTACCATTGTCAGGAACAGTACGTACAAAGTCTAGTTATAACACCACTCAATTTAAATTGTCATCGACACGCTAAGAAGAAGATCACTCAGTAGTGGCTAAAAATGTAATTGTTTCGATTCCCCTCTCTTTTTATGAAGATTTTTCATGTTTTTAAAACTGAGTCTTTTCGTTTGTAAGTGCTCCAATACAGATAATAAGTACAGAGGTCAGCACATCAAGCTACCCCAATATGTCAAATTACTTTGATACTTTATCAACTTAAATGCAAAAGAATAAGGTTTAGATTCCCAACCCAAAGCCTTTACCTAACCTCAGACATCCTATCTGTAAGGAAACTTTATCTTCTCCATCTTATCCTGCGCAAGCACAAATCCCTTCCGTATGATCCCACAAAGCCGAGTATCAGTAGCAGGAGAAACTACTTAGTCGCTCCAACTGTCTCAGTCGGATCTGTTTTTGTCGAGAGGCAATATGAAAGGCAATCTTCCCGATTATACAACCTTCTGAATAATAAAATATAGTTAAAAGGATCGCGGTATCGAAATTGTTAGTGGAGGAAGCTGTACCTGTCTTCTTCCGATCCCAAGATATTGTCGCAGGGCTAACCTAAACCTAAATCTAAACAGATATCTAAAAAAAAAAAAAAAACTATACTTACACTTAATAACTGAGAAACAAAATGCACACTCACACTATTACTTACACACACACGTACACACACTCTCACACAAAAATTCACTCGCATCCATCACACAAGTGCGCTCCTTCTTTTTTTTTGTATTTTCTTTTTACTTTATTACTCTGTTTTATATTAATTTGATTTAATTGCATACTTTTATTGTCGTGATATGTGGAAGAGCGGATTTCACCTAACACAAGCATCTTTTTGCTTAAAAGGTGATCTCCAAATCATGTGTGTCAACAATGTATGTAATTGCAATAAACATTTTTATTTTTTTTAAGGTTTATGTTCAATTGGGAAAATTTTACAGCCTGACGTCTGTACATTCATTTGTGGGGCTCGGTATCCGCTTTTATAACATGCTACCTCATTCTTTGCTGGATTTACCTTTTAACGCGTTTAAAGCTAAAGTTAAATCAAACCTTTGTTCTAAAGCATATTATTCGATCAACGACTATTTAGAAGACAAGAATAGTTGGTCGCTTTGTTGAACGCAGGACAATGTTGCTATGTTCTTTTACTGTTTAATAGTTCTTTATTTTTGTGTATATTTCTTCTACTATCCTTATTTTTATGTTATTGACATGATCCTCTCATTACATTGTATGAATGAGTTGTATTGATATAATTCAGCATTGCACATGTCAGCGGGCACGCCCTTGGACTGCCTTGGAGGCTTTTTATGTATTCAGTTTAGCAGGCTTTGCTTGAGTTAATTGTCGATTTCGGTATATATAACTTTTTATTTATTTATTTTGGCATATTGGTGTGTGCTAGCTAACATGTAGCAAGTTATTTAATTGAATGACGTATAAAGATGATTGACATAATTATTATTTTTGACATAATGTGTTGTATAGCTTCAGGTTCTTCAAACCTATCAGACAGACGTGTTGCTGGGGAGTTTGTTCCTCCACTTCTTCTTCCCAGCAAAAACACTAGGAAGTGGTGAAGGGTGGGCGTTTTGGGGGACTGTCTTATGTAAACGTCTTTGACGTTCAAAAAGTGCTGATTCTCAGCCTAATTTGAATAAATGAATTTTGATTTTTGATTTTGATTGATTTATTTGCAGAATTCATAAAAAGTCGTAAACTCATTCATAAAAGCTCGAAATTATTCGATTCATAGTTGGAAATGTACATTAATGCTTATCATTAGTACACCTTAGATGAATATAATCTTTAATTGCTGCCCCGATTCTCGGGTTTGATACATCTACCTTGCGAATAGCACCTATCATCCCATTACTATTATTAATGTTACTATTTCTCCTTCCAGCCAAACCTAGTGTATCAATTCAGCTGCATAGCCAGCCGGCCAGCGCCAGCAACTTCCGACTAACCCAGACTAGTGGCCATCGCATCTCAGCGCCGACACACCACAGGAAACCGCCGCTTGTAGATAATGATGACGACTTCCCCTCGCTTAGTATGGGGAGAGATGACTATCCGAGCATCGGAGCTGGCTCCGTACAAGCGCCTAAGGTGGGTTTTATTTTAATTCATAAGTTTGGAATTAAAATTTAATCAAATAGTTTAGTACATAGTGCATGAACACGGCAGTGGTCATAAATAGAGGCTTTTTTTTAACCGATACGAGTGAAACCGCGAGCTGGAAATACCTAGCAGATGGTAAAACATTACGTTTTTTTTCCAGGTCTCTCTAATCAACAGCCAAGAGATGCAAAATCTGAAGAGCAACCACGTCCAGACTCATCATAAAAAGGCTCCTCTTAGTACTGAGGCGTTCCCCGCTCTGTCCTCTACATCTGCACCTGTGGCTCCGCCGCAGTGGATCACCATCCCCAAGTCAAAAGAGAAGCAGAAGCCGACCAAGCCCGAGCCTCTTCTGACACCCAGGGAGCCAGCCTTCAACGCTGTAGCTGACTTCCCCACGCTACCCATTAACTTGTCTAAATCAAAATCTAAAAAGCAAACTCAGCCTGCTCCCCCACCGCCGCAGAACATCGAAAACACAAAACTAAGCAAAAAAGAAAAGAAAAAACAAAACAGTAAAAAGGAAAACTTACTCGACACGTACAACGTGAACGGGACCAACGATAAGAAGATACTGAAGGAGTCGTACGCCTCCGTCAACGCTAATAATAATAACCAAACTGTGGAAGACAAAAAACTAAAGACTGTGGACAATACGGTCAACGCCGAGAAGAATACAAACGGCGGTAATGGAGACTTTAGTTTAGCTGCTAAGGACTACCCGCCGTTAAACTCTCGGATCGCCAATCATTTACCAACAAAGAAGTTGCCGAACGGTAGCGTTCCGCCGGGGTTCAAACCTCGTCCGGCCTGCGATGGCATGACTTTCACGAACTCCGCCGGACAGACGTTTCCGGCGCCGTTGCACATGTACATGCCGCCGCCGAACTTCGAGCATAGAAACCGAGCTCTAGTCAAGCAATTCGCAGTCGCTCTAGGCGGAGCCGAAGCTGTTGGCAATTTTAAAGAAGCGTCGCGAGCGTTCCGCGACAGTTCTATCAGTGCCGAGCAGTTCCATCAGCACTGTCGCTCGGCGCTCGGTGGCGAGTTCGACGCCGTGTTCCCGGAGCTGGTGGCGCTGCTGCCCGACATCGCCAAGCAGCAGGAGCTGCTGGTGGGGCGCAGCGAGGCCGACGAGCTGCAAATGTGCGCCACGTGCGGCCAGCTGCTGGCGCCGGCCGACCGCGGCCCGCACGACGCGCAGCACTGGCCGCCGCTGGCGCAGCAAGCGCAGCGCTAGGCCGCACATCTCACCAGACGCCACTAACTGTGCTGACGAGCAGCTTCACACTTCGGCATACGGACTTGTTTACTATCGGCCCGTGCCTACGTCATATGATTCGAGACTAGATTGTTGGGTAATGTTTTACATCACCTCTAGCTGATATTGACAGAGTAATCATTTTACTACAGAGTTAACATTGACATTCATTTAGATTTTATTATATCTACATATGTTTTGTAAATACATAGATATTTCTTAGGCATTGTTCCATGTATTGTAGTTGATCAATGTGTACACACATCGATGCTTCGGTGTACGCTGTATGACCACGTATTTCGCTAGCCTGGATATTCCTTTGTATTGTCATGTGATCATATTTAACCACAGTAGCCCAAATACTACATTGAAATGTGATTTTGTAGAATGTAAATGTTGTGTATGATGTAAAATATATTGTTTAAAAGTTTTATTATATTTTTGTACTTCTAAAATAGAACTTTTTTTTAGTTTTGTGTAAAATATTTTGTTGAATATTGTTAGTGGTTTTATTGCGACCTTTTGTGTTAAACAACTAAATTATAAATGATAACGTAACAGTCCATCTTAACTTTAAATACATTTGTGTATGTAATACAAAGAGTATTCTATTCTATTCTACATTTATGTACATTGTGTAGAATGAGGCAATGTATAAAAATTATTATATAAAAGATAAATGTACATACTCTTATACTTAATTATATATTCGAGTGTAATTGTTTGTTTGAAACAGCGATAGTTATTTTCCTAACAAAACCTTTTTGTTTGTCCAACAATATTAAAAATAATATTTTCTAAAAAAATATTAATTGAATCTTAGCGAAAACAATTTGACCAATGTTACCAATTCACAGAAAATATTTTTATGATTATCATCAAATCAGTCGCAATATTTTATGAGCGCTGGTCTGTGTATACAAACCAAATGTTACACCATATGAGTGGCTTATTTTTTCTTAGTGACATTAGTAATGGAGAAGGGACGTTTTTGCACTCTGGGAATCCCAATGTTTAGAAATAAAATAAAAAAAAACGAAAAGACTTGAAGTGTTTACTAAATGTCAAATTGATCATTAAAACCGGTATTGGATAAAAAAAACCATTAATGCATTATTAATTCTATTTATACAATACAATTAATATCAATTGAAGAAAATAACAACAGAACTTCACATCTTAATCCCCTTGAGGCAGAAGTTTATATAAGTCCCTTGGAATAAGACAACCACGAGATTTAATCAGTAAAAATAGACACCATCTGAATTCTGGGGTATCTTAGAAGTTCATGGTCAGATACCCACTCTGTGACCTCTAAACAGCTGCTCAAGGTTATTTCCATGGACCCGCTAGCTCTGCAGTCCATGGTCAGATTCCGATTAATTTTGTGATGAAATAAAAAAGTTACTTCAATCGGTGCATACATTGTGTCGGGAGTAACGCCTGGGCAGTAAACTTATCATGTGCAGATGTGTAGAAGAATGAACAAACTCCTCCATTTTGAAATTGGCTATAACTGGAATTGCTATAGTATCGATGTTTCACTAAAAATCTTATAAAACAGTCGTTATTTGAGTTATTATAGTTTTTAACACTTTCGCTGCCCAGTTCAAAAATACGATTTAACTTGTATGTCGTAATGTTTGGCAAATTACATAATGCGTAGGTATATGGTAGGGGGTGATGGGCATGTACACATTTCATCTATAGCTTTTGACGCGTACGACTCGGTAAGTGGGTTCTGGGTACATGAACAAACTCTTTTTCGTCCCGGGAGCCGGGTGCTGGGAACTAAAAGTGTTAAAAGAATGTTTTTTTTTTTTAATTTAGTCATTTTCTTTTTATTACCCGTTTGAAACTTAACATGTTCAATACTAGCCTTTTTTTGTCCAACTGCTAGGTAAAGGTTTGCCTGCAGTATTAAATGTAAGGCTGCTGATATTGATCAGCAGCATGAACATTGGTTCATGCCTTCTGTGTAGGAGAAGAGTCTTATGCACAGAAGGCATAAACATTGATCACCACGCTTGCTCAAGGCAGATTGGCGATTTTAGACTTATATGAATTAGTCCAGATTTCCTCGCGATATTTTCCTTCACCGATGACAGTGATGGTCAAGATAACTCTGAGAAAGTATCTATGAATTGAAGAAGTTTATTTTGGTACATGACCGGATTTGAACCCACAACCTCCTGCATGAGAGGTGAAGCCTTAACCACTAAGCCATTATGACACTGCACTGGTAATTTTAGGACATACATCAGTAACATAAAATATATAAATATATTCTATTCTATTCTAACAGTCTGGGCGGGTGGGAGGTCGACTTGGGTCCCATTATTAACAGTTTTTTGTAACTAAAGTTTAACTTACGAGACGAGACTGACGTCCCAAATATTATCACCCCATTTGCCAATGAAAATAATAAATATAAAATAAAATACTCTACCGAGTAGTGTGTTTTTAAGTCCAGACAATCTTGGTCAGTTCATGTGAGGACCATGCAGATTAGTGTCTGAGGTTTATTTGCATAAATAGGACTAGCCTACAATAAATACGAGTAAAATACATGAATTTTAGGTACTTAAATAACATCCCACTTCTCCAGGACTTCAGTGTTCAAAGAGATGTCATCATAGCAGAAAATTTAGCTTATAACTAAGCCTTTCAAGTATCTTAACTTAGACATGGGGCTAGCCAGATAACTCATCAGTTTTTGATAAAAGACTACACCGAAATACAATAATCTCGACAGTTTCAAGTAGTGTTGTTTCAACTCAGATTATATCGCAAATAAGATTAAGAAGAATGATATGAAAATCCTATAAGTGTTATGTTCGATGCTGGTGGTCTTTTAGTAGGAATTAACGATACTATGAAGATACCTGTGTTTCTTTTGTGGTAAGTATATTTTTAATAGTTTTCGTTCTTATTCTTCTGCAAGTGCAGGCTGCTTTCACGCATCAACGACGAGACGTTGAATGGTCGAAACAGTCGTTCATTTACTTGCCGCCAAAATTACGTGATTAAATTCTAATGTATTTCTGTACATTGAAATTGCATCCGACTATTTTAAGAAAAAAGTCCAATACAAACTCCAAAGGTCAAGTCCAGATTTTAATACATTATTATTGGTCAGATCGATCGGATGACGACTATGCAAATGGGTGCCTGAAACAGTGTTTATATACCTACTACCACCTTTTTATAGTTCTGCAGTAGCACTGACATGGGGAGTCTCAGTAAAACAGAGCAGAAAATTTCCGGATGACTTCACTTTCGGAACCAGCACAGCAGCCTATCAAATTGAAGGAGCATGGAATGAAGATGGTAATTATCCAAATGTCCTTTAATTTGAACTTGAATCCCAACACATACGATTCATTCTTTGATTACTTAATTCAGGTAAAAGTGAAAACATCTGGGATTATTTGACTCACACCAATCCAGCAGCAATCAAAGACCAGAGTACAGGAGACGTAGCATGCGACTCCTACCACAAATATGACCGCGATGTGGAGATGATGAGGGAGCTCGGCATTGACGCCTACCGGTTCTCCCTAGCCTGGTCTCGGATACTGCCCAACGGCCTCGCAGACCACATTAACGAAGAAGGAATAGCGTACTACAACAAGATAATTGATGAAGTACTAAAATACAACATTGAGCCCATGGTTACTTTGTACCACTGGGACTTGCCGCAAAAACTTCAAGACATGGGCGGATTCCTGAACCCTCTTGTAATAGACTGGTTTGCAGACTACGCCCGAGTGGTCTATCAACGCTTCGGTGATAGAGTGAAGAATTTCATAACCTTCAATGAAGCAGGACAAATCTGCTATGAAGGTTATGGATCCGACTCGAAAGCCCCAAGGTTAAATTTTACTGGTATTGCCGAATATATCTGCGCTAAAAATATTGCTCTCGCGCATGCTAAAGCTTACCATATATATAAAGATGAGTTCAAGGCTGCACAAGGGGGAGTGTGTGGCACCACCATCGCTATGGATTCCTCTGCGCCTCTGACAGATTCCGAAGGAGATGCATATGCTGTGGAAATATTTGGTCAATCGCAGGTATGTTAAAAATCATCAGGAATATCCGTTCAATATAGATTTTGAGCATTTGATCCCACACGTCACACCATCACCCTTACTTTGAAAATAACTCTAGGGGTGACATGGCATCGTATCAAGTATGCTTGTTTAGAACCTGTATATGTAGTCTGCTTGTCTCCCTAGTCTCGCCTTACTTGGTAGATCGAAAATGGTTTTCTGTTCCATGTTTACCAGCCAGCCCAATTTCCATTCACTACTTTTAATTCTTATCACGATTGAATGAAATAACATTTCTTTTTCCAGTGGGCCTTGTATACAGATCCAATCTTTTCAAAAGACGGAGGATTTCCGAAAGAGCTTTTAGAGCTCGTAGCCAAGAAGAGCGCAGCACAAGGCTACCCCAGATCCAGGCTGTCAGACTTCACCGATGAAGAGAAGGCCTACATTCGCGGCACTAGCGATTTCTTTGGTGTGAACCATTATACGGGTGCTCTCACATCTGCCTCGCTGTTTACGTCGCAGTTTGCCGTGCCGTCGTCCATGGATGATATAGAAATCGCGCAGATGGTGCCAGATGATTGGCCCCAATCTGCTTCTAGTTGGCTACAAGTAAGTAGATCTTTTACAAGCTTATTTTTATTCAAGAATAGCGACTTAGCAATCTTAACATATTGCAGGATCTTTATGTAAAACTTGTTTACGTTACTATCATAATCGAAATATTTATCCGTCAAATCTTATTAGTCTAGTAATCTAATATTTTATCCCAGCAAATGCCCGACAGCATTTATATCGTACTGAAAAGCATACAAAAACGATATGGCGACGTGCCGATCTATATCACCGAGAATGGTTGGTCTACCCGTGAGGGCATCGAAGATGAAGGTCGCGTGGCCTACTACAGGGCTGCGTTAGAAAGCGCTTTGGATGCCATGGACGAAGGGGTCAACCTCAAAGGCTACTTCGCGTGGAGTTTGATGGATAACTTTGAATGGCTGGCTGGATACACGTAAGTGTAAAAATATATTTATTATCTCTAGAAGTCGTCCAGTACCTAAATTCGACCGTTTTAGTTTTCTCCACTTCTACATACACTCTCTTGTAATGATTTGGCATTACTCACTCTTTCGTGCGCGCAAAATGGTTTAAAAGGGGTACAAAGTTTTCTTTTAACCTGTTACCTTTGACTCAGAAGCATGTGGACGAAAATAATCAGAAAGAGGAATACAAGAATATATGGTGTGAAAGGTGATATGGACTATAAAACCCGTGCTAAAATCGACTTTGTCTTTACAGGGAACGTTTTGGATTATACGAAGTTAACTTCGACGATCCTGAACGCACGCGCACACCGAGGAAATCTGCATTCATCTATAAACAAATTATTAAGACGCGAATGATCGACCATGAATACGAACCAGAGAGCAATATCATGACCATAGATGAGGGACACTGAGACTTATTATAGTAAATAAAAAAAATGACTAATTTACAGATGTATATAATTTGAACCTTCCAAAAACAAATCCTGGTACATATTTAAACCCATGAAAATGTGTATAAATGCTTTACTTGTCACTTTTGCCCCATCCCAAGAAACCTTTGACCAGTCCGGTAAGGCCTGCGCCTTGCTTCTTGTTGTCCGCAGCGCCGGTCTTATCGTCCAAGTTCGGAAACTCCACGAAGTTGCAAGCCAGGTCAAAGAACAAGGGTTTGCAAGGAATGGCTTCCATAGACGGAGGCATTTTGTAGATGTTCGGGTTCTTAGTCAGGACCTGAGTATCTTCGCGGTACTCATCCAAGCGGTCCACTAATGGTTTCTTGTCTTTATATTTGCCAGAATACTTCGTGTCCTCGTCTTGGTCTTCATCGTCTTCGAGAACGGAGTCAGCATGGACTTCGAATTTGCAGCTCTCGATGTCCTTTTTCAACAATTGCAGCTTTGCGACCAGTTGTTTGTCGTCAAGCTTCTTGCCCAGCGACTCGGTAGTGTAGTTGCTGCAGCGTTCTAACATGGCGAGAGCCTCCCTGAAGCGACGCAGCCCGGTCAGCACTTGAGCGATATAATAGCAGCGGAACGCGCGGTATGCTTTTGTCAATATTTCTATTTCTTGCTGGTAAGCGGTGTCGGCTTCAAAACCAGGCAGTTGCTGCAATTCGGTGAAGTTCTGCAGGATAATCTCGTAGAGCCTAGTGAGGTCTTGCGGACGGACCTTCTTGCCGTCGATCTGGATATTGTTCTTGCGAGCCTGCTCTGCCTGTTGTACGAGCAAGTTGTTCCTGTCGACTGTACGCATCAGACGCACATACATCAAGTAAGACAGCAAGTAGTTAATGCCGGACACCTGCGTTTCGGATGCAGATTTCAGCTTCGGGTCGCTTTTGATCTCATCTTTGATGGCTGAAATAGCGTCCTTGCAATCCATAAGGATGTTCTCGAGGATATCGATCTTGGATTGTATCGTCTCTGCTTTGGCGACAGACTTCTCTAGATCTTGCAGTGCGATGAGGAAGAGACGCACTTTCTCCGGCCTCACAGATACTTTACGACCGCGCCATTCCACTTCATGCATCACGCCAGAGCGGGTCTCCCTGAAATAATATGACGATACATAAGAAAATGGAAACATCAGTTTACTACAACAAATGTCAGTCTCTATACCTAACTGTCCAGTCAACTGATCGTCCATAGTAACAGTTGGACATTTCTCAAAGAAACTATGAAAAAAAAAAGGTTATTCTGCAGTTGCCTTTCATTACAAAGTCACTTAGAAATATCATGATCTCTTTACTTATAGGATTTAACAATACAGTGTGCTGCAGTGACATGTTTGGGGAGTTACGAAAAAAATTTAAGGGCCACCCTTAATATTTCTTTTGTGTTGCATCCGGACACACAAAAAGTGAAATATGGAGGGTTTTTGCTATTTGACTTCGATCCTATTTTGACGCGTTCGACCCGTCGTTATATTCCACAGCTATTTGAATACTTATTGAGATTTAAACTGACTTAGCTTGCGCCATAAGCGTGTCCAAGTTGTCGATGAGCCCCTGCCCGCGCATGGCAACCAGGTCGCCGGCCGCAGACTCGTCGCCAATGTTGTATGCGCAGTATCGGAGACTAGGCTTCAGTTCTTCAGCCTGTATACAAAAAGTTTTCCTTAGTGTTCTCGAAAGAGAGGGAGACAAAAGGATATTATCAAAACATAGTCAAGAAGATTTATAAAATCCTATTTGTGTTGATGACTTTGTAGCTAAGCTCAGAGTATTATGATTGAAATAAAAACTAACTAACCACCTAATTAATAAACGCGGCGTAACGTTACGACCAGTACGACCTTCAAAGGTTTACAATACATTTTTGAAGGATTCAGTTTGGAATAACTTTACTGTGGGTTTATAAATGTAGGGTATATATATGCTTCTTCAAAACATGAGGAAATTAGAGCAGTAAAACTAATATTAGTCTCGTACCTTCTGCTTATAAACCATGCGCTCATCTTCCGGAAGTGCTGCACATAGTTTCTCGAGCACTATTTGGGCTCGATGCAGCGCCTCTGCGGCTGGGCGCCACTGCTGCAGCTCCACCAGCAACGCGCCACTCAGCCACGCCGCGTATGCGCCCGCTTCCAGCTGCGTGCGCGCATCGCAAACTCCGCTTTGCTAATAATGTTTTAAAGTTCATTTTTAAAGTGCAAAGACCGTGCAGATGTGTTGATTTGTTTGTTACCATTTTTTCCCTGCTATCAATTATTATGTAGTTTGAAGAGGGTTTCTGCTATTACTAACTACTACTCATATACTTTTTACTCAAATGTCTTGTATATTTGTACTTTGATGATAAGTAACCGCTTTTCGTTATCTCATAAATTATTCGAGGCGATGTGTGCAGTTTATTTTCGCGTTATTGCATTAATAACTTAACAAATTGATATTGGCAGCACGTTTATGATGTAGCAGTAAGGGCGAAGTTTGCATTGCAAGTATTTCTACTGATGTGAAGTTGGGTGTACCAGTGTACCCTTGCCATTGTATCGTATGTCGAATGATAATATTAACCTAAAAATGAATGTACCCATAGCCGTTTTATTTTTTTATAGAAATACCTCTGTGATAGTATATAATATAAAGTATATTATGTTTTCTGTAATAATTACCTCGCACAACTGTAACAGCGTTTGCGCGTGACCATACGCCTTCTTCAGCCGCGCGGCCAGATGGAATTTCTTCCGCGGCTCCGTGTTGGCCTCCTGCCGCAGCTGCATGGCGTGCGCCCATGCCCTCTCGGACTGCAATAGCGGCACGCATAGGAGACGGCTCTCGGCAGACGTAGCCGTCAGATGGACGGTTGTGACGTCACGGCGACGGTAGTGGCGTCTATCGCCCTGGAAATGAGAATTGGAAAGGTTTTTGTATAGTGATAATTCAAGCGAGGGTCATGTGACTTTCACAGCATTGTAATAAGTATAAACTGGAATGATTGCCCTTATATTCGTATAATGTTTGTCAAACAGCTGACTGTTCCAAATAAAGAATTTTGTTTTATGTTCTTTCTTCGACTGTACTAACCTGTGGTATTTTGAGCACTTTACGCAGTCTTCTGAGGCGCCTTGAACAATATCCTCGGTAGCGCTGGAAGTCACCATGGCGAAGTCCATGTTGTTGCTGAGCATCCTTAGTGATGCGGAAAACTGATCTTGTGATTAAGAAATATTATTTTGATGTATGAATTTAGTATGAAAACATATGGGCTATCAAAAGAAGATGATTATGATAAATTTAAATGGAAATTTACTACGCTATACAGAAGTATGTCTAGACAGCATTGTCTAAATATCTAGATTTTAAGCTCCCTAAACTGCAGCTGCTGCACTTATTATGTATATGGTTCAGTAACTTATTATATAGCCTGCATAGTTCACGTTGATATGGACCAGGAAACAAGGTGTTATGTAAAAAAATAGGTGGCACATAATATAATACATTATTATTTTACTAAATGCAAGAAAAGAAAAACTGAAAGGGTAAGAAGTTACATATTTTGACTTAAAAGATATGAGGATTACGATACTGATAACTGATTACAATGTCAGAGGAGGCTATACAATCGGAAGAATTAGAAGAATGTACAAATATATAGTTATTTTAATTCAAAGGATACTTTCTAATGTTAAAAGTCTTGGAGATTTAACTTCTCCTTTTTCAGTTTCTTCGGAAGATGAAAGTTTGGCATCTCCGGAATCGCCCTCCAACACCACCATTGTGACTTGCTAGGAATTTAATTAATCAGTTTTATCACTATAATATTTCCTTTGGATTTAATTTCATTGAACACTTGACAAGACAAGACAGCTTTTTAGACAACACGACACATGTTTAAATTGTTCGGGGAAGCACAGTGTACATTATAAACATAAACTACAGAGATTTCTCGCTCAGTTGCTAAAGCAATGTTGGTGCTTGAGAAAGTAGTAAAGTAAATAAAAGGCTTAAGAAACCGTGTTTTTAACTGTTGTGTCACCTGGAACGAATCTTTCGTGATTCGTCACTTGACAGTTCACACCACAGACAATTTAATGTCACAGGCTATTTTTCTACCTAGTTTTATTCGCCATTCAGTCAAACTGACACTATCAATACTAACGCTGTCTTTGTCTCTGAATTGAATATTAATGCGCTACGCTGGCACTTCACATCGCTATTCGTGTTAGCGGTTTTGTCTTATTCGCCCAAATACGACGATGTGAACTGGCTCTATTCGTCTATTTTTTTGCCTATACTCACGAACAAGACGAATTAACTCACACTCGCATCTCCCTGCTTGTCGGTTTTTAGCATCATATCAAAAGATTGCGAATATGTTCGTTTGCCGTGCACCCTCCACACATGGAAATAATACGTTGCTGCTGCAGTCAACACGTCTATCTTTGCGTTCGATACTATACCCAAAATATTTGTAAATGTTCGGCATATTCGCTGTTCATGAATGAAGTGTGATTATTCCTGTAATCGGACTTCAACACGAATTAGACGAACAAAGCCGAAAAAAAACGCGACACAAACTTTTATGCCTATATCAACCAAGTTAAAGTTCTTTATCTCCACATAAGTTTTTAAAACTCGGTCAGCTGTAATGTAGCGTACTTCAACGTGTGTTTAAATAGTGTCATAGAAAAGAGGATGCAAACGGAGAATGAACAACTGAATGCAAACGGAGGTTGCCTGTGCTGCTGCGTAATGTCGTGGATGTATTAGAATAGAATAGAAAGTTTTTATTTCAGACCAGAGTCCATAGGGTTAGTAACAATTTTACTTAAGTTCTAGTGTTAGTAGGTTACAGACATGAAAATATACAATTAAAATTCAGCATGGAGCCGCATCCACCTCCGCAACATCGGAGAGTCCCACCGATCTGCGAATACTTTGTATTTGTCAGTAATAAATAGAATGCCTTTTGCGTGTAACGGAGCATTTATTAAAACGTTTCAGGTCACGACTCCGATCTGTGACGTGATGATCTGACAGCAGGATGGCAAGACAAATATTTCACATGTGTGACAGAGATACCAATAGTGAAAACCAATACCAAATGCTGAGTGACACTGACAGTAGAAATTGAAACCGAATTGTTTTCCTCTTGTCTTTTTCACTTGCTGTTCTAGGTTAGTGTTTTTAGTTTTGAAAATATTTCGTAAAATATCTGAGAAATCTTACTAAATTGGATAACTTTTAAGTGCCGCACAAGGACAACGAGTGTTAACCGTTATAATTTAATACATATTTTCTTTTTCAGAACACATAATTCGACAAAATGGCAAAGTCAAAGAATCATACAAATCATAACCAAAGTGAGTGGAAACACAAAATATTTTTAGAATGGGACGCTTGTGTTGTAGATGAATTGAAAACTGTGAGATACAATCTGTTTGAGTGCCCTAAGTTTCTTACCATCTAAACATGTTTCCCCCCCAAAGACGAAGTGATTTTGTGGTTAAGTTTACGTGTTGTAAATACAACTACTTTCTTTAATTCCAGACCGCAAAGCCCACAGGAATGGCATCAAAAAGCCTAGGAACCAGAGGCACGAATCCACCCTTGGCGTAAGTGAAATTATAATAGTAAACTTATTGAACATACGAACATAAATCTACATAAACACAACACCTTTTTTTAAATTTGTGCACCAACTGCACATGAGTGGTCGTTATGTAGTAAAGGTAATTTTCGTAGTACAAGTGTTGCTAATGATGTGTTGGTTGTTGTTTTTTTTTTGTATAATATGAAGTGAGACTGATTACTAATTATTATGAAATTACAATTTTTTCAGTCTCAGTAATAACCAACCTATTTAAAGGAAGTGGTCCTTGTAGTTCACATTTAAATTTGTGGGTGTTCCTTTAGATTACCTCAATTTCCTTACTATTTTAAGGCCAGTTGTATGTTTTTCCATAGAATGGTAAAACTAAACCAAGCACCTTTTCTATTATGTGTATGTATGAATACCAAATATTCTACATTAGCGAGCTACCTGATATTATTGTACCGGGCAGAAGAATAAGACCCTATTAAATTTATCGTAATGCTCAAAAACATGCAGCTTCCTCACTCAGAGGTCACAACATTAGATTGTAAAAGAAAATTTCATTTCCAGATGGACCCTAAGTTCTTGAGGAACCAAAGGTTCTGCAAAAAGGGTAACCTAAAACCTGCAAAGCAGCTAGCCCGTGCGGCAGAAAGGAAAGTCACGCGTGATGCCAAGGCCAAGAAATGAACATCTAGCTGTAAGGAAAATAAAAACTTGAAAATTTATTGAGTAGTTTCTATTTGAATGAAAACCTATAAACAACATGATTGCTTGCAATGCCAGCTTTACAAAATATCCAAATTACAGGAATTCCTAGTTTATTAATACCTATCTTATTTTTTATTACTATTTGCCTGGGAGGCAGTAAATAAAACATTTTTTTTCTTCTAAAATTTAAGAAACATCATAGATGTTTTCCTGAAAGGTTCACTTTCTTTTATAACGCTTAAGAGTATTAGTCAGCCAAGAGGGCTACAGCCATCCCTCTTGGATGATTAGTATGTAGTAGTGGTAGTCTGTAATTTTTTTGGTTTTAAATAACTGGGAATGCATTGGGTTGCTAATATTGGGCCAACTCAGGGCGTGAGAGCTTTATTGACTAAACATCCTTAGGTTTCCATAGTAAAATTTTTACTTGATGGTGTAACTTTGTCTATCAAATCTGTTTGTTTCCGAAATAGTTTCGGAAATAAACAATGTAGGAATAGTTATTAACAATGCTTTTCCACTTACATAGCAAGGCAAACAAGTAAAAAATATAATCTTGTTATTTTCAATGCTCCTACATTAGACTCAAATTGAAATTTTAAAATATCTCTGTATATAATTATTATAGTCGCGGTTTTTTTTTTTTTCGAATGGTTTTGTTAATTCAAACGAAAAAACAACTAATCTGTCTATCCTGTAGGAACTCAACCACAACTCAAATAAAAATGACGATTTTATGGATATTTTTCAATATAATTCTCAAGACAAAAATATCAACGCTCTGTTCGGCGATTCAATTTCAAGTATCCCGCCAAAAACGTGCAAAAGTCTAAACTGTTACATTTTTTTAAATGGTAGTGACGAAAGTCGCAACTCTGTACAGCCAGTAACAATATTATTTTAAATTAATCGTAAACTAATTAGGTGACTGGTTTCTGTCAAGTCCAGACGAAAAATATGACTGATATTAGTATAGATTACGCGTCTATTATAGCTGACAGATAATTTTATTGTCACTTACAAAAGTAACAATCAGATAACCCAAATAGAGTACAGCTGCGTCTTACAATCCCAATGTGATTTTTAATTGATAAGTAAAAATTATGAAGAAGCCAAAATCACATTTCAGCGTTTAGGTGTTCAGAATTATGTGCTGAATTCATTGTATCAGCTTGTGTATCGATATCCCTTGTAAATTAGTATTTATCTCATTGATATCCCATTTTCGAATGTTTACAGTACCTTCTCTCCGATTCGCTATACTATTATATAAACAGGTGTATAAAGACTGCAAGACATATGCCTCCGCTTGAGGCGTGCGTGTCGTAAAATATACCAACATAATATATGCTCGTGTCGAACCGTTGCGTGCGAAGCAAATGCCTCGTTTGTCTGTCTCAATGTTTGTGGCGAGGCCTAGACTGCTCATTGGGTCTCCTCAGCTTGACCACATTTATATATCAAAAACTAGGGCACCTAGCGAAGATTTGTTTTCTCCCATATTATGTCGCCAAATATCAGAATCTGTCGGTCATTGGTTCAAAAGATGTAAGGGTTTATAGTGCCCATATGGAGTTTCTCCAGCTTGGCAACATTTAGGCCGGGACTCCACCAAAGCGGAGATGTGTGCGGTGTGCTGTGTGCTGTGCGAGAAGAGATGTTTTTCAGCTCGCGGGACTCCACCAAAGCGGAGATGTGTGCGGTGTGCTGTGCGAGAAGAGATGTTTTTCAGCTCGGGTGCGAGGCGTTGAGTGCTCAGTACGCATTCTGACACGAAAGGTAGACGATGTCGCTATTATTACAAAAAAAGTATCTTCTTTTACTTGAAGAAGAACTACAGTCTGAAGAAGCAGAATTGATAGCTTTATACTACCTAAACAAAAGAAAACATCGGTTTTGGAAAAGAAGTCACTTGTATTACCATACCAGTCATGGAGAATTTTTTACTCTGTTTAATGAGTTAGATGATGAAAGTTTTACCAAGTCCTACAGACTACCGAGGAATATATTCTATGAACTACATAACTTAATTAAACCGCATATATTTAAGCAAGATACTAACTACAGGAGATCTATCTGCACCCAAGAGCGGCTAGCAGTATGTTTGAAGTAAGTACCTACCTAATTATTTTTTTGTTAATGTGTGTTTGTGTTTATGTGTGTTATCTGCGTTTGAATGTGATCAGTCTTTTTTGAGTGTTTGTTTTTTTTTGTGTAAAAGGGCTAAGTGAGAAGTACTCAAAACGAGAATCAAGAAGTACGAGAATACATGAAAAATATTATGTAAACTGAGGTATGTAAGGATTACGAGAAATCGAGATCCGTTGTCTCTTTCTACCCCTCCGGGAGACTGGAGTGATGCATATTATGTAAAAACCAAATATATTTTTATATTATCTTATTTATTCATAAAGAAAACAAAAAAATCAACTGCCGTTCTGGGAGTAGCAAAAAAAACGTAAGGTTATATTAGAAACATAACGTACAAAAAAATTATAACAGTAAATCACATGAGACATATTGCTTTCTTTTCCATATAGTTACAAATTATCATATGTGTCTTCTTCGTTTCTGAATGCTTCTTCTATCTGTTCATCGGTCATGTGCGTATCTTCCAAGCTTGGAACAGGTGCCTGTGTCGAACTTGGACCCGGTGTTTGTGTTGAGTTAGGAACCGGTGCCTGTGTTGAGTTAGGACCACCGGCCTGTGTTGATGTAAGAACCGGTGCCTGTGTTGAGCTAGGACCCGGTGTCGAACTTGGACCCGGTGCTGAAGTGTAACCGGGGGAATACCAATTATTTTCATTTGTGTTATACCATGTGTTTTGTAGCTCAAGTTCTTCCAATTCTAAAAGAACATTGAAAATTTTACGTTTAGCCTGAAGCTGCATATATTGAGAAAGTTTTTTTACACTTTTTGATATCGACAGAAAAAAAGTGTCCATTTCGTCAAGGGTATTATTTTTCTCTATCAATGATTGTATTTCTAGTTTTTCTTGGCGTATTTTTTCACGGTTTGCATGGTGCTGTATAAGTAAATTACTTATTTCATCCGATTTTCTTGTTGCATTTCTGCATGTCGAGGCTGAGACGCTTGATGTCGGTGACGGCGAATGTTGTACAGATGGACGATCTTCTGGAGTGCTTCTTGTATGATTGCTTGATGTTTCAAAAAACTCATCGGTTACATTACTTTCCAATGAATTTGTTTCCTGTTCATTTATATTTGTTTGTGAGGTATAATTTGTAGTCCTGTTTCTATTCGTCATATATGGTATCAAAAATTCCATTACCTTCTCATATTTCCATTCACGAATTTGTTTACCACTCTGTCCACTTCTAGTGGCATTCTTCCTTTTTAATGCGTCCCGGTGGCTGTCTCTCAACTTTTTCCACTTAGATTTAGCCGTTTTTACTGAAATAAAAATAATTGAAATCATTATAAATATTAAATGTTGACATTGCCATAGTCAAAATATACTTACCGCATTATCACTCATGCAGAATTTATAACCATTATAAATATTTAAAAAATACCAGAGTTTCAAGGGAAACCAATTTATAAATAAAAATATCTGAAATCAAACATACAAAACGGATTGTATCTCTCGTACGTGGTCGCGGCAGACGGCGGCGTCGAAATTTGAAATGTTAATAAATAACGAGTGATAAATCCATTTTATTTGTTTGATTTCAATGTGTTGTGCTCGTGTGAATCTTAGACTTTTAATTGTTTATTTTCTATTATTTAAAAATGGCTATAACTTTTGAACGAGTGAAAATTCTGTAAATACATAATTTCAGTAATGCCTAATCTTTTATAGTTCCGGAAACAACACGACACTGATTAAGATATTATTTTGAAATGACCCTTCTATTCTAACTGAAACCACGACACAGATATAAATCTATATTATAATTATCACAGGTATTTGGCGACTGGTTCAAAATTTTCACAAATAGCAGAAAATTTTAGGATTGGAAAATCGACTGTTCCAAGAATTATAGAAGATGTCTGCGATGCCTTGTGGACAGTATTACAACCTTTGGTTATGCCAGAACTTAATGAAAATGATTGGAAAAAAAATTCAAAGCAATTTGAAGAAATCTGGCAATTCAAAAACTGCGTCGGGGCCATTGATGGCAAGCATGTGTACATGTTTGCACCCCCAAAATCTGGGTCCTCATATTACTGTTATAAACACAGGTTTTCAACTGTAATGATGTGCGTAGCCGACGCTACCCGAAGAATAATTATGGTAGATATAGGTTCAATGGGAAGGTTCAGCGATGGTTGTATTTTTGCTGATAGTATATTCGGAATTCGTTTGAGAGAAAACAGACTAAATCTACCACAGCCACAACCCTTGTACCAAAATGGAGAACCTGTACCGTTTGTTTTTATTGGAGACGAAGCATTCCCTTTGATGCCTAACTTAATGAGACCATATCCACGCGATAATTTAAATAACGAAAAACGAACATACAATTATAGACTTTCAAGAGCTCGTCGTATTGTGGAAGCTACATTTGGTGTATTATCACGGAAATGGTACGTATACCGTAAAGAATTTGAATGTAAAATAGAAACAGTGGAAAAAGTGATAAAAGCAACGTGTGTTCTACACAACTTTTTAATTGACAAGATGCCTGGCTATCTAGATAATAATGAAACGGGTTTGGCCACGACTATGTTTAACGACACAAACGTGGAAAATCTATTATCGAATGACAATATGGATGCCTATCAAGTTCGAGAAAAATTCTGTAGTTATTTCAACAACGAGGGCGCCGTTCCATGGCAAGACACTCGTATTACAATATTACTTGAACGAAATACTTAGTATAATAAATTGCACTTACCGTCAGATAATTGAGTTTCTTTCAAAACGTTCTCCCAAGCTGCATCTTTGACGTCAGTAAGTTTATAGGTATCTATTGATGTGTTCCATAGACATGGATTTTTTTTACTGATTCAATAAATTGTTCATCCATTACGTTTTATTTAAATTAACTAATTGTTTACGTTGAAAAATACAAACTGCACGAATTATTCACGATAAAAGCGTGTGCTCGCGTGCACGGTACTAGCAAGATGGCCGGCCGGCCGGCGCGCGCGCGGGGTTCTGCGGGTTGCTAGCGGGCGAGAGGGGGGAGGGTGACATCGCTCACTGCACGCCGCTCACATCTCTCGTCTCCACTGCGCGTCGTCCGCGCACAGCTCACATCTCCGCTTCCATCGCGACATACAAATATTACACATCTCCGCACAGCGATCTCCACTGAAGCTGAGCGGAGAGGAGACGTGTCAATAACTCAATTCTATTGGTTGTTTAAAAAACATCTCCTCTCCGCTCGTCTCGTCTCCGCTTTGGTGGAGTCCCGGCCTTATGTGTCAAAAACTACAAACCTAGCGAAGATGTTTTGTTCCAAATTTAATCTCTAATTAGTATTTTTCCTATCCAGAGAATAGCTACAAGTATTAAAGGGCTCCCTGAACAGGATAGGACTTCATCCACGAAAAGAGTAGAAATGAAACCGCTTACTTTACGTAGTTATAAATTTTAATTACTAGTTACAAACGTGATCATTCAAAATCATCAAGAAAAAATGTGCGAAAAACTAAATCTACAGTAATTGTGATACATTTCTTAATCATTGTATAATCATGTAATAATCATTGCCAGTCTCGATCTTTTGTTTACACCAATACAACACTTAACATTCCACACTACATTTTTAATTTGTAACACCTTCATTATCACATTAATAGATAGGCCAATGATTTGAAAACTACAATAGTATGCAAGTCAATGATATATGCAAGAAATCTGATATTAAACCCATTTTTAACCTTTTAACCACCTGATTTTAAATCCGTTGCCGTGCCTAGCTTATACATTTGTATGATGGTGTTCATTAACCGCCAATCTCAATCCAAATCTAGGGATCGATCTTCGCTTGTAACCAATCAATGACAGAGTTTGCAATTGAGAGGGTGAATCAGAAGCAGCAGTATTGGATCGTGGATTCAGATACGTTATTGGAATTGCTAATAACACAATAACATTATAAAAGTTACCATTTTCTGGTTCGTAAAACAGATGACCGTCAGTGTATTTATCATTTTGCTTGAAGTGAGCAATTTGGTTTAAATGTAAAGTATAAAATCTATGAAATCAAATAATACAAAAAAAAATGCGGAGCAGTCTTTGGGGACTGCTGATAGAAGTGAAAAGTAAGTAACTTGTGAATTGTATCGCCTAGCTATTAGATAATTATTT
This sequence comes from Phlogophora meticulosa, assembly GCA_905147745.2. Taxonomy (NCBI): domain Eukaryota; kingdom Metazoa; phylum Arthropoda; class Insecta; order Lepidoptera; family Noctuidae; genus Phlogophora; species Phlogophora meticulosa. Next base: position 6,214,303 of record LR990526.1, on the reverse strand, counting down.
TTGAATCACTTTTGGTTTGTTAAGAAGTGTTAATGACCAATTTAGACTATAATCCCTGATAATTATTACTTTTCATTAGCAATGCGTGACGATGACGCGTGTTCCATGATTTTTGTCCACCCAAAAAGTGCTAAACGCGCCAAAAGAAATTAAAAAAAAAGTATGCTGGATGAATGCGACACAGGCGGAATGGACACGAACAGATACATATGGCGGATAAATCAGATTAGGCGGTTAATGGGTTGCTTCCATTTATTTCGTTTTCGAAACAAACTGACGTCTTGACACGGTCCAAACCAGACAATACAGGACATAGTGTGCAGTGACCTAAAATTTAATTTTGGATTCACCGTTACGAATTATTGTGTTCAGAAGCACTAACCAATTAATAGCTTCCTATTTTAAATTCGAATGCTTACCTAATAATTTTGTAATCATTTGGACATCGCGAACGCTGTGAAATCCAATAACACCATGCATGACTTAAACTGGCTTTATAATTTACAGTCACCATCTTATATTGCCGAGGTCAGTCTGTGGATGGGTGACCGTTCGTAACATATCGAGACTCCTCCGTGCCTCGGAAAGCACGTTAAACCGTTGGCCCCGGTTGTCATTTGTAGATCTTTGACAGTCGTTACGGGTAGTCTGAAACCTGAAAGTCTGACAACCAGTCTTACCAAGGGGTATCGTGTTGCCCAGTTACTGGGTTGTGGAGGTCAGATAGGCAGTCGCTCCATGTAAAATACTGGTATTCAGCTGCATCCGGTTAGACTGGTAGCCGACCCCAACATAGTTGGGAAAAGGCTAGGCAGATGATGATCTTATAACTAAAATGAATGGCTTAAAATAATAAATGAACATGAATATACGTATTGGTACCTAGAAACTACAATTACAAATAGCATTTTAGTAACTACTATGATCGTTACTGATTGGTCTTGATAAGAGGCCAAAACTAATTTTTCGCGCACATTTTAGGGCTTTCATAATAGAAATGATTACATTAATCAAATACATACGTGTGTATAAGAGTTTCTCATTTGACTAAAAATCAAATAATCAATAGGATGTCACGTTCACACATAATATAAAGAACCTCTATATTTTATGCCCACGTGATCACAGGCTGCTTATCGCCCGCCGTTCTCGGAATCGATCGACTGGTTTTTAAATATTCAGGGTTCCTTAGCATGCCAAAAACGAGATGTTGGGACCAGGTTACTTGCTGGTTGGTGATGCTCAAAATGGACGTTCTACTATTTTTAATGTTACTTTCAATCTGATACTGTGCTGTGCTGTTTTTTTTATTTTTTTACTATAGAACGTTTTCCAATTGATTACACCGCTGAAGATTCATTGACTAGACCAGCAGAGGAAGCAAGCGCAAGGGAGGCCGCCGTGTGGTCCGCACCCACCCTTCGTGCCTACCTACTCCTGTACCGTCAGTTTTAGAAAGGGCATGGCAGCCTTATTTATACACACATCATATACTTAAAAGAATGCAGCATATTACGAATCCCTATGCGGTGCACGTAATCACGAGAATTGAACTCCAATGTTGACCTCCTCAATATAACAAGTCAAACTAGTTACATAAAATCTAGAATATGAAGTAAAAAATATCCCATTTTTCGACGATATTTATAAGCGAATTTATGGAATAATTACGCAGTTCGTTTTAATTACGACTGTGCTTTATTTTTTGCCTTAGGGTGGGGCCCAGCTCCATTCTGCTTATTTTTACCTTCTTGATTCTTGGGTCCCTTAGGCCCGGGGCCTTTCGGAGCAGGTCCTGGGTTTGGCTTGTTATCATTTTTACCATCACCCTTGTCATTTTTATTCTTAGCTGGTGGTGGCGGGATCCTCTTAATGAAGAATCTGAACGACAACTTCTTATCTTTGATGTAGTGCACCAACACTTCCAAAGGCAGAACGGCACATTTCCCTTGACGGAAGATCTCTTCAGGCTTAATGGCATCATTGATGCAATGTTCAGTGAACACGACTTTCCTTCTAGGATTCTGCTTGCTCATGATGTGTATCTCATAAATATGGTCATGCGCTGCTTTCTTGCTGCCAATATGCTGAATAGTCCAGTACATCATATTTTGAAGAGTGTCGATCTTCACAGTGATGATGAACAAAAACTTGGTTTGGGCCACCAAATAAAAGTGGCGATCATCATTTTTGATGTCAACATTAGTAAGTTCCACTTCTTCATCAGTGGTGACGTTGCATTGAGAGGCATGACGATCCTTAAAGTGTTCCATCATGTCCTTTAATTTGCCTGTAATCAAAATACAAGAAAAGTGAGTGTGGAGGTGTCTAGATTTTGATTTGTCACTTCATTACCACCACATGGGCATGATTCTCATAATGTAATTTCCCAAATTGTTACTAATATTACCTGTCCAGGAACATTTTCCAAACACTACACCGAGCGGGCAGTCCATTTCTCGGAATATGCATTCCTTGAGATGTTCCTCCAAGTCTACTGCCACCATGGTATAGACACATCCCGCTGATTTATTGGGACACGGTGTCTTTGCCTGGAAAAGATTAGAGCTTTAAAATAAATAGGAAACTAAAATGTTGTGGTTGTTTAATAAATGATGAGAGATTTGCTATTTGCCACATAATAAAGGGTAATGTATACCAGCCGCATTCATAAACTTCACTATGACCATAGTGATCAGTAATCAGATCGTCATAGATCAGGTCTAGGTATATTGAGAGTCTAATACTCACAACTAAGTGCCCACTTTTTATTAATATTATTCTGTGTATTATTATGTGCCTGCGGCGTGGTTCACAATAATGACTCATTTGTCAATTAGTAATAATTTTGATTGCTATGTATTTTATAGTTTCTACAGCTACTTAAAACAGTGTTTCTTTAAATAACTAAGTAAGTAAAATAAAGTAGTAAGTAGGTAAATTGAACACTTCCGTCCCTCGCGAGGACGCCAATAATTAACAGTTGACACGGGAAGTGAAAGGCAGGCACATGCCATTTCGTATACTTAAGTTTTAAAGGTCTTTTCAATTACAGATATTCCGATGAGAGCATCATGACTATTCCCCGAGAGGGTAAGCAGAGCTATGTGTGTAGTTTTTTTTCTACAGGCTCTGATCTTATGCCCTCAATGTTCAATGTTACAGAATAAGTGATATTAAAATATATTTGACCTTCTTTCCTAATTATAATTTCAAAATTACCTTAGCAACAATTTCTTCCAACTGCCAGTTCCTCATTTGCGTGAGGTTCTGGCGGCAGATGGGGCATATAGGTGGCAGCATGTTCTGAGTGCAGGAGTTGCAGAGACTGTGTCCTGACTGGCACTGGAATATTGGTGCGCTCATAGTCTCCAAACAGACTGGACATTCTGGCAGGTCAATCGCCACTGCTGCGGCCCTGTTGATATAAACTTTTTAGTTGAAACCAGCACTTCAATCAACAAGCGGAGCTACTTAATAGAAGTGGATACATTGAAATCATTGAGTAGATATGAGAATAATAAATGATGACACAGGAAAGGAATGCCCTGTTGTCACACAAATATCTATTTCGGGGATTTACAGATAAATAAGAACTCACTTTTTATTCGCCTTAGCCGCCATTTTTGGTTACAGTATAGATACCTATAAATAGAAGAAACAAAGAATTAACCTTATGTAGCAAAGTATTCATTTATCTACGTGTGTGTAGGTAAGTAAGTTCTGGCGTAATCACTGTACCTACTTAAATGCTCTGTGGTCGTAATAATAATACGGATACTATGTAATTTTTTCTCTTTGTTAATCCACTGGTGTAGTTATAATACCCAGTGGAAAACTAACGTAACGAGAATTAAAATGTCGGAGCAATTAAGACTTGAATTGTTTGAGCCTTTACATCAAGTAGATACTTGCAAGCTGCGGGGGGATTGAATAACATAGGTACCTACCTAATGTAGCGATTTTAGTTTAATATTCAGCTGAATAACTTGATCATATTATAAGCTCAAGTAGGGTGGGCATTTTGGGGGACTGTCTTATGTAAATGTTGACGTTCAATTCTCAGCCTAATCTGCATAAATGTTCAGAATAAATACCTAGTGTAGACTAACTATTTACATGTCCAAGTGTCAAAGCATATAGGTACCTATGTTTCTGTAGGTACCCATCTTGTAAAAGTCGTTAGACTCATAACGGTCACTTATCTTCCAATTAAGTAATTGATGTCATCAGAGTAGGCACCTATTGATAATACAACGATCTATTCATACTTAATGCCTTTCTTTGTTCTGTTAAGTCAAGGTCCTATAGATACTTATTTTATACTAAAAATGACCTCTATCAGTCTTTCTTAGTACAAAATTTTGTAGGTTCCTAGTAGGTTCAGTGAAATTTATATCCCGGCTAGACTAAAGGCAAATACGTAGGTATACTACCAAGTGGTTCTGTACCTACTCTAGTTATTTACAATGTCTACTACTAACCAATTAATGTTCATCGCCTTTGGACTTGAAATTAGCAGATAATGAAGAAAATATCATATTAGACAGTTGTCATATTAAAACTGTGTTGCACTTATTAACAGGCAGGATGTGCCACGCCCAGGCGCAGTCGGAGGCAAAGATTTTGGGGAAGGTCACAGTCACAGCAGGGGGACGACGATATAAATGGAAGTACCTATTGTTTTTTGTTGGCAAGTGGGGTCATCATATTTGACACGTCAGTGTAGGACGTCTGAGATTTCCTCTCGAATATTTTAAGCAAGGAGTTAATAATTGAAGTGCTTATTACAAAAAAAAGGGAATATTTGTCCATTTTAAACAGGTTAAATTTTTAATAAGCAAATAATATTAACATACTTATTTAAATTTATGAGTAGGCATTCGTAATCTCGCTAAAATAACAGTATTTTTAAGTTTAAAACATCGTTTAGGTATTATATAAACAAGTAGGTACCTACTCGTCCATCAATATCTACATACACATACAGTTATTTTATTATTAACAATAAAAATCTGTTTGTATTACTAAGAAACAAATAATTAACGTATGCTAAAATAAACCAATACCTACTCAATACTTAAGTACTTACTTATGTCGTTGATAGGACGTAGGTACCTTTTTGAGGAAGCGAGACCAAACAAACTAGGTACCTACCTCCTTTAAAATGCCTCATTTCTTAGAAGCTACAGAAGTAGGTACTTAAGTCTACACTCTCTACGTTTTACATAACGATTAACACTGTAAAGTGAGTAGGTGGGTATTTTGTTTGTAAACATTCCTGCTTGTCGGAGGATTATATTATGGTACCTACATATGAATTATATTATGGTATACGTATGGTCTGAATTGACTTTCTTATACATAGGTATGTACTAGGTAGGTACGTCTACAGTCGATGAAATATGTTCTAAAGTCACAACTGTACGAAATACTTTGTTTTTCAGTGTCTGACAAATAGGTATTAAGAAATACAAACTTAATTTGGCAGTCCATAAAACCACTAGGTACTGCGCATGCATACATCATCATCTGCCTAGCCTTTTCCCAACTATGTTGGGGTCGGCTACCAGTCTAACCGGATACAGCTGAATACCAGTATTTTACATGGAGCGACTGCCTATCTGACCTCCACAACCCAGTTACCTACTGGGCAACACGATACCCCTTGGTAAGACTGGTTGTCAGACTTTCGGGTTTCTGACTACCCGTAACGACTGTCAAAGATCTACAAATGACAGCCGGGACCCAGTTAGGTTGGTGCCCAGGATTTATGTAAGTAATTAAAATTCATTCAGTTTCACTCTTTTTTTTTGTGAGAAACTGGTATCCCTCCAACTGACGGGTTGCAAATAAAAGTTTAACTTAGCTATTCCTAATCTTTACTTTTTTTTGGAATGGTCATCCCACAGTTCAATGACCCACTGACCATTTTTTACTGCTCAAAGGAACTTTCCTATGGAGACTTAGTAAATTAAAGCCTCCAGCCAAGCATAAAAAACTTAACCTTAACACTAATAGGTCTCCTATTTAGCCATTTTGTTGTTTTATTTTAAGATGGTAATTATTTGTCCGCCTTTATCAGAATCTAATAAATGTATAATTTCTAAGTGACTTGTTGTTATATAATATCTGTATTCAATATTTAAGCACGAGTAGGTGTTAGTTTTATGGGTTCCAAAAATAGGTTTACAAGATTGAAGGACTAAAATAGACTTATAAGTTATAGACTTAATAAACTTGAGGTGCCTAATAAATTAACCTTAAAATCATTGCAAGTACCTAATACTGAAGAAGTTATTAAAGTCATAAAATCCTGAAGGCGGTCTCCTTCAGGTTTATATGACTGCCCAAAAACAGTAATTGATGAAGTATAAGTACAAACTTAATATAATAAACTGCTCTGGTGCTCACAGGTTATTTCAATTGTCTGCTGAACAGATAGGCCTCTATCATCATCCTTTCGATTCAAGCTGGTTACTTACTTAAACAACAATAATGTACAACTAGAACCACAATGAATGTTATTTAACTTGCTGAACTACCAGCCCGGTGATACTAAAATTAAACATGAACAGGAGGCTTCTAAACCAATGTTTTGTAATACATAGAATAGCAATATAGCAATCAATAACATAGCTCTCTAGTCAACTCTTCTCATTACCAGATGTCTGGACATGACAATACTACCAGCTTAACAGTACGCTGTGAAGAATTTTGATGACCTTTAGTAATTCTTTATCCCCTTTATTTTTTATTATTCTTTTCTCCCTTTTTACAGATATTACCTACTGTTATCATTTTAGGTCTTTTGCCAAGATTACATAGAAGAACTTGAATGTTTACAATATGCAAAACAATTTGATGTAAATCTATGAAGAATAGCAATATTGTTAAAATTCATGATTCATTGATTCTACTTTCAATTGTTTGTTCATAAATCCTTGAATATTTTGATGCATCAGTTCATCATCAATCAATTTGATTTTCAATGTCAATATTTAATACCTACCTACTTTATTATATTGTATTGACTTTATTTTATTATTTGTATTGACTTGGTTATCACATGAGATAATTATTTTGTTAAATAGATCATTAAATAAAATCATAACCAAAATAATTATTAGCGTCGGTTAATTAACTGGAAAACACAAACTAATAATAATGTTGTATCCTAAACTTTTCTCTTCAAGATGCCTGGAAGATATACCACAAACTATTTTGACCAAACAGTAACTATTAATACACGAAGAACTGCATATAAATTTACACATACTGCTATATAGAAGTATTTCGTGGTACAACTAGGTGGTCACGTAGGTACTGGCGGCTGTTAAGTAGCTACCTAAATGAAGACTGGTTGCATAATCTCTTCCAGTATATTTTTTCTTGAACTATCCACTTATCGATTTAAAACCAAATTTGAATACTTACAGAACTAGAGTGAAATAAATGCAATGCCTATTAAGAAATTTTAAAACGATCTACTATGTTGGGCTTGAAAGTTCGACGTTCCTACAATAAATTACTTATCTAAATATACCAACATTTTTTTGTTCTTTCGAGACACGATCACAGACATGATACACACATAACGATTGAAATTAGTCATAACTGGAGATATTTACAAAGAATTATCTAATGACAATCACAACAAAAAATGTTTTAAACTTAAGTAAGTAGGTACCTACCTACTCAGTAATTTATCGGCATAATAATAAAACGACAGTTAAACTACAAAGTACCTACCTAATTATTTATCTTGATAATATTAATGAATGTGATTTCTGCTCGTCATTTGGTTTATAAAACGGATGCATGTCATGTAAATATATAAATCGGACAATTACTTGTTGAAGGACGATACTAAGAGCTTACCGGCCCGCCATTTGCAAAACACAATGGTCTATGAAAGCGTTATCTCAATCAAGATATCTTACAAGTTTAATATATAATTATTTAATAATAGAATGAAAGTCTTACCTTTAAAGGAATTTATGGGTGAGAAGATAATGGAACCCGAAGAGAAGCGCTGGCAGTTGAAGACAATGCAATGGTCGTCTCAATAACGCGTCTGCTACATTCGAGCGCCGTATAATATATAAATGCACTCTGACGTGGACTGAACAGTGAACTGGACTATAATGACTGTATTAGTCACACACACACATTCAGTCTACGCATGTCGTATATCAATGGTTATGCTTAAGACTTTTAGACCTTATTGCCTTGAAAATAAAGATGATTTCTACTAACACACATTCCAAATATCGGGTAATCCCGAAAATATTGCGTGATGTTGCCATATAATATAATAGTATAGTATTTTATCTTAAATGTTGTTTTTGTTAACCCCCGACGCAAAAAAGGGGGTGCTATACATTTGATCGCTATATGTGTGTCTATTTGTGGCACTGTAGCTCAAAAGAATGTACTGACTTGGATCCGGTTTTTTTCCGTATTGCGTTCAAATTATTGGAGGTAATTTTCATTCACATTTCATCACAGAAGCCCCCCTGCCCCCTAGCTAGTAAGTTGAGCCATTAAGCACTATTCATACCAGTGCGGACAGTGTTTGGACTATCAGGCGCTTGCCCACCACTTACTGCCTCTTCCACAACAATTTAAAATCTACAGTAAGTACGGTGTTCATTACAGTGTCATACACCGCACTCGCGCCCCCTCCTCTGCTACCTGTGCTAGCGTCTATCTGTAGTGCCCACATTCCTAGTCTGCCAAAGCATTTAACCTTCTAAAGGTTTAATGCTCTAAGGCCAAAGCACTACTGCCTCTGTCTAATCTATGAACAACGCTTTGGCTTGGTAATGTACATTTGTCACCACAGACGTAACAAACAAAACAGTCCATAGTCCCTCCACAACTTTATACTCTCTTTGGCTAATATAAACTTCTCTTTGGCTGCCAAAGAGAATTACGTCCGAAATGAGACTCTCCATGTAGATCTCAAAATACCTACGGTGAAACAGTTCATGAAGCGACTCACCCAGCGCTTCATGGACTGTTCTACCGCTCATCCTAACCCCTTAGTGTCATCGGCCGCCCGATACACTCCCTCGCGAATAAGTACAGTTCGAAGACCAAAACACACACTCACAGAGCCAGATGATCCTATCACTCTCCTCCAGGAGAGCGATAAGGCCACCAGCACTGTTCGCAAACAAAAACGGACATTCCGTCCTCGCCGCCGAGGCCCGTCGCGACGACCCCGTCGATGCCCCCCTCCCGACCCTTTGCTAGAGCCAGCCCGCGAAGCTGAGCCGATTAATGTTTAAAATGTCCCTAAATAATGGAACAATCAGATCCAGCCTGTCCCTTGCTGTCCTCTTCAGCGACGTCTTAAGCCGAGGTCGTACCCCGCAGGGGGTGCCCTTAGCGATAGTCGCTTAGCTTATAAGTTTTTATGCCTGGCTGGAGGCCTTAATTTTAATTAAGCCCCCCACAGGAAAGTTCGGTTTTGCAGTAAATATCCCTGAAGGATAAACTGCGAGATGCCGTTGATAAAAAAAAAAAAAAGCCAAAGAGAATAAAGTTGTAAAATAACCCAACAACAAATATTGGCTTTTGGGTTATTTTATTGTTGAAGTGAAAACTTCTTTAGCGGTGTTGTACACTTTTTTTTGTAATGGGTAAAAAATGTTAAACTCGCGTCAGGACACGTGACCTGATCGAAACTTAAGCACACGTAAGACGGATGGAGAGTAGACAGCCGGCGCACGGCGCGGCGTAGGAGAGGAATTATCTTCCTCTCTTTCTATCTTCTTTATTTTTCTGAAAGATAAACTTTTTAATGTAATATAAATTGTCATGTTTGTGTACGATAGCGCAAAAAATAAATATTGTATTCTACCACATACATGATACTTCTTTTTTACTGATTATTAAAACAATTCGTGCAAAATTATTCCCTAACCATTCCAAAATATCAAAACTGCACAATGTTGATATTCGAGTTTTCACTTCTGCCGGGCACTCCCGGAGTGCAACTCTTCGTTTTTTTTTATTTTAAGGAAGGTAGGAGTAAGCCGGTAGGGAGAACCATCTCTGTATATGAAAAAGTGTCCGTTAAAAAGTGTCACATTATGGTGGCAACCCGGTAGCGAGTGGGTTAGTTTAAAAAAGTTAAAAGTTAGTATCAGATACTTTATTTTGTACAAAGTTAATAATTTAAAATTTATTTACTGCAGTTTCATCAACTATAATAGTCACCAAAAATATTAAATATTTCAACTGAGACACGTACTAGTAGTCTGTGGACCTACTTAGTCTGTGGGTGTCGTGGTTGTCGATCACTGATTCAGTTTGAATTATTGTTATTTACTATCTTCATTGTGTCAAATCTTCAAGTTGTTCAAGCAATAGGGTGTTTTAGTTAATTAAAAGCTGAAAAAAACAGGCGTTATAAAGTTTTATTGAATTCACCTTGCCATCTTTTTTTCTGTCTTGTCAACAGAATAAAGATGAGCGGAACCAAAGATGAGGTCGAAAAAAATAAATTTACAATAGCACACTTGCAAAATAGCTTGGGAACCTTATTAGATAGTGTTAATACTCTTAAATATGTAAAAGTTGATCTTATTAAGAATTGTTCCTATGCTGGGTTTATGCATTCAGTTGATCCAGTTACAATCAGGTAAATTAATACTATTTATTCTACTCATACGTTAACCTGTTTCATTGAACTTTACTTGAGGCTGTAATTCAGCCTGTATAGACCTCGGAACCCACACATGGTGCCTAGGCACGAAGTTATTTGCCAAAATTACATCGAAACATTGCTGTAGTTTAACTTCTGGCCAAACTGTGATGTCTCTTCCACAAAAGTTATTAATAAAGATTTGAAGTTGAATATTTAAAATAAAAATATCCATAGTAGGAGAGATGCGCATTTGTAAATCTTACTAGCCTGCTAATAATCTCTTCTGACTAAAAAAACTAATACTCAAAGGAAAAGCAAATCTTCTATTATGGTTAACATGTTTGATGCAATTAGTTTTTCTGATTTTTATTTCAGTTTCGGTATTATTATTTATTCAATCCTCTCTGTTACAGTATGATCCTGTCAGTACCTCAAGGAGAAGCTTATAAAACAGTCATTATACCTGGTCACACAATAATCAACATTACATTTGAAGAAAGACCTGTCAATATTATACCACCGCAAAAGAAAGAAATACAAACAGAGTCAAAACAAGAAATATTTAAAAGAAAAACAAAACTTATATCATGGTTCAAAACGAACTTGCTGCCAGTTATAGAATTGGATGATAAAATATTAATAGGGAATGTTACTCTATTACAGCCATATAAGATTTCAGATATAAGTACAGATAATCCTATAGTTGCTATGCGGATAAAAAATGTCATAGAAAAAATGCCAGATGATTATGAACCAAAATTGTAAATGTATTAGTATATTTTAATTATGTAAATATAGAGTATAAGTATATGTTTTGTATTATTGAAGATTTATTATAATTGATCAGATAAAGGTATTAACAGATAGTTGCGAGTTGGTATGGCAAACTATACCATACCTACCCTGTTAGAAACCTAATCAGACTTGAAGACTGCCAGTCACCACAACCTTTTGTTTGTATATCCATATTCAAATGTTTAAAATAGTTTTTTTGCTTTTAAACAAATATCAATTTTATGCTGTTAGTGAACAGGTACCTATGTAACAATTCTAGCATTAAAAATATTTGTGTACCTACCTTAATTATGTATTCTCATTTCTTTACTGCATACCATAGTGTATATAGTTGGTCGAGAAACAAATACATTAGTTGCAATTATTGACCCTGTTGGCACAGCATATATCAAGTAGGAGAGAGGAGGAAGAACACTGGTGTGATAGATTTTATTATTATTTAAGTAAGGTAAGTTCCCCTTAAACTTGGGAAGATCTGTAAGACAATGATTAGACCTAAAATTATTTATTTCTACTAAAACAAAACATTGCCCAAGGAACTTGTGTGTTGTGTATTGTGGTTGCGTTTACAAACATTTAAACTCACATACACAAACAGCCAGACCCGTAACAACTACCTGTAGGGCACAAGTATTTGTTCCGTGCGGGAATTGAGCCCTTGCCTTATAGCCTTGATATCAATCACGTATCGAGATCCATCCGTGCCTCGGAAGGCGCATTAAGTTCTTTGACAGTCTTTACGGGAGTCCGAAACTCTGACAAACACACCAAACCTGACCAGTGGTATCGTATTACTTATGCAGTAACCGGGGTCAGATATGCAGCCGCTGCATATAAAATCCGCTTTTAACATAGTTGGAAAAACTAGGCAGATGATGGTCTGCTGTCTTGGGAGCAGATTTTGTAAGGAGCAAATCAATTCCACTGCAAGCGACTTGACGTTAGTACCTACACACGTTACAAGATTATGGGGGTAGACTTAGCAATAAAATGAGGTCAGTCCTATTTCAGTAGGTAGGTAGCGATTATAAGATAACCCATTTTAGAAACCCTATTTATTTTCATTAGTTGATTTAGATGCGATCATGTAGTTTTCTGCTTCCCTCTTTCGAGTAGGTAAGTATATGGTGATAAAAAGTTGTGTCAACATAATAGTAATAGATCGAGCGGGATTACCAACATCACGTTTAGACATCCTACTTTGTTCGTGATTCAGTATTTCAGTCTCGGTTGAACAGCATTCTTGCCTACTCGCACACTCATGTCATATGTACCTACTATCGAATCGGCCGTCAACAGGCGTCGTCGGCGCAACCCTGACAGTTGATTGTTGAGATAGGCGACTGTTGTAGTGCTTTGTAATTAATTCAGATAAGAAATTGTTTTACTTGTTTCACAATTGCGGCATTTAGAAATTAATTAGTGTAGCATTTCTAAGTTATATAAAAAATACGAGATGACCGAAAAACCAGATAGAAAAGTGCAATATTTGGCGGGTGTATGCGGTGAGTAAACAACATTTTAGCGCGAAATTTTGAAATGGTAAAAGTGTTCTAAAATTATATTTTAAACTTCAGCTGCGTTCGCGTTTACATTCACTGGAGCAACTCTTGCATGGTCGTCGCCGGCAATTCCAAAGTTCAAAAATGGTGAAGCGAATGTTATTATCACTGATGTAAGTAATATTGGCAATCGACGGATAAATAAATAGTAGATAAACACTTGCATAGTAACATTAGTAACGTAGTAGCGCTTTACTTCAATGACGATTCTTTTGATTGCAATAATTAGGTGCATATAGCTGAAAACATTTAGAAAATAAACTGTGTTCAGAAAGCAAGACGACGATCAATAGTTTTTCGTTTTAATTAATGGACTTTGTAGAAATGAAAACGTAAATTAATAATACTTAATCACTGCACAGAAGCAGTTGAACATTATCAATCAATCACACGTTACAAGAAAAGATTAAGAACATCATCGACAACCAATTAATTCGACGATATGGTAAATATTTACAGTAAAGGTTAATGTACCCAATAACATTACAATATTATACGCCAAACACTTTAATTAAAACGAAAAACCTACTCATGCGATAACGAAGTTGAATTGACATACATTTACTTTAACCTATTTTTTTACGATATTTCCTATTCAGTAACTATTTCTTATTTTACTACGTACCTATCCTACGTCAAACCTTGGCCGAGAATGATTTCCGTATTTACAGTTTTGTTCAGAGCCTAGAGCATGGTTCCCAAAATCCCTAAATGGCGGATCTTTAAGCAACGGAAGATCTTGGAAGACTTGAAGATTAAAAACATTAAACATTATGTACTTTATCTTGTGACACTTTTCAGCACTCTGGGTTAGGAACCCCTGGCCTAAACAACTTGCAACAATATCAACTGGAGCCTCGTAATCATGGGAAACAAAATCATTTTAGCATTACATAGCATTTTACCACAGCATTTGTGTCCCATGTGAAGGTTGCGTATGCATACTAATATTACAAATGGGGAAGTGTGTGTGTCTGTTTGTCCGTCTTTCACGCCTAAACAACCAGATTACGGATTTCAATAAAAATTGGCAGATAGATAGATTGCACCCCGGGAAATTATATAGGCTACTTTTTTATCAACAAGCTAAGCAGGCGAAGCCGCGGGCGGAAGCTAGCAATGGTATATGTATATCTTAAGCGCGTCATAAGTTACCATGTATGTTTGAACAGACGCAGACGTCGTGGGTGGTGTCCCTGCACTCGGCAGGAGCGCTACTCGGGTGCTACTTCGGGCAAGTGTTGAACGAGAAAGCTGGGCGTCGTCGCACGTTCTTCGGCTCAGCTGTGCCGGCGCTCTTAGGTGCGGTACGTTCTATCACACATGACTGAGATATATATAAGACAACAATGCTAAACGTGATGGTAGGTGGCGAGTGTGCAACTTCAGCTTTCACGTACGTCTTGAGATCGGGGCCCCTTACCTACTCTATGCAAAAGACTTACCAGTAACTAGTAAAGACCGGTACCTGCCTAGCCTTCTCCGAACTTAGTTGGGGTCGGCTCTCAGTATTAACTGATGCATGGCAGCTGAATACCTACACCATACCAATTTTACATTGAGCGATTGCCTTACTGAGCTCCAGAGCCCGGGTAACATTTGGTAAGACTGTTTGGAAACTATCTGGCAATCCTGACTACCCTTAAAGACAATCAAAGATCTTCGTAGGATTACAGCCGTGGCCAGCAGCCTAAAGTGCTTTCTGAGGCACGGAAGAATCTCGGTATGTACTTAATATGGTAACCAGTGCACGTACCAACATCCAGTCCAGTTTTTTCCTTATTAATCAACCTATGTACATTGAGTTTCTTTAAAATAATTTGTTATATAAAAATGTATTAACTTATTACCTTGAAAATATTATCTTCATACTGACCATATTGGAACAACCACGCCAGCTTGTAACAATCATATTATTATAGTGGGTTCTAATCATGATCGTATTTTCCAGGTTATCAATCTGAATACCACCTTACCTGAACTGATGTATGTGGCCAGGTTTCTGATGGGGCTGGCGACAGGTATCATAGCCGTGGTGAGATCATTGTCTCCTATTTATATTTGTTCTTGGCGACTTTTTTGCTTACTATGTCTTATGGCAGTTTGTTCCGCAGCGAATCTTATGTTATGGTCAATGATAATCGAAAACAACACTTGTAAAGCGATAACCATTTTAAACCATGACCCCTTGAAAATATTATGTAGGTACCTGTACTGCTTAGGTTATATTTCCATCTCTTTCTTTCAGGTAACAATGATATACGTAACAGAAATAGCCGATAAGGAAATCCGAGGAGCGCTAGGGATGACAGTCCAAGTCATGAACAACTTGGGCAGTCTGACGGTCTACAGCATTGGGCCTTTCGTTTCTTACACAACCCTGAACTGCATAATAATGATAATACCTATTTGTTACGTCTTGCTCTGTCTGTGGATTCCGGAGTCTCCTTATTATCACTTGAAAGATGGGAGAGTAGAGGCTGCGAAGAAAGAGTTCAAGAGGCTTAAAGGGAATCAGGATGAACGTGTGAGTATTGAAAGAAGAAATAAGTTCTTCCGAGAGAAAACATTTATTTGCGGGAGACGGACGGCACTTATCATTCATACATAAAGTCACGCCTTTTTCCTATCGGGGTACGCAGAAACAGAATAGAACGCCACTTGCCACGATTCAGACGTACCTACTAGATGTTTTCTTTTCGTTTTAGTTCATACATCTGAGTCGCATACGCATGCCTCGGTTGCGAACGAGGATGGTGATGTTATTCAAAAAGGTCAGTAACGCAACTGACCTTTTTGGAAATCATCACCATCTTGTGTATCTGGATTTAGGTCCAGGACATCAATATCGCTCTTTGGGCCAGTTTATTGCTAGCTAGGTTTTAGCGATTCATTCGCATTATCTTTTTATTATTAAATTGTATAATCATTCAGGTTAAAGTAATCTTGCGCAATCAGTATGAGAGATTACCTGGAATCAACAGCTGTTAAAATATAGCGTTTACTACCCACAGTTTGACAAAATTAATGTTGTTTCATATTTTTATCATAGCACTTATATTTTAGGTGATAGAAGACCAAATGAGGATAATGCGAGCTCATGTTAGAGAAAGCATGGAAAACAAGACGACTCTCAAAGAACTGCTTACGAATATGAGATATAGGAAGGCTGTATACATAGTGACAGGTAAATATGTAAGTACCCATTAAGTACACAACACTCCTTACTTTTAACTTCCTCCCGTCCAGTTGAGGGTCAAGCTTCTTGCCATGGCACATGCTAATCTTAGGTAGTTAGTTCACTATTCCTATCTATACAAACATGTACTGAGGCCAGCACATCGTACTACCCCATTCTGTCAATTCTTTTTGATAGTGTTTCAAATTTATTTCAAAACAATAAGTTAACAATTCAGAAGGCATAAAATATACTTATTAAAAATTATAACGCAAACTGATAGCAAAGTTATTTTCTCAAAAACACAATGTGTGTTAGAAAATGTACATTCGCTTATATCAGTTTCGATCGTAACTGTCTGTGTAACGCTTTGTACCTATAAACCTAGGTCTTAGGAAAATGAGATAATAAATAGGTACTCTAGCGTTCAAGTGTACGTTGAATCTTATCAAATACATTAATTAAGGTCACTGGTTTGAGCTCGATATAAATATCGGATGATGACTGAAATTACTGTCACTGTCTGGTAATTCGGGGGATTAGGAATGTCTATTCAGAACTTCTGGTAAGATTTTATTTCTCTCTGGATGAATCGATCCCGCGACGCGTAACGCTGGAGTGCAGACCATCATTTAGCCACAGCGCCCGCTTTGAGCTTTTTGAAGTGAAACTTCTGTAAGCACGCTCGACTTGGGGAGTAAGCTGGTGAATGCGTGACGGGAGCGTTACGAAAAGTGTGATCGGGCGTGGCGAACGGAAGCGGCATTAGGCTTCATGACTAACAATAATTTACAAAATTTAGCAAACTTATATGTATACGTACATACATGTATATATTATAAATATGTACATATATAAACACACATATATATATATATATATATTTACATAAATAACACATACAGATCATAGCTAAAGAAGTTTCACTTCAGTTGTGTGGTCTATTTTTTATTGTAAAACCATCATGTACATCTTCATACTTGACCTTCTTTCAGCCAGAAGTGCATAGGGTTCTATGAAAGAAGTATCATATTAGAAGGCCAAATCCGGTAATTAAAATCGTTCAAAATCTGGTCTCAAACTCATCTCAGCGACACTCAATGTCAAAAAAGTAGGTAAATTAGACGTATTTTTGACAGATTGAGATTTATATTAGAATGTGAAAGTTCTTTAAATACGGGAGTTGTCCCTCTGATCAGCATTAAATAACGTAAGTAGGTTTTATGAGTTTGCAGCTGTTCCGATTATGATAGTAATAATACCTATCTAATCAAGAGTGAGGGTAAAATGATATAAGGTGTCTCACATGTTGCCAGCCTAGGCATAATAAATAAACTAACCTTTTCACTGACCCGCACTTAGTGTTGCACTTCGATAGGTAGGTGCAGATGACATCAGCATCAATAAATAAAGGAGTGTTTAATACATAATATTGAATTCCTCGTGGTTTGAGTCATCTTCTTTTATTTATTGTTACAATCAAAACGTACGTACATGTTGCAACACATTGTCCTAAGTCTTAGCCAAAGTCTAAAATAATTTGTCAAACACAATGACCTGAGCTTAATGCCCGCATTAGGCAGAAGCAACACGTGTCAAAGAAGTTTTAATACTTATAAGTAATTTTATTTGACGCAATTTTTCAGTGTTTACTAAAAACCAAGGCAAGGGTAGTTTCGGGAAATCCATGACACATTTTTAGACACACAATCCTCATAACACATTTTTGGATTGTGTCAGTATAATCACCGGCAAATAAGATGGCAAAAGTCGTTAGATGCGCACAAGTCGTTTTTTAGGTCTCTTTGGTGGTCAAGCGGGACGCGGGGTATGAGGTAGCGTCGATCCGAGCGCGCGATTGGTGCATCAGTCGACCCTTGCCTCCCGCACCGCGCCTTCGTCCCGTTCGCTCCCGATTACATTTCAGTGCACGAAAATTGAACCCTTTGTTTTTGTTGTGTTAAACTTAAGTGTTGTTATTGTTTTTAAATTTAGGATAGAGTTCCTGAAAAGGCATAGCATACGAGGAAAGTATGCTCAAACCAGAGTTATACACATTAATAAAATTGGAAAAAGAACAATTTAAAACATACAGCATTGACCAAACACTTGCAGAACACAACCATAGTGTTCTGCGATTGCGACTTTCAATATGATGCCAAGGGTAGTTTTATTAACGGATAGTGACGACGACTAGTTATTTTTTATTTTTTTTATATAAACTTTTTTGAATTTTAAATGCACGTTATTTATAACTCCTAATAAACTTGAATTCGTCTCCCTTCTTTAACTTTGTTCTATACAGACATGATTAAATATAAATGATGGCAATAACAATAGAATAATGACGATCAATACAAGTTACCACTTTTTTGTGCCACTAAGTGTACGATGCGCGAACTTACCCCCACTACGCCAAAATCTTGCCATCTTATTTGCCGGTGACTATACAAGAACTACGATAATACGTTGGCAAAATACATTTTTGTGGTGTTTGTTGCTTGACATTGTTGCTTTTTTTTTGCATTTTGGCTATGAGTTTGGACAAAACTCTCGTTCAATGTAATTTATAAATAAAAAATATTTTGTACTCAAACTTTATAGACATTACTCGATACTTCGATTGGTACAGTTGTTCATTGGCCGGGGCTTTAGAAGACTTGCGCAGTTTTCATTGTCAAGATTTCGATGCGGATTGTTAAAATGTAATTTAGCCCATGGTTTCTTTCAGCGTTATCCTCTAGGACCAATTCCAGTACTATAGTTTGGAAACTAATCAACAGGCTTGAAAAAAACCCGAGGGAGTTTCCATTGACAATATCAAAGTACATACTGTCAATGCAATCTTCCAACCTTGTTCATTATATGTATTTACCTACGTTGTTTATCTGTGTTGACTCAGGCACAGTTTCGGATACAGACAACAACAGAAGAGATACATTTGTCAGTTTCGAGATACGAATTTTATCAGTTTTATCTAAATAATGAAGACAAAGTCTACTCACAAAATTGATAGATACTGTTATCAGGTGCATAAAAATGCTATTCAACACTTACGGGGAAAACGTTTGAATAACGAAAATATTCGTTTTTAGTTTATATATAGACTTTTCATCCAACAAACAATTTCGTTTCCAGGTTTGAAACTGTTGCAGTACATGACCGGTATTTTGGTCATACAGTCGTACCTGGAGCCGATATTCAGACATAGCAACTTTGTGTCGGGCCCAATCGCTAGCATCGTGTACGGATTCGTGCAGCTAGGAGCAGGTAACCATGGTCAAATTATTATGGTCGAGGTTGAGGCAGACCTGACGAAGCTCTGTTTTCACTGGCAAATCTCATAAATTTAGAAACTAAGCCGCAGACTTATTTTTGATACGCTGCGCCTCTTCAAGGCTATCACGGCCTTGTTCGCAATTTATTCCTAGTAAATACTTTGGATAGATTCATGAAAACTATTTTTTTTTCAGGAATTGGTGCAACATTCTTATCGAGATGGTTTGGACGAAGGATTCTGCTGTTCATATCCTGTCTCGGAGTATCGCTGGCTATGACCCTAGTTGGCCTGTATTTCTTCCTACAAGATACCATACAAGTCAGCAACGAAGTTTCACAAGCCATCTCATGGATGCCTCTCGTCGGTATCCTGAGTTTTAACGTGCTATATGCCGTAGGTGTAGGGAACTTACCTTATGTACTACAAGCGGAATTGTTCCCTGTAAATGTTAAGGGAGTCGCCTCAAGTACAGCCACTATGCTAGCTTGTATTTTGAGTTTCTTAGTAACAAAATGTTACCAACAAGTGAAGGATGCTTGCGGCCACTACATGGTCTTCTGGTCTTTCGCGGTTGTGGGCTACGTAGGATTGTTCTTCATATACTTCTTTGTCCCAGAAACGAAAGGAAAAACTTTAGAAGAGGTACAGAATAATATTCAAGAACATCGGCCTGAGGAGGAGGCCCTGAACACAGGGAAACCCGAAAAAGCATAGAGCAATTATACAAGCTGCCAGTCATTAAAGTATTTCGAAAAGTTTACAGTCCATAAGTGGCATTTCGTAAATATTTTTTAGGTTTACTATAAAGTTAGCATTTTCAAGCATATTATTTTTAAAAGATTTGCCTTGTTGGTGTTTTCTGTATAAGCTGATAGTACAAAAATATTTTTATGGTATGAAGAGATATTTGATGTTGAAACAAATGTGAAAACTAGTGTTAGAGTTACTATATCAAGCCTTCCAAACGCATAGTCAGGATAAGCTTAGTTTAAACTATTTAATACAAAAAACTTATCTAAAAATAAGTTAAAACAAAAAAACAAAGTGTGACTATAAAATTGTATTCGGCTGAATAAAAATATGAAATACATACTGATTACCTGAAACCTTATATTATTATGGCAACCCTGTACAGATTGCCAAGCAATCGGAAGATGGAAGAGGCTACTGCAGAATACCAGCTATACAATAATAAGTATGACCTTGGGTACAAGAGAGGACCTTGAAGTACAAGTAATGTCTTTAAAGTACAACGTATCTGTTGTATTTTTCTTCTAAATCCTCTTGGTGTTCCCGTAGGAGTAAAGTGGTGCGAAGGGAGTGTCGGCTTGCTCGTCGCCGCTTTCCTCTGACGCGTCCGATTCGAACGTGTTGTCGGGGATGTCGTATAGGCGGATCAGAGGCTTGTTGGGGTCCTTCATGATCAGGTATTTACCTGGAAATTGAAGAGTTTGGTTGATATACTATTATGAATGCGAATCGGCCTAAATATGATCTTTACACGCATATATCTTAGCGCTTTTTTTTGTATCTTTTTCGTACGTACGAGCGTAAAACGCCTAAACGTTCTAACTGATCGTTGACTGCTATCGCCCGAGTTTGATTTCAGTTGCGTAGTAGTCTATTTTAGTATCCATTTTTTTTTAAACGTTGCCCTGCTCTAGGAAATTCTCCTGTGTCATGGGTGATTTTACAAACACATGAACAGCCAGACCCGGAACATACACCTGTAGGCCATACAAATATTTCTTCCGTGCGGGAATCGAACCCACGACACACGGCGTAGCAGTCGAACGCTCAACCACTGCGCCAAACGTGCCGTCACGTATAAAGCGCTTATGAGCGAAATTAACCCCGCTACTGCGTCCAGCGCTCAAGATCCGTGCCGGTACTTATATTAGCGGCATTAATAGATTTTGTATTGCATCCACACAGGATGGTGACTTGGCGACAGACATCAACAAGTGCCTACCTTTGATGATTGCGATGCCTTTAGTAGTATAGAAATAGACAATCGATTAAACAACCGACCTGTCAATCGATTTTGTTGCCATAGCATCTGGTTTTCCCCGTCGTCTACTGGGACGCTGAGAGTTACTACAATTGAATAATTAGTATGACAGTAAACTCACCATCCTTCTGCTTCATGCAAATATCGATGATGCAACGTAGGATACCCCACGCGTTGTCCATAGACAAGTTGATTTGCGCGGCAAACTCGTGCGGCTTGAACTGCTGCGTGCCGAGGATGACGTGGCGCGAGTTGTCGCGGACTTGGGAACGAGATACGTATCCGAACTTGATTTGGTCGGAGCCGGCTAGAAGGGCCTGGGGATTGGAATGGGGTTAGATATTATATTCTTAATTATGACATTTGCTTTAGTTCTTAATGTGTTAAGGTAAAATAGGTGTTCGAAGTTGTGGGTTCAAATCCAGGCAGGTACTGAGGTGACTTTTTAGCTTAGATATGACTAACATCGATGAAGGAAAACATCACAAGCAAAGACTTGAATTATGACTGATAGAAGTTTGATATATACTTAAAAACAAGTGGTTGATTAATGCTCGTGCCATCTCTATCGTATGCTGTGGTGTAGAAATTAGCCAAAAAGCGGGATTTTATTGACACTCGACTACCCAGGGTAAGTCACGTTTCAGTTCTGGTTATATGTAGTTACTTTCAACTAGCGTATAGTTAATGTGGGACATGGATTATCATGTACACATACCTGCACAGTCCACTTAGCCAGTTTGCAGGAGTTGTTTCTCAGTTCATTGGCGAGTACCGCTCCGCGCTGGGTGTCGAGTTTTTGGCGCCATTCCACACCGTTGGCCAGCTTCGAGTCCCACTCGTTCAGGGCCTTGATACTCAGGAACTGAGTCTCGTTTTGAGGACCTTGCATTACAGCGTCATGCTCGCATCGGGCGACTAGCGTCTGAAAACAAAGGTCATTAAGTTAGTCTTGTTTCACAGAATAGTTTGATTAAGAAATTTGAAGGATTCAATGTTAATTGAAAATGTTACTGACTACTCTTTAAGTTCAATTTTTCTCTTTCAAATACTTCCGGCTTGAACAGACACTAATTAAGGAGCCAGTAATATTGTCGCTTGGTTAAAGATTGTGCATTCCATAAGTAGAGAAGCATCTCCCGCTCTAGCATTACAGTTTTTTTTTCTAATAGAACACATCTCTGACTTAAAAACTATGGAGTGTCTTTTCCAATGTCTTTTTGTATCTTCCTGGCGCGATTCTGATGAATATTAATAGTATTTAAACAATTATAACTCACCACACCATTATTGAGGTTCCACTTGCGGTAGCGGTACCCCACGGAGGCGACCTCGCCCTCCTCCTCTTCAGACACGAACGGGTTCTGTTCGGGGAACTTGTACTTGGTTTCGTTAGTGGCGTTCTTCAATACCTGGGAAGTAGAAGAAAAATATGTGGTTAACATATAGATAAGTATTAAATATTCCGAAAATTACTTTCAGAAATAGTGTAAAACATTCATTTATTAATAAGAGGTAACTTCACAGCTGCCAGGCAAATTTTGATTCCATACATTACTCCAATGTCGAAGTACACAACGTTGGCAAGGGAGTGAACTAAATAACAAATTAAGAAATAAAACAAATGAATGTGTATGTGTAAGGGTTCCTAAAGTGTATATGTGTGGGTTATGTGAAAGACGAAAGTCGAGAAAACATACATACAAATATGCAATTATTAATACTAGTGGTTACTGAGAGGTCGAAATTAGATCGTTATAATATTCTGCATTCCTTCCCCATATAAAGATTAACTATGCCATCTCAACACTACTCCTTGAGCGCAACATAAGGTGTAATAAGTTTTCTATTCATGTTTGTGTTGTGGTCTATGTGAAATGTAAAAAGAAGGTAATGAATGATAGTGTGATGTTTGACAGGCGCCAACCCCAAGTAACATGGGACAAGGACAGGAAGACGATGTTAAATGTTCTTTAATCAGCTAATAATACGGTACGCATTGTGGCCCACGTACGGCTATTTTACATGCACAGTTACACACAATAAATGACGGAAAATGCTTTCTACATATACATAGCTTTGTAGGCTAAGCAGTCTCGTCTGAATACTAATGCATTTTCACTAAGTTAAGCTACAATATGATGTAGTGGAACACATTGTGGTACAGCAAATCCAGTTATATAAATGACTGAACTATATTAGACTAGGTTTTCACCCGCGACTTCGTCATCGTAGATTTCGTACTTTTCCCTTCGAACCTTTTAAAGCGTTTTTAAAATAATAATAGCCTAAGGTACTCAGGAATAATGTAGCTTTCTAAGAGCGATTTTTTTTTTGAATTGCACCATCAGATCCGCAGATTACTCCCTACATACAATCTTACAAACACCTCTTTATAATATTAGTACCTATAGATATCCCTTAACATAGTAAGGGCATAAAGCATCTCTTAAACTGTTTTGTCACATGCTGACGCCATTGTCTAGCCGTGAAATACTACTTTACGGGTTTTTATATTGTAGTCTCGCATCGAGATTATGGCACAGGCACCAGCCATATGTATTCGTAACAAGCTTCATGTGTAACTTACCTGCTGGCTAAAGTTATGGTTGATGAAGGTTGCTTCAAGCGCCAGGTTTCGCGGCGAGTTGATAGAGTTGCCGTCATCCGTGGGTGGCTCCACAGACGTCTCGTTCACAGTTAACAAGTCAAACTCCGTGTTGTCGCGCTTGTCGAAGAACAGCTTGTCACCTTGTAAAGAAAGTGAGTATTTCAAAACAATGAAAACATTTCAATGTTACGTCACGCCGAATAGCAAATTATACATAGGCAGCTAACCTGGAGGTAGAGAGTAACAGTGAGACAGAAAACACACTATGACGAAAAATGATGGTGCTGTTTATTGTTCGCATAAAATAATGAATAGAGGATAAGTAGTTGTGCTTGGACGGCGATTTTGCGCTTGCATCCTGCACAAGTGCACAGGCGTTCAGCCAAAGAGAACCATTTAAACTGTTCTTATTATGAGAAAGGCAATTATTTACTATGACAAAATAAGTTAAAGTATACATGCACATACATAACACCAAGCCTGTAAGCTGCGAAGGGTTAGGCAGAGGCGTACCTATAGTACACACACATATAACCAGTTCAAGTATAACATACCAATTTTCTCAATAACAATATCCCAAGAGTAGTTGGAGCGAGTGCAGCACATGATGGTCGCCAAAATGGCGTCGGTGGCGTATACCGTGCCCACCGTCTTACTAAGCCGTCGGATCACGGGGTCATCAGTAGTAGTCACCTGGAATGATATTATTTATTGAAATTAGTACTGATATTACAAACCTTACTGACTTCTATGCAGCTCAAACACTTGGCAGTTGTAAGAGATGTACTAAAAAACGCTGATTCTCAGCCTAATTTGAATAATACAAAAAAATCAAAATATGATAAGCATCTGCTGATCAAAATAGTAGTGTGAAGTATGGGAGTATGTATTAAATAGGTGCAAGACCAGGGTTGAAGATAAAAAAAAAACTAAATAATAATGCCATAGCTTACTGCATCTGATTCCAGACAAGTTAGGAATGTCTAGGGAATTTTAGAATTTTAACCTGTGTCAACTTTTTCAACTAGGAGCAGTATTATTGTAATATGTATATATTTTGAAAGGGATACATGAGGTGGTTTGGTGCAATTTCACTCTTATACTCAAGAGTAAGATACAGGGAAACTTTGAGTAACTAATGTTTCTATCTGCCAAAATACACTGATTATGACATATTGAAGCGTAAGATCTATCTTTTATGCAAAATATGCACAGTTGTGGATATCGGCCCATCAAATAATACAACAAGATCAAATCAAAGCTTGTGTGAATATTCGTTTTCAATATAAATAAGTCTGCAAGTTCAAGGCTACTTTTTACTAGATTTCACTGTAGGTGTAATTAAAAAATATTATGATAAAATAATCATTAAAGCTTGTAGAAGGGTTAGTTTCAGTTAACAATAATTAAGCCAATATTACTGTAAAGCATGCCTGACACTGCAAACACATATGTGAGGCATAAGTTTATTAGTAGGGAGCAAGTAAAAGAACATACCGTATGGAAGATACGGTCAATACGCTGCAAAGATTTCTCATGTTTCACATTGACACGGTCATAGCCTTTGTCATAGTACTCCAGTGTACCACAGCACACAATGTCTTCACCTGTTGTAACAGAAAACCAGTTTGTACCTGACACTTAGGAGTGTTTATATTATGTTGACCACCAAAAGCATTTAGACTAAGGAAAAACATACTCATAAACAAAAATTAAGAACAATTAACTTCTATACATTCTGAGATAGATACTAAATTAATTTAATACATGCCTTGCCTTGCATGATTAAAAATAAGTGGGATTAAATAATTTATAAACATGTCTTAAGGCACTTGGTAATAGTGTAGGTACCTATCAGAAAATAATTCTTGTTTAGATCAGTATTTTGATGGTTACCAAAAGAATATTTCCTCTTTTTAATATTTATTTACTTTGGAAGTTTAAATTTCTGATTTACCATGATTAATGTGATAATCACAATTGGAATTGTCACAATTGACTGCTATTCTATCGAAGCTAGTTGTTTAGAATTCTTAAAAAGCAACACATACCTTCTTTAATACCAGGCAGGGACAACTTAGCCAGACGTGGGAAGTCCATATCCTCAATAGTGACCCATGTTGGTCTCACAGTGACGGATGCATCACGGATTTTCATCGGAGCACCTCTCTGGCCCCATCTCTTGCCAAGCTTACGATCCCGTTGCTAAAAGACGAAACAAATATCAGACAACTTAATATGAAAACAATTTTGCTTGCCTGCTAGCCAGAATTTTAAGGTATAGACAAGTTTGTTCATCAAAAATTTTAAGCATTTGTAAAACATTGCTCTGAATAACTAGGGGTTAAAATTGTATTGTTGATTGCATGGCATAAGAAGCATATATGGTATCCTGTTTATTCTTTGCAAATTAAGGTGCATCTCTATTAGTAAATGAGTTACATTTCTCATGTAGTTGCCCTTGTTGAGGGTAGTCATGCCACCTGGCGTGCGAGCGCCCCTAGCGCCGCGGCCTCTCTGCCCGCGAGCACGACCGCGCTGGTACGGGGGCTTCTGGACCCTTGTAGTGTCCACCAAGTGGAAAGTACTTTCATCTTCATCATGGAAGTACGCGTACGACGAGCCAGCGCCGAACTGAGACGCATACTTGTCTGGAAAAGAGTTTTATCATCATAGTCGAGCTTAAGCAAAATATTATGGCAGAAACATGAATATCAGTGGTAAATAGTAAAAAAAATAGTGATTATACCGTTTGTTTTGGTACTTTTCAGTGCAATAAATTTAAATATCTGTTCAAGTTAATTGGCAGTAGCCTTCTTTGCACTATGGTACAAAGCAACATTAGGAAAAAAGCTGGTGCAAAAAACGTCATCATAACCTCAAAGGATCGTAGTGTTGAGAGAAATTTATTGTGATTAATAATTATTGCAACTAAAGGGAATAAACTTACTTTGATATTTCTTGTCCTGTACGACGGTCCAATCACTTATTTTTCCCAAGCGATCACCTTTACTGAAAGGTTGGTAAGGCATGTCCCGAAACTGCTCCGGCATTTCGGCTGGGCCCCATCCTGTTGGATTATCTTGAATAATCGGAGCTACAAAACGTATCGGCTCCTCAGCCGGTAGCACATGCTCCGACATTGTAACTATTCAATAGAATTCTTTATTTTAGCGATAATTCAACATGAAGATACACCAATGCCACACGACACTTTCGAAATGACTTTTTTTTAATACATATGACAATTTATTGATGATCAGAAATAGATAGGAGTCTTTTAGCTTCAATGTTGCAACTTAAGAAAATATTTCCTGAGACACTCGGGATATTATGTATTTTGATTTTTAGATGGGTCCTTCGTCAGTAGAAAAGAGCAGTATAAGGTGGCCTGTTCTTCTATGGTAAGTTCTAATGGTAAGGTCTTCCATACTACACTAGGCCAGCTCAAGATCAATATGTTACCACTGACGAGCGGTTGACTGTACTTGAGCATGATTTGTCGGAGTCATCCATGGATCAATACTGGCATGCGTTGCTTAACCCGGAAATCAACCCATGTGGCCTGAAACGGCTGTCACGTTCACATAGCCGTTCGTCCTGCTATGCAGTAGTACCCTACTACCTACTATTATACTAGGAAAAGGTTTTCGTAAATTATGAACACTATTCGAACTTGAAAGAAAGTTTGAAAGTTTCACTAGACGGACTTAACATATCAATTATTACTGACACTGGATGTTGATGTCCCTTTTCCCCATAACGAGAACCACGTGAAAGCAAAAATAAAAGATCAACCATTTTGATTTTGGTCATGACGTTACCAACAAGTAGAATGTGGAATCTACAATTATTATAGTGCCTATAGTCGTATCAGTTAATGGTTTGCTAGCGAAGAGTTTCGACCGACACCTAGAGAAACTACCGCCGAATCTGCATCTGACGGTCCCATTGGTCGTTTGATTTTTGCATTTTGAGGTTCCTCTCTCTAGAATCCTAATCACCGTTACCTTGGATCTTACCACCTCGCTGCGGGCGGAGCCCTATTTATATTCTCATATATTTTTTCAAAACACTATTTTTGTAATTTCTTTATTTTTGTATAATTTTAAACAATAAAACTTAAGTAAAATAAAGATTTTTGAAAAAAATGTTTTATAACATTGTTGTGTTTTGTTTATAGATATGTATAGCACAATGCCTTCGTTAATTTACACCACGGCCCGGGGGTTTAGGTACCTGATATGAATATGACACGCAGCGTTTTTTATAATTCTAGGAACGAGGCATTTGTCCGCGCTAATCTCTGGCATTACCAGAGATTTGAAATAGTCTTTTTGAATTTGATATTCCGATTCTTGAGAAAGGTTTGTTAGGCTATTAATAACACAACACCCACGATACAGGCTTGCCTAGTTGGGACCAATGTTGAAAACTTTTTACTGCAGTCATTTATTTCTATTATAATAGGTTAGTGGCACACAGCTAGTGGTTCTTTTTTTTATTTCCTAGAGCGTAAATAACAGAAACAATAATTTATGTAAGAGACTAATGTGATCGGTGATTGATTAGTGTAGATAATAATATAATAAGTAGGTTAGGTACCTAGTAAAATTTCACGGATATGCTACCTATCTAAAGGGACCCCTGAACTTTTCTTTGATGCCTCGAAACAGACAGTCAAGACAATCCACACATCTACATACGATAACACATTTTTCGTTCATTGTTGCACGAGATAGTGGTGATTCCCGCAACCGACGCAACTTTGTGGGGACTTTTCAACGGTGTTTATATTCTATAAAATAAAAAGTCCCGCCATACTGACGCCATTGGGAAAGTTGCCGCATAAAACTGAACCCAAATTGGATACCAAATTAGTGTAGTGTAAACCCTTGTCTTGGTAAGATCTACGGAGCACGAAAGGTATTTTTTTGGAGTGTTTTTTAAGCGCGGAATTTTAAGTGACAAAAATTGTCTTGCTTTGTTTATGTTTGAGCGATGTTATCGCCTCTGAAGTGGCTGTGTGTAGGATTTCTGTGTAGGGCAGCAGGTTTGTAAGGTGCAGTGGCTGTAGCTCTGACTTCTTTGTCAAGGGTAGCGGGTTAGATTTTAAATTCTATATATATTTGTGGGCACACGACATTGGGGAAGATTTTGTCTTTATCTTCAATAAATTGGTACCTAGTAAGTAGGTATCAATTTCTTCTTTTTCTTCATTTGGCACTTACTTATACTACCTAACTTTTAAGTATGGAAAAGGGCACAGTACGTTTATTTAGCAAATAGGTCACAGTTTGGTTCAAGTGTGATAATGTTGCCATCGAGGCAATAAGGTTACAAAGGTTTAATTATTTATTACCTACATTTTTAGGAAAACTTACAGCTAAACAGACAGTGAGTAAAAGTTTAGACAAAATATGGCCAGTTACAAGTTTCCACATGTACTTAGTAAGTTTTGAATAGATTGAGCATAAATGTTATTCATATAAATAATACTAGCTACACCCTGCGGTGTTCCCGCGGTTAAAAAATCAACATGAGACGCCGTTACCACCATCTCACGGTTTACTTCAGTTGTTGTCAGGGATAAAAAGTAACTTACGTGTTAATCCAGGGTTATAGCTACATTCGCAACGAATTTCATCCAGATCCATTCTGTTATTTCAACGTGAAGTAGTAACAAACACATGTACATACAAACCGACAAACTTTGGCATTCATACCTAATATTAGCGTGAAGGATAATACTATAATAATCTATACCAAAGAATAGCATAGAAACAAAAATACGAGGTATATTTTAATAATACTTCTTCATCATAATTATAATAAGTATATTTATTACTAGCTGTGCCCGCGACTTTTAGCGCGTGGAATTCAATAAAACATGGATTACTATATTTTGCGCGGGACCCTAATTATTTTTCTAGAATAAAAGTAGCCTAAGTTACTCCCTATTACATTTGCTATCTGCCAGAGAAAGTTCCGTTGATATCGGTCCAACCATTTCGGAGATTACCTCAATCAAACATACGGACATACAGACAAAATTAAATTAAACTGCTTTTTTATTGGTATGGCTACGGTATAAACTTTCAAATCATAATATGCCTTTAGTAAGAGGAGCTCGTAGCTAAATAAAAACAGCCGCACGGGTTGATCGAAGGTTAAGCTACGCTTGCCTAGTAATGTAACGTTAAGACTGTGATCAAATAATTAAGTCAAGTTAATAAGGATTTAGTTTCTAATAAAAAGTTCATAAACTCTTCATAAATTTGCCTTTTGATGAACTTTTTCCTTAGTAGGCTCCAATTCCCCTCTGCTCCCCTACTCACGGCAATCAACAAGCATATTATCAAAAATGGGAACAAACAAAATCTTAAATTCAAACTCTTAAAACGCTAACTCATAAAAAATATAAAAATATCTGTGAGAGACAGACAAAAAATCACATTTAATTGCCGGCTGGCCCGCTTATTCTGAACGAACTCTTTTTTTTCTCACAGTTTGTATGCTAGCCAGTAGCCGGGCTGTAAGTACTAAGTAGGTGCTGCCGTAATAACTATCAGTCTCGATTCTGTCGCCAAAAGCACGACTAGCGTGCACGGTCGTGCAAAATAAATGGAAACATGATTTTACGGATATAAATACCTATAATAATAGTATAATAATTTATTACAATTCACACCAAATCAAACATAGAATTATGATATAGTACATAATTAACTAAGTGCCTGTAAATGAGTGAGTCTGCTCAGTTGTTAAAAGTCTATTATTATTGTAAACAGTGTGTTAAAATAAATATATCAACGAATTGATAAGGCGAACGTAAGTGATGACTTATTTAAGTAACAATAAACGCAGTATTATAAAAGCTCTACCTAGCTAACAGGAAATCCTAACTAACAACGAATAACTAAACATTAAATAAGTGTCACAATATAGGTATTACCACGAAGGGGTTAGGTATAGATTGTATGACCCTTCAATGTTGGTCACACAAATATTTAAGTAAGTAAGTATCTAATTCATCACCAAAACTTAATTCCAAACATAACCTAACATTTTAACTCTACATTACAAATGCTACATAACGTGTTTTAGCAGACACAAAACACAATCAGCGGGGAATAAAATGACTAGGTACGCAGAAAGATGCTATTAATCTTCTATCACATACAACACAATACTCAGAATCATCCTTGAGCACTGTCAGTTATGTTTGTTAACCCTCGCACGCCCTCAAAGGCCAACGAAAGGCCAACAAAAAAACCACAAACAAATATTTGTTATGGCGTTCCATCCCTTTAATTGATCTCACATTTTTATGAAAACAACAAAATTTGAAATTAGCTAGAAAACTGAGCTTCTAATTAAGTTAATTGTTTTATGAGACGGTGCTTTAATTTTAAGTTTTATTCCCTTTGCTGGATGTTTTTGGTGTGGAAACACAGACAAAAGTAAGAACGGCGCGTTCCAGTATTAGTACACATTCACATAGCCTTCTATCGAAATGCGGTTTGAGCGCGAGTATTTAAAATCGTTGTCTTGCTTAGAGACAAGATTGTTTCTTGTTCTTTAACTTTGTAAATGTTGCTATTATGCTATGTCCAGGTTGAACAAGTGTTTCTATCTATTATTTTATTCGATTCCATTGTTATATTTTCCCCAAAAGTCGCATGTATTCATAACTATTTTGCGTTTTTTTTTACTTATCATTGGTTAGTTAACTATAGGTTAATAGCGATAAAACTACGAAAATATTTACACAATGTAAGGGTACCTATACCTATGTGAGCTTTTTTTTCAGACAATGGAGAACGGAAATAGAAGAAATCTTTATTTGGTGACGCTATCCGGTAAGTACTTATTTGATATTTCATCTGTACATGGTCTAGATTCACATAATTTAAACATAAATCACCTATATCCCCCATAATCTCCAGATTTATATTTTTCGAGGTTTAAGTTGGGCGTTTTACTAGGTACGTGATTATACATAAGAGTTCAAAATCTCCTAAACAGATTATTTTTAGACAAAACATCATCATCTGCCTAGCCTTTCCTCAACATTGGGGTCGATTTCCAGTCCAATAAGATGCAGGAGAGTATCAGTATTTTACATGGCGGGAATGCCTATCTGACCTCCACAACCCAGTTACTAGGCATCACGATGCCCCTTGCTAAGACTGGTTGTTAGACTCGGGCTCCTGACTACCCGTAACGACTGTCAAAATTATACAAATGTCAGTGGACCAACGGCTTAGCGTGCTCTCCAAGGCACGGTCAAAATTATACAAATGTCAGTGGACCAACGGCTTAGCGTGCTCTCCAAGGCACGGAGGAGTCTCGATATGTTACAAAAGGTCATCCATCCACAGACTGACCTCGTCCAGCGAAGGCGTACCTTCGATCAAACCATGCAACTGTTTCTATTTAGCCACGAGCTCATATGTGAACATGTCTTCAAAACTAGGACAAATTCGGAGTAACCTGATGATGCCAGCACGAGGGCATGTAAACCAGTGGAAGCCAGGGTCTGGGACGATATAGATAAGACTGTCATTCTTAAAATTTCGGCGCACTCCTACGGAGTCTATTTTGTTCCGGGGTAGAAAATCTTCATGGATGTCCTCCGCAGGTTCTGTCAGACACCTCCGCCGGGGGTCACGGGAAGGTACGAAGATTTCACAACCTGGTGCCGCCTCCGCGAGCCCCATCACCAGAGCGAGCCTTTGCACCTATTAGTTATTGGGACTCTTCGTACTTATGTGATCACGGCCAAATTACCCCGCGAAACGGTAACATTCAGAGAGTATCGGCGTCTATGGTTTTTGATATCATGGTACCTAATTCATGTAGGCTTCGTGTCTAAGACATTTTAACCGCACGGTCGATCTTTAGGATTAAGTAACGCTTGCCGAAGTAGGCCTGTGGATGGAACCGTCCATTACGTACCGAGACCCTTCAATGCCTCGCGTTAAGCCGTTGATTCCAAATATTATTCGTAAATCTTTGACAGTTTTTTTGGTTAGTTAAAAGTACGACAAAAAGTCTAGCCGAGAGGTAAGTCTGACAAAAAGTCTAGCCGAGAGGTATCTTGTTACCTAGTAAATGGGTTTTGGAGGTCAGATAGGCAATCGCTCCGTGTAAAATACAGGTATTCAGCTGCTTCCGGTTAGACTAGAAGCCAACCCCGACCTAGTTGGGAAAAGGCTAGGCAGATGATGAGAAGCACGAAAGTCTGACACCAGTCTAGCCAAGGGGTATTGTGTCTAGTAAATGGGTTCTGGAGGTAAGATAGGCAGTCGCTCTGTATTAATTTCAGTGGCATCAGGTTAGACTGGAAGCTGACCCAAACATTGTTGGGAACAGCCTAGGTAGATGATGACGGTACCTAATGTACATGTCAATTTTGCTTGCAGTGTCGATGGCAATGGTGACGCTGGGCGTATCATCTGGCTGGCCCACCGTGGTGCTTCCTAAGTTTAAGTTCAATGAGACTAATGTTGATATTGATGAGGTAAGTCACTACCTATTGTTATTCCTGTTATTATTTATACTTACTCACTATACATACAACGTTACAATATAATAGTAAATAAATGTGAAAATAAGTCTGGATTAGTACCCGGTTGTTGGGAATACGCTCGTCCCTATAATATGGGCCTTAAAACATATCTGGCGAAATATGGGTATTACGATATTAATGTGAAAAGGGAATTCGGATTTGGCCCGGTTGATCGGAATAAGCACACTCCCTATTACAAGTGACTTAAAACATAACTGGTGAAATGTGGGTGTTACTATAGGTGCACCTCTGCCCGATCCTTCGTGGGATACAGGCGTGATATTATGTCATGTACCTAATCTATATATAAATCCCGCTCTATAAAGTCGTTGCTCTAGTGGTTGCAAGCTTTATTGTAGAGATAAACTGGTGAAATGTGGGTGTTACTATAGGTGCACCTCTGCCCGATCCTTCGTGGGATACAGGCGTGATATTATGTCATGCACCTAATCTATATATAAATCCCGCTCTATAAAGTCGTTGCTCTAGTGGTTGCAAGCTTTATTGTAGAGATAAACTGGTGAAATGTGGGTGTTACTATAGGTGCACCTCTGCCCGATCCTTCGTGGGATACAGGCGTGATATTATGTCATGCACCTAATCTATATATAAATCCCGCTCTATAAAGTCGTTGCTCTAGTGGTTGCAAGCTTTATTGTAGAGATAAACTGGTGAAATGTGGGTGTTACTATAGGTGCACCTCTGCCCGATCCTTCGTGGGATACAGGCGTGATATTATGTCATGCACCTAACCTATATATAAATCCCGCTCTATAAAGTCGTTGCTCTAGTGGTTGCAAGCTTTATTGTAGAGATAAGGTACTGGTTCCAATCCCAGGTCCCATTTTTTGCACCTGGAATTTCTCAGCAGCAACTCGGAGCCTGGCTTCGTGGCCGGATGATGACAACAGGTTTGTCCTCTGTTAAATGGGACTTCAATACATTAAAGAAATGTGTGTACAACAGAATATATATATATATATATTTTGTATACATCTCTGCCTAGTCCTTCTGAGAAAAAAGGCGTGAAATACAGGGGAATACTTTTTGATTAACACCTTAGGCGCCATGTGTATCTTTTTGTCACACAGTGTCTGGTACACTGTGTATTCAAAAGTATACACATCTTTATAGTTAGTAAACGCAAAGTCCAGGAAAAACAAGGGAAAAAAGGTCAAAAATAAAATATGATTATTACGTAGTTTTAAACACGTACGAACTGAAAAAAAAATAGTGTTTTTAAAATTTTTAGGTCTGGCGCTGAGGGTGTTAAAGATCTCATTGGGTCAATGGATATAATGATTACAGTTTGTTGGAAAAAACGTAAAACGATGAAAAATTTTAGGGCTGCAGGTGTTCAGGTTGTACGTCGATCTTACGGCCTGTAGAATATAATGTGACTGCTACCTTAACCTCTAATTTCTTATAAGACGTAGTTTTAGTTTCTGACTTTTCAATTATCAAAATTCTGATCTTTTACACTGTAGGTCAGACCTTCTTCTTGGGTCGATGGCAAAATATATTTGTTTAGTAGACCCAGAAATTAGCTACGAGTTTGGCGCCATGAGTAGGTAGCATACATCACGATATTTTGACGACCGATGTGGCGCGGCGGGCGAAAGTACGCCTGCGACGCAGGAGGTTACGGGTTCGATTCCCGCCCTGGGACAAATGTTTGTACGATCTACAAAAATTTGTTACGGGGGTTTTGGGTATTTACTATGAATTTATAATAAAAAATATATTTCTATGTAATGTATTGTATTCAGTATATTAGTCATCTAGTACCCATAACACAAGCTCTGCTTAGCTTTGGGCTAGATGATGCTGTGTGGAGTGTCCAGCATTATTTATTTATTATTTATCGAATCCTGCGGCCAGGTCATACTAAGATAACACTGTATCGTGGGTAGGTATAATAAGTAGTGCGACAAATAAATCTAAAAAACAATAAAGCGTTAAGTATAAACAGTTGTAATTTAAAAATCCTAACGTTAGATTTTATTATTTATTGCTAAAAATAATCGTGTTGACCGGACTAAGCGTACCGGATGTGAATCATACGGTTTACTTATAACATCATTGTTATGGTTTGTGGTTATGCAATAATTGTGGCAATTTAATATGCATGCTATTTAAAATAATAATATAAATACCTCGTGATTGTGCCGATCGTCGTAACGGCCAACGGCCTTTATTTTTTTTTTTGCTAACGGGGGGAAACCTTCAAAAGGCGCCTGGACTTTTGGGGAAAAGACCAGGGAGTGTGGGATTCTTACCTCACTAAAACCACCCCGGTGATCACCATCAGCACATGGAAGGGGCCCCGTTACCTCTTAAGAGACCACTCCACGACCCCCTCTGATCACTATGCCGCCGTCCTTCCCTAAGGTCATTCGTTGGGCGATCAGGGTCCCCACTCTGAGCACCCGTGACCCGAAAATTCCACCTGCGTTAAATGATGCAGGTGGGGTTTCGGCATGTTAGGCGTTAAGGCGGTTGCCTCATCGACGCCTTCTTCTCCGAGCGGGATCGGCCCGCTCACGATCCCGCTCGGCGGCCTCCTTCTGGACCATCACGGTCTCACAGAAGGAGGCAACTTCCCTCCAAACGGCCAACGGCCTGCTGGCTAAAAGCCTCGAAGACCACCTGTCGAGGCTCTCGTTACACGGCAGGATCAAAGGCCTGATACAGAAGGCAATACTCCTCGATACGGCATTGTGAGAAGGTTCCTGTCCTGTATCATTTTTATATTTTGGTTTTTTATATTCAAATATTTAAAAATGTAGAATATGTGTACATCAAATCAATAAAGAGAATAATAATACTAATACCAGCATGTTACTGTCCCACTGCAGGGCAAAGGTCTCTTCTCATACAGAGAAGGCACTAGCATACCTGCTGAAGAGGGGTTATAGATTTCAAACTTACTTTAATTGTATGCCATTTAAATACCTTATATTAATGTAATCAATGCACAATTTTTATAATATTAGCCTTATTTGAAGAGAATTCCATTGGAATTCCTTGAGCTCTACATTTTCCGACAAATGCTTGCACTTACCGAACAGGGTCCACTCATATCTGTTCTCTCCTCAAAAGACCATCTCGGACACTAATCTGCATGGTCTTCACATGATCTAACCAAGATAATGTCGGGACTTTAAAAGAGACTCTGGTCTCTGAGTGTCTCTCGGTGTTTCTTCTCAGATAGCGAAACACCAACTTAGTTTTTTTTTTAAAACCTACTTGTTGACGTGTCAAAGTGTTTGTAAAACTTATTTACAAAAATAAATATCTTTTATCATTTACATTTATTAATCTCATATGTTTCGGTTTTCATAAACTAATTATTACACAATAATGATATGATTAGAAACAAAATGAGCGGAAAAATGTGTGTGTGTGTATCTTGTTATAATGTGAATGTGTGTGTAATGACGTGACGTCAGTGTTTAATTTGACGACCGTTGTGGCGCGGCGGGCGAAGGTCCGCCTGCGACGCAAGAGGTTGCGGGTTCGATTCCCGCCTTGGGACAAATGTTTGTACGATCTACAAATATTTGTTCCGGGTGTTCTGGGTATTTTCTATATATATAATAAAAATATCTATCTATGTAATGTACTGTATTAAGTATATCAGTCATCTAGTACCCATAACACAAGCTCTGCTTAGCTTGGGGCTAGATGATGCTGTGTGGATTGTCCAGCAATATTTATTTATTATTATTTATTATTTAATTATTATACATAGTTAGTTTCTAAAAAAGTAGTACCTACCTTCTTTATTTAACTAGCTGTGCCCGCGGTTTTGTCCGCGTCCACATGGGTTTTAATTTTTGCGCGGTACATAAAAGATATAACCTTTTTTGTATGAATCCTATTTTTATAAGTTGTGAGTTTTAACTAATCCAATCATTTAAAAATATTGAAGTGTCTGTTTGTATGTCAAAAGAAACAGCTTTTTACAAAATCATATATATGAAAGTTTATACGGTAGTTATACCATTTACATTTTTTGTCGGTCTATCAGTCAGTCTGTTTGTTTGAGGTAATCTTCGAAACAGCTGATCCGATTTTGACGGTAGGTACTCTCACTGTCAGATACCTAGCTAGAGTAACTTTTATTTTAGAAAACGAATTAGGGTTCCGCGTAAAAAAAAACAAAATCCACCGAGTGTTCTGTACCTTGACAAGAAAAATAATTTTCCATTTTGAAAAAATAGTAAAACAGCTATTATATTCACACTCTTTTCATTTAATTTCAGTACGAGACGCCAACGATGCTTGCTTTAATACCAGTCGGGTTTGCAGCAGGCTCTCTGGCTACCGGCTACATTGCAGACAGGTTTGGAAGGCGAACCACTATACTGGCAAGCGCACTGCCTTTCACAATTGGATCGGTAAGTAAGACTACAGGCAAGATTTACAAACACGTCTTAGACTTTACTTTACTAAGTAAAGTAAGCTTCGCAGACGAATATGAACATTATTTCTATAACGTTAATTGTTTATATTCCTTTAAAACACTTGCTTAGATTCACTTGTACGAATTTAAACATTAACCTTATAAGAATAATCATCATATTTTAATGTCACTTGACTCTGTGAAGTAAACTCAAAGACGTTTCAGAGAATCTGGTCCTCAGAGTCGTTGAAGGACATTTCTACGGACAGTTTATGTAGAACACCAATATTGCCCCAGTAGGTATGTTAAGAGCACCAAAACTATGGCCGCCTTGGAGATCGCCCTTGAAGTTTCAATTCTTGTAGTTGATATGTAGTAAGTAGATACCATGATAAAGGTTAGGTACCTACTACTTGGATTAATTCAAATAAACGTTGACTCATTGATAAAGCCAATTGTCTGCTATATTTGCCTTTTGACACAATGGTCAATACAATAAGGAATGTCCGCTTGCCTGCAAATGGGCTATAAACGCCAAAAATTCAAATGAGCAAGGATGAGCATCCGAATATACCTTTACCGATTCTCAGGCGTCATATCTACTAAGAAGGTTGACCTGTGAGCAAAATAATATATGTTGACAGCCAGTAGATATGAAGTAAGTATTAGTTTGTAACTCGTGGAGAGTATTTTAAATTATTAAATTAATGTTATAAAGAAACTTTTTCAAACAATCCGAATAACTATAATTAACTATAATTAAAAAAAAAACATGGTAATTTGGCCTACGTACGTGCTTGTTGTACCTACCGTAGGTACAAGCTGAAACTGGTAAGTTTACTTTTTTGTGCATACCCTGTCTGAAATCTCTGTGCACGCCACTGGGTACATCTCTGCTTGACCCTACGGGGAATACAGGCATGATGATAAATTTTTGTGAAGGGTGGGCGTTTTGGGGGACTGTCTTTTGTAACGTTTTGCCGTTCAAAAAGTGCTGATTCTCAGCCTAAATTGAATAAATGAATTTTGGTTTTGATTTTATGGTGTACTTATTTCAACTATTTTATATATGTTTCAGATAGTCATAGCGTTCGCTCTAAAAGCATGGCAAGTGTGTATAACATCGTTCTCCTGGAGTTGCGGAACAGGCATGGTCAGCACGGTACGTCACTCAAACTATTTTTTATTTTTTTTATCTTAATAACTTATCAGAAGCGCGACTAATTTCATCCACGCACTTTCGGGAAGTTTTGCGAATGAATTGGCTTTTAGAGTAGGAAGTAGAGAACTTTGTACCTCCCCATGGATGATATAGACAGGAAGTTAATACTTATGGCTGATAGAGATGCTGGAAGAAGCAAGCTATGGTATGAACACCTTAACTGCCAGAAATAGAAAATGTATTGCATCCTTTTATCCGTTGACAGCCGTCATCGTGACGTTTGTGACTGTGATTGTGGGTAGTCCCGGGCGATAACGGCGTGTCAGATTACAACGTCGATATATCTTACGTTACGTTAGGTAGCTGTCCACAAATGATGTTGTTGGAATCGTATTTTTTTAAACGTTGCCCCACGCTAGGTTTTTCTCGTGTCGTGGTTGCGTTTACACATTTAAAGTCACATGCAAGAACAGCCAGCAGACCCGGAACAATACCTATAGGCCATACAAATATTTCAAACCCAGGACAATTAAATTATCTAACAGATTATAAATGGATGAGTATAGTTTTGCCTTGCAATATTAGTAATATGTTCAGTGTGATGGAATTTTCCCCAATTTATTGTGTGAAAGTCATTATATTTTAAAAAATAAACCATTATTTAAAAAAGTTATTATATAATTTCCATAAATACACATATCACATAAATCAATCAAAAGAACACACCTCGTCATACATTATTTTCTTAGCTTAACAATAGCATGATTGCATTTTGCACGTTCCGCGTTCCGAGAAAAAAAAGGTCTGTTTACACTTCTATTCTGAGAACGCTTTATATTATGGCTTAGGATAATAATTTATAGAAATGTTAAGTCCACATACTTATCACAGACAGAGTCTCTGTTAGAAGTGTTTAGTTTAACAGTATCGGCTAACCCAAACAAAAACTTGAATGCAAGCGCAAAAAACACGTTCTCGAACTTTGGAACACAGTTTAAATTCCGTTGCCTAAATTTGAAATACAAATTAGCATTCTACATTTTGATAATATTTACAAATCGATAAGCACAATTAAAAGGCATGCAGCCTAACACAAAAGTTATCTAATCAACAACCAAAATGAACAATTTCACAAACAAATCACAAAGAAACACAAGTACACTTAATCAAGTATGATAAAAATATGGATGCGCCCAATTGAGAGTATTGGGCGCATCCTCGAAAGAAACAAAAGAGATGAACCATAAAATTACTAGTAATAAATAAATAAATCTTAATATACATACATTACGTGTCACGTTGTTTGTCCGCTATGGACTATTACTCCTAAACTACTGAACCGATTTTAATAAAATGTTGCACACAGTGGGTGTTTTGGTCACACTTAAAAGATAGGATAGTTTTTATTTCGATTAATTATTGACCTTAATATTTTTTAAATTGCAAATTATATGCTTTCTTATAATAACTTCCATACATTTCTAACAGATGGCAGTGCAAATTAACTTTTGAGGCGGTACTAAGTTTGCCGGGACAGCTAGTAATATTTTATTTTTATTTTTTTTTTGCTTCCTTTTGCAGTCACCCGACTGCATACTGCGATAAATAAATAAAAAAAAAAACATTCAGTGATCTTACTCGACAACCTCCTTATTTGAAGTCGTTTTAATCGCGAATGAAAAAAAGGGACCCACAGTGTCTTTAACATTATTTTGTTTCTTAGGTCGTCAACTACTATTTCTCAGAAATAGCTGACAAAGACGTGAGGGGTACGCTTGCACTCATCACCGGATTTATGTTCAAATTGGGGACTCTTCTCGCCATGTCTGTGGGGCCCTTTCTGTCCTACGAAACCTTGAACTTCATCATGCTCGTCCTACCTTTGCTGTTCTTCATCGCCTGCTGGTGGATACCGGAGACGCCATATTTTTTCCTGAAAAATGGCAACGTGGAAGGGGCTAGGAGATCACTTCGGATATTGAGGGGATATAAGGATGAGAAGGTAATTTGTCTTGGAAATGGAATGTCTTTAAAAGTTACTACAAATTTACTTGCTTTAGCTAAGGTAACAGAAATAACTGACCAAATATATCAAAATAACCACGAACCTCGTGAAGGCTGAGAAAGAGAAACAGATGAAGTATCTTGATCTGGCCCGCGAAATTGTCGACATGTGGGATGTGAATACAGCAGTCATTATGTCGATAGTCATGACGGCCAATGGCATAATTTCCAAGAGCCTCGATCAACATCTTAAGAGGCTCTCGAGTTGGATCAAGCGTTTGATCCATAAAGCAGTACTCTTGGACACGGCGCGCATAGTTAAGAGGTTCCTCTTTCAAGACCACCGGTAGCTTGGACCCTGTTCCCGGTGCTGGTGGGCTACTGTTTTTTTTGATATTTTAAATGCTTTTCTTTAATATTTAAAAATGTTTTTAGTAAGCATAAAAAAGTATAAAGGAAATAATAAAAATTAAAAAAATACGAAAACGTAAAAAAGCCCGAAGATACCGCACTTCCGATACCTGTTATAGGCCTAGTATATTGAACAAAGTTGTTAGGTAAAATACATTAGGCATAAAACTACCTAGTTATTAGTCAAACAAAATTAGTTCCACGTACGTAATGTAGCTAGATGCGCTATTACAATCTTAATTCAAATTGTTGACGTTTTCCGTTGGTAAACTGATTGCGGAAAACTCGTGCTAGGTAACTGAAGTCTCATTATATTAACATATAAATTATAAGGTGTGTCTACCACAGGTTTTGGAAGACGAACTGCTGGCTTTGCAGGCGAATGTCAAAAATGAAATGAAACACTCCAGCACAGTGAAGGAATTGTTTGTAGGAGTGCAGTACAGGAAAGCCATTATAATAGCTGCTGGTAAGTTGATGTACACTTATAGAGACGTTGATAATAGGAATGATGAATGCAACAATAGCAGTCCTCCTATATAAAACGTTTTGTTCTTTTTTTTTTAAAAACATTGCCCCACACTAGGAATTTCTCCTGTATCGTGGGTGCGTTTACAAACATACAAACTCACATACCAATATTTGATTAAATTTGAACAATAATTAAAGATATTATAAATTCTTATAATCATAAGATAATCCTTTGTGTTTTCAGGACTGAAATTAACGCAGATGATGACTGGTACAGTGGTGATAAGGCAATATCTGGGATGGATAGTTAAGGGGACCGAGTTAAAAATAGAAATATCCCTAGTTTTTATCATATATGGCGGAATCACCTTCGTTGTTAGTAAGTAACCTAAATCTAAAATTAATAATTAAGTAACCTTTGTAATCAGGAAATTACACCATCGGTTGACACACAGAATTCGTCTTTATTTGCACTTATTTTAAGATCAATATTTGCTTTGCAGGTATGATGTCTTCGGTGCTAGTTGACCGAGTGGGTCGTCGGCCTCTTCTTGTGTTCTCGTACATCGGCACGGGCGTCTCCCTCGCCGCCGTTGGTGTCTACTTTTTACTCCAGGAGGTCATCAACGTTGGCACTGACACCTTGACCACCCTCAGTTTCATACCACTTCTCGGCATCATTCTCGCCAACGTAATCTCCACATTAGGATTCAGCTCTCTCATTTTCATCATACCTGCTGAAATATTTCCTATGAACGTGAAAGCGATTGCTATGACATGTCTCAGCCTCTTTGGCTCTGCTTTAGGGTTTACAATATCTCTTGGATACCAAAGAGTCAAAGATTTATGTGGTTTGACGGCAATTTTTTGGATATTTGCTGGTTTCGCTTTCGGTGGTAGTGTGTTTTGTTACTTCATGGTCACAGAGACAAAAGGTAAGGATCTGAGAGATATTCAGGCAGAGTTACAAGGTGACGGTGAAGGGTATGACGCTGTTGCGGTTATTGATAAGCTAGAAAAAATTGAGATAGGTAACGATGAAAATAAAGATAGCACTGAAATGGAGGAACTTAATAGAAAAGATACTTGATGCGAAGGGTTATTGATGAAATCTCGTATAATTAAACAGCTATCACGTTTCTTTAATCTAATAAATAAATAAATATTGCTGGACAATCCACACAGCATCATCTAGCCCCAAGCTAAGCAGAGCTTGTGTTATGGGTACTAGATGACTGATATACTTAATACAATACATTACATAGATAGATATTTTTTATTATACATAGCAAACACCCAGAACACCTGGAACAAATCTTTGTAGATTGTACAAACATTTGTCCCAAGGCGGGAATCGAACCCGCAACCTCCTGCGTCGCAGGCGGACCTTCGCCCGCTGCGCCACATCGGTCGTCAATCTCTATCATATGTAGGTAGGTTATCCGAAATCTCTGTAAATGATTTGTTATGAATATTTAATAATCTTAG
Organism: Phlogophora meticulosa; assembly: GCA_905147745.2. NCBI lineage: Eukaryota > Metazoa > Arthropoda > Insecta > Lepidoptera > Noctuidae > Phlogophora > Phlogophora meticulosa. The sequence goes on along the minus strand of LR990526.1, from coordinate 6,170,688 downwards.
TAGCTTTTATGTCATTTAACTAAGATATTACACTGAAAGTTTTAACTTTTAGTTTCAATATTCTCAAATATTTGTTTACTCATAAAACAAAGTTTAAATAAGTAATATGTAACAAAGACTGACATAGATTTAGGTACCGTATGTACACTAAAAAAACCACTTGAATTACGAAAATCGCCTTTACTGCTGCGACATAAAGGCCCTATCAATGTCTAATTGTTTCCATTGATGTGCGTTTGACTGTAAAATCTCAAAACAAGAAATCTCGATACGCATTTAATAATATTGTATGTAATTTTGTGTCTAACTTTCTCTTTGGTTTACCTGAAGCGATTTAATACCACATATACCTAAGTACTTACTTTTTTCCAATATGAGTTTTTCTATTCATGTTTTGACCTTCGTTATGAATTTAGCGTGTGGAGTTTTACCTGTGACATTGTGGATAAACCGATGGACCGATTTTGATTTTTTTATACTTCTGCCGATTCCCTTTCATAAACTAAACTTAAATTTGAGAATTATACAATTGACATCTCTTTCTGACAGATTGTTCGAGAAAAGGACGGCGACAGTTATGTACTAAGTTAGAGATTTTAAATTAGTTTATGCCCATGTTATTTTGTCGATGCCTTTTAAAAGTAACTGTTTCTTTGGAAGTTTTAGTTTATTTAAAACTGACAGTTCTTATGAATGTCCGTCGCTTTCTTGTTTTTTATGAGACAAAGAGATTTTTTATTTCTTTTAAACGATACAACTATTAAATATAATACAATAAAATAAAGAATCTCAGGGCATTAAAAAAATCATCCGCATCACTGTCAACGGGAAAAGTGCTCAGAAGGCTGGCAGCATTGCCACGTTGAATGGCAATGCTGATTCTTTGGCCAGAAAAAAGGCCAGCCCTCTGGTCACGTGAAGAGTCAACCAAACACTTCGCGATTTTTCGAAAAACATTTAGTTAGGTGGCACACGGACTCAATGGCCCTAGTGTTTCAACCCCAAATGGCTCAAACAAATAACTTCCAATTAGGTTGTTGTATTTTGGCCGTTTGAGGTTTTCTGCAAAGAGATGAAAGTAGTCTAAATTAAGTTTTGCTTGTCAACAAGGGAACGGCACTACTGTGTGTGTGAAAATATAGCTTATAGTTGAATAACTTTTTTAACACATTTTTACTTTAATTCATACTTTTTACTGAAAAAACCACTACCAAATGTAAAGTATATCTAAACTACCTATGCTGGTTTTGCTTTATTAGTTTTAAGTTAGAAGATATTAGTATATCTCGCTTGTCTTCAATAATTGCTAAGTTACAATATTTTGCTGCAAACGCAAAGGAAATTGTGCGTTTTAGGTAAAAATGAGGTAAGTAGAAAGTATTAAAAAAAGGAAATATTTCACTCATTATTATCTCTATTTTTTTTTTAATATGAAATATTTCCTACATAGCCAACTTAACGAAACTTTAAGTTTCCAAAGAGGTTGGCATTAGCACTGAGACCACGGAAAAAAGAATATTCCACATACTTACATCTTAATGAAAAGTATACATAATATTGATCCCAAAATTACGTAATATTGCAAATTGTGATAGTAAAATTAGTGCTAGTAGTTTATATTGGATATCTGTAAAAAGCCTTATCTCTTATGCTGCCATTTTATTCCCAAAGGACTTGTAAGAAAATGTACTACCTACTTAACTAGCTTTAAGCTTACATATAATATATTTGAATACATCTTGAGATGTTACCGCTAGATGGCGTTGTAATGTGTTAGTTTATAATAGAGGCTTCAATTTCTTTTCAAGAAGGGGGTTTCGTATTGTTTTTAAACCTACCTTTTTATATTTTTTGTTAGATTATCTTACTATATAATACACAGGTTTGCTATTGTTTTAAAAATACTTTTTTACACGTAGCTGATTACCTACGTGATTATTAGTAATACATACTTAAGTTGATCAAAGTTATGACTAGTAAATTAAAGTGAGTTCCGATTCAGGTAAGTACCGTTATAATCGATTATAGCGTGTTATAAAAGCGCTAGCGCGTGTAGCGCTACTAGCGTTGACAGTGTCAATCCCATTCGGTGCGCTTATTATCACGCTCACAAATCTTTTTTCTTTCTTATCTTCTTTTATTGGTTGATATCGATTAGGTCACGTTTCGGAACGCTATGGTGCGCATCTCATTAATGGTTAACAGATTACCATAGATAAATCATAGCCAAACTGATGTTTTCCTCTCACAACTTGTGACTGCCCTGATTTTTAATTAAGTTATTATGTTTGTTCTCGATATATGGGCTTTTACTGCTGAAATAATTATATTTAAGTACATACTTTGCTTTAAATCTGAAAGTAATCAGATAAAAAATAGGTACAATCCTGGGATCAAATGTTAGGCACCTTAAGATTGGTCTTACTTACACCTATTTTTTTTCCGACTAAGTTTTACTGAAAATAACATTTCGAAAAGGTAGCATACGCCCGCGCTTTAGTGAGATACTTAGCAATTTGTTTGAGAATTGCTTGACATTTTTTCTCCTAGACAGTACCTACCTTTAGACCAGAAAGTAAAATATGTAGCTACATATACTTATTTCCTTTTCGAAGGGCAATGAAGTTGTGCAAAGAAGCTGGAAAAATCATTCAATAAGACATTTGTTACTTGTTAAAACGATTTGTTGCAACTGTGACTGACTGTACCATACTTTTGAAATAAGTAAATAATAATAATTACAGCGTTGAGCAAAGATTTCATTATAAATATATATAGATTTCAAAATACCTTGTTTTGGATGTCTGTTGGGTACCTACTGCTCAAATGACCCACTAGCGTCCGTTAATAAATTTTATAAAAGCTTTTCTACCGTTTAACTATAAAATGAAGAATAAAGAATATTGATTTTATAATATGCGTTTTTTTGTGTATGATATACTTTACCACACTTTTAGGTTTCGTAGGTATCTAGGTAGTCACGGGTTAAAAGCTAAATGTACCTTTTTTAACAATTTTTATTTTTATTGTTATGTATGAAGACGATTTATCCAGAATAAAACCTACAATAGGTATAAAGTATCTGTAACAAATTACGCAATGACAAATAGATTAATACATGGTGCCCACATATTTACCCACAAATATTATTAATACATGTTGTGTATTTGTAAAGTCATCACTATCCATCAATTGATTATGATTGATTATGTGTAGGTACTTTTGTTACGGTAGAGTTCATTTTAGTACCTACTTTCTTAAAAGTAGATTTTGAAAAGTGACATTTGAAATAAATCTAGATAACCAAAGTTCATATGAATATTAGGAGGATGAGGAAAAATAAAACAAACCTTCAAACTATCACAGTTTTTTTGTAACAAGCAAAAACCCTTCACAAATGAACTTAGATTTGAGGTCGTATGAAATTTAAATCTCTAGACTGCTCGTCTCGAAGTCTTCAATGTTACAAGTCCAAGGGTCCAGACCATTTACTGGAACGTGGTACCTTTACCCGTTCCTGAAGAAAGAGGTTTGATAGACGGACGAACGGACAAAGTGGTCCTTTTATTGCTCTAGAGTCTGAAGTACTTCACTATCATTTAATTTACGAGATTCCTATTCAACACTGACCGTTGAGTGTATAACCTCAAGTAAGTAAGTACAATCACTTTTTAACACTTTTTGAGTCTACATCTTCCATCCTAATCAAAGTCTTTAACTTGTCATCAGTTTCGTTATAGAAATCACCTTGCAACTCAACCTGGATCTCCCTTAAACTCTTGCCCATTGTTTCAGGCACCATAAAGTATGTGAAAATGGCACCAATTACTGATATACCACCGTAGAACCAGAACACTCCAGCCAGACCGGCTATATCCTTCAATTCTTGATACCCTTTCACTGATATGAAGTTTGTAAACCCACCCAGAATATTCTGTACAGTCATGGCCACAGATTTTACGTTAAGAGGAAATATTTCTGCGATTATAACAAATACTAGCGACTCGTAGCCTATTAGAGATAATATGCTAGAAAGGGTGATGCCAATGAAGGGGATATACCTATAGTATTGAGAAGAAGTGGGCTGTATAAAAAAATACGCTCCAACAACGATAAGAGTTACGCCTGAGCTGAAGTAGGAGAAGATGAGGAGGGCACGACGTCCAATTTTGTCCACTAATGCTGATGAAAATAGACCTGAAAATGGAGTATTAATATTCATGAATGAATGAATGAATGGAGTATTCATGAATGCTACGTTCTTTCATCATTACAGCTATAGAATTGAGTGTTTTGTAACCACCAACTTCTTACAACACAAACTTTCTTACCTATAACGAATTTGACTGCTCCGAATGTTATCAACATTGTAGATATATCGATGTTAACCTTGCTCTCCTGGACAATTGCACCGAAGTATTGTTGTATGACAATCGATCCAGACATTATGAGAGTAATTTTCAAACCTGAAGAAAAATATTGTTCGTCTTTTACTTAATGTATGAAATGCTGTGCTGGATTTTATTGCACTTAACAGCATACATATATTGCCAGTTATACTCCTCAGTAGTCACTAACCTATTGCAATGATTAGTGCCCTACGATATTGCGCCCCAGTGAACAGTTCTTTGTAAGAACCGGTGCGAAGCGTCTCTTTTCTTACATCCACCTTCATTGCTAAAAACCGGTTTTCTATGACCTGTAACAATGATTTACATATTTGTGAAACCAGAATGCAACACCAAAAAAAGTTGCTGGTCCAATTGTAAAAACGCTGTTTCGGAAGCAACGGTAGTATCGCCAGTATTTTTGACATTATTATTGCATTTTGTCACACATAATAATGTACTATTGTTGATTAAACTGTTATTTTCATTCAATAAAAATAAATAAATAAATAATGCTGAACAATCCACACAGCATCACCTAGCCCCAAGCTAAGCAGAGCTTGTGTTATGGGTACTAGATGACTGATATACTTAAAACAATACATTACATAGATATATATTTTTTATTGTACATAGCAAATACCCAGAACACCCGGAACAAATATTTGTAGATAGTACAAACATTTGTCCCAAGGCGGGAATCGAACCCGCAAACTCCTGCGTCGCAGGCGGACCTTCGCCCGCCGCGCCACATCGGTCGTCTTAAACCTTTACTTAAAACTTTACTTTTCGTTCCAAAGAGAACATACTCTATAATACCTTCTTCTTCCAGGTAATCTCTCACCTGATTATCTTTGTTTCCGCTTAACTTGGCGAGGGATGCTCTCGCAGCACTTTCCTTACCTTCTTTCAAGAGATAGTATGGAGTTTCAGGTATAAAGTAGCAGGCGATAAAGTAACAAGCCGGGAGAAATAGTAGCACGTAGCTGATGGTGTCGTAAGAAACGAAGGGTCCGACAGACATAATGAGGAATCCGCCAAAACTTCGCATATACCGAATGGGTGATGTGAGTTTACCTCTGATTTCTTTATCTGATATCTCTGCTATGTATACGGCTGACACCTGAAAAGATAGTACAATAGATATAATAAATATGTTGAGAAGAATGATTCATCAACAAGGATAACATTATACGTAATCAGTTATAGATAATAAGTGAGTTAGTTTGCTTCGCTTGGGTTGTGCCTGTAAAAATAGTTATAATAATATAATAATATTATATTTATTGCAAAGATGCGATTTGCGAGTCTTAAATTTAATAAATACACCTTAAACGCCAAGTGACAAACAATACATTTTCTATTGTGGCTCGTTTTCTGGCAGTTAAGGTGTTAAGCAGTTCATTCAATGAACGGCTTAACACCTTAACCAGAAAACCTTGCCAGAAAACAGCCATTTGACGACCTATGTGGCGCAGCGGGCGAAGGTCCGCCTGCGACGCAGGAGGTTGCGGGTTCGATTCCCGCCTTGGGACAAATGTTTGTACGATCTACAAATATTTGTTCTGGGTGTTCTGGGTATTTGCTATGTATAATAAAAAATATCTATCTATGTAATGTGTTGTATTAAGTATATCAGTCATCTAGTACCCATAACACAAGCTCTGCTTAGCTTGGGGCTAGATGATGCTGTGTGGACTGTCTAACATTATTTATTTATTATTTAACTTCATTGGCTGTGGTTACGTGCAATCCAAAAGTTTGACAAGACAACCATCGTTCCCAAGGAGTATCGTGTTTCCCAGTTCCTGGTTGTGGAGGTCAGATAGGCAGATACTCCATGTAAAATACTGGTATTCCGTACGCATCCAGTTGGACTGTTGAGCCGACCGATCCCAATTTTATTGGGCAAAGACTAGGCCAATAATCGTTCAATTTGTTGTTACAAGATTGGAATAAGGCTCATTGCGGTTTTCTATAATGCTGATAAAGTTCTTAATAAAACTTTGAATACTGACAGGGTGGCGAGTTAGTCACCTGCAGGACTCAAATAAGAAAAGGTTTTTAAACTTGTACATGTGAAAATTAACGCTGTCTTGTATTTAGTATTTCTCCCAAACAACGGCAGTTTTTAAACGCCGCCCGTCCTTGAGGTGTTTTGAATTTAAACATGTGCGCATCATATATGATCGCCACATGAAGTCAACGCCCGGGATTCGCTCCAAGTTTGACCCTGCATTAGAAAATGTAATCGATATATTGTTAAAAAAAATAAGGCACAATTATTTTTATTGATTCGGGAAGAGTAGCGTGTTCTGATTCACCTCCTTAAATCCTGCAGGTGATTAAATCGGCACCCTGTATAAAGTCAACTTGAATGTATACAATGTAGTGGTAGTAGGTAGGTAGTGGTACTTACAGTTCCGAGCATACCGATGCCAGTGCCCCATAAGAACCGCATTATGTAAAGCCACCACGCTGTCGTAGTGCTTAAAGCAATTATCTGGAATAACAAATAATTATTTTTTAGTGCGCTGCTTTGTGCCTACTTAATTTGGTACCATTGTCATGTTGATACTCTATTTAACTATACAAATCTTAAATCTTACAAATAAAAAAATCTCCATAACGGCCGGAACGCTATTGACAGGACTTGTACGAGCAGATATCAGATATTTTAAGAAGTAACTTAGTCACCTTTTAAATTAGGAATAAACTTACTCCCGCGCAAAAAAAAGAAAAACCCATCAACAAAATCCGATATAAATAGGGAAGTATACGTCCAATGTTTGTACATAGGTAAAAATCACCAGGGCTAGGTCAGGAATGATGGTACGTTCATCTTCTATAAGTCATACATTGTTGATTTCGTTTTGAACCGTTGATTTTGTTTCATTGTAGAACAAAGTCGTGGGCGCAGCTAGTACTCAATATAAGTATGTAATTTCTTGGGTATAATGTGTATATCCAGATAAAATGTGTCAATCAGTGAATTCGTCAGTCGTCGCCCTTACCGATCCAGTGATGATAGGCAAAACACTGCCCAATATAACGGTTCGTCTCCCGAAATAGTCGGAAATATACCTCGTCACCAGGCTGCCAGTCATGAAACCAGGGGATGATGCCGCAACCATCCATGATATTTCACTCTGGAAACAATTGTGACATTATCTCGATGCGTTTTCCTTATGGGATTCGGTCCCATGTTTTGCTAGATGATCATAGAATGACTAAGCAGCAAATGCCACCTGCTTCCTTCTATCTTATATCCTCTTCGTAACTTCTTAATAGTCGCCCAAATATTCCTAAGGATTCTGCTGTATAAAACTCGCATTGATAGTTAGTCCAGTCGGTCTATTCAGGATAAATCTCCCCGCGAAAAGTTATTTATTTATATAATACTTTAAGCACACAAATGTACAGAGGCTAGCAAATCAAGCTACCCCAATCTGTCAAATTTCTTTGATACTTTTTCAACTTTATGACAAAAGAATAAGGTATATGTTCAATTGGAAAATAATGACAGTGTGGGATAGCTTGATTTCTGTACAGAGGCGGACTTAAAACATTTTCACTAGTCTATCTTTGACTGATGCAGAGACAAACGGTGGTAGGTGCAATTTGTTAAAAGAAAATGGAACAGAAAAAAATGTTTATAGATTGTAAAAAAAGTAATATAATACCTACATAGTAGTAGTTATGAGTAGTAAGTTTGAAGTGAACTATCAATCCATAAATTTAGTATGGCTTGACAGCTCACTTCACCTACATTTTCACGGGAACATTTTACAGAAAAGCAATGCAGAATAACACACGCCAAACCGGGTGTTTTATTGGCTAATTCTGTCTTTGTTCTTGACCGCCCAAGTCGAATTTATCCAACCAACATTTTCGTGTCCATCCCGCCTGAGTAGTATATATTATCGATACGACAAAAATGTTCGTTCGTCCAATTTGATTGTTTGGTTGTACTTTACAGTCTAGCCAAACATAGTTAATTTGAAAATAAATGTACAGACCATTTATAAGCTGGGCGCTGGGGGCACGGAAACTGGTATAAACTCAGGTGATTAAAAGGTTAAGCAGTACGTTTCAAGAACCTTACTTCAGTAATATGAATGCCGGTCTCATTGTTGTAGAACTTAGGGATCACGGGAGTGCCCCACGCAAATATGACGCCGGAAACTACAGCACTCAGCGACACTGAAACAGTAGATGCATCATCTTAATATATCAGTTGAAAGGAAAACGTCCACTAGATACTATCATACCTTTTTCTTTTTCATATCGGGGGGAAACCTTCAAAAGGCGACCGGCCTTTGGAGATAAGACCGGGGAGTATGGGATTCTTGCCTCACTAAAACCACCCACAGATCCCACCCATCACAGCACGCAGAAGGAGGCACCGTGTCTTCTTATAAGACTACCCCGGTGCCCCCTATGTGCAACGACTGTCAGGGCACATCAATGAGGAGACTGTAGAGGGGTCTCCCCTAATCTTCACTATTTATGGCAGATGACCACTGTGCCAACGTCTTCCCTGAGGTCACTAGGTAGGCGGACAGAGTCCCCACTCTGAGCACTCGCAACCTCAAAGTCCTACCTGCCTTCATTGATATAATACTAACACGTAGCACCAATAATTTAAACTATTTTCTTTATTTTGTATTTTATTTTTTTATTTTTTTAGTTTAAAAAAAAAAATCGTTACCCCACACTAGGAATTTCTCCTGTATCGTGGGTGCGTTTACAAACATTTAAACTCACATACACAAACAGCCAGACCCGGAACAACAACCTGTAGGCCATACAAATATTTTTTCCGTGTGGGGATCGAACCCACAACACGCGGCGCAGCAGCCGATGGCTCAACCACCGCACCAACCGTGTCGTCAAATATTACCGGACATGTTATTGTACATAATAATCAAAAGGTAAGCATTACCCAAGGGGTGGAGACCTGGTGTCCTGAAATAGAGACCTTACCTCTAGTTTAGGCACCAGTCACCCACGGTATAATTATTGCTATTTTATATTTTGTATTGATACCTCTCTAATGTACCTATATTGTGGTGGGAAAATAAATCATTATTATTATTATTATTTGTGCCGGATATAGGCCACGCCCAAGTTGATTTCAATGACATTCATTAAGTCATCAACCAACTGTGGTGTACAAACCTACCTACTTACACTGTCCCATTCAGACAGTAGATATTGATTATATCGGTTATTTTCCGCTATGTGGTAACTGATAATACACCCCGATTGGTAAGGAAAATATTAATTATTTAAAAAAAAAAAATATGTTGCGTAATGAACACTCACCAGCAGCTGCCACTAAATATTGAGTTTGTCTCCCTTCCGCCATCTCACAATTTAACTTAGAAACACTCAAAATCTAAAAACTTTCATTGATGAAACAGCCAACTCTATTGCAAAACGTTGGTAGAGCATACATCACGAATAATCTTAACATACTAAAACTATGGCGTCAATATTATCACAAACTCCTATTTCGTTTAATCTAAGTATTTCATGACTGTTTACTTTAATCTTAGTTACCGATGGGCCTAAAACAGCGCTCTTCCGTGTTGTGCAATCCTAGTGAATGGTGTTATCAAGACGTTTCTTAAGAGATAAGAAGAGGCAAATACGTGTTATCGACATAAACAGATGCTGAAAACAAAAATTCCCACTGGCTTTGCCCCGCGATTTCGCTTGATTCTAAGGGTCGTAACGTGAACTCAAGAATTGACCTATCAAATGCAGAAAGAATTCAAATCCGACTTATACATAGAGGTATAGATTTTCAAAGACAAATGTTTATTTTCACACGACCTGCTCGACATGCGCCCCGGGATGTTACCCGCGGATAAAATTCACATTCATTAAACGCGTAAAATCAAAATGGTCGTAAAGTTTTACTGAAATTTTCCAATTTTCTGCACAATTGTCTTAATTTCTTTTTCCATAAGAAACTTCCACACAGTATTAGAAAACTTAAAAAAAATAAATAATGAAAGCGGAAAGTCGTTCTCAAGTTATGGATTCAATCGTATGTCAATTATATTTCATTAAACCGTAACATAATAGTAGATTATGCATCAAGGGGATAAAACAGTGTTTTATCTCACGGGCGCCATTTTGAATCTTAATCTACTATTACGACTGCAAATTTAAGTTTGTTTGTAGAAAGTTAAACATGTAGGTACGTATTATTGAGGATAACTCAAAATCCACTCGTCAGCACTTGACCATACTTTTATGGTACCAAAAATGCACAACATTATTTTCAATAATAATGATGGTTAAAAACTATAATCGTAAATTTAACTGAAATTGTACAAAGCCAGGTCTTACTACTTGTTGTCCTTTCATTGACATAACATACTAAAAAAAATAAAATTATCTTAACGTACTCTTTTAAATTATAAAGAGTAAAGATAATTTTATGTTTGTAAAAATATTTGTCCAACCGACGTTCGCTTACCTTAAAATTGTGCCATGAGATAGTAAATACTACGTAAAGTTAGTATTTTACAAGAAGCAACTGCCTATCTGGCCTCCACAACTTGGCAACACGATACCCCTCGGTAAGACTGGTTGTCAGACTTACGGGATTCTGACTACCCGTAACGACAGTCAAAGATCTGCAAATGACAGTCGGAGTAGTCTCAATATATTACGAACGGTCACCCATCCACATACTGACCTCGGCTACCGTAGCTTAACCGTCTATCAAACCGTGCGGCTGTTTTTATTTAGCCACGAGTTCCTTACCAATCTAAAAACCTTAACATTTTACTATGAGATAGTATAATACCCAACACTCAATTTAGACGTTCGTACTCTTTGTCATTCACGAGTTCAGCATCAGGTAAAGCGTTACTAGATTTTTCCCATTTGGAATTTCTCAGTAACAGCCCGGAGTCTGGATTTCTTACCGATCAATGGCAACTGGCTCACCCCCTATTACTTAAGACTTAAATGTTACTGACGAAATGTGGTAGATCTATATGTACACTGCTGCCTGACCCTTCGGTGAATACGGGTGTGATGTATATGATGATTTTAGTTGTACATATATTTAAACGTTGATATGCAGAGAAACTAGCCATACCCACTAATATTTCGCGGCCACTCTCCTTCAGGAATCAAGCAGTGAGCCAAGGGATACAAGAAAATAGTTAGTTGTAATAGGTACCAATAAGTAAAAGTTACCTTCAGTCAGATTTTATTTTCCCTGTCTGTGCCTAAGTGAGGCACAGAAAAATCAGGCGCAGTGTGACAAGAAAAAGCGCGTCTAGGGGCAATAGTATCGACATTCATGGCGACGCAGACGCAAACTCCCGATCGCTAAATAATAAAGAAAAATATTGTTATTCCTATGTGGCGCAGCGGGCGAAGGTCCGCCTGCGACGCAGGAGGTTGCGGGTTCGATTCCCGCCCGAAACTCCCGTTTATTGAATTCTCTAATCTAATTAAGACGCAAGACAAACAATGGCTTTATTATCCGCGTAATAAATCACGTTCTCCTTTCATTCTTGTTAATTTAATAAAAAGTGTCGTATAATAAAATTAATAGGCGTCAATGTCAGATTTGTGCCGGTTAAATTTAAGTTTGACGACCTATGTGGTGTGAAGGTCCGCCTGCGACGCAAGAGGTTGCGGGTTCGATTCCCACCTTGGGACAAATGTTTGTACGACCTACAAAGATTTGTTCCGGGTGTTCTGGGTATTTGCTATGTATAATAAAAATATCTATCTATGTTATGTATTGTATTAAGTATATCAGTCATCTAGTACCCATAACACAAGCTCTACTTAGCTTGGGGCTAGATGATGCTGTGTGGATTGTCCAGCATTATTTATTATTATTGCTTACCGTAACCGCAAAGATACTTGCGACAAATGCAAGTCAAAATGAAATGAAAAGATATTTATTTTCTGGCCTAAACCGCGTTTAGAAATTCATCTGCTTCTACATCCGTAAATAACATTTTGTTTTGCAACCGTTTCACTTGGTATATAAATTGTAAGGGGATAAGCATTGTTCATAATTACTATATCCCACATTTCAAGGCAACAGCTTTAGTAGTTACTGAAATAAGCAACTATGGCAGACAGAGTCGCAGACGAAGTCACAGGATTGATTTTTTACCGTTGTATTACGGAATCCTAAAAGCACATCTGTGTAGCTACATTCTGGTTCCACAAAATTAGGTCTGACCGTGTCCTCATTCGTTTGATTGATCTGTGACGTAACCAAAATGAATTACGAGTACCTGCCTCTATGTACCCCAAGTGCGCAACCCTTCACACGCCCATATTGAAGACCTAATTGCCTTACCGAATAATTCGATCACAGTTCTGTGTATAAAATGTACGGCGAGTAATTTTTACGAACCCATTTATCGGATTAGGTTTTGTTGGGAGACAGATTCGATTAACGCGTATGAGATTGAGTTTAATGTACTTAAAGGATATTGATGATGAGGCATGGAAGGGTTGACAGTCTTCCACACTTGATCGACAGCCTGTTAATTGCTATTTTGAATGTGTAAACACCGATGTGTAGCGGCGTATGTCCATTTATTTGGCGAGTGAAGAGATTAACTAGATGTTTGTGTTAGCACTTGTGGTTGAAATTGTAATATTGGATGTACGTTGAATCATGTAAGTACAGGCTAAGTACATCAGCGTATTCAAATCTGCCAATTTTATTTCATAGTTATTCAACTTTACTACAAAAGAGTAACTAGGTATTTTTGGGAAACTTTGACAGTTTGGGATACCTTCTTGCGTTGGGGTCTGCCTTAATTGAAAGTATTTTAGAGAATACATCAGACATGCTACTGTTCCTGGCATTTTATCACCTTTAGGTATCACTCACCTCTTTACCAATAAACGAGTAGTAAAGTTATACCAAACATCGGTTGACGCAGTGGCTGAGCGATCGACTGCTGCGCCTCGTGTCGTGGTTCAATTCCCGCATGGTACAAATATTAGTATGGCCTACAGGTAGTTGTTCCGGGTCTGACTGTTCGTGTATGTGACTTTACATGTTTGTACCCACGACACAGGAGAAATTCCTAGTGTGGGGAAAAGGTAAAAAAAAAAACAATTTTCCATTTTTCTTATTTCTGGAGATTATCCTGGTAGGAAATCAGCGTTTACCAACTCCGAAATTATGAAAGGATATCAGTTATTTCATACATTTTGGTCGAGTAGATAAGTCATTGAACTGTTCTATGAAACAGCAGGTTTTGGCATGTTTTCAGAGATGGTCACACAGTCAAAGCTGTTCATATGCGTAGGCAGAACACCCTGTGAAAATTTGGATAGTGACTAAAACATCCCTTGGCATATTTTCAGAGATGGTCACACAGTGAAAGTTGCTCATATGCGTAGGCACCCTGTGAAAATTTGGATAGTAAAAACATGCCCTGTGTACATCATCCCTTTAAAAAGCATACACCTCTATGGCCTAGACACAAATAATGCCAGCTGTCGCTTCTCCAAGCACTAGTGACGCATCGTGTCTCACAAATATTTATCGATAGTTTAACCACGAACGTGCACCGCTTAGCATTACTGTCACGCGCCGTCGCATCGGGAATGCTATATTGTGCTAAACAATGCCACTGTACCCAGAATTGCGTAATGGGGAGAGTGAATAAATTATTGTATTCCTAGAACGGTTTTTGGGTACTAAGCACTAAGCACATGAATTGATTAATTTGAGTATTCATGCTAGAATAATTCACGTAATGAGGAGTTTGTGGCGAAATAAAATCAGCCACACGGGTCAAGTGTAGCTTACAACGTTTAACAAGGTCAGTCTGTGGATGGGTGACCCTTCGTAACGTATCGAAACTCCTCCGTGACTCACAGTTCACTGCTCAATTTCAACGCTGGTAACTCATTGTCTAAATAAATTACACATTTGTAATATAGCATAGCTCCTGAATTGCTTTTCGAGGAATTCAGGAGCAATGTAATGCTACGTCTCATGTAAAAGGGAGCGAACGTATTGCCATCAACCGGGCATACATCCAAGTTCAGGCCTATCTATGAAAGCTAATCAGTAATACCAGCCTGTTACTGTCCCACTGCAGGGCAAAGGCCTTTTCTCATACAGAGAAGGCACGAGCATTAATCACGACCCTTGCTCAAGACGGGTTGGCAATTTCAGACTTAAATGAATTATAAGTCCAGGTTTCCTCACGATGTTTTCCTTCACCGATGTCAGTGAAGACCAAGATAAACTTAGAAAGTACATATGAATTGAAAAAGTCACATTGATATTTGTCCAGGTTTGAACCCACAACCTCGATGAGCATTAATCATCAGTATTGCTCAAGGTGCCATGGAAATTTCAAGCTTAAATTAATTACAAGTCCAGCTTACCTCACGATGCTTTCCTTCACCGGTGTCAGAAAGTACACAGGAATTAAGAAGTCACAGTTGTAATTTCCCAGATTAGAACCATCAGCCTTATGCATGAGAGGCGAGGCTCTGACCACTGGGCCATCACAACGTTTCAGAAACATCTAGCAGATCAAGATAAAACGAACGAAGATGGACACCTTCCCCTATTTCATTTCCCTCGTGCCTCTGATCTGTTTTTTCGCGACGATGGAGAATATATTTTTTCCTTTTGTTGTTTTGAGAAGAAATGCTCGATAGGTATCCCTGATAAGGAGATTTGACAAATCACGCTGAGCCGCCGGCGACCGAAAGTATGTTACCATCGAAACATTAAGTGTTTTATGGAGTCGCTACTTTTTAGGAGTTAAGAAAATAGATATAGGTATCTATTTGAATGTATATTGTGTGTGTTCGTATCAACGGAAACGGTAGGTACCGGTAAAACGAGGTTACTTTGAGAACTGGGGCGACTTTGATAATCGTTCAGAAATGAAACATTTCCTCCAATTCACCCGTAAAAGGGAACGCACCCGATAATTTATTCGTCTATTCGAAATTCAAATCGTTAGGCTATATTTTTCCGATGCGTTAGCTATTACAGTTAGTTCTAAGTAGACGAAAAACATTGTAAAATTTACCCTGAATTTTGGTCGAAAACGCATTCTAGATAGGGGTGACTTTGAACGGCAATGAAATAATTAGATGCTATCAAAGCAGCCCCATTTTCAATATCAATTTAATTGATAAGTTGAATTTATTTTTCCATGGAACTATTAATATTGTTTTATTAAAATATCGTTATTTAGTTATCCTTTAAAGAGTCCTCAACCGTTTTACTTTTTCCGAATTTTTATTTGACAACTTTAAAAGATACATGGGATTTCATTTCAAAATTAATCAATCTAACCTCGTTTTACGGTATACACACATGGGCGGTTTCTATGGGTAATTATTGCGATTGTATATTCTTAAGACTGGATCTCAATGATATTTAATAAAAAGATATTGATACTTTTTGGTGAGGCCTATCATGATCATAAGTGTAAAGGCCGAAATCGGGCGGTAATCGAACTATAAACGACTCGTTACTTTGACAGCTCGTCGACGTATCTTTTTGTTTATAGGAACAGCATCGCCAGACATCTGCATAGATTTATTCTGTCCGTTATTCGTAACCCTCCCATCCGTAGGTCCGTAGGTCCCAACAACACGGAAAACGGACATTCATATTTTTCTTCCATATTATTTGTCACAAATCCAATTACCGCGACCATGGCTTAGTCGTCTTAGTAGGAGTGTGCAAGCAAACCCGAGGAAATCAATAGTGCTTAGGGCTGTTGAAAGATTGGCATTCAATTTGGGACGAACTGTGAACCTGTGAACTATTTGGAGAAGGCTATAAGGTTTATTTACTTATAAGTTTTTACTATTAAAAACCAAGCACAAAAGGTTCAACGCTTCTTTTTCTGTTTTTTTTTTGTTACTAAAGTAGGCAACACTTCAGTTGTATAAAAACCAGTGTGAGTTGGCCTATTATCTATTTAAACCACTACGCTAGGTCAGCTCAAGGTAAGAGGGTCACTCTTACCTTGAGCTGACCTAGCGTCTGGCGTGACTGTACCTACCTGTGAACCCCAGTGTCGATGCTACGCTATGTCACATTGAACGAAATCATGGCCTATCGCTCGCCACTAAGTGGTCCTTAAATATGAAGAGCTATCAATCAAAATTACCAGTCTTAATTTGATTTTACATGATATTTACAATGAGGCAAGACTAGCGTGTATCATTTAAACTGTGTGTTCCCTTAATTTTACTTTAAAGGGTTCTAAATAGGCAAAAATATGAAATAATTATAATATAAAATTTCTTCGGTTGAAAATCATCATGAAGTTAACTGTTATTTCAATATATGTATATTAGATATATACTTAATGATTATTATGCTAATGAAAAAGATAAAAATTGGACATATCATGGTATACATATATTTTATATACTAGAAATTAAGCAGACTGATGTTTACTCAGGCAAAATTTAGTATAAACTAAAATTTTGATTCTCTTTCCCGAAATGGCAATTTTATCAACAGCTGGGAAAACCTTGAACTCACAAGTAGTGTACACCTTTTGTTTTTTTTTTATCACAGAGCTATATATATATATATATCACGCTAGCTCTCCTACCGTTGGTAATTTACTGCTTCTTTTTCTAATTCTTGGAAAATATCAATCAAATAACGGATATTTTAATAATTATTACATTTGTATATCTTATTTTGGAGAACCCTTAGTATTCAATACATGATTGTGCATATTAAGAATTTCGAAACGCTTGTAACACGTTTTATGTTCATATTTCGAGGAAGAACGACGATGGCCATAATTTTAAAACTTTTTTTTATTTTTCAAATTCGGCCGTGAGCAAGGTTCCGCGAATAAGATTTATCTCTGTCTCTATACGCACTCTATGACTGCTGCTCGAAAGCTGTATCATTGGCGCGAAAAATAAAGATGAGGCATCTAAAATGTACACGCAGTCCAGTTGGCGAAATAAATAGCTGAAAAAAACAGAATGTCTGGAAATTTTCACACTTAATGAATTTTATTAATGATAATTAAAAAATATACTGTCAATGTAGGTTGGTAGCATGATTATTGTTTCATTCTCACAACTTTAGTGAGGCAAGATCAAGATACTAGACAAGATCTAATTGGTCCAAAATGTACCCATGTTGGTTGTAGTATGTAGATTCGACGTTGGCAGAGACTAAAGTAAACGCAATATCTTGCCTAATTGAATTCAATCCGCGTCTCGCTGGTACTGTCAAAATAATTCGATTACCTCCTAATTTACGTAGAAATTGGCTGTTATAATGATCAGAATTTGAACGTTACAGCTTTGAATTATAAAATAATGATTTTGCGATGGTCATCTAAACCTACTTAATAATATGTCTGTATAATTATGAGTACAAGTTCTAGGCTAGCCAAAGTTAAAGTGGTATTACAATACTTGTAAGTAGTATACTGGTATTACAATACTTGTAAGTAGTATACTGGTATTACAATACTTGTAAGTAGTATACTGGTATTACAATACTTGTAAGTAGTATACTGGTATTACAATACTTGTAAACTAGTATACTGGTATTACAAGTAATAGTAAAAAGATTAACTAGTTACTTCCCAGCTAGTGAACTAAACTAATGAGCTAGTAAGTTAGTCATTTTGCAACGTTTTAAACCCGGTCCGTTCTCTATGAATCTGCATAAATCGGAGCCTTTGAGAAAAGCCTCCATTCCTTACCGCACCTTTCGGAGATAAAAATATAATTTTGATATCAAAGGATACTTCGGATTCTTTCATAATGAAGCGTTAATAAAGTCTAAGGAATATTTGTGCTATTTTGCTGCTAGTAAATAAGTTGTATATTATGGAACATCCTACTATACAAATATTATAAATGCGAATGTCACTTTGTTTGTTACGCTTACCCGCGGTAACTACTTAACCCATCATCATGAAACTTTGTACACATATTCTTGGAGGTATTAGAAATAACATAGGATACTTTCAATGAAAAAAAAATCATGGCAAAACAACGTTTGCCAACTAGCTGACCAGGCTAGTTACATTACTTACCTATTTAACGAAGTTTAATGAAATTTGTGCCTGTAATTAGTTTATGAATGACTCTTATTTGTTTGCATAACTTCATAGAGAGAGAAATATGTATATGTGTCTATGAGAGAAGTTTTTGTCTTTTTATATAAATAAAATAAATAAATAAAAAATGCTGGACAATCTACATCATCATATAGCCCCAAGCTAAGCAGAGCTTGTGTTATGGGTACTAGATGACTGATATACTTAATACAATACACTACATAAAGAGATATTTTTTATTAAACATAGCAAATACCCAGAACACCCGGAACAAATATTTGTAGATCGTACAAACATTTGTCCCAAGGCGGGAATCGATCCCGCAACCTCCTGCGTCTCAGGCGGACCTTCGCCCGCCGCGCCACATCGGTCGTCACTAATGTACTATAGGTCGCACTGTGTTCGATATTCGATCGTATAAGCTTCCTGCACTTCTTCTTATAAACGCGCAATATACTTAAAAAGGGATCAGAATGTTGGGCCATAAAAAGGATGAATGAAGTGAAAAATGAGCATGCAACTGAGATTAGAATGCTAAGGGGGGTGTGTGGTGTGGTTACGCGAATGGATAGAATAAGAAATGAGTATATAAGAGGAAGTCTGAAAGTGGCACCTGTGACAGAGAAGTTGTGTGGAAATCGGTTGTCGTGGTATAGACACGTGATGCGAAGGCATGAGGATCATGTTGTGCGGAAAGTTTTGAGTATGAATGTAGAGGGTTATAAGAGTAAGACCTAGGAAACGATGGATGGATTGTGTGAAAGATGATATGGCTAGGAAGGAGGTGACTTCTGAGATGGTGGCAAATAGAAATGTATGGAAGAAGAATATATGCTGCGCCAATCCCAAATGAATTAGGATAAGGGCAAGAGGATGATGATCCAAAAACTGACACCTTTTTTTATGTACCCCATTAACGCCTTAAACGCCAGGTGATCGACACACAAAACATTATATATTGTGTCTCGTTGTCTGGCAGTTAAGGTGTTAAGAAAAAGGCGTGAGCAGAAACTATAGAAAGCCACCTGACCTATCCCAAACTGACAAATTTTCTCAATTGAGCAAGAACCTTGTTCTTTTGTAATAAACTTGAAAAACTATAAAAGCAATTAGACAGATAAGGGTAGCCTGACGTGCTGACCTTTGTACATACATCAATCACACACGCTTCGTAACGTGTAATTTCCACTAGGCCTTTCTGAAGAACATTACCATTGTATGTAAGTAGGTATATTTAGACTAGGTGGTTTTAAAATATTTCATTTTTTTTATTTTTTATTTGCCTTACCCTAGGAATTTCTCCTGTATCGTGGGTGCATTCACAAACATTTAAAGTCACATACACAAACAACCAGACCTGTAGGCCATACAAATATTTGTTCCGTGTGGGAATCGAACCAACGACACACAGCGCAGCAGTCAATCGTTCAGCCACTGCGCCAACCGTGCCATCAATTACGTTTTTGCTACCTCCCAAGATTTACAACTCAACTCTCTTGACATACTCGTAACTAGGTAATCTTACTTACATCGCCTTGCTCTTTGTGCACTGAGCTGCATTATAAAAGACCTGTGAGAGGCCGCTAAAAAATAAAAATCTATGAAAATAGAGCTATCGAAACACTTCGAATAAAACTGGAAACACAAAACCAGGTAAAGAATAAAACATAAACACAATAAAATACATCGGATTTATAACAAAAATAAAAAGTAGAGAGAAAAGTGAAGTACAGTCAGGCAAAGCTTGAGCGCTTGGACTGTGCAATTGCCTATTCAAGCATTCAGGAACTTGTCCTGTGAGCGAACTTATTTTGTTTTTATTGTGTTCGTATGAAGTTCTGGATGGCTGGGACACAGACGGCAGGATTTAGACATCAAAACTTAAAAGAACGGCGAAAACTACGGAGAGATTGCTGTCATTTTTATTTGAATTGTTTCTCGTTTTGTTTTCTTAAGCTAAAAAGCCATAATTAACAGTTGATGTATGTAGTGTAGTGGTAACTGTCATACGAACTTAAAACTTATTTTTAACCCACATGAAAAAAAAAATCTTATTTGTAATGTATGTCAGGAGTGGTCCCATATTAGGTGTCTGTCTTGAGTAACATTCGATAATACGTATTTTATCTAAGTACTTCGTCAATGTAAATGTTAGATATTATACTACTACTTTTAATTATATAAATTAAGAGCAATGAATTGTGTGGATAGAAAACAAAAAAAAACTTACAAAAAATAACTGGCTGGAAAAGAAAAACTTTGCTAAGTGCAAAGAGTCAGTGGCAAAAAATGAAAAAAAAAACCTTTTAAAATTTAAATATGTATTCCTAACTCAGAAACGAATTCCAAAAGATAATTTGCTCCCAAGAAGTAGTTTCACGTACAACATCTGCATTTATCTTAGAGTAGTGAAAATGAATTAATTGCCTCGCAAATGCACTTCCGCTGAGAGCTAAGTTTTCATCTATTTATTAATGTCATAATAACAATTCCCCACTCAGGCGGTGAAATGGTCTCGCTCTAATGCCATTTATTTCTCCCACAAAAGATACGAACAGTCTTGTAAATGCGATACACAGATTAATTACTTGATACAGACACTGCGGGAGCGAAAATATTGGAGCTGTGATGTTGCACTGCTTCATTAAACTTTATGAATATTTTGTCTGTTGATTTTCCAAAATGCGTTCTTTTTTTAATATGACGAAACTCATCGTTTGTTAATTAATTTGACTATTTATCTAAATGGTGAAAAAATACCTCTTATGTAAAGTAGGGGAACTTGATTGGTATGCGAAGTGCATATATTGACCGCCAATCAAATCAGTTCTGTATTTTATTTGTCAGTCGTATGAAAAGGCTTAAACGCGGCAAATTGTCGTAGTCAGTCAATCTGCTCAAATGTCAAGTTCCCTGACATGTTTTCCATTCTACCTGTGCGCTATGCTTTTATAGTAAAGTATTTATAAAGTATATCTTTACGCTATTTTGTGTAGTACTTGTATTTAAAACAGGTTGTAATTTACCGTGCAAAAACCCAAAACAACAGTCCAACCGTACCTCAAGCAGATAACCAAAAGCGCTATATAAAACCGTCCAAATAAACTATTTAAGCGCTTAAAGTCGCCGAAACACAAACGTAGGTATGTTTTAAACTAGATGCTATATTTTGTAGAAAAAAAACGCAGTTAAACTCTACACGAATGGACGAATGTAATAACGATGGCTTTCACAGAGTGATTGGGAAAATAGCATTACTTGAGTCGCAGAGAGCTCAAAGAGAATTCAGTCATATGCGATACTTTTGCGAGTACTGCCCTGCCGATGTACTGAGTAAACAGCTTACAGTGCTGCCGCGCTGCTCTGGAGCCGACGTCATCGGTTTTGAATTTTCTAGTTTTTATTCGCAGTTCTATTTTCGAATGGGCACGGATATTTTTGTTATGTCTTTATGAGTGAAGGATTTCGTATTTCGAACTGGGATTGAGTAGAACTAGAAAAATACATACGTCCCACTCGGGGCCTACTTGTATATGTCTGTTCTGCATTTTGCCATTTCTTGTCTTTGAGTTAAAGTATATATTTTAATGTTTTTGTGTATTTTGTAGACTTACAAAAGGGGGCTTCCCAATTTTTTGTTTTGTATAAGCAATCAAATAAAAATACATTATTGCTGCTCCTTTTCTTATTTGTTTTTTAATGCTAAGCGTTTTTTAAAGCTAATATTTTAACACCAAGAGACATTGGTCATAATTCTCCTTTCTGATTTCAATAAGTAACTGGCTATCACTTTGAGGCAAAATGCTTTGAAACAAATGGTCAAAGTACCAACATTGATTTACGACAAAAACCCTGCCCTTATTCGCAAATACCATTTAGATAACAATAAAACAAAAACGACGCAATATCTCACATCTACATCTAACAACGAAAGTGCCTCCCAACATAGAATACGTAATACGCCATTGTCTTCAAGTTCCAATCCGTCACGTCAGTCAGAATAAGTCGTCGGTGAAAAGTGAGTGATGTTCGCTGCACTGCGAGTCGCAAACAAAAGACGATTGCGAGGCAAAGGCAATAAAAGGATTGTTCTTTTGACAGAATATTAGAGCTCAATTTTGTGGTGTATTGGGTAATAGGGTCATAGATTTTCCTGTGGTCTTGTTGTTTTATAGATAAAAAATAGAAATAGAATTTTTTTTAATGTCCAAGTAGATAATACAATTAAGTTAAATTTTATTATTTTAAGTTACCTTAATGTTGCCAGATGAATAAGATATTTATTAACAGAAGAATTTTGTTACTACTGAATGTGATGCTGAAGTCTTTTAGTATTGGGTTCGGTTCCGAGTGTGGGATGCGAGCCACTGCACACTGTGACTAGTATTTTTGATTTTAAACCTCTTTGGCCACGTTAAGCAATTTTTGGTAGGGGTATAACCACAGAACAGTGTAAACCTTTGGGTTCGCGTCACCAACATGTTAATGTGACGTATTGCGCCAGACTGACAGTTACTCCAAAGTTTTAAGCTTTCACTTCTATCGAAAGTATATAAAAAAACAGTCATGGGGATGACTGTCTATTTTTTTTTCTAAATATTATAATCAGTATTTAACAGTAAAACTACCTACGTTGCTGGACACGTAACCCAAGTAACTCAACACGATCTTCAGTCACTCTTATTCAGACGTCCCCGGTCTGTGACGTCAAAGATCGCCGCTTGACCTATCCTGTGGCTGTGTAGCTCACGTTTACTGATTGCGGTTTCCTCTCAATAACAGGACCAATATAAACACTGTTAACAATGTAATGTAATGTACACTTCGGTAGCTGATAAGGCAGCTTAGCTAATAAGTTAAGAACTTACAATGGCTTAGTGGTTGTCAATAATGTCAATATTATATCGTGTTTATAAGATCTATAGACAATAATGTAATACGGATGATACCTATGTCAAAAAAAAATTAAGTCCAGTAAGACATTAAATAGACACGTATTTTTTTCTCTATCATATTACTCGTAATAAAAAATGATTTAGATACAACGCATTAGGGAGTGGGAGTCGCTACGTCACAATTATGTATAAAATGTAGATTTTATACATAATTGTGACGTAGCGACTCTATGTAGATACGAGTGACGTACACAACAATATTTTAACTCGATGTATCGACTTAATCTTTTGATTATTTAATATTTGATTAAATAAAAAAAGAAAAAAACGGTTCCAAAATTGTATTTAATTAAAAATATAAATATTATATAAAATATATTTTTTATCCATGTTATTTTTGTCCACAAGATAAAAAAATATATTTATTTATCTTTCATTAAAGATAAATAAATATATTTAGACATCAACAATTGTTGGTTCGCCATTGCCGACCAACAATTGTTTACATAGACTATAGAGTCTACGTACATTTGAGTTGGCAAGACCCCGGTGCTCCCGCCAGAATTTCCCTTGCGACCGTCCATTACATACATGGGTACATATGTACTAGCCATCCAGGGCCTACTCAAGATCTAAGGCATATAATGCAAAATTAAACCTAACTCGTCATGACAAAGTCTATTGTTCACTGTTTTGGTTTTACCATCTGCGTTAGCGACTTGGATTCGATTAACGTGTCTAGGCCGTATACGCAAGATAGATAACGAGCGGTACCGTTAACTTAATTAAGACCAGAAAATATTCTATAACACTAGAAACATCAGCTGGAATAACTCACGACGGAAAAGTTTTTCCAGAAAAAAATCCCCAGTTTTTTTTTACATCACGCCTATATTAACTGTAGTCTTAGGCTGAGGTGTAGAACCCTATTTGTTGGACACCAGCATGTTGAAGTTCCATTTAGTATTCAAGTTTTTCACCTGCTAGAACAGTGCTGTGGCTCTCAATCTTTTATAGATCAGGATCCTTATGCATACTTCTGGTGGTCCACGGACCAAGGTTGGGAACCAATGTGCTAGAATAATCCCAAGTGTAATTAAGTCCCATATTTTTAAATTGTATTGCTTTTAAATTGAACAGCCACATGTTCAGACCATTAAAAGTTAGGAGTGTAGTCTGTTTCGGTCAAAAGAGTCATCATAGGCGTCTTTGAAAACTGTTTTGAAGGTAGCTAAGTGATAATAAGAAGATTATCTTTGAGTAATCTTCACAAGGACCGGAGTCAACACTGCATAATCTTAATCCCCCCCAAAAAACAAACAAACCGAAAGCACTCATCAAAAAATATTTACGCTATTTCCATGAAAACGTTTTATATTTGGCGCAAATCGGTCGGCAACATTAAAAATTAGATTGGTTGGCTCAGTTAATGTATCTAACTGACGTCTCTCGCCTTAATCTTGGGCTTGCGAAGCTCGGTAAACAGTAATCTTTGCCGACGCGCTGTGGTCCACAGAGTATGAAAGGCACAGAATTACTAGGGCCTTGTTTTATGCCTAAAAGCTGAAGTATCTATTACTAGCTTTTGCTCGGGGCTTCCCTCGAGTTAAAGAAGATTGTTATATCCCTCAGGACATAAAAATCTTCAGTATTATTTTGTAGATGAAAGGTTTCTTATATATAGAGGATATAAAACGTTTTCGCAAATAAATTGAACTGACTTTAAAAAAAAAATAACTTTACATTTCTGAAGCCGGTGGCTTTGGTTGTTTGATTTGATTCATTTATTGCCACCGACTTCCGAAATTATAGTTATTTTAAACTTTTCTGGGAATAAGTTTTATTTTAAATATGTACTCTTTAACATATATAAAAACAACGTAAAGAACGTTCAAAATGTTTCCTCTCTCAATATCAAGCAGTTTCGTATCTCATCAGCTAATTTTGACGGCATGGTTGGCGCAGTGGGTGAACGATCGACTGCTGCGCCACGTGTCGTGGGTTCAATTCCCGCACGGAAAAAATATTTGTATAGCCTTCAGGTAGTTGTTCCAGGTTCCTGTACGTGTATGTGACTTTAAATGTTTGTGAACGCACCCACGACACAGGGGAAATTCCTAGTGTGGGGCAACGTTTTTTTAAAAGAGAAAGAAAAGAGAAGAGTTATTTGAAATAAGGATGAGATGCGATAAGCACTTATTTCAGAGCGTAAACGAACATGCTTTTCAAACATCAACATTACAATAGAATACAATACTATTTATTGTACACCGTGAAAACTTACAAATAATGACTAAAAACTACATAGGGTGTTACAATGGACGGCCTCATCATTATCATCTGATTAGATTTCTCCAAACTGTTTTGGGGTTGGCTTCCAATCTGAACAGATGCAGCTGAACAAAAGTATTTTATATGGAGCGACTGCTTATCTAAAACCCAGTTACTGGATATCACGATACGCCTAAGTAAGACTGGTGGTCAGACTTTCGGGCTTCTGGCTACTCGCAACGACTGTCAAGGATCTACAAATAACAGCCAGTACTAGAAGTATATCGTGCTTTCAGAGGTACGATAGAGTCTCGGTACACAATGGATGATCCATGTAACAATTTCAGCAAGCATAAATAGTACATTAATCGACCCGTGCGGTTGTAATTATGACAAGAAATTGATTCGCAAAACGATATTCAGAAACCACACAATCAATACCACTTAGCCCAAAGCTAAGCTAAAGTACTCAATTACAGTGAAACCAAAACTAGATTTCAGTACGGAGCATGGTTTTAGGCATAAAACGTATCCACAAAGCAATATCGCATCTTTCTCATCGTTTCCATCAAAGCGAATGGAACTCTATACAGACTTATTTCCGGGGGCGTTCGTTTGGAATAAACAAACAGGCGACCTACCGAATAGATGCAGAGCCTTGATTTTTTCCTTATTGGGCCTCCGCACTAATCGATGTCGTGATCAAATATACGTGCCTATTTTATGAATAAATATTTGGGATCAGTGGATCATCTTTGGATTTGTTTTGTTATATTATATTATATAGCGTATATTTTATCAGTGTAACTGAGTAGTTGGTTTTTGGGGTATGAAGAATAGGGTGTAAATTTCCACATCCAATATTGAAAAGGGAGGATCATCCGACGAGAGGGGTGTTGTCGGGTTCTTGTATATATAATAGATCACGCGGATAACTTTTATATCGCGATGTAGGATATGTCAGATTAGTCAGATCAGGTAGGACAAAGAGTTATTGGGCGCTTTCGTCTGATTTTCTTCAGTAGCAGCTCGGAGTCTGGATTTGTGATCGGTTGATCGGCAAAAGGCTCGCCTCGATTAAAAAACCCCGTAACGTGGGTGTAATATAGGGATCAGTTTTAAAACTTTCAGTTCCTGATAAGTTTAAGAAACTGAGTAAGTAATCGTTGATTGGAACTAAAATATAAAAAAAAAATCCTAGACGGATCAAAGATCCTTTTATTATCCTGTACTGGAGACAGTACAACCTCAGCAAAGTTCTTCCAGGAAGCCTTTTCTCTCGCCACCTGGAACACGGGCCTGGCAACTTTCTTGCTAACGTCCAGTATGCCCGCTTTGCAACGCAGCGGGGTGTTACAAATAGAAATACCAGCCTGTTACTGTCCCACTGAAGGGCAAAAGGCCTCTTCTCATACAGAGAAGGTACGAGCATATTAATTTCATGCCTGTTTGACTGCATGCTGATGATTGTGTGGTGACACCACTCTGGCTCAAGATGGGTTGGCGATTTCAGACTCAAATAAATTATAAGTCCAGGCTTCCTCACGATGTTTTCTATCACTGAAGTCAGTGATAAACTTGGAAATAGAAAAAGTCACATTGGTACTTGCCCAAGTTTAAACCCACAACCTCGTGTACAAGAGGCGAGGCCTAAACCACTGGAACATCACAACGTTCATTTCAGTCAGTTTTGAATAAATAATATAAGACAAATAATAACAACATATAATAATAGCCGAATATGTGCGCTACATCTACTGGTTACTTAATTGCTCCAACAAACGAAACATTTAATTGGAAATATTGATCGACGGTATCATAGAAGTGTTCGAGTCAGTGGTTCCCAACCTTTTTTTAGACCAGGGACCACTTTTATTTCTTTGTTGTTGGCTTTGTTGTGGACCAGGTATATGAAAAATTAAATTGGTCAATCCAAAAATAAACATCAATCCAACAGTAAAACCATGGGGTCCGTGTGCCCATTTAGTTTTTCGAGAAATCGCGAAGCGTTTGGTCGACTCTTCACGTGATCAGAGGGCTGGCCTTTTTTTTGGCCAAAGAATCAGCATTGCCAATCAATGTGGCAATACTGCCAGCCTTCTGGGCACTTTTCCCGTTGACTGGTTTGAATTTATCGATGCCCTGTGATTATTTATTTTATTTTATTTCTTCATATATTAATAATTGTATCGTTTTAAAGAAATAAAAATTACAGTAACACTCATTAATGGTACTTTAACCAGAATACACTTCATTTCTAACAGAAAGTTTAATTTCGTGTGCGTGTATGTGAATTTGGAGATAAAATTTTTGTAATTTAATCCTCTTACGGACCAGAATCAAACTCTTGCGGACCACTGGTGGTCTGCCGATCACAGGTTGGGAACCAATGGTTTTAGTTATACCGACGTATTTGCTTACAACTTGCGTAATGGGTTTTGATATAAAGTTTAGCAATAAGTATCATGTAAGAATGGAGTAATAGAGTCGACCTGAAAAGATAAATATAAAAAGTAAGTCGTCATCTGCTTAATCTTTTCCGAACTACGTTGAGTTTGGCTTCCTGATTAAACGGATGCAGCGTGCAGATGCATGTTTTTTTTTAATTGGAAATACATGTTCTGTCATGATGGCCCAGTGGTTTAGGCCTCGCCTCTTCTGCACGAGGTTGTGGGTTCAAACCTGGGCAAGTACCAATGTGAGTTTTTCAATTCATTTGTTCTTTTTAAGTTTATCTTGGACATCACTGACATCGATGAAGGAAAACATCGTGAGGAAACCTGGACTTATGTAATTAATATAAGTCTGAAATCGCCAACCCGTCTTGAGCAAGCGTGGTGATTAATGCTCATGCCTTCTCTGTATGAGAAGAGGCCTTTGCCTTGCAGTGGGACAGTAATAGGCTGGTACTTTACTTTTACTTTACTTTACATGTTCTGTCTTACTTGCTTAGCAGGACTGCTATGTGAGTTATTGTGTCAGAATAATCTACTAACCTGGTTTCCTCTTTTACTGTTGAGAGCGTCAATAATACCTTTATTAATATAGAAAAATATAGTGTTGTGCGTATGCGCCACGCCCAGCAAAGAATAGTAAAGGATTCCGTAGTCGGGATGAATATTTTGCACAGTAGTGATGACTACAGAACACACTTTTCTTCGAAATTTCAATGCGGATGGTCTCAGGCCCAAGTTCAGACAGAAACTATAAGGGTTCTTGCATTCTTGACATAAAGCTATGGAACCCTGTAAAATAAATTGATATCTATTAGAAAAAGCTTTTTCATGAAGTTCCAAGCCCTCCTCGATAGTAAATAAATAGTAACGTCCAAGATTCACAAATACGCCGCCATTTTATTTCAGCAATGTCCACGTCCGCATGCCGCATAACGTTAATCCATGCATTCAGTAAACACTATGGCTATGCTAGAACATTGACACATAGACGTGACTAATCTTCAATTAGTTTGGATGTCAATTAAAGGCGTAGTGTACATAGACTATGTAATTATACATTGAATAAGGAAATGATGGGATGTAGCTCAATTAAGGCGAGCTTAACGAGGAGATTTAGGTTAGAACAAAAGATTTACGAATGGATTGGACATAGGTTTTCTTGGTCGTTAGAGGAAACTCTAACGACCAAGAAATGCTAATAACGCTATGCGCTGTGTGTACAGGTTAGAAAAATCTGCACACACATAGCCCGATTATGATAGTAATAAAAGATCTAGAATGATCATCACTGACTGGACCATTGTAGCCAATAAGCCTGATATAGGTAGTGGTGGTGGAGAGAATCTAAAGATAAACTGCATTAGGTACTATTTAAAGGCTGTTTGTAACCTTCTTGTAGTTAGAAATCAATCAATCAAATCACTAACGGTCTCAAAGGGGTAAAACTTTACATATTAATACCAGCCTGTTACTTCCCCATTTTAGCACAAAATCACCAGAACAAATAAACCTCTGATATACAAAAGAAAAGAAAAAATAAAAATAGGCAGTCATGCCGACAGAACCAAAAACTTTGGAATAACTGTCAGTCAAGCTCAAGACGTCACATTAGCATGCCAGTGAAACGAAACCATAAAGTTTGTCCTCTACCAAAAATCACTCAACTCGGCTAAATAAGTTTTCACATCTGAAAATATTTATTTGCCACATGGGACGTTACGCATATAAAGTGAATCGAGTTGCAATCAATGTGTTCTCCATGTTTAGGTAGGCGTGGATAATCGGGTAGGAAGGCAGTATTTGAATGAAATAACACTTGGTACCCTCACATCACTTATGATCCTCAATAATTGAATGAAACACTTTACAAAATAATTATAGACTGATTAGATTAAGAGAGACCATTCAAAATATAACGTACACCGAGCACGTGGTTGCACGCGCACTTCGCCATGATCCAAAGTAAACTGCTCGATTTACAAGATGCTGCCTGACCAGTGCTCGATGTTCGTTATTGACATTGACAGTCGTATCAGAAGTCAATTGACAGTTCAGAAAAGCGGATACGCCCACACATATTATATGTAACACACAAACACAACTTTAACACAAACTTAAGTAAAAAGTAATTCTAACTATATTCATCAGCTGCCCAGCATTTTCCTAAACATGTTGGGGTCGGCTCTCAGTCTTACCGGATGCAGCTGAATACCGGTATTTTGTATGGAGCCTAATGCCTATCTGACCTCCACAACCCAGTTACTGGGCAACACGATACCCCTAAGTAAGACTGGTTGTTAGACTTTCGGGCAGAATCTGACTGCCGGTAACGACTGTCAAAGATATACAAATGACCGGGACCAACGGCTTAACTTGCTTTCGGAGGCACGGAGGAGTCTTGATACGTTATGGTCACTCCTCCACAGACTAACCTCGGCTAGCGTAGCTTAACGGTCTATGAACCCGGGCTGTTTTTATTTAGCCACGAGTTCCTCGATTCTAACCATAGTGTGGTTACTTACGTAAACATTTTGCTTAAATTATGTTAGGGAAGACAAAACACAAACTACAAGTACCTATAACACAGAAAGTAGTACCCAGTTGCACACAAAATTGATCAAGGTACTCAAAAAGCCACCACCTTCACAAATAATATCGATTTATTATTAACTGTTACGGCTTCCCTGCGCCTAATACAAAGAGTATTTTCCTAGAAATGTGTGTATTAGTTCCAGGATATCGAAATGTATTCAAGCAGGATGATGTGCCAGACGTACCATGACGAATGTGTAAATAATAGATGGATATAATAATATTCGTGACGTACACCAAGATATATTGGTATACAGGCTGTGTGTTTACTAGTAAGTAATGTTGAGCATTTATTTTGAAGCAGGCGGTTATAGTGAATTAAGAAGTATGTTAGTGTGTTAGTTGGCTAGTAACATTTAAGCATTGCCTAATTTAAAAAGTAAAAAAAAAATGGTTTTTATACGTCTGTCAATATTCTTGCTAACAAATCAAACACCCTTTTTTTCTCGAGGTGGGAAATCCTCATGAATGTCCTCTGCCCTGGGGTGGACGGAGGGGTCTGCCAGAATCTTACTGGCTAAAAACCACCCCGGTGTTCCATCTCAACGTACGATCCTTCTGCAACCCCCGGTAACAATCCAACTCAACCCACCCATAAAATGTTTGTAGTGTTATAGTGACTGTGTGTGGGTTTACTGTCTGATATAAATGAGTATTAGCTTATACATATTTATTTTAATATGGTATGTCATAAAAATACCTGTTTGCGCCCGTAACAAATATGTATTTACCGAATTATTTTCATTAAAATTAGCAACACAAGTCTCTAAATTCAAATAACCCGATTGAATGACTATACCATCAATTCATGACATTTGATACAATAATTCTACTTCAGTAAAAATACAGTCACTGATACTTTTTATTACCACACACCGTAATACTGATCTGTTGTATTGTTCATATGCGTTTTGCTACATGATATAAAATTACAGCCTGTATATTTGAACCAATTCCTTTTTCCGCTCAGTTACATACGTAACGTATGGGTAAGTGGGTATAGGGTGTACGTTTCTGAATAGAAAGCCCTAGATTTATGAAGCGTAATCTTGTTCATCACGTTACAGTTATCCTAGGACATAGAAATTCTTGCCTGGCACGGTGCTGGGAGGTTTAAGCCGTAGATTCAATCCAGATTTCTTACTTATAGTTGAAAGAAATTTAGGTTAGTGGTATAGATATTAGGTAAAGACTTCTTGAATTGTAAAAAATCCCACTGGTTGCAACATTGGTAACCAAATTTTGAATTGTCATGAGGCATGACATGACATGACGACCAATTGGCGTCATCAACAGAGATCAAAGTAAACAAAATATTAAATGTTAAAAAAAAAAATGTTTCGTTCAGCTTCCAGTCTAACTAACCGGACGCAGCTGAATACCAGTATTTTACATGAAGACTGCCGAATTGACCTCCGCAACTCACTTTGTATCTACTGCGTAATACGAGACCCCTCGGTAAGACTGGCTGTCGCACTTTCGGGTTACCCGTGACGACTGTCAAAGCCGACACTGTGATAGATGGTAACTCATCCACGGCCAAGCTTGGCCTGCTTAGCTTAACCTTCGAATGAGCCGTACGGTTTTTATTATTTACCCACAAGCTCCTCTGAAATAGTTACAAAAGATCACCGATCCGATCAGCTTCATCAGTTTCATCACAAATAAACTCTTAACAACATACGTCAGTAATTTTCATTCACAAAATGACAGGCAAGAATTTCTACAAAACGCCCTTTCACAAAGTGAGCGCTAACACAAGTAAGATTTAAACATCTTCCTGCTCAAACATAAGTTTGAAACAAAAGACGCTCGCGCAACGGAACTTATCCTAAAAACCGCTGCGACATTTAAGAAGCAGTTACGGTACCAACTTTGGGAAGTCATCTGGCATCCAAGTACCTACATAAGGCACTCCACATTTACTGTGACTCCATTGAAACTTTTGATGCGTGCTGGATGTGGTTTGGGTGTTACTGAATTACTGTTTTGAAGTAGATTCATACTTATTCATACTTAAAGTACAGTCACTACAGCTCACGTAGCATGACCAATTCTATATGCATTCTACTAAGAATAGACAACGTTCTCTCTTTCCAACTTGACATCTCTTGTACACGAGCACGGGGCGCCCCGTAGACTGTAGACAATAGGAAACTTTTTTACGACGGTCCAAATCTTTCAACAATCTGTCATGTTGTCTATTCTTCCGTTTACAAAACCCACAACCAGTAACTTGATAGGATCTAATGTCATATAAGACAATAAAACATGAAAGAAAACTAGTGCGCCGTTCGTAAAATAATCTATAAAGTAGATTCTAGTACAGTTTAGTACAGTACCTAGCTGGTTATTTTATGAATGCAACACCATAGTACATTTTTAGTGTAGTATGTGACATTAGTTCTGTCAACTTACTGTAGCAGAGGAGCTCGTGGCAAAATAAAAACAGCCACACGGGTTGGTCGAAGGTTAAGATACGCTTGCCTAGGTCAGTGTCTGAATGGGTGACCGTTCGTAACATATCGAGACTCCTCCGTACCTCGGAAAGCACGTTAAGCCGTTTGAAAGTCTGACAACCAGTCTTACCCATGGGTATCGTGTCGCCTAGTAACTGGGTTGTGGAAGTCAGATAGGCAGTCTCTCCATGTAAAATATTGGTATTCAGCTGCATCCAGTTAGATTGGAACCGACCCCGACACAGTTGGGAAAAGGTTAGGCAGATGAACTTACTGCAGCTAGTGAAAAGTCGTACTTTAGTTGTATTACCTATAGCCTTTGTATTTCTTGCCCAGAACTTGCTCTTATTCCTTCTATTTTTATAAACGTATTTTATACCCTTTAAAATCTTCAATGCATAGCTACACAATTCCCCAACTGAACTACAATTACAATAAATACTCCTTTTGAAAGAAATCTCTTTAATTCCGCAAAAATGATAAAGTAAACGGAATTTTATATCAAGTTGTATCTTGTTAATGTCTAGGGGGCGCCACTAATGAGAATTTAAATATTTCAGAGGAACGCGGGTAGGAGGAAAAATTCATTAATCCTGAAAGAGAGCTGTGGTATGTAATGTAAGTTGTAAAAATAATTACATTTTCTTACTTAGTCTGTGATATCTATGATCATCTTTTTTACTTTACTCTCTTACAAAGTTCCTTTGTGGTCTTCTCTTTCTGCTGGTTCCTTATGTGATAGATCTCATCCTTTATCAGACCACCTTTTACGAGAAAAATATGAAAATGACTTAATTGCAATTTCCAGAATAGCCTCCCTTTTACACTGTAGAAGAGATAAGGTGACCCATTTTTTACAACGCACAGCAACACACCTCACCTACTTACTTTTCTTTTCTCATTTACATAACATTTTTAATAACAACAACCTTCGGGCCGACCGACGCGACGTTAACACAAACAATATGTATAAACAGTACACACTTTCATAGCAGCACTCGGCGGAGGTAACTGTACGTAACAATACCAGGCGAACATACATACAGAAATGTAATGCGTTTGGTAAATGTAAGAGTCGTGCCACACGACGCCGCGACGCGTTGCGACGCCGCAATTTTGTTACGTCCGCAGCGCCTGGTTAAAATCTGATGTTCTAAAATACGTTTGATTGAATTTCAGGCAGTAACTAGCCAACTAAAGAAGTCAGAAAACTGAGCTGCACTCATATTATCCCGGCAATTTTTTTCTGGCCTGGGATGGGATTCAAACCAAAATCAAGGCCGTATAAGTAACAAATCTTGTGATAGTTTGGCATCTATCAACTACAGTGTATAAGAAGAGTTATTGAGTAACAACAACAGTAGAATTAAATTATTTAATAAACTTATGTTTTAAAATTATTAATACAGTTACACTCAACATACGTAATTTAATTCGAAGTAGTATCGATGCGGCGCCGAACCGTATCGTGTGGCGATGCTTTAACATTTTTGAGAATTAAGCAAAGCCACAAGGGAAAATGATGGCTATTTAAAGTCGCTCAGAAAATTCGCATAGAAGATAAGCCAGTAATTGCGGACGATCTTGTGGGAATGTCGGAAAAATTCCACCGAGGCCGAATTTTTATCAATACCTATCTGTCTTTGAAAGTAAAATAGTGGTATTTGAATTCTTTTGGTACCGTGGAGGTTGGTCATTATGGTTTATCGTGCGAGGTCTCTGTGGAGTCGTAATGGTTATTTTCTTTGTACATTTTAGGTATCCTGGGGTTTCAAATTTTTTATTAATTCATAGGTACAACAATAAAAGCCAAGTTTTTCTCTGTCTGAGCTTTATTAACATTTTGTGTGGGTTGATTTTTGGATATTAAAAGAATAATATGTCAAGACGGAACGAAAATGAATTTCATAGATAAAACATCGCATTAATTATTCGACAGTAGGTGATCTTTTGTACGTGGGTCACACTGAAAGTTTTGAAATTGGCCAATATAAAAACTTTTCGATGAAAAATTCATTTCAATTTCGAATAAAGAACTATTTAGGAAGCAGTAGATGTCTATGTCATTTTAATCTTTTGTCATTGGTTTTTCCTAATTGGTGGCAATTTAAAAAGTGCATATCGTTTTTCGAAATGAATTTGACATTTTGACTTCAGTTTATTTTCGCTCTATGAATTATAACGTCTTTCGTAGCAGTCTTCATTAACAACAATGTTATGACTATGATTGGCATTTCGTGATGAAGCCGCATGTCGTGCCACTTTTTAAAACAGTTTGAACGTGGTCGAAGTAATTTAACTAATGATTTGCACGAAGGATATCCATGTACGGCGACCTTTGAAGACAACGTGAAAACTTTGCGGTTAACACCTTAAATGTCAAAAAACGAGACACAATAGAAAATGTATTGTGTGTCGGTCATTTGGTGTTCAACGTGTTAATGATAGAAGCTGATGAAACAGTGACATATCAACAGATTGTTGTGCATGTTTAAGCATTGGCATCAGTCAGGTGGAAAAAGCTTTACACGAAGTCGTCAGGAAGTTTCGCAACGGATTGATTCCTCATAAAGGCGACCGATAAAAACCGCCCTGGTTTGGATTAGTGTCGCAAAATGCTTGAATAGGAAAACGGAAGTTACTAGAATGCCGTGTTAGACATCGTCACTTCGTGGTATCTATATATAAGCTAGAAATATTGCTACAGGCCCTAAAGCAAAAATCAATCTGCCCAATCGAGGTTAACATTCAAAGATTCTAACAAAAGTAAAAATCAAGGAATGAAGACTATTGCCTCATTCTTTGGACGGACGGGTCATTTTACAAAGATAGCTAGAGGATAAAGAGACTGTTTTTGCAGATTGTTACGCTGGTCATTGTCTACCAGTTGTATTGGAATATGTTCAACAGTAGCGCCCAAGGATTGGATCCTCCTCCATCACGACATCTTTCCAATTCACACCGGCAGAAAGACAATCAATTATTTGTCTGAGGAAGGTGTGGAATTAGTGAGTCATCTGCTTTACTATCCCGACCTGGCACCCTATTTACTCCCCAAACTATAAGATAAACTCAGAGGAATTCGCTTTTTTAACCCTGATGATGCCGTGGCTGTGTTTGAAATAAACTTGGAAGAGAAGAAGAAATAAGAGTGGGCTCATGCTTCAGTAAATATTTTTATTTTCAGAATTGAAGCCTACTTCCAAAAACAATAAATGTTTCAGCTCGCTTACTCTTGATTTTAATTCCGATCGATCTGAGTTCAACACTTGCGCCATATTCAGGATCGGGCTTGGCGCGCGCTAAACGCTACTCTTGAGTTTTTTTTTGACAGCTGTGTATTTTTCCAAATAATATAATCACGGGATTCCAAATTAACATTGGAAACGTATTGGCTTTAGATAAGAATTAAAAGAAAAAAATTGTTACTAATTAGTTCATACATATACTCGTATCATTCCATTTTTGATTTTCAAAACTAAACTTCCAGTGTGACCTTCGAATACACACCCGAAGGGATAAGCATTCCTTCGGGCTAATATAATATAACCTAACAACACGCTTGTCGTGATCTTATGTTATCCATTTTCCTGAACAGAACAAACTGGGTTGTTTCACAATCTCTTACCATTAGTCACCTCTGACGTCCAATTAGCGCGTTGTCATTCCCACTCACTAATTACTTAATACCGATTGTACTACTGTCCACATGTCTCGGATACACCGGACATTTCAATACGACTTGATATTCGCAGAGGAGGTCAACTTAGGGATGATTTATGGTTCAGCTTTGGGCAGTGCTATGGATCAAAATGTTGGGCCGCAAAACGGATGAATGAAAGGCAGTTACATGCAGCTGAGATGAGAATGCTGAGGAGGATGTGTAGTGTTACGCCAATGGATAGAATAAGAAATGAGTATGTAAGAGGAAGTCTGAAAGTGGTGTCTGTGACCGAGAAGTTGTGCGGAAATCCGTTGTCATGGTATGGACATGTAATGCGAAGGAATGAGGACCATGTTGTGAGGAAAGTTTTGAGTATGAATGTGCAGGGTTACAAGAGTAGAGGAAGACCAAAGAAAAGATGCATGAATTGTGTGAAAGAGTGTATGGCTAGAAAAGAGGTGACTATTGAGATGACGGCAAGTAGAGGTATGGAAGAAGAAAGCATGCTGCACCGACCCCAAATAAATTGGGATGTGGGCAGGAGGATGCTGATGTTAGGGCAGTGCTAGGTTTGAGACACGAGCGTAACGCGTACCTTTTAATTATCTTGTAAAATGAGTTTAATAATACCTAAACATTGGACGAACCATTTTTGTAGACCAGATAAAAGTTAAGTAGGTACCTAAGGGATGTTTGAGAGAAGCCACGTCCCTACCTCATTTGAATATTTTACAAATAAATGTTATTGTTATCTTCGTGTTTAATTCTCGATGCTGATGCTGAATGCCGTCTTCTAGCATGTCTCCGGAAACCTTCGTTTTTATGTTATTATTCTCTAAAGCTTAATAAAAATGTTGCTCTTCCCTGGAAATTTGTTGTTTATTTGTTTACAAATTCTGAATTGAATACCAACACGTGAAACGTTTTTGTCTTGTTACGTCACACCTAGATAATAGGGGAGTATAGTGCGTTGAAATTGCGCGTGACGTCACGCCGTGCTACACTTTTCGTTAAAAGCTATGTCTAACTTTGATGTGCTATATCATTGTCACTTTTTATTGAATTAAGTAAGCAAAAAATACGTGACCAATATTTTTTGGTAATCTTACTGACGGACTAAATAGACTTAATATATTCTTACCTAGGACACATCCCTATTGTCACGTTTTGAATGCCGAAATTAATTTATAAAGAAATAAATTGTGTTGACCTAAAATAATTGAAAATTAATAATTAATAATTGGGTATTAATAAATAATTAATTAATACCCAATTATTTTATCGTTTGATTTTCATAGATTTAATTTATTTCTAATAAAAATAAAGATTATCTTTTCCAAAAGATACGTCACATGAAACAACAAAAATACCATACGAAAACTGTTATGTCATCAGAAAATTAAAACTGCAGCTGGTTACATTCCCTCTGCAGGGCAAATGTCTCTTCTCATACAGAGAAGGCACGAGCATTCATCACCACGCTTGCTCAAAGTAGGTTGGCGTATTAGACTTATGTTGATTATTTAATAAGTCAAAGTCTTCCTCATGATGTTAACTTCACCATTGTTATAGATGTGAATATGAACCCGCAACCTCTTGCTTGTGACGCAATGCCTCAACCACTGGGCCATAACGACCATTAAGTACTATTATAAATACAATAAAAAGAAATACAGGACATCGACAAATTCTTACGCATCGCTGTCAACGGGAATTGTGCCCAAAAGGCAGGCAACATTGCCACGTCGAATGGATTATTAATTTACATTTCTGTGAGATATACAAATACAAATATTGAGAGTGATACAACTACCAATAAATTACAGTTCATGAAAGCCAATACAATATATAGACCGCTATGATTGCTTTGTAAACAGTTGACCATCAATTGGATGCCGTGCAGCCAACAGTAATGGAATTATAATCCTAATTATTACCTGTGTTGATTTGGCTGATCATATCGATTGCAATAGGTATTACTTATTAGTCAAATGTTATGTTATGTAAAAGGGATCCTAAGGAAAAATTACTTAGCTCTAGATACACTTCAACAAAAACACAAAAGTATGGGATGGTTTTAACTTAAGTGGCACTTGGCGAGGTCGGTTCCTGTTTATATCGAAACCTGCCCGTAATTCGGAAACCACATAAAATCGTTGACCCTGGCTGTCATTGGTAGACGTTTGACAGTATTAACGGGTCAGCAAAAGTCCGAAATTCTTACAACCAGTCTGACCAATACCAATAGGTGAACTAAGGACTGATAGACAGTCGCTCTAAGTAAAATACTGGTATTTAGCTGCATCCGGTTAGGTTGAAAGCCGAATCCAACTTATTTGGGAAAAGGCTGGACAGATGGTGATTCTAAATTATAATTAAAGAATATAAAATAAGAATAAAACACACGTTTATTTCTTAATTCTTACAAATAATAAATACATCCTTACTTTAACTTATAACATACTTATTTTTGTATTTTTAAATTCACTGCCTTCTTGGTCTAGTGGTCCCAAGTTCTGCTGCTAAACATGAGATCTTGAGTGTGATTCCCGGGTTAGGAAAACTGATATTAGATTTTTCCGTTTGGAATTTCTCATCAGCAGCCCGAAATATAGACTTGTGCCCAGTTGATAGTAATAAGAAAAACAATACTGGCTAATTGTGGGTGGGTACACACGGCTACCCATCAAGCTATACACTTTTAGTATAAGCTGCCCTTTCATTTTATGGAAATCCTATACAATGAGAGATCAGCATAAACTGGAAACTATAGCTTGAAATGTAGCCGTGTGTACACCTTCTGCCTCTCCGGTCTATACAGGCGTCATGCTATGATGTTTATGTTACAATTATTTTATCGATAACTATTTAATAATCATTGTATCCGGGCGGTGGTACATGGAAGTACCTTTATCCTGGGGCCCTGAGTTATGATGTGATGTAAAAACATAATTTACACTGTTGACTAGACGTATAATTATATTGGTTAATATGCAAGTTGTTGCAAATAGTGAAACGTAACAAGTTGAACTCAATTACTTTAAATAGGTGTGACGTATTCTTGTTTGATGTGTTTGTGTACTTGTTTGATGTGTTTGTGTACTTGTGTGATGTGTTTGTGTACTTGTGTGATCTTTTTTTGTGTATGTGTACTTGTGTGACGTGTATGTTTGTGGAGTACTAGCGCTATCTTGGTCTTCGTCTATTTCTGTGTTAAATCAAGTGTTTAAATAAAAGGAACGAAACAGTTTTGTTAACAAAATTGTTGCAATCGAAGCGTACTTTCCTCGAGGTCTCCTTGGTTACAAGGAAGTGGGGTTTCCAGCTATGAAACAAAATCTCACTTTATTTATCATTACGATATTTCTTTTGTTTTTCTGTCGTCACATTTATCGTTTGATTTCTCCCCCTTTTATTGTGAAAGCAATGCCTTAATGAGTCGGGTTTGGTTTTTCTTTAAAAAGTTTGTTTGACAAGATTTCTGATTTTATCTGGTATGAATACGAAAATATTTCTTATTTAGATAATTTAGTGTTGCTGTGCCTGTGTTCCTGTGCTGAATTTCTATAATAAATTGAACAAAAAAGCATTTTTGCCTATTTCATAATAAGTAACTGAAATCATCTAAATGACAATCCACTTAAGGCAATATTTGCCAGCAGGAATTGACTGTGCAGTCAGTAATCTATTTGCTTAGTCTAGTATCAAGCCTTAAGGCAAATATGTTAAGGGTTGAAAGGGAACATTCGAGCATATTGAGATGGAATAAGTAGTAGACATTTAATAAATTATCCAAATGTGCTAATGTGTTAAATATCGCCTGGTCATGAGTTGCCATTGAACCTGGAAGTCTCTTAACGGAGTCCGGACACAGGTTGGCCGAAGCAGGGAAAACTTGCTCAGGTGGAAACTTATAGGCGCCGCTAGTCTGGTGTGCAAGTGCGGTGCTACTCCACAAACGATGGGACACCTGATTACATGTCCTGTGCGCCCTGAGACCTGCACGCTGCAGGATTTGAGGGACGCTACCGATGGTGTCAAGCTTGTGGCTGATTTCTGGGCCGACTCTGTATAGATTGCCGGTGACACGCTAAGAAGAAGACAATGCATAGATGTATATATTTTGTATAAATTTGTCTTGCGAAATAAATTATTTTACTATGTATTTAAATTGTGATTTTCAGCATACTAGGTCACTTTAGTAATTAGTTGGATGCATACCAGAAAAATGAATGCGGGAATTAACTAAACATGTAACACAAAAAAAAAACTAATTCACACAAAGCGAGATGACCTTTTTTATCGAATTCGCACCAAAAAATTGTAATGCACACTAAATAAATCAAACTAAATATACTGTTTAATGGTAGTTAGGTTAGGTTAAGTTATTAGTTAATACCAGTAAATAGTATATTTAATTTTTTTTTTCCCATCCGTAGCCGATTGGTGTCGTGCTATCCAAATGGGTAAGCCCCGTGGTATTCGCACGGCGCGAAAGCACGTGAACCACCGCAGAGAGCAGCGATGGGCTGATAAAGATTACAAGAAAGCCCACATGGGAACGAGGTGGAAGGCCAATCCCTTCGGTGGTGCATCTCACGCTAAGGGCATCGTCCTGGAGAAAGTTGGTGTTGAAGCCAAGCAGCCTAACTCCGCTATCCGCAAGTGTGTACGTGTACAGCTGATTAAGAACGGCAAGAAAGTAACAGCATTCGTGCCCCGGGATGGTTGTCTCAACCACATTGAAGAGAACGACGAAGTGCTAGTAGCAGGCTTTGGTCGTAAGGGTCACGCCGTTGGTGACATTCCCGGAGTTAGGTTTAAGGTTGTGAAGGTAGCCAACGTCTCCCTCCTCGCCTTATACAAAGAAAAGAAGGAAAGGCCACGTTCGTAAGCGTGCTTACACTGTGATAAGTGACCTGCTGCTGCAAAGCTGTGTTGTTTATAAGTGTACTTTATAAAAATTTGAGTTATTTAGTGTGCATAATTTGTGTGCAAGTCAGTATTTTTGGTTTAACCTTGAAATATTTTGTTTCAAAAAAGGGAATATACGGATATCAATTTAATTACATGCCTTTAAATAATACTTAAGTCATATCAACGGCTTAATTAATGAAACAAATAGCGCTTACTAAGAAGTTAAAAAAATGTGGAGTGGCTACTACGAGATCGTAGTACCGCTACGCCGTAGCACCGCGTAGCGTTGCAAGAAGCTTGCCAGCACGGGTGGTTTCTTATTTCCTAAAGGCTGTAATTTAATCTGTCAGCTAATTAAAGAGGGTTTGGTCAGCTTCAAAATGTGTTTTGTCAGCAAACAATGTGAGTTGAGCTGATTGTTGTGGTCGACAAAATAACAAAATTGATGAGCAAGTAAAGTGAAGGTGGACAAATGGGTAGCCTTAAAATTAATATAATAGGAAATTAAATATATCTGTAGCAATATTAGTAATAGAGCAGCATGTCGTGATTCAGATTTCATCAATTTCGACAAGCTGTAAAATTAATATACCGTAAAGTAGTTATAATTACGAAAGCAGTCGATCTAGCAACATGGCTATCTTACTAGACTAATCTAGTTATGACTAATATTTTAAATAAATATCATTTAATTACTTGTCTTTCCTAAGTAACGCATTTTCATGGACAGCGTTTCGCAATCTTTTACGATTGTTATTGTAATATTTAAATTCGACTAAGAATAAAATACGAGACAACTCGTTAAGTTTAGAATAGACAACTATTATTTTCGTTATTAGCTAATGTTGTTACATTATAAAACATAACATCACGCCTGTAATTCCCCGAAGGGTTGATTTGCCTTTTTTTAAAATAATAAATAATATTGCTGGACAATCCACACAGCATCATCTTGCCCCAAGCTAAGCAGAGTTTGTGTTATGGGTACTAGATGACTGATATACTTAATACAATACATTACATAGATAAATATTTTTTATTATACATAGCAAACGCCCAG
The DNA here is from genome assembly GCA_905147745.2 of Phlogophora meticulosa. NCBI lineage: Eukaryota > Metazoa > Arthropoda > Insecta > Lepidoptera > Noctuidae > Phlogophora > Phlogophora meticulosa. The sequence goes on along the minus strand of LR990526.1, from coordinate 6,127,884 downwards.
AACACCTGGAACAAATCTTTGTAGAACATTTGTCCCAAGGCGGGAATCGGACCCGCAACCTCCTGCGTCGCAGGCAGACCTTCGCCCGCTGCGCCACATCGGTCGTCATTTTTACATTATATTTTATTACATTATGCTAATTAAATGACTTATTCCGGATGTTGCACTATTAATAGACTAGAATATTGCAACTAGTCCAAATACGACAGTAGCAGTAACGGTGGGGACTTTTTTGAGTTCAGCTGCTATCAGTTATTCTCCAGAAAAAAAGACCGTCCATGTAAGAAACTAATCTTGTGTTATATTTCAAGAACTTAAATTTATTTATTTATTAAAACTTTATGCACACGTAATAAAACCGTACAAAGGCTTAGTTACAATAAAATAACAATAATAATATAAATAAAACACAACATATTTTATAAATAAATAAATAAATACTAAAATATGAATATTACGTCTTAATAAATAAAATGGTTTATTTGAAAATAAAAACAAAACCTTAACAAATTTTGGGAATTTAGACACTTACTAAAAGAATATTTACGACTTATTTTGAGATACAAAAGTACATTGCATCATTTACCCCACTACGTGTGCCGCTGATGGAAAATTCCTGGTCTCTATCTTACCTGAGGTGAATTTAATATTTAATTATACGCTTTCAGCGGATGGAGGAGCTCGTCGCTACATAAAAACAGCCGCACGGTGTGATCGCAGGCTAAGCTAGGCTTGCTGAGGTCAGTCTATGGATGGGTGACCGTTCATAACATATCAAGACTCTTCCGTGCCTCGGAAAGCACGTTGAGCCGTTAGTCGTGGCTGTAATTTGTATATCTTTGACAATCATTACAGGTAGTCAGAAGCCCGAAAGTCTGACAACCAGTCTTACCAAGGAATATCGTGTTGAACAGTAAATGTGTTGTGGAGGTCAGATAGGCAGTCGCTCCATGTAAAATACTGGTATTTAGCTGCATCCGGTTAGACTGGAGGCCGACCCCAACATAGTTGGGGTAAGGCTAGGCAGATGATACACTGGCAGCGGATGTCAAACAGCGTATAAATTCTGCGCCGCGTGTGTGAACGGCCGTTACGTCAATGTGTGCCCGTTTCGTTTCCTACGCGATAGCAAATAGGTTGTTTAATTGAGAAGCTTTGGCATAGTAATTTTGTGTGACTTTTGAATGCTTGATACTTATAAGAAATTCTGACATAATGTTTGTATTTAACACATGCCCCGCGCACACAGTGACTTTGTCCGCTGTTTAGAATTTAACAAAAACATGGGTTTTCATTTTTGCGCGGAACCCTAGTTCCTTTTGTGAAATTAAAGTAACTCGAGTTAGTAACTATAACATTAGTTATTTCCTAGTGAAAGTCCCGTCAAAATCGATTAAGCAGTTTCGGTGATTCACCCAAATAAACAGACGGACGAAAAAAATTAAAATGATTGAATGATTTTTGGTAAAATCTGTTATTTTAATATTACTTCATTTTTCTTTATTTGTACTGTTCCGTAAAACTAAAAGTCGGCCAACTCTTTATGAAAACACTATGATCGTGGCTTTGCTTGAGAAGGCTATTAATCTTGTAAGTAGTTAAATACATTATTAATGAATTATTTGAGTAAATTGGACACACCTTTACTACGACACACACTGTGTTTTAAAATACATTTAAATTCGACAACGGAATTATTTTTTTCTAAATATGACATAAAAGGAACTACATAAATATATACACATACATACATAAATATATACAAAAACAAAATAAAACAAAAAGCCGACCAAGACACTCATGCGTCAAAGTACTCCTCCGTATCGCTGTCATCTGGAAACGAGCCCAAAAGACTGTCAGCATCGCCTCAAGGAAATAACATAAACAATTTAAACCAATTAGAACACCTCGACGTAAGCACAATTCAAAATGGGACTATAACTTTTAAACATGATGGCTTCTCTGTAAGCCGAGGAAGATGTACGGAGATATTATTTGTCTGGGCGCACCTGCGACACAATCGGATTGTCAAGTTAGTTGCATCTATTTCATGGTCTGCGGATCATGCGGGGACTAGGGCTGACCAACGTAGGATTTATTTATGTTAGTAACTGCTATAAAATATTTTTTTTATTTTCAACAGCAAATTCTTTATCGCCAACTAAGTGTACAGATTTTTAGATGTTAACATTAAGTAGGTTCTTTGAACTTAGTCACCATTTAAGGCATTGCAATTAAAATGGTTAAAAAACACAGAAAAAGAAAAATATACAAACTCAATATTATAGCTTTATTTATAATTATTCATATATTCTATATTATATCATTTTATTCTTATATATAATTTCAAAGAAAGTTATCAAATAATCTTGCGAAATAAGCGAAAACCGTTATGAACATTTTTGAGGCGCTCTTTTTCCATTATTACCAATCCTTTAACAGGGTGAATAAAAAAACTACTCTGAGAAGAAACACGGAAACCAACTCAGAGGTCAGTCTTTTTTAAATTCTGGACATTATCTTGGTCAGATCGATAATATGAGGGCCGTGCATTCAGATTGGTGTCTGAGTTTATCTTTAGAGGAAAGAACCACACACATTTAAGTGGACCTGTCTTTTCAGTTTTCGATCGATATTAATTGTTCGTCGCAAACAAAGATTGAATTAATAAAAAATAAATAAAATAAAATAAAATTCATTTATTTCAGATTTCAAGAGATCCATATTCATATTAAAATTATAAAATCGAATTGAAGTGAACAAATTTTATCTCGTTAAAACAAATAATATAGAACTACCGTTAAAATCTCATTCAACGTAACATTTCCATTGAACCCTGCGTTTCTATTCACCTAGTTATACCTGGCAGAGAGATATTCTGGTGCCAAGATTTATTAGGAAGCATTTGTTCGCGGGTATGATGTTTTCGTTCATTTTTCGTAAACCACGTATAGGTAAGCTTTGTTCCGTGCTTGAATCGAACCCACGACACGGTTGGCGCAGTGGCTGAGCGATCGACTGCTGCGCCGCATATTTGTATGGCCTACAGGTAATTGTTCCGGGTCTGGCTGTTCGTGTATGTGACTTCTTGACTTTTCTACAATGTTTATAAACGCACCCACGACACAGTAGAAATTCTAGTGTGGAATAACGTAATAATAATAATAAACGAAATGAATTACTCAATAGAAATATTTATTTGATAATGTAGCTTGCCAGTTATAAGTTTTGATATATAATAACTTGCGATTATAAATAAAAACATATTGGCCATCCTTACCGTACCGTCGCCGTCGGTGGTGCTGAGCTCAAAGTGTCAACTCCCGTTAACGCTTACACTGAAAACCTTCCATGCATAGCTCACGATACGAGCTGCGACTCAAAGCCGAGATGTAATTGTCAAGTGCACTGTTCACTTAGTAAACTTCCAATGGTATAAGAGAATTTACATTTTATCTGGGAAAAATTTATGTTAGCTTAGGGCTTTACAATTTTGCGCTGCCTTTTATACACTAAGTGCTGTGTATATTTCGCAGAACTCATAATATCAATAGAGGGATTGAAAAATCGTCGATGCAGTAAACGGAATTCGTCAGTGACTTTTGAATGGAATACATGATAGAGATGGGTTCTAGCTAGTTCTTGGAAGATTATCCAATTTGTCGTCGTGTTTGATGTCAGGCTGTTAGCGGAACGATACTAATATGCAAAAGTTTGCACATTTCAAAGTAAAATATACTGTGCAATTATGTCATACGAGTATACTTCACCCCTTACCGACACACAAAACAGAGCAGACAGAGATGTGTAACATCAACTTTGAAAATTGATATAGATTGTAAAAGTCACATTGATACTTGCCGGATTTGACCCATTATACCACATGCATGGGAGATGAGGCGATAACCGTTGGGCCATGACGACATTATCATGATGTCCAGCACGTCAGCAAGATTCACGTGCACTCTATTTCTCTATAAAGACACTTATCTTTATAAGGACAGCATTTCCCAAAGTAGGTAGTATTTTGTGAGCCCTGAAAACATAGTGACGACGGATTGACCAACCAACCCACTTATGGCAAACAAGACGTGAGTCGCGAATTTTGAAGTTATTGTTATGTGGGTCGCGGTCTAATCAACTTTGGGCACCACTGCATTACAGAGTATTAATTTTCCAATATACTCACAAGGATGCCCGAGAGATATTTTCTTTTCTAATCTAATACTTACCGAGGAACTTGATAGTTATATTACCATCATATATTAAAAGCTGATATTAAAAATATAGTCTCAAGTTACAAGTCTAAGTTATGTGTTCCGGGCACAGATACTAGAGAATAAAGTAGGGATAGTAGTCGTACCATATTGCTAGATATTCGTTAGAGTATTAGCAGAGAATATACGGGCAACACTTGAAGTTTTAAACTTCTCTTTACACTGAGCAATATTTTTTAGAAAATTATGTTACTTACGAGTACTTACTGCAGACACCGTGTTATTCGATATTAGTTTTTTTGTAAGTGGTTCTACTGTTAACTCTCGTTCTATTGTTGACTAAAATGTGAAATATTTTTTTAGTGGATACTGATAATAAAAAATAAAAATAAAATGATGATAACTTTCTTTCCATACCCTTCACATTAACTACTGGTATAACATCTTCAATTACTTTAAAAATCAAATCAACCCCTTGATCACCCAATGACCCCTAAATCTTGCCCACACCAAAACGTTTTTAATAGTTTTAACTCTTTTTGTTTTTAATTACTCCTCAGATATGTTACTTTAATTTCACCACACACACATCACCCATCGCCTCACCCAGGCATTGAATTAAAGTAGTTTTTAGCTTTTTATTTTAAAAAGTTTCTTTCTTTTTGCATGATTTTCCTAACTTTTAATAGGGAGCCTAGTCAAAACCTACATTGCCGTGGGGAGTGGCGACATGTACTGAAATACAGGTTACCTAGTTCGGCTGTGAAAGCTGTTCAGAAAATATTTTATCTAAAATTCTCTAGCCCTTTTTGTAAACATGTGGTTAATAATATTTGGAAATAAATTGTGGATATAAACCCATCATATTTGCTCCGTATTCTTGACTTTGAACTCAAACTGAATTGACCCCGCTATTCCTTTCAAAGACATTTTAAAGCAGGTCAAAGTAAAAAAAATACTGCATTTCGTTTTAATATTATGGCAACTTTCCAAGTGCAATGAGGTCTTTATAGAAATACTTATACACACACATATAAAAGTGTGCATTTTAGTGCAATAATGAGTAGTAGTTTTTTGTGTGTATATTAATGTCAAAGCCGAATATGAATGTAGACGGTTACAAGAGTACCTAGGAAACGATGGATGGATTGTGTGAAGAATGATATGGCTAAGAAAGAGGTGACTTCTGAGATGACGGCAAATATAGATGTATGGAAGAAGAAGACATGCTGCGCCGACGCCAAATAATTTGGAATAAGGGCAAGAGAATGATGATGATGATGATGATGATGATTAATGTCGAAGCCAAAATGTAGAATTCTCCGCATTACACAAAGGTTAGCCGTTTTAAACAACGGGATCGTTTTGTATTATGGCTGATTAACGTCTAGCCGGAATACTATAGATGCATTAAGACTGGAGGAAGTAAGTACCTTGATCATGACACCCCAGTCATTTAATCGTCATCCTTCTAAGAAGGAGGTTAAACGGGACTAGCTATGCTTAAGCCGAGCTATACTCGTACAATGCGGTGAACGTTCATTTACCCGTAAAACATTCAAACTGGGTTTTGAACAACCCATCTTGAAATCATCATCTGCCTAGCCTGTCTCCAAAAATATTGGCGTCAAATGACCAGTCTGAGCGAATGCACCTGAATATGTTATTATATTATATATTTTACACGGAGTGACTGCCTCTCTGACCTCCACAACCCACTCACAAGATAACACGATACTATATGCTATGACTGGTTGTCAAACTTTCAGACTTCATATCACCCGTAACGACTGCCAAAGTACAAGAATAAACGGTTGGTACCAACTCCTTAACGTGTTTTCCGATCACCTATCAGGACAGACCTGGACAAGGGCTATTTAACTTTCGATCAACCCTTGCTGCTGTTACTATTTAATCACAAGCTCCGCACATCTACAATATTGAAAGAACTATAGGGCTATATAATAATGTAATATAAAAATAAACTTTATTTTCAGACCAGAGATCTACTGACTCGTATTTGCAGACTAAAGTAGTGATTTACATGTGAGCCAAATAAACTAAGCTTCAGGCGGGCGCCAATATGACAGTAAGTAGATCCAATAAGTCAGATGAGCAATAAACAACAAGAATTTACTTTTCTACACATCAGACAGACGATTCGAAATGTAGGTAATGATCCCAATTGACGTCCATGACGAGCGCTACTCGATTGCGTCCAAACAAATGGAGAGTGCTCGACGTCGCGTCGAAGCGCACTCTTTATCTGACAGCCCAACGCTTACGTCAGTCCAAAGGCTAATGAGTGGGCATTTTTTATATCTGCTAGCTATTGGAGCCCTCACCCTATTTAAGTGGATTTAGATGGTTGAGTTTTAGTTTGAAGTGTGGAGAAAAACGTAGCCTACGCTGTTTGTCCGTCTGTATGTCTATCTTGTAGTCCTAACACGAATTTTACCAACTAAAAACATCAACAATTTGTACTCAGATTGAAACAGTACCTCTATATTGCGTGCGTCAAACTAATTTTGTTTGTCTCAAAACTAGGTAATTCGACGTTCTTGGTTGGTAAAATTCCTGCAAGAAATTCGTGCTAGACCAGTCTACATTACACGCAATAGGTGGTCTTTTTTGCCAACATAAGAATATTTTTCGAGGTTTGTCAACGTGCCTACGTAACTAATTTTCGATTTCCACAAGTCGGAAGATTAATAATATCTACGAAGCTAAGAATATCTCAATAATAATATGCTTGTTTACCAAATAATCGGTTTGTAGCGCATATTCCGTGGTTAGGGGATAATTATCAATTCAAATGAAGATATTTCAGTAATCCCGTGCGGATTATTATTACTAACAGTATGAAGGGTTAGTTTGTGGGGTGTTGATGCGAATAATAATGGTAATGAGGTTTGTTACAATGGCGTTTGAACTATGGTGTTCTTGGAAAATATGCCTTCCTACTTTACAAAATTGGTCGGATCCATCAATTAGTAATTTTTCATAATTTTGTATAATAGTGCCCTAAGGTAGCATGAACAGAATACGCGAGTAAACGTCACGTAAATTAGAACAATTTTTGATTTTATGAATGATATCTGCCATTTTTATTCAAGTTTTTTTTTTCTTGTTTTCTCATTCTTAGATTAATGGCAATATATAAAGACGGTGTACTATGTGCTAAATGAATATTGTCTATTTTAAAAGCAGAAAACCGGTCGATAGTAAAATAATAATATCGAAATTATTATTTTATTATCGACCGGTTTTCACGGTGTTCACTTCGCGAGCTAGTGCAAAACAAGGTACCACTAAATTTATCAGAACTATTCGTTGTTACCGGATATTTCCTGAACTTAAATTCTCAAATGATCACAATAAGGGTCATAATTATGTAAACATTAATAAAACACACCTGACACATAGCTTGTTAACCAATTTCTAGTTCTGCCAACTAATGATAAGCAAAGGGAAGCATTGTGATTTCAAAACCAGTGTACATAGGACGGCACAATATCTACGTGGAGTCTTGTTCAAGTTAACGTTGGTTTAGCCAACATTTCGTTCGTCATGTGGGTGTAATATACGTCCTAAACTAACAATCAAGTGTGCATAACTGAGGAAATGCCGCCAACAACGACAACAACCCATGTTTTGTTATTGTGGCCGCAATGAAGGAAATATGTGTGTTTGGGAAGGCTTAGTAAACGACACAAATTGTGTATAGGATAAGGTTGCGCGCTTTGAGGTAGGTTTTGGGTGATATCTGCGTCAGGTTTTTTATGTAAACTACTAACTGAGCCCCGCAGTGTCGCTTGATGAGGCGATTTGAAGTTCCTATGGGAATACTTAACTTTTTGGGGAAAAAGCTTATTTGTTTTGAAGTGAAACTTCTTTAGAATCCTTGTGATTTCAAAATGGATGAAAAAAACGACAGGTAAGAGACACAAATACAAAAATGTGTAGGATGAAGCCGGCAAAGAATGAGACAGAAATATACATACTATTTTATATTATCGGTCTCTCCTCTTTGTTCCATACTTCGTAGCGTCCCCACTCCCGTCTTCTAAGCATAGTCGCCTGTAATTAGTGAGCCTAAGCGAGAGAGCAAATGTCGGTGTGTATGTATATTGCACACTGTTTAATACATTTGTATCGTATTTTAGTTATCATAAGCCTCTTGTATCATTTGTTGAAACTGAAAATATGGAACTTGAGCAATAAATTATGTATGTTAAGATATTTTATTTAACATATGTTGTATAACAACATATGTTAAATAAAATATCTTTTAAAATTAATCAAAATACTTTCATTTTTAAACAAATAAACTTTGTAATTATCCTACCCTTGTTATATAAATTCATCTCATTCTTTTGTCGATGTGAATCGCACACACACCTTTTTTTTATATACCTAATCCAGGGTATGAAGTTCCTTCATAACAAATTTCATCTAAATAGCATGAAGGAGCATAGAACACATACACACCGGCAATCTTCCGTATTTTTATTTATAATCCGTTCTTTGCATTGAACGCAAACCCCTTTTTAATAAACTGGGTTTCCAATGAAGTATTACTTATGAAGTATTAGAATTTTCATTTGTTTTTTATATCGATCCCAACACTTGGGTAAAGTTTTGCCAGCTAATTTAATTTAACCCTGTATATTTAGTGTAGATACCTCATCACGGTTCATATTGATAGTGTAGCCATCGCTTAATCATCCTCTTAATATAGATAAGCCGTGTATAATGAAGCTTTTTGTTATAACGCGCTAATCTCAGGAACCACCAGTCTGATCTGAAAATTCATTATAAATTTGATAGCCTAATTTTTGAAGAAGGTTTTATATAAGCTATAGCGTTTGACCCTTAGGAGCGAATGACACCGCGGGGCAGCTAGGTTTTTGAAATAAAAATAATCATTTTCGAACGTGAAATAAAATGATGTGTCGGTACACACTCCATGACTTCGGAAGCGAGACGCACGCCGGCGCGGCGCCGCTGTGACAGCAGGAAATTAATTCTAATGCTCCAGTTACTTGCTCACGCGTCGCGGTTTTGACAATTTGACACCGCACACTCTTTGACGTCTGCATTCGATGAAGGGACGTAGTGTAGTCATACAGGAAATTGGTAGTTCACACTTTTACATGTGTTTAGTTTTACATTTTTATTATTTATCTGCAAATAGAGATGTATGGGGGAAAAAGAGATGCTGCGTCAAACCCAAATAAATTGGGGTAAGTGCAGGAGGATGGATCTATGAGTAGGCCGTAAGAAAAGTAAGTGTTTGAATGTGTGAGCTCATGATCAACAGATCATTAAACAAACAAAAAAACATTAAAGAAATACATTAAACAAATGTATTTTTACTTGCGCAATTGCAAAAAATAATACGTTACAATTTAATACTAGACAGGATACTTTAAATCCTCTTTAGTAAATGACCAATGGATTACATAGAAAGTGAATAATCGTTATTTTTGCATACTTGACAAGTAAGTATCAACTAACAGACGATTTCAATAACGCATCTTAATCCCAATCTAGAAATTGATATATTTGTTTGTAACCAATCAATGGCCGAGTTTGCAGTCTGTAACTTTGAGAGGCCGAATGAGATTGGAATTGAGATACGTTTTTGAAAACGGCCGTTCTAACTATTCTTTATTTAAACCTACTTTAAAAATTGATAAAAAATTTACTGAAGCAAATATCTACTTTAGACTAGTGTAAATTAAGTCGATTACACAATGACTGAACGTTATAAACGTGGCTAAAACACATATCTACATATTTGTATACATTTTTGGAAAGTAAATTGTAAACCCGGGATACTTATCTATCTTGGCGTACCTAAATTTACTGTAAGAAACCTTTTGAAAGTGAATAGATAGACATTTCCATAGACTAAAGCTTATTTAGTGTTTTAGTCATGGAAATAAAAGAGGTTTCCCCAAGTTATTTAATAAATTAGTTTACCAGAAACTTTTTAACTATAGAATTATTATGGGCCTTAAATTATAAATTCAGGCGAAATTCGCCGCTTTTCGATCGTGAATAAGTCACCGGATTAATTTAGATGGTCGTTCTTGCCCAAGTTTGTGACTACATCCCCAATTTAATCCAGCAGCTTGGGACCTGAGCTCATTGGATTAGCGAAAATTCACTAATATGCCCCTTCCTAATTACGCTTTTCTTTTAAACATTTATTATGAAGCCAGCTTAAACGGCTATCCGAATAGATGTTTTTTTTTTAAACTTGGTAACATAGAAATTTTATTTTTTCTTTTTCAAAAACAAAAAAAATAGACTGATATCCTGGCAACTAACCTTATCATATGACGAAGTATGAAAAAACGGCCAAGTGAAACGTTTTTTGAAAAAGAAAATGAAATGTTTTTTTTTTGTTTACAGGTTAAGTTATTTTCAATTGGATTGAATTTTTAGATTCTGAAACATTTCTCCGACATTCGTTTCGCCGTTGATTGGTTCAACGACCAAACGATTCACTTTTCATTTTTCCTCCGACAGAACTTTTCAATGACGAACGTTTCGCCGACACAACGATGCACTTTTCATTATTTCACCGTTAGAACGTTTCAACGGTGAACGATACGCCGACAGAACGATTCACTTTTGAAAATTTCATCGACAGAATCTTTCACCGGCGAGCGATTCGCCGACACACCTGTTCATCTGCCCCTGGGGTATAAAACATAGGTATTCGACATGTAGACCTGTTTCCGTTTGTTGTTTACATCTGAATCAAGTTGTGAAGACAACAAACTTAAAGTTTTATGCAAAACTTGAATAAAACTAACCAAAAAAGTGACAAAAACGTATTTGATTCAACGTCAATACATGTACCATACATGTTATGGTTATAATTTAAGTTCTCACTCTTTAAGCTGCCACTCTCACAAAACACATGTCCACTAAAACACCTTCACTCTCGCATGAAGCTCTCACATTACCGCGTTATATTTTTAGATTTATAATTTGGTATTTATTAACGTTTATTTTTTTTGTAATTTTTATTTTATGTGTGTATTTTTTGTTTAACACCTTAACTGCCAAACAACGAGACACAATAGAAAATGTATTGTTTGTCGGTCACTGGGCGTTCAACGTGTTAATGTGAACGTTTTTATTGAAATAAAAATTATTTAATAGAATAAAAATTGTTAAAATTTACTTTTCTTGTTACCGATGATAGATGTTTAGTGGAAACGACACTCAAAAGTCAGGCTTGCTTAGTTAATATCAAATTTGAACTAAGTTTTTTCTTCCCTTTTACTGGAATGGGGTCCTTGTGCCCATCTAGTTTTACGAGACGGTTGGTCGACTTTTCACGTGACCAAAGGGCTGAACAATTTTTTTGGGTTAAAGAATCGGCTTTGCTATTCAACGTGGCTCTACTGCCAGCCTTTTAGGCAGCTTTCCTGTTGACAGTGGAGCTTGAGAGTTTTTTTGATGCCCGATAATTCTTTTCTTTTCCTTTCTACATGAACATTGTACATATTACTATCATTATTATAAGGCAATTACATAATCATTTTGTTTTCCATATTTATGCAGTAAGAAGTAGTCGTTATAGACACATATATTTGCTTTAATGACGTGTTTATAATAACATTATGTAGTAAAAATAAACTAAGAAGAACATAATACAGTTGTTTTTTAGTCTTTAGACATTGCTGTATATAAATGGCAGACTAAGTATTCAGGTTAACGCAAATAGTCTATTAACACTAATGAATAGAATAGAATACAATATTATTTTTTATACACCATGTAAACTTACAAATAATGACTTAAAGAGCTACATAGGGTGTTACAATAGGCAGCCTTTTCGTTAAAAGCGATCTCCTAGGCGATTGGCACACTGCACTGCATCAAGCAGAGTAGCGTGGGAGTACGTGTTCTTACGTTGTTTGCCAGTACCTGTGTATGTTTAGAAAACACGCATAGTGCAACACACAGAAAACGCATTCACGCGCAGTGTTTGTCGTTCGTCGGGACGCATCCCGCTGTGTGATGCAGTGCAGTGTGCCAATCGTCTTACAGACAACCTTTGGATGGACTACTGGATAGAGAAGGAGAAAAGATGTAATGAACTGTAAACTAAAGACACGAACACCAGAAGCACACAATTTACTTATATTCGTATAATTAATCCATAATGACTTCCCTCAGTGTTCCTCTTTGGTAACGAATCAAAACGAAAATCATTAAGTTCGTTTGCAATTCAAATGATTCTTTGTGAACTTAGTTTGAACAATCGTTAATTTAATTAGCTGAAATTCAAAGAACTTCAGCTATGTTTTGGCGAGTGACGATAATTTGTGAGAATGGTAATGTTTTGTTATTGCTGTGTTCGCACCATTTTTCTTCTTCTTTGTGTTTGGATTTTATTTATTCTTTAGCACCCTTGTTTTTTGTATTGTAGTGGCGATGCTTAATTTTGTTAATAATTTGTTTATTTATTTCTGACTAGCTTTTGCCCACGGCTTCGCTCGCGTTAAATTCGGTGTCCCCCCATTTTAGGGAAGTGCCCCCCACTTCCCTAACAACAAGCTAACAAATTAGTAATAATAAAATAATGTAATTTAACTTAAACAGGCTAAATAAAAACAGCCGCAAGCTACGCTTGCTGAGGTCAGGCTGTGGATGGGTGACCGGTCGAAACATATTGAGACTCCTCCGTGCCTCGGAAAGCACGTTAAGCCGTTGGTCCCGGCTATCATTTGTAGATCTTTGACAGTCGTTACGGGTAGCCAGAATCCCGAAAGTCTGTCAACCAGTCTTAACAAGGGGTATCGTGTTGCCCAGTAACTGGGTTGTGGAGGTCAGGTAGGTAGTCGCTCCGTGTCAAATACTGGTATTCACTGTATCTGGTTAGATTGGAAGCCAACCCCATCATAGTTGGGAAACGGCTAGGCAGATGATGATTTCGTAATATAGCAAAACAAATTATAATATAATAAATTTGTGGTTTAAGCAAGCTTGTAGTACTGTCTACAATGGCTTGGTACAGAGGCGTATTGACCTAGGTTTTAATATTCAGCGTTCATCGTTAAATTTGGTAGCGGGAATATGAGCTACTGTCTTGGCTTATCTTGCCACAGCATAACATTAAAAAATGAAGATATGTCTCCATGGTCCATTTATTATAGCATTAAGAAAATAATGGCCAAATATCGAACGCATCAAGTAGTTGTTGCGATTACTGCATTTTAGTATTCAATATTATAACAGTAATTTGTATAATATTTTACTATAAAGAATAGGGTACATACATACATGTAGTTACTTGAAATGATTACTACACTCTCTGCAGTCCACACCTCAAACTCTAATAATTCTGTTTAAAGGAATATAATAGACGTATCTCGTTAACTCTCTAAACAAAGTTCAACGTTCCACATACGAACTGTCACTACAAATGTTAACCTAAAGCGGTGAAACTTACCAAAGGGAGTGCTCGGTCAACTATGAATATCATGACGCCACTCTATTCCGTTTAACTGTAGTTCAACTGGAGACAAAGAGACGGTTACCTTGTCGTAGTTAGCGTATGTGCTTAAGTGTTAACTGGGTGGCAGAGTTTGGAACATTGATTAGTGCAACCCGACCATGCCAATTTACTGTTTTGTGGAAACGTAGTTTTAAACGCGTTGGTGGATTTTAGGGCACGGTCTGCGCCGTAGCTGAGCGATTGGCTGCTGCTCTGCGTGTCACGAGTTCGATCCAGGCACGGAACAAATATTTGTATGGCCTACAGATAGTTGTTCCGGGTTTGTCTGTTTGTGTATGTGAGTTTGAATGCTACTCAACGCCCCCACGATATAGGAGAAATTCCTAGTGTGGGGAAATGTTAAAAAAAATTATAGTAGTGTCGAGTCCAATTGTTGTGTTTCGTTCTAATTTAAAAACTAGGTACTGTAGACAGGGTTATTTTAGTATTGTAAATATAAGGGTTTTGATGATTTTGTGGCATTTATTAACTTTATCCAATCACTTTACAATCATGAACCTTCCCTTAGACGAGCGACAAATATCTTTCTTTAGTGGTTGAAATCATAGAGAACCAAGGTTCTACTAGCCAGTATAAAATAAGGTCTGTTATTGCATTAAACCTCGACAGTACTTATGTTATTGAAAACAAGCTAAGGGAGGTTGCCCGCGGCTACTTCTTGCAGCGATACAATCGCAATAAGACCGCGTTAGTAAAATGCACTATTGAATCGACGCAAAAATTCTCTAAGGGCGAAAATGTATAGGTGTGTTCAGTATATTGCAGGTTTATATATATGTCATTCAACTTTATCGAGACTTAATCTGTTCATGTTCTTAATGGTTCCAATTATTTCTTCTGTAGTTAATGTCAAACGCACGTAACAAACCTGGCCAAGAGTTTTAGCATGTTCGTACTCCAGTTTGTCACATACATATATTATATAAAAACTCACACCTTTTTTCCATTGAGATACTGGCAGAAACTGCAGAACGCTACCTGCTACCATCCTCATACTCCTTTGGCTTATACATGATACATCCGCAGCCCTAGAATGAATTTTACCGACTGAAAACGTCAAATTACCTAGTTATTAGTCAAACAAAATAAGTTTTTCGTACTTAATGTAGAGGCGCTGTTTCAATCTTAGTACAAATTATTACTGTTGGTAAACTTCTCGTAAGAAATTCGTGCTGGAGCTAAACGGTACTGGTCATATACACACGTTAGTTGCGTGTACTACGCACTTGACCTTTCTAAAGAACAATACCAAAAAAGTGAGTGTATATCTTGAATAATAATAACACCATATGCATCGTAAGTTTCTCTGCGTATCATGGTTATTATAAAATTCTATTTCTTATTCTTTCATATCAGTTAATATTTAGTGTTACTGCGACATCTAACGTAACTTGCAAAGTCTAGCACGATAAGAAGTGAGGAACTAGTTTGCTCAGCAGTGATGCTCAACCAAGTGGAATTCTAGATTTTACTTGTTTGTCGAAGTTGGACCGAGTCAAACTGTTTATCTTAGGTAAAAGACATTCGGTAGAAGCCTCCGTGTGACTTAGACGTGGGCTGTATTTTGCTTGAGTAAATATGATACAGAGTATCTGACTTCATTCTTGTCATAATTTTTCGGACACATTGCGCATAGTACATTTGATTGTTTCTGCGTGATTCTTTAGTTTTTAGCCGCTTTAAACATAACTTACATATTACTTAATGAAGTGTAGTTACTTCATGATATGAAAGTAATCTAAAATATTCATTAATTAAATTGTTAAGCTTAAGTTTATTTTTAATTCAAACACTTATCATTTATCACTTAAAAAGATGCTCTGGTCTTTCTTTTGCAAATCATTACTACTACTTGTTTAGACGTGATCTTAAGGTTAAAATGATGAAAAGTGGTTTATCAGCGCCTAATATTAAAATACTTGTAAATCATTTAATTAAACAGCATTCGAGGCACACCTAGATTTACCGTATGAACCGATGCTATTTCTATTCATTATTATTAATTCATTTAATTCAGACATTGTGCATATGTACACAAAATTAAAATAAAGCAAAATAAAATATTACAAATAATACTTAGACATTAAAATAACATACGCATTGATACATACAATTAAGTTAAATACACAATGTCATAAATACAATTAAAATTAAATACAAAATGTCATAGATGGAATACGGGCAAAGACTACAAAGTTTCTAGTGGAAAAATGCAAAAACACAACAGTGTTTTTGCATTTTTAACTACAGGTTAACTACAGGTTGGGAACACCCAACCTGTAGTTCGAACCCGGGAATCGGCGCTCAGCAGTCGGGCTGATCATCGCTTGATCTATGAGGTATGCTGAATGTTTTAGTCACATACAATGTGTAACATGTAAGTATTACATGTTCTTAAGATACCTTACCCACATTTCGAAGACAACTATTATTTTGTGAGGGAGGGTGTCAGGGAGTTCCTAGAGCATAAAATCCGATGATTTTTCGATTTTTTTTTATGTTATGCGTGTTAAATTTGCATGCTTATATTTATGAAACAAAACATGTATGTTCTACATTTGTATTTACCTTACCATACTGTATACCATGTTTTGTGCAAATAAATGATTTCTTTCTTTCTTTCTTCTTTCTTTTGCATTACTATTGGATTTCAAGTTTATCAGAACTTGGAATCTGTAGGAGTTGCGGAAACCTTAGTCCCATGGGAACTATGCATCTAGTCGGAGACTGCACTGTATGACTATTGAATGGGTTGAGTTTTCTTCTTTCCCATCTTTAGTTAATGTATAGCGTTCTATGTTTCGTTTGTGGTTGTTTAAGACGTATTTGTGTGGAGAAAACATTTTAAAGTAGTTAATTATCATTAAGGGGTAAAGCATGGGCGCCATATTGAATCTCCAGCTAATGAAGGATTCTACGGTTACTCCTGGGCGGATCGAGAGAATTCAGAGTCAACTCAGCATCGAAACGAGGGAGTTCAGACAAGAATCCTAAATGCAGAAAGGGATTTAAGCTAGCCCAAGGCAAAGATACCTCACTTCTCCATCCCCGAGCAGAACTATTAATAAAGAGTAATAGTACTAGAATCCAGTGTCAACGGAATCAGAGCGTATTTCTGACTCGTTGTCCTGGCCAATCTTCGATTCATACAACCCTTTGGAAAGGTACTTTTAATTTATCTCGATTTTTGCTATTTTTTCCGGCAACCTTCAAACCAAAAAATATATGCTAAATCGGTCGCTTAACAACAAACAGCATATAATTATTATTTACACAGATGTTAATTCTGTTTGTACACACTAGCAACACTTTACTTAAAACCTGCCAGTCACCTAGCATTACTCACAAAAGAGCTATATACTTTTAATAAAATAAATAAATAATGCTGGACAAACCACACACAGCATCATATAGCCCCACGCTATGCAGAGCTTGTGTTATGGGTACTAGATGACTGATATATTTAATACAACATTACATAGATAGATATTTTTATTATACAAATACCCAGAACACCCGGAACAAACATTTGTAGATCGTACAAACATTTGTCCCAAGGCGGGAATCGAACCCGCAACCTCCTGCGTCGCAGGCGGACCTTCGCCCGCTGCGCCACATAGGTCGTCAAACCAAACAAAGTTTAACCAAGTCTAAGCTATATACTTTTAATAAAATAAATAAATAAATAAATAATGCTGGACAAACCACATACAGCATCATCTAGCCCCACGCTAAGCAGAGCTTGTGTTATGGGTACTAGATGACTGATATATTTAATACAACATTACATAGATAGATATTTTTTATTATACAAATACCCAGAACACCTGGAACAAACATTTGTAGATCGTACAAACATTTGTCCCAAGGCGGGAATCGTACCCGCAACCTCCTGCGTCGCAGGCGGACCTTCGCCCGCTGCGCCACATAGGTCGTCAAACCAAACAAAGTTTAACCAAGTCTAAACCAAACGGGTATCACCGTTCAATATTAATAAATTGTAACCAATGGACCAGGGTTCTATGAATACCAAGCGGGGTCATTACATCGGGGACGATCCTAAGCAAACATGTACCGTTGCCAATAACGCACACAGTATTGGTTTAATGACCATTCGCTTGTTAATTCAATAGAAAACCGACCCTTTTTTATGTTGTTGATAAAGAATTAATTGATTCTCAGCGTTATGTGGGTAATGTCCCTTTTGGGGACGGCGCTTGTGGACAATGAGTGTTACAATGTTTTACGTTTAATTATAAGGTTCGAACCTCCATAGGTTCGAACGTTTCACAGTACCAAGACATCCGGATAAATACTGCGTTGTTGTTTATAGTTTATCATAGTAAGTGACATTGGCAAAAATTACGGTGACTCACATTTTCTTTTTAGATCGCCTTCGGATATCTTTATACTTCATATTTATGAAAGACCTTCACGATCTTATGCTCACCATCGCTTTAGGCCCGAATACGGCATTGCGCTGAAGACCTGCGATCCCAAACGCATGTAATCGTCTGTCCAAAAAATATATTGAAAGACTCATTTATAAGAAATTTAAAACACGGCCTATGTACAACCTACCACCTAAGTTCACATTGTGAAATGAAATAAACGTATTGAGTATTAAATATGTAACTTGTTTAACACAGTAATGAATTCTTCTCAGAAAAATTCAAACATTCTGAGAGTAACTTCTTGCATTCATCATCAAGCATATCAAGCTCTGCGTTTGAGTTCAGGAGAGCGTTCATAGCGGCTAAATCCGAGGAATTTGGAGGTGACTTGGAGTGTGTTTTATTGTGAGCCATTAAGTGGTGTTTTCTGCCACGACAGTTATTTTCCGGGACAAATAGATTGCAGATTTCATTATGCAGATCAGGAGCATCAATAATCCTCCTGAGAATTTCAAATTATAGTCATCTGATCGCGCGACCGTCTTATTTCTGGAGAATTGAAACTTAAGCAACATAACAGAAACTTAATGGGATACAAGAGTGGATAAAACCCGTAGAAGTGCTTGTATAGGTATCTAAGGAATGCTTTTTGAACCTTTTCTAAAGATAACGCTGATTGCATCTCAAAAGGATTCCATACGCACGCATTAGACTCAAGTTTTCTACGGAACAATGCCCCTGTTTTTGGGGTAAGTTGATAACGTGGAGGTGGTAGAGGTCACGACAGTTCCTTAAAACAAAGCTAAGGCGCCTGAAAGACTCCTTAGTGGATGTGATATGGTTATGAAAAGTGAGCTATGGCCTAATATGTCTCCCACCCCAGGTCTTTCAAGGCATCAGTTCTTATGCTCATATGGCTGCATATGCTGTTTAGCAGGAACACATTGATGATGCTGATAGCCGGGAGAAAGATATCGATCCTTCTAATTTACGATTCCGTAGGTATCCTTCTCAGCACCCACGTCAGGTGATAAAGTGCTTTACTCTTAGCTGGGGCCGTACGACAAATAACAATTAAACTATAATTAACTCAACCCCAATTTAGCTGCGAGTTTCTGTAATGGAGGACTATTGGGGTATTCTATTTTACGTCTTAGCGATGGTTCAAGGCTGGTTTGTACTATTGTCATTGGTCGCAAGTGCTACTGCTAGCATGAGGAGGATGTGGTCTTAGGTTCAATTCCTGTGTCGGTCAAAGTGTTACCCGAAATTTGGATTTGTGCCCAGTTTGTGAGAATATTGGCTCGTCCGACAACTGGCGAAATGTGGGTAACCTGCGCGAAGTACAGATGTGATGTAATGTAATTGTCATTGATTTTGGGTATACGTTCATTTGAAACAAGAACAAAATGCAAGCTGAGAAACAAAAGTAACAATCATTCCAGTATCTTTATTTGCTGTATATGTAGCTAACATACTTACTGGTAAATAAGCGTAACAGTACAATAGGTACTTTTTTGACAATTCGTATTAAAACCTTAGTAATTAAACCTACAATAGCCAGCTCACCGCAGTTCTCAATGACGTGCTAATTAGCTGTGTTTATTACTGGAGATTATGAGTAAGCAAAATCTACTAGAAACTTCAACTTTTGTTAGTAAAATTGTAAGATATAAAAGAGCGGCGCCTCCAGGCACAGGCATCTATATGCTTAAAAGAAGACGCCAGCAACTGTATAATGTACAACGTGTAATAAGGAAATAAAATATTTTTGATTTAATTTTTGATTTTGACTTAGTTAAGTGCCACGATATTTCGCAATCGTTTGATAACTCGCTTCAAATACTATGAGATCTATAGTGTTACAAGGAACGTGTTTTGTCTTACCTACAGATGCCAAGACGCTGACGTGTAACTATGCAAAGTTTCTGTTTTAATTAATTAAATGACTAGACACTTTTTATCTGCATTAATTATATTCGGGCAAATGTAATTATTGAGAATACAAATAATTCCTCTCGTTAATAGCCCAAATACTAATTAATATGGATATGTTATAGGGATGTGAATACTGATATCTACAGCAATTTCGCAACTACCGTATCGATTAAATGAAATCGAAATAATAAAATACCTTAAAAAAACTGTCACGTTGGTCTTGTGGTAACAAACGCGGCTGCTAAACATGAGGACCTGGGTTCGATTCCCGGGTCGAGCAATGTGACATTGGGATTTTTCATTGGGTTATAGTACGGTAAGCCGTTGGTCGCGCCCGAAACAGCGCGTAAGTAGCGAAGGTGGTTTGATGATCTTCTTTGTCGCTTTTGTCCCGTGTTGTAAATACCAGCGACAAGCGACCAAGGCAAGCGATGCAGCCACGTCATAACGAAACGCGCTACTAAATTGCTGCCGTGGGCGATCTTCCAAAGCTTCTTAGACACAGAATACGGTCCGATTATTCGATCCGAATTGCAGAGGTACGGTACGGTGAGTTTTGGATCGCACAACATGGCTCTTTTAACGCGGGATGTACAGTCGAAAAAGTATTTGATAATAAATTATATTTTATTTTTGTTGGTGTTTCCCTGTCTGAACACTCACCGAAACAAACTCAGAGATCACAGTCTCTTTTAAAGTCCAGACATTATCTTCGTCAGATAATTTGAGGACTTAATGTCTGAGATAGTCTTTTAAGGAAAGAACCACACAGAAATGAGTGGACCTGTTCAGTTAGTATCTGAAGAAGAAATCGTAGAGTTCAACTCAGAACCAAGGACCTCAACGGGTCGACGAACAATACCAAAGAAATAATACCAGTTGGATATCTGGGGTCTAAGTTCTATTTTTGAACAATGTTGTCATTGTTGTTGGTCGTTGCATATCGTATGCCATAAGATTAAATGTTATTACGTACACAATAAAAAATATGTTGGGACTGCAGAAGATGTACAGTCAACAGAACATCGGTGGTTACACTTGTGCTCAACAAAAATCGCGCTTATTGCTACGAAAAAAAGGCCCGATGAAGAGGTACACACCTCTTACATAATATGAACCCTTTAGTGTATTTTTCTGTTTTAAAGTTGTTTTGATATTTTATTTAAATTTGTACAACATGTTATGTTTACAACAACACATCATTAACCACTTTAGTCATATCCACACAAAAGTGTCAAATATTTTAATGTCATCACAACTCAGGTCCCCAAGATACAAACATACCTACCTTACCTTAAGAGGTACACACCTCTTACACAATATGAACCCTTTAGGTGTATTTTTCTGTTTTAAGGTTGTTTTTAATATTTTATTTAAATTGTATACACTAGACTACACCTACACACACACCTCACACCTACACAGGTGTGAGGTATGTGTAGGTGTAGTCTAGTGGGTACAATTTACAATTCTCAGAAAATAAAAACATTAAAATTAATATGTTAGTGCCAGCATCGATGGTTTTGTATAAATATCGATACTTGCAGGTGTCGGTAAAAAACGAAATTCATTTTTAATTACCATAACGCTAATTAATCTATATAGGTATTACAAAAAGCTATATAAACTGGAGATGGTTCATCAGTATATCAATTGGTACACATCTGTTTACGATGTTATCGAGGTAAGTCTTAAGTACTGGCACCGATGTCAGTACTATATATTTTATTACAGACACAACTTATTCTGAAATCAGTTGTGTCTGTAATAAAATTAATACAGTGCCTCTCTGAAGACAAACTACGCAAATTAAAGTCACATTTCCATCCGTGCCTTTACGCAATTTTTACTTTATTGATGGAGACCCTAAAACCAACTAGGCTTTCCACCTATCTGATAAACACTATTAAAAAGGGTCGTTTTGTTTGTATTTCCAGCGCAGACGCATGCTTGACTTCGCCTTTGGGTACAGCTCAGGGCTTCGCAGCAGCCGTGCAATACTTTGCGACTGCTGCGTGTCTTCTCTCACACAAAAATCTGCCCGAAGCTGATGTGAGCGGTAAGTGAAAAGGTCTACATGATCTTTACCAGCAATATGCCATTACGTCTGACAGAATTCTACATCGCGCAATTAAGATCTTCTGCGCGATCTGTATAGAACATATAGAAGAATAAAATTAAGAACCTGTTATTAAGTCGACTACGGAAAAAATAAATATGAAAGGGAGAGGGAGAAATTATTTTTTAATGAATAAAAATAAAGAGGAGCTCGTGGCTAATTAAAAACAGCCGCGCGGGTTGATCGAAGGTTAAGCTACGCTTACTAAGGTCAGTATGTGGATGGGTGACCGTTCGTAACATATCGAGACTCCTCCGTCCCGGCACTCATTTGTAGATCTTTGACAGTCGTTACGGGTAGTCAGGGGTCTAGGGGGTGTCGTGTTGCCCAGTAACTGGGTTGTGGCGGATAGGTAGTCCTGCTATGTAAAATACTGGTATTCAGCTGCATCCGGTTAGACTGGAAGCCGACCCCAACACAGTTAGGAATAGGCTAGGGAGAAATGAAATAAATAAAAAGTAATTAACCAGTTGGATGCTGATCGCTGTCAACGGTTTATTAAGTTAGATAAGTCTTTTAATAATAGGTCTTTACCTATGAAATTGCCGTTTTGTATGAAAAAATTTAAATGAATTTTTTTCATGTATTTTTTATTTGTATTAATCGAAGTAATCACCCATGCAATCAATGCATCTTTGCCAACGCAGTGGCAGTTTATTGATGCCCTTCTTAAAGAAATCAGCTGGACGGGAGGCAACAAATTCTTCAAAGGCATTTTGTACTGCCTCTCGGGTATTGAATTTTTTTCCCGCCAAGAAGTTATCCAAATTCTGGAAAAAGTAGTAGTCTGTAGGCGCAAGGTCTGGTGAGTAGGGCGGATGACGGAGAGCTTCCAACCCCAGTTCTTGCAACTTGGAGACCGTCTGCTGTGCAGTATGAGGTCGCGCGTTGTCGTGCAGGAGCAGCGGAGACGAGCGATTGACCAATGCTGGTTGGAGATGTGCCAGCTTCTCCATCATTGTGTTCAATTCTTCACAGTACACATCTGCAGTAATGCTCACCCCGTTTGGTAAGAAGCTGTGTTGAATCACACCGGCGCTAGACCACCAAACAGTGACCATCACTTTTCTTGGGGTAAGTTTTCGTTTAGGGCATTGTTTAGGTGCTGAACCAGGATCCAACCAACTTGCTGAGCGCTTGCGGTTATCAAACAGAATCCATTTTTCATCGAAGGTAACAATGCGGTTCAAAATTCCTTCATTTGTGTGTCTGTCGAGCAGTGCAAGGCACGTCTCGACGCGTACTTCGCGCTGGCGATCATTGAGTTCGTGGGGCACCCATTTGTCAAGCTTTTTTACCTTGCCAATTCAGCCGTAGATTGTGTATCATCAGCTTCCACAATCGCCTTTAATTCGTCATTGTCGACCAAAGTCTTCGGACGACCGCGAGGTTCATTTTTCAGGTCGAAATTTCCAGAACGGAAGCGAGCAAACCAATAACAGGTAGTGCGTTGGTTTGTAGTGTTAGCTCCGTAAACGTCGTTGATGTTGCGTGCCGCTTGTGCCGCGTTGCTGCCACGACGGTACTCATATTCCATAATTACTCGATTTTTTAACGTATCCATGATGACGAAAAAGATTTAAATGCGATGAAAATGTAACACTAATCAATAAACAAATGACTACTTTTGGAAAAAAAAATCCATGTTTTTAAAATAAAATTAATTTGAAATTAGAATTCTTAGCCAAACAAAAAATATTTTGATTTGAAATGGCCAGTACTGCAGAACGGCAATTTCATAGGTAAAGACCTAATATGTTACACGCTACCGTTTATTTAGTTGTATTGAAGTATTCTACCAGTTTGACATTAATGACGTAATCATTTAATTCAAATGCCTTTGCTTTTCATCTATCCATCCTCTATTGTTTTTACTTGTGTATCAAATAAGGATCATATCTTCCTGTAATCGACAATACACAAATGGTAAAACAGTGGAAATTTGACCTGACATTTCTATCTAAAAAAAATACAAAAAAATATGCTATGACAAGAAGAATAAAAAATAATGTTACCGATGTCATCAGATTAAATTGGCTACTTGTCTGGTTGGGGAACCTCCATTAACAAAAAACACGTCTTCTACCTCCATAAATCAAATACTGAAGTGTCTTCTTAATGTTTCTACTGAGTAACCTATTTATTTTTTAAGGGAATATTTAGCAGCGTTGAGCAATTTCGATAGTGGCAAAACTTATATAAAAATAATTAATAACTCAATTATTTATTCAAGTAACAAAACTCATAGTATTAGAAACAATTTTACTTAAAGCGTATGAAAGTAAAAAATAAATAAATAATAAATCTTTTATTTCCAGACAACATAGGCCCACAATGTGTTAGTGCATAAAATTATCTTAAAAAACTATGTTAGTATAATCAGCCAGACATTAAATATATATCATCCACAGATAGCTCCATCAAGCATCATGCAGGACATGTAGCTTGATAAATCTACCCGTGGTAGGCCCATCCAGCCTTTCAGCAAACATCCTCAGGATGCCGTTGGCGCTCCCTCTCACTCTGCGCATCATTGATGCCACCTTTTTACGCATTACTGCAAAGTATTAATCAAAAAAAAAATATAATTACCTATCACGCTATAAGACCAGCAGAAATTTCGCAGCACCGGTTAACGATCGCCATTTTCATTTATGGGTTCGCGTCAACGTCATTCTAATGTGACGTGTTGCGCCAGACTAATAGTAGTATAAAATTTCAAATGTATGTTAAATAGTTTGACGACCGATGTGGCGCGGCGGGCGAAAGTCCGCCTGCGACGCAAGAGGTTGCGGGTTCGATTCCCGCTTTGAGACAAATGTCTGTACGATCTACAAATAGTTGTTCCGGGTGTTCTGGATTTTTCCTATGTATAATAAAAAATCTATCTATGTAATGTATTGTATTAAGTATATCAGTCATCTAGTACCCATAACACAAGCTCTGCTTAGCTTGGGGCTAGATGATGCTGTGTGGATTGTCCAGCAATATTTATTTATTTATTTTTTATTTAGTTATTCCAAAGTTTTAAGTTAGCACTTCTGTCGACAGTCCCCAAGATTACATTGCCTTTTTTATTTAGTTGTTTTGTTTGTAGACAATTTGCCAGTCTATGGTATCGACAAATGCCGTTGAAGCAACGGAGTCGGTCGAGGTTTCTAAATTACTCTTTTGGGTTAATATCGTGTAAACATATTAACTTAGTCTTTGTATTTATGTTGTTCTTTTTATATAACCATTTTTTTTTATTATACTTTATTGTATCACCGTATGTCATGTTGTCCATGGCATGACAGCGGGCCCTATCAGAATACCAGCGCTACGGTATTTATTTGTTTTTAAATATGGCATCAATATGCGTATCGTGATCTGCCCGGGCAGATGACGATACGCCGCCGTTTCATTTTTGTTTGTAAATCACATTGATTCGTAAACAATAGGGATGTCTCCTAGGTAAAAATATATTAAGTCTTTAAGGTGCACCCTCTATATACACGCACATTTCACCAGTTATGTTAAAGTAACCATCAAACACACGCCGTTTTTATAACCCGATTGTGTCCGTTAAAAACCTGACAATAGGGATGTGTCCTACTTAAAAATATATTAAGTCTATTTAGTCCGTCAGTAAGATTACCAAAAAATATTTTTTGCTTACTCAAATCAATAAAAAGTGACAATGTTATAGCACATCAAAGTTCAGGAGAAGGGGCTTGTGACGTCACTGGTACGTGAAAAGTGTAGCACGGCGTGACGTCACGTGCAATTTCAACGCACTATATCGTCGTCATTTTTGGTTTTCGTGGCAAAATAAAAAATACGTGTCCAGTATTTTTTGAGTTATCCAACTTTCGGACCAATCAGAATTTTTAAGGACACTACCCTATTGTATTTCATTTTTTCAAAAACATTTCAAGTAGCGTAATAGTGTTTCTAACTGGGGAAATTTGTGAGTTTTATAAGTATTCCTGTCTCAAAAATAGGCGATTGGTTATAATATTATATCAAGTAGTATTAATTGGCATTTATGTTTCAGACCATCAGAATTTTACCTTCATAGTGGTTGGAGCCGGTTCAGCAGGGTGTGTAGTTGCTAACCGACTTAGTGCAGTTGAGCACTGGGATGTACTGCTCATTGAAGCTGGACCTGATGCGCCACTAGAATCTGATGTAAGTTGATGTGCTGAGGATTTGTTCATCATGCTAGTCCATTACTATTTTAAGTTACATTCATGGCTTAAGTTACAAAATGTAAACTTATTTGTTTTATGACTTGTTTTAGATTCCTGGTGCTGGATTGAATTTAATGGGTACAGACTACGATTGGAATTTTGTAGCAGAAAATAACGGTATAACTAGCCAAGGCCTCATAAATGGTTCCGTAGGATGGCCCAGAGGTAAAATGCTTGGTGGATGCAGTAGCATTAATGCTATGATCTACGTGAAAGGAAATGATCAAGACTACCAGAAGTGGTACGATGCAGGCAATAAGGAATGGAGTATTGAAGACGTACGGAGATGTTTCAAAAAAGCTGAATGTCTTCAAAACATAGACATGTTGAAAAATTCAACAATATGTGATAATTACGGCCATGATGGACCATTATATTTAAATAAATTCAACAACACACACGATAAAGAATTACAGAATATACTAGACTCATGGGATAAACTTGGTTTTAAAAAGGTTCCAGATATAAACAAAGAAAATGTCAATACTTCCGGACTTGCACCTGTAACAGCAGTTAACGGAATAAGGCAAAGTACAGACAGAGCATATTTAATGCCAATAGCTAGTAGACCGAATCTGAAAATATTAAAAGACGCTCACGCAACAAAAATTTTGATAGACGAGAATTTAACTGCATATGGAGTGGAAGTAGAAAAAGATGGCAAGAAGCAGACATATTATGCTTCTCGAAAAATTATTTCAAGTGCAGGTCCCATTAAATCTCCACAGCTTTTGATGTTGTCTGGTATTGGTCCTGCAAAACATCTTCAGGAACATGGCATTCCATGTCTCGTAGATTCACCAAAGGTAGGTCAAAACCTTAACGATCACAGTTGTTTAACAATATTTATATTTGGTGATGTGCCGGAGCAGCTACACGGCGAAGCTGACTCAAGTCTTGATTTTATAAATTATCTTGCCAACCGCAAAGGCCTCTTATCATTTAATGATTTAATATCAAATGCTGTGGCATTATATTCAACCGAGAGTAACCCTACTTATGCCAACAGTCAAACTCATGTTACAATTGTTCCGAAAAACACAGCGATTTTTAAGCATAATTTCGTGAAAGTATTCCGGCATAATGAGAGCATTATAAATCCTTTAGAAGAACTGAACAAGAATCATACTCTTTACGCTTTTCATTATCATGGCCTACACCATCGATCAATGGGGAATATATCATTGAGGTCTAACAATCCTAGCGACGTACCTCGCATACATTACAACTACTTCAAAGATCGAAGAGATTTGGAAAATTGTGCAGTAGGTGCCAAAATGTCTGCAGGAATTGTGAACACTACGTATTTCAAATCTATTAATGCTTTCATGCCAAGAATTAACGTCCCTGCTTGTGATGAGTTCGAATTGGATAGTTTGGATTATTGGAGATGCATTTGTCTCAATTTAGTAAGTACAGTTTTTCATCCTATAAGCACATGTCAGATGGGAAGTAATATAAGTATGTCCGTAGTAGACAGCCAGTTGAATGTCCACGGAGTGAAGAACTTGGGTGTGATTGACTCGTCAGTGATGCCCGGACAAATCAGCGGTAACACAAATGCTGCAACCATCATGATTGGAGAAAGAGGATCAGAGATGGTTATAGAAGATAATCTGAAAGGGTTTGAGGAACTATGTATGGACTAGTGGCGTCATTTCTTTTTTCAGCAGTCACCCAAAATTAATGTAACTATATAGTACTGTCTTCTTCTTCTAACTATATATACTGGAAGATGGGTAGGTCTTCGGTGTGGGATACAATATGTGTCGACACCCTTGCGCCATCCCATCTTCTTAGTGCGGCGGACTGTGCAGGTGCGGTTGCTGCAGGTGCAGAAAACTTCAAACGGCGAAAAAATAACAACCTAATTTAGAGTTATATGTTTGAGCCGTTTGGGGTTGAAAAACTAGGGCCGTTGGGTCCGTGTGCCCATTTAGTTTTTCGCAAGATCGCGAAATGTTTGGTCGACTCTTCACGTGACCAGAGGCCTTTTTCATGGCTAAAGAATCAGCATTGCCAGTCAACGTGGCAATGCTGCCAGCCTTCTGGGCACTTTTCCCGTGGACAGTGATACGGATGAAATTTTTGATGCCCTGTAAACCTTTACTTATTTTTTTTCTTTTTATGTATTAATAGTTTTATCATTGTTGAAGAAATAAAGTACTGTCTTAGTTGTGTTTATGTGCTATATTTTTTACCTAAGTGATATCAGAGCATTTATGTATAATCGGAACATATTCGCTTTCAAAGATTCCAAAGAACTCATTCTCGTGTCTTATGACCTGCTGTGGGGTAAATTAAGAAATGAGGAAAAAGTTGAAACCGAGGTTATCTCTGTACTAAAATTTTGGTATGAAAACCAAGTTAACAATGTTAGGTGGGCAGGGACTCTGTCTGAAGAATATAGATTGGAATGTGGTGTGAGGCAGGGGGGAATTACCTCCCCTCGCCTTTTCAATGTATATATTAACCAGCTGATTGTTGAGCTCAGCAATACCGGTATCGGTTGTCATGTTGGTGGAGTTGCTATGAACAATATCAGTTATGCGGACGATATGGTCTTGCTGAGCCCATCAATCAGTGCATTGAGACGTTTGTTGAAGATATGTGAAGACTACGCGATGACTCAGGGGCTTAGGTATAACGTCGCTAAGAGTGAGTTACTTGTTTTTAATGTTGGCGCCAAGAGAGACTTAAATGTGCCGTGTATCTCACTAGCGGGTAAGCCCTTGAAGCGAGTCTCAAAATTTAAGTACCTGGGCCACTGGGTCACCGACGACCTATGTGATGACTTGGATATAGAGAGAGAGCGTAGGGCGCTGTCTGTTCGAAGTAATATGTTGGCGCGCAGGTTTGCACGGTGTACTTGTGAGGTTAAAATGACGCTTTTTAGAGCCTGTTGTCAGACTTTCTACACCTGCAGCCTCTGGGTCAAGTATACACAGAAGGCATACAGCGCCCTACGTGTACAATATAATAATGCCTTCAGAATGCTCGTGGGGTTGCCGCGGTTTTGTAGCGCTTCGGGTATGTTTGCCGATGCGAGGGTAAATGATTTCTACGCAATTATTCGGAAGCGATGCGCTTCTCTTCGGCAAAGAACATGCTTCAGCTCTCACACCATGTTGAGGGCATTAAGTGACCGGTGGGACTGTCCGATGCTTGGCCGATGGGTGAGACTGCACACTCAGGTCGGCTCTAAGTAGCTGCGGGCATCTTGTTTTTATTTAGTATTTTATTGTGTTATGTTTTTTGTGTTATATGTTTACTAACAATAGTTAAATAAGAATGTTATTACTAATACTATGGACTTCAAGGTCTGTAAATAAAGAATTAAATTAAATTAAATTAAATTAAATTAAATTAAATTAAATTAATTAACCTTTTATGTTGAAAATAATCTTTTTTTGACGGCACGGTTGGCGCAGTGGCTGAGCGATTAACTGCCGCGCCGCGTGTCGTGGGTTCGATTCCCGCACGGAACAAGTATCTGTATGGCCTACAGGTAGTTGTTCCGGGTCTGGCTGTTTATGTATGTGACGTTAAATGTTTGTAAACGCACCTACGAAACAGGAGAAATTCCTAGTGTGGGGAAAAGTTTTATCATAAAATAAAACTTATTAGGTTGTTTAGAGTGACAGTACTTTAAAAAATAATCCGTCTGTATGTGCTCTGCAAAAGAAAGATGGTGGTCAAGGATCACACCTAGGTACTTAGCTTGCTTCTCCCAAGGAATTGGCTAGCCACACATAGTGACTAGTGGACCGGGAAGAGGGACATTGCGTCGCAATCTCGAGAAGATAACCGCCTGGCCCTTAGCGGGGCTAACCCCGATTCTCCATGTCTAGAACCAAACGTCCTATAACATTTGCAGAGATTTGGAGAGGGCAAGCTATAGAATCCTGACTGAAACCAGTGTAGTAATGGCCACGGTGCCAGCGAATAGAGCTAACTCGGCCTTTTTTAGTTAACGGAATGTCACTGGTGAACTGTAAAAATTAAACGAGATAGCACGTTACCCTCGCAGATGGGATGGGGGAGGGGAGGAAGGTGTAACTTCGATACGATAGCGGAAGGTGCGATTCCACAATATGATGAGGACGAGACGATCAGGCTTAATATGTATAAATTATGTGTCACGTTGTTTGTCCGCTAGGGACTCCTAAACTTCTGAACCGATTTTATTAAATTTTGCACACAGTGTGTTTTGGACAAACTTAAAAGATAAGACAGTTTTTATTTCGATTTTAGACCCATTTTTTTTAAATTGCAAATTCAATGTTTTCCTATAATAAGTTCCATACATTTCTAACAGATGGCACTGTAACTTAACTTTTGAGGCGGTACGAAGTTCGCCGGGACAGCTAGTAATTTATATAAGCCTTTGGCACAATGCTATCCGCTACTAATGGTTTTAATACTGTTATGATTAAAAGGCAATTCATACTATTATGTTTTGGTTTATCTTATTTGTAAAAAAGGCAAAAAACTAAAATAATGTAATGTATGTAATGTTTTATAATAACGTTTTCGACTTTGTTGATCGCAATCGCCATGTTTGACGACACGGTTGGAGCAGTGGCTGAGTGATTGGCTGTTGATCGTGAAATAAAAAAGACCACCAATTTACAAACCGCTCTCACCACCTATTATGCTTATGCCTATGCATGGCTTAGCTGGCACCCTATGGATGCACTAACACTTTTCACCCTGCAAAAGAAATTGGTTCGAATATTGGTAAAGAGTCAGCAAACTAATAGTTGCACCTACCTTTCAAAAACATTATATTTTGGCCCTACCCTGTGTTTACATTTTAGAAACATGCAAATTAGTCCAGAAACGTCAAGAATTTTACTCAAAACGTGCAGATATTAAGACACGCTATCTACTAGGCTCAACTTATCAAGTTCTCGACTAAAAATGCATTCTACAAGTTCTATGTAATGTCCATTAAATTATATACTAAATAAATTACACGAACCAAAAAAAAATAACATATTTAAAAAAAACTGCGACAATTTTAGCCGAATAAAAGCTGGTACTCGATAAATTAATATCTAAGTGATAGACTTATAAAGGCATAACTTAAGTTCTCCAGAATTGAAATTAAATGAAAAAAGAAATACATCTCTCAATATAAACCTGTTTATATTTGGCTTTCATGTTGAACCCCTCCGTATTCCAAGTTCCAACCCAGCGACCTGAAGACATGGTGAGAACCATGTCTTCCATCGCACCAGATAATTGCGTAACAGACTTTCAAGCACGAAATAAACGATTCTAAAATTCAAAATCCTACTATCCTGAAGTATTTAGATTTAAATGTATCGGGCAAGCACAGTTGTACAGTATTTTATTCGAAAAAATATTTATTCAGATGCATTAACAACACTATCGTATCGCGTTTTCTTGACAGTAGTCGAATACCTATTGTGAAATTATAAGAATTATAATTTTAATAATGGACTATTTGATAGTGACTGAATATTTGCAAGACACTACATGTATAATAATATAGTATCTGTAGATATTTTTTCGACTTATGCTAGACTAGCCTGTAGTTCACTCGCGACTTCGTCCGCGTGGATTTCGTGTTTTTCCTTTGAAGTTTAGCGTTGTTTAAATTATGATTTGAAAATATAATTATGTTACTGATAATTATAATCTACCTTATATCGTTGCTTTCTATAGATCATCATTATCTGCCTAGCCTCTTCCGAACTATGCTGGAGTCGGCTTCCAGTCTAACCGGATGCGGATGAGTACCAGTTTTTTTTTTTTGGAATGGGCATCTCGCAGTTTATCCTTTAGGGATATTTACTGCTCAACCGAACTTTCCTGTGGGGGGCTTAATTAAAATTAAGGCCTCCAGCCAGGCATAAAAACTTATAAGCTAAGCGACTATCGCTAAGGGCACCCCCTGCGGGGTACGAACCTCGGCTTAGGACGTCGCTGAAGAGGACAGCAAGGGACAGGCTGGATCTGATTGTTCCATTATTTAGGGACATTTTAAACATTAATCGGCTCAGCTTCGCGGGCTGGCTCTAGCAAAGGGTCGGTAGGGGGGCATTGACGGGGTCGTCGCGACGGGCCTCGGCGGCGAGGACGGAATGTCCGTTTTTGTTTGCGAACAGTGCTGGTGGCCTTATCGCTCTCCTGGAGGAGAGTGATAGGATCATCTGGCTCTGTGAGTGTGTGTTTCGGTCTTCGAACTGTGCTTATTCGCGAGGGAGTGTATCGGAAGGCCGATGACACTAAGGGGTTAGGATGAGCGGTAGAACAGTCCATGAAGCGCTGGGTGAGTCGCTTCATGAACTGTTTCACCGTAGGTATTTTGAGATCTACATGGAGAGTCTCATTTCGGACGTAGAAGGGGGCTCCCGTGACTCTGCGCAGGAATCGGTTCTGGACGGTCTGAAGCCTATGAATATGATACGGCTTGGCGTGAGCGAACACTGCGCAAGCGTATGTCATGATTGGTCGGATGACCGAGACGAAGAGCCGCAATTTGCACCTGAGTGACAACTTGCTTTTCTCGTTGGTCATACAATAAAGCCTGCCGGACGCGAAGACGGCGCGCGAACGCGCCGCCTTTATGTGTTCGGCGAACGAAAGTCTGTGATCGAGTATCACACCTAAGTATTTGGCTCGCTTATCCCAAGGGATAGGCTTGCCGTACATGGCTAACGGACTAGGCGTGGGGACATTGCGGCGTCCGGGTTTCCTAAAGAGAACCGCTTGACTTTTGTCGGGATTGACCTCGACTCTCCATTTCCGGAACCAAGCGCCTAAGACGTTTGCGGAAGTTTGGAGGGTGCGAGCTATGGTGGTAGGGTTGTTACCGGTAACGTAGATGGCCGTGTCGTCGGCGAAAAGCGCCAACTGGGC
Source organism: Phlogophora meticulosa (assembly GCA_905147745.2). Taxonomy (NCBI): domain Eukaryota; kingdom Metazoa; phylum Arthropoda; class Insecta; order Lepidoptera; family Noctuidae; genus Phlogophora; species Phlogophora meticulosa. The sequence goes on along the minus strand of LR990526.1, from coordinate 6,094,546 downwards.
CTTTCTACCCCTAGGGACGTCGCTAGTGAACAGCGAGAACAAGAGAGGAGACAGCACGGATCCTTGAGGGACGCCCGCGCGGATAGGGTGAGGTGACGATAGCGTACCGTCTACGCGATATCTAAACGTACGATTCGACAGAAAATCTCGCAAGATGAGCACGAGAAGATCTGGCACATCGAGTTGGTATAGCTTGTATAACAACCCGTTGTGCCAGACCTTGTCGAAGGCTTTCGCAATGTCGAAGAAGAGGGCGCCGGTGAGCGCGCCTCTCTGAAAGCCCGCGCTGACGTGTTCGACTACGCGGTGCACCTGTTGAACACACGAGTGTCCCGGCCGGAACCCGAACTGTTCGTTCGGTATCAGGCTCTTTGCCTCGAAATAGTCCTTGAGTCGCTTATAAATAAGCTTCTCGTAGATTTTGCCGAAAACATTGAGCAGACTGATAGGTCGGTAGCTCGTGGGCTCAGACTTGGGCTTGCCAGGCTTGGGGATGCCAATAACCACGGCTTCTTTCCACGATTGAGGAAAGATATTGTTGCTCAGAGCGCCATTGAAGATGGCGGTCATGAGCATAACGAGTTGCGCGGGGAGGATTTAAAACACCCTATTGGTGATACCGTCCTTACCGGGGGCTTTGCGCGGTTTGAGCCCTTTAATGATGTCTTGCACTTCGTCCGGAGTGACGGGAGGCAGAGGATCATCAGGGTTGTCGACGGGAGGGAGCGAGGACCTACGTTCGACTTCGGCGTCTACCTTTAAGAGGTGAGCTTGGTCGAACGGCTGGGAGCTAAGCGAGCATTGAGTCTCTAAGCTTTCGGCTAGGCATTCGGATTTTTCCGAGTCGTCGAACGCGACGCTCTTATCTGGACGAGTGAGGGGAGGCATGGTAGCCTCTACGGTGGACCGGAGTTTCCTCTGGAGGTTCCAGAAGGCATGGTGGTTGGGCTCTAGCTCACTGATCATCTTGTCCCAGCTCTCCGACCTATGCTCCGCCACACGTTTGCTGACAGTACGGGCTTTGTTCGCAGAGCAGGGAAAAGCGCTATAGGCACGGACGGACGCGTTCTTCTCGGTTATCAGAGCCCGTACATCGTCCGGTAGGTTCCAGCGCTGAGCATTCAGCGCCGGAACCCGCCTTGAACAGTCGTTCAGGACTGTCTGTACGTGCTCCGTAAACGAGTCGACTGCGCCCGTGGTGTCAGCGACTGAGGTGATTAGATCGGGGATGGAGTCGAGTAGAGGCGACGAGGAGGATTTCAGCTTTTCGCTTACCTTCCTCCAGTCGGTAACTAATTGAGTCGTGGGTGGCTGATCAGGGTCACCCGGACCCGTACGGGGAACTAGCGTCATCATCACCGGACGATGGTCGGAGTTAAGCTCGTGGAGCGCCTCTATCGATTGTAAACGAAGGTTTACATTCTTTAGGAGCGCTATGTCCAGTATGTCAGGTCTATGGTCAGGATCGTGGGGAAAATGGGTATGAGTCATCGGGGCGATGACGTCATAGTTAAGGGAGGCGCCCAGATTGAGGACAGCCCTCCCTCTGGCGTTGGTTACATTACTATTCCACGCGGGGTGCTTGGCGTTGAGATCGCCCGCTATGATAACGGAGTCACTCAAGCCGAGAAGAACCGAGATATCGTGGGATAAAGCTGGGATGTCGTCCCTCCCACGAGCGGGAGGGCAGTACGCGGATACAATAGTAATTGGCTGATGGCCAGTCATGCCGAGCCGACAGATAGAGTACTCAAGGAGCGAGGTCGGGGGAGGAGAAGTTAAAGGGACACAGTGCAATGAGTTTTTATAATAAATCATTGTACCGCCCTTGTGGCAGCGGGATCTATCATTGCGCACCATACGGTAGTTTGCAATTTTGGGGTCGCGGTTGTGCGGTTTGAGGAACGTCTCCTGTATGAGGAGGACGTCCGGTTGGTGATCGCGGAGGAAGTTGGCAAACTCAGCCCGTTGCTGGAGTAAGCCATTTATATTGACGTATCCTAACTTTCGGGATCGCGGTTTCAAGGTTCTGGCGTTAACGTACCTATCCATTGCGGTTATTAAAGTGGGCTTCTAGGTCACGGAGCACCGAGGGGGCCTCCATGAGCGCTTCGATGCGCTTCTTAGGGTCTGTGGTAGCCTCTAAGCGATCGGCTAGACGATCGGCTTCGCGGTTGCAGAAGATTAAGTACACTGGCAATATGACGTTCATATTGCGCTGTGTACGGATTTTAGCGTCGTAAAGAGCCTCCGTAGGCTGAGCACGGAAGGCGGAAACCTCAGCCTCTGCGGTCTGGGTAGCCTGAACTGCAGGGGCTGGGGTCGGCGCCGGGATGGGTGAATCCATCAGCGCCGGTGGGTGGCTGCGTTTAGCCGCCAGGGCCGGGAAGGCCTTCTGGTGGTTCAGCTTGTTCCACGGAGATGACCTCTGTGGGCTAAGGCGCTCAGGGAGCGCAGACGATGGCGGGGGTGGCGTCCTAGTAGAGGGGCATTCCCTTTGTTGACGAGCGTTTGCACGTCTCATCAACCTTTGGGAAGACGACTTTGGGGCTCGCGGGCACCCTCGGAAGTTCGCGGTATGACCGGACTGTCCGCACAGAACACAACTCGGTGGTTCAATGCACTTAGTGCGGTCCTTGGGTCGGTCACATTTGCCCGTGGCGTGGTCGCCCAGGCACTTGACGCATCTGGGCCTGGCGAAGCAGTTTCGCTGAGAGTGGCCGTACAATTGGCAGCGATGACACTGGCCAATTAGATGGGGACGGTACGGTTTTTCGATTTTAATACCGGACAGGGCACACACCGTTTTGATGTTGAATATGGGGTGGTGCCCTTCTGTGGGGTCGCAAATTACTAGGACCATATCATAAACTAGCCCACCCCGGGCCTTATGAAGGCGGTGGACGGCGGACGCGGGGACACCTTGGGCGCGGATGTCGGCCAGGATGTCCTCCGTTCGGATCTCCCTGGGGATACGCCTGATAACCACACGGGTTGGCGTCTCCTCAGGGAGGGAATAGGTGTGGAAGGAGATGGCCTTCCCACGTAAAAGGGATACTATTTCCCTGTAGTCATTTGCTGACGGCAGGGTTACCTTGATACCCAGAGGGGTAGCTCGGGCGTTGGTGTAGTTGATCCTGCGATCAACACACATTTTGGAGACGGCCGTCCACTTCGCCTTGTCTTGGATGAAGACAGGGGGAGGTGGCTTCGCCTTACGGGTGGCGGTGCCGTTAGGGCCCGTACCGGAGGCCTGTGCCAGGGGTACGGGGGAGCGGGGGGGAGAGGGCGCGGATTCGTCAACTGAGGACGGGGCGCCGATTTTTTTGGCCTTGGTGGCCTGTGAGGGAGCTTTAGAGGGCTTCCTCTTTCCTCCTTTTCCTACGACTTGGTAGTCGTCGTCGGACGACGAGGAAGGAGACTCCTCTGCCTCTGAGCAGCTGCGTGAACGAGGGACAGTCGTGTCCATCCTATCTACTGATTCATCGGAATCGTCATGCGCGGGGGCTGGCATTCCGAGAATCGGACTATTGTTGCACCTGGCGGTAACAGGCACAAAAGCCGAGGCCGGACGGGTCGCGGGTTCCGGGTATTTCGGTGCCTTTGTCTTTTTGGACAAAGGCGCCGGACCACCTGCGTTAGTCGCCTGTGATACCGGACTATCGACGCGACTTGACTGCCTCACCCTGAAGGGGCTCGGCCGGTGTATCGGGTCAACACCGCACTCGGCTTCGTTGGCACCGTAAGGTATCCACCGAGAGACCACGAAACTGTGGTTTTAGCCCTGAAGGGGCCAAAGACGTTAGACGCACGTTTCCGTTAACGAAATAGCGAAATCAGTAACCCACTGTCTTGAAAAAGACGGCTCTGATGCACGGGATTCTTCGTAGTCGGCGACTACGGCGGAGTTGCGCGGAGGCGCAACAATGGCGGAGCGTGAAGAGTCACGCAGCGAGCGAGGAGCGGGAGCAGCGAGAGCGGCACGTCCGTTCGGGTCGAGCGCGTGAAGCGAAGTCCATGAGTACCAGTGTTTTACGTGGAGTATTTACCTATCTGACCTCCACCACCCATTTACTGGGCAACACGATACCCCTTGGTAAGACTGGTTGTCAGACTTTCGGGCACTGACTACCAATGACAACCGGGACCAACGGCTTAACGTGCTTTTCGAGGCATGGAGGAGTCTCGATATGTTACGAACGGTCACCCATCCATAGACTGACCTGGGCAAGCTTTTATTTAGCCACGAGCTCCTCATATTCTATAGATGCTTTCTATAGATAAAAGACTTTTTGAAATCGGTTACGCAGTTTTAAAGTTATCTATATTTATATTACCAATATACAAACAATCAAATCTTACTTCTATATAAGATTAGTTTAGATAAATTTGTTCATTTTGTCTGACACAATAGTTACACATACTGCTTTGTTATTTTCCTCGGCAGGTCAACATAGGGTCTTTGTATTTCCTTTGAATTGCGAGTATTTCTTCTTGGCTCCCTACTCAAGTTTATGGTAGTATAAAGAAGTGTGGGGCTTAGTCAATAGGAGTCAGACATAACCCTGCCATGTTCTCGGACTAAGGTTAAGTATCTGAAGGCCAGAAATGGAAATGGGCTGGACATTTCCAACGAGCACCATACTGAACGTGGACAAAAATCACCACGAACTGGTACCCAATAAACACAAAACGCAGACAAGGTCAACCACAAATGAGATGGAGACAAGCCCGCCACACTATTCCCAAACCACTGCAACTCCTGAAAACCAGAATCAACAGTGGCGACCACCAGAAAAGCGAGAGTGAATTCAGAATTTAAAATAATCCGAAACTATATTGATAATTTGCATGGGTACGCATCGAGTTCTCATACATAAACTATATCTGTCAAGTTTTCTTGACGAGTTCGTGCTAGCGGCTAGTTCTGGATGGTTATTTTATACACGGTTTTAGCTGAACACAGCCATGTGATTTTTTTCAAATATGTTTTCGTAAAAATGATAAAAGTATTATTACATGAAAAATAATACCATAGTTGAAGTTGTAGTGATGGAATTGGTTTGAAAAAAGTTGCGGGTAACAGCTATCATTTAGATGGGAAATTCGACATTCATGCGAGCGTAGCGGGGGTTAAAAGTAGTATTCTATAGAAAATTTATCGACAGTACAAACACAATTTTAGTTCAAATATGTACGAGTATATAAACTGCCGGAAGTAATGCAGATGATTAAACAGTTGGCATGTTGGCAATGGCATTGAGGTGAGTTTTCGTTTTCTCTTTATTTTAGTAATTTGGCTTCGATTTTTAATAATTATGACGGCGGAGCCATGAAAAATTTCAATTTCACAGTATTTAGGTCCGGTAGGTATTCGTTATTTCTTTTTATAAAATCTAAATATGGTTAAAGATATTGAATTTTATATTTATTTTTGTTTTTTGTTTAATTGATTTTGTTCATATTAACAGCGCAGAAGCATGCTTGTCCCCAACCTTGGGTGCAAATCTAAATATGGTTAAAGATATTGAATTTTATATATTTTATTGACATAAAATGATATTATTAGGCATGTAATAGAAATATTTGCACGACTGATAAGTCGAATATAGTGAAACTAAAATTATTTTACCATATCATGTAAGCACCTATATTCTAGCAAATAAATAAATTTCATTTCAATTCCATTTCATTTTATTTCATTTGTTTTTTGTTTAATTGATTTTGTTCATATTAACAGCGCAGAAGCATGTTTGTCCCCAACCTTGGGTGCAGTCCCTCAGACCTTCGCTGCAGCGCTGCAGTACTTTGCGGCGGCTCAATGTCTTCTTACACGCCCATTCCTGCCGGAAGCTGATGTTCTCGGTATGTCAAAATTTCTACTACATATTTACCACAAATTGCGTCGATCCTAAAACAATGTACGTGTTTCAAAAATTATGTTTAGTCGAAATTGAAGCTTCACACGTTCAACTCAGTATTCTTTTTCTCCATTGGTACCTACGCTTTGGAATGAGCGACTATCTTAATTTTTCCGATTCTTTGACAAATCAAAAGTACCTGTAATTGCATTATTTGAAATAAATGCTTTGACTTTGACCTTGACTTTGTTGGAATTATCAAACCGTCATATAGCCAAATAGACCGTCGATGTCGTTTTGTGACGTGCTGACGTGCCAATGACACTCAACTTTAGCTATGGTGATAAAGCACTCACGAGGTCAATTGTACAATGTATGTCACTATCGTTATCATTCAACCGAAAGACGTCCGCTACAGAACTTAGATCTTAGATCTTTGGGGGTATGAGGAAAAGGGTGTAAAGTTTCTCATCCACCATTGAAAAGGGAAGATCCTCCGACCAGACGGTTGTAGCCGGGTTACTGTATATATAAATAAATAAAATAAAAATCGATAACTTTAATCTCGCGATTTAGGATACGTCAGAATTAGTTCGTATATGGCGAGATAGATGTCGCTACAGACCTCTCTAAGTATCAGCACAATTACTGGTCCTAAGCATCTCGCATCCAACGGTTTCCCATGACCATCACCAAACACACTTTCTGCGTACAATTTTGTTTTTAAATGAACATTTTTTTTTGTTTCAGACTGTGAAAGTTTTGATTTCATAATAGTTGGAGCGGGTTCTGCAGGGAGTGTAGTTGCTAACAGGCTTAGTGAAGTTCATAATTGGAATATACTGCTCATAGAAGCTGGACTTGATGCACCACTAGAAGCTGATGTAGGCTTTTCCATAAACTTTTAGTTACTCTCGGTTTTCACAAACATTGAAGACTTAAATTTTCCAATTTTAATATTTTTTTCAATTATTGTTTTATGATTTGTTCCAGATTCCCGGTACCGAAGGCGCTTTAATTAACACCATTTATGACTGGCAATATTTAACGGTGAACAACAAAAGAACTGATCAAGGTCTCATAGACGGGTCCGTGGGATGGCACAGAGGTAAAATGTTTGGTGGTTCTAGTAGCATTAATGGTATGATCTACGTGAAAGGAAATGATCAAGATTACCAGAAGTGGTACGACGCAGGCAATGAAGAATGGAGTGTGAAAGAGGTACGGAGATGTTTCAAAAAAGCTGAAAGTCTTCAAAATAGGGACATGTTGAAAAATTCTACAGTTAGTACAAATTATGGCCACGATGGTCCTCTATGTATAAATAAATTCAACAACACATTAAAAAGCTATTTAGAGAAGGTAGTACAAGCATGGGATGAAATTGGTTTTAAAAAGGTTCTCGATATAAACACAGAAAATGTCATGACTTGCGGATTCGCACCTGTAACAGCAACTAACGGAATAAGGCAAAGTACAGACAGAGCATATTTAATGCCAATAGCAGGTAGACCGAATCTGAAAATATTAAAAAGCACTTTGGTAACAAAATTTTTGATAAACGAGAATTTAACTGTATATGGAGTGGAAGTAGAAAAAGATGGCAAGAAGAAGACATATTATGCGTCTCAAGAAGTTATTTCAAGTGCAGGTCCTATCAATTCTCCACAGCTTCTGATGTTGTCTGGTATTGGTCCTGCAAAACATCTTCAGGAACATGGCATTCCATGTCTCGTAGATTCACCAATGGTAGGACAAAACCTTCAGGATCATAATTTCGTACCAATATTTATGTTTGCTGATGTACCGGAGCAACCAAGTGAAGCTGCCTCACATCTTAGTGTTATAAACTATCTTGCCGATCGTCAAGGTTCCTTAGCATTTAGTAATTTATTAACAGATGCTATAGCTTTATATTCTACAGAGAGTGAACCCACTTATGCCAATTGTCAAAATCACATTTCAATAATTCCTAAAAATACCACAACACTAAAAGAAAGTTTTATGACAGCATTCCGTTATAATGAAACCATCATGGATTCCATAGTTAAACTGAACCAAATCCATGGCATTTTCTTTGTTCATTATAATTTATTACATCCCTTTTCAAAGGGAAATATATCCTTGAGTTCTAACAATCCTAAAGATGCTCCACTAATATTTCCAAACTACTTCGAAGATAAAAGAGATTTAGAAACCGCTGCAACAGGAATTAAAATGGCTACAAAAATTCTTCACACCGAGTACTTCAAATCTATCAATGCTTTCTTGGGAAGAATGAATGTGCCCGCTTGTGATGCTTTCGAATTGGATAGTAAATGTTATTGGGAGTGCATTTGTATGAATCTAGTAACAACAATATTTCACCCAGTTAGCACTTGTAAGATGGGACGTGATATAAGTATGTCCGTGGTAGACAGCCGGTTGAGAGTGCACGGAGTGAAGAACTTGCGAGTGATTGATTCGTCAGTGATGGCCGGTACCATCAGCGGTAACACAAATGGACCATCCATTATGATCGGAGAGCGGGCATCGGAACTAGTCAAAAAGGATTGTCTCAAAGCTTTGTAAAAGTATAAACATTAGTGTCATAAATTGTTAATGGATTCGTGGAAACCTTCTGTTTGTTAAGTCCTATGTAAAAAAATGCTATTAATAATATACTTAATTTGGTAGTCCTTTGTGCGTTGTGGTATATTTTTGCAATACCTTGGAACATTGGACCCCCGTTCCGACCATGATGACAATCCGTACCTAACTACCTAGTCATTAACAGCCTAGAATTGTTCTCGGATCCCAAAGTTACAACCATTAAAGAAAACGGAGAGATAGAACAGAACGACGATACTAGAAATGTATTTCCTTAAAAATGTAATATGTATTTGCACAGCACGCCATACATTTATAATCTTAATTGTAGTCTATACAATATAAAGTCCTCAAGAGAAACAGATGCGCTGAGTCATCTGTAACGATATTAAAGAAAAACTGTATTCAAAATAGTGTTTCATTGCAAACAAAGCTTATAACTTCTGTATACTTTAAAACTGTAGGTGATGGGGTTATTTGATGTTTGTTTGAATTATTTTTTATCATTTTTCTTTGCCGAAATCAGCGGATAAAAAAACTGTTCTTATAAAATCTAAATTTAAAGAAGATTTTAGAAAATGTTGATTTTTATAATCTTGGCAATCAAGTCATTCGAAAAAAGGCAGTATAAATAAATAAAAGACCAATCTGTGGAGCTGTTACCTAAGCACATCGCCAAATAAACTCAAAACTACAATTTATTTAGTTTGTTAAGGCGCGCTTCCCTTTTGTTTCCTTGTTTTAACTGAAAACATCATCCAATCAATTTTCAGTTCAAAGGTCACTAACAATTATTAACTTTTTCAATTTGAGAAGATTAAATGCAATTTTAAGTGCACTTAGGCTAAGGCAAATCTTGGTAAAAGTAATCCAATGCAGGCTGCATTACTTTTAAAATGTCGGTAAAATGAAGACAACGCAATAAAAAAATCATTCTCATTGATTTCAGAAGTTCTCTTTGGTATTCTTTTACTATAATTATATTATGATGTAGGATCTTACGTCATGGTAAAATCTTCTGCATTTCTTGTAAAAGTTATTTGTAGAAATGACATGTTAAGTAAAGTAAAGTAAAGTACCAGCCTATTACTGTCCCACTGCAGGGCAAAGGCCTCTTCTCATACAGAGAAGGCAAGAACATTAATCACCACGCTTGCTCAAGATGGGTTGGCGATTTCAGACTTATATATTCATATATATTAATTATATAAGTCCAGGTTTCCTCACGATGTTTTCCCTCACCGATGTCAGTGATGTCCAAGATAAACTTATAAAGCCCAGGTTTGAACCCACAACCTCGTGCACAAGAGGCGAGGCCTAAACCACTGGGCCATCATGACATTAATACATTACAATATATGGACTAATATACTCGTATATGGTCAAATGACATGTGTCCGATCAGAAATGATTGCTTATCAAAGATCATTTGTTTTATGTCCCATCATGGTCATCCTCATGAGCTTATCCCAATTTAATTGGGGTCGGTGCAATATATGTCATGTATGTCTTCCGCTTCCATACATCTCTTTTAGCCGTCATCTCAATAGCCACGTCACTTAAATCCAACCATAGTTTGGTCTTCGTTCTCTCTTATAACCACAATTGTTTTCAAAGCAACACTTCCCTCACGATATGTTTCTCACGATCATCACAAGCCCATACCATGACAACTAACTTCCACACAGTTTCTCAGTCAGCCGTGCCACTATCAGACTTACATACATACATAAAGTCACGGCTTTTTCCCATGGGGATAGGCAGAAACTACAGAATGCCATCTGCTGCGATCCGAACCACATCACAGACTTCCTCTTCCATGCTCATTTCAAATTTTATGCATTTGCGTTACACCACACATCCTTAAAACTCCACCAACTAAAGACTTACATCTTCTATTTTGCAGCGAGTATATCTCTTCTGAACGACCAGAAGCTGCAAAACAAACCTATTTATCTCCAAATTACCGACACGAAACAAAATATCCAGAGAATTACATATAAATAATGCAAAAACAGTACGGTTTGGTTGTAAATCCCCTCTAATCGGTCCCGCAAGAGCTCTGACCCAAATTCCGCGGTACCTTTGGCTATTTTCACATGATTACAGCACCGAAGATTATGTACGACGATGTTTCGGGCTCCATAGCTGAGTCAGGAACTACTGGTCCTAAGTAAACGGGCTGGTGAGCAGTAAATATTTTAACAATAGGGAATCGCGCCCACGTCGCCTAATACCTGCAAACATTGAATGACAAACGTTTGTTTTGCGCAAAAGTTAATTTTTGGTTGGTTTGCTCTGCGATGTGGTCGGCAGATTTGGTGTGGTACCTATTATCTATTGCGGGGCTAGCTGTTGACGTTGCTTTGTGTTGTGAACAGGTACCTAAGCATAATAAATAAGGATTTAATAGAGCAGTGTGTGTTTTGTGGTGTTGTTTTAGTAAAGTCACGACTAGCTTTATAACTTACTGCTAATTCACTGCTGCAAACTTAGGTTTGTACTTTAAAACTATACTATAGAGCCGCCGATGAGGAACTGTGGGAAGAAGGTGAGGGTTGATGCACGAAATATGGTTATTTGACATTTTATTAATTAGGTGACATATAATATTGTTCGGCCATTAATAGCCTTCATTTTATTGGGATAAGTAGGTCTTAGTCCTAAGGTGTCTTTATACACCAATCAAGAGTCTCTCTTAGTGTGTTTAGATTTACAAAACTGTCGTAGGAGAAGACTGTTTTTAGAATAATCACTATGCAACTATCTTCTTTTACTAAACTAGTTTCACATAAATTAAAGTATATATAGTAATAATAATAATAAATAATAATAATAAATATTGCTGGACAATCCACACAGCATCATCTAGCCCCAAGTTAAGCAGAGCTTGTGTTATGGGTACTAGATGACTGATATACTTAATACAATACATTACATAGATATATATTTTTATTATATATAGCAAATACCCAGAACACCCGGAACAAATATTTGTAGATCGTACAAACATTTGTCCCAAGGCGGGAATCGAACCCGCAACCTCTTGCGTCGCAGGCGGACCTTCGCCCGCCGCGCCACATCGGTCGTCAGTACTTAAGAGGAAGAATGAAAAACGGGTAACAAAAGGTATTTATAAGGCAGATGTAAGTGGAAACGCCGGGAGGGACGCCCTAGAAGGACATACACTGACTTTATTGGTGATTTTCTTCAAAAATATCGCCTGTTGCGAGTACCTGCTTAGTATTCGCATCCCTCGCGCGTGTACGAGCATGAGTATGAACGTTAACGAAGCAAAAGGTGTATGTAAATATCGGAGCAGGTGGCGTTCTGTAGTTTCTGCCTACCCCCACTGGAGAAAGGCGTGAGTCTATGGGGTGTGTAACGGTTGATATAATAACAAAAAATCTAACGTTCACTAGACCTAATTTCAGTTAATATACTTTTGTTTAATATAACGATCAGTTGAGATAATGAATTGTTGATATAATTTCATTTTATCTAATTTTATTATGATATAATAAACATTTCCTATTATGCACATTTGACATAATATTCATGTTATTCATTTACTATAATATTCATAATACACTGAAATTGAATTCCTTCGGGCTTTGGCCTCTAACTTAAAACTGAAATAAGATGTAATATTTATGGTGATGCTATGTTATGATTAAAAAAATATTGTACTGTTTTTTTTTCTTCGCTTTATACCCTACACCCTCAACTATTGTAACCAGTAGAAATTGGATGCAATCTGGACTTTAGGGCCCCCGACTCGGACAGGTTAGGTTAGAAGGTTATTTTTTTATAAACTATCCAGAAGTAGGAGCCCCGCGAGGCGGGGCTCCGTCGGCCAAGCCCACCCTCGACCATGCATTGAATATTTTAAGATTTGGTTAGGTGCCATTTGACTTAGGTTAGAACTGTGACCATTAAACATGAAAATTAGGTCAAAAGAACATTAGGTCAAATGAATGTTATATAAAAAGAATATAATACATATTGAAAATTATATAAAATGAACGTTATACTAAATGTTTTATATTAAATGAAAATTATATCATATGAAACATTAGGTCATATGAAATTAGGTTATATGATTGTTTTTAGGTGAAAATTTTCATATGCTATAGAAAATTATATAATATGAACGTTATTTCAAGTGAAATTAGAGCATTTGTTATTATATCATACATTACACACCCGAGTCTATGTGAGTGTATGTACGTAAAGTCAAAATACAATATTTGTAAAAAAAAATAGTAGGTATTCTTTGTAACTGCGCTACAATCTGTGACTCCGTATATATCTGTTAACAGCTGTATTTCGATTGTTTTCACATGAATGTTACAGCAAAGGGGCACTTCCCATACTATCGCATTTTAATCTGTCTCAAGCTGTCAAAAACACGTCTAATTTCTCTACATTTAGACAAGTTTTTCACATTGATTGTCGCTGAGATGAGATTTCGTCTTGATTTTGAACGTTTTTAATCACGTGCAATAGCCTTCAGATTTCTTCGTTATGGTTAGAAAAGAAACAAATGAGAATACAATACAACTCCATTATTACGTATGCTGTTGCCGATAACATGCTTGTGACCTGAAAAAGTGCTATTTATCTGAGCTTACTGCGGACTGTTTTAGAAATTGTGGAGCGCCTGTTGTCATACATAACCTAAGACAGTTGAGAACCCCATTAAAACCCAAAAGATTGTGTTTATATTACATTCAAAGTTTAGTACATTGCTAACGCATGTAACACCGAATAACTTGGTAAAATCCAAGATATAAGCAAATTTTGGTAGGTACATCATACATTTTCTATAACTGACTTTTTGACTCCCTCATTGGTCTAGTTATTGCAAGTGCCACTGCAAAGCGTAAGAACTTGGGTTCAATTCCCAGGAAAGCGCTGTTGGGTTTTTCCATCTAGTATTGCTCAGTAGTAGCCCCGAATTTGGCTTTCTGCTCGATTGATGGCTAATAAGGTTCGCCCCCTAATACATGAGACTTAACATAACTGGCAAAATATGGGTGTATTACCTATCCCTTTGGGGAATGCCTTAAAGGGATTGGTAATACATGCTCCTTTTGGGAGTGATGTTCCATTCCACAATTTGTTTGAAAATAGGCAAACAGTTGAATCACTTCTCCGGGACTTGTCGGACTTCACTGTCCCGACGCTTTTTTGGAGGCCGCCACTGTTGATCCTTGAGTTGCGGTGGTTTGGGAATAGCGTGGCAGGCATGTCCCAAAAAAAAGCAGGTGGACATTTTCCTAATTCAGTGATAGAAACAAGCAAGCACGTGTTCCATCCCGAGTCGATACCAAGTCAGGTAGAACACACATCACCCTACTCGAGAAACTTCTCGAACGAAGTAATTTACAACAAAACATGACCCTCGGAATATGCTGAATAAAGTTTAGACCACGGATGCGGTCAGTGGTGACCACACGTAACGTAAGCGATACGTGGCCGGCTAAACCCTTGTGGGATGCCACAAATCTGTAAAGCTTACATTCACTCGCGCGAATATCATATTGAATCGCTTCTAGTTTCTTGTAACATCTACCTACACTTTTTATATTAGTCAAGTTCTGCGTTTTATTTTTAATGTGTGTTAAAAATGAAGTTTGACAATACGACTTATAGTGTTCTGATATTGAAGAGGAATCTGAATGCCAAATCCCGTAATATAAAACGTTCAAAATCTAGTCGCAATCTATCTATTCTATACATACTAGTCGCAGTCTATTCATTTCTATTCTGTCATCACACAAATGAAATTTCCGATTCCGATTATTTTATGAACGGCCCCACGTTCCCCAAAAAGACTCAACACACAACTTCCAAAGTTTCCACACTGTTGAAGTTTATTCCGAGACAACGTTCTTGTGTCCTCGTTGATCTAATCCAGATTAATCTTCGGCATTCCTCGATCTCTTACAAACAGCGTCCGCTAACTTGTTGTTAGTAGGTCGCGGTGAGAATACACATTGTTTGTTGCCCTGTCGGTCGTGGCACGTCTGTTAGTAGAAGCTGGGATACGGTTTGTTTTGTAGTTACTTTTTACGAAGCGGCTGTATGAAGCGAATAGTTTGCGTGTGGTTTGCTGTTTGCGCGCCATACATTTGACCGCGTACTGTATTCGTTATGTGAAAGTTATAAACAATATAAAAAAACAATTGAAAAGAAACAATTCCAGCATGTTACTGTCCTATTGCGGGGCAAAGGCCTCTTCTTGTACAGAGAAGGCTACCACAGTAAATACTACGCTTGCTCAAGGCTGGTAGATGATTTCAGACGTGAGAATTCACATTTCACAATAATAATTATATCATCAAAGACGATGAAATGTCAACGACCAATTTATAGATGTACTTTATCAAGACATCTAAGATCTTCCACTGTTTTGTATTCCTGCCACGTTTGCTAAGATATTGACTCAGGTCTGTCTCGGAGAACTCAGTCGAGCGCCGCATGAATTATGTTTAGCATAATGAAACAGTTGATACAGATAATAGATCGTTTGTTAAGAAATAAGAGTTAATATTTTAATACAAATGTTCTGTCTTACTAAGGCCGGTAACACTTGAGTGTGTGTGTCTGATATACGTACACAAAGGGTTCAGCATTGGCCACCTTCACACACACATAAACAATGTGCGCACCTAAAACTTATTTTTATTTTTATTTTATTCTATTAGGTAATTATATTATGATAAATGAATTGTAATAATTTGTATAAATGAGTCAACTTAAATATTTTGTTAAGCAACAACAATGGAATAATATGGGTTATGATTACCTGAAATAAATGTTTTTTTTTTTTAAACCACACTCTGATGGGCAACTGGCCTTCGTGAGGTCCTTGGTGTGTCTCTTAATAACAGCATATTACGGTCGCCAATCCCTCAGCCATCCGAGTTGAAGCCATATTTCTGGGATCAGCACGTACGGTCTCAACAGAAGTAAATTAACCCGTGGTTACTCGCAAAAAGGAAATCACGTTCACCCACATGGGGTCTGTAGAGACCCAATTTTGTAAGGGCAAATTGTAATGGATGGTTATTCTAAATTAAGTAATTACAAATTAACGAATAAATGTTTACCTGTTGAATATAATAGATACTAACTGAACCGAAACGTTTATTTGTGGGTGTATAATAAACCAGAAATAAGCCTATATTTTAAGGCATATTTTTGGGACATATGAATAAAACACATATCACAAAAATACTGTAGAATAAGGCTGAAACATGTTGAAGATAACTAGCAACTGAATAGTAATTTACCTTAGAAACACCCGTAATTACCCGTCTAAGAGAACAACGATGCATTCTCCAGCTGCAGGATCAGCCTAATCGGTGTGAAAAAGAGAGAGAGATAGAGATGCGATCTTTGAGGCGCTTTATGAAGGTAACCAATGCAAGTAGGTACTCTTTTGCGACACATGAAACTGCGCTGACCCTTTGCGAGTAATTAAGGGTTAACATAATGTCATGATGGCCCAGTGGTTGAGGCCTCGCCTCGTGTACACGAGGTTGTGGGTTCAAACCTGGGCAAGTACCAATGTGAGTTTTTCAATTTATATGTACTTTCTAAGTTTATCTTGGACGTTACTGACATCGGTGGAGGAAAACATCGTGAGGAAACCTGGACTTATATAAGTAATATAAGTCTGAAATCGCCAACCCGTCTTGAGCAAGCGTGGTGATTAATGCTCATGCCTTCTCTGTATGAGAAGAGGCCTTTGCCCTGCAGTGGGACAGTAATAGGCTGGTACTTTTTTTTTTCTTTCTAAGGGTTAACACTGTAACTTTTATTTAAGATCTTCATATATATTAAGTAAAAAAAATGTTTGTTAATGAACTTTTGTTACTGACCATGCGATGTCAGTTCAGACACTTCTAGTAGCAGTAAAACATACCACTAAGTTCGTACAAACAAACGATTCAACCCGATAAAAAAACTATAACCCTTTTTCACGAGAAAACGGTCAGTCACAATAAAGTCATTCATAAAAATAATTGAACGACATTACTCATCATTACCATAGTAAACTACATAGGGGAAGCAAATAAAAATAGGGGGAGAAAAGGAGAAAAAATAGGGGAAGCAAAAAATAGCGCAATAAAGGGCACTAGCAAAAGCGAACTTGAAAAATTTTCGGACCATTTGTCTTTTACCCCTACTGCTATGATCGATGTCAAAGCGGAAAAAACATGGACGTTTTTCCGTAGAGCTTTAGACGACAGGTAAATAATCCTGCTAATAAAGCCGAATGGAAATGTTATGTTTCACGCTTGACTGGTTTTTTTTTTTGGGAGAAGCCTACCTTACTGTTCCCAAACCACTGCAACTTCTGAAAAGCAGAATCAACAGTGGCGACCACCAGAAAAGCGCCAAGACAATGAAGCACGATGAGTCCTGGAGTCTGTCTTGGATCCCGCAACGAAATTAATCAGAAAAGAACAGCGGAAGATTTCCTCCATATCAGGCAGGAGAGAAAATAGAGCTAGGCCAGTAGACACATAGGGAAGTTTACAACTGCGTTAAGTCCAATTGCCTAGCACCACGGTTTAAAATTAACACTGACATTAATGGGTCCTAAATGCTTGACTGGTATTATTACGTCTTGATGTAAGATATCAGTTTATAACATTGAACAAACTCTTCATATATTTCAATATTATCTAATTCTCAGAGTACCGTACGGTGCTATTTCTAGGAAAGAAAATATTTTAAAATAAAATAAGTAAGCTTTAGTGAAAAAGGAATATTTTCACTTTTCTTACATTATTGTGGTAGATACAGCACTCGATCCTTCTTGGATATTTGTAAGTTTATGATATATCAATAACTTAAACACTCTCTTGAGTAAAAAAGATTAGAGATCTTTTGACTGACTGACGTTTTGGTATTTAATATAAAAGGACACACAACTAGGAATAAATCCTTTAGTTATTATATTAATACATGACGCAAAAACTGTAAGGTGAACAAAATATAAAATTAATGTTGTTTACTCAATTGACAATGAAATTCGAAAGCAGTCATGTCTATAATTGTATCGAGAACCATAAACTGGCAGACAGCAACGCTAGTGTGTACGTGACTTTATGTTATGTCTCTAGTCTATGAATAAAGTAGTACGAAACAACAACAACAGTAAAATTTCTTGTCAGAATAGCTATTATGGTTCTATAGGGTTCAGTGACAGACGGCTGAATATATCCCTTCGTAACCATTGAGCTGTCATTTAGTGAAAACCTTATAATAATGGAAAAAGAGTTTAATTAACCTAAAAACGCCAAGTGGCTGACAAACACTACATTTTCATTTTTTTTAACTTTGCCTCACACTAGGAATGTCTCCTGTGTCGTGGATGCGTTTACAAACCTTTAAAGTCACATTCACGAACAGCCAGACCGGGAACAACTAACTGTGGGCCATACAAATACTTGTTCCGTGCAGGAATCGAACTCACGACATGCGGCGCAGCAGTCGATCGTTGAGCCACTGCGCCAACCGTGCCGTATTGTGTCTCGTTTTCTGGCAGTTAAGGTGTTAATAATATTTTCCGTGTGTGATAAGACCATTGGTCTGACAGGTGCTATGTCCTATAGTTATTTTTTTTTGTTTCCTGCAATAGCCCTGCACCAACCGAAGGCTGTTGTTGTATTCCTTTGCATTGTACATACAGAAAATATCGTTGGTTGGTGTCTCATTCCATTTAAAATGTCCAACTGGAGAGACCATATCTTTTTTTGTTGTAAAGGGGGGCCTGAGGATTTTACACTTATTGACTAAAAACCACTCCGATGTTCCATCTGTCACCTACGCCGGGAGTCGCGCGAACATACGAGTACGATCCTTCCTCAACCAACTAGAGGGACCAAATCCAATTCGTTAGGGTCTACCACTAGAGAGTATGTCAAAGACAAAACAGCTCGTGGCTAAATAAAACCGGCCGCACGGGTTGATCGAAGGTTAAGCTATGCTTGCCAAGGTCATTGGATGGGTGACCGTTTGAAATTTATCGAGGCTCTCCGTGCCTCAGGAAGCACGATAAGCCGTTGGTCCCGGCTGTTTTTTTATAGATCTTTGACATTCGTTACGAGTAGTCAGAAGCCCAAAAGTCTGACAACCGTCGACCCCAACATAGTTGGGAAAAGGCTAGGCAAATGATGATTACATGACGGTGTTAACTTTATGTAATTGCTTTAGAAAAACCTTTTACTTTAGTAGCTATAAATAAATTAGGCCTGTAGAATGTGTTGTATAAGCATTTTCAGTAATATTACGAAAAAGTTCAGAAAAGTATGAATTGCCTTCCTTCATAATTTCCAACGAAATAAAACCGGTATTTTAAGGGTTTCTCGAACAAAGAGTTGTAGTACGTACTTCATGCTTTTGTTAGGAAAAAATGAAAGCCCAAACAATAATACAACAGTAAAAATAAAGTAATTTTTAGCCTTTCGCTGGGAAGGTGGAAGTTCAAAATTATTCAACGTAACGGTACTTTATTGTTTACAGGAATCCATAGAAAAAAAACTTTAACAATCTTTACAAAATTTATTTTCGTATCGAAATATTTTCCTTTTCTTAGTACCTACGTAGCCACTTACATAATTCAAATTTTGTCATTAGCTGCGTTTAAAAAATGTATTTTATTTACTTGTAAAGTTCAACTTTGCATTTCAAAATTATACTTTTTATGGGCACTGAACTTATTGAGAGATTAGGTGGAGTGCAGCATCTTCAAATTAAAGGCTCTATATCTTCAAAATAACACAAATTTTGTCCAAGAAACGGTTACATTTTTGTTCTCATGTTTTTTTGTATTCCTCTTTGATGAACTCGGCCGCTCTTTCAGCTATCATAATACTAGGTGCATATATGTTACCACTAGTTATTTCTGG
The DNA here is from genome assembly GCA_905147745.2 of Phlogophora meticulosa. Lineage (NCBI taxonomy): Eukaryota > Metazoa > Arthropoda > Insecta > Lepidoptera > Noctuidae > Phlogophora > Phlogophora meticulosa. The sequence continues at coordinate 6,075,165 of LR990526.1, read as the reverse complement.
CATTACACTTGCATCGACCACCCTTAAGTGCGTCACCCCATGGACCTTCAATCTTCCATTGACAACTGAAGTCTTCGGATCGGATCCCATCTTACAAGTACCTACCAGATGGTTCATTGAAGTAGCCATATTACTACTTACACATTCCCAGTATTTATAACTATCCAACTCAAAAATGTCGCAAGCCGGCCAAATCATTCTGCCCAAAAAACCTCCTATATTCTTGAAAAATGTGGATTTCACCACTTTGGATGCTTTCTTGATTCCTTGAATTGCAGTTTTCTGGTCTCTTGGGTCGTTAAAGTAATTTGTAAATATTAGCGGAGCATCTTCAGGGTTTTTTGTACTCAGGGAGATATTGCCAGTTGAATATGGGTGCAAAAGGCTGACGCCAAAGAAGTAAACTGAATGGTTTTTGTTTAACTGTGCAATGGAGTCAACAATAGAGTCTTTGTATCGATACTGTGTTTTCAAGTTTTTTTTCAAATCAAATTTGTTCTTCGGTATTATCGAAAGATAGAGTTGAAACTCTGGATGAGATGACACATTCTGGGTGGAATAAAATGCTGTTATATCCGTGAAGATATTGCTTTCGGCCAAGCTTCCTGTACGATCCAAAATATAATTCAGCACATCACGATGGCTTTCCTTTATAGTTGGTTTTTCTGGTCCATCACCGTAAACTGTTATTGGTACAACGAGATGATCTTGCAAGTTTTGACCTACCATAGGAGAATTAACTAAACATGTAATATTCTTAGAATGAAGATGTCCTTCACGACCGATTCCTGACAACATTAGTATTTGAGGAGTATTCACCGCTCCAGCACTCAAAATAATTTCATGTATCGAGTAAAAAGTCAAAATCCTACCATCTTTTTCTACTTCAACACCATAAGCTATTTTAGATTTTTCTGTTATCAAGATCTTCCTAGCGAAAGCATTTTTAATTATGTTCATGTTCCATTTATTCTTGATTGGGTCTAAATATCCTGTGTTAGTACTATGTCTCATTCCGTCAGATGCTGTGGCTGTTACAATACCAGAACCCATAAGACCAGCGACGTTCAAGTCAGGAACATACTTGATTCCAATTTCGTGCCACGCTTTCAAAACTCCGTTGGTAGTGTCTCTAAAAGTGCTGTTAAAGCGATTTATAAGCATTGGTCCTTCTTTGCCGTAAAACTTGCTAATAGTAGGATCCTTCAATAGTTTCTTGTTTTGAAGACTTTCAGCTTTTTTATAACATCTACGTACGTCATCTAAATCCCAGTCCACGTTACCAGCATCGAACCATTTCTGGGAATCCTGGTCGTGTCCTCGAATGTAGTGCATTTCATTGAGACTGCTGCTTCCTCCGAACATTTTGCCTCTAGACAGCTTTATGGTGCCGTTATCAATCGCCTGATCTATGATTCCATTGTTCGTTGATACAGATTTCCAGTTAAATTCGCTGTCCGCCATGGTGTGGTCTAATCCAGGTACCTGAAGATTTTGAAGATACAATACACACGTGAATTGGCTGAGAACCAAAGAAAAGTAATACACTGCATTGTCTGATAACATATTTTGAAAAATTCAAAAATATTATTATGTAACTGAACCAAATAATATCATAAGTCTGAAATCCCCAACCCACATTGAGGAAGCATGGTGAATAATGCTCGTGGCTTCTTCGTAGTAGAAGAGGCCTTTGCCTTGCCCAGCTGTGGGGCAGTAATAAAATGGTATTTTTGTAAATGAACCAAACTTTTTTCTGAGCACATACAAATATGATGATAATTATATCTCAATTGGTACATTGCCAAATAAAATGCTCTTTGGTTAAGAATTTTGAAGAGCACCTTTTACCAAAACATTTATAACAGCTTATGTCCTAAGACTCATATTCTCATAGCTACTTACATGAGATTCAACAGGCGGGTCGCCTCCAGCCTCTATGAGCAATATTTTCCACCCTTTTACTTCACTAAGTCGTTTCGCGACCACACTCCCCGCTGTTCCACCGCCGATTATTATAAAGTCAAAATATTGGAAATCTGAAAAGTAAATGTACGTATGTATAAGAAATCTTTCACTGACACCGAACTTCTGTGAACGTATGGTCACCAGAACGCGGTGCAGTATTGATGCAATCGGCAAATGGCCGATCGTTAATGCTAAAAGTACGTATTGTGTACAACGGTCAAAGTATCGCAGCAAAGATTAAATAAATATAATAAATATTGCTGGACAATCCACACAGCATCATCTAGCCCCAAGTTAAGCAGAGCTTGTGTTATGGGTACTAGATGACTGATATACTTAATACAATACATTACATAGATAGATATTTTTATTATATATAGCAAATACCCAGAACACCCGGAACAAATATTTGTAGATCGTACAAACATTTGTCCCAAGGCGGGAATCGAACCCGCAACCTCTTGCGTCGCAGGCGGACCTTCGCCCGCCGCACCACATCGGTCGTCGATTCAAACAATATACTAAATCGATGCAATCAAAATCAAGAATCCCGAAAAATCTCGTGCCTAAATAAAAACTATCTGATCTAAGGTTAAGCTATACTAGCCGAGGTCATTCTGTGGATGGTTGACTGTTCCTAAACTATCGAGACTCCTCCGTGTCTCGGTAAGCACCTCCTATTCTCCGTCCGGCTATAATTTGTAGATCTTTGACAGTCGTTACGGGAAGTCAGAAGCCCGAGAGCCTGGCAACCAGTCTTACCAAGGGCAGTCAGGCAGTCGCTAGTCGCTTCAGTTAAAATATTTGTATTCAGCTGCAGTTTAGACTAGAAACCGACCCCAACATAGTTGGAAAAAGGCTATGCAGATGATGATGAATCGAAGTATCAATACATCAGTATGAAGTTGTTCGCAGGAGAGCTTATCGAAGTATCATGGAACTTAAGTACGTTGGTGTGGTAACAAGCATTTAGCTGGGGGTTGCGGAAGGATCGTACGTTCCCGCGACCCCGGCGTAGGTGTGAGACGGAAAACCGGGGTGGTTTTTAGTCAGTAAAAGTCTGACAGACCCCTTCGCCCCCGCAGGGCGGAGGACATCCATGAGGATTTTCCACCCAGAATCTAAAAAAAAAGGTAACAAGCATTGCAGTGTTGTAATATCGGTGCAAAGTGTTCGGAGTAATGAAATCCAAAGGCAAACTTTGTAGCACACCCCACATGAGCTTCATTAACCCAAAGGATATGGCCGATGCTACAGATCAAATATGTACAATCACCTGTTGAAAATATTATCATCACCCATACTTTGAAACTAGTACGCAACAATTCTACCAAGCAGTAATAGTATTAGATGGCATGGTTGCCGTAGTGGCTGAGCGATTGACTGGTGCGCTACGTGTTCAATTCCTGCAAGGAACAAATATTGTTTTGTCCTACAGGTTCCGGGTCTAGCTGTTTGTGTATGTGAGTTTGAATGTTTGTAAACGCACCCAAAATACGGTAGAAATTCCTAGTGTCGGGCAACGTTTGTTTAAAAATCCTACGGTGATGGTGGTTCCGTGGCCGCATTATTAGACTAAACGTTTTATGGAGTGGGTACCAGGGAGTATGACATACTTGTAACATAGGATTCCGGTACTGTTCCAGGGTTGAGAAGACATTGAGCTGCTGCGAAGTACTGCAGCGTCGCAGCGAACATCTGAGGGCCTGCTCCCGTCGTGGGCATCAGACATGATGCGTTGTTCAGGCTGAAAAACACAGACAAATAAGTCAAATCTATACTAATATTATGAACAAGTAAATATGTTTTTAAGTTTATATGAAGTGGGTAGTCTCCGGAAGTAATGATTACATTCTAAAAAGGTTTTCACTGCTAACAGTGAAAACATTTTTATCCCATTTTTCATTATTAGCCTATAGCACTCTGGAATAATATAGGTTTCCAAAAAGCTATATTATTCCGTGCTATAGGCTATTTTATTTTTTCAAAAGTAAGCTTTAAGGGGAGTGGAGGGGATGTTAAAATTCGAAGGGAACAGTACGAAATCCACGCGGACGAAGTACTAGTATTAAATATTTACCTATAGATAATTGTTGCGCTGGAATGTAATGTTGAGAATGTATTATGTAAATGTATTCAGTGTGAAGAATTGTTGCTAAACCTAATTAAATAAATAAAAACATATTAAAAAAATCTATACCTACTTTTAATATTAGAATCTAATAACATTCACAAGAATTCTACATAATTATGTTTCAACTTGTTACCTGATATCAGGTAAAAGCCAAATCTGCCTCATAGATTTATATCTATGGCAGATATTTATATAATAATAATAAATAAAAGTAATAATTAAGCTGGACAATCCACACAGCATCATCTAGCCCCAAGCTAAGCAGAGCTTGTGTTATGGGTACTAGATGACCGATATACTTAATACGATATATTACATAGACAGATATTTTTAATAATATATAGCAACCCGGAACAAATCTTAGTGGATCATACAAACATTTGTTCCAAGGCGGGAATCGAACCCGCAACCTCCTGCGTCGCAGGCGGAACTATGCCCGACGAGCCACATAGCTCGTCAAAATGCTGGCCATCGCCGGTTTATTTCCCAATAATACATAATTATATACTCAAAAGGCGATGGGATAAAATAACCGGTTCCTATAATGTAAAAGTGGCTTCATTGATTATAGCACGATTAAAAAATATTGCTCTTTAGAAATATGGTAAAGAACAGTCATGATGGCCCAGTGGTTAAGGCCTCGCCTCTTGTGCACGAGGTTGTGGGTTCAAACCTGGGCAAGTACCAATGTGAGTTTTTCAATTCATATGGTTTTTATAAGTTTATCTTGGACATCACTGACATCGGTGAAGGAAAACATCGTGAGGAAACTTGGATTTATATAATTAATATGAGTCTGAAATCGCCAACCCGTCTTGAGCAAGCGTGGTGATTTATGCTCGTGCCTTGTCTGTATGAGAAGAGACCTTTGCACTGCAGTGGGACAGTAATAGGCTGGTACTAAATAATAGTAACTTTGTGTTTTTTTAACGTAAATAAGAAAACAAATAACATTTATTTGCAACAGTCTAAAATACGTAATAACATGAAAAAATGCCTTGTTTCACGGCTGCGCTTAAAGGTCCATTTCGGTAATGTAAGACAGGTACAGTCTGGCACTAGTTTTCAAATAAACCTATAGAGACGAGCGACGGATGGGTAGCACTTAACATACAAACATACATACATGGTTATTATACTTATAAATAAAATGCGCAAATAAAATAAATTCTGTAAAAATAAGTAAATAAATATTATTTGGCATACACTCGTAGAAGATATTCAATAGTCAATATTAACCAATAAAATACAACTCACCATAACATTTTTAGCAAGTGTTAAACGGCAGTAACCAGCATTAAAGGATGCACGCACAACGAATGAAACGCATAGAACTAATAGAGAACTAAAAAAAATGGCTTCCTTATGAAATTCACTTTTGCTCAAGAATTCCCGTAAAAGTATGGCTTGTAACAAAAATTTAAAAAGTACACAATCCAAGTATTTTTAATAAGTTGTGGTGCAAGACACATGCCACGTAAATAATAATGTATTTTTATTAAGAAATTAAAACCTGCACATATGTATTGGTGGTGTAGTTAGCAAACACCGAACTGGTATTTTACCGATGCTAAACGATTGTAGTTGTTTTTACTGAAAGTGACTGTCCGACCTTCGTTAACAAACGTGTTTTGATGTTATTGTGTATTATTGTGCTCATGACACCCTAGAGATTCTTTGTATTGAATACTTTGAATATTCAACCTTGTGATTAGTGTTATAAAGTGCAATTTATAACGATGAGCCATTTAATGTCTGTTATCAGAAAATTATCTGTGCTGCATCTACTTGGTCTGCGTGAGAACCTTACAGAAGTTGTCAAAATGACTGGAAATCTACCTTCTTTTTTTAACTTAATTATAAATCCGGTCCTGGGTTTGATTCCCGGGTCGAGGTATGTGTTACTGGATTTTAAATTTGGAATTTCTCAGTAGCCGCCCGGAGCATGGATGAGTGCCAGGTTTTTTTTTTTAATTGGGACAATCCTGCCACACTATTCCCAAACCACTGCAATTCTGACATGTGGGCCAGTGGTAAAGCCTCACTTCTCATGTACTTACGAGGTTGTTTGTGGGTTCAAAACCGGAAAGTAGTTATAGCTTATAGTTTATATTAGTCTTAAATTGCCAATCTGCCTTGAGCAAGCGTGGTGATCAATATTCATGCCTTCTCTGTATGAAAAGAGGGAAAAGGCTTCTTGAATTTCCCTTGCAGTGAGGCTATAATAGGCATTATTAACGTGTCATATGTAAGACAATAACGTCATTGTAACAAAAACATTGAAAACAAACATGTGAAAACAGGTGTTTTTGCATTCAGAGTTGATCAAAAGTCGTCTGCGGCCCAGTCATACATATTTATTGCAATACAATATGATGTTGCGTGTCTTTCGCTCAAATAATAGATACGCTGTTCTATCCTTTTCTTGTCTTGTGTTAGAATGAACCTCATAAGAATAAAATTTAATTCAATGCGTTAAAATTTATCGTTACCCCACCAAACAGGCCCAAGAGTGTTTCGTGCGCGCCTTGTTTGTCCATAAAGTCGCGATTTTTTTTTTTTTCGGGAAGTTCTGCTGTATCATGGGTGCGTTTACAAACATTTAAACACACATACACAAACAGCCAGACCCGTAACAATTACCTGTAGGTCATACAAATATTTGTTCCGTGCGGGGATCGAACCCACAACACGCGGCGCAGCAGCTGATGGCTCAACCACTGCGCCAACCGTGTCGTCATTAATAGTTACAGCTACAAAAATAAAACCACAATTAATACTTATTCACTAGATTTGGAAGAAACTGCACTGCTGCCAAAGCTACCACACTTAACTCGTGCATGGAATTCTGCGCGCACATGAGGATATCGCACTGCTAGATCAAAACTATGACAACTCAAAATTCAAGAATGTTCAATAACAACAAAAAAAAATGTGATATCAATAAAAAGTATTGATTCCCAGTCCAGTTAAAATTCACTTACATTCTACAACATGTTTATGACCTGATTTAAGGTCTTGTTTCATAACTTTACTGAAGAATAAAATGAGAAACGTGGTTTTTCATCAGAGTATTGCAAATATTTATTTATTGAGTCGTCTCAGTTTTGATCTAGGTATGCGATATGTGGTCGTGGGATCGGCCGCATGTTGCCACGTCATTTTCATATGGCAAAAGTCATCCAGGTGGTACTTAGTAGCGGAGATCACTGCGTTGGTGCGTCCGTGGTGATAGCGGTGGCTATTCTTAGACGATTAGGCAGGAAAATATATCTAAGTTTTTAAGACACTATAAAGGTCGACCTGACTATATTAATATAAATATCACTTAGAATATCAAGATGGATAAAAGAACTCGAGTAACATACCAACAAATAAATAATAAAGTTATTATATTTCAAGGAAATATTCTTACTAACATTTCCTGAACTCATCAATCAATTCCTCCCTCGAAATCCAGGAAGAAAAATTGTTTTGGCCATAAAGGGAAGATAATAAAGGGGTTAAAAGTTATTACGAGAAAGACAAAAGGTTGAATAATGAACGAAACAAAGGCGACGTAGGCTAGCTGTAAATATGATTATGCGAGCTCAGCCTACCTTTACACCACAGAGTATGAAGAAATGGAGTGCCCATGCAGTTAATTTGATTTGAAACATCTATTGGCGCGCCTTAAGGTAAAACTGATTCGTATGCCATGACTGCAAACGGCCTTATGGTCTCTTACGAAGTCAGGCTCCTTTTTCCTTTTTCCCTGCCATAGCCGATTTCAATGTTTCAAGTCCACCGGGCGTCCCGGGACGGCCAAATATTTTATTTCTTTTTGTAACCAACCAGTCGATGTCTAAAAAGGCTCGTCTGGCTGTTCGCAACGGTGTGCTACACCTACACAGATGAAATGGATGTTGGGTGTGGCAAAATAGACATGAAAGTAGAATAAATGCGGTAGAAATGCGTTTATCACTACACTGTTTCTATGTTACTTATGGAGATTTGATCAATACCTCGATTACATCATAAGCTTTTGACATTATCACGAACTCTCATACAATATTCTACCATAAGGTGGCACTCCATCTATACCTGCTCCATGTTCTCTGCCAATAAATTATGACCGCCTACAACCAAAGGTATAAAGGTGTTGGTAATTATTAAATTCATTTTAAATTGTTCAGTGCTATCACTTTATGGGGGTACGGTTTAACTTAGTTACTTTTAAAGAACCCACATATACAGTCAGGGAAATTAATTGTTTATCACCAGGGTTTGACATAACGCGCACGTGAGTGACACTTGCACGCCAAAGAATGATAAAGCCTTTTTATCTTTGTGACAGTTGATGGTTTCAAACATAGTCGAGTTTCAATTTACTGGGGGAATTGCTGTCAAAGGTGTAAATGGAATGACAGTACCTAAGTGGTAACTTGGCGGTAATGTTAAATGAAGGTTTTTAAAAGGTGAGAGTATTTATATCCCAGGATATTCATTGATTGAGGTATAATCCCTGATGGTTAAAAAGATTTGGTTGAATGATTGTACATTTGTAGGAATAAAAACATGAACGAACTTAGAGAAGTGTACGTTTTGCACTAAACATATAATCTAAGCTGGAACTAGAACATTGCTACAGAAACAATTTCAAAACGTAAAGAGATTCAACGTTTCTGGGCCAAGTGAAGAGTTCCGTCATAAAAATCAGAAAATCAAATGCTGAATGTGTGACACAAAAATGGTTACAGCATCACTGTCATGCAACTTTACGAATTTTTCATCACCGACAAAATAAAACGAAACTCCCTCTGAACTTAAAAAAAGAAAATCATCCCATTACCGGCGAAACATGTTCCAAGTCAAAGGTGTTGCCATTTCAAAAACATTCCCTCCCTCCTTCGTAGTTTTTGAACTAGCTCGCTCGCTTGCCATTTAGCCGGAGTCAACAAAGTAGTATATTCATAGGCGGGGCTCATTCCGTGTCTAAACGTTGTTAAAATCTATGTTTTAGCTCAGACTTTACTCAGGCAACGTAAACAGTCTAGTTCATGAAAACATGTTGAGGCGCGGCGGCATTATAGGCCGGGAGACTGGCAGAAATTAAATGAAAACATGGCTTGTTTACATTTTTTTTAAAACATCGTTCATCGAAAAGCCAAAAAGGGCCTTCAAATATTGATTTAATAAATTAAGTTTTCTTCTTTTTATTTACGTAAGACGCATTTTTTTTGTTTGAAGTTATCTTATATAAAATACATTTTTCTAGAATAAGTCTTGAATCCAAGGCTCTTATGACACACACAAATAATAATTGAACAATTTGTTAGTTATTACACTGTAAATGTACATAACCCTTTAAAGTTCATGTTTAAGACATATACCCGTGTTCACTAACTATAGTTAGTGCCCAAATAAAAACACGCTGTGGGATTTTCAACGCTAACTTTAGGGCCGAGAGTTGAAAATCTAACAATGAAATAATATGAAGGCATTTATTTAGATGTCGGGTAGTGTTAGTGAAAACGAGCATTAGACACGTTCTGTAAGTTCTTGAAAGTACGACTGAAGCTCATTTTCTTGGCTCTCAAAGCTTTCCTTAATTGTTATGGCCCCGATTAACACTACATCATTATACTGTTAGTTATTCTTATGATACTTTATTCACACTTAGCCGGTTTCTTGGTATTTGCAGAATACAATACTGAGGTCCAATGCCTATAATTTACAACTGTAATAAAAAGGTCTCCTCAATATCATTACATAGCGTCACGCTTGTTATTTCCTGAAGAGTTTGGCAGAGGTGAAGTTATAATACACCCACATTTTACCACTTATGTTTAAGCCCTCTAAAAGTGGGCGAGCCTATTGCGTTCCGGGCTGCTACTGACAAATTCAGATGGAAAAACTCAGGAACACGGGACCCAGGAATCCATGACCTCATGAAATCATTACCATTCCGATCCAATAAGCCACCAACACCACCAGACCATCAACATAAGACCATAGGACCATTTTATCAAGAATAATGTAAAATATGTCTGTAATAAATATTGCTCCTGCTCAAAGATGTGATATAAAGAAAGAAAGAAAAAACTTTATTGGTGAACTGAATGTGACATTTTCAATACATAATTATGTAAGTACACACATATTCGTATGTAGTAGAAAGTTCTACGTATATCGGTGAACCTCGAGTAAGCGTGCTGTTTAATGCTCGTGCTTTCTTTCTTTGAGAAGAGGCCTTTGCTCAACAGTGGGACAGCAACAGGCTGGTATTTTTGTTATAATAAAAATGGTCGGTCTCCTGGTCTATGTCTCACGATTCAAACCGTTCGCGTCGCATCGCAGTAAGAGGTGTGTTCCGCACAGCAACCATTAGGTAATTGAATCGACTACTTACCTGGTATCCGCATATTGCTGGCTGTTTTGCACTTTATTTCTTTTAAATCTTCGTCCATGTAGGTTGTTTTGTTCGTGCCGATTTATGTTTTATTTATTTTTAGAATAATGTTTTTTGTATTTGATACGAAAATTTAGCTAATTGGAAAAGTTAACGGTTTCCCCGATTTGGCGCTTGTATAACTCGTAACTGACTTTGAAATGTGGTGGTTTTCACTAACACTAGGGTCCAAATGACAAAGTTTGATCATGAATGGAAGAATAGAATAGGTAGAATGATTTATTTTATTTTATTTATTAAATTTATTTTATTTTACATTTTTTTTTTATTATTTACTTTGTTTTAGTTGTAAAACAAAGTTAGTAAGTTGTTACGAATAATGTTTTTAAGAGCTACGTAGGTACAATGGATCTCTTACAGATGACGAAGACGATATGTCATTTGGCAACATTAACTAAGTTTACTTTTAATGGCTAACTTGCAGTAGTAAATATGTAAATAAATGCTTAAATAAAAGCGTACTGTTTTTGCAACGCGGAAAAGGACAACAATATTTAGATATTTCATTTTTGTTTCGCCTGCTATGTTACCTAATAGTACGAGTATTAGTTAGTTTTTTGTGTGATGTTTTTCAATCGAGATTTGATTCACAAAATACTTAGAAATATTATGGATTTAGTTAGCTATATCACTATTCCAGTAAAACCGGGTGAATAGGAACACAAAGGTTAATCGTAATAAAGCTTTGGACAGGATTTTCACGTTAGTTCAATATTATTTGTTACAAACAATGTTTTTGTATTTTTATTAATTACATTAAATTTTTAACTAAAGAGAAAAGTTTTTTGTTTAAATATTTATCCCCGAATTTATATGCACCCGGTTTTACGGTACATATTTCGTACCAAAGTCACGCCAATTTTATTAAAAAAAAAAACAAATTTACAATAACAGTGATGTTTTAGACCGGACCTATATAGGTAATACATAGGCATTACCTATAATATATAGGTCACCTAGTGTTGGTGAAAGCGGGCATCAGATGCTTTATACACCTTAGGGAGATCTAGCGATAAACTTGACATTTTGGGTTGTTTACCAAGACAAAATATGCTTGGTTAGTTGGTTTATTTTCAAACATTGAAGAATGTAAATAGACCAGACTTGTTGGGCTAGTCTTTAGCTTAGGGTCCAAAGTCGACCCGCAAACATTAATTAATTCATGCTATATTAGTGCCTTGTGTAGCAAAACTTTTGTATTTAGATACTCTACTAAGCTCCCGCTGATATTAATTTATTTATCCTCATATAACTTTCTTGAGAAATGTCTTAAGTCAAACTTTCACAAAATCATAGAAAATAGTAATGGATACACCTTTGATGAATGAAACAAATATACTTATTTGTTACACAGCTATCTTCTTATAGATAACATTTATTTCTTTAAAATGATACAAATATTAATACATGAAGAAATAAAATATATAATCACAGGGCATCGAAGAATTCATCCGCATCATTGGCAACGGGAAAAGTGCCCAGAAGGTTGGCAGCATTGCCACGTTGAATGGCAATGCTGATTCTTAGGCCAATAAAAGGCCAGCCCTCTGGTCACGTGAAGAGTCGACCAAACGTTTCGCGATTTCTCGAAAAACTAATTGGGCACACGGACCCCATGGCCCTAGTTTTTTTCTTATAGATTACTGAATCATTTTCCTCATCAGTTTATTTAGGAAGTCGCACTCAACCGATCTGGGAAAAAGCAAAATGTACGAAAAGCGAAAACACAGAAAACCAACTTATTTTTAACTTAAAGCCGTAGAGCCAAGCGTTGTTCAGTGGGTCACCTTTACTTCCAAAGTTTGCTTAATACGACAATTTGGTCAACTTTATAAAGTACCTAAACCCATTTTCTTCAAGGATTTCTTTCCACTTTACATGTAATTCTGTAACTTCATACATTTTATATAACCAGGGCGAAGTTTAAACATAACACTACAGTAACAAAGTTGAATCAAAAAACACAAATTCTAACACAAAGTTCGATGGAGGAACTTGGGTGTGACTGCGATGAATCTAACTCTGACATTCTTGGGACCAACAGACTACGATCCACCGCAGTAAAGTTGGTACTGAGTTCACCTGAAACTAAGTTCGTTTACCTATTGTAGTGGTTTCAATTTACACGACAGTTGCAGTGCTACTATTTGACTACAGAGGTGTTATCATCAGATGATCGAGCTCATCTGATGATAACAAAAAAATATATATTTTCAATAAAAACGATTACAAAAAGTGTACATTTAGCCAACAACAATAATAAATTAATAAAAAAAATAAAAAAATAATGCTGGACAATCCACACAGCATCATCTAGCACCAAGCTCAGCAGAGCTTGTGTTATGGGTACTAGATGACTGATATAATTTGCTATACAGTTATACTGCGCAATAATAAACTAAAGCTAAAATATATGTTTATTACAGGTGCATGTAATGATTGATCGGAGTTAGAATGTTAGGTAGCGACCTGCTCGATCTAAACCTGTGTAAGTCAAATAGGCTAGTCAAAAAAAAACAGCTACACAGGTTGATCGAAGGTTAAGCTACGTTTACCGAGGTCAGTCTGTGGATGGTTGACCGCTCATAGCTTATCGAGAATACTCGGTGAAATCACGTGAAACCGTTGGAACCGGCTGTCATTTGTAGATCTTTGACATTCGTTACGGGTAGACAGAAGCCCGAAATTTTGACAACCAGTCTTACCAAGGAGTATCGTGTTGCCTAGTCTAGCCTAGGTTATGGAGGTCAAATAGGCAGTCGCTCTATGTAAAATACTAGTGTCATTTGCATCCGCTTGGACTGAAGCCGATCCTAACATAGAGAAAGGCTATGATGATGATGAGGTCATTTCATAGAGCTGTCATTTCGTATGATTGTTTACGGAACGTTCAAATGTGCAACTTAGGTGCGACTTTCGGTATGCATAATCAGTAAGTTCAAGTTGGCGCTGCGCGGAGAAGCATTCGAATTTCGCTTGATTTGTCTTGCCGGCCAGCCTTGACTCTATTCCTTGTACAAAATTAATTTATAAAGTTAAAGAAAGTTGTTTCGGGTCTGGGTGGCACACATGTGAATGCACCTATGCCAAGGCACGGCTAAAAAATGAAAAATATAAAGTAGAGCCTTTTTTAAAGTAGAACTTCTCGTCAAATGAAAATCACTGCTCATCGAAAATAATTAAATAAATGCAGAACTCAAAATAGGATTTTCCCCTTTTAGTGCCTGTGACAGTTACTGCAATGCAGTTAATAGGGCTCTTAGAGTGGGTAAAAAAAGCAAAGAACGAGTCGGCCTCGCTCCCCGAGGGCTAAGAATTTTTTTTCCATTTTCTCGGTTAAAATTTTGCTGATTTATAAAAAATATGATAAAAAAATAAAATTTTATTTATCCTGTAATATTTATATGAATCCCCATCAGCAAGATTAAAAAAAATCGCTTTGTAGGTATGCTTCGGAGATAATAAAAAAAGAAACCAAGTTCATTCACATTGTTCATTCCTAGAGTGGGGCAAAGTTTAAAAAAAAAAAAAAAAAACAATATTTCATTCCACTTAACTTAGTAACTCCTACTGCAATTTAAGTAACACACATTTTTGTAATAAGAATGGGGAAGCACTATTTATAACTACATATGTCATCATTTTTTTTTTTTGGGTATGTTTATAAGTTCACCTTTCACTCACAAGTTTCCTAGTTAGTCAAAGCTGAACCTATAAATGCACATACAGGTGTGATGGTACTATGTTATGTTGATGATATTATTTTTATTTTATATTTCATTAGTAGTTCCCCAAATAAACAACTCTGACAGACGGACAAATAGACAGACTGAGTAGGACCATCAGGGTTCCTTTATACCATTTTGGTACGGAACCCTAGAAAGATAGTCTGAAGTGTCAGCAGCAGATTTTGTACAAACTGTGCACCGAGAAAATATTAACGAACAAACTGACATTTTTATTTATACACTGGCAGATTTTCTTGGGACTAATAATTTTAAGTGAGATTTCGATTTTACTTTTGGACACCTTTATTGCTTACATTTGAGTATTAATTATTTAAATTAGGATCAAAATTAAGGTCGTTGGTTTTCGTTCAAGCCTTCAGTTTGCACTGCCAGTTAATGGATTCGAAATACTGCCTCGTTGGTCTAGTCGTAGGTCGCAAGCACAACTTCTAAACATAAAGTCCTGGGTTCGATCAACGGGTCGTGCAAAGTGTCATTGGGTTTGTCCACCTGAATTTTATCAGTATTTCTTGAGTCTGGAGTAGTACCCGGTTATGACAATTATTGTCCCTTTATAACATGGGACTTGAACATAAGTGGTAAAATATGGGTATACTTTAAGTGCACCTCTGTCTAACCCTATGGGGAACCCTACAGGCGTGATGTTTTGTTAATTGGGATATATCACTCGTTTTGTAACTTGACCATCCACATACATTTCGACCATTCTTGAAACCTAGGCATCCTGTAAATACATATTCATTTTTTGACTAAGCGTTGTAGAAGTTTGGGAAGTTGGGCTAAGTTGTAACAAACTTTACGTAAGTCCACCGCTATTTGAAACACCTTTGCAAACTGCTTGACTTTCAGTTCGAATCGCAACTTTTCGACTGAAATAAAAATAATTCAAAAGATACCAGTAGTTACGGCTAAACTTGTCTGTTAAGATAATCCGTATGTCTTTGGCGTCTACAACCTTATAATAATAAATAATGCTGGAAAATCCACACAGCATCATCAAATCTTTGTAGATCGTCGAAAAATATGTCCCAGGGCGGGAATCGGACCCGCAACCTCTTGCGTCGCAGGCGGACCTTTGCCCGCCACGCCACAACGGTCGTCAAAATAAACACTCTAGAAGTGTGAAAATGCTAATTACCATTATTTAAAGAAAGTATACGATATTTTCCTTGTGAGTGCTGAGTTCGATATTTTTACCTAATAATAGCCTGCTCCTACTTCGATACATATATCGAACAGTCTGTACAACTTAAATAGTTGTTATAAATTTAGTCAATGTTATAAATGCGAATGTAAGTTTGTTTGTTGGTTTCCTTGTCATATATTTGACGACCGATGTGGCGCGGTGTCCTGCGACGCAGGAGGGCAACCTCCTGGGTTCAATTCCCGCCTTGGGACAAATGTTTGTACGATCTACAAATATTTGTTCCGGGTGTTCTGGGTATTTGCTATGTATAATAAAAAATATCTATCTATGTAATGTATTGTATTAAGTATATCAGTCATCTAGTACCCATAACACAAGCTCTGCTTAGCTTGGGGCTAGATGATGCTGTGTGGATTGTCCAGCATTATTTATTTATATTACCGGCTGGATTTGAATCAAATTTGGCACACCCATAAACTATGACCTGGTTATAGGACATACAATACTTTTTATCCTGGTACTACCTTCCTGAGCGACCCTGCCTCTATCAAAACCTAGTTACTTATAAAATCATGTTAACATGGTTCAACAAGGTTCATTTTCGTCCTACCATTGTCACTTCCATTTTACAAACACGTAAAACAAAATAACACAGCAACAAAATGAATTCAGTGGTCATTTCAATTCATAGCTTATTAAATTTACCATATAAATGGTAGTTTACGAGATGGACTCATAAAACACGACACAATTTATAATCACCTTGCACCCGAGGGATGCAAGCGCGTGTTAATTTTATCCCACTTCTCCTCCGGGAGGTGGAACCTGAATAATTTATCAGATTATTTTATTGAATATTTTCGACTGAAATTAATATTTAAATAAATTACAAGTTTTATTATTCGAACGCTCAATAATTGAGTTTAATTTTAGACTTATAATTCAATTTAATTTTGACGTAATTATTTAACCACTTATAGCTAAGTAAAGTGCGGCTGATAGGGCAGAAAAACGAGATCGTAGTTTGTTTGTAATGATACCTCAACAAGAGTATGTTCTGCAGTTATCCAGCCAGTCTTTGATAGCCGTATAGAATTTTCGAACTGTTAGATTCCCCAATTAGTAGTAATTAGTTAGATAGAGTCCGATCGATTATCGTTCATTTTTGTTGTTTTCGGCCAAAGTATTTCAAGGCCGAAATAAGGGTTAAATTCCAACGAGAAAAATATCTGTAGAAATTCGTTTCAGTAAAGACCATAGATTACAACAAGAAAAGCAATATAACTGCGAAGATGACGATGGCGGCACGGTTTGCGCAGTGGCTGACGCGTGGCGTGGGTTCGATTCCCGCACGGAACAGGAACAAAGATTTGTTTGTGTATGTGAATAATAATTAAATCTTTGTCAACGCATCTGTATCGTGGTGAAATTCCTAGTGTTGGGCAAAGTTAAAAAAAAGAAATGAGAAAAGAAAGAAAAAAATGTAGACAAACTCTCTTTACTCATCGACAGACTGACCCCGACAAGTCTAGCTGAACTTTCGATAGATCCGGATGGACCCCATGGATGCGGCTATTACATCTGCAATCAGACTATACTATGCTAAGTCATGATATACCATCTCAGTATGACTAAAAGGGTTCAAAGTTCTCCTTTGACAGATCGGGACAGATAAGCCAGCAGAGTATTGTAACACCAATACACTTACATGAGAAGGTTAAATTAAGTATTCAAGTATAATATTCATAACATTTGTTTCAAAACGTCATAAAGTTACTGTTGACAAATATTAAGGATAATTAAGTTTAATTTGAAGCTAAAAGACGGAGAATGAACTGGCAAATATATACATAGTACGTACGTATATTTGACTAACTGTTGCCCGCGATGTCAGTTATCGCGGATGCAGACGAAGCGGGTATTAAAAAATATCTATCTTTATTGTAAACAATGAAAACTTAGTATTAATCTTTTTTCCTTTTTCTTTTCATTATATAAAAACCAATACTTTAAGAGCTACATAGGATGGGTCACGGGTGGTTTTATCGCTAAAGGCGAACTCTTACAGACAATCTTTGGATGAACTTGATAGAGAAGGAGAAAAGATATGTTGGTAGTTCTTGGTGTTAAAAACTATCCTATCGACGACGAATTACCAACATCTTCTATCAACAAAATTGCAACTTTACAGGATACAAACGGTACGATTTACGGTATACTTACGTACTTACTTACCGTATTAGTATTTTATGGGATATACAGTTAAATATCGTGTTTGGAGGTATTGCCAGTATACACGTAATACCATTTTACGTAAATTAGCATTAAAAACTAAAATTGGAAATAAGGTACAGACGCCAGCACATCAAGCTACCCCAAACTATCAAATTTTCCGAATTGAAAATGAACTTTATACTTTTGTAATATATTTGAAAATCTATTAAAGAAATTGGACAGACTGTTGAAGCTTGCCTCTGTACTTAGGAAGTATTGGTAGTTTACCGTCGCTATGTCTTTGCCAGGGTCGCAATCTATCTCCATACCAAATTCCATATCACAACAACAGTAAAAGACAGACAGACAGTGATACATTCACAGTATAGATAAGGCCACATGTGACTTGGGTGTCACAGTGGAGTTCGTCGCCCTTAGCGCACGGTGAGGCGTGTCTAGGACCTATTTAATTACTGTTTCTACTATCGCAGGCGATGGTATATACCTAGGTAAACTTACAACGTGTCAAGTCTCCGTTGGGTTTCTAGTTAAGTGAACGTACGTCAGGATCAGCTAATTTAAGCCACAAAGCAATGGAGTCTCCTTCTGAAAGGATTTTTCAATAATGCTATTATTTAATCATTTTTATTAAAATTACTAATTTTATCTTCATGATAGAACCATAAATAAAAAGCATCCTATCTTCCTGCACTTTCATTAATATTATTATTTATTAATAGTTACACTAGACCAGGGGTCCTTCTTTCAAAGAAAATTACGAAGCTCCTATTTCATGAATTATGCATGTGTGTGCACAGTAAGTGGTTTGAAGAGGTAAGCATTTTCTTTTTGTGGAAATTAAAACAGTACCAATAGAAAGGTTTGCTCTACACCATATTTTATAAATGTTGGAAAACCTTAAAGGTTTAAAAAGTTGTAAATTTACTTCTAGTAACTAAATTTACAACTTTTTATTTTTCAGACAGCCATTAAGGAAATAAAAGCATTTTTTTTTGGATAGCTGCTATTTTCGTAAATAATTATTGTTATCTCATCAACACATCTAAAACAGTATCTACTTAAAAATAAAAAATAAAACACAAAGTTCAAAACACTTATTTATTACGGAACCCTCTTTTTACACTTTACTCAATCTCTTTTAGTGCTGAGAATATCTCGATATAAAACGGAGCCTTTGGGACCCGCTCGTAAACGGAGCTACAACCTATAACTAGTTAAAAGTTAACACCCTGTAGGTACTTGTGTACTGGCTACTTTTATAATAAATGTTACGTACTCATCCTCCTTGCAAGATTGTAAAATGGTGGTGTTAGTGTTGTAAGTTTCTTAGTAAGTAGTCCGATCGCATGTTTTATACGTAGGTATTCTTGTTAAGCAGGAAAACCTTTAAAAAAAATGTAATTAGCTATACAATAATGTGATACACATTTATCGCCTTTGGTTACCTAAACAATTTATTTTTGTTGTTTTTTTTAAAATAAACGTTGCCCCATACTAGGAATTTCTCCTGTGACGTGGGTGCGTTTACAAACATTTAAAGTCACATGCACGAACAGCCAGTCCCGGAACAACTACCTGTAGGCCCTACAACTATTTGTTCCGTGTAGGAATCAAACCCACGACACGCGGCGCAGCTCTGCGCCAATAAATAAATACTTCAAAAATCATATTGTTTACTTCGTAGATTCTTATTAATCTTTCTTATTAATTGATATTAACCGAAGGAACCATTGAGAAACTATGATGGACTATGGATAATTTTATGAAGAAACCTGGGCAAAACTGCAATTTCGGCACTAATATTACAAACACAAATGTAAGTTTGTTGGTTTTGCTTTCACGCCTAAACTACTCAACTGATCACCTTGAAATTTCACATACACATGACAATGTCTTGATTTTGTCATTTGTAAGCAAAATTACTAAGGTGCGGTAATCCTCACCTATGGTTCGTTGTTTAGAATTCAAGGCAAGACTCTATCTCGCTGATTCTTAAATACATAGGGTACCTCTCATCCAGAAAAATACTGTTCCCGAAAGATACGAACATATACATAAACGCGAACGAAGCTGGTGGCGATCTTCAATGCGAACTATGTAAGAATAGCTCTAGCCGTGAGGTAAATATTTGCAAGGGTTTTGGTAGGGCTAACTTTTATTAGCCGGGGGTTGCGGAAGGATTGTACGTTCCCCGGCGTAGGTGTAAGATGGAACGCCGGGGTGGTTTTTAGTCAGTAAGAATCTGACAGACCCCTTCGCCCCCCCAGGGCGGAGGACATACATGAGGATTTTGTAACTCGAATAAAAAAAAAAAATCGCTAACTATTATGAAGGCTATCTTAAGGATAGTTACATAACATAACATCAAACCTGTTTTCCCAAAAGGAATCCCAATATGAGCCTATTGCAATCAATCATCACAACAACCCACTGGATTTGTGCCCGAATGATGGCGATAGGGAGAGTATATTGCCATCATTCGGCCTTATTACATGGAACTTAAACATAACTGGCAAAATGTGTTACTTTAGGTATACTACTGCCTAACGCTTTCGTGATTACATGCTTTATGTTATTTTATGTTAAACAAGAGAATGACATAAAAAACAAATGAAGAAAAACCAAATGAATGTATCTCAGTGCCTAATTATTTCGCAATTAAACGTTACTGCATTTAAATATATTTTATTAGGATGCCAAAGATTTTTATTCTGAAGACCTTTTTTTTTGTTGACGGGGGACCTTCAAAAGGCTCCTGGATTTTTGGGGAAAATACCAGGGAGTGTGGGATTCTTACCTTACTAAAACCACCCCGGTGATCACCATCAGCAAATGGGCCCCGTTACGTCTGAAGAGACCACTCCGGGACCCTACTGCTTAACTGAGACGGTGCCTGAGGTAGATGCGAAGTGGGGGAGGATAGTAGACGCCTGTCAGCGGGTGAATATCTCAGCTAGATACGTTACTACACCACTGCCGCACCGCGCGGTATTTGCAGGTACTGTAGAACTTCGAATATTTTGGCTACAGCTCATGTGAGTACATGAGCTGTAGCCAAAATATCCAAACTTCAGTGTTATCATCACTTTTACTTACAACCACCCAAATAGAAATAAACGGATTCCTATGTATTATCTTACTCAGAACCAATACGTTATTTTATTCAAGAGAAATAAAGTACCTAAGAGTAAAGCACGGTAAGCGTAAAAAGCGATTTGTCACCGTCGGTCCTAAAGCGCAACTTTTTGCTCAGGGATTTCAGAGAGCCGCGAGTGTTAACACGACTCACGTCGGCTTATGACGATATAACTTGCTGTGTAGTTAAAACATTATTATTTTTAGATATTTTTTCTAGGTAATGTTGTTTATGGACGCATATTTTGGTCCTCCGATAAGTCGCAAAAAAAAACAGTGACCCATATTTGGTCCTTACATCCTGGCAACAGAGGACCGGCTTAAGCTGCTTAATATCTTTTAAGTATTTTAATAGTACCAAGAATCTAAAATATGGTTTATTACAAAAATTAAACTATATTTTAGATTCTACCAAGGGGTATCGTGTTGCCCAGTAACTGGGTTGTGGAGGTCAGATAGGCAGTCGCTCCATGTAAAATACTGGTATTTAGCTGCATCCGGTTAGACTGGTAGCCGACCCAAACATAGTTGGGAAAAGGCTATGATGACGATGAAATTTTTAGAGGTTTAAAACAAGATATTTTTCGTGGGCTGACATAAACAAATATACTAAATACTTTATTCAAAAAAGGCTTTCGGGAATTCTTCCATTTTACTTCATTGACTTGGAAAAGGGAAACGCTGGCAGTATTTTATTGGTTTAAAAATAACAAATTTTGATGAAGATATAGGGAGGAATTTAAGCTTACTTGCGTTATGTTTTTTTCTCTCTTTATCAAGTGCAGTGTTTCAAGCCTGTGCTAAATAAATGCTCGAAAACAGAACATTGTGGTTTTCTCTGAACTTTGACGTCTCAACTGCGCCACCGCCGTAAACCCCCCTCCTTAAATTTGTGCCAGTTAAATTAAACCGTAAAGAAATATAAATAGAGTGCAAAACAGTTTGGGCCACGTGGTGCACATGAGTAGTCTCTAAACCAATTTTATGACTGACCATTCGACAGTCTGCGCTCTGTCAAATGCATTTGAGAATAAATTAAATGTGAAGATCCTTTGCATTCTGTCAAAGTGCACTAAATCGATGAAACTGGAGAGGTCAAGTTTGAAAACCACGTCCCCGGATGTTCAAAACCCACACAGACTACGAGTAAGTCGCAGGCAAACGCAAGTAAAGTTGAATTTCAGACTGGCAGCTGAAGTCAATCACACTGATATCTTTCGAACCACTGAACATGAAACATCTAGTTTCGCGTTCGTTTGTGAAAAAAATATTCCACGTTGGAAGCCTGAAATATGACGTAGTCCACATTACGTATGTATGTAATATATTTTTAAGCCTGGAACGGTCGTGGCAATATGGGCCTTGTAATTAGGAAGAGGACATCGGTCATGTTATAATTGGATTTTTCAAACTAATATACGTCCGAGGTTTGACGCAGCTCTTATAACTTTAACGGGGAACTGGGTAAGGTGGATTTCGTATGTCGTAATCTAGGGGTCGTTATATTACGTTCTTGCTTTTACAGATATCTATGATCAAGATAATTGTGTTTGGTCGTCAAAATTGTATACAGAATTTGCACACACACACAAAAGTAATTAACTTTTGTCCAACAATAATCAATGCTTTCAACAAATTTTGATATAATTATAATATAGAATGCCTCGTTGCCCTAGTGGTCGCAAGCGCTGCAGCTGAGCGTGTTGTCCTGGGAGGGCCCGACGATTCCCGGGTCACACAAAGTAATATTGAGTTATGTTCCATCAGAAATTCCTCAGATGTAACCCTAAGTCTGGATTTATGCCCAGTTTATGAACATAGGCAAGCGTCCAATTAGTGGTAATTTACCATAACTGGCGTAATGTGTATGTAATACTATAGATACACTTCTGCCGGTCCTTCAGGGAATATAGGCGTGATGATAAACGACACTATGTTTCTGTTATAATTTTATAAGAGGTCAGTGCTCTATCCATTGGTGGAGGAGAAGTTTCCCAAAGTCCCACGGGTTAAACAAGAACTTAACACCCACCTTCTATCCACAAAAATATTATTCTTTTCTAAACTAATAGTATACAATCGATTCAGCATATCCCCAACAGATGGGACTTCACCGTATTCATATGAGAGAAAAAAACCCTATTATAAGTTTATACAATGTTATCGAACACTCTTAAAGTTGTGAAAGGGGTAAAAAGTTTCTGTTCGTCATTATTTATGAATAGTTGGACAAAAACTGCGTGACTGACAGGTCTCGTATTATCTTATTTTTGTGCCGAATAGGCGTATATGTTTTTATATTATAGTGTTTGTTTAGGTACTAATGCAGTTCATTTAAGTGTATAAGGATACAATTTAATCTATGAAATCCAACGTAATCACGCTGTCAGTGACTACTTTTTGTAACGTATACAAATGTGAATATACAAAGCTAAAACACCCCAACCACGAAAGTACCACCAACCAAACTTACCACTAACTAAAACTAAAGAAAAATTTCAAACCGTCTAAGTCACTACCTCTCTATAAGAAATGACAGATGGTCTGCGTCACAGATCATGTTCAAAACTTACAATTTCATTCACCCTAAGTTAAAATCGAAACAGAATGAGAAAAAACATGAAATATTTCAAATAATTAGCACTTTATGAATGAGGTACCTACACACATAAGCAATACTTTAGTTGTCTTTCAAATTGTTAAACAATTTTTCATGCGACATAGATAGGAACCAAACCGACTAAACTAGACTTCTAATTAAAAAAACCGCATTGAAATCGAACGAGACGTTTCGGAACGAGGATGCTAAAGCAAACAGACATACACACAGACAGGATCAAGGACTTATGGCGGGGGTTACAAAATAACAGTTGAGTACGCACAACCATAACATCACATAACCCGTTCCAACCCAACATATCTAATAAATCCACATCGTTCACTCGAATACATCGCTTAATAAGGTCAATTTCATCGGCGGCGGCGTCCCAATTACTGAATCATTTCGCGTTGTACAAATAAAAACCCTAAAAGGCATAAAAAGCCACCCTTTTCATGCGGCATGGCTGAATAATTTGTTGTGACAAATTGTCGGCCTATTCAAAACAAGCGGCCGTCAGTGCCTGATTTACGTGGCTTTTGTGAGCCTCCCGCAATTTACAAGACATTTTTCTGCGCTTATAAGCAGATACTGGGCTTTTTTTTGTATTTCTTTGTGGATAGAAATGTGGAGATGTCTCAGCAGGAATTGTTGTGCCCGTGGTCGTGTTTGTGGATCAAATAGTCGGTTGAAGATGGTGTTGAGCACAACGATATAAAGCTAATGCCATTTAAATAAATAATAAATAATGATGGACAATCCACACAGCATCATCTAGCCCCAAGCTAAGCAGAGCTTGTGTTATGGGTACTTGATGACTGATATACTTAATACAATACATTACATAGATAGATATTTTTATTATACATAGTTAATACCCAGAACACCCGGAACAAATATTTGTAGATCGTACAAACATTTGTCCCAAGGCGGGAATCGAACCCGCAACCTCCTGCGTCGCAGGCGGACCTTTGCCCGCCGCGCCACATCGGTCGTCAGTCGTAGTCGTAGTCGTCATCATTTGTTACGATACTAACCAATATACTATATGAAACTTAATGATTATACTTAACATTCTCATCATTATTGAGGTCGGTATTTATGGTTACCAAGAACCAATAAATTGCATCGACTTATTAACATTTGTTTGAAAAAAGTAGAATTTTGAATAACAAATTAGTTAGTTCTTCTAATACCTACACGTAAGGTTAGTCAATGTCTAAGAATATCAAAGCGTGGTATGAGCTGACAGTATTAAAACCTTTTATAATTAAAATTTATACATATGCATTTGTTTATTATTCATTGCACACCAAAAAATAAAACACAGGACAAACTATTATAAAACAAGTGTACAATGGCAGGTCTTAATATCGTACAGAGCGATCGCCTACTGACAACCTTTAGATGGACTGTAATAAGGGATACTAGTGCTTGAATTAAATCTACATGTGATAAAAAAGCAATGTCCGAACTTTTGACTTTAAAATTTTCAGTTAGATGCCCCAACAAAGCTATATGGATAAATTCGATTTTCATCACGAAACAAGCCAACTCTTCAGAAAATTCCATTTAGATCAATAACATTTATTGTGAAGGACAAGAAACACCACAACATAAAGGTCAAATACGCTTACACGATAACTTTGCATGTAAAGCCATGATTTGAAATAGCATACGAAACTGGAAAGTTTTGAGATGCAACCCTCTGCCAGATTGCTAATAAATTATATTGGACGCCCTCCAAAACGGCAACACGATGTATATTTTCAAATTGGTTGAATGTGCCCCTGGGTGGTTTTGTGGATTCGATAAATTTGAATCATAAGGACGGGTACAAGCTTTTTTTTTATCTACCAGTGGTGACTAACGATCGGAAATATGTCTGTGAAGTTTTGACATTATTGTATTTTTGACTTACATTGTTAAAGTCGCTCCAGCCGAACAGCCCATGGCTAAACTACGCACGTTTTCTTATACAAAAATGCAGGTTGGATCGTCCCCTACTACCCAATATGGAAGAAGACGTGGTTGGCAAATAAATTAAACGCGCAGGTAACGTGGTACACCTTTCTGTGCACATTCTAACGTAGCAGCTGTGACTGTCGGCCACTTACCCTTGATCATCGTTTCAGCCAAAAGACGTCCGCTGCTGGACTTGGGCTTCCCCTGCAGATTTTGACAACGATCAGTCCCGCTCTGCCTTCATCCATCGGCTGCGATCGTCACCAGGTCGTCGGTCCACCTTGTGGGGGCCTACCCACACTGCGTCTGCCATACGCGGTCGCCATACCACCCTAATGGCCATCGGTTCTGCGAGCAATGTGCCCCGCTCACTGCCACTTAAGTTTGGCAATTCATCGGGCTATAAGTTAAGGGTTAATAACAAAATAATATAAACCTTCCTAGCGTTTTGTCAACTTATGTTGGAGTCAGCTTCCAGTCTAATCGTATGCAGCTGAACACCAGTGTTTTACATACTTAAACTGCCTTGCTGACCTCCAGAACCCGGTTACTGACCAACACGATACCCCTAGGCTTGCAAAGACTGGTTATCAGACTTTCGGGCTTTTGACTACTCGTCGACGACTGTCAAAGACTCACGAATAATAATCGTGATTAACGGCTAAACATGCTTTTAGAGGCAAGAAGAGGTCTCAGTATGTCATGGATGATCACCCGTCCACGTATCATCCTCGGCAAGCGTAGCTTTACCTTTGCAGCTTATCATTTAGCCACAAGCCTCTAAGAAAATACAATAGGTAGGTACGATAGGTAGGTACATTTCGAAACACATTAAGTCCATATTTATGGTACATTTCTACCGGAGATGAGCGAGGTAGCCGAGTGGTACAGGGTACGTAGTGGAGCTGTGAAATGGTTTAACACTTTCCACTATAGCTGTACGAGGAAGCTGACTGGTGCGTGAATACGTAGCGGTCTCTGTTAGCCGCTGTGTTATGCGGTCAATTTGAATTCGACATAATTACGTTCAATTATTGTAGTAGATGACAGCAGCGACCACAGTTTGACGGCGACTGAACATACATTAAACATAACAAGAGGTACTATAGATGAAACTGATTATGACGTATCTTAGACAAATGTGTAGCCACTACTAACGTAGTACTATATTCAAAAAGATTTGGAAACGACTCGTATTTGACTGTGATTTTGGAAGATAACAATAAAACGTCACGAGGTTGCCTGCATGAGGAATATGGAATATGAATACTCAGCAATTGTTATGTCGATAGTCTTATCAGTTAATGGTTTCAACCGACATCTAAAGAAACTATCGCTAAAAAGCTGGGTCTCAAGAGTCAGATTCAGAAGGCGGTCGTCTTGGACACGGCATGCATTGTGAGGAGGTTCCTCATTCAAGATCCCTAATCACTGTTAGCTTGGGTCTTACCTCCGGTCTGTGGGTGGCGCATTCTTTTTTGTAGATTATTTTTTTCAAAAATCTTTTTAAATTATTTATTTTTGGTTAAAATATGTAAAATAAATATATTAAAATAAAGAATACCGAATCGTCATAATGTTGTCATAAAAACAATATTATAGAACAGTTTCATTTTATACGAGATATTTTTACTGATTTTCATGATATTCTTATTTCTTCATTTTATTAGTCAATTTCTGAACGAAAACGAGGCAGCGAATTTAAAAAAATTGACTCAACCTCAATGACGTCCCGCAGGACCCTGAGCGCGACTTTGCGCGAACCAGCTTACAATTTTTATGTTTATTAAAAAAATCTATTCATCAGCTTAGCCTTTTCCCTACTATGTTGGAGTCGACTTCCAGCCTAACTTGCAGCAGGCTGAATACCAGTAATTTACATGGAGCGAATGCCTATTTGACCTCCGCAACCCAGTTATTGGGTAACGTGCACAGTCACCGAGTCACTCGTAAAAGTGTTAATCTTAAAATTTATTTACAGAAATAAATATCATTCAACACGACACCCTTCAGCAAAACAAAAAAGTCTATTACACTCATAAATCTAACCGTTAAATCCCCTTTAAAATACGATCAGTTTAATACATGCAATTTTTATATTAAGTTGTGCTATAACAAGGATTTTAAACGTAAAATAGTTTAGGAAAACGACACAGTTTGATAGCTCAGCTTTATAATAAGTTACCGAAATGTATTAAAGACGCCATTAACATTTTTAGAAATAAGTTGAAGAAGTTTCTTATATTTAAGTGAACTACTTATGTGTTCGCTTTTGAGAAATAAAGATTCTTTAAACCGTAAATTGACCCTGTTTCGGATTTCTTTTTGATCGCGCAATTTAAAATAATATCTTAATGAACCGTTAATTTTCTAATGCAAGGATATAGCAAATATATATATATATTATTGGGTTTTAATACCTTGCCTTTGCTTGTAATGTGGGTTTATCATTAAGAACACTTCTGTCTAACGCTTCGGGATAACAGGTGTGATATTATGTTAAAAAAATCTAAAATATATGGCTGTCGATTATTATTTTAGACTATTGCTTTTTTTTTTTAAACGTTATCCCACACTAGGAATTTCTCCTGTGTCGTGGGTGCGTTTACTAACATTTAGAGTCACATACACAAACAGCCAGACCCGGAACAATTACCTGTAGGCCATTCACATATTTGTTCCGTGTGGGAATCGAACCCACGACATGCGGCGCAACAGTAGATCGCTCAGCCACTGCGTCAACCGTATCAAGCGCCAAGCGTAATCAGCCAATGCTAATCATAGTATCCAGTAAATAAGTAAAAATTTAAAGAAACCTAGTCTTTTTAACAACTGAAAATCTAGTATATGCATGGATAAAACACTATCCACGAACGTGCATCCCTTTGGCCAAATACAAGACGCATATACGAGACACCCTTGTCCTTAATGCATTCGTCTTGGATTTGTCGGCATGTTTGTGTCGACTGCTAGCCGTACTAATTGAGATGTATGTGTACTCGTGTACTGTGTCGTAATTGCTGGGTATTTCTGTGTACACATGTGTGTATTCATGTGTACTAACTTGTGTTGCAGTGTCGCCTTTAAAATAACAATTGTTGTTGAGGAATGCTAGTCTGTTTATTCGATTGTACAAGTGTATAACTGTGTACTGTTAAGTTTGGACATGGAAGTTGTTGTTTTGAGTGTTTGCGTTTGTATTTAGATGTTCAGGAAAACACTCCGAATACTTTGAAGAAAACAATAAAACCTTTTCTTTGACTTCTTGAATATGGATTTAAGAAAGAGTTCCATAGATCAGAAGTAAGTAAATATTAATCTTTGAAGGAGATTTTAGTTGGTTAAACATTGTTTCTTACACAAGGACTGTATAGTTTTTTTAATGAATTGAAATTACCTGCCTCGTTGGTCTTATAGTCCCAAGCGCGACTGCTGAGCGTGAGGTACTGAGTTCGATTCCTAAGTCCGTCAAAGTGTTATTGAGTGTTTCCAATAGAAATTTCTTTATTAGCAGCCCGGCGTGTGGATTTGTGCCCGATTGATGGTAATAGGCTCGCCTCCTATAACATGTGACTTAAACATAAGTGGTGAAATGTAGTTGTTACTATACCTACGTATATATACGTTATTTATAGGTATATATACTTTACCTCTGCCAAAACGTGGGTAATACTGGCGTGATGTAACGCGCATGTTACTTAATGTTATACAAGAGTGTGAGATAAAAAACAAATGAACGAAAAACAAAATGAATGTGATTATGTGGGCGTGCGTGTAATATGTAAATGTGTGCGTCATTGATGACACGACACGTAAATAACAAATAATATTGAATTAACGAGAAAGTCTCAGATACAGTCATCTGCCTGGCCTTTTACCAACTATGTTAGGGTCGGCTTCTAGTTTCACCGAATGCAGCTGTATACCAGTATTTTACATGGACTGCCTATCTGTCCTCCGAAACTCAGTTATTTGGCAACACGATACCCCTTGGTAAGATTGGTTGTCAGACTTTTTTGGCTTCTGAGTACCAGTAACGACTGTCAAAGATCTACAAATGAAAGCCGGGACCAACGTCTTAGCGTGCTTTCTGAGGCACGGAGGAGTCTTGATATGTTACAAACGGTCACCCATCCACAGACTGACCTCAACAAGTGTAGCTTAACCTTCAATCAACTCGTGCGGCTGTTTTTGTGTAGCCACAAGCTCCTCGTCTCATATACAGTTTTATTTTAATTCACCCCTGCGTCCCTATTCACCCCGTTTCACGGTTGAAATGATGATCACCCCAGCTCCAATTACCACATTAGCCAGATTTAATTAGCGAACTTCTATTTGAAACTCAGCCCTGGTTCGTTTATCCTAACAAAGTCGTTATTACATAAGCTGGGCGTCTATTTTTTATATTAAATTAAATCTACGTTTAAATTATCTTTTTACACTAGGCTTATTTCGTTATTAAACATCCCAAATCCTGAGTGATGTGCGTCGCTGGACATAAAACCGTTTTGTTTACGAGTTTCGGAGTCGTATTAAATTTTCATCTTGTCTAGAAGATGTTCAGGCTTTGTGAGGTCGTATAGTCAAATAAATGGACACTTTCTCTTGTCTCATTTAATTGTTGTCACTGCTACTCGCTCATCATTTGATCATTGAATTCATAAGCATGTTGTTATAGTCTAATCGTTAAGATCTTGAAGTTTATGCACGAAGTATTTGACCACACAGATCAAATCCAAGCAAGTACCAATATGACCATTTGAATTGATATATACTTAGTAAGTTAATTTTAGACATCACTGACAAAGGTGACGGAAAACATCGTCAGTAAACCTGGACTTATAATCAATGTAAGTCTGTGACCGCCAATCAAGGGGAACAAGCATGATGATTCATGCTCATGCCTTCTCTGTATTAACACAAGCCTTTGCCCTATACAGGGACAGTAACAGGCTGTTATTAATATACACATAACAAAAAGTCCCCTCGAAAAGCCATTCAAATCTACCACAGCCACAGTAATGAGTTTCACCAACAAAATTGCCAAAATAAATCAACCCAAGGCTGCAATATTTAGCATAAAGATAAGAGCAAAATTAGATGACACCATAAGATTGCATTATTGCAATAAATAATGAGACTGCTATCTTAGGAGGGAAGACTTTGGAGGCAGCCGGCAAGCTTGGGTCCAACAATAAATTTCACTTGTGGAAACTACTACGAAATATGTACCAAGTTTGTAGTTAGTTAAAGTGTTAGGTAATATTTTAGAGATTTCTTGATGTTGTTCCTTACGCTGAATACCTATTAAGTATACTTACTCGAATAAATTTAAGATTCTGTTGTTGATTCTGTAAAAACTTTGGGTAAATGAACGCTGAAGTGAGCCGTCAGTGTTACCCAGCTACAGTTATGTTTAGACACTTAAATAGCTTTAAAATAATATTAAATGATTTTAAGCATTAGCATAAAATATTGTTAGGTACCTAATATCGATTCTTGATTATGATTGTCGTCATTCTTTGTCTATCCCTATCATAAGGTGGGTGTCACTGATACTTTATCACTCACTTTAATCTAGTTTTCACACGGAGACTTTTTTTTTTAATTCTTTATTTTATTTAGGGACTTTTATAGAAGGAGACTTTTACAGAATAACACTGCTGTTTAATTTTTTGTAATAACCTTCCTGGTCTGTTTTCTCTCTTTAAATGCCTACATAAAATAAGTATTCTAAGCTGTGATACTAATTTGTTACTTTGCCGTAACAAATAACTAAATCTTTTTTAAAAGCACAGATTTACCGTGATGTTGCAGCACAAACACCTTTTTAGTTTTCAGGAAAGGAATCGTAAAGCATGTCTAACGACTTGCTAACGAGAGTATGAGAGAGAAAACGGAGAAAAACGGATAAACCCAGGATACAGATGAGTACAAAAGATTAAGGAAACAAATGTGATTTAACGCCCCCGACCCGAATTTAACGGCAGAAAGTTTTTACAATAGATAATTAGCAATTTATCTTGAAATATTTTTGGGAAATATCTTTAGAAAAAAGTTTTGTTGGAAGATTTTTATGTATACATAGGTAAATACTGTTATATTTTATGAACGAGCAACAAACGCGTGTTTAGAATTCCATTTTAGTCGCATTTAATTTAGGTAAATGTCTGACATTTCCAAAATGGTTTTATTCTGAGCGAAATAAAGGTCACTGGCTAATTTACGAACATTTGATGGACTTCAAAATAGTTGGAATTCCTGTAACCGACGTGTCAAAGATGCTTATTGAAACAAGAGCTCTTTACCGATTGGGAGTAATTTCTTATTTTGGCTGACCTTTTCAGGTTTAATATCTATAAACACCTACGAGTTCTCGGAATAAAATAATGACAGAAAAGATTAGATGCCGCTCGTTTTATGATAATAAAGACTATTCTGGGGTGAGGTTATTTTATCTTTCCTCAAACAACCACCTACAGTAACCTATTGAAAAAACTCTGAAATCATTCGAAACCGAAACCTCGTCTATTCAGAACCATTGTCAGCTTTCGTCAGCATCTCGGGTTGTCAGAAAGTCCAGTTATATTGAAAAAGTTCGCATCCACGCTCCATTCTAACGGTGATATATCAACGTGTCCTCAAACTTTATTGACAGCTCAGCAATAGCTGAATTCCTATTCATTTTATTGGATCCCCCTTGTAGTATAAGTTCGGGCAGGGATGGCTAACCTTTTTATGTGGTTGCTACTTGAATTAAAGCAGAGTGTACCTTTTTTTTTTGTTTACGGGTTGCAACCTTCAAAAGGCGCCTGGACTTTTAGGGAATAGACCAGGGAGTGTGGGATTCTTACCTCACTAAAACCACCATCAGCAAATGGAAGGAGCCCCGTTACCTCTTAAGAGACCACTCCGGGACCCCCAAAAACGAGTGTCTACTTACCGTATTTTTTTTTTCTTAATTATCGTTTGTGGTATGTCCGTCGGTGTGTCAGTGGCATCGCAGCGGGCCGTAACAGAATACCAGCGCTGCGGTAGTTTTTTGTTTAAATTATCCTCAGGCCTTTGGCCTTGCACAGGTCCAGTTTCGTATTTCCTATGCGTGTTCCAAATAACTTTCATTTCTTTTACCACACTTTTTGTAGAGAAGTGTGATGTGTTGCTGCTGTAATATGCCCTTATCTTAGTTATTTAAAATTTCATATTGCTATAGATATGTATGTTTATTCAGAAAGGGCGGTAATAAAAACAATTAAGCATGTAACTTGTGGGTCTAGTGGCTGCAAACGATACTACTGATTATGAGCTTCTAGGTCGGGCTTTCCCGATAGGGTAGGTAGATCTTGGTTAGAAATTTATCAGTAGTAGCGAGAGTCTGAACGTGTGCTCAGTTGATGACAATAGGCTCGCCCCCTATTGCATGGGACTTAAACATAACTAGCAAAATGGGTGGGTGTATAGGAAACGCCTGTACCTAACCCTTCCGTAAAACAGGTGTGATGTTAATATGTTACTTTTATTTTAGACGTGCCCAGATTTTACATGGTCGCGAGACACGCAAGCCATACGTTCGTCATCCCTGTTAGGGTTTTGTCAAAAATATTCTACGTAACGGAAATGTAATAAATCTAGGGTGCGTTCATTTAGTTTATTGAGTCATTTGCGGTTTATGTGCGTGGAGGAACTCGTTCTGTGAACCCTGAATACGCTAGCATTGTGGTCGGAGCTGGGATTAATACTTGAATAGTTACTGTTGCTTGTGTAATAAATCAAAATATAAAGGTAGAATTAATCTCTATAGTGTATCAAGGAACCATATTGGTAAATGGGGCAATGTTATTTATTTAGAGTTTTAAAAAAGACACTAAAATATGTAAATTACTACATATTATTTAAACTCTTCTATTTTCTATAAGTTTTGGTTTGTTGCTTTTATTAGGTCGGTTTGTAATTCATCTAAGTAACAACCGCTCATGATCTTTTACAAAATTATGCTTATCTCGATGCAAGGATGTTAATTGTTGAGGAGTTCTCGTGGTACTTAACCATCAGCTCGAGCATAAATTGCTTAGCAATCATATTAACGTAAACGAATCACAACCCCAAATACTTTTTATTGACTTTGAGTAGTCCCGGTGGCATTCTGCGGTCTGCATTATCAGTATCACTTCACCAAATGGTATTTTCCGAGAGCAAATGCAAGAGTAAAATCACCTAAATCACTATAAGTGTGCCTATAATATTTAAAGAGTATTTTTGACCATTGTGGCAATTTTTTGTTTTTTTAAAGACGTTGTCCCACACTAAGAATTTCTCCTGTATAGTGGGTGCGTTTACAAACATTTAAACTCACATACACAATCACCCAGACCCGGAATAACGATCTGTAGGCCATACAAATTTTTGTTCCGTGCGGGAATCGAACCCACGACACGCAGCGTAGCAGCCGAACACTCAGCCACTGCGCTATCCGTGCCGTCAATTATGGAAGTATATTTATATCCTTCCAATTGAAAGAATATTTAATCAGTTCACAAATGATGGAGATCTGAGGTAACAGAGGAATCAAGAAGTTCCTCCTCTATTTTTAAAATCGGTTAAAAACAGAAATAAAGATATAAAACTTCTAACTGTGGGTGATTTGCTGAAAACAACTGAAGAAAACCATTTGTAAGAAAGATTTAACCGATTATTTTGAACTTTGTCAATCGGTCACGGATGAAGTCGCGGGCGAAGTACTAGTGTACTATAAAATAATATTATTAAAGCTTGTTGAGAGCTGTCTCATTTAATTACCACGAGGTGGCGCATTGATGCGAGCTCTCCATTTTGCAAGCCGAAGTTGACACATATTGTGTGGATGACCGATTTAATATGCACCGTAGGGTATTCCCCTTTAAACGTTGGATTATAATGGAATATTGAAAGTATCGGATAAATATTCTAGATAGAAGGGACATACCGATGTATTTTTAATTACAAGGAGATGTAGTGATTTCTAACAATCAAAAGAAAAGATGTACAATATCGAAGGGACTAAACGATGTAGGTATTAGTATCGCAGGGCATGGTGTACTCTAGTAATATCTGCCTTCCTTAGGGGAAAAACCCGGTATTAGTCATGTATACAATATACTAAATACGATTGCGGAGTTCAATATCGACAAAGATTTTAAATTGTTTCGTTTTTCCCCCATTTTCGTTTAATGGTAGCGTATTGTCGTTCGGCCGCAAAAATCCCAGCGGTCGTCAAGCGGCCAATCCGCAGAATGCCCAATCCACACGGTGTCCAATTCGCACGTTGTCCAATTCACACGATGTCCAATTCGCAGGACGTCCTTATTGGTATTTTGCGGTCGAACGTGTGGCAAAGAAGATTTGATTTCGTTATAGATGTTACAAGAGAAATTGTGTCCAATACAGACATGAATATAGAGGAGCTCGTGGCTAAATACAAACAGCCACACGGGTTGATCAAAGGTTAAGCTACGCTTGCCGAGTTCAGTCTGTGGATGGGTGACCGTTCGTAACATATCGTGACCCCTCCGTGCCTTGGAAAGCACGTTAAGCCGTTGGTCCCGGCTGTCATTTGTAGATCTTTGACAGTCGTTACGGGTAGTCAGAAGCCCGAAAGTCTGACAACCAGCCTAACCAAGGAGTCGTGTTGCCCAGTAACTGGGTTGTGGAGGTCAGATAGGCAGTCCCTCCATGTAAAGTACTGGTATTCAGCTGCAT
The DNA here is from genome assembly GCA_905147745.2 of Phlogophora meticulosa. Classification (NCBI taxonomy): domain Eukaryota; kingdom Metazoa; phylum Arthropoda; class Insecta; order Lepidoptera; family Noctuidae; genus Phlogophora; species Phlogophora meticulosa. Next base: position 6,040,047 of record LR990526.1, on the reverse strand, counting down.
CCAGTTAGGCTGGTAGCTGACCCCCAACATAGTTGGGAAAAGGCTAGGCAGATGATGACAGACATGAGTATAATCTTGAGCATGGACATGAACACATCACAATCATTGGCATACTTTTTAATACAAGCTTTTATTTAGTATCACCTGTCCCAGTGTGTCTGCCTGTAATCAAATCTTGCAAGCTAAATTTGACCGTCTTCCTCTTACACTACGGACTAGAAATTTTACACATTTATTCAATTCCAATGAATATAGATATTTATGGGAAGCGTATCCTGATTCCATTCCCAGGATTGGCTCCAGACGAAAGAACGGTCAGCAGCACAAATAAAAAATGTTGTATGCGCATTTAATTAGCTTTATATAGCGAACTATCGAACATAAATATTTGCACACCTATTTAGGTAATGATACAGTGCACTTTATACCTATTTACAACATCTTTTTTCTACCTGTATTATGCAAATAAATAATTTGATTTGATTTGATTAATTATGATAGCCCGTATTAATGATACAAGCTTGTTACGAAAAATCCTTTTTAATTAAGCGTTGTACTACATTCAGTTCAGTATCTCGATTTATTATTCTTTGTGCTCCATCCAGTTCCCAAGTTTTTAATTATTTACAGAAGTCATAACAACAAACAGAGTGCGTAACCACTGAAATAAATGTCCCCAGACTATACACGGCGGAAATTAAACTTCGTAACAGCGTGACAGTTTAATTAAACTGTTTTCACGTATTATGCACATACGAAATATTATGTAGATATATACTTTGTGCTCCTGTGGCCTTATTGGACTTTTGTTTATTTATTTCCCTCTCCTTACTCTCTTTACAGGCCTAAACCTAATGCGACAGTCAACAGTGTAGATATCAACTAAAAACAATGTTATAAAACTTTAAACATAACTTATTTACATACCTAAACACAAATATATCGTTTTACTATAATTACATTACATACTTTTGTAGTTCTTATGTGTGAGTGCGTGGGTTTTTATTTTTTTGCGCGGAACCCTTATAACTACGACAGCATGGTTGCTGGCTGTTTGATTCCCGCACAGAACCAATATTTGTGTGGCCCACAGATAGTTGTTCCGGGTCTGGCTGGTTGAGTATCTACATAATATTATATGTGAGTTTAAATGTTTGTAAACGCACCCACGACACAGGAATTATTCCCAGCGTGGCGAATCTTCGAAAAGAACTCTGTTTCATAAATAAGCCAAAGTTACAGTTAGTTATTTGGTCAAAATTGGAACAAACAGATAAACAAACATTTTACAATTATATTTTTTTTTTACGTGTATTCTATAATATCAGCATTCAGTAAATAACTCTTTATGTGGCTTTACAAACAGGCAATTTAATTTAATTTATTTGTATACATAAGAAGGTCTATACACAGACAGTCGTTAGCTGATAGGTGGTTTGCACTGATATGGAAGTAAACTATTATAGAAACAAATAATATTTTAAACATAAAAAACGCGTTTAACGTTTAAATGGATGACCAGTCATCGTGCTTCATTTAAATATTTAAAATAAGATTTAGTGTATTGTGTTTTCATATATGTATTGTTGTTTTGTATATAATATTGTAATGTGTGTTTTTCTATGGACTTATGGTCTGAAATAAATGTTATTATTATTATTATTATTATAACACCTTAACTGCCAGACAACGAGACACAATAGAAAATGTATTGTTAGTCGGTCACCTGGCGTTTAAGTTGTTAATTAATAACCCATTATCGTACATCAGATTCCTATTGTAATAAACCAAAAACTTTTTTTCAGAACATTTTAAGGCAAGAATACGTATTTTGTCTTACGAACTTATAGTAATAATATTCATCAAAACAGGCCTTACGTCGACCCACCGGAGATTCCATCTGCCGCATAGTTTTCAAGATTAAACCAACCGTACAAACACACGTGGTCAGGAACTTTGACGTCATAACTTATACGAGTCCCTACATTATACAGGATGTTACATTTGCGCCAACAACAATGTGTTGTCGGTAAAAGTGTGGCAACTATTTATCATAGTTAATCGGATTTCTATCGTATTTTTATTATTTTTCCTTCAAGTAGTAAGTATAGTAATAATATTATTTTATTATTGTATATTTGACGACCGATGTGGCGCGGCGGGCGATGGTCCGCCTGCAACGCAAGAGGTTGCGAGTTCGATTCCCACCTTGGGACAAATGTTTGTACGATCTACAAATATTTGTTACGGATGTTCTGGGTATTTCCTATGTATAATAAAAAAATATCTGTACATGTAATGTATTGTATTAAGTATATCAGTCATCTCGTACCCATAACACAAGCTCTGCTTAGCTTGGGGCTAGATGATGCTTTGTAGATTGTCCAGCAATATTAATAATATTTATTTTAATTTTAATATAGTTTATTTGTACAGAGGTCACTCCTATCTGTCAAATTTCTTCGAGAGTTTTCAAACGTTATTACAAAAGTAGGTAAGGTTCATGTTCAGTTGGTAAAATTTGACAGTTTGGGATAGCTTGAGCTACGGATTTTTTGACTGGACCTAGTTCTAAAGATCGAACAAAATATGGTATCAAACAAACAAAAAAAAAACGAACAACCTCTTCAGCTTTATTACTTTATTAAAATAGGTTATTTTTTAAAGTAATAAGCTTATACCAACCTGTTACAGTCCTACTGTAGGACAAAGGACTCTTGTCATACAGAGAAGGCACGAGCAACAATCATCACGGTTTCTCAAGGCTGGTTGAAAATGGCTCTTTTAAAAATAATTCAAACTCAAAGCATTTATTTCAATTAGTCCATTGCGGCGCTTATGAATGTCTAAAAAACAAAAACAAAACAAAGTCACAGTCACAAGGCATAATTACTTGAGAAAGCACTGAGGTTGCACATGGCAAAGCGTAATCTCTATGGAGAAGAATGGGCAAGAAACTCCATGGCCATTCTTTTAAGTCATAATCTTAATATATATAAATCTCGTGTCACAATGTTTGTCCTCAATGGACTCCTAAACCACTTAACCGATTATAATAAAATTCGCACACCATGTGCAGTTCGATCCAACTTGAGAGATAGGATAGTTTAAATCTCAAATTATAGTCGCAATTTTAATTTATTGCTAATTATCTAAATATATATAAATCTCGTGTCACAATGTTTGTCCTCAATGGACTCCTAAACCACTTAACCGATTATAATAAAATTCGCACACCATGTGCAGTTCGATCCAACTTGAGAGATAAGATAGTTTAAATCTCAAATTATAGTCGCAATTTTAATTTATTGCTAATTATTTGTCTGTTATTATTTGACAGTCACAATTATCTGTTAACTCCAAATGATTCTAACAGATGTCGATACCTTTCGACTGGGTTGAGTAAGTAATCAATAGATGGCGCTGCTATGGTAAATCTACGAACGTGTTATATAAGTTTTTCAGATTTTTTTTCTTATATTTAAACGATTAAATTAGTATTTCAATTCTTATTGAAATTATTATTTAAACTCTATAATTTAAATATGTACATGTCATTTACAATGCGACTGCCGAACTTTCCAAGTCAAGTTGAGTTTGATAATAATCAGTGGGTGGTACCATACTCACCACTACTTTCAAAAACTTACAAAGCTCATATCAATGTTGAGCTTTGCAGTTCTGTTAAATCAATTAAGTATATTTGTAAATATGTAAACAAAGGCAGTGATTTGGCCATATTTGAAGTACAAAACATAAATAAAAATGACGAAATAGCACGATACCAAATGGGCAGATACATTAGCAGCAATGAAGCTATTTGGCATATTCTCAGCTTTCCCATCCACGAAAGAGATCCTGCTGTCCAACATCTGGCAATACATCTTGAAAACGGTCAACGTGTATACTTCACTGAAGAAAATGTTCTCCAAAGAGCGTTCGAAGCTCCGAAAACGACTCTAACTGAATTTTTTACATTGTGTCAAAAACCTGATGTTTTTGGCCAATTCGCGAAGACATTGGTGTATGGTGATGTTCCACGTTATTTCACATGGAACAAATCCAGTAAAAAATGGGAGCCACGGAAACAAAGAAAACCACATCCTTCCATTACAGGCATATTCAAAGCTAAGACATTGGGGAGACTTTACACGGTACATCCAAAGCAACGCGAGTGCTTCTATTTACGTTTGTTATTGGTGAATGTTCCCGGACCAACGTCTTTTGATTTTTTACGAACAGTTAATGGTCGAGTATTAAAATCAAAATCAAAATCAAAAATTCATTTATTCAAATTAGGCTGAGAATCAGCACTTTTTGAACGTCAAAGACGTTTACATAAGACAGTCCCCCAAAACGCCCACCCTTCACCACTTCAATACATACCAGGATGCATGTCGTGAACTGCAATTGCTAGAAGACGATAACCATTGGGACTAAACGCTTGCTGATGCTGCGTTGACATAAACACCGAATAACATTCGTCAGTTGTTTGCAATTATTTTGACGACATGTTATCCCTCGCAAGCACAAACTTTGTGGGAAAAATATAAAATGTTGTATGACAGAAGACATCTTGCACCGAATTAGACAAACAAATCAATGCCAAAACATAAATTATACACCAGAGATGTACAATGAAGCATTGGTCTTGATCGAGGATTTATGTGTTCTTATTTCAAATTTACCACTTAATCATTATGGTATGCCATCACCTAATCGTCCAGCCACCGACTTAGTCAATACCGATTTACAACGAGAAAATAAATATGACCATGGAAGTTTAGCAACAATTATCATGAACAGTGAACCATTACTGACAGCAGAACAAAAAATTATTTATGATCGGATTATGCTGGCTGTTGCTGCTGAAAAAGGCGGTTTTTTTTTCTTGGATGCACCCGGTGGAACTGGTAAGACATTTTTAATATCGTTGATTCTTGCCAAAATACGGTCGCAACAAAAAATCGCATTAGCAGTAGCATCGTCAGGCATTGCGGCTACTTTACTGGATGGTGGGCGAACAGCACATTCAACATTCAAGCTGCCATTGGACGTTCATAATAAACCAGATGCAATGTGTAACATCAAAAAGAATAGTGGAATAGCTGCAGTGTTGCGGAAGAGTTCTATAATAATTTGGGATGAGTGCACAATGGCACACAAATATTCACTTGAAGCATTAAACAGAACTATGCAAGATTTAAACAGCAATAATAAACTTTTCGGTGGTGCTATCTTACTTTTGTCTGGTGACTTCCGGCAGACCTTACCGGTTATACCTCGCTCTACTTTCGCGGATGAGATTAATGCATGTTTGAAACAATCATTCTTATGGCAAAGTGTTGAAACACTTCGATTGACCATAAATATGCGAGTACAATGGCAAAATGATCCATCAGCACAAATATTTTCCGAACAACTACTAGATATTGGGAACGGTAAAATAGAACTGCAACCAAATACGCAATGCATTAAACTACCAGACAATGTTTGCACTGTTGTTCAGGATAAAAATGAATTGATTCAGAGTATTTTCCCGGATATACAGAATAATTATTTGAATCATGAATGGCTTAGTCAACGGGCGATTTTGGCAGCCAAAAACGTTGATGTTGACGAAATTAACTTCCAGATACAACAGTTGTTACCAGACGATCTGATGTCTTTTAAATCAATCGATACTGTTGTTGATGAAAATGAAAGTGTAAATTTTCCGATTGAATTTTTAAATTCATTAGATATCCCTGGAATGCCACCACATAATCTTCGATTAAAGATTGGTTCCCCTATTATTCTCCTCCTGATTGGTGTTAAATTAAATTGAATTAAAAGTTTAAGACTGTCTGCCTTGCCTACCTCATTCATGAGTTTAAGCGTCACATGTTATTTACTATATTATACTGTAATATACTTATATTTGTTATAAAATTAAATGGAAATAATAAATCTGATAAATTTTTATTTTGTACCTATTGATTTCTGCTTAATATCAAGTGTAAGAACATTTTAATTAATTGTGTTCAACGTACTTGCCCTTCAAATCTCAATCCAGTGAATTTGTATACCAACATCAACATTTTCGTCTTTGTTCGTAAATAACTTCATTGTACTAAAGGGTTATAGCAGTAGAAAGTCAAATAAGGAGATCACCATATTTTTTTACAAATACTATCTGTGTGAAAAAGCATAGTGGACTCCGTGACTGATGTTCTCTTATTGTTCCTCTTAGATTGTTTACTATAATGTAATATAACAAAAACTTTAGCCACAGCAACGCGTGGCCGGGTCAGCTAGTATTGTTATATAATCTTTAAAACGATACAATTATTAATATATGAAGAAATTAGAAACAAATAATCATAGGGCATTGAAAAATTCATCCGCATCGCTGTTAACGGGAAAAGTGAACAGAAGGCTCGCAGCATTGCCACGTTGAATGGCAATGCTGATTCTTTGGCCAAAAAAAGGCCAGCCCTCTGGTCACGTGAAGAGTCGACCAAATGCTTCGCGATTTCTCGAAAATCTTGGTTACATCATTCATATTGAGATCATACATATGTGTGAGAAAGATGTAGAAAGACGTGCACTTTATTAATTATGTTGGTACTCACTGTTCGAAAATCCTTACCACAAGGCTGTGATGGCTCCGTAAAATAAATTTCCACATAGGTATTACATTTTCTCCCTAATCCTTCAGTGGTTACTGCGGTACAAATCTCTTTAAATTTAATTAAACATCGAAAACTGCGCGGCCAACTGCTGAAATTATTTACATGGAAATATTGAGACTAGAAAAGCTAAGTAATCGTTGGCGTAGCTTTTTCCCGACCATTTTGGGGTCGTCTTCCAGTCTAACTGGATGCAGCTGATTACCAGTATTTTACATAGAATGACAGCCTATCTGATCTTCACAACCCAGTTACAAAACAAGGCAAGACGATATCCCTTGGTAAGACTGGTTGTCAGATTTTCCCGCTTCTGACTACCCGTAGCGACTGTCAAATATCTGCAAATGACAGCCATGACCAACAGCTTTATGTGAGGAGAGGAGTCTCGATATGTTAACGAACGGTCACCTATCCACAGACCAACCTTGGCAACCGTATCTTAATCTTCGATCGACCCTTGCGGCTGTTTTTATTTAGCCACGAGCTCCACTGACACCGGTAAAGCTAAGTACGGGTTACTACTAACCTAGGTTAGTAGTATCCCGTATTCCCGTAGTAAAAGGCAGTAAGTAGTAACGACTAGACTGGAAAATACGGACTGCCTCGTTAGTCTAGTGGTTGCAAGCGCTACTGCTGAGTTTGAGGTCCTAGGCTCGATTCTGTCGGGCAAAGTGTTATTGGGTTTTTCCATCTCAGTCTGGAATTTTGTCCGGATTTGTATGGCAGTAGGATCGACCTTTATTTCATGGGACTTAAAAATAACCGATAAAAGTGACTGGTTGGCGCAGTGGCAGAGCGATTGACTGCTGCGCTGCGTGTCGCGAATTCGATTCCCGCACGGAACAAATATTTGTATGGCCTACGGGTAGTTGTTCTGAGTCTGGCTATTTGTGTATGTGAGTTTGATTGTTTGTAAACGCACCAACGGTACCGGAGAAATTCCTAGTGTGGGGCAACGTTTTATTAAAAAAAAAAACAAAAAAAATACAATTCGGGAATGAGGTGTGAATGTGATGTTGTATAAAAAATAATTATTTAGGTAATATAGTTATTAAAATCGAAAAACAACAATATTTGTGTGCCTTTTTATATCTAAGAGTACACTGAACTTGGCCTGAATTCCGTTCTTTTACTTACAAAGGTTCGATTTAGCTCATCCAGCGCAACTAAATCCAATACTATTTGGACTATTTGTTATCGTCAGCCGAAACCGCAGGCGCAAGGCAATTGAAACTTTTATCTACATTAATTTTATTTATTTATGTAAAACTAGCTTTTTCACGCGGCTTTACCCGCGCTTTTTACAGGGTGCAAGGTAAATTGAAGCATAAAATAATACGATGAGTTCAGTATACGATTCTGGAACCCCCTCCCCCCCCCCTCCTCGGCGTCGGAATTTGTGGTCTGTTTTTGTTTTTTTAAATATGAACTGTAAGAAATTAAGATTTCTTCCTAACCCAATGAGATTTCTAATGACAGTATTACATTTTTCATGCAAAATCTCATTAGGTTAAATAGAAATGAAGTTTTTCATAAGAATTTTTACTGTTTTAGTAAAGAACTCAACAGAGAATAACGTAAAATTGAATTAAACTGAATGACCAGAATGATCAGAATCTGTACTGAACTCATGGTATCAGTTTGTCTGTCGATGTCCATTCCACCTCGATACTTAGAAATGTATAAGTACTAGTGTACTTAATATTAGTAGTAATTAATATTTATTTATTTAAACTCTTGTACTATCATGACATGTTACAAACCTAATGCGATAGCTAAGACTACTTTTAATATTATTTTAAACAGTTAATAATTATTACAACACAATAGGTACATTAATACAAAATTACTGATAATTAAAACGATACAACCTAACCTTATACAAAATTAACTTAAATATGTTTTACAGTTAAAAATTAAAATATATGTATATGTAGTTAGTAATTAATATTATTCTTCATGTTAATTGCATAATGTAACAGAAGACACCTCGAGACTGCCTAGTGGCAACATACACAGTGGTGTATGTTGCCACTAGGCAGTCTCGAGGAACCAATCAATTCAATTTCAATTCCTGAGTCGGGCAGAATGTTAATAAGTTTTTGCCTTAGAATTCCTTAGTAGCAGCCCGGAGACGAGAATTGTGCCAGATTGATGGCAACAGGCTCGGGGTGAGCCTTTTTGTTTGTTGTTGTTGTATTTGACTACCGATGTGGCGCGGTGGGCGAAGGTCCGCCTGCAACGCAAGAGGTTGCGGGTTCGATTCCCGCCTTGGGACAAATGTTTGTACGATCTACAAATATTTGTTCCGGGTGTTCTGGGTATTTGCTATGTATAATAAAAAATATCTATCTATGTAATGTATTGTATTAAGTATATCAGTCATCTAGTACCCATAACACAAGCTCTGCTTAGCTTGGGGCTAGATGATGCTGTGTGGATTGTCCAGCAATATTTATTTATTTAAGTATTTATTTATTAATTTTTTTATTTATTTATTTATTTATGTATTAATTAATTAATTTATTTATTTATTTATTTATTTATTTATTTATTTATTTATTTATTTATTTATTTATTTATTTATTTATTTATTTATTTATTTATTTATTTATTTATTTATTTATTTATTTATTTATTTATTTATTTATTTATTTATTTATTTATTTATTTATTTATTTATTTATTTATTTATTTATTTATTTATTTATTTATTCATTTATTTAATTTATTTATTACATGGGACCTAAACACAACTGGGTGAAATGTGGGTGTACCCACTATAGCTACACCCCTGTTTATCCCTTCGGGGAATACAGGCCTGATGTTATGTTCAGTACAAACACATGTTTATGTCGTTGCTTTTCAAACATAACATGAATACTGTCATTCGGAATATAATCTATGTTATTTCAACATCATTAATGATGCCAGCGTACATTCGATGAGTTTAGTGCTCACGTTGACTCTTTTACCATTGAACTAACTAATTCGTAAATATTTATGCCTAAACTAAAATAAACAGATCCAACTAATACAGTGTAAACAATACGAACAAGTAACAACATTATATTTCAGTTGTGTTTAGAAATAGAGAATGGATGATGCAAATTCAGTAAGTTTTTGTTTAACTTACTTTGTTTGCGTTCAAAGTTCACCAATAAAGGGTAATAGGGTTGATAATGGTATTTTGACCGGAGGAGCTCGTGGCTAAGTAAAGAGCTGCACGTGTTGATGTTCAAGGTCAACCCTTGCCAAGTTCTGTGCGTGGATGGGTGAACATCCATTACATTGAGAGACCTCTTTGTATTAGAAATCACGTTCAGTACAAGCTGCCTTTGCAAATCTCTGACAGTCGATACGGGTGGTGAGAAGCCCGAAAGTCAGAAAAACACTTTTTCCAAAAGTATCTCTCTTTTCCTTTTATCTCCGAAGTTTTAACTTTACGAACAAAATTGCTTGACGGGGTACGGAATCATCGGTGGACGAGTCACTCGCTCTACCTCGGCACTTAGGTACGTACCGTGACTAAATTTCATTTATTTATTTTATTTATTTCACAACAACACATGTTTCCTTTGCCATTACAGAGTAAATCTAATGCGACAAAGTAACTTAAAATATACTTAACTTACATGCTACTAACCTTACATGCTATACAGTACGTGGCCCTTGTGAACTCACCCAGTGTACAGGTGAATATATCTATGGCATTCGCCACCGTGTTGAGAGTGCGTAGCGCACGAGTCAGCGGTGCGCGCCCCAGCAGGTTAGTGCGCGCACTCACTCATGCCAACCTCTATGGCATCTATCCATCCGGCAGCAAATAAAAGTCAATAACCTATCTAGGCACATCAAGCAAAAACGATCAACGACAATATTTCCATGAATAAATTAACGCGTATTCCAAAAAGATAACAAGTGTTAAGTGTCTGCAGTAGATTTGCATTTCATCAACATAAAACGCTTGGCCGTGATTTTATAATTTATCGAAGGTATAGGCGATCCTCCTGAAAGCCCTTTGAATAATATACAGGGGGATGAAGGATGAAGCGAAATTAATATTTTATATTTTGTTTAAGTACTATGTGGGTAGGCTTGGGGACATGGCCAGTAAATAGATTGAGTTAAGAACAAAATGGATGGGCTTTTTTAAGTATTTAGGTCAGTGGGTCAGTTGTTTGGTGTTTAAAAGTCTGTCCCAAGATGTGTTGGGATTTTCTGGTCGTATATATTGGCATTTGATTATTCAATACCAGACTTTGGCGAAACTGGCTCTATTTGGCAACACTGACTTCATTATATTTCATGTTGGCCAGTAGGATGCGTTGTTTATTCTTATTAAACGCTGAAACATCGAAAACTTATGTCACAACCAGTTTGAACTTCTTTGAATATTTATCACGCATTTTTTGAGGTTGAACATGAAAAATGTGTGAAGTGTGAAACGTTTTAACGAAGTTTGGTGTAACTTTACTCCTTGCTTTCGAGGAAATATATGAATGACTACTAAATAGTAGTTATTAGTGATACAAATTACTACCGAATTTCAAAGAAATTTCTTTGAAAACACAAAGAGGTTTCTAATAGAGAACCAATTAAATAGTGGTTCATTAAATTTACTATCAAACAGTACATATTGTAAGGCAGCACTTGAAAGCACTGCCTCACAGGACCAGGTCAAGAGCTTAGAACTATTAATTATATTTACTAAGCGTGGGTGCGACACTACACGAGTGCGTCCAAAGCAAATCTGCTACGATCGAAACAAATGACACGTTCTATATATGAAACGATTTTTAAGCCGCTTGAGCGATCCAGCCAGAACTAATATTATTCCAGCCTGTATGCCATAACGTTCAATTTGGCTTACAAACGTCAAAACATTCATATTATGTAGTGTTACAAATAGTTTCACACCCCATTGATCAGGGTATGCGATACTCGTAACTAATGATATGTTAAATCAATCACACATAAGCTTGGCCACCAAGTTATTTATTAGACCACAAGCACACAGCTGTGACAGATACTGCTACATAAACCAAATCAAACGGTGTGCAATGAAATTAAGCATTTTGTTAATTGAATCAGTTCATTGTGCTGTTTTGATGTGTGTTTGACACTTGGGTTTCGTTTGTTGTGCAGCTGAGGGCTTTAAGCTTAATTAAATTTGAAGTATAATTGAGCTAACTAGGACTAAAACTATTATTAATCCACTACTATTAATCCATGCTCTGCCTAGTTTTGTCCCAACAATGTTAAGATTGGCTTACAAGTTAGCCAGATGCATCTGAATACCAGTATTACAATGGGGCAACTGCCTATCGGGCTTCCACATCCCAGTGACTTCATATACCGTTTCTCAGCATCTAGTTACTTAACAGAAAAAAGTATAACTTTACTTAATTCAACTTATAATCAAGTCTATCATAATAAGTAATTGAAATTTAACTTAAGCTGCTAAGTAACTATTAATAAAGTTAAGAAATCTCTACTGAAACAAATAAATCATCATCATCATCTGCCTAGCCTTTTCCCAACTATGATGGAGTCGGCTTCCAGTCTATCCAGATGCAGCTGAATACCAGTATTTTACATGGAGCGCATGCCTTTATGACCTCAACAACCCAGGTACTGGGAACACGATACCCCTGGTAAGACTGGCTGTCCAGACTCTCGGGCTTCTGAATACCCCTAACGACTGTCAAAGTTTTACAAATTACAGCCGGGACCAAAGGCTTAACGTGCTTTCCGAGGACCATTATTGCATCCACGGACTGACCTCGGCAAGCGTAGCTTAACTTCCGATCAACCCGTGCGACTATTTTTATTTAGCCAAGAGCTCCTCTAATACTGCAATTAAATAATTCGTAATCATTTATAATTTTAATTATATATATACATATATATGCTTTAGAATAATTAGCGCTTACACCACAGTTTTAATTTGCTACTCTGCTCTGCACTTTGCTGCATGAAATTATATAATTACGTACGATATAACTTTAATAATATTTTGTATACCCAACTATAAATAAATTGCACACCGGTACAAAGAAGATGGTCTACTTAGCTTATCATTAACACTGCATTCTTTTGTACAACATCATTTACCAAATAAAATCTTTATTTACCTATTTAAAATGCAATTTATTTAATACACGTGGAGGAAGACCGGCTTTATGAAATAACCTACCCGACCAGTTATTTTGTTACATTTACTGTATCATAATATGTAGAACTAAATTATGAATGAAGAAATTATGATTCCTTGTCGTTAGTACATACTTACATACCTCATATTAGTCTTAGTGGGATTGGTTGCCATATTTTGCATGAAACACAGATCCCCAAGATACAGGTTACTATCTAGTTTGGGGCCACCTTCCAATCATACTGTTAGTTAAAATAGTCATAGACGATCCTAAATGATTAAAAATAGTTTTCAGGTCATCTTTGTAAGAATTAACAAATAAATTCCATCTAATTTGAATGTACTTACTAGTAGTACTTACGTACTCTTTAACTTTTAGTTTTTTTTAACGAGCGCCGCCGCGCGCCGTACTATGTTGCCGACAAAAGAATATCCCGAAACAAAAACTACGTAATCTTTTGTCCATAAAAATTACTAGCAAAACAAACGACAGTATCTTATTTCGGTCAGACGCCAACGTCGGGACGGGGAGCGTTTCCTCGGCAAAAAAATTGTAAAGTATTCACGAAAAGACACTGATAAATTACTCCGTGTTTTACAGACACATCTGACGATTTATTATGGCGCCCACATACAAATATACCACCATATATACACGGTAAATACGTAAATATACGCTTATATGGTGGCCAATAAACCTTGGCAGCTCATGGTGGCGCTGCTCGCTAAGAAAACTGTCAATGGCGTGTCAAACTCCATACATTTTAATTTAGTTGGATATTTTCCCGCGTGTCAAGTTTCACTAGTCTTGGTACGTAAACATACGCTTACATCGACATGCGTGGAGGAAGGAAAGATCGATTGCGTTGTACAAGGCACGGGAAATGTTTTATTCTGCCTTATTTTATTTTCATTAGACGTGATTTTTACTGTGACAATTTATTAGGGTACGTTTATGGTGATTGGAAATAAATCAGGACCGTATATTAAAATCTGATGAAAATGAAAGGGTTAAAGGTATCTGGACCAAAAGTAAAAGTTTTTCAAAAGCTACTCACACTTTAAACTTAACTTCATCGATACCGATTCTTTTAGTAGGTATCCTGTAAATTTGCAGAGGGTCTATATCAATAACCCTACTAAGCCGTCAATTCCCTGTTTTTGCTTTGCTAGGAGTTTGTTATTTGATGAAGCAGTATTTTGTGACAGTATGCAATAATTACGAAAACAAAATGATTGAGAGAAATTATTTATTCCTAAACAAAGTAGTGCTAGTAGGATTTATATTAAATGGAACACTTTTTTTCCTTTCAAAAAATACGAGTATCTAAAGGCAGACAAGAAGAATGTATCCCCCACACTTTTACAACTCCACACCGTTTAGAAAAAAAAAACATTCGTATTCTAAACGAGACTAGAAAACGACAAAAACCTGCCGCCATTTTTTTCACTCATTTTCACATTTTCGCGCCGCCAACTTAGTTCGCAAACAAAATACCCTGTGGGGAGGAGGGACAGGATCATCTGTCAAGGTCCAATCCACACTTAGGTTCGTACTTCGTACTAAACCCTTTATGTTCCGTTATACCACAGAGTATACACTAAATAAATAGATGCAGAAGGTCGGCTTCACACTATAAATGAAAACTAACGCACACATTAAACTCGCTACACGTCTAGTGTGCGCAAGTGTACTGACGACGTGAAGTCGTCTGAGGTATTCCATGTTCAAATCTATACTTCCAAAGACGTTATTTCCAGTTAAACAAATATCAACGTTGTAGTGTCGTAAATAAAGTTGACTTCACATTGTAGAAGTTATAGCGCAAACTGACGTTTATGTGGTGGTTTTCAAATTATTTCAAAAATATAATTCTATTGAAAACGCAAGTTTGGTGTCTCAGTGTACGTGGCTTTGTGCGCGTGCGCTTGTTTTCACTCGCTCTTAGGAGCTGGTCTTCTGGGTATATTTACTTAGTGGTGAATAGTTACCGGTCCCTCTTTATGCTTCAAAAGAAAAATAACCGAACACAAAAAGGCCTTTTCTACACCCGGATGCGTCTGAATAATTTATTAAGAAGAATTCTCTAAACAAAGGAGGTTGAAGTGTTTTATGGGCTGTTTGCATAATAACCTTATTATGTGTGTGTGATAATAAAGTGTTTGTTTGGGCAACGTCACAACAATGAGGACACTGGACTGTGTTAGTTCAGGTTTTGTCTCAAGTGGACTAATTTGTAGATTTAAAAGTAGAATTTATGAGCTTTGTGTTACTAAGGGTTGTTTTGAAACTCTCGGGCCGTGGGGTCCGAGTACTCATATTCTATTCAAAGAGATCTCGAAACGTTTGGTCGTTTCCGGTAATCCTTGGGTCATCGGAAGTGTTAAAGTAGAAAAGAACCGGAAGGAGGCCAAGCATTGCCATATAACGTGGCAATACCGTTAGCACCGTAAGACCAACCCTAAAGTGCGAAAACAGCTGTTCCATACATGTCGTCGAGAAATGCGAACATGAATGTATTTAAAAGTATTTTCTTTTTTATGATTTATATTTTACTTAAAGTGGTTAACATTCTTAAGTACTAAACCCTCTAAAATACTGCTCATGTAATTAAAGTCACCCTGTAGATGCGCTAAGACAGCATTTATGTTTGTAGTCTGTCGATAATGTTAGAAATACCAGTATATCTAAACCCGTTTAAGATAATGCGTAAACAATAACCAAAACACAACACAATGCCAGTGGCCTAATGTGTTGATAACGGCGCAAATCTATCAATCCAGATTAAACGATCAAATAATTATGTAACATCGCGCATTCAGCCTGAAGCAACAAATAGATGTTGCACGGTCTATAATGAATCGATTATTAAGACCATCTGATTAATTGCATCTGCCGGCTGAAACAATAAACGAGCAGTTACCTTTATGATCAATAAATATATTGTTCGGAGTTTATTTTTTGTGTTTCTTCTCCGAGAAGTGGGGCTATGAGACACCAACGTTATCTAGCCGAAACTGACATTAAATACTAAATATACTATAATAATAAATATTGCTGGACAATCCACACAGCATCATCTAGCCCCAAGCTAAGCAGAGCTTGTGTTATGGGTACTAGATGACTGATATACTTAATACAATACATTACATAGATACATATTTTTAATATATATAGCAAATACCCAGAACACCCGGAACAAATATTTGTAGATCGTACAAACATTTGTCCCAAGGCGGGAATCGAACCCGCAACCTCTTGCGTCGCAGGCGGACCTTCGCCCGCCGCGCCACATCGGTCGTCAAATAAGTTAATACTATATAATACTACTATATATACTAGTTAATACTATAGTCATAATAAGCAAAATAATGATAATAAAACAATACCAGCCAGTTACAATCTCACTGCAGGGCAAAGGCTTCTTCTCAAGGCGATCTCAGACATGTATATTAATAAATTTACCGTCAGGTTTCGTCAAGACCTTCGAGACTTCGTAACTGTCTGGGATGTGTAAGATAAACTTGGAAATTAAACATATAAATTGAAAAAGTCATGTTGGTACTTGCCTGGATTTGAACCCCGGTGCATGAGAGGCGAGGTCTCCAGTCCTGTCGCGTGTAATCCTGTTCATAAACATATAAATAAACGGGATTACACACGACAGTCGCAGTTATAGAACTTGCGAGTAAGACGGGTAAGGTGAATATTTAGTGCGGTATTTATAAACATTTTGTATATTCTGTACCGTGTCCCGTGTTGTCTCGCTCCCGCATTTAATGACCGAGTGTTTCACCAATGTTTGCGTTTAGTTTGGCTATTTTTGCCCACCAAAGTTCAGCTAGTAGTGTACGCCACGAATATGGATGTGTCCTAGGTAAAAATATATATAGTCTATTTAGTCCGTCAGTAAGAATACCAAAAAATATTGGACACGTATTTTTTGCTTACACAAATCAATAAAAAGTTAAAATGATAAGCACATTAAATTTTAGGAGAAGAAGTTTGTGACGTCACTGTTACGTTTAAAGTGTAGCACGGCGTGACGTGTCGCTTAATTTCAACGCACTATATCGTCATCATTTTAGTTTATGTGACAATGTAAAGAAATACGTGTCCAGAATTTTTGAGTAATCCAACTTTCGGAACAATTACAATTTTTAAGGACACTACCCTATTGTAGTAGAATATTTGATACGCTTTTGTTTTCGTAAAAACCAAACCGGCTATGGTAGAGGGCGAGAGATCGTATATATTAATAAGTTATACGAGTATGCTCACCTAGTCTTTGGTCAGTTTTAACACAGGAGCAATCTCTTTAACGGCTAAAGATTATTATTATTCTAGATCTATCTTAATTGGACTGTTTATTATTAAGCAAACTAGTTAACAATTGTTTCTAAATAAATCTAATGTGTAAAAAAAAACTTAGTGAGATTTCAAGCAGTTTCAATAGATGTTTATGGATTTTTACGTCATTTACATACAATGTCGAAACGACGCGTTTTGAGTTTGCGTTCCATTACACGAAAAATATGCGCCATATAAGATTGATTTGTAAGGTTGATCGAAGGTTAAGCTACGCTTGCCGAGGTCAGTCTGTGGATGGGTGACCGTTCGTAACATATCGAGACTCCTCCGTGCCTCGGAAAGCACGTTAAGCCGTTGGCCCCGGTTGTCATTTGTAGATCTTTGACAGTCGTTACGGGTAGTCAGAAACCTGAAAGTCTGACAACCAGTCTTATCAAGGGGTATCGTGTTGCCCAGTTACTGGGTTGTGGAGGTCAGATAGGCAGTCGCTCCATGTAAAATACTGGTATTCAGCTGCATCCGGTTAGACTGGTAGCCGACCCCAACATAGTTGGGAAAAGGCTAGGCAGATGATGATAAGATTGATTTGTAAAATAGCAAATAGCCAAATTATTTTTACCTTATGAATAAATGCTTTAACAAAAAAAAGTTTTCGACTTAATCGCAGATTGTGCATTCTCTTCTACATCCAATGAATTCACTTACTTTCTTTTTTCCACTTAAAGTTGAGAGTTGCATAACTACACCTGTATACTACACCTGTGTTCTTAAAGTCTGTTAGAAAATGTCTATGCTTATGGGTTATTCCCCGAGTTAGCTACCTTAAGTAGGGTTGAGTCACGCGATGCCTTATTCATGCATGACCTGCCATTCCTTCTAAGCCCTTCTACACGTATGTACCATTACTGTCACGTAATCGGGGTGTACTAAAAATGTCTGGTTTTTATGGAAATCATGACCTTGGAGGATTTTGCTACTTTTCTTCACACTGAAAAAGAATGTGACAAGGATTTTGCTAATATTGTTAATTGATTCTGGTATTATTTGACTTTATGATTTGTTGTCAAACACTCTCCAACGTTCACTGCTGGTTAAGGGGTACTATGAATACTCTTTTGATTGTGTTTAATTTATAGACTATTTACTGACCCCGCGGTTAAAAAGTCACCATGACGAAGGCGATTCGAAATTCTCCACGGAAATACTTCGCTTATCGAATATTTGAGTACTATAAGCTACATCCATAACAAATCTATCGGATATGGACTCGTCTCATGCTGTATTCCATCACTTTCCCAGTTACGACGAGTTAAGAAAACTGACCAGATGCACAAGGTGACGTATTAGTGAATGTGACCTATTAGGGAAAGCGTCGAAATATCGAATGAGACGAATTGTAACTATAACCAATCTATCATGCAGGAGTAACAAACATACACATACACACACATATGGATTAACTTTGGCATTTATAATATTAGTGTCCCGAAGCCACTACACTACACGGGCCTGTAACTTTCTTTTCTTAAATTTTATATGTAATTCGACTAAGTAGGTCCTACCTGTTTAGTTCTTATCTGCAATAATAACGATGTGATTAGTAACATTTTCAACATTTTGTTTCAAAATTGTATTAAATTGGTAGATGTAGGAGCTGGACTTATTTTTTTATTTCTTTCCTTCTTCTTCTTGCTTTCATTGGGCTTCGCCGATTTGTATTCGTGTAATATGAGTAGGTATATTCTTAAGTCGTCACATGGAATAAACCCCTCTTTACAAGACAAGTGACACGTTCCATCTTCTAATCAATTTATATCTCGAGTGATGAAAAACAGCCTGTATGCAATAAGGTCCGCTATACCTTAACAGGACATACCAACTCTTGATACTCACAAACAGTTCAGTACAATAAACTATTTACATGTAGCTTCTCGTGCCCGAAGTGTCCACTCGACTGTGCTAAGCTCCTCGACACGGCACTGGCTCGAACACTAGACTCTTCACTAGAGGATTTTGTTTGATGGCATGTGTAATAGAATAGAATAGGACAGCTGTAGTTGTTTATTTGCACTGGGAGTAGGTACATTATGCAGGTGTTGTTTGGAATAATCATGCCTTGACACTTAAGATACCTTAGGTTATGCATGAGAAACACCTTACCTTATGTAAAAAAATGTTATGATAAAGTTAACCTATACAAATTAGTACCTGGATGACCGGTTTTTGTATGGTAATACGGATAAAACGACGTTTTCTAAGAATGAAACTTAGCTACATCGATTTATCGCCTCCATAACCCCCTGCATACTAAATTTCATGCAAATTGTTGTAGCCGTTTCCGACATTCAAAGGTATTAATATATAATATAAATATAGATAAAGTTCAGAAAATTATTTAAACACGAAATTATAAAGTTCATATAAGTGGTAAAATCAGTTTCATAAGTAGTATATTACTGTTGGCAATACAAAAGAATATTAACGTTATTTTATAATATATACTATAATATTACGTTATTAACATTATAATTATAAACTATACAACTGCTTAATTCATAACGGTTAGCACTTTCGTAAAACAGGGCCTTTTTATATTACGTCTGCCGCATTATATAGTTCGGATCATGTGTTCGCTGATCACAGTTCTAATTTAACTTAACCCATTTGGTCGATGACACTCCGGCTGAACGTTTATTCGCCGTATTAACAAAACGTCTCCGTGTCTCAAAACGGCTGGCCGCTATTTAATTACGGAGAATTCTACAATTTGGTTTCGCCATTTATTTTTGTGTACGTGGTAAAATCGACTGTATGGTCATTCAATGATCAATTTTAGTCATTTATTTCCTCTCTTAGATCTTAGGCAACGTAGCTCGGCTACACTGCTACGTAGTGTTTCTGTAGCAATAGATGTGTGGTACGTTCATAGCACAAGCGTAGCGCTTTTTCTTTTGATCAGGTGATAAAGAGAAAAAGCGCTACGCTTGTAAAACCTTAAACGCCAGGTGACCCACAAACGATACATTTTCTATTGTGTCTCGTTTTCTGGCAGTGAAGGTGTTAAGTATTAGGGCGTATTTATGCAAAGTTAATCGGGTTGTCTTGTATGGATCAGAGTGTTGGGCCACAAAAGGAATGAATGAAAGGCAGTTGCATGCAGCTGAGATGAGAATGCTAAGGGGGATGTGTGGTGTTACGCGAATGGATAGAATAAGAAATGAGTATATAAGAGGAAGTCTGAAAGTGGCGCCTGTGAAGTTGTGTGGAAATCGGCTATCATGGTATGGACACGTGATGCGAAGGAATGAGGATCATGTTGTGAGGAAAGTTTTGAGTATGAATGTAGAGGGTTACAAGAGTAGAGGGAGACCCAGGAAACGATGGATGGATTGTGTGAAAGTTGATATGGCTAAGAAGGAGGTGACTTCTGAGATGACGGGAGATAGAGATGTATGGAAGAAGAAGACATGCTGCGCCGACCCCAAATGAAATTGGGATAAGGGCAAAAGGATGATGATGAATCAGGTTTACATATTGAAATATTAACGGATACTAACAATAACGTTTTAATAATATGTTTCTATGTGAGATTTGACTAAACAATTGCGTACTAGTTCAGAATCACGATCGAAACCTAAGGTATTAACTAACGACAAAAACTAAAATAACAGCCGCACAGATCGATAGAAGGTTAAGCTACGCTTGCCGATACCACTCTATGGATGGGTGCTCGTTCATTACGTATGACGTAATGATGATATTACGTACGAGACTCCTCCGTGCCTCGGAAAGTACGTTAAGCTGTTGGTCAGATTGTCATTTGTAGATCTTTGACAGTCGATGCGCGTAGTCAGAACCCCGAAAATCCGACAACCAGTCTGACCAAGGGGTTTCGTGTTGCTCAGTAACAGGGTTGTGAAGGTCAGATATGCAGTCGCTCCATATTAAATGCAGCTGCTGGAATTCAGCTATATTCGGTTAGACTGGAAGCCGACCCCAACATGGTTGAGAAAAGGCTAGGCAGATGGTTAAAAACTATATTCCCAGTACGGTTAAGACTTCAAAAATTAAAAAGCAATTTCGTTACGAAACGAAACGCGACTCGAAGGGCCGGTCTTCGGCGACAGCTAATCATAATAATGAGATAAGAATTTAATGGACTGCCTATCTGGCCCCGAAGCTACGGCCTAACAATCCCAGTATAACTTGACCTCAATAAAGTGGTAATTCTGAAGAAATACAGAGGTCTTCCTACTTGGTGTGAAACAAGTTATTTAAGAAGATTACGCAGTTTCATTGGCCCTATAAAACACTAATGTCTTGTCGCCTGTTTCGCAGATACTGCGTAATATAGTGAGGGAGCGACGGCAGCCGTTTTGATGATGTTTTTTTATTCACATAAAATATTAAGTTTATGCTTGACGGTAAATGATGGGTAAGTAGTAGTGATGGGTAACTCATCATTTTTAATTGAGATTGAGGGAGTACCTCATTTTACCTCGCGAGTTACTCACGAGGTACCCCTCATTTGAGGTGAGGAGCCGTCGGTTCATTCGCTCAATACCTCAATACTCACTCTTGCCTCGCACAAAATAATACTCTACGAGCACTCGCAAGTACTCTCGTCAATAATGTCAATGTCAATTTTTAAGTAAGGACGCGTGAACAAGTGAGGTGGCTCAATGTTGAAATTGGAGTAACTCTTTCAACTTGCGATCACGAGTACCTCAAACGTGAGGGACACATCTCTAGTAAGCAGGTATACTCAATTTCTGATGTGATATGTTTACAACTGACCTACCAAATAGCAAAAAGGTTGCTTGCTCTATTGAATTAAAATACAACTTCAAATTAAATATGCTTAGGAACCACTGCCGCCATGATGGGTGTCGATAGCCACAGACGATAAAATTAAAAATAAATGTTTTTTCATTAGATAACGTCACGGCTGTATAGCCTCAAAGGGTTAGGTAGAGGAGCTGTACCTACAGTATACCCATATTTTTCTAAAGTTAGAAATTTTAAGGCGAGGCTGTTGCAAATTAAGAATTTGGGCATGGAAAACCCAACTGCATTTTGAGTGACCCGGAAATTGAACCCGTGAATGCAACCACTAAATCTAATTCATAATTTCAAGTTACTTCAGCTGATTGCCGGGTTAACTACCGCTATAGTTTCTTGAGATTGCGAGTTCAGAACATGTCATCGTCATTACATATCTATTACAACTACGAGGCTTTGCAGGAAATTTATTATAACCTATAAAATAGAATTGTAATTGTAATTGTAATTGTATGAGCACCGGCACGAATCTTGAGCGCTGGACGCAGTAGTGAAGATATGTTCGCGCATAGACACTATAATAATAATGACTACTGTACAGCTCAAAGTCAGTAAAGTTCGGTTAAGCAGTAGATATCCCTAAAGGATAAACTGCGAGATGCCCATTCCAAAAATCGCTCAAAGTCAGCGCTCAAGATCCGTGCTAGTAACTTTTTGTTATCATGCTCATTCAAATTATACACATTGACGTGTGAAAGGCATATGCGATAATGTCTAGAAGCTTTTAATTTTCAGAAGTAAATGATATGAATTGATTTATTCTTTTAGCAGCGCTGTGGTATTTATTTTTATAAATAACGCAACATTATGCTAAGCCTATTTGGCTTCTCACAGGTCCAGGTATTTCTTTGTTTGTAAACTTGTTTGATTTAGATTTTTGTTTTCCTTTGTCCCAAATAAACGTATTTCATTTTCTTTCTTTTTTATTTTGGTTTTGATTTCGAAGAAATTTCATAAAAGAAGGGGCTGTGAAGTCTTGATATTTCAACTAATTACATTTAGGACAAAGCCCTCATGAGCAGGGCGGTAAATCTTAAAGTAATTAACGGAACTCATTTAATAGAAACGCTAAGTAATATTTAGTGGAAGGCCCTTGAGTGTTGAATCAAAAGGAAAATGTTTACTTAGGCTCCTTTTATATTATTCCTAGCAAAATATGGACGTGGGTAATTTTCGTGTGTTACATGTAATGAGCAAGAAAGTGCAAAATTGTTACGAAAGCAATACCCCATACGTTTTAGGAAAACAAGCAGATTTATATTATATTATAATGAGTAAATTAGATATTGTGAAACGAGAAATGGCTGTTTGTATGTAAATGTCTTTTAATAGTACAATCATCAATATACCAAAAATGACGACGATATAGTACGTTGAAATTGAGCGTGACGTCACTCCGTGCCACACTTTTAACGTAACAGTGAAGTCACAAGCCCCTTCTCCTGAACTTTGATGTGCTATATCATTGTCACTTTTTATTGATTTCAGTAAGCAAAAAATACGTGTCCAATATTTTTTGGTAATCTTACTGACGGACTAAATAGACTTAATATATTTTTACCTAGGTGACGTCCTTATTGTTAGGTTTTTAACGGACATAATTTGGTTATAAAAACGACGTGTGTTCGATGGCGTGGGTTACCTTAAAATAACTGGCAAAATGTGCGTGTATATACAGGGTGCACCTTAAAGATACCTCTTTAAGGTGCAACCTGTATACACGCACATTTTTATATGTAAGTATTATAATATAGTTCTAGAGTTCTAGTAGTCACAAGCGTAACAGCTAAGCATGAGGTTCAGGGTTCGATTCCCGAGTCTAGCAATGAGTTATTGGGATTTTTCGTTAGAAATTTCTCAGTAGCAGCCCGGAGTCTGGATGTGTGCCCATTTGATGGCAATAGGACCACCCCCTATTACATGGGACTTAAATATAACTGGTAAAATGTGGGTGTACTGTAAGTTCACCTCTGCCAACCCTAACGGGAATATAGGCGTGATCTTAAGTTATGTTACTATAATACAAGACTATACTTACGTCTTCAAACTGTAATGTATGTCTGCGTGGTCCAGATACTAGGAATATACTGTTAGTCTAACATATGGTCTTGGACGATGTCCAGTTGGACGGTAGCTCACGGTCTCACACTACACTTTACGAGTTTACAATATGGGCGGGTGACAGGTTTGGTTATCCCAATAGAAGCCAGAAACAGTACCCACTAAGCTGCTCACCTAAATCTCCTATGACAAAACAGCACGCCTGTTTCTCTCAGAAGGGCTACGCAGAGATTTACCTATGTAACACCCACATTTTGTCAGTTATGTTTACTTCCCATGTAATAAGGGGCGAGCCTATTGCCGCTATCTAGACGAAAGTCCAGACTCCAGGCTGTTACTGAGAAATATTCGATTGAAAAACCCAATATTACTTTGCCGAATTGTGAATTGAATACAGGAGCGCTTAGCAGTACTGATAGCGGCCACTACGCCAAAGATACAGTTATCTAGTTGTCAAATCTTCTATCTGCTATATAAATAGACTTTCGTCACTTTCCGATATAACCGTCTGTGTGTGGGTGTGGGATACACAATACGTCGACCTTCGGTCGACCGAACGTCGGCCTAGAAATGTAATTGTAACAGAATACGAGTCCAGCTTATACTGTTTTGGTTAACGACTGTGTCTGAAAGCATATTCATATGTCTCAATGATGAAATTAAAACTAGCACGAGATATTATATACCAGCATAAGCGATGACTATTTCCCACCTTGCGTAGAAACTAAGAAACTCATGGTTTTTATTTTGCTGACGGATTCGGATTCATGCTCAGTTGACAGCAATAGGCTCGCCCCAATGACATGAAATTTAAACATACTAAACATACTTTAACTGGTAATATGTGAGTGTAGCTACGAAAGGTGCACTTCTGCCTGACCTATCAGTGAATACTGTCATGATGTTATTATGTTATATTCACGGCGTTTTTGAATGGTCAAATACAGAAGAACACACACTAGGATATTCTTACATGCTCCTTTTGGTTCGTCTATGTTCATAGTTCTTGACATAAATACAAACCAGTTTGAAGAACTACATAAATGACCAATTCATCATCTGCCTAGCCTTTTCCCAACTATGTTAGAGTTGGTTTCCAGTCTAACCGGAACCAGTTGAATACCAGTATTTTACATGGAGCGCCTGCCCATCTGACCATCACAACCCAGGTACTGTAAGATACCCCTTGGTAAGACTGGTTGTCAGACTATCGGGCTTCTGACTACATAGCTGACCAATTATAAAGTCGACATTAATATGTGTTTTTTTTTCTTTTGTCTTAAATACATTTAAATTTATCTTTTAAACCCAACCTAACGGTTATAAAAATTTATAATATTGGAATATGCTCGAATCGTATTTTTATAACTTTTTAACCCACATACAATGCTGTCTGTGTAAACATTTCATTACTTGCAATGTTCAGTTGCGTATCTTTCCTGTCTGGCGTTCGTTCAGCTTAGCCAACCGACCGTGGGTAACTCTGACATACACTTTCAAGCACCACAGAATATGAGTTTACGTTTACTTTGTGATTTTTGATATTTCACTGTAACCTACATTTACGGGTTCTACCTACAGGTTCTAGAAACACGATATTTATGGTCCGAAAGATATCAGGAATATTTGATTATGAATTATGATGAGGTGGGTTGGATGAGGTGGTTTTTTAGTTTAAAAACAGTGTGTTGTGATTGTCAGTTCTGCACCCTATTCCTTTTATTATCAACTAAACTTTACTGAAGGTTCAAAATCTTCAAGTCATAATTTGTTCCTTGTGATGAGCACATATGACTAAGTAGACTACCAACATATCATCATCATCATTTCAGCCGAAAGACGTCCACTGCTGGACAAAGGCCTCCCCCAAGGATTTCCACAATGACCGGTCCTGCGCCTTCCGCATCCATGCGCTTATCTACCAACATATATGTAATTATTATTTGTAACTTGACTGCCTCGTTGGTCGAGTGGTCCCGATCGCGACTGCTGAGTGTGAAGTCCTGGGTTTGATTCCCACGTCAGGCAACGTGTTAATGATTTTTTCTCATTAGCAGTCCAGAGTCTGGATTTGTGCCCGGTTGATAAGATAAGATAAGATTATTTATTTCGCAAATATGGGTATAGTACATGGTGTAAAAAATAATTAGCAAAGTTCAGCCACATTTTACCATTAGGCATGCGAAAGGTCCAAGACCAGCAACAAAAATAATTATTACATAATAACATTCAACATTTAGTGATAGCCGTGTTTAATAGTTAAACAAATGCATTTTCTTTTTCTGCAAAAAACTCTGAAATGTTGTAATAGGCTTTACCCACTAGAAAAGAGCGTAGCTTTTTTTTGAATGAAGGTAGATTTAATGCCTTCCAAGATTTAGGTAGCTTATTGTAAATGAATGGAGCCATGCAGAAAACACTTTTGATGCCATTAGGTTCGCCCCCTGTTACTACATGGGACTTATTCATAACTGGCGAAATGGGTGTGTTATTATAAGTGCACCTCTGTCCAACGCTTCGAGAAATATAGGCGTGATGTTAACTGTAACAGAGATGACTGTTCTCAGTCATATATAACACATAACTTAGCATAGTTTACCGAATACTTTGTCAGGGCATACTTGTAGTATGCCAGGTATACCTATATATGTAGTAACGTAAAGTGGTTTTTTGATAAAAAATAATTAGCTTATGTCCTTTCCCGGGGTGCAATCTCTCTGCCAAATTTTATCGAATTCCGTTCAGTGGTTTAGGCGTGAAAGACGGACAAACCGACACACACTTTCCCATTCGTAATATTAGTATATTCAACGCGGAAAACTCAAAGCAGAGGGATTTATTATGACAGCGGCTGTAATTTTTGCAGTCAGCGAGCCACCAATTTACGTCTGCCGTTCTACCAAATGGGATGTTATTACGGTTCCTAGTTGCCTGGTCGGTGGCAGACTGTGCACATTACATTGACGTTTGAATTAAGGAGGGAAGAGGATGACCGTGTATGCATTACTCATGATTAGAGCACGATGAGTACAATTTAAGACTTTAAAGTTTTGTATGAATATAACAGCCATTTCTTGTCAAGAATGAATTCAGACTAAAACACTAATCAGAAGAAATATAAGACTTACTAATTATTATGGAATACGTCCAGGTTATCTCGCCAACCCTCTCTGGGCCGAGCTCAGTGGCGTCGTCTATATTCGGTAACCCATTCTGTGAAGACTTTTGCCCAACAGTCAGAGTGCATGCGGCTCACGTGACCCATCCAATCCCATTTAAGCCTGGCAGTTATCTTTTCCAAGTCTGTTATTCCCGTTTTGGAAAACAGCGTCGTATTTCGTATTCTGTCCTGTCTTTTTACACCCAGAATGCTGCGTTATTTGGCTCTTTGTCCAACTTTCATGAGGGCTGACTCGAGGTGGCACTGGAAAAGAGTACTTGGAACGACTTGGGAGAGGCCTTTTGAACAGCAGTGGTAAAGCACGGGCAAAAAAAAATGTGTGCTTGACAGTGCCCTGCGGTTTTACCTGCTGCTGAGGATTGTATCATCATGTTAATTAGTTTAAAACTTCCTTCAAGTATTGGCCTATCAGATACGAAAAGATTTTTTCAAATCGCACTGGTAATTCCAGAGGTTAGCGCGTAATTCGAAAATATGACAAGGTTGGCGCAGTGATTGAGCGATTGGCTGCTGCACCTTTCTGAAGAACATCACAATCTGTCTGTATGTCCTGTTTGGGCGTCCCCATTGTGGGTCAAGAATAATGTACTGGATTCATGGTATCAGTTGATACATATTATTGATTGGATTACATTGGAACAGCAACAAATAACTTGACGACACGGTTGGCGCGGTGGTTGAGCGATTGGCTGCTGCGCTGCGTGTCGCGGGTTCGATTCCCGCACGGAACAAATATTTGTATGGCCTACATGTAGTTATTCCGGGTCTGGCTGTTTGTGTATGTGAGTTTAAATGTTTGAAAACGCACCCACGATACAGGAGAAATTCCTAGTGTGGGGCAGAAAAAAATAAATAATTGTAAGTAAGTATGTTACCTCAAGAGACATCACTATTTCAGTTTGTATTGGTACACTACAATTCTGTATCTTGAATTGCAACACAAAATAAGCGAAAAATGGTACAATTAAGGACGAGAAAACCGCCCTAGTGAAGACAGGGCTTAACATATAATTCGATGTGTGTCTTTCCATGCGGATACGTGAGGTCCATTACGGTAATTAATAATCCATTAACGGACCCCCACTTCGCTTATACGAGTATGAAGCCCTGCTTAAACACTTCGCTTTCATTATGTAAGATCAATTAAAATATTACGAGCTTCAGAGGTATATGCCGAATAAGGTGGGAAGTTCCATTATCGTCTGTTGATAAGGGAGGATCCTCTGACCAGCCGTGTGTTGAGTCTGGTTCGCTACTGTTAGGTGGTATTTTATGTTTTTTTTTAAAGGTTACCTACAGCTCCTGGATACATATACTCAAGCTTCCATCCATGGGGGTAAGGAGCAATTACAGAACGTACTTACCTACTGCTTTTGCTTCGTTTACGTTCATACATCTGGTTATACACTCACGCCGGTTACGTGTACTTTGTAGTGCACGTAACCGGCGTGAGCTAACCTTTCTGAAGAACATCACAATCTGTCTGTATGTCCTGTTTGGGCGTCCCCATTGTGGGTCAAGAATAATGTACTGGATTCATGGTATCAGTTGATACATATTGTTGATTGGATTACATTGGAACAGCAACAAATAACTTGACGACACGGTTGGCGCGGTGGTTGAGCCATCGGCTGCTGCGCCGCGTGTTGTGGGTTCGATCCCCACACGGAACAAATATTTGTATGGCCTACAGGTAGTTGTTCCGGGTCTGGCTGTTTGTGTATGTGAGTTTAAATGTTTGTAAACGCACCCACGATACAGGAGAAATTCCTAGTGTGGGGCAACGTTTAAAAAAAAAAAAAAAAAAAAGACCTTTAAAACTTTTCAAAATGTATGGCAATGACATTACATGAGGAAAGGAGTCACGTAAGATCTGTGAAGCTGATGTCATCTCCATTTAATTTGATGTTTCCATTGACATTACCGATTATTAAAAAGGGATTTTGATTAAGCCCCTGATGCGCTACTAAAGCGGGGTAGCCCCTATACTTTTTGGAACGCGTAACTTAGGGCACTGTACTTATGCCCATCAACCTGTGACCCCCATATTCCCCTTAAACTTAAGGGGAAGATTTACAAAACAATGGTTAGACCTGCTGTCTTGTATGGATCAGAATGTTGGGCCGCAAAAGGCATAAATGAAAGGCAGTTACATGCAGCTGAGATGAGAATGCTGAGGGGGATGTGTGGTGTTACGCGAATGGATAGAATAAGAAATGAGTATGTAAGAGGAAGTCTTAAAGTTGCGCCTGTGACCGAGAAGTTGTGTGGAAATCGGTTGTCATGGTATGGGCATGTGATGCGAAGGAATGAGGACCATGTTGTGAGGAAAGTTTTGAGTATGAATGTGCAGGGTTACATGAGTAGAGGAAGACCAAAGAAAAGATGGATGGATTGTGTGAAAGAGGATATGGCTAGAAAAGAGGTGACCCATGAGATGACGGCAAATAGAGATGTATGGAAGAAGAAAACATGCTGCGCCGACCCCAAATAAATTGGGATAAGGGCAGGAGGATGATGATGATGATGATGACTTATGCCCATCAGCATATTCAACCCGCAGGTTGCAAGTGTACTACTATCACAACGATAACGGATTTTGTAGTACTCAGTAGGCAGAATAGATGTCGCACGTCCACTTCAGATCATATTAAATTAACGTACCGGTAAAACGGGGTTACTTTGCGAACTGGGGCGACTTTGATAATTGTTCAGAAATGAATTATTGTCTCCAATTCACCCGTTAAAGGGAACGCACACGATCATTCATTCGTCTATTCGAAATTCTAGTCGTTAGGCTATATTTTTCCAATGCGTTAGTTATTAGAGTTAGTTCTAAGTAGATGAAAAACAGTAAAATTTGAAACCCTGAATTTTGGTCGAAAACGCATTCTAGATAAATAATTATGTGTTATCAAAGCAGCCCCATTTTCAATATCGATTTAATTAATAATTTTAATTTCTTTTTCCATTCCATTCAACTATCAATATTGTTTTATTAAAATATCGTTATTTAGTTATCATTTAAAGAGTCCTCAACCGTTTTATTTTTTCCGACTTTTTATTTAAAAACTTTAAAAGATTTCAGGGGAATTCATTTCAAAATTAATCAATCTAACCTCGTTTTACGGTATCTGTTTTAATGACGCACTCTTGCACTGAGCAAAGTAAAGAACACAGAAAATTGACTTAAACCAAGAAAAAGTATCATTCCTACTTGCACAATAAGACAATTATCTTGAAAATTGTATGTGTTTATGGAAGACGTTATGCAAAAAAGCTACGATAAGCAAGCAGGAAAATCATGGCTAAAAAAGTTTTTTAAGCAGAATAATAATATATATTTGTTTCCGACTGGAAATAGCTACTGGCTGCATGCAATATGCATGTTTCATATTCGATATTCAGTGATTAAATACAAATGAGTGTATTTATCTATGAACTGAAAGCTCGCCAAACATATTGTGTGTACTTATCTATCTTATCTGAAAGAGCTTGCAGCCACAAACTCTTTGCATAATATGGACGTAGCATAACATAACACTAGTATTCCTTTAAGGCGTCAGCAGAAGTATACGATACCCACATTACTTATTTACCTGTGTGTATTTTTTTTGTTATTACTGTAACTTAATTAAAGCAAAACATATACTAGTAAACATAGACAGGGCGCTATGGCGCTCATAAGGAGAAGGCATCACAAGGAATTTTCTTTTATTCACTTGTTGCTTGACGGATTAAAATGGACATTAATAAATTGAAGCTATGGTATTGTATTGTGTCTGCTAATTGGCACTTGAATGGTTAGTTATGAATTAGACACATGTAAAATGGGCGAGCCTATTGACATAAACCAGTCTCACGGCTTGTATTTTTAATTGGAACACCAAATAACCGGTAGTCCAACTCGGGATCAAACTTAATAACCTCCCTCTCAATATCAGTCGTGTTTGCGATTAAGAACCCAACAAGTAACTATTACATTCCCTTTATAAAAATACCATAAAAATCTCTGTTTAGACCACGGACAAAAAGAAACTATCAGATAATTTTAATTGTCCGTGCCCATTATGAAATTTCCACAAAAAAGTTCAAATAGATTTCCGAGCGAACGCGGCGCTCTCAGGCCGTTTTGCATTGTTAGATAAATTCCTCGCGCCGATTCCCTAAGTTCCTTAGTTCTTCCCCGCCATTTCTTTTACTAATTATTGCTCCACAGAGGCGGTACTGCGGGAAATGGGCGTAATAAGATCTTTTGTAATCCCATTTATTAATTTTCGTCTCTCATTATTCTCTTCCTTTACAGCGGTGGTTGGTTCTAAACAAGTCGGCCGTGTTGGCTGTGTCGGTCGCATCGGTTGAGTCGGCGAACGTAATTATATTTCGAAGAGATTTCCATGTCACAACGGATGCGATGTTTCGTGTTAAAGCTGTGTTGTCTGCGAGGTAACAAATTGTTATTTCTTAAGACTGGTGCAGAAGATCGTGTTAGCTGTTCTGTCGTTTCAATGGAGCTACTTTTTGTTATTTATTTTTGCTGGTAAAATTATCACTATTGTTTTCTTGATCGTTTGACACGTTTAGACGAGATAATGTACAATGACATACTATTTATTGATGTTTATTAGTTTTGTATTATATTAATAGTTGTGTAAAATATTAACATTGTTGAAGTCCTGTATACTATATACGAGCAAACACTTACATAGTAATAGTCTTAGTTTTATGCTGAAATCGACGCGCAGCAGCATTTATAAAATGTTCATAATTTATGTTTAAAGTACGTACAGTACATAAAGTGCTCCTGTTTTATTGATAGTCCACGTATTTGGACTATCAATAAAACAGTTGAACTCCATCAGTTTTATCATTTAAATCGGATATCTATGAGCTTATAAAAATACATAAAAATATAAAATGTACGGGACATTTTATATTTTTATGTATTTTGCCTAATATAATAAAACCGAAGTCTGTTTGTTTTTGCTTGCAAACACTGATGTCTGGAACTACCAGCGGATTTGAAAAAATCTTTTTACATTTGATGGTTCAATTCTTGAGGAAGATTATAGGCTATTTAACATCACGCTACGACCCTAAGGAGCGGGCGAAACAGCTGTTGTATAATATTTTTGCACGCTGTCAATTGTAATTTAAATTATTTAACCTAAAAACGGTCTCCTCTCTTTCAGTCCATCTAAAAGTTTGTATTAACAGATCGATCTGTGCAATAAGATCTGTGCATTTAACATTTGATTTATAAATGTTTGTCCTGGTTATATATTGGCGTGCAACTAAGTATACATATATATCGTTTTCTGTTCTTTAAAGTTATGTTAACTAGATAGACTTTAATTGTCACCGCCCTTAAGTCTCTATGTTCAACTATATCTTTAACAGATTTTAAGTGTCTGTTTTACTATCTACAGACATTCTTAAACAGCAGAGAGAGCACGTCTCCAATAGGTTCTCAAATCTGTCTCTAACTGCTCAAAGATTATTTGACCAAATCCAAATTCCATTAAGACAAGACAATCTGTAACTAAACTGAAACTTCAGATACAAGACGCAATCCACCGCTATCATTGTAAGCGACTAATTACAGACTAACTTCACCTATCTTATGTCTCTCTAATCTCTCAGTATTCGCTACTTAAGGATCAAGACGGTGTGTGTGTTATATGTGTAGTGAATGAACTTGATGTGATCGTTACTGAGGAGACGGTAATTGGTGCTGGTTTTGGTGGAGGATTCTAAAATGTCTGTTGTGTACTCGTATATTCTTGTATTTTATTATTGTTTACTTTCAAACCCATTCACGCAATAAACGACATAAAAGACATTTTTGTATTGTATTGTGTTGTTAGACGGGCGACTAGCGCGTATTTTGCAATAAAATAAAAGACATTTAGAGCTATACAACTAGATCGAAGTGCGTGCATGGTATTTATTCAAATATTATAAGAATCGGAAAACGCCCGTGTACGCTGGATTTCTCGACCTCTCGAAAGCTTTTGACCTGGTTTCATATGAAATGCTATGGAATTAGCTAGAAGATGCTAAAATACCAAGACAACTTATCAATATCGTGAAGTTCTGGTATGGAAACCAGGTCAATTGTGTCAGATGGGCGGGGGTTGGATCTGACGCGTATGGGCTGGAGTGCGGGGTGAAACAAGGAGGGTTGACTTCACCCAGGCTCATCAACCCGTATGTGAAGGAGCTGATTGAGGAGTGTTATGTTTTAGTTTACTAACATAGCATTTTAAGTAAAATATGCTACTTGAATAAATAATTGAATTATTATTAATTCCTTTTTCTAAAGATGAACTTTTACTAAGGGACTATTTTTATTACTAATAATAACACCAGCACGTTATTCAGTCTCACTGCAGGGCCAAGGCTTCTTCTCATAAAGAGAAGGCTTAAACATTATTAATCACTTCGGCTCACGGCTGTGTAGCGATCACACGTTTATTAATTGTTAGTCTGGGTTTCCTCACGACGTTTTCCTTCATGTCAGTGATGCCCCGGATAAATTTATGAATTGAAAAAGATACATTGGTTCTTGCCTCGAATTAGATTACACAATTGAACATTACAGGTGAGGTGATAACCACTGGGCTATCACCTTTTTTATTTATATTGATTTTTGAACTATTAAGCTTCTTATAAATTTGACGGCATGGTTGGCGCAGTGGCTAAGCGATCGACTGCTGCGCCGCGTGTGGTGGGTTCGATTCCCGCACGGAAAAAATATTTGTATGGTACTGGTAATTGTTCCGGGTCTGGCTGTTGTGTAAGTGACTTCAAAATGTTTGTAAACGCACCCACAACACAGGAGAAATTAGTGAGGGGCAACGTTTTAAAAAAAACATGTTGTTTGATTCAAAAGCTCTTAACACATCACAACCTATCGTTATCGCAATGATATTTATGTTTACTGTTACGCGATTAAAACAACAATTCCCTTATCATTTCCTCTCCGCCACCATTTGATACTGAAAAGAGAATGAAAATGCCCGTATATTACCGTGAGTGCCAATTAATTCATGTGAGTAAAATGTAATGTACCTAATTATCTGGATTGTCTCGCGTTGCCTTGAACTGCCGCCTCAAATACGCGGGTTTAGAAATAAGATAAATAAGAAGGTGGTGTCTGTATAAAACACTCACTTTATAGAATGAACGGAGAATCATTATTCTCCGTTCATTCTATAAAAGTGAGTGAAAAGTGAATATAATGAATGATAATGAATGATTATGCTTAAGTTAAACTATGAGTATAGTTCTGCAGTGTTATTCTGTAAAGTCTTAGGGCGGTCCCACTATGTCGCAACGGTTAATTTATCGTTGGATGACTATCGTCTCTAGCTATTCCCATATATCGACTGTTTCTTGTCATTGTGTCGTTGAATTTCTTTATCGTTGGACGATTATCGTATCTAGCTCTTCCCGTTTTATCGTGACGATATATATCGGTTCACGGTAGTTACTTTATCCTTGGCACCGCAGTCATCTTTACGTTATTTTTATCGTGACTACAATAGATAGTCTCATGAATGACATACGATTGGCCGTCACGATTAGTCGTGGCGTTTGTTAATTGTTTAGTGACTATCGCTCTAGCCGTTTTTTTATTTTTATAATGCTAGACAATCCACACAGCATCATCTAGCCCCAAGCTAAGCAGAGCTTGTGTTATGGGTACTAGATGACTGATATACTTAATACAATACATTACATAGGATATTTTTTATTACACATAGCAAATACGCAGAACACCCCGAACAAATATTTGTAGATCGTACAAACATTTGTCCCAAGGCGGGAATCGAACCCGCATCCTCCTGCGTCGCAGCCGGACCTTCACCCGCTGCGCCACATCGGTCGTTTTCATTGACCTGACAATATACTGTCACAGCCATGAGAAGTTTTGGACGACAGTTAATCGTGGCATCATATATGTGAAAACCATAGTTTAAATATTCAAGCCACGACTATCTGTCATCACGACAAAGTGGAAACGCACCCTTACCATGAAAATGTAGGTGAAGTGACGATGAATTGAGCTGCCATCCTTCACTAATGCTAGCGATTGTCATTTCCTTTCGACTCCTCTCAGTCCCGGGCTTTTGGAACCAGTCTTTATCAAAAGAGTCCAGATTATCTCGCCATCTCCGCCTGGGTCTGCCATGGTGTCGCTTGGCATGTAAAGTGGATCCTCGTGCATTTGATCTGCTGTTCGTCCGACATGCAGCAGACGTATCCAGACCAATTCCACTTTCGCGTGACAACAGTAACTTTTGTGACGGAAAGGAATGTTGCAGGCCTAGTCCGATCTTAAAGTTCCACTAGAACACTACGTTACGTGTACGTGACATATGAAAAAACTGCGTCTTATAGTGGTTTTCTATGGCAACACTTTGCATTTCAAAATTTTTCACAAATAAAATGTGCAGCAGACAGGATTGATTCAATTTTCTTTTCATTGGTTGAATGTAACGCAAGTAACAAGCGCTCGAGAAAAGTATCAGTCTAGAAAATAACAAAAGAAAATAATGATTCGATCAGAACCAATCATGTGAGTGATTAAAGATGAGGGAATCTCAATCATACCTAAAGGAGTATGAAAGGATCGCAACAGGTGGCATTATATAGTTTATATTTATCCCAATGAGCAAAAACTCCTCAAACTTATCGGTCCTATCTATCCACTGATAAAGATGACAGTTTTATACATCTAAGTAGGCTCGATGACGAGACAGTGGTCGGAGCCATCATATCATACGTAACTAGCGGATCTGAGAAATGCTGTCCAATTGTAAATCTAAACCATTATGGGACTCCACTAGACAAGGGACCCACTCAAATACACACAAACTATGTAGTTAAAATTGGCCGTTTAGGAGGAGTTCAGTGACATACACACGTACAGAACAATTACAGAAATAAAAAGGTGGTATATAAATGTAAACCCGCATTGAACAAGCGTGATTATGTCAAATGTTAGTTATCTTATGTTAGTGCAGAAGAAGACTCCTTTTCCCTATAGTGGTCTAGCCAACTTCACTTCTATAGGACAAAGGCGTCATATTTATCAGCAGGTATGATACAAAAGTTGCCATGTCATTAAATATCATGACTCATAGCTATTACATGGG
This sequence comes from Phlogophora meticulosa, assembly GCA_905147745.2. Classification (NCBI taxonomy): domain Eukaryota; kingdom Metazoa; phylum Arthropoda; class Insecta; order Lepidoptera; family Noctuidae; genus Phlogophora; species Phlogophora meticulosa. The sequence goes on along the minus strand of LR990526.1, from coordinate 6,003,659 downwards.
AAATATATGAGATCTAAAGTAAATCAGGCAAAATGTTGCCGTTATATACATATGTACACCTCTGCCTAACCCTCATTATAAATTATAAGCGTGATGTTACGCTGTTGCGTCATAACTAATAGTTCTAGTCATAGGTTTAATTCGAAAACCAGATTTAGTAAACATTTTAAAATTTCAAAGTAACTCGAAGTCCTTTCAAATAAAATTGCGCAATCTGATAGAATTCAGTGTCGCGGCTAACTCAATTGTCATATGCTCCGCAGTTGTCCGGACCAACGTTTTAAAGTAACCTAATGTGTGCACGCAGATGACATGGAGGTGACAGGGTTGACCAACGTTCGTAATTGGCAGAATATTATTTATTTAAGGACTTTGGAAGACTTACAGCTTCATAAAACGATTATAAATAACAGTATGATCTGACAGCCGACTTGTGTTTTCACGTCTATGGCTTGTGTGGTATAAAGTACAGTAAAACTTGGTAAATCGAAAAGCCGGGGTGAATTGAAACTATTAGTAAAGGCTAAAAAGTTGCCTATATTCTAAATTAGCTGTAATTTTCACCTGTAAACCAAACATTTGTATGCCTTGCAAGGCAGGCCATAGTGATACTTTTTATTATATAACACCATGTACATGTACATTACTCGTATACCTGTGTTTTACAAATAGATAAATTAGAATTAGTTCGTAAGTGACGTTATAGATGTCGCTACACTAGGCATCCTTAATCACACAGTCGGTGTAAAGGTCTCAAAATATTGAAGTTGAATAAAATGTGAGTTATCGTGAAGATACAAACAGCAGACGACCCAAATAGCTAACAATATTATTTCTCATGATCCAATATGCTAAAGGATGACTAATAAAATCGTCCAATACCCCAAACAACAATAGTAATATATTTCACCCACCAACCCTGCATGTAGTCGACCAAGCGGACGGAGACGTCAATTGAGTTTGGGTTCCCCGCTCGATATGCAGATGGCCCCTCGTTAGTTGTCCTCTCTTATGTACCCACCTTTACAAAGTCGTGGCGCCTAATACATTTACTTGGACCGAAATTGACACATGCTGTATGTGACTGGGCTAAATGTAACTGTAGAGTGTACTGGCCAGTACTTAACTATGGAATTTGAATGTGTTATATTTCTTTCAAACGATACAATTAATATAATTAATACATGAAAAAATAAAATAAAATAAATAATCACTGGGCATCAAAAATTCTTCCGCATCACTGTCAACAGAAAAACTGCCCAGAAGGCTGGCAGCATTGCCACGTTGAATCGTTGGCTAAAAAAAGACCAGCCCTCTGGTTACGTGAAGAGTCGACCAAACGCTTCGCAGTTTCTCGAAAAACTAAATGGGCACACGGACCCCATGGAACTAGTGTTTCAAACCGAAACGGCTCAAGTATAATTAATATATAATTTGAATGTGGAATGAGATGGTTATACTCGTAGATTTGCAATTTTGATCTTTGTCTGGTCACTGTGGTGTGAGTTATTGGCTTAGTCTGACAAGTTTGACATTCATTTGTTTCCAATATTCCCCTTCCTAACTTGTTCCGAGTCTTTTGCAGTTTTAGACAACTGACCAGGGATGAAGTTACGGAAGACTTAGTCGCCGTATAATTTAACAAAACGTGGGTTTTAATTCTTTACGCGGAACCCTAATTCTTCAAAATCGGTCCAGCCATTTCAGAGATTACCTCAAACAAGTAGTAAATGAGGCAGACAAAAAAAAAACTGTTTTTTTTGTCATAGGTAAATAAAAATAAACTTTTTTCTGCTGTTATGTTAACATTACAAACATACACTGTAATTTTATTTTTATTTGTATAGATAATCACCTATCGACAACAACAAGTTATATATAAGTACTATGCCTATCTGCAAAAGCCTTTGCTCAGCAATGGGATCACGCAGGCTAACAGTATCAGTATACTTAGTACCTATCTCATAAATGTGTTATATTTTCTAAACAACCCTTTACATGTATTGTCATCCAAAATAAACATCTATGCAAAATCTTAGCTCAATCGGCTAGGGATAACTGGTTTAAAATTCAGTTGCAAGATTTGACCCACCCATACATTTTATTTGCCATGTTGGCAAGATAAAAAAAACTTGCAGAAACAAAACAGTGTTCTTGCAACTTGCACCACAACCAAAAGCCTTTGTCTGAGTCGGCGTTTATTCCGTAATTTTGTTTTCTTATTGAACATAAAACAGTATAACAGTGTTTTTAATATAATTACCTACACCAGCTGAGAATATCTTCAGTCTAACAACTAGCTTACAATGTTGTCTGCTAACAACATTTTCAGATTATTCTTGTATTAACAATTGGATTAATTGTTTCAGACCAGTAGGAACTTTAATGGATTGCTTCACTTTGTGCCTAGACCTGAAAGTAAACCAAGTCAACTGGTTGACTGAAATTATGATTAGTGTTGAATTAGTGAAACTGTTTTAGTACATTAATTTATGATAGAAACTGGAGACAGGTTGGCCGAAGCAGGGAAAATTTACTTAGGTGGAAACGAATAGACGTCGCTAGCTTGGTGTGCAAGTTTGGTGCTACAATGGGACACCTGATTACATGTCCTGCCCTGAGACCTGTACATTGCAGGATTTGATGGACGTTACCGTTGGTGCCAAACTCGTGGTTTATATTTAGGCCGACTCTGTATAGATCGCCATCGACAAGATAGACTCTAAAAAATAAACAAATATTATGTGTGAAATGTTTTTCAATTTTAAAATCGTTCGAATGTAAACTACGTTTATGTCAAGGATTCGTGCTAGGTACATATAACGTTTTAATTTAGACCTACATTCAATTAACCAATCAACGTACATTTTAAAAATCCATTAGCTTTTTAAACGGTATCCTTATGGGAAATCATTGGGGTAGGTTATTTCTAGCCTTTTGCCAACCATGTTGGGGTCGGCTACTAGTCAAACCGGAGCTGAATACCAGTATTCTAGAAAGAGGGATCAACACTATTCCCAATCCACTGCAACTCCTGAAAGCAAAGAAACTTAATAACATAAACCCGGCAATTAGCGCTGCCCATTATAAACATGCACGATAAACATATAAATACCTCGATACACACCACATACACACGCAAACATACACGCACACACCTTCACACACACACACACACATTCATTCATAGACCCCCCACCCATACGCCTTAAGCAGATATTGTATAATGTAAAATTGTTTAAATCTTATTGCATAATTTCTGTGTAAACTACTAGGAGAGGACACTGATTCCTGTAACACAGGTTACTACTTTTAGGTTAGAAAACTACAAAGAGGGGTATTGGTATGTCCCACTCATCCACGGATAGACATCGTCAAGCTAAGGTTAAGCTTCGATCGATCTATGGCTGTTACTCTTTATTACCAATCATAATAGGTACTAAAATTAAAATCCTTTCCCAAACATTACAAAATTATTTTTATAAAAACAAAACTGTCCACATAAACCTTCATTATTTACTTCTTAACCCTTCGAAAGCTCACGCGAGACCGGTATACCCACATCAGACGATAAATCGGATAGTTCTGACGTGCCATCAGCTACGAACGAAATAAGCTCCTTTGTAACGACGGGCTCTTAATCCCTAACACGAAAGCGAGGTGAAATGAAAAACTAATGGCATCGATCGTGGTTCTAATCTGATGTGTGATAAAGTGTTAAATCTTAGTTGGTGATAGGCGACATTTCAATTTCCGTACTAACATAACATTACGCCTGTATCCCTCTAAGAGTTACACAGAGACGTGCCTGGGGAGGTACTTAAAGGTTTAGGTAGAGTACACCGACCGAGCACAAAGCCTGATTTCGGGCTGCTACTAAAAAAATCTAGATGAAAAAATTCAGTAGGTAATACTGTGCCCGACTCGGGAATTCTAGAAACCTTTTCTCAATTTTCATGGGGTCGTCTTCCAGTATTACCGAATGCCGCTGAATACCAATGTTTTACATGAGGCGATCACTAATCCTCCGCTGACCGTCCGTCAGTCAGTCTGTCAGCGGGGTCTCATGAACTGTAATAGGTAGTACCTAGACAGTTGAAATGTTCACAGAGATTATTTTTCTATTGCCGCTAAAACAAAAAATAATAAAACTAGCTCCGCCCTGTGGTGTTACCCACAGTTAAAATTCACATTCATCAAATGCGCGAAGTTAAAATTGTCGTTTAGTTGTCTGAAATTTTCAAATTTTCCATTACAACCTTCCACAAAGTATTAGAAAACTTAAAGAAAAATATGAATGAAATCGATAAAGTCGTTCTCAAGTTATGGTGTAACCAAGGGAAACAGAAATTCATTTTTATATATTTAAAGCGGTTAAAATTCTCACTCATAAAACGCGCGAACTGTCAAACGCGCGAACTTAAAATAGCCGTGAAGTTTTTTTTAAATATCGAATGTTTTGCGCAACTTAGTTTTTTCTTTCATAATCTGAACCTTCGCCTCACTGTAAGAAACAACAAATAAAATGAGAGCAATAGGTCCAGCGGTACACGCGTGATGCCGTGACCAAGGGAAATAGGTGTTTTTTATATAATATATTTATTTAGATTAATGGGGGCCCCATACAAGATACGAGACATTTTAAAATCTTTTACGTCGGTACCAACTCGCACCATATAATTAACTATTTTAAAGTAGATTCATAAAACTAAAAAACTGCTTTCCCATTCTTTCACAAATTGTATTAACGGCACTACGGTATGTTAGTATACAGAACTGGAGTACAATCTAAACTAGATATATATACTGGTAGCGCAGTCTTATTCGGGACTCTTGTAGACAATACAGACCAAATATATTAAACATTCCTTAGATGCATTCAGTTTCAACTAAGGCAGTGTTCTTCGTGTAAAGACGTAGAATTTAAAGTATTTTTAGGGATCCGTATATGACGTACCGTACATAGTATTGGTCTCAGCATACATTACGTAAAGGAATAATAAATACGATATTTCAAACTACGTCATTTTTCTAGTTATCAGTAAAAACTTTTTGACTGAATCGATTACAAAATTAAATTTGATTGTTAACTTACATACGCGGTAACAAAAACATACATATAGATATCGTGGTCTACTAAACCATTCAGATATCTGTAGGCAAGTCCGACTCGCTCTTAGCTGGTTTTATTTTTTCTAGATTTAAACCTTAAGTCTAATTACATTGTTTCTTTGGAAAAAAGCTATTTTGCTTCGCTGACATAATATTTATGTAACGATGAGTATTGTGTCTCGAGAAGCGATGAACCCTACTTAAACCTGTCAATACCTCTGAGTGTCTAAACACACAAATCAATAGGTAGGTATATGAATCATAATATTAGTGGATAGCATGAGTGATTAACAACCGGTATCAGTTAACAGCCATTAGGTCAGAGCTAGAGTCGTATACGGTATTGGTTCTGCGTGCTTTCAGTGTGTGGTATTCAGCGTAAGCTATGTTTGGTTTCTACAGCTTTATACGTAATTTGGTTCTGAGAAATACTGCGATGACATCTATATCGCCATATACGAACAACTATTGTATTGTATTGTATTGTATTGCAGCCTTCTATTTCCTTAATTAATTACATTCCGTTTGTTACACTTAGTTGGAGTGGTTGTCATACTTTCGGGCTTCTGACTACCCGATACGACTGTCTAGGATCTAAAAAAGGCATCCAGGCTCAGCGGGCTTTCTGAGACACGGTGGATTCTCTATATGTTACCAACTGCCACCCTTCCACAAACTGACCTTGGCCATGGCCCTTTTAATGTAAAATTTTTAATGTAAAAGTTTGCATGGTGTAAAACAAAAAATATTCTAATCAAGTTACTTATTTAAGGGGCACTTTATTTATTTAATTACTTTTATTTTATAATCTAATGGGCTGTACATTACAATTTTGTAAACATATCTAAATACAGAAGTAGGTTATGATAAATTATAAATAATAAAATTGTGTATAATTTTACACATGCAATGCATGCAACAACGAATAATGTGTGCATGCACACATATGCATGCACGCATAGTAGAATTGTTCCATTCAATGCTGATTTAAATATTCCAAATTATACCTGCTGCTTATGTCAACATTAATTTAAAGTAAGTAAATAGGTCTGAAACTTTATGCATAATTCACTTTTTACAACTCCCTTCCTTGTTGGTGCTGACCTACTTTCAAGTCGAGCCGTGTGTGGAACATACTAACTTAACTAGTTTTCATCACGCAAACTTGAAGTCAAATAGTTAATAAATCCACATACTTGGAGTTTTTTATGGACATAGTATATTAGACTTTTTATTTCCGTGTATGAAACTAGAACGATGGGCGTGTATTCTATCGTTGCTATGTGAATATATGTATACGTAGAAACACATGATTTCTAAAAAAGTTTCTACTCATCGTCTAACTCCAGAAATACGAGCGCGTGATGGTGAAATTGTATAAGGAGTTGTTATAACTATTGAGGTACTTGCCTAATTTGTACGACCATATTTTAAAAGTAAAAGAAAAACATTTCTATCATCATCATCTGCCTAGTCTTTTCCCAAGTATGTTGGGGTCAGCGAATATAGAGCTTTTATAACGATTTATTCTATTATAATTTGTTTTGCTATATTACGGACTTATTATCTGCCTAGAATTTTCCCAATTATGTTGGGATCAGCTTCCTTTCTAACCAGATGCAGATGAATACCAGTATTTTACATGGAACGACTGCCTACCTGACCTTCACAATCCAGGAAGGTACTGGACCAATAGGTACCCCTTGGTAGGACTGGTTGTATGACTTTCGGGCTTCTAACTACCCGAAACGACTGTCTAAATCTACAAATGACAGCCGGGACCAACGGTTAAGGTGCTATCGACAATTCTTCTTCTTCTCTTCTTTCTTAGTTTCAAAACTTTGCCCCACACGAAGATTTTCACCTGTATCGTGGGTGCGTGCACAAACAGTCAGACCAGGAACAACTACCTGCAGGCCATACAAATATTTATTCCGTTCGGGAATCGAACCCGCGACACGCAGCGCAGCAGCCAATCACTCAGCCACTGCGCCAACCGTGCCCTTAAAAAAACAATTTGCCGACTAGAATGCGTGAAATGGGCACGACAGTGAACAGACAACACATACTTATTCTGTGTTTATTTGATTGTACTTACAACGGTCTTGAATTAAATGTTAACTAACTAACTGCAATTGTTTCACTTACAACCATACAAAGTATGTAAAGATACGCTCATAGATACTAGATGGTAGGACAAAAGACTTAATAGGATATAAAGTCTTTTTTAACTTTGACGTAAAAAAGGCGTTACTTACCCAGACTCACACTAAATATTTTAAATATTTACCTACATATTTATTATTAAAACATTTTTACAACATAACTTTTTTAAAATACAACTAAATATTTATATTGAAATGTACTACATAAATATTTATATCTACAAAATCAAAATAAAGGTTAAAAGGGAGGAATACTAAATAAAATACAGGATACTAGGACAATAAGTATTTTTTGCGATCGGCGAGTTTCTGCTCGTGGAAAAAGCCCGCCACGTGGTTCCATATAAATTTTAAAGATTTTACTTGAATAATTTCCCCCCGACCCTTTGCTCGAGCCAGCTCGCGTAGCTGAGCCAGCAGTTGTTTAAATTAGTCCCTAAAGAGGGATTAGGATTAGGATTTAGGATCTAATAGATGTTAATACATCTATTTGATCCTAAATCCTAGAGCCCGTCCCTTGCTGTCCTCTCCCAGCGTCGTCCTAAGCCAAGGCTCGTACCCCGCAGGGGGTGCCCTTAGCGATTGGTTGCTTATCTTTAACACCTTAACTGCCAGAAAACGAGACACAATAGAACATGTTATGTTTGTCGGTCACTTGGCGTATAACGCTGGCTGGAGGCCTTAATTTCCCCACAGGAAAGTTCGGTTAAGCAGTTGATATCCCTGAATGATAAACTGCGAGATGCCCATTCCAACAAAAAAAAAAAAATACTTTTGAGTTTTCTGCAATAATTCGTTTTTTAATTCACGCAGTAAGAAGGTATGATGTTTAATACCAAAAAGTGAAAAAATCTATACATTTAAACAACCGAATTCACGAAAAAACATTGCAGGGTGATCAATAAACTTAGGTTCGTGAGAGTTAGTTGCATGAAATTAAACAACACTAAACACAAAGACACTGACTTCCGAAACTAAAGGTAAAACACATAAACATACCCTAATGCCTTTATTCCCCGGAGAGTCGGGTAAGGTGTACGTACGAGTACCTACCTATAGATATACATCCTCATTTCGTCAGTAATGTCTACTTCATACCGGGCACAAATCCAGAGTCCTAGCTGCTACTGAGAAATTCCAGCCCAATAAACCCAATAGCACTTTGCCCGACCGAGGAATCGAACTCAGGACCTTATTGATTTTTCTACATAAACACACTTAATGAAATAACAACATATACTTTTTTTCCAAACAAAAAAGTCGCTATTACGCACAAAAAAAATACGATAAGAAGCTTATGAAACAAAAACAATTCGTAAATAGCAATATTTACGCGTAATCGCATTTATGAGGGCAGAGCAGGTCACGATACATAACGAGGATTGAGGAAGACAACGATAGGTGTGTCCCGCTCCGTTAAATTACATTAAACAACGGAACGTGTACCTACTGAGGCGCATTGTCACGGAATACTCTAATAGAAAGCTTTTATTTTGCCTATCAGAAATGTTTTGCAACAGTTATGACATATTATGTATGTATATTTAGTTTTTTATACCAGCTGCTCAATAATGTCAAATAATATGTCATGTAAACCTAACCCATAGATAAGTCATTACTGGTCTATGGTCTAGGTGGGCAGTAATATTGCTTTATAAAACCAACTGGCCGATAATGTATTTTGAATTTGGAAACTGAACTAAAAATTTGAATAAAACCGAAAAGAACTCATTTGAAAATCGAATCGCTTTTTATTATCTTACAGAAGGTGTAAAAAGTATCCTCCTTGGGGATAAAGGTGTTTTGGTCTTGGGCTAGCTTGAATCCCTCGCTTCATTCAGAATTAAATATGGCACTCGTGACATACGAAACTGTTTTATGTCCATGGTGCTGTCTAGTATTGTATATTTTTATTGTTTTTTCAATGTATTTTTTACACCACACACCTCTTTTTACAACATAAATACTCTGAAATGACAAGTCAGTTTCTCTGCTACCAACACCATGGATACTACGATCAAAAATCGATCGCGTGTCCGAACCCTTACTTGTCGTGTTTACGCACACGGTATGCTCAAATTAGGGCGGACAGTCACATGATTTGTGTCCCAAGTTAACGCGGAAGCATTTTCCATTTTTTTTTGTAAATTTTTTTAAGGCGAAATTGGAAGCGCCACGTTGAGTTTCGCTGTTCATAATTCGAGGGGAAGACTTTTAGCAATATCCTCTATTTCTTGTTAAAACATGAATATTTATTTAATAATTTATTTTTATTTTCAAATAAAACGTTGCCCCACACTAGGAATTTCTCCTGTATCGTGGGTGCGTTTACAAACATTAAAACTCACATACACAAACAGCCAGACCCAGAATAAGTACCTACATGTAAGCCATATACATATTTGATTCGCGCGGGAATAGAACCCGCATGACGCTGCGCAGCAGCCGATCGCTCAGCCACTGTGCCAATGGTTGGTGAAGTCAAAAAAAAAATTGAAAATAAAGTTGTTTATTTTATGGAATAATCATTTTAATATAGTAAGTATTATGCCTATTATTAAGAAAAAATCATAAGGTATCAGAAAATTAATTCGTATTACTGTCAACGGGAAAAGTGCCCAAAAGGAAATATGAATATGTAGTGATTTGACTGGAATTCACAAAGATTAAGTTTGCACGGTCCAAGTACATACCTTTATGTAACTAAATACATTTTAATATTATACGTTCATACATAACATAACACCACGCCTGTATTCCTCGAAAGGTTAGGCAGAGGTGCACTTATAGTAACACTAGGGTTGCCAATATTTCTCCAGCGAAATATAATATTTTACAGACGAAGCTATAAAAAAAACACTTTAGAAAATATATTATTTTATGGAAAACTGCACTTGCACTTCTTGCATTTAATTTAATAAAAATGCACTTTCATACTTTTTTGAATAAAATATTTGTTACTTAGATTTTGGTGTTGAAAATATAGAATATTTGCGTACTATGTGTTTCAACAATATATAATAGTACGCAGACACGAAATACAGTACAATACTATATGTTATAGTATGGTTGGCAACCCTAAGTAACACCCACAATTCGCCAGTTATGCTTAAGTCCCATGCAATAGGGGGCGAGCCTATTGCCAGCAACCGGGCACAGATGCAGGCTCCGGACTGTTAATGAGAAAATTCCTATTGGAAAAAACTCAATTACACTTTAACCGACGTGGGTTTGAACCCAGGACTTCAATCACAGCAGTCGTCCTTGGTACCACTATACCAATGAAGCAGTCCACGTATACGTACCTATAATATTATAACCTACACATCAATAATTACGATGTAATCATGATTGATATCGACTCGTGGAAATTCAGTGCGAATCCCGTAATTCGTTAATTCATGTGAAGTGTCCTGAGAGTGACAGCCACGAATACTATTGACAACGTCGGACGTTATACGTTCATGCTATCATAAGCTGACCATTTGAACCTAGATATAATTTTATTTGATTAATAACATGTCTAATGGCCGTAAGGGGCTCGTGACTAAGTTACAGCAACCACACGGCTCAATTGAAGGAAAAATACATACTAAAACCCCTCTGTACTTCGGAAAGCACGTTAAGCCGTTTGGTCTTAGCTGTCATTTGCAAATCTTTGTCAGTCTTTACTGGTAGTCATTGCAGCAAAAGCTCAAAAGTCTGCCAACCAGTCTTACTGAGGGATTTCGTGTAACTATACCATACTCTTTAAATTAATTTTAATTCCGATCTAAAGCCAATATGATTTCAATGTTAATTTTTCAGTCACGTTTTTATATTATTTGGCGAAATAAACATCTGTCAAAATAAACTAGAAATTAAGAGTACGAAACGTCTAATTTCAAATGTTGATCGATATAAATTAAAATCAAGAGTAAGCGGGTTGATAGGCAATCGCTTCATGTAAAATACTGGCCTCAGCCGCATCTAGTTAGCCTAGTAGCTGACCCCAAAACAGTTGGGAAAAGTCTAGCTAGGCCGATGAATGACGTCATCCCAGTTTTTATCCTTATTTCTTCATAAATAAGAAATATGTGTGTAGTCTGCTGGGCTATCAAGATAAACCTAAATAAGACAGCTGCCTGGATTGGATGAAAAAAGGTAAAAATAGAGGCCCAAATTCTATATTTGGTGTGCAATAAATAGGATTCCATTTATCTTTTTGTCCAGCTGCGAACGTCAATAAAAACAGTTGACTGATACAACTATATGAAGTCAAAATCGCGCTCGGAAAGTAGGACCGATCCAAAATATCTTTTTTAAATCTCATATTTAATACAGTATTTCTTAACTCTACTCTCTGTGGTATCTTAGAACACATTAATCTATGTGTAAGAAGTTATAGATTTATGCATACTCAACTTTGATCGCTCCGACGGATACTATCCAGTTTTCTTTGTAGGTAATGTTTTTAATGAAAAGAATTCTATTGGATATTTTTTTTTGTTTTTTATTTAATTCTGAATGATTATATATAATAATGTGCAAAGTGACGGAGAAATAGATCGGGCTGTCAAGCACCGAATTAACATAGGGTGGATGAAATGGCGGCAGGTAACGGGAACAACCTGTGACCCCCATATTCCCCTTAAACTTAAGGGGAAGATTTACAAAACAATGGTTAGACCTGCTGTCTTGTATGGATCAGAATGTTGGGCCGCAAAAGGCATGAATGAAAGGCAGTTACATGCAGCTGAGGGGGATGTGTGGTGTTACGCGAATGGATAGAATAAGAAATGAGTATGTAAGAGGAAGTCTTAAAGTTGCGCCTGTGACCGAGAAGTTGTGTGGAAATCGGTTGTCATGGTATGGGCAAGTGATGCGAAGGAATGAGGACCATGTTGTGAGGAAAGTTTTGAGTATGAATGTGCAGGGTTACATGAGTAGAGGAAGACCAAAGAAAAGATGGATGGATTGTGTGAAAGAGGATATGGCAAGAAAAGAGCTGACCCATGAGATGACGGCAAATAGAGATGTATGGAAGAAGAAAACATGCTGCGCCGACCCCAAATAAATTGGGATAAGGGCAGGAGGATGAGGATGATGATTTAATTCTGAATGATTCTAGCTTCCATTAATTTATTAATTTTTGTTTGTTAATAATAAGGAGAAACGCAATTTCTTAAGATAATTCAAAACAAATCTTCCTTTCATTTAAAATGTTAATATGAAGTAGGTACCAGAGACATGAAAACCAAAAGTGGTCGATTAAAGTAAAATGAGCTCATATTTTAAAATTTGAATGGCTCTTTCTCTGCTTAGCTTGCGGCTATATCATGCTGTGTGGATTGTCCAGCATATATTATTACATTACTTAGGTGTTTAAAATACCCATGAGGGGCGTTATTTAATACGGTGGAAAAAGGTAAATATATTGTCCAAAAAATTGGATAAAACTATCACTAAAACTAACTACATATTCAATAGCACAACTATTTCTAAAATCTAAGACGATATAAAAAGCAAAAGACAGAATGTCAATATCTAGTCATCTGTTTGAAAAATAAAACAGATTCGAAGTATTTCAACTATTGAATCCAAAGGAATACAGTGTTAATAATGTTAACTTAATACAATTTTTTTGAAAATTTGGACCCTTAGGTAATACTCGTATCTTCAGGAATATAAGTTTTAAAATTGGTATTTTTGTGTTCCAATAACGCACTGGAAAATCTACAGCTGGCATGTGTGCAAAAACCGTTGATCCTTTGTGACCGACACATGATATTGAAATTAATTACAAAGCCTCAGAAGGTATGCAGGGACAAAAGGTTTTGTACTGAAATTAAATACCGCAAAAAATTGTACATGTGAAAATGGTCAGCTTCAATTTGTTGATTTTTCGATCACCATTTTGAACCAATGCGATTTGGTAAAAATTTGCCGAAAAAAATTAATCGCGGAGTGCGAGGCATGTGCCGCGAATGGTTTGCCACGTATGCTTCAGGCTCTAGGGGCGAGATCCTTAAGGCTCGCAGTTATCATCTATCGCTACACATGCACGCACACACTCACATACATACACACACTCACACACACACACACACACACACACACACACACACTCACATACGCACACACGCACACACACACAAACACACACACATAATATGTAACAGTGCGACTGTTAAGTTTAGTTGATTTGCTAAAGGTAGTCATTGTTCGGGCCAAAGTATGGATTTACACTGAACTACTTCCTGCTGAAAGAGATTTTCCTCACAATGAGAAAACTGAAATACAAATGTGTGAAATTGATATGGAATGAATTTTAACTACAATGAAAATAATCATAAACCAACATATAATTCGTTATCACCTGCAATTACCACACTTTATTACCTGTGTACTAAATATCTTCGTTGGTCCAGAAAAGCTGCTTGCGATTTATATTTTGTGTAGGTAAGTTGGTCTAACAATGTATGTCGGCCGTCATAAACACTCGTCGTCTGCGAGCACGAGTAGAGTGAGAACATAAAATATTAGTATAATATTCCTATTTCCTTTTATTTTCGTATTACAGAATGTTTGGTTTTCCTAGTAATATGTCAGTCCGACAACAATGTTTGGGACCATTCAGAAATACAAAACATTTCTAAGACATCAGAAGATTTAGGGCAATGAAAGATTGGGGTTTATAAAGGCTTGAAAAATAATGAAAATAAATTGATCAGCTTGAATTTATAACATTAATAAAGCTTCCAAATACGTGCCGAAAACATCGAGGCCAGTGCTCGTAGCCTCGTAGCACAGGGCGAGCTACGCCGTAGCTTGGCGCGTAGCGTAGGGAGAGGTTGCTAAGCGGTTCTTTATTCATGATTGTGTTTGAATTTTACGGGAACAAAGTTCAGGATTGCTAGGTTAAACGACTGGGCAAGAAATTCAAAAGACACATGAATATTTGAAATGGATGTTCGACCAAATTAGTGATAACGACGATCTTTGTTCTTTATTTTGCAGCAAAGCATCATAAAGTGGGATTTACCTTGGTGACATTCAACCTATTGATGCGACATACGACTTGCAATTTACTAACTATGGGCACGTAACCATCCAGAATCAAACATTGTTTTTCAAAAATAAAAAGAACAAATCTATTTTATATATTTATAACCCTTTAATAAAAAAAACAGACGAGTGAGTCGCTTCTCTAAGGCGTGAAGTTCCCTCGCCTTATTGAAGCGCGCCAGTTTGTGACTACAATATCCTGATTTTTCTCTTGTTTGTCTAAGCGGAAATTGTTAAAAGGGCTTCAGCAAATATTTTGTTGATGCTGAAACAACAGACGTCGTCTTTTATTATGTAAATCTGTGTGTGGAGTTAAATTGCAGACACACAATTGCACAGCTTTGTGTTGTGAATGAAACGTTCGATTGGAACAAGAGCTGGTGATGTGAAAATAAATTGGCTGTCATGGTATAGACTTACGATGCGGAGATTATAAGTAACATGTCGTGGGGAAACTTTGAGTTGCACTAGTAGGGAAAGGCAAAACAAACTATAGTAATGAAGTGACGGTAAATACTAATATAGATGTATGGAGGAACAAGGCATGCTGCGCCGACCCTTAACAAATTGGGAATTGGCAGAAGGATGATGATGATGAATTAGAATGGTCTAATATTACAGTCGGTATGGGTGTAATTACGGATACTACAGCTATGTTTCAACGCACCCACGATGTCATTTCTATTGCTGATGTCCATGGGCGCCGATGACGACATACCACAGAGGCACCACTTGATCCATTATAATTCAAAAAGACATTAAATAAATAGATAATCTTATCACAAAGTGCCTAAAGTACTTAAAATTGAATCTCTAGTTGGTATTTAAGTACCGTGAAATAATAGTTCTAAGTAAGTTTATAACTTTAATTATTGCGTAAAATGTTCTCGGTTATAAATGCGGGAACTTTAATATTTTACTTGCGAGTTTTAACGATCATCGAGGGATTAAAACGGGTTAATGAGTAGCGGGTTTCACTTGTTCATTATTAATGTACATCAGCCAATGTTTAACTATTTGAGGTGGATAAAGGTTGAAGCAATTATTTTGGAAAATTGCCAAGGATTTATTATCATCAAGTATTTTAAATCACCTTTGGAGTAGACAGCGAAATGCCGGTTTATATATACGAAGCGGCATTTCTAGCCAATCTTTTTATGAAATTGTCTCGTATTAGCGGCCGGGTTATTTGCCAATTTTTAAGTATGCTCGACGCTAGAATTATGTCATTGTATTTATAATACACTCGCTCTGCCCCGCGGATTCAAATGCTCTTTAGGGTCATAGCGTAATGATCGCGCGCTAAAACAAAAAAAAGTTGGCTGCGACGTGGACGCCCGGCAGATCTGAAAGATCGAAGTTAGTGGATGGTGAAAGATTTTCTAATTTAAACCAAGAAATAAATTATAAGTGGTTGTTGTAGTCAGTCAGACGTTTGGTCAGTCAGTCAGTCAGTCGATCGATCCCGTCAGAGGGGACATATACTCGTAGTAAGCAGCTCATACAGAGAAGTAACGGAGTGTATATAGCATGATTGCCGTGATGTTTCACATCAAAAACAAATAAACTTCTTGAGCTTTATTTTATTAATGAATATATAAAAAAATATTTATTTCAGGTCATTGACCCATATTAGAAACACAACTTCGTCTGTCAATTTTACAGTCAATTGATCGATTAATAAAGAAATAAAATGAATTCAACGACAAAAATTACTAAAATATTAGAAGCAAATAAATGTCAGATCAAATCAATTAATTTCAAAGGCACAAAACAAAATAAAATGAAATTAAAAATGAAATAAAACAATTAATAAAATTAACGAATTAATAAAAAGGGATATTACGAATATGTCATAAGAGAGTCGTTTGCAATGCAGTAAAACATTAAGAGGCTATATGTTATCGTTGAACTGCAGGGCATAAGAGTCTTAAAATACAAAACAAAAAAAGATCGTCTCTTGAGAAGAAAAATCTTCAATTTCTACTCACTACTTCTCACTGTTGCAACCAAGGAAAGCCACTAGGTGCCGTAATGAGCCAAAAAAGAAACCACCAAACGAGAAGTTCGTTCCACGATCTACATTTAAATGCTCGTACATTCGACCACACATACAATTTGAACACGTTCAGTAGTGAGTTTTAGCTTTGAATAGAAAGGCGTGAACTACTCCAAGTCTCAACTTTTTGTTTGGCCCCACTTCACTTGCATTGTTAACCGCTTTAATACCAAAGAGAAACTGTGTGGCTTTTCTACCTTTTGTGCTTAGAATGCAAATGGACGTACATTTTAAACTAGCTTTGGTACCATCGGATGTTGAGGGGCTCGTGGTTAGATAAAAAGGTCTATCTAACGAACTAACCAAAAAGGTTATCACCAAAACGGGATTTCCGGAACTACATTCAACTCTGATTGATGTACAAATAAGTCACGCTAAACATATGGCAAACAAATCGTAACTACTATCAAAGACCTACAAAAGACAATGTGGATCAACTGCTTAACATGCTTTGCGAGGCTAGCATGTGGATGGTAGCTACGCTTGTAGAAGTCGGTCCGTGGACTGTTCCTTACACATCGAGTTCACTACGATATTTTATTCCAAATAAAAAGGGTCGAGGGAGGAGTCGAGTTGGCTCCTTGGATAGGTGACTATCTATTACATAAGGTACCTACCGAGCCACTTCTGCCTCGGAAAGCACGTTAAGCCGTTTTAGTTACAGATCATTGACAGTTGATACATGTAGTCAAAACCTGCAATTCTTATAACCGCTCTTACAAAGGGGCATCATATTACTGAGGGACTGGGTTGTTAAGGTCAGAAAGGTAGATGTTAAATACTGGTAGCCTGCTGCATCTGGATAGACTGGAAGCCGAGCGCAACATAGTTGGGAAAAGGCTAGGCAGATCCTGAGTGAGGTGGATCTGGTTCGACCAATGATCCGATGATTCCTTATCCGATCAGACTCATTGTATGTACGCCTTTAGACATATGAACTAAACTTTCAGTAAGAAAAAAATATATTTAAAAAGGCTACTGGTATAACAGGTTGAACAGAAACGCAGGGGTGAATCAAACAAACCTTAAAATCAGATTTTCAGGTTAATTCGTTATTATTTGTTACTGACAAGGTATCAACACTAATAATTTCAGTCATGAAAAATAGTATTTGTGTGACACAAGCAATAAATAAATAAATAAAAAAATAAATAATAAATAATGCTGGACATTCCACACAGCATCATCTAGCCCCAAGCTAAGCAGAGCTTGTGTTAAGGGTACTAGATGACTGATATATTTAATACAATACATAACATAGATATATATTTTTTATTATACATAGCAAATACCCAGCACACTCGGAACAAATCTTTGTAGATCGTACAAACATTTGTCCCAAGCCGGGAATCGAACCCGCAATCTTCTCGTCGCAGGCGGACCTTCGCCCGCCGCGCCACATCGGTCGTCGAAGCATTGGTTAACTAGCGTGAAAAACTGGTTCGAACTTTTGTTGTTATTCACCCCTGCATTTCTATTAACCCTGTTTTACGATACTGATAAGAGTAAGAGTGCGCTATCATCAAACCTACGAGTACCTACTATACTATCAACGTTTCTACGCCACCCTCTGCCCGAGCGCAACTATCAAAGTTGACCGATTAGATAAGTAAATACATTCCTCTGCTACAGTAATCCCCTAGACTTTAATCTAATTTAATTCACTTCAACTTTTCTGTCAGATATTCAGATAGGGTTTCAACTAATGTCAATTTTACATGTACACTACGTCTGCGAGTTTATATAAATATTTAATTTACGTTTTCTAATACGACATAACATTACGTCTGTATTCTCCACAGGGCTAAGCAGATGTGTATATATAGTACACCCAGATTTTGCCAATTGTGTTTAAGTATCATGTAATAGCGGGCACAAATTCAGACCCCGGGTTGATAGGTTGCTACTGGAAAAAATTCAAATGAAACATTAATAATGCTTTACCCGATCTGGAAATCGAACCCTGGCTCTGACGTTCGGGGGACACGCTTGCAGTGTTGTTTACTGTTGCTAAAATATGTAAACGTGTAAAAAGTACCAGCCTATTACTGTCCCACTGCAGGGCAAAGGCCTCTTCCCATACAAAAAAGGCATGAGCATTAATCACCACGCTTGCTCGCGATTTCTTTCGAACGGCGATTTCAGACTTATATTAATTATATAAGTCCAGGTTTCCTCACGATGTTTTCCTTCACCGATGTCAGTGATGTCCAAGATAAACTTAAAAAGTACATATGAATTGAAAAAGTCACATTGGTACTTGCCCAGTTTTGAAACCTCGTGCACTAGAGGCGAGGCCTAAACCCCTGGGCCATCATGACTGTAAACGTGTGCAAGTTTGTATTATTATTAATCCAGGTTCTTCAGAAAGAATTGCGCAGTACACGCAAACGGCGTGTATGTATGACCAGATGTATGAACGTAAAAAAAGCAAAAGGAGTATGTAAGTATCGCAGCAGGTGGCGTTCTGTACTTTCACCTACCCCTAGAGTCGTGTTGAGGTTACAGATATATTTATTTCTCACTAGCTGCGTCCCGCGGTGTTACCCGCTTTTTCAATTCACATAAATCAAACTTAAATTATAAAACGTATATACGTCCTTTAGATTATCTAGGAAATTCTGTACTTGTGGCGTCTGATCAAATAATACTTTATTATGATCACAGTTATCGTTGCTCTTATTGCGTAATATTTGTCATGGCCAGGTCTGTTGATTTAAAGCATGTTCCATTTTGGCTTGGATTATACTTTCCAAGTCTCATATTTTTAACGCTTCGCAGTCGATATTTTTTTTTATTTGACGACACGGTTGGCGCAGTGGTTAAGCCATCGGCTGCTGCGCCGCGTGTTGTGGGTGCGATCCCCGCACGGAACAAATATTTGTATGACCTACACGTAGTTGTTCCGGGTCTGGCTGATTGTGTGTGTGAGTTTAAATGTTTGTAAACGCACCCACGATACAGAAGAAATTCCTAGTGTGGGGCAACGTTTATAAAAAAATAAAAAATAAATCTTGCTGCGCTGACCGTACATGCTGCGCCGCCTCAAAATAAATTAGAATAAGAGCAGGAATATAATGAGTCGATATTTATCTTATTTATCCTTTTAATGACTTCTTGTGTGTCCATATGTATTCTTTGATCTTTATTTGTTGATATCGGTTCAGGAATGCCCACAATTATGACCTCTTAACTTCCTTTTTCGCGTTCGCTGATCTCTATCATTAAAGTTTCACATGTGTTAGTAGCAAGTGGGGTTGACGACGAAGTTGTAGACAAAATCTTGAGTAGATAGATATAGCTCCGAATTGAGTTCTTTTAACTTCTTGTCGGTGTCTATTATTTTGATAGACAGTTTTTATGTTATGTAAAAGAAATGCCATATATTTTGACGACCAAAAAACATTCTATATTTCAGTCTCAATCGGTTGCCATGGTATGGGCATGTAATGCGAAGGAATGAGGACCATGTTGTGAGGAAAGTTTTGAGTATGAATGTGCAGGGTTACAAGAGTAGAGGGAGACCAAAGAAAAGATGGATGGATTTAATGAAAGACGATATGGATAGAAAAGAGGTGACTCTTGAGATGACGTCAAGTATGTAGAGATGTATGGAAGAAGAAAACGTGCTGCGCCGACCCCAAATAAATTCTGAGAAGGGCAGGATGATGATACAATATTTGTACCTATTAAAGTACAAATACTTGTAGCAAAGGTATGTGAGACAGTTTTATGTGATTTCGCTACGAGTACTTGTGCCTTAACCAGTAATACGATGATACGGTGCGATGACGCCGTCCGCAACGGTGCGCAGTCAAGTGTATCAAAATCTGTGACGGCGCCTCACTGCGTTTCTGTTTGTGTTGCTCAACTAACTTTGCAAATACATCGATCAGTGCATTTCAGTTTTTTATTAAACTTATTTTATTAATTTTAGAAAATCTAACGGCTAGTGGGTCTTAACGTCTTAGTAAGCATGGTGGAGAAGTTGGCCAAGTTAGAAGTTTCTATTTATAAACATATAGGTATATATATTTTTAGAGAATAATATATTTTTAACTTATTTTTTTAACTTTAGGAAATCATACATCTAGTGGGTACCTAGATACATTTGAGTAAGCATGATGTAGAAGATGGCCAAATCAGAAGTTTCCATTTATACATATATATTATGTTAATATTTAACAGATCCGCAACAGGAAACAATACCAGACGCTATGTCGTACCTATCTCTTGACCGTGATTGATTTCCATTTAAAATATTGATTCCACACACCTCTCCTCGAGTGTTGTAAGAAAAATAGCTAATATATGATTCGCTCTATCGTATCGTTTATTATTATAAATAATCCTCATCCCAATCTATATGATTAAAAGGCCAATGTTGCGAGCGCAAGCGCTAGCGGATCTGCGCCCAACTTACTCACCTACTTCGATAATGATGATTTTAAAAATGTTAACATATCGAAACGAAAAGAACGTACCGAAGAAACGGAATATAAAAAAGATTTCGAAGACTTCCGCACAAAGATGATGAGTTTTCTAGAGAGCTTTGGCAAGACCCAGATTAGTAATCTAGATTACATAAAAGATGAAATATCTGAAATTAAAAAGGAAATAAAAACCATAAAATCAACAACTGAATCCTTTACGCAGCGTTTTAGCCAAATAAATGATGATATACAAGATATTAAAAACGACAACACTTCAACCCAAAACAAGATTAAATGCATAGAAGACGAATTAAATGAAATAAAAACTCACCAAAACACTGGAAATACAACACCTAAACCGCCCGTCTCGTACCACCAAAACCATAACCTTATTCTTGAGCTAAAGGACCGGTGCGAACGCGAGAAAAACATCGTTATTGTGGGTATATCAGAAATCAACGAGAGAAACATACAATCCAGGCAAAACCACGATAATAATGAAGCCATGAAGATACTTATGTCGCTGTACGAACACTGTCCTAAACCAATTAAAACGATCCGACTAGGAAAATATACCCCAAACAAAAACAGACCATTAAAAGTCTGTTTTAACAATACCGACGTTCCGAAATACCTACTAAGAAACAAGAAGAACCTACAGGGCAATACACAAATATATGCAGATCAAACCCCAGCACAAAAACAATATTTACAAACATTGAAAGAGGAACTAAACAAACGCATTGAAAATGGCGAATCAGATCTCATCATAAAATATATAAAAGGTCTACCAACAATTACGCAAAACAAAACAAATCAAAAAAACCAATAACAGATTCTGTACAAAATGCAATATATACAAATAGACTAAACCATCAACTTTAAAGTAGATACGAAGATTTACCAAACTACCCGTCTTCGTTACGTTTTTTCTATGCGAACCTACGTAGTATTCGCAAGACTGGCAAACTCGATGAAATAAAATGTATAATAAAAGCAACACCTATGACTATACATTTCTTAATTTTTTCTGAAACATGGATTACATCCGATGCGGACGCAAAATTATACCAAATACCAAATTATAAACATGTTTATAACTACAGAACGGATCGCAAAGGCGGCGGAGTTTCTATTTACATACACGACAGTATCAAATACGAAATAACAGAAGAGTTATACGAATTTGGAAACCATTACCTATTTATTTATTTATTTATTTATTTATTTATTTATTTATTTATTTATTTATTTATCATAAGCACACCAACAGCACAGTCACTTACAATTCAAATTAAATAACATATAAAATTAACATTTCAGTAACCATGCAAATGACAGGTGTGCATGACATTCACACATGAAAATTTGAGACAATGAAGATCAAAATAAAATGTTTCTACACCAAAATAAGCAAACCTAAATCTACAAAACTATAAAACAATATAAAAAATCAGTGATGGGTCAGTATGATGGGCTATTACACTGTTTAAATAGGGAGCGTCTGTATGAAGCGAAAGTCATGGAGAAAACATCAATAGGGCAATCCGTCAAGTTGGACCTTTCATTATATTGCCTTGCCATACGTGTAAGGGGGCTATTAAATGTAGTATTTAAGGTGGATGTAGGTAATTCAAAAACACGATGATGGCGCTTACTACGTTGGCCAGGCCTAAAGTTAAAATAGTTTATTAATTGTGCATCAATGGAACCATTTATAATTTTATGAAGTGTAAGTAAGTCAGAATGGTTACGTCTTTCATTTAAGCTAATCATATTAAAGTGCTTTAACCTGTCATTGTAATCAGGTATAGCTTTTCGAATCCCATTCTTCATACATAAATACCGAACAAAACGGGCCTGAACAGATTCAACATTATTAGTATAAGTTGAGTAATAGGGAGACCAAATAGTGGAACAATATTCCAAGGAGCTTCTTACTAGTGCGTTGTA
Source organism: Phlogophora meticulosa (assembly GCA_905147745.2). NCBI lineage: Eukaryota > Metazoa > Arthropoda > Insecta > Lepidoptera > Noctuidae > Phlogophora > Phlogophora meticulosa. The sequence goes on along the minus strand of LR990526.1, from coordinate 5,980,890 downwards.
AAGTAAAATAATGCTACTACAATTACGAAAAGGTTTCGACATACGGATTATAAAACCAAGCATTCTTTTAGCCTTACTCACTATGCTATCTATATGATCGCGGAAAGATAGAGATGTATCAAAGAGTACCCCTAGGTCACGGATGACCGACACTCTGCTCAGTACCGATCCATCAATATGATAATCAAATTTAATGTAATTCACTTTATTCGTGCATGTAATAGTCTGGCATTTTTTAACATTGAGCGCCATTCTATTATTCAAACACCATTGTTGAAGGACATCAAGATCTCTCTGAAGCTTCACACAATCACTCAGGTCCGATATCCTACAGTATATTTTTAAATCATCAGCGTAGGCTAAACAATTGCAATTTATTAAATCTAAAAGATCATTCAGAAATACCAAAAACAGCAAAGGACCCAACTTAGAGCCCTGTGGAACACCAGAGCTAGGAGAAAAAGGTACAGATTCATAACCCGCCAGGGCAACTATTTGAGAACGATTAACTAAATAACTCTCGAACCACCGCAACAAAGAGCCATGAATACCAGCACAATTCAATTTCATAGAAAGTATTGAGTGGTCAACGCGATCAAAGGCTTTTGCAAAATCTGTGTAAACAGCGTCAACCTGACCCCTAGCTTCAAATGTGTTACTAATGAAATTAGTGTAAATAAGCAAGTTAGACATAGTAGAACGGTTGGACACAAAACCATGTTGCTTCAAACTAATTATATGACGGAGGTGGGAATAAACTACATTGTAAATGAGACCCTCGAACATCTTTGCAAATTGTGATATAATAGAGATTGGTCTATAGTTAGTTACATCATTCATACTACCGGATTTATGTATGGGGATAATGTGTGAGATTTTCCATAAGTCAGGAAATGTACCTTCCTTAAGGGATTTATTGTATATTATCTGCAGTGGCATAATAAGAGCATCAATGCAGAGACGAATAAAAATAGGAGGAAGTCCATCCGGACCAGCTCCTTTGTTAAGATCTAACTTTTTGATGCTATTTCTAACGTCATTCTCAGTAATGCCAATGGAAGACATACTATAGTTAGACGAGGAGTAGCCTGGAGACAAGTCACCAGGCTGGTGATTAACACCGTAAACAGATGCAAAAAACTCTGCAAATAAATCAGCCACACCACTACCACCCTCACCAACACGATCACCCCATGAAACCCGGTCAGGGACACCTCTAAAAGATTTTCTAGACTTAGCATAACGCCAAAAAGCTTTTACATTTGTTTTTAATTCACTCTCAATTCTTTCAATATAGTATTTAAAACAGTTATCCATAGCTTTCCCAGCTCGCAACCGTAGGGAAACAAAAGTATCGTAGTCCCGAGGGTTTTTGTACCGTTTAAACCGAGTCCTATATTTATGCTTATCTTTAAGAAGTTTAATCAACGAAGCTGAGAACCAAACTGGATAACGATTATTCTTAGGCTTACCCTTCGGAGTGTATTTAGATATATTTTCCCATAGTATATTATAAAATGTCAGAACGTAATCATTACAACTTAAATGACAATAATCCTCCCAATTTATTTTACACAGATCACGAACACATGCCTCATAGTCTGTTTTAACGAATATATATTTAGACTGTAAAATATTATAATTTAAATTAGAAATTGAAGTTTTTATAATGGCTAATTCTAGTGGGGGATGATGTATATCTGGTTTACTGATGGGGGGTGCGGAAGAAACGGAGAGACTGGAATTTTCATCCACCATAACGAGGTCTAGGATATTATCATTAACATTGCAGATGCTATTCATTTGAACATAGCCGGTGATGTTTAGGAAGTCCCTCAAAGCCAAAGACTTAGGGTCACTTATTCCCAGAAAGGGATCATTAGAGTGAAGCCATTTCACGTTAGGAAGATTAAAATCACCAAGAATCAAGGTGGTGCAATCCATATAACGCAAGCAAATTTCTTCAGCTCTGGCCAAGAATTGAACAAAGATATGGCAAGGTATATAAGACGGTAAATAAACAACACAAATATTCATACAGACGCCACCAGCACTTATACATAACCACATATCCTCAACGGAGGTTTGCCACTCAGTTTTATTAACAAAATTGAACTTATTACTAATAGCTACCAATATCCCACCACCATAACCTTTAGAGTACAAATCTTTAAACTGTGCACTACGATCGCGGCGTACAACAGTATATCTCTGATCAAAGTATTCAGAGGATAAGAACGAGTCATCTAACCAAGTCTCAGTCAGACATATTATGTCGTAGTTAGAATTTAAAATTGACATTAGAATTTCATGTGACTTCGTTTTCATGCCCCTCACATTCTGATAAAAAATCGAAATACTATCCATTAGACTAAAATAAAAAAGTAAACATGATAATAGGTACTAAATTAACAATTCAAACAATTATACGATTTTTTCCAAACACTGCTCATCCTTAATTAGAATACTACCCGAATTTTCACTTTTGCATACAAAAATTTTACCGTAGCGGACCCAGACAAACTTATAGGATTTTTCTTTGGCCTTAAGACGTGCAGCAGCATGTAAAGATTTATATGTTGGAGAAAGGTGCTCGGATACATAAACTGGCTCCTTACTACCGCCATAACCCAAAAGACTTGTGTTCATTTTATCATCAGTGTGAGATTTATTATATCTCGTTATTGCAGAATACAATTCGTCACGACATCTTGGACTACGCATCTTCACTATTACAGAGCGCGGGCGAGACTTATTGTTATTCATACTGGCCACTCTAACGCATTTCATAATATCACCGTCTTTTAGCGCAAACGACACAACATTAGCCAATTGTGTTACGATAGTCGGTAACACTTCATTCTTATTTTCAGGTAAACCGTGAATTTCCAGATTTGCCTCACGCATATTCTGATCAAGGGTGTTTATTTGCGTTTTCAGCTGCGCCATTGTCTTTAAGATATCTGAGTTCTGCGAACGAAGTTCAGTATTCTCACGTTGCACACCTTTGAGCTCAGTTTTTAAGTCATTAACTTGAGATATGTCAAAGGATCCAGATAACTTCAACTCATCAATCTGTTTCCTCAAATCATCCATTTCGAATCTAAGCTCACTAATCATATTCTTAACCTCAATACGCAAAGTATTCCGAATTTCCTCCCGTATAACAAGTCGTATATCAATATCACTGACCTTTTCATCCTCGCCTTCAGAGCTATCTTCAATTGTCCCAGACGTCGATTTGTCAGGTTGATGCTGAGATAAACAGCTCGGACAGTTCCACTTAGAACGTGCCGTTTTATTAAGCCTTTTAAACGCAGTAGCACTCAGCTTTACGCACAGGTGATGATGGAATTTATCGCAACTCGAACATGTTATTTTTTCATTTTGTTTAACTGGTAATCCACAAGTATCACAGTTAGACATTTTGAAAGTACTCAATCAATCTCCCAAACAGTAGAATAAATCCAAAAAGACAAGATGCGATATGCTGGATTTGAACTCACGACACCGTATGTACGGAAAGTAGTCGTTAACAATCAGAGCTAACAAGACTTTAAGGAAATGCTCGAAATAAAGGATCTTGTGTGGAGACAACACAAAGTTAACAGAACGGGAGGTAGATTGGAAATAATTTTATTTATTACTTTTGTTAGATCACCGCCACAGTACACTTTTGTTTTCACTATATACACATTTAAAAAACACTTTAATCGTATAGAGAATTATGTGATTGCAGCCCATAGGGTTCCGTTTTAGAGTGTTTAGACTATCCACAGTCGTAAAATAACTTTTTACTATAATTTAAGAATTTTAGTTACGGAGCAGAATTAACGTGACCGTATTATTTGACGTCTCGATGACAGACGTCTCTATGGATACACATAGATAAACTCTCATTGAATATAGGAGCAATCTACAAACCCGGCGACTCCAATATCAACAATTTTATAGAGACATATACCTCACAATTAGAAAAGAGAAAAAGAACAGTCGTATTTGGAGACTTTAACATCGACCTACTTAGTAAGGACAACCACGTTACAAGATACTTGAACGAAATAAAGGGAACCGGCTACGAAATATTAAACAAAATAAACAAACTATACAGTACCCGGGAAACCGACACTACAAACACCTTACTGGATCATATATGTACCAACGTCAATAATCACGTATTCAGCATATCTATAATTGACTCAAGCTTATCAGACCACAAGCAATTATTCCTTCAAATAGGTAGCTTAGAACCAAAAGTAAATAAAAGAATCAAGTACAAAGCACTCGACTATGAAAAATTATACAATAGTGCCATGACGGCAAAATACACTAATAACGAAAGCGACTACTACTACTTAGAAAAATTTATCTCGGAACAAATATACAAAAATAAAGTGGAAAAGACTAAAATCCTAAATCTACCCCAAGAAGACTGGATAACCCGGAATGTTATAGACTCGATCAACTTACGAAATCAATTATGGCAACAAACAAAATCCTACCCAGAGGACAACCAACTCCAGAAGAACTTTAAGGAAGAACAAGAAAAAGTAAACGATCTAATAAAGACACAGAAGAAGAACTACTACCACAATCTATTCCAAAATAACTACAAACGACCTAAAAAGATGTGGGAAGTTATAAACAATTTAGCAACCAACAAAATCAAAGACAGTAGTGCTCCTCCTAAACTACTGGCAAAGTCGGGGTTCATCACAGACGGTAATGAAATTTGTAACATATTTAACTCATTCTTTGCATCAATAGGCGCGGACTTAGCTAATAAAATACCTAAAATGTACCATACAAACACAGGCAACATCCTCATGTACGACAGTAACTACACACATGAAGTAACTTTGAGTGAATTACCCCAATGTGACACTAATGAAATAGTAAAAATTATTGACTACCTTGACAGCAACAGTAGTACAGGTTTGGACGGTATCAGCACAAAAGCCATTAAATGCCTTAAAAATATAATTGCTGAAAGATTATGCGACTGTATAAATATGTGCTTAAGTCGCGGTATTTTCCCTGACTCGCTTAAAGTTGCAAGGGTCAGTCCTATTTACAAATCTGGGAGTAGAACTGACCCCGGCAACTACCGGCCGGTATCAGTCCTGCCAGTCATTTCGAAAATATTCGAACGAGTCTTATACAACCGTTTAAACGCGTACTTAACTAAGAAAAAATTCTTAATCGATCAGCAATATGGTTTTCGCCCTAAATCAAGTACCCTTACAGCCTCAATAGACTTGATAACAAAAATAAAAACACATATTGATCAAAAGAATCTTGTTGTAGGTATTTTCATTGACCTAAAAAAAGCTTATGATACAGTTAGCCATCAAAAACTACTACAAAAATTAAATAATATAGGTATTTCAGGCAACGCCCTTAGTATATTTGCTTCTTACTTACAAAACAGAAAACAAGTAGTAAAAATTGATAACTTCACAAGCTCAATGCAAAACATAACATACGGCTGTCCACAAGGTTCAGTTATTAGTTCGTTACTATTTCTTATATACATTAACAATATAGACAAAATAGTTTTGAAAGGGCACCTAACATTATACGCAGACGACACCTGCCTATTTTATTTCAACACGTCATTACAAAACATTATGTCTGATGCTCAAAAAGATCTTGACCTACTTAACGAATGGCTAAAATATAACCTGCTAACCATTAACACGTCAAAAACATCATTTATGATCTTCTCCGCAAAAAATAAACAACTACCCGATTTCTCACCTCTTACGATTGACGGAGAAGTAATCAAACGATCCAGTCACGAAAAATACCTAGGGTTGTGGGTAGATGACAAACTTACGTGGAAAACACACATAGACCATATCAAAACAAAATTAACGTCACTATTGGGAGCATTACGAAATATTAGAAACTGTATACCAAAGAAAGTACGACAAATTATATATAATTCTCTAGTAAAATCTAATTTGGAATACCTAATCGAACTATGGGGATCAGCCACTAAAACAAATCTAAACTCACTACAAAGAATTCAAAATAAAACTATCAAAATACTATTTCATTATCACTATCTATACCCAACAAAAAAACTTTACGAAAAAATAAACCTTTTAAATCTCAAACAACTTTACACATACTACACCTGCATTCTTATAAAAAAAATCACCACAAACTCCATACAATCAAACATTCAAATACGTAAAAAGACAATAACATACAATACTAGAAGCAAAAACAGGTTTCAACTAATGACTGCACGAGCACGAACTAACTACGGCAAAAAAACAATACTGTCTGAAGGAGCACGACTGTTCAATGATTTACCCGAAGAAATAAAGAAATGTGAAAGTATTAATATATTTAAATCTTAATTAAGAAAACACATCTGTAATCGATGACGTCTTCAACGCACCAGATGCGAACATCCAAAATACTTATCTTAACTATTTGTATCTCATTTTAAGTGAACTGTAATTGTTCTTATGAGAATAAATTCTTTAAACCTATGTTTGCTTTTTGTTTTTGAATGGTCATCTCGCAGTTTATCCTTCAAGGATATCTACTCCTTAACCGAACTCTCCTGTGGGGACTTGATTAGAAATTAAGGCCTCCAGCCAGGGCGTTAAAAACTTAAAAGCTAAGCGACCATTCGCTAAGGGTACCCCCTACGAGCCTCGGCTTAGGACGTCACTGGGAGAGGACAGCGATGGACGGGCTGGATCTAATAGATACATTATTTTAGGGACTAATTTAATCAACTACTGGCTCAGCTACGCGGGCTGGCTAGAGCAAAGGGTTGGGGGGACCCATTGTTTGCTAGTGTGAATACAATTTATTACAACATACACGGAGAGTTTATGAAATGACGGAGAATCTTAATACCGCGATTCAGCGAAGAGAGCTAAATAAGCAACGCCATCTATCGAGACATTAGGTTCTAAACTATTTAGAATATTATCCTAAATATAAGATTACGAGAATACACTATAAATCACCTTGGTTTCCACCAAACCTAGCCACTGTTGGTACACCCACACCAGTTACAAGCCCCGTTAATATTAATTTCATGAAGTCGGCCCACATAAAGGGGAATGCCCACAGATTGCAGTAATGCGCAGCACTAACAGTTTGTTGCGGACGTTGCCAGCGCCGTGTAACCTATTTCCAGTTGATGGACGCTTAATATTTTTGTGTTACCTAGTCAGCACGGCAGGGTTTCATTTTCAGTTTATCTAAATATTAAATGGCTATTTTCGCATGTTCGCTGTTGCGGAAATTGCAGTCTTTGTTGACATACCTACCTATCCCAAAATATGATGATCGTATTGTTACTATTTAGGTCAGTCATTTAGTCATTTGGTTGGGTTACAAGGTTTATTTCAAAATTATTTTATTTTATATTTAAACCAGTTGTGCCCTTCGGCTTCACCCGCTCTTTAGGGCTGTGGCGTGATGTTAAATAACCTATAACCTACCAAAAGAATTGGGATATCGAAAGGCAAAACAGTTTTTTTTTTATCCGACCGATCCAGAGATCAGCACGTTCAAATAAACAAACTTACCAGCTTTTAAACAAGGAATCCTTATAATAATAATAATAATAATAATAATAATTTATTTATTTCACTCTTCACAAAGGTTCACGTAAGAATACAACATATGTATACAAATAAATTAACCAATATGCACTAAGCATGATCCTTTGTGAGAGACTGGAGTCCATACTAGGATACCCTGTGTGACGGATCACCAGGCTCTCACCCTGTAATTGCGTTAATGGCTAATTACTGTGTCTGAACAAATTCTATACATCGAGGCATTAATAACTGAACAAAAAGGCGTAAATAAGATGGGAAACATAAACAGTTAAATTATTTTAAAAGTAATAATGTAAGAATCAGTTTAGTTTTGGTATTTGAGTCAAATGAATTGATCTGCTTCTGACTTAAGAGTGAACTTGAGAGTATGGTATCTATAGTATATGTTATGAAGAGATTAATAGAGAGGTGTGTGTAGTAGTGTCAAGTGTATGTGTGTAGTGTAGTGTAGTGTAGTGTGTGTTGTGATGTGTTGTATTGTAAATATTGTGTTTTGTTGTGAGAGTTTTTTTTTTTTTTTTTTTTTGGTTTTGTGCTTTCATGTGTTGTGTTTATAATTTGAGTAATTATAAATGATTACGAGGGAACAATTAACAGCTGCTCCGTTGAATCATAATCCAAGTTTTGTAACCAGGCCGAGCCGATAGCCATTTCCGTCCATACGTCTGACCTCGGATTACCACAGTGACTATTACTACTAGAAAGCTTTAATTTGGTATCGGTACCTTTATATATTGACCACGTCAACGAAGGGGTAAAATAAAATCTTGAAAAAAGGTTTTTTTGGGGTAGGGAACTCTTACACTTAAAGGGAGAATTATTTAATTTTATTTTCTATACCTTATTGTGGGGTATCGTTGGATAGGTCTTTAAAAACATTTTTATATTCAGGGATCCGTTCGCCAAATATTAAGCTTTATAGTGCGGATTTTAGTTACAGTCAAGTTGATGACCGATGTGGAGTGGCGGGCGAAGGTTCGATTAACGCCTTGGGACAAATGTTTGTACGATCTAGTTCTGGGTATTTGTATGTACGAGTATAATAAAAAATATCTATCCATGTAATGTATTGTATTAAGTACATATATCAGTCATCTAGTACCCATAACCCAAGCTCTGCTTGGCTTTGGGCTAGATGATGCTGTGTGGATTGTCCAGCATTATTTATTTATTATCATTAGTTTCCCCGCCTCCTGCCAGCTAAATGGTAGTTTATGGATATGTGGAAAACTATCACAGCTAGATTTAGCAGGCTTTACAGGGAAACGAGTACCTAATAGTTGACTAGAAAAAAGGAAAATTTCGGGCAAATTCTTTTGAAAAATACTATTATTAATATATGAAGAAATAAAATAATTAATCACAGGGCATCAAAAAATTCATCCGCTTCGCTGTCAACGGGAAAAGTGCCAAGAAGGCTGGCAGCATTGCCACGTTGAATGGTAATGCTGATTCTTTGGCCACAAAAAAGGCCAGCGCTCTGGTCACGTGAAGAGTCGACCAAACGTTTCGCGATTTCTCGAAAAACTAAATGGGCACACGGACTCCATGGCCCTAGAGTTTCAACCCCAAACGGCTCAGACATATAACTTCCAGTTAGGTTGTTGTATTTTCGCCGTTAGTATATATAAAATATTTTTTATATAAAATACTTAGATGATTTCACTGAAAATACTGAATTAATGTAAAATTTCTACCACCCATATTTCTACCACCCACTTTTGGTACCTATTAATAGACATTTTTTTAGCCTAAAGATTGCTCATATCGATAAACTAAATATACTATAGTAAAAATGTACTTTTGTTGGTATGTATACTATACCAGTAAGGTGGAATATAATATGTTTTTATTTCACAAAAATACGTATTTAGATTGTAGGTAGATGTTCAGGAATAGTCTTTCTGAATTCAATTACATAGTCATCCCTACGGATATGAAACGTGTTAGTATAAGAAACATATTTGTATCCTTCCTGTGTGTTTAATCATACATTATTATTATTTCTACAGGGAATATAATATTTTCTTTCCATAACCTTATATCCTTACCCTTTAGCCACGTAGACCAAAGAACAAGGGAACACCGTCGGCAGCGAGTACATACACCATAGATATATGTAGTATGTATGTAGTAGTGTATGTAGTATGCGTCTCTGGGCAAGTCTCAGCAGGCACTTGCATAGTAAAAATTAGTGGCCATCGAGGTGTCGACTTGCGACAGCGACTGCAGAAAAAAGAAAGTGAAAGAAGTTGTCCAGAGCGTGTCACGCGACACTGCAAAGTGACTTGTGAAGCGACCACGGTTTGCTGCGTTTTCCTCAAGCGACGGAAATATGCAATGAGCGATGTGGCGGGTAAGGGATTCCTATGTAGGTACCTATTAGGGTACTTTGGAGAAATGAGCGGTGAAGGGGCTTACTTAAGCTGGGTGACACTTCGTCACTAACATCAGCCAAGTCCTCACGGGGAGATTTTTTTACAAAATAGCAATGCAGCGTGCTTACTTTTGATTTTATTTCCAATCGATCGATATTGGAATTTCGACGTTTCCTACTCTTGAGCTCGACGCTAGCGTGAAATTCGTTATCGGGTTTGGCGCGGTTATCACTACTCTTGAGTTTATTTTGACAGCTGTATATTTCGCCAAATAATATAATCAGGACTGCATAGTTAACATTGGAATCGTATTGTTAGTTTACAAATTAGTTTAAAGACTAAGACTCGACCAGATTATAATCGCAAAATGAGAAGCAAAATACAAAATTCAGACTACTAAATTAAAATTAACGGATGAAAAGTATCTTAAGTTTCTTGTGAATGCCGCGTTGTATAATAATAATAAATATAGGTTATTAGCGGAAAACATTTGACACAAGTTTGAGTACACATAATTGTCAGAAAACAGTCAATACAGAATGTGAGCTCTAATCGAATTTGTCTCCTAAACTAGGAAGATCCTGTATCTTAGGAGCCAGTGGCCGTGTACAGTGCAGTGGTCAAGCAAAATGTGAGCATTATTAAGCAAGGGAATTTGTCACCACAAAATGTAGATTTAAAAGAGGAAATATATATAATACTAGCTGACCCGGAAAGCGTTGTTTTGCCATATAAATTATTATTGTAGAGTAGATAAATAGATTGGGGTGGACTTCCCTTTTCACTTAGGGGTATGAAAAAAAGATGTTAGCCAATTCTCATACCTTCTCAACATGCACACAAAATTTTTCATATTAATCGGTCCAGCCGTTTCTGAGGAGTTTGGTAACAAATATTGCAACATGAGAATTTTATATATTATATAAAACTATGTGGTAAAAAAAAGAAAAAAAGAAATAATGAAAGATTATAACTAAATTTACATTTAATTTACGGTAGGTACTTCCGTTTATGTGTATTGATGCTGTTGTGTATATTGTGTGTGAGTACTGTATGCTGATCGAAAGAAAAATACTATTACAATAAAGTCATTGATCAGCGAGAGCGCTCGCCGCTTGCGATCCATCCGTATATGTACGAGTATGTCTTGATACATCGAACCTCCATGCCTCGGAGACAGCTAGTTAGACAGGAAATCCTGAATGGCATCCGCACAATAATCTTATATAGGTATCTCAGAAGCCTGAAACTCTGACAATCGGTGTAACCTTATTTGGTATAGTATCGTATAACTGGATAAGGGAGGCAATATGACAGCCGTATAAAATACACGATATAGCATATCTTCAACTTTGTAAAGATAAGACGTATCAACAATTATCAGTTTTCTTAGAAAACGTAGTTATCTGTGTTAGAACATTGACTACGTATCCGGTAAGTGACTTTTGATGGTGACCTCAATCTGTCTCGCAGATAAGTGTGTACCATATGTTTTAGCAATCATACTAAGTGTATATAATCATCATCCTCAAGTGTATACTGTGACTAAATACTTAATTTTTAGTTTACTACGTAAATATATACAGACTTATCAGAATTAACATAAGTAGTATAAATAATAAAAAATAAATAATACCAGCCTGTTACTGTCCCAATGCAGGGCAAAGGCCTCTTCTCATACAAAGAAGGCACGATGACCACGCTTGCTAAAGACAGGTTGGAGATTACAGACATATTTTAATTATAAGTCCAGTTTTTCTCTCGATATTTTCCTTCACCGATGTCAGTGATGTCCAAGATAAACTCAGAAAGTACATATGGATTGAAAAAGTCACATTGGTACTTGACCAGGTTTGAACCCACAACCTCGTGCACAAGAGGCGAGGCCTAAACCACTGGGCCATCATGACATTCACAAGTAGTATACCAATACACAATTCTTTTCATGTTTAAAATTACCCATACGTTGTATATTTACATGAAATGATACAGGCATAAACTCATGTTTTTCTGTAAAAGAGAAAAAATAACGTAGTACTATTAAAATAACAGCTAAAAATATGTATTGAAATATTGATCGGCGAACCGGTTACTAAGTACTTTTGTGTGGTTAAGCAAACAAAACTAAGAACCGTATAAAACTCCTTTTAACCGCAACAAATAAAATCATGCACGCAACAGTATCTACAGGTACACAGCTCCCCATACGTACAATTGTTCCCTCTGAACCCTCCACCCTTTCACACAAAAGATTACGTCGTATTACGTATGTTTAGGGTGGCTCGAGTCGTTAGGGCATCGCTCGAGCACCGGAAAGATTCAAGCATTCACTTGAGGAGTATTCAACCCTCTGAATATGATGCCTATCTGCTTAACGGGTCTCGATAAGGTAAAGGTGAAGGTTACTGAACATTTTGTTGTGTTTTTTTTAAGGGATAGAAAAATAATTATTTTGTGGGTGTTTTAAATGTAAAACTACTATTTTTATAGTAGCAGTATTATTTCATTTACATTTAATTAAGACGACATAATCATTGTCTTTTCAAATAATACTTGTGAAGAAAAATAAATCATTTGTATTTTAATTAAACACACATAAAAAATATCGTATACAAAGAAGGTAAAATACATAGTTGCTCTTTATAAATATTCCGATAAATAAAGCTGAAGCCGCAAACGTATTTACATTGCAAATAAAGGCTTTTATGCTCGTTGTATCAGAAAAATTGAACCTTCATCTGCGGCCACATATCATACATATGGACTATCAATAAAGGCTACCTATTTTCACGTCTCTCTGTGCAAACACAAATTGATTCCATGGCATCAGCCATTGTTGCCAAATCTATCTTCTATGATATTTGATAGTCAGAGTACATAGTCAGATTATGCAGTGAGATTACCTAGACAGAGTCAGAGTATCTAGACAGACTACTTAGTGAAACTACCTAGTTAGACTACTTAGTCTGACTATCAAACACATTGAATTTAACACCAGACAAGGTACATCGTCTGATATACTTACTCGTAAGCTTCACTTATTGTTAGTCCCGATATTTCCCTATATTTATTATGTCAGAATGTTGAAACCCGTAACTTAATATAATGCCTGTATTTTCCAATGCAGATACCCAAGTATAAAATAGTGTACGCAGTGTTCGCTAGATGTGTTCTGAGTCATGTAGAGGACAAGCGCATTGCCATTCCTCGAGAATTTTCTGATAGAATCTACTTACTATAAAAAGTACTAACAGATACCGCACAGGCTAAGCCGCTGGGTCTAGAAGCATGATATGTACAAGAGTTGCTTTTGAGGTATCTACGAAATAATTTTTGAAATTCAACCCCCAAATGTAATGTACAGGGCATTACAGACTTGGAGATACTGACAGATTATCTTCCAGTTTATTACAGGTTGTATAGAATTGGACCATTTCTAAAGTTGGGAAATCCTATTGGTAAATTTAAATTGTGAAACTATTTACTTCTCACATTATTTCTAGAATAGTTCTTAACATTCAAATAGCGCTAAATCTTGTAAATAGGTACTACTTATTTAGTAGCAATATTGTACTGGATTAATGATGTATGATTGAATTTTGAACCGCGGGTCGAAATCAGGATCTCACGCATAGCAGCTGCGTCTGCGACTAAAATACCAATCACACAGTCAGAATTTTCAATAGTGTCCGTATTTGATGCAAATGTTCATAATTTTCTTGAAGGTAGACCGTTGAAAATGATTGCTGGCCATTTCCTTTGGATCTTAGTTTGAAAACTTGTGAATGACAAACATTTAGAACCAGAGCTAACGATCGGCTCAACTTTCTTACCTTCAAAAGAACAGCTTTAGTTATTCCAATCTAGCGCGTATTGTGAGAAGTTTTATAGAGTGGTTTAAAATATCTGTAATATTAAATGGTTGATATTGAAAGGAGCGTCCCCTATTATGAAATTTAAAACATGTCTGCCGAAATTGGGTTCGTTTTCGAGTATTGATCCTAGTAAAACAAATAATAATACCAGCCTGTTACTATCCCACTGCAAGGCAAAGGCCTTTTCACATACACAGAAGGCACGAGAATGAATCACCACCCTTGCTCGAGACGGGTTGGCGATTTCGGACCTGTATTCATTATTATTAGTCCGCGATTTTTTTTCGATGATTCATTCGCGATTCCACACGATGTTTTCCTTCACCGAATATCAGTAATGTCTAAGATAAACTTACAAAGTATATATGAATTGAAAAAGTCGTACTAGCCCAGGTATGAACCCACACCCTTATGCTCAAGAAGCAACGCCTATACGACTGGCCCATCGCGACGTATTGATCATACCCTCCTTAGATTTATTATACAATCCACGAAAATTCCGAATAGTGTCCATTCGATATTTATTGTCCCATGAAGGTTCAACATAAGCCGTAATATCCACATTTATGTCAACCCTAAGGTACAAAAATAAACAAAACTTTCCTTTTTACATTCCTTACTCATACACAATACTGAACTTTGTGTCGACATTTACCGACATTTCCGTATTAAGTATGAAAAATGTAGAGGTGTGTGTATGAAAAATATATTTTGATTTTAGTCAAGTAAATCCGGGGTTTTATATATAACCCCGTATAAAGTTAGAAGGGATGATTAATGAGCTGTATAACAAGTCAGGTTCATATGTAGCAGAATCGATTACCCTTTGGCGAACTGGAAAAATTGCTTATACGTGGTATGTGGACGTTGTTTTATTACCTTGGTAATTTTTTCATCCAATGAAAAAAAAAAAAGAAAAACGAATGAATGTCGTGTTATTTAGAAATGAGACTCGTATTTGAAATTTGGTGTTTTATCACCACGAAATTGCAAAATAACTTTCATATCAAGGCTTTTGTTAAAGAAATAAAGAAACAAGTTTGACGACATGGTTGGCGCAGTGGTTGAGCCATCGGCTGCTGCGCCGCGTGTTGTGGGTTCGATCCCCGCACGTAACAAATATTTGTATGACCTACAGGTAGTTGTTCCGGGTCTGGCTGTTTGTGTATGTGAGTTTAAATGTTTGTAAACGCACCCACGATACAGGAGAAATTCCTAGTGTGGGGCAACGTTTTTTAAAAAAATAAAAAAAAGTAATAAAAGGAAAACATACTAGAAACAGGTTAAAAAGCGCTCGGTAAATAAAATAATGAATAACATGTCTCACGGCAGCCAAAAGGTTTATCAAAAGGTTTTTTAAGGGTTCCAAGGGTTCAACGTGTCGCGTGAGCAGGAATAGAAGAGCCCCGGTCGACTCCAAATTAAACTAGTCGGGCATACTCGAAAAATTAGCAGAAAATTTGGAAATGGTGTTCTATAAACAATAACTGCCTTTAGTATAGGCGTTAGTGTGTATCAGTTATAGTGATAACAAAGTTAGACCATGTTGAGGCATTTCTTAAGTGCAGAAGTTCTATATTTTCAATTGTACCCTGTAAATCGTATAAGTTTCTACTACTCAGGTCTTTAGGTGGCAACTTTGGTCATTACGTGTCACCTGTGGCTTTATTTACGCCTCCACACCTAAAGGGAGCTAGAACACAACACTTACAAATATATACGAGGAATCTCGAAAGAAGCAGATTTAAAAATATCGAAGTTTGCTTAGAACTATTGAGAAAATACTTAGTTCTGTAGGTACACATCAACATCACCTTTTTTTTTAATGGAGTATTTATTACATTGCAGCACGTCGCTACACCTCAAGGTCGATTGGGACTACACCTGCAAGAATCGGAAGGGCTTCGGTACCAACCGTCCTATACGCTTTGTATTAAAATATGAAAGCCAAGTGCTGGTTTTGAAGCAATTTATGACGTACGCCCCTGTGGTGGCCCTATCGGCCCAAACAGGTGCCCCATAGCACATGAAGCCATCAAATCATCACCTGCCTAGCCTTTTCTCAACGATATTGGGGTCGGGTTCAAGTCTAACCAGATGCAGCTAAATACCAGTATTTTACATGGAGTATAACTGTCTATTGTAAATGTCTATCTGACCTCCAAAACCCAGTTAATCGGCAACACGATACCCCGCTGTCCCTGTTTGTTGTGTACAACAACGTAACGTTGTGACTGAAAGTAACATTTCGCATTGACACCACATACATTTTATTTCTTACATGGTAACTTTACACTGTATAAGACAGAAAGTGAATAAAAAAACTACTGCCGTTGCTTAGCCATCAGATTAGCATAATAATCCGAAGGAAAACCTACGTCTTGCCCAAAAAGATAAGATATACCTAGCATAGATATTCGGTGTTACCTTGCTCCCGAACTAAAAAGAGGTTTGATATAAAAATGAGGTGACAGAATTTTATTTTTGGCTGTCAAAACGATGTGGTGTTTGATATTTCGCCAGAAGTCGGAATTTCCTAACCTTACGTATAAGTAACTCTGTCTGTCGGTTACGCTTTCATGGCTAAACTACTGAACCGATTTTGATGAAATTTGGTACAAATTAATCTTAAACCACAAGAAAGGATATGGTTTTTGATGCGAACGTTTCTTTGTTACGCTTCACGTCTTCACTGCTCAACCGATAATCATAAAGTTATATAAAAAATAAACACCCTGCATCCAAAAAAAAAAAATATGCCATAGTGATTGGAAAATAGCTTAGTGCCAGCGAAGCCGTGGACGAAAGGTAGTCATGAATACCATTGTTGCTATTATAGCGATTAACAATGTATGTACCTACTGTTTACAAAACGATAAAATAAAACAAAACTTTTTTCTCTGTCTGTTTTATTACAATGAAATAATAATGTACGATATTTTTATAAGAGACTTTATAATCCTCTTGAATACGTACAAAGATCACCACTTGATTCAGATAATTTATTTCAATTTATTTGCTCTCAATTTCTATCTACTTAGATACCTATTTTGTTTCCATTTTATATGCCTTCTCTATCAATCGAACCCGGGCTGTGCCTTAAGAACTCCCCAAAGTACGCAACGTAATGGATTTGGTAAAATAATACGAGAATTTGTGTGTACTTTTTACTCAGAAAGGGTTGGGATAGGTACCAATCTACCTATGCCTATTTTTTTAGGGTTGGTTTGAAGATGTTATTGTATGTTACAAGTTTATGGTTTTAGGAAGAGTGCTGTTCTAATTGAATTTTAATTCGAGCTTTAAATCTCATCCTTTTTGGTTTCTAGAGCTAGTAAGATTATTATATTATGTAACTCATTAATTTGTCCGTGGATTCACATATACGGCGTACTGGCTGGTACGGTTCGATATGGAAAAGTTTCTGAATAAGGAGGTCGGCCTGGTAAATGAATTGTGGTTATTCGATAGTACACCGAGAATGGCTCTGTCCCTTTCAAGATATTATATGGGTTTACCAATTATGCCATGTTCGAAATTTCCCGTAGGTATCTAGTACATACATAGCAGCCGACAATATCCAGCCTAGCGTGTCCATTTGTATACAAGATGTCAATAGCAGTAGTTAGCAATGTATTTGTGTTTGTGAACCATCCGGCCGAATTTACCATCAACTATTTGAAATAACCAACAGCGCTTATCTATCCGCATTCTAAAATACTGGCCACATTTGAATATCTATGTTCGTTTTTTAAAAGTTCACTCTTCACAAAGCAAAAAGAAAAAAATGGAATGTTATTCTAATTAGTCCAGTTCATGAATTTTAAACAAGTTTTATGTGTACACGAATGTATGTAAAAACAAACTCAAAGTCCATTTCCTTTTGTACGAATGCCCAACATTTCCACTCGATGTGATATTATTATTTACGGCGCCTGCTCGCGTGTAAGGAATAATAATGTGCTGTTGTAATAATTTTACGGAGGACACATTTATCATTATATTATATTCTATTTTAGGTGTTTAGAGGCGATAATATAGCTATTAATACCTGTTTGTGCAAATTCTGGTGACTATCTGTAAACTAATTACATTTGTAATTAATAGTGCCTACTTTGTTAAAGTATTTTGGTCACACCATTATTATGTCAACTTTGCCAGTTGTAAAAGATTTGATATTTAAAGAATTTTACCGCCATTTAAATTCCGTCCCTAAAGTTCAATAAGGTCGATCTCATCGATAAACATTTTTAATTATAACAAGACTCTCCCTAATTTTACTCGAGGGAAAAGTAGGAAGGGTTTTCATTGAAACGTCAAGCAAAATTGATGGGCTCGCCGTGTGCCGTGACCAATAGTCGTGGGGCGTTTGTATCGTTGGGTCGCGTCAGTCGAACGTCCGGAGTCAGTGTGGCCACACGCTTGTTTACTGTGGACACGTCCTGTCACGCGGTCGCCACGTGGACACCGCACGTGACACAACAACTTTACTTTTTTTTTAATCGAACGCGTATCCGACCTCTTTGCTTCGAGATTTTTTTTTAACTGTCAAATTTAAAAGCAAATTTTAGTCTGTCAAAGTGTAAATAGTGATGCGAACTTTTGTCATGAGAACAATAGTGATTGTAACGGATTTTGTTTGTACTTTTTGAGTAATGAACAACATGCGTGGTATACGGTACCTCGTTCTCTGCTTCCTGGCTCTCCCGGGCCCTTCCTGCAGCAACTCAGATAATTTAGGTTGGTGTTAGATTTATTACTAACATAATTACCGGTGTATCCGCAGCTTGTGGTAATGGCGCTTTACTTAATAACACTCGTTGACAGCGTTCTAATGCTTTTAGATACGAATGTTTGTGACTATTAGTGTTATGCTGTTTTGTTAATAGCCTCATTCGACAAACTTATTATTTGTAGAGATATTTTAATCTGTTTGTTTTTAATTTATTTTAAAGTTGTGGCATGCAATTAGTTGTACAATTATTATTCGTTTTAATAATAATGTGTTTGATTATAATTACCATACATATCTTTTTGTTTAGTGGATAATTAGTAGGTATAAATTAATGCTATTGTAGGTTTTATTCTCTTAACTATAGAACTTATAATTGCTTGTTTAACTGTATCTTTAATGTTTTGTTTTATCCAAGAATAAGATATGTTGTGGTAGTTTTGTTATCTAGTGTTCATTAAAGAGAAATGAAGACTAATAGTGTTAGATAATCTTAGTACCTACCTAGAGTATATTTTAATTACCTAATTAATATGATTGTTTGGCTTCTAAAGTCGATTACAATTGCTTTTCTTTCTTCATTTCCTACTTTATACTAACTGCTGAATAACGTAAGTTTACTTAGGGAATGTTTTAGATATTTATTTACTTTGGATTTAGACGTAGCACATAATTATGTTTTATTTTATTTTGGCATAATCTATTAGCTACAAGTATTTTAACGATAACATTTTTAGTTAGTCAAGATCCAGAAAAAACGAAACTATGCCCAAGTCTAAAACTAAACAAATATACGTTTTAATTAAAACAGCCTCCATAATTCTAGCAACCCTAGGCTAACATATGCCCCGCTATTTAGCTCAGTTAACAGCATCGTGTTTTGGCAACAGAAATTACGCAAACAGCCTCACTCGTGGAATTAAAACGTTTGCCAGTAATTCGCAGCAAAGCCTTTGGATAATCACAACATCACTTGCTACGAGCGTAGCGCTACGAAGCTACGAATCTTTACTACGCCCCGTAGCGTTCAATTGGGCGGCATGCGAGTTACGATCTTGCATAATACTCAAGTTCCATTAACTCAAGTGGAGTTCAAGTTTGGAACTCAATTAAACTTTTCTTCTATTATGTTAATGAAGCACGCATACAAAAAAGTGGCCAGTTCCCTCTTCAAAGTTAATAAATTATAAGATAAGACGTTTTATTCTGTTCCAATGCTAATTGTAAGGAATATGTTGCATTTTTATGAGCATTGGAATAATGAGAGAATACCTTTGCAATTTTAAAAGATTCTCTTGAAACATTCCTTTTGAAATCAATCTTTCTTTGACGTGATTATATTAGAGTTAATTGAATGATCAATACGATTCATAGAATTGATATTATTATTCTTTTGAAGGGAAGTGGGTAATATACGTAACAACGCGGATATAAAAGGAATAATGGGCACGATATTTTTATGTTAAGCATCTGTTTGTTGTATTATTATTGTTTTCTTTAGGTAGCTTGCTTGAAACAGATTGCAGTAAGACAGGCTTATCTGGAACCATTTGGTACCTAATCGAAATAACGTATTGTTTTATTCAATAGAAATGGTTAGTATCTACAATAGGTACTAAATAGGAATGTTATGGAGACCATCTTCGCGGAAGCGGATACGGGAGTGAAAGCCCAAAGTTTGAGCTCAGCGGAGGCGGAGATTGATGGAGGCGGAGGTGAAGGTAAAAATTAAAGCATTAAATATTATCAAATCATTTTAATAAAGAAAAAACCTACCTACCTTCTCAAAATACACTCACTTCGTTTCATTTTGAAAGTATAGTCGTGTAACGCCACGAAGAGGTGCCCGTGGCCAGGTTATAACAGCCACGTAGGTCGATCAAAGGCTAAGCTACGCTTGTCTAGGTCAGTCCATGGAAGGGAGACCGTTCATTAAACAACAAGACTCCTTCGTGCCTCGGAAAGCACGTTAAGCCGTGGGTCCCGGTTATCATTTGTAGATCTATGACGATGGTAGTCTGAAGCCCGAAAGTCTTATGAAGTGGTACCGTGAACCAGGGTTGTAGAGGTCAGATTGACAGTCGCTCTATGTAAACTATTGGTATTTAGCTGCTTCAGGTGAAACGGGAAGCTGAACTCAACACAGTTGGCTAACGGCTAGGCAGCTGATGAGGTGCGTGGTGTCGCTCACATGACAAGACGAAACGAAAACGCAGTTACAACTCCGCTAGAACCTTGCGGAGGGGGATACGGAGGTACGATTACTTGCGCAAGTTTCGCATATTCGAACCAGGGGTTCCGTTACAACTCTTGTACTGAAGCATATTCACAGTGCTTTATCATTCTATATACTAATATAATAAAACCAGAGAGTATGTTTATTTTTTGTTAAATCTGAACAATGTGCGAGGCCAAAAAGGCTCCTATCATGAATGTTGCAACTGCTTATCTGACCTCTACAACCCAGATACTGGGATAACCCGGATACCAGTCTACCTGGGTTATACATACCCAGTATGTCGGTCGGTATCTCTCAAACTTTTGGCCTTCTGAATTCTCGTAACGATTGTCAATGATCTACAAATGTCAGCCAGTACCAACAGCTTAGCGAACTATCCACGGGCGTAGAGTCCGTGCGGCTGTAACTATTTAGCAATAAGCCCCGCTACTTTACAGTACATATGTAAAATATTAATTAACACATCTATTTTAACAAGATTCCACTACACTGAGCGCAACTGATTAAAGCGCCATTTCCTTTGAAATTGATACGAGTAGGTTCTATAAAGTTGTTTGCTTGTGGGCAAACTGGCCTCTGGTGCAGGCTGCTGCAAACAAAGCCTTGATGTTGCCGACAAAATCAATATGTACGGCAGTTGTTCAACGCTCATGAATTGCCAATTAACGCTAGTAGCCATTCTTTTGTTTAAACAAACAATTGTTGTGTTGCTTAGCTGAAGTGTTCAAATCAATTGTTGTTAAAAACAGTGAAAATTTTGATTGAATAGATTGAATTGTTTTGTTGTTCCTATTGTGGCTTGCTCTTGAGGTGAGCGCTAATTTAAATTGCTTTTTGGTTGTTTCTTTGGCATGGAAGGTCCGAGCTGCCTCTTAATAGCTATTTGTATTGTTTAATTTTCGTTAATTTCCTGGAGTTATTGTTCATTCTGTCATGGTAACCTGCCCACGCTTGTCGAAACATACAGTGTTTAACCCTTTTTAGCAATTTATGCCGAAGATTGGAAAATGAAAACCATCTAGGCTGGTTCTTTACAGACTTTTTAGAAATATTTATTTTACGTGTAGATTTGTTTTATTTATCTGTGTTGGTGGACATATTTATAGACATACATCTTGATTGTACAGTCGGTGCTTGATCTGACCTGCAGTCCAAAACACAATACTCACTCAGTCACTGCGCAACTCGAGCCATCAAATTTCGCAGGATTCTGCGTATAGCATAGGTGTTGTGTAAAAGTTAATAATGCAATGTATAACTGACGTCGTAAGTTCATTGTTTAGAAGCTCGAAAGTTTCTTTTGGCTTTTAAAACTTTAGCGAGAAAATACACTTAAGATTTTCCTCTCATTTCAAGTTTCTGCTAACTTCAGACGTAAGCCCAAGTGGCCAGTAACATAATAATTACCTTTGTATGATACTAAGAAGTTTTTTGTTTACATATTTTTAATGGAATGGAATATTTCATAATAAACAACGTATTTTGGTTTCATATAAATATTATTTTGTTAACACGTTGACGGACAGTACTGCCTGTAGGCGTCAAGCCAGTCAGAAGTAATACGACAGTACGCCCTTCGACGTCGATCTTTTGACTAGTTTAAACACAGTACGCCATAAGACGTAAAATTTTATATAGACGTTTACGCCTCAGAACGTACTGTCATATATCTACAAAAATACATAACCTATGTGACAGAACGCCTTATGACGTTCACGTCTATATCCGTTCTGTCATATCATGTGTTATTATAATAGTTGTACTGTGACGCTACGCCTATGGGCAATGTATGAAAAATAGTACTGTCTCAGCAACCTAACATGTGAGAGAGTACTGTCCGTCAACGTGTTAAACTATTGCTAAGAACGTAATTAAGAGGATTTTCTATTAAATACATTTACTTAATAATCAAATTAACCTCCTGCATGCGCAATTGAAGGCATTTTATAATGACCCAGTTTCGACTCAATCTAAAAGTTCGAACTTGCACTTCAACGATTACTCCCACAAACTGGATCAAACTAGTTACGCCCTAACACTATTTGTACAGCTAATTTCGGTTTACAATGATGAGAATGTAAATGTAAGTGCCCGCAGCACTAAAACCACGTTAATTGATGAATTTCACATAAGCGGACAAAGGTTATGCGTGATACCCGGCCTCACCCACTCGTAAATTAATTAAAAACGTGACAACCGCGAATTTAGCCCTTTTCATGCCGTGACTGAGTGGAGTAACAAAACAATGGAGGCAATGTTCCGAGGGCGAAGTTTACCGGGATTTTAATGTTAATCATGTTCCATGTGTCGCCAAATATGCTGTCAAAGGTGGAATTTATGTTTGCGTCGATCTTATAAAATTACAATACGTTTGATTTGATTTGATTTGTTTTCATGATTTTGATCTTACACGCAAAAACGATGTCAGCCATACTTTTGATAATTAATCTATAAAATAATGAAAAGATTATTTTGACCAATATGATCCTTGCATATCAGTTACAACACAGAACTGAACACAGAACCTGCTGACTTATCCACAGAAAAGTTGCAAGTGCTACTGAACTTCTCGTCAAAACTAACAGTATGTACTCAGCATTGGATACTCATGTGGCAGGCGCCACGTCCCGTTCAGGGTTACCACATTAGCAGACTGAAAATATGCACACAGTTAGTGGTAATAAAACTATTGAAATTCCACACTACGCTTGGACAGCTCATGGTAAAAGTGTTCCCACCAACTGCGCAGTCGCCTGCACCTAGATAAAGGAAGCCGAAATAAAGCAGATTTTAATAACGTTTGATGTGTCAAAAAAATTGTTGTTCAAGGCATATAGGGAATTATTGCGCGTTTTGCTGACTCTTATTTTGATTTTGATCGAACGCGCAAAAACCGTGTATGTGTACGATTGTTTTTGCGCGGGTCAAACATTCGATTGCATATTCATAGAAATTTAGATATCCATCTTAATTATACAGATGCGTGGTATTTGTATTTGGCTTAATCCAATATCCTATGTTTATTTTGGACAATTTCCGAGAACACAATTTCAATATTATGGCACCTGTATTTGTCGAGGTTAGGAGTTTAGCCCGGTGATCGACATTCGATTAAGAATTTCTGGTCGCTAGGGAGCATGTAGATAATATTGTCAGTGGATCTATGTTCTACTAGTAACTCGGGTCTCAATAAATATTCGTAAATACAATTGAACATTACGCCTGTATTCCTCGATCGGTTTGGCAGAAATGCATCTGCAGTAGGTACACGCACGTTTTGCGAGGGCGCCTACCGCTACTAATGATTGTCACAAATTGGCAGAAATCCAGACTAAGGGCTGCTAATGAGAAATTACAGATCGAAAAACCTAATAACACTTAGCATGACCCGGTAATTGAACCCAGATGATCATGCTTATCGATACTGCTTGCAACCACTACAACAACGACACCAAACGAGAATTTGCAATGACAACAAAAAAAAACTATTGTCAGCATTAAAAAACCTTCACGCCTGAAGATACGCAGTAACCGTTTCGTTTTACCAGAAAAACACGTATCACTATCGCATTTTCCTTTCATGACTAAACAGATTCGGGGAAACGACCTGAAGCAAAAACTACGAATCGTGAAAGAAAGATGGTACCGTAATGGACAGAATGCGAATCGAACGAAATATCACGCATAAATAATAAATAAACAAAAGTTAAGATCAATTAGCATAACTCGCATATTTATGATAAAACGCCTCTCAGACATTAACGTTAAATAAAACAATATTTATTACAACCCCGTTTCTTGACATTCGCCTTTAAATACAAAGGCAAGGAAAATATCATTTGTTGAAAGAACGAAATTCGTTGTGAGAAAAAACAAACACTTATGAGGGACATGACAATTTGATTACGAATATTGTGCCGACATTAGCCAGTTTTATACAGGGTGTAATGTTACAAAAACATGTTTATTTTTAGGGATCCGTACCTAAAGCCGAGCAACAACAAGCAAGCCGTGCCCACGGGTACCTACCTATCATTAAGCCTTCGCTGCCCGTCTGTCACCGGACTGTATCTCATAAACCGTTAGGTAGACTGTTGATGTTTCACAGAACGTGTTTTTCTATTGCCACTCGCAATGATGCCCTGATGCAAGAAACTTGAGTTTTTCACCGTTTTTAACCGCTCAACTGCAACGATTACTGTGTCTCTAATCTTGTACATTGGAACGGAACCCTTCATGTGTAAGTCTGACGCGCACTTGGCCGGTTTTTTGTTTTATTTTAGACGCTACGTCGCTCGTCAAATCTTAGAAATATTCCCATGTCTGTGCCAAAACTTTTATGTCAAACGTAGCTAACACGGTATTTGTAAAAATATTTTTGCTGTCGTCAAATGTTTGTGATTCAAAATTTTAATTTTGTGAAATTCATTTCGTCTGGTTTGTGTGGTCTCACGTCTAGTCTTGGTTTAATTACTTGTAGTCTTTATACCCTAAATAAGATTAAAAGTACGACTAATGTGGGTACATTAAAATTTTGGTCTTTACTTTTACGACTAAAATGAATGGAAGAACTTTCTAACTAAGGCGAGGAGTTAAAAATTATGATGTTGTACACACTAATAAGCAGGTTTGTATTATTCTTACTTATGCACAGTTCACGACAAGACGCAAACGTAACGTTGACGTAAACGTAACGCACCCCGAAAAAAAAAACCTGTATAATTTACGTTCAAATTTATGAGGCAAGGATAATTATTTGTATAAATAAATAAATAAATATTGTTGGACAATCCACACAGCATCATCTAGCCCCAAGCTAAGCAGAGCTTGTGTTATGGGTACAAGATGACTGATATACTTAATACAATACATTACATAGATAGATATTTTTTATTATACATAGCAAATACCCAGAACACCCGAAACAAATCTTTGTAGATCGTACAAACATTTGTCCCAGGGCGGGAATCGAACCCGCAACCTCCTGCGTTGCAGGCGGACCATCGCCCACCGCGCCACATCGATCGTCGGTTGTATCACTCGTAGATAAAAATAAAATCTATAAAATAAATTAATATTATATTCGAAAGGAGTTTTAAATTATTTTTTATTTTTTTTAATCTGTTCTAATTGACGTTACATTTACGTCAAATGCTACACCGGTTTCCGATGCACATGACACGGCGCGCTGCTGTTTTACTATAGGTATTGACTACTGAGCAGTCATTTGCGCCCACTTCACTGTGGCAAATTTACATGACACAAACTGTTGGTAAGTTAACACCCTTTAAAATGTTGGGTGTGGTGTGTTTCATTTACTAGCGTGGCGCACCCTGCGGCCTATGTTACGTTCTATATACATATTTTATTTAAAACAAGCCCACTAATAGTTTTTTACCTACGAAGTAAATGGTATTGAGCACTTGGTGTTTGAAACGCGCAAGCGCTGCGCAGTATAGGCAATGATATCACTTCAATGTTGCTTTAGATGAAATTTAACATATATTAATCGAAAGATTGAGCAGAGGTGTTTCTACAGTACACCCATAGTTCACCAGTTATATTTTTAAGTCCAATTTAATAGAGGTGTGCCTATAGCCATCAACCGGGCACACATCTAGTCTCTAAAGAAACACCTCAAAAACACATCGCTCGAAGATGCATAAGGATCTGGTAATTGTACCCAGGACCTCATGTTTAGTAGTTGTCGCGTTTACAAACACTAGATGAACGCGGCAGTCGATAAAATATCTTGGTTGATAATATATATTGTACGAGTATCATAGTCTGATGTCTACAAAAAATACAGGTTAATACTAACACCTAGTGAGCGGGAAACTCCGGCCATTCTTTGCCGTCCGTTGACGCTCGTTTGCATGATAAATAAGAACTTCAACATTCATTTTTGGGCTCTACTGCACACAAAATAGAGTCAAAAATCTAAAAACACAATACATAAGCTTATAAAGGTCGGGATTGCGGTCCAGGGATTATAATACGATCACCAATCCACTGACTAAGCGCGGTGTTAATGGCGAAAATGCATCAGAAATGGGGTAATCCTGACACGACTAACATTGAAAGAAGCTTTAACTTAAGAAAAATATGAAAGCTTTCTGCACTTTGCAGTTTGTTTTAGAACAACTTGGGTTTGAATATATGTTTTTTTTATCTCAATATTCTCGACTACGATGCTTTTTGTGGAGCTTGTTAAATTATAAGCAGGTGATTCGAATTTCAAATTTAATTTACTCTATGCTGTTTTCTACGTTACGTTCAAAGATTTGCAACATCGAGACATTCCCAAAAAAGTATGACAAAGTTCAAATGCTACTCCATCGGGTTCCAATAAAAGGAATCTTGACACATGAAGTGACACTCGACCACAGAATGTTTGCTTTAAATCCAGTAAAACTACACCATCCAGGATAAACACAGCTATGTGATGGGTACTTTTAAGTTACATGCAGAAATATTTTTCACCCCTGATTATATGTGCATAAAATATGAAGTCTTTCGTTTAAAAACACACACAATATTGACCAACCTACGTTGCGTCGAGTGAGTTGTTAAATATAAACTATGTATTAATAACTAACTGTGTGACCTATATACATAGTTACACAAAGAGGGTTACGTCGCCTGGTGAATGAGGGGATCAACCATTGCTCTGAACGGCTGAGAGCAACTCTCCATAATCGATCATGATCGAATCACTTTGTACATTTTATGGTGATTGATATGACACATTATCACCAGCTTAACCTTTTCTCAAACATGTTGGGGTCATCGTCTTCCAGTAAAACGTGATTTAATCGGAGCACGATACCGGTTATTATATTTGTCATGTTAAATATTTTATAAAACTGTTTAAGATACAATACAAGTTAGATTGTTTGTGTTAGTAAGTATGTTTTATATGTATGTATATTTTCGAAATAATATGCTTATTTTTGCCGTGTTCAACTCGCTTTAAAGGTGAACTGGTGACTTAATTTGTAATGTTGTTTTATATTGCGTCATTTAATTCATATAAAATGTAATAATACATATAGCTAGCCTAACTGATGGTATCAACAGTATGTTGTTATCAGACATGTGTATATTACTGCTAATTTATTTCATTTAATCCAATATACTTACTTACTCCTGAATGACACCCCGGGGAATTAAAAAGAAAACAAAACTGTGGTTGGGATTTTCCTTCTCGAAAAACACACAACCGTAGGTACAACATAAGTACATATATATGTGTGAGTGTGTTTATAAGAATATATTATAAATAAACAAGTTAACGAATACTATATGTTTATATGTTTACTATATGTATAAAGACACACTACACGTACATATATATTTAGAGCATTTTAAAAGAAAATTTCGCGATACGTTTGAAATGTGCCCTTAGCTCCAACCATTCCCTCTGGGACAATAAAAACCCGGCTAAAGTAAATAGGTATTCTGTTCGGTCGGTATGTTAACATTCAGGAGCACCTTTGTATCCCTTGGGATAATACGTGAGGATAATGTCAGGTACTGTTATTATATATATCAAGGATGATTCCGTTACGGACTCGGCTCGCAAAACTTTGGTGGTCGACTAGGTAAGCAAAATGTTCTTGGTTTTTTTTGGGCAGCATTTTTTGTTTTTATTAATAGTTGGAACGTTCTTTCTTAGGAGCTTTGGGACCCTTTATATACCTTTGTAACGAAGTATGAATTGAAGTCTTAGGCCCATTTTTGCTAATACTAGGCCACACTTACATTTAAATTAAAGTTGGATGTACAAATCTTAGCTCTAAGTCAAGCGTTGAAATTATATTATTTTGGCATTCATTAAGTAAAAACGGGTGCCAATCTCTCAGTCAATTTAAGTTGTATGAATTATTTGAAGCCGGATTTGATCAAATCTCAAGTTAATTGTAATTAGGTAAATCATAACCCAAATAACAGCATTATATATGCAACACGATGTATAATAACATAATAAAATAACCAGATTTTACAAATAAACCTGAGATTTTTTGAATATCATCTTCATTTTTTCTACATTATTATTCTCTTGGATTTTTATAGCACTCGTTACTAGTAAGTATGTTATTAACTTTTCATCGAGTATAGATAAAATACTTTACGGTTTACGATCACTATGACAAAAATGAGTAAATTTACGACAAGGTTTGATATTTGTAACAAAATTCAATAGACGCATTGGCTACACTTCCCACTTAAAATCGATGATGAGTCGAACTCTGGCCCTGAAAATTTATCGCTTTTCAAAAGCAATAAATTAAGGTTGATCTAATGAGGCCCTGTCGAATAATAATCTAGGGTTTTGGAAACCATTTAAAGGCTTTAGTATCCAATTTATCAATAGTAAAAAACATATAGGTTTATTCACAGCTTGCGTAATAGCCTGTAGGAAATAAGCCTTTTCTTTCTCACCAACAATCTTGGATCCGGACACCGTTGACATAAGCCAGAGGTACAAACATTTACCTGTGTACAAAACCCAAATAAACCTGCCAAGTAATACTGCTCCCTAACATATATTTGCCTTCTTATGTCCTAGACCTTATTAACACTAGGAAAACCAGCGAGCATACCGCGAATAACAAACATTCTGATAAGGGCGAAACAGACCCAAATATACTACTGTTAAAGTGTCCTTTAAACTTGGTATTTCGTCCCTTACCCAAATTCCACTCCAATTAACCCCTAAAAACTGTTAGTTGGCACCGAAATCCTAATTTTATTTATATTTTTTGACCTTTAAAGTTTTAGAAGCCTTCTCGTGTAAGTAAAAGTGAACTTTAATGTATGTATTAAATAATGTAAGGTACAGAAGGATTTGTTCAAGTAAATTGTAGGTATATCATGCTTACTGTGACAGTTTAAGGTGTCCTAACTAAACAATTTTATGTAAGTTAAAGTCCCTTTGTTGTGTCAATTTGTTAAGTATCCTTGTTTGTTCGGGAATCTTGGAATTGGAGAAAAGAAAACAGTGTTTATCTCCTGTTTATTGTTCCGTGCCGGTTGTAAGATTTAATGAGGAACGTTGGCAAAGGAATATTATTATCTTACTACAAACAAAATAATCATTATTTCGTCTAGCTTTAGAAGTGACAGCCATTACCGTAAATATTTTTTTAATAGCACTAGCTTGTGTCCGTGACTTTCTTCCTGACAAACTTTGTTCTGTTCAGTATTTTTTTTTTCTAGTTTTATTTGCTGTTTTCTTTAAGTGCAATCTAGCGGGGTAAGGGGGGGGGGGGTAGTATTTTATAGGATTGCGTTCAATAACATTTCTTAGTTTTTAATATTAATTTATTACATAACAGCCTGTTTTGACTGAAGGGTCAGGCAGAGGTGTATCTACATATATTACAAACACATTTTCCATGTACAAGCGGGCGAGCCTACTGCCACTACCCGGGCAGAAGCCCAGGCTCCGGACTGTTACAGATGGAAAAACTGATTAACACTTTGCTCGACCCGGGCTAGGAACCCTAGACCACACACTTGGCAGTAGCACTTGAGACCACTAGAGCAACGATGTTTAGTGTTTATATTTCTTATCATGTTAGGTACGTTCTTTCCAAGAACGCCTATACTTGTGCGA
Organism: Phlogophora meticulosa; assembly: GCA_905147745.2. Classification (NCBI taxonomy): domain Eukaryota; kingdom Metazoa; phylum Arthropoda; class Insecta; order Lepidoptera; family Noctuidae; genus Phlogophora; species Phlogophora meticulosa. The sequence continues at coordinate 5,950,446 of LR990526.1, read as the reverse complement.
TAGCTCGAATGATGTGTGTCTAACTTTAGTAAGTTTACTTTAAAAAACAGTTTCATGTAACCCTTCAAGGTATATAACCCTTTCCATGTTCCACTTGAGACAGGGGTTCCAAATCCGGCACGTCAGTTCCCGTCAATCAAGCAGGGGTCGGTAATAAAATGTCACCTTATTTGATTGTTGGAAACAGTTTATAGGAGAAAAGAACATGGGATTCAAAAACGAGATCGACCTCCATTTTTGAAAACGATTCTACGTTTTGAAAATGGATTTCGATCTTGATTTTTCGTAAGGTGTAAGCATATCTAGCTAGATATTGTAGAGAAATGTTAGTTTATAAATGATTTACTGTAACGTAAAAAAACTGGTATTAATTTGCTGATCTTACGGTATCTTCATAATTAGGTATTCAACTAAGATTATTTAAATAAATATTTTTTTAATTGCACTTTGTAGTGGTATGATGATGATGGCTAAGTAGTTACAGCGCAATTTTCACTCCTATGGTAGGAGTCCACGTTTTCAATCCATTTGTTCTTTCTTAGTTTATCTTAGACATCACTGACATTGGTAAGAAAATCATGAGGAAAACTCGACTAATAATTAATTTCTGAAAGTCTGAAATCGCCCACCAGCCTTTAGCAAGTGTAGTGATAAATAATCAGTAAAGTAATCTTTTTGAGCGAAATAAATGTCTTAAACCGTATAAATGCTCGTACCTCCTCTGTATGAGAAGAGGCCTTCGACCTGCAGTATGGTTACATGCTGGTGTACATATATCGTACAGTAGAGAACTGCATAAGCCTGCATATAATGAAGGTAGGCAGATGCATAGTTGACTTAAAGTCACCTAATAAATCAAAAATCAAAATCAAAATCAAAATCAAAATTCATTTATTCAAATTAGGCTGAGAATCAGCACTTTTTGAACGTCAAAGACGTTTACATAAGACAGTCCCCCAAAACGCCCACCCTTCACCACTTCCTAGTGTTTTTGCTGGGAAGAAGAAGTGGAGGAACAAACTCCCCAGCAACACGTCTGTCTGATAGGTTTGAAGAACCTGAAGCTATACAACACATTATGTCAAAAATAATAATTATGTCAATCATCTTTATACGTCATTCAATTAAATAATTTGCTACATGTTAGCTAGCACACACCAATATGCCAAAATAAATAAATAAAAAGTTATATATACCAAAATCGACAATTAACTCAAGCAAAGCCTGCTAAACTGAATACATAAAAAGCCTCCAAGGCAGTCCAAGGGCGTGCCCGCTGACATGTGCAATGCTGAATTATATCAATACAACTCATTCACACAATGTAATGAGAGGATCATGTCAATAACATAAAAATATGGATAGTAGAAGAAACATACACAAAAATAAAGAACTATTAAACAGTAAAAGAACATAGCAACATTGTCCTGCGTTCAACAAAGCGACCAACTATTCTTGTCTTCTAAATAGTCGTTGATCGAATAATATGCTTTAGAACAAAGGTTTGATTTAACTTTAGCTTTAAACGCGTTAAAAGGTAAATCCAGGAAAGAATGAGGTAGCATGTTATAAAAGCGGATACCGAGCCCCACAAATGAGCTCTGGACCTTATGAAGCCGGTGGAAAGGAGCGTACAGTTTGTGCTTATTTCTGGTATTAAAATTGTGGATGTCACTGTTTTTAGTGTACATATGTATATTTTGCCTAATGTATATTATGTTGGCAAAAATAAATTGAGAAGCCACTGTGAGAATACCAATCTCTTTAAATAGATCTCTTAAGGAGACTCTGGGCCCTAATTGGTATATTGCACGAACAGCTCGTTTTTGTAGCACAAATATATTTTGAATATCTGCAGCTTTGCCCCATAACAGCATACCGTAAGACATTACGCTGTGAAAATAACTAAAATAGACTAACCGAGCTGTGTCCACGTCAGTGTATTGTCTCACTTTCCTGACAGCGTAGGCGGCAGAGCTGAGTCTCCCTGCTAAGGTTGATATATGAGGGCCCCACTGCAGTTTGGCATCCACTGTTATGCCCAAAAAGACTGCAGAGTCCACCGTATCAAGCACCACACCACCAATGCTTATATTCGGTCCAAGATTTCTAACATTAAAAATAAGCATCCATATCTAGTGAAAATCTTAATGCATCCATATCTAGTGAAAATCAATGATCCTCCATTACCCGTTGACCCATATCCCAAACGCAATAAAATCTAATAAATATTTACACAGCCATTTCAATATAGCGGAAAAGTTCTTTCCAAATAAAATGGAGTTCCATTGAAATGAAAACACTCATATCCTGCCTATTATTATTAACAATAGGCACCTATTTAATAAACAACACAATAGGTATTAAATATCCATTCCGTTTTGTATAGTGTTATTTCGTTTATTTCGTTCATAAATTTTGGTAAAAACCCATTCAAATGGGGGTAGAGCGATGTGGATTCCGAAAACTGTTTGATTTCAGTAGATAAATGTTTTGATAGTGTTATATGGCTATTGTTTAAGTCTTTATGATAGTAAAAAAATCAAAATAGTTTTTGTTTTTCTTTTCTCTATAATGGCCTCCAAAAACTTTTCTATTAACTGAGTGTTCAAAATTCTTTAAATAGGGGTATTAAACATACCATAGTGCTGCATAATACCATATATGGACGGATTGTGTGAATGATGAAATGGCTGGAAAGGAGTTGACTATTGAGATGACGGTAAATAGAGATGTAAGGAAGACAAAGACAAGCTGCGCCGACCCCAATATCGATTTAAAATTGGGAAATGGGCAGGAGGATAGTGATGATTAAACCTACTTACTAATTATTGTATTTTTACTATTTGCATATTTTTATGAAGATGATTTGCATGTTTACTGACTTGACTAAAATGTCACCCTGCTATAATTTCCAAAAACAAGATTGGCATTATGCTATGTCTACTTTTATTTTAACATATTCGAATAGTAGTGACGTCATGAATCGTCAGAACTGCTGATCGATTCTGTAAAAATCGGGTAATAGTAAAAATATATCGATACTACAATATTTTTGCGATAAGCTTTGACCTGACGACGCGGTTGTCGCAGTGGCTGAGCGATCCACTGCTGCGCCGTGTCGTGGGTAAGATTTACGCACGTTACAAATATTTGTATGTTCTACAGGTAGTTGTTCCGGGTCTGGCTGTTCGTGTATGTGACTTTAAATGTTTGTAAACGCACCCACGACACAGGAGAAATTCCTAGTGTGGTGCATCGTTTTAAATCAAAATAAGAATTATCTTAGTAGTTAGGTTGGCTGTTATAACAGATCAAGTATATTATAAAGTTCTTCAGAAAACAGAGTTGGATTCCCAACATTTCTGCTTGTAATAATAAATGAATAATGCTGGACAATCCACACAGCATCATCTAGCCCCAAACTAAGCAGAGCTTGTGTTATGGGTACTAGAAGACTGATATACTTAATACAACACATTACATAGATATATATTTTTTATTATTCATGGCAAATACCCAGAACACCTGGAACAAATCTCTGTAGATCGTACAAACATTTGTCCCAAGGCGGGAATCGAACCCGCAACCTCCTGCGTCGCAGGCGGACCTTCGCCCGCTGCGCCACATAGGTCGTATGTGGCTTTAAATGTTTGTAAAAGCACCCACGACACAGGAGCAATTAGTAAAGTGGTGCATCGTTTTAAATAAAAATAAGAATTATCTTAGTAGTTAGTTTGGCTGTTATAACAGATCAAGTAAATTATAAATGTCTTCAGGAAACAGAGTTGATTTCCAACATTTCTGTATGTGAACCTGTTTCCAAAGTCTATTTAACTTCAACCATAGCATCTAACCGCTCGCTACTCATATCAGCCGACCTCAATGTCTCCGACGCTTCCGCATGGCTGTCTGCGCATCTGATTTCAGGGTAATGGCGCCCAAGATACAGGAATACTAATGTAAGATGTTAATGCGAACTATCTAGGTACTAGTTAAGCGAATAATATAAGGATTGAGGGTGAAAGAATGGGTTCTTGACTTATGAATGAACTGATCATCCACAAGTGTTAATAGCCAGCAACCATATGCCTATGTAACATTACGCCTCGCCTGTTTTCCCTGAAGGGTTGAGTAGAGGTGTACCTGTATGGCACACCCAAATATTGCCAGTTACATCCATAAATTAAATATACAATATAATCTTACAAAATAATACATAACTAAATAAAATGTTCCTTCCGTTATTGAGGGCGAGCCTTTTGCCATCAACCGGCACTTTATAAATTGCAAAGGAAAAGCCAAAAGACTCTGCCTGACCCGGGAATCCAACTTAGGAGCTTATGTTCAGCATTAGAGTTTGCTGCCACTAGACCTATGAGTTGTATACCTACGTATGACTACAAGTATATTATCCAGTAGGTAATCGAATTTAAAAAAATAACGGGAGGAAGAGTTGCGGGTATATAGGTATTTCTTTTTTGACTGTATTTTCTACTGAAACTATTTTCATATACAGTATTTTGATTAACGAAATGCTATCCCGATAACCCGCAATAGTTTAGCGTACATACGTAAACAAAATCTAATAACCATTAAAAAACCAAATGTTTAAAAAAAAAAATGATTAATCAAAATTCTTTTATTCGAATTAAGCTGAGAATCAGCACTTTTTGAACGTCAAATTCGATACGTATTAGAAGCACTTAAGTCTGGTCAAAATAGACACTCAAGGTTACATTGACTCGCAATAAGCCAACAACTTTCACGAATGTTGGGAACACTATTATAAATAAAGTCTCAAAAGTCCCCATCAATTCCGCGCTAGAAAAAAAAAATACAACGTGTCAAAACTTATTTTTCTGCATTGTTCAGCCTAACGGTAAGTTTTATCATAAACATAGGTCATACAAAAAAAAAATAGATCTTATTTATCTATCTTATCTTAAAATATTGAATTTACACGGTTATACTAAGGATCGCCATTTCTGAGATATGGTGATTCAAAATGTTGAAAAAGTTCTGTTCTTTGTAATATGCACAATTGCACACGCTTACACACCACCTGTTAAGTCTTGTACTTGGCGCATTTTGTTTAAGCTTTGTTTCGTCGGTAGGCCTATTCCGCTATCTTGAGTGGTCCTGCTCGATAAAATAATAGTATTCTAGCACTTCAGCCGCGACTTCATCCGCGTGGATTTCCTACTTTTCCCGTCGAACTTTAACATACTCTACACCCCCTTTAAAACGTAGTTTGAAAGATAGAATATAGGTTATGTTACTCCCTGATATATAAGCTTTCTATAAGTAAAACAATATTTAAAATCGGTTAAGTAAATAAAGTAGTATACGGCGAACAGCTAAGACTTCCACTAGATTTTTTTTACTCCCAGTGATGGAGGTAGCACCGACATCCCTGAATTTATTCTATGACCTATCAACCCCTTTCGGGGTCGGATTAATAATGATTCACATCGCTTTCATCATAAGCAATAGTAGTGGTTTTTATTTCATCTGAACTTGTTGATTTTATTTTTTGTATGTTTGTTTATAATGGATAACTCAAAAACTAAAATCCAATACTTCAAGCTTCTTATTTATTATTTCCAATTTCTGACCTGATGTATGGATTGTGTGAAAGCTGATTTGGCTAACAGGGAGTGAATTTTGAAATTTTAAATGAAGTAGAAGATATGTTGGCCGACCCCAAATAAAGAGGGATAAGTGCAAGAGGATGATGATGATCATTTTTGGTACTTACGAAAGAGAAATTGGTGATATGATTATCTAGATACTTACGTATGATTATTTGTTACATATCGTACAAGTTCAATATGATATACATTTTCCAAATACAGTATTCAGTTACACGTTATAACGTATAAACAGCCCATAATTTTATTTGCTTGTTTCAAGGAGCCACTGCACATAGATCTCAATATGCCACGTAGACAAAATGCCTCATGCCTCGGTATGGAAACGAGCCATAAATATTCCAGTATATTAAACTGAACTGGGTCGGAATACAAGCCTCAAACAAAACAGTGGCTTGTAAAGAGACGAATACACAAATAAATAAACAACCCTTGTATTTTTAACCGACTTCAAAATAGGTGGAGGTCGCTTTGGATATTTATATAATGGAACTCTTTTATCTCACTCGTGAGCTAATTGAATGTCTAGGTACGCATTTTTGATATAGTTACTGCTTTTGATGTAAATAGATCCTATGCAAAGCAGCCCGTCAAAATGTCTAACATGACACTTCATAACTAACTGAGTTTGGCGAGCTTGGGCCTTAGTCTCTGTTTCACTGTTCAGTTAATCTAATGTCAAACTGTACGGTAGCTATCAGAAGGCAAATTCCCGTAGTTAACAATGTTCAAAATCTAGTCGCAATATCAACTCAGCAACAATCAATGTCAAAATGTAGGTAATTTTGACGTATCTTTGACAGATTGAAATTTGAATTCAAACGTTCTTAAAAATAACGGACATTGCCCCTCAGCTGTGATTGATTATCGAAGTAACAAAAGCTAATAAAAAACAGATGATTTTAAATAGACTATTTAAACAACAAAATAACAGGCGAAATGTTGGTGTACTGTAGTACACCTCTGGCTTACCCTTTGTGGGATACAGGCGTGATGTTATGTGTTGTTTAAATAGTCTTTTTGCAATCCATATCAAAGAGTCCTTCCAGAAAATGTTTCATACGACATTATTTTTGAAGTCGACTTTTACTTTGACGAAAACATAGTAACGATTGCAATCTATCCCGTCTCAAATCTAATGGCGTATTACTTTTCAGGCTCAGCGTTCGCGTAAAAATAGACGACTTTGTTATTTTTTACTCCTAAGTAAAATAAAATAGGCACTTTGTTTGAGTACTAAGCCTCAAATTATGCCTATGAATTTAAATGTGCTCGACTTTCTTTGTGAGATAATTTAATTTTTGCCATCGCTTGTGTTAAATAGGTGTTTGAAAACATGGCTTATCTGCCTAATGTGTGAAGTTATATAGGCAAAAAGTGGATAGGTATTGACTAGCGTAGTTGTACAAGATTTTATAAGTATCGTACCTGTCTATATAAAAGGTACTTCTATCCCTTGAGGGAATATTATACATGATGTGATGTCGTGAAACAGATACCTACTGGCATAAATATTATTATTACCTTTTTACAAGGAGAAGTTAAATAAAGTCCATCATCATTTACCTAGCCTTTTCCCAACTATGTTGGGGTCGGCTTCCAGTATAACCGGATGCAGCTGAATATCAGTGTTTTACATGGAGCGACTGCCTATCTAACCTCCACAACCCAGTTACTGGGCAACACGATACCCCTTGGTAAGACTTGTTGTCAGATTTTTGGGCTTACTTAACACCACAGGTTTTATATGTGTTCCAATGTGCATTATTGCAGTTTTTTTTTATTTTCACAAGCGCTAAGAATCAAGTACCAATGTGAGTTTTTCAATTCATATGTACTTTCTAAGTTTATCTTGCACATCACTGACATCGGTGAAGGAAAACATCGTGAGGAAACCTGGAGTTATATAATTAATATAAGTCTGAAATCGCCAACCCGTCTTGAGCAAGCGTGGTGATTAATCCTCGTCCCTTCTCTGTATGAGAAGGGGCCTTTGCCCTGCAGTGGTACAGTAATAGGCTGGTACTAAAAATCGATTTGTAAAGCGTTGTCACTATAACTAATACCTATTTATCAGCCAAACGTGAGTTATTTACGAGCGGGTTTCTATAACGTATGTAATATCCTTCCGAAATATCGTCGGAAACTCGTTTTATAGCCACGGTAACAGCACGTAGAGCAGACGTCCTCTGATGAACTCGGAGCACCTAATTGAAATGAACGCCAGTGCAGGCGGTGCATATTCTCCATATTGCAATCATCGCTTGTTCGGCTAGTATATTGGGAGAACAGGATACCTAGTGCCTATTGCCTTTTGTGTGAATATAGCTACGTAAAACTCAGTTTTTCATCTAAAATTGAAATAGGAAACGATTATGACAGAGTAATAACAACTTACCCCTTATTAATAAACTTTTGTCCCAATGACAATGGCCTTATTTGTAATTTTGTTTTTAATGAAATTTTGCGGGTAATATTACTAAGGTACCTTTACCCTACTAAACCACAATTTTAGTAAATCAACGTTTGTGAGTCGCCTCTTAACAAGGAAGTTAGGAGATGGAAGAAGAAGAACTTTGTCTGTTGGTGTGGACAATGGTAATCGTATTTTTTAAAAACGCACTCAATCTCTCCTGCGTTCTAGGTTGGTGGAGGTTGCGTGCGGATGAGTTCGTGGTTAAATAAAAACAGCCGCATGAGTCGATTGAAGGTTAAGCTACGCTTGCCGAGGTCAGTATCTTGATGGGTGACCGTTCATTACATTTCGAGACTTCTCCGCGCCTCGAAAAGAACGTAAAGTCATTGGTCCCAGCTGTCATTTATAGATGGACCAAGGGGTATCGTGTTACCCAGTAACTGGGTTGTGGAGGTCAGATAGGCAGTAGCTCCATGTAATTACTGGTATTAAGCTGCATCCGGTGAGACTAGAAGAAGACCTAGTTGTGTAAAGGCAGATGATGATGACTAGATTAATAAAACCAAGACCACTCAGACGTCAAAGTTCTCCTCCGCATCGCTGTCCAAGTATAATACCAAACCAAATAACCCTAACATAGTTAAGTCTAACAAATAAACAAAATGGCGTCTCTACATGCAAGTTTATAACAGTAATTTCCGTAAACATGCTACCCGTAATTATTTCCATGCCGTTTATTCGCGATGCATTAAAATGGCGGCATCGTGTTAATTTAAGCTGTATCATTGCCCTATATTTTGCTGTGGAAATAATTTTGGGTGCTAATTACTGTCTGTACTGTAAAGTATTAATGTGTGTATGTTTTAAGTTATTTAGAACTCGTTTGAGATGGTTTTAGTCGTAGTTAACGTTAACCGTAGCTTGTTTGCGTGATAAATGGGATGTGTTCTCCAAAAAATCGAGTTGCTCACATTTAGGTGTTTGGGGTATTTGCTATGTTTAATTAAAAAATATTTATCTATGTAATGTATTGTATTAAGTATATCAGTCATCTAGTACCCATGACACAAGCTTTGCTTAGCTTGGGGCTAGATGATGCTGTGTTGATTGTCCAGCATTTATTTTATTTTTATTTTGGTTTGGTCTATACTTCTATACGAGTATTATGAAGAGGTAAGAAATGATTGTATGTAGGGGATAGGATCTCCGGAACTAATGATCCAATTCTAATTTGTTTTTTTTTGTTGCAAAGCTACTTTATTCCTGAGTGCTATAGACTATTATTATTTTCTAATCCAAGCTTTAAAGGTGGTGAAGGGGATATTAAAGTTCCACGTGGAAGATGTCGCAGGCGAAGTGCTAGTGATAAATATAGCTTAGTAAAATAATCTTTACTTCGGATCAGTTGCATCCATAAGAATAAATTAAATAATCTTATATCTGTGTTAGTAAACCTTAACAGCCTGTAAAACTTTACAGGATATTTTTTCTAGTTATATCTGCGAACAAAAGTGGAGGGGCATACCACCCTATTTATTGTCTTTAGTATAATATTCATCATTTTCATACGTCATGTCGATGTGATGATATTGAGCAGTTCATTACGTTATTCGCCATTAGCATGAGTGAAATAAAACCACAACGATAAATACTGTTCAACTATAGTTGGTCACATTTATGTAAAGTGCACCAAAAGGACTTTATTTTTAGAAAGCCTTAAATGCTAACGATTCTGTAATTAAAAATGAAAAACGTCTCACAATATTCCATTTTTAAATCTGCAAGCTAGCTTCACAAATTAATTATTTTAATTACACCACTCCTATTACAAGGCGTGAATGGCGTAAAAATAGATCAAAGAGAAGCTGTGAAAAAGGATGTTTAAAGAAAAGAACAAATGTCTCAGATATTACATAACACCACGCCTGTATTACCTAAAGGGTTAGACAGAGCTGTGACTATAGTATACCCATATTTCGCAAGTTATGATAAAGTCACGTGTAATAGAAAGGCTCGCCTTTTGCAAACCAGGCACGAAATACAGACTCCGGGCTGCTATTGACCCATTCCAGATGGAAAAAACTCAAAAACACTTTTCATGATCCGGGAATCGAATCCAGGATCTCAAGCCTAGTAGTAGTAGTTACGACCCCTAGTTCAAAGAGGCCGATCTGATATTAGGGAGATCATAGATAGTAGATATAGTTAAAAAAAAACGGTTTTCTTTCAAGAAGATACGAACAAGATTATGCTATTGAATTATATGTATGTATTCATGTACCTACACTATATATACAGTATATACCTGTGTAGTTTCACTCAGGAAAATTAAAAAGCAAATATCAAAGAGATAGATAATATTTCATCTTACATTTTCGTCTTTCTTATCGTAAGTATCGAATACATACGACAAGATAGGTACTTTAGCTGTGAATCGTTTTGAATATTTTCTATGATATCCGTAGGTACTCGTAGGTACGCTTTTTATACAAATATCTAGGTTGGCTCAAGTTGGAAATATGCTCTATTTTATTATTGTTTATACATTTTCAAATGATAACATAGTTATACTATAAGAGTTCTACCTACAATCATTGCCAAAGGCAGTGCCAACAGCATTACGTATCTTGGCGTTAATAAATTTGGTTAGCTAAAATACAATAAAATAATGTAAGAAAAGCTATAAATACTAGGCTAATAATTAAACTCAAACTCAAAGTCAAAACGTTTATTGCAAGCCAAGTCTACAATGTTGACATTGTATTATTTTAGTGCTTATGACTGCAAGCCACACCTGTGGTAGGTAGCACCACCTAGGCTACATAATGGATACAAGTATGATAATCAGCTCAATTAAGCACCAATCTTACACCAAATTAAGGTTTTAACCAGTAGGCCTTAAACGTTACTTAATTATGCAGGCCTGTGCTACACAGGGGTATAAATGACACGGATGTGCGCGAAGTTGATCGGCCGACCGTTCGTCGATTACGGACATTTGACCCGCCGATGTCGCCGTTAATCGAGGCCTGGACTTGGAACCTCGTTAGATAATTATTAATGAACCAGCGATGCCCTAGCGCGTTGTGTCGTGGAATCATGGTCGATAATAATATTTGATTATTTATTAAACGGTTTTTGGTTATTTAGTAACTTTAATATTAAGATGAAATGTGAAAGTTTAATTGATAGGTAGAATGGTTTAAGGCCTGTATGTCTCTAGGAGACCATGGCGCCGCAACAATGGTAGAGCTTTCAAAAAAATGTATGGTTGGTTGTGCAACCATTCGGATACCAGGTGAGGTACTCTCCATAGAACTGCATACATATTGTTGGCAGCGCGATAGTTTGCACCGCCACTACTCTTGTCAGATCTATATCTACAGCTAAAACACAATAATGTTCTAACTCGTAAAGTTCCAAAATAATAAATGAGTGTAACGAACATCGGCTTCGCGAATTGGTTTTGCAAACATTTGTTTCGCAGCGTACATTCGTTTGCGAACATTCACTATGAAACCTATTAGAACTTGCGTTTGGTGTTTTTTTCATGAACGAATGTACACCGGGTAATAAGAGCTCACACAACAAATATTTGCAAATTGAAGAGAACGCTTGAGAGCTTGCGGTGTGTAAAATCTACTTATATAATATCCAGTTCGATGAGTAAATTATATTAAGCGGGGGAATAACTACGAACCCATAATAAAGCTGCCCCAATTATTACCACATTACAATATTTTCAGATCAGACACTTTTATTGTTAACTAGTCGCGCGGAATTCATATTAACATGGGATTTCATTTTTTGCGCGGTACCCTAATTATTTTTATTATCTATCTATCTAATGTATTGTATTAAGTATATCAGTCATCTAGAACCCATAACACGAGCTCTGCTTAGCTTGGGGCTAGGTGATGCTGTGTAGATTATCCAGCATTATTTATTATTATTTTGTTATGTAAAAGTACCTAGCCTAAGTTACTCTTTATCACATCAGCTATCTGCCGGAAAAAGTCTTGTCTGAATCGATCCAACCATTCCAAAGATTACCTTAAACAAACAGACAGACAGTTGGACCAAAATGTTTTTTTGGTATAACTACTGTAAACACTTTCATATGCATTTCGTAAAAAGCTGTCATTTTGAAATTACAAACAGACAATTTTATTTGTATGTACTCGTATGTATAGAATATAGACAACTGCAAGTTTCGTTATTTTAATATCAAAACCAAAAATATAGTGTTTATCTTTTGGAGTTAAATCGCAAAATATTAATTAAAGTTAATAACAGTCATCAACCGAATTGAAATCTTTAAAAGTAAGTATTAAAGGGTTTTTTTTTTTCTTTCCAAATCGAGACATAAGTAATTATTATGGGAGTGCTCTTCTTAAGCATAAAACGACTTTGATCTTGTTGAAAATTTTATTTCTTGCGTGATTTGAATTGTTAGCGCAGAACGCTTTAATTTCTTTCTAGACTTTTATTTTAGTTTCTACTTAATATCTCAAAGATATAAGATAAGATTGAACTTTTGAAGCTATTTATTTAAGTTTGTTAATATACATATTTTATGTAACCTAAACATTGCTTGTATTCCCTGAAGAGTTGGGGACAGTACACCCACATTTCACCAGTTATGTTTAAGTCCTATGTAATAGGGGGTGAGCCTATTAACAACAACTGGGCACACATCCAAACTCCAGGCTGCTACTGAAAAATTCCTAACGATAGATAACACAACACAACACCCAACACGTTTCTCGACACGGGAGTCGAACTCAGGACCTCATGCTTAGCAGTCGATCTTTGAAGTATTACATTAAAAAATACAGCATTAAAAACCAGCATAGCATTGTACCTAATATTAAAATGTATACACGCCTAGTCTTCTACAGATTTAATTAGATACAAACCACCACGCCTGTATTCCCCAAGGGGTTAGGCAGAGGCGTTGCACATACGCCCACATTTCGCACATATTTTATCCACTATATAACGTCAGGTAAGTACGTAAGTGGATAAAGTATTATGCAAATTAAATGCAAGTTAACACGCAAACCCTTTATTTAATGAAATATTTGAAAACAGCATATCATCAGGTATGTTTGCGGGCACAAATAGGCATGGTTTTGCGGCGATGATTCGCAAGAGAGTTGCGTCCCTGATGCGCCGCATACGAGGAAGTCGAATCAAATCAAATCAAAATTCATTTATTCAAATTAGGCTGAGAATCAGCACTTTTTGAACGTCAAAAACATTTACAAAAAACAGTCCCCCGAAACGCCTACCCTTCACCACTTCCTAGTATTTTTGCTGGGAAGAAGAAGTGGCAGAACAAACTCCCCAGCAACAAAGGAAGTTCTAACAGCTACCTTCAGCTGTTTGCATGGAGGATGGATCTGGATCTGGTTTGCTCAATAATGCGGTACTGCACCAGGCTGCATTTTGAGCACTCTGGATCCAAACCAAAATTTCGACAGAGATAAAACATATAGTATACATTTTTGTAATTGTAAAATTTTTATAATTCATATTATTATTAATTTAATGTGTGGGTTAGTTCTAAAATAAACAAATTTGAGAATATTTTTTTTAGCATACTTGCACTAATCGGCTGTAGGAGTTCATTCACACTCACGTTTTGGACACATATAAACTATCTTCATCTTATTTTTTGCAATGTTTGGTTCAATAGGCCAAGTTCAGCCGATGACGTATGAAGTTCGGTCGATATCGGATATGTGCGCCTACCGTTAGAATACAACAATTTAGAACCTCTTCTCGTACAGAGAAGGCATGAGTATTAATCACCACGCTCAAGGCAGATTTCAGACTTACATTAATGTCATAAGTCATGGTTTTCTTACGAAGTTTGCCATCACCGACAACAGTAATTCCTAAGCAAAACTTAGAAAGTAGGTACATATGAATTATAAAAGTCACATCTTTACTTACCTGGATTTGAACCCACTACCACGTGCACGCGAAGCATTACTTAAACCACTATATTGCCACTATTGGCCACCACGATATTGTACCACAAAGGATGATCGAGTAAAATCGCTGTCAACACTATCATTTTTTTTTGTTACCCACCGAATCTACGATCATTACGTGATCCCAACATAGTTCCTTTTGTTTGCGTTATCATATGGTACACAAAAATCGTGGAACGAAAAACAATGAAGGTACTGCCTTAACTCTTATCTCTCGGGAGATTCGCAAACACCTTTTATGTGTATCACTCGCATGATCTGTCCGTCTATTGTTCCGCAAAATTTTGCACGAGACATGACGTGTGGGTGTGACGGGCTGCCCTTTGTCTCTTTCACTTGTTGGCTAATTTTTTTATTGACATTCACGAAACGAACCGTTTTGTAAGTACGTTAATCCAAATATGGAAAAAAACTTAATAACAGTGTGCGTAAACGAATGTTCGCCGCGTAACAAGAGATCGCGTAACAAATGTTTGCAAAATAAAATCGAATACATTTGAATTAATTGTTATAAAATTACATATTATTATAAAACGTTTAGTTGAAATAATGTCTTGCTGCCGAATTGTAATCCTTTGGTATATGTAAAAATAGCAACCCTTTGAGATATTCAAATTTATGAAAAGAAAAATATTCTTATTTGCGTTTCTAATAAAGATCTTGTTAAATTGTTACACTTGTTACATTCTGTGTACCTATTTATTAGAAGTACGTAGATAAATCTTGCAATAAGTTCATCTTAGTGTTGAGAAGATTTTCATAGCATTGACGGCAGGAGAATAGAGAAAAAAATAGTCACCCTCAACAGCTGATGTTAGATTAAGCAATAAATTCAAAATTTCATGTCGAAATATTGGACTAAAATGAGATTTGGCTAGGATAATTTTTATTCTACGAATTCAACGAAATCTGTAAAAAGTGACAGAATATTTGGGTATTTCTTGTAATTTACTTTGGCAGGTGAAAATGGTGTGACTTAATGATAAATCCTCATTGGTCTAGTGGTGTAATCGGTCAGGCAAAGAGTTTTTCCATTTGGAATTCTTCCGTATCAGCCCGGAGTCTAAACTTATGCCCGGTTGATGTGTATAATAAACATAACTGGCAAAATATGGTTATTATGTGTGTGCCTAACCCTTCGGAGACTAAGGTGTGATGTTATTTTAGTAATAAACAATCAAATCATGAAAGATGATGAAACCCCGCCACGAGACCAAATGTTTAATAAATCTCTCAGTACTCTCAGCTCATGAAGACAAATTGACGTCGGCATGTCCTATGTCCCAATTAATAGGGTTGGTCGTAACGTCTATCACGGCCTAATGTCCAATGCCACACGTCCTAATGACATCACAGAGAACCCTGCGGTTTGTACTTCTGAGCCTACTCATTTTGCTAATTGTTATTGAGCGATTCGACTTTAGTGCCCGATCGAGCTTTGAAATACTCCCTCGCTACTCGAGTTAAGTCAAATTAGGTCATTCTACAGTGTTATTCGGTAAATACCTGTGCGTGTACCTAGTTTCTGTGCAAATAAAAAAGTATTCTATTTTAATAGTTCCCCTGTGGAAATACAGGTGATATGAGCGATGAAGTAAGCTGACAGTGTCACCCAGCTAAGTAAGATACTGGCAGGTCATTTCACCCAAGTTTTCACAGGGCTATTTTTATAGGATCGATCGACTGTTTCTATGGCAAATGATTGGTTTTTAGTGAAATAGTTTGGACTACGAGTATAATTATCTGCCTAGCGTTTTCCCAACTATGTCGGGGTCGGCTTCCAGTCTATCCAGATGCAGCTAAATACCAGTATTTTGGATGGAGCGACTGCCTATCTGACCTCCACAACTCCGTTACTGGGCAACACGATACCCCTTGGCAAGACTGGTTATCAGACTTTCGGGCTTCGGACTACCCGTAACGACTGTCAAAAATATACAAAGGACAGCCGGGACCAACGGCTTGAAGTCCTTTCCGAGGCACGGAGGCGCCTCAATACGTTACGAACGGTCACCTATCCACAGACTGGGCACAGTAATCGTAGCTTAACCTTTGGTCACGAGCTCTTGTTGAACTACGAGTATATGGAACCTTATCAAAACTAAACATTCGAGATAATTTTATTACAGGCAGCACTCGCTCAAACAGGCCAATGCTCCTTTAGCCGAATCTTACAGACTACAGTTACTGGACTCTGGAGGATAATTCGTGGTAGGTATGTACATTCTTAGACTTTAACTAAGAAACATTTCGCATTTGCTTAATTTAACCAAGAATTTTGGGGTTATTAACCTTTAAATGTTATTATTTTGTGTTATTGGCAAGATAACCTCCATGACATACTGTGATAACTAAATATTATTTGATTAACTGTCATTGTTAAAAATTGAAAAAACTCTTGTCGTTTACCACAAGATATAAAACACTCGCCAGGAGCGAATCGGGTTCCACATTTATGGTTCCGACGAAACTCTAAAAACAGTCTATGGTTTGTGGTAGTGATTGTACTTATACTTAGCGCGTATTAAATTAACCTCAGCTAACTTCTTAACTATATATCTAAATAAAATGGCGCCCATTAAAGATAATCAGCACCAAATGATTCAGTTAGTTAACTTTTTTTTTTGAATGGGAGTACTAAATTTGTCAAAAGGCTTTTGTAAGGAGACAGTTTCTTTGTTTTGTTTTTTCATGTGTCGTCGGCTTTTATTACACTGTGTCAAACGACTATAATTCTCGTGTAAAATATGGCTGTTATATGATTATAACAGCCTACAACAACAACAACAACTGCAACAGCAGATTTCTAAAGCAAAAAATATCCATGATGTATGAATGATCCACTGATGTTTATGGATATTTTTTGCTTTAGAAATCTAGGGTATATAGGGCTAAAGCTATACTTTTTAGAACACTGAGCACAACATTGAAAAAAAAAATTTCAAATGATTACACAAAATCTTCAATACACCTTTTTAGTTTTCTTAGGTTAGAATTAATACTCCAAATAAATCTTAAAAAATATATTTATTTCGTTCTTCGAATAACGACTGTTAACAATTTTATAAAGGTTTCATTTATCCTTTTAAGGTCGGAACCCTAAAATAAGGAAGTACGAACTTCTTCCCGAACTAATAAGAATTTGGTGGGCGCCAAAAGTGGGTGAAAAAAGTAATATCCCCTTAGCGTCGATTAAGTAACGAACAGTAACAGCGTGTAGTGATTCCACAGATTACATCCCACTTGGGAAGAGTATTGAAGCAGTAGGTACTGTAGAAACTATGCAGTTTGGATCGTTAAACAAGCTCCTCCAATCAAGTTAAGGCACTAAACAATGGGTATTAATAAGTTAATCGTTTATACGACAGACATTGTATTCATATTTAAAATCGGTTTGAATGGTTAAATATGTTTCAATAAGTAAATCCTATTTTGCATTATCGACCACAGACTTATTGCGAAATATGTAGTTTCATCGGGATCTTATACTGGTTAAGTACAAAGAAATGGCTTTCAGAAGCCTTTCGTAGGAATATGGATGTGTCGTTTTGTAAACGTACAAATAATGACTTTAAGAGCTACATAGGGTGTAACAATGGGAGACTTTGCCGCCAAAAGCGATCTTTTATAAACGATAGAGAAGGAGAAAGATTATGTTGGTAGTTCGTGGTGTACTATTTACATGTATACAATACATAACTACCAGCGTCGTCTCGATGCCTCGTTGGTCTAGTGGTCCCAAGCGCGACTGATAAGCGTGAGGTCCTGGGTTCGATTGTCAGGTCAGCCAAAGTATTATTGAGTTTTATCAGTAGGAATTTTCAACAACGACTATATTAAGATTATTCTATTTAGAATACTCTTAATATAGTATGTACTTGTGGTCGGTTGATGGTAGTACGCTCACCCTATATTACATGGGACTTAAAACGTAAAATACAAAATGTAGGTGTTGCTAAAGGTGCGCCTCTGCCCAACCCTTTAGGGAATATAGGCGTGATATTATGTTTATGTTAGTAGCCTTAAGAATGGAAAGGCAATTTTGTTCAGTAATTTGTTAATGAGAGATTTGAAGCCTTTGACTATCCTACGACCTTTTAAACAACCAATTAGGGAATACAGGCTTGCTTATAATAGATACGATATTTTTTGTATATCTAAACGTTTTTGTTTATTGACTGGTGCCATGAAAACATGAATAATGAGGCATTTATATAAAAAGTTTCCAACTCACTTATTGTTTGACAGTAACGTGCATGAAAATTATTATCAGTTTAGACGTTTTTTGATAAATGTGTGTATTTCGCTTTCCAACAAAGTTTTCTGAAGAATAAATTACGTTTAGTTCACAGTTCTTTCAGAGCCAAAACATATTACGCTTATTGGATAGAATTTAATAGAGAGCCAGATGTATGTTAAGATAGGCATCGTCAAAAGGGCATAGGGCCTAATTTCCCAAAGGGGCAACCGAAAGTAGTTTTGAATAGTTCTGGGTAAAGGCTTTTCTTTTTTTTTTATTTGGATTTGGGCTATCGTCTTCTTAGATGTTTTAAAGGCAGCCATTACCATACCTTGATATTGCTCTCAATTAACTTAAGTTTTCTGAAGGTTTCATTTACCTTTTTTTATCTGTTAAGCGCTGATTGGGTCAATGCTTAATCACGGAATTAGCCTGTCAAACAATAACCAACTTTAATACACAATACTTTATACTCAATATCTTGATTGCTTTCCATATATATTCTTAGGTGGTAACTTTATATTTGAGATCATGTGGATGATGATGAATCACATCATTATGGACCCTGTTGTACCCTACAGGGTCCAAATGAACTCAATTCTCAACAAAAGGGTATGAGAAAGGAAGCCCTGTTTGGAAGTAATTAAGTTTTTAATAGAAATAAGTAAGTTAAAAATGAAATTTTTGAGGTCACGATAGGACATAATTATCTTGTTGTTCAGTTACTGCCCAGTAACTGAACATCACCATAGTGTCCTCTACATCTAGAGGCTTCGTGTAAAATACTGGTAATCAGCTGTATCCAATACACTGAAAGCCGACCCCAACATCATATATTTCTTTCTGAACAAAAGTGTGAAGATTTATTGAAAAAAGAACAGGTATTTGCCGCAATTTTAGCAAATAAACTTAACTAGTCAGTAAGTCGCACCACTTGCACGTGTACATATCTAACAAATTCTACAATATTCAAAGCACATAATAAGCACATGACTGAAATATTTCATTGCACTGTTCATCTATTCCATGCATGGAATTATAAAGTACTTTATGCATAGTTCACCGTTCTATGCCTACAACGTTAAGTTCGGTGTCAGATCATAGTTGATTATAGTGACATGAGCATGCATTTTGAGGTACAAAGTGAACATGTAATGTAAGTTTTGAAGACGTGTTGCACGTGGAATAAATGACGAAGCAAATGCGGCTCAAAACGCAGGTGCGACTCACAATAATCTCACGTTTTGCTTCATGTCTGTCGGTGCCAATAATCGTCATCCTCTTGCCCTTATCCCAATTTATTTGAAGTCGGCGCAGTATGACTTCTTCTTCCATACATTTCTATTTGCTGTCATCTCAGAAGTCACCTCCTTCGACGCCATATCATCTTTCACATAATCCATCCATCGTTTCTTAGGCCTCCCTCTACTCTTGTACGCCTCCACATTCATACTCAAAACTTTCCTCACAACATCCTCATTTCTTCGCATCACAAGTCCATTCTCGCATCACAAGTATTTTCAAGTAACATGACTCGTAACAATATTCCTTACTGCAATGTTACCAGAACTGCACCTTCCATGCACGAAGTTGTAGGTTGACATTCGACAAAAATTACCAATGTGACTTCAATTCTTAGCACCTACTTTCTGAGAATAACTTGCTCATCATTGACTGAAAAGGAAATCCTGTGGAAAAGTAAAGTTGAAATTAATTTGCATAACGCTGAAATCACCGATCATGCCTTCTCTTTATAAGCAGAGGCCTTTGCCGTGCCGACTTAAGGTATAGTTGTTAATGTAGAAAACTTGTAAATCGAGAAAAAGAAGGCTGATAAATAACGAATATGCAATTAAATACTGAGGGAATGTGCTGTAATTTTTATACATACTCGATATTACGAATTTATTTTAAATAATCGGCTGACTTATGTTGTAGGAGATTATAAAACCTATATATATAAATGCAGACACTTTACTAATTATTTATTATAACAAGTTAGTAATAAATTGCTTTAATTATAAGTCTAAAATGTTACCGTCATCTTGAATATAGTCCTCATTACCAAGTTCAAATATTAAAAGTTTTATTAAAACTGTCAAGAAATTCAAGTTATAAAAATTAATCACATGTAGGTAAAGGAGCATCTTTCATTGTTAATTATGATTCAGCGCGTGTTGAAGTTTTTGAGTGGGTTTCCAAACTTAAGTTTAAGGCTTAAACTTTAAGTTTCTTACTTCAAGTTTCTAGAATTTTCAAGTCTCAAGTCGCAACCCCAGACGGTTCTAGTACACTTGGTTTTATTTTGTGATATTTATAGCTCCGTACTTCATAGTTTTGAAGCCTATCGTCGTCGCCTTTTCTGAGTAAATAAAGATGAGCTTTCAAAAAAATACTTTCTGAAGAAGCAAGAATATTTTTATTGTGTGTTTAATTAAATTGACATAAAATGAAAAATAAAACATTAGGAGTCCTACTCTCGGTTTAAAGAAGTTTATTTCTCAAAAAGAACATACATAGTTCACTGAGATATGAGAAACTTAAAAAAAAAAAAAAATAGTAAAAAAAAAAATATATATTATTGTTACATACAGTGGTTTATTATTTTTGGTTGGCCAAATATAACTTTAATCTATTCTTAAAAATGTTCATTGAAGAGGAGTCTCTTATTTCTTTAGATAACTTATTATAAAACTGCGCTCCCTCAAACTGTATGGTTATCCTTCCGTACAAAGTTCTAACTGAAGGCAGTTCTATACTATCCCTATTTCTTGCGTAGTAGTGGTAATTTTTGCGTTTGAAAGTAATTAGTGAGTGTATTTGGTTAGTTAGAATTTTCTTTGTTAGTAGGTATGCATGTGTGGTATGTATATAATGTTATAGTGTTAAGTTCTTTTACTACTCTAAATCTGAATAACCCTAGATTTACACTTGTTCGTGACTCTGTTCACCTATCACCTATCCTCCGTGAGCAAGCGTGATGATCAATTCTCATGACCATTTTGTAAAAGAAGCGGCCTTTGCCTTGCAGTGGGACAATAATGGGCTGGTATTTTTTATGTATTTAGGAAATCTGAAAGTCCAATTTCGAGATTATAGATGAAACTCGCTTACTAGTAGTCTCACAGGGGTCTAAATCGACCGTTTTATCATTCTGCACTCTTTCTCCGTATATACTTACAACAAAACAAACAAACAAATAGTAATACCTACAACAAAACATACGAAACAAAAATACAATTGAATTTATTTTCAACTTCATCTGAAACAGAATAATATTCTAAATTTAGAATAATCTTCCAAAACCTTGAACCGTACAAGAAAAACATTTTAACGAAAGCCACGCGATAAAAATAGCTACTAAGCTCACGGAAGTACCTAAGTTAGACGATAGGGGCGCTACCTGTCGCGTGGAACATAAACTATCGGCAACATCGATACATCGAGGTCTCGACACTCGATTAAATAGTTCGGTGCATGTAATGTAACAACGACACCAATGTACATAGGTACCTTAACGATCGTTCTAAAATTATCCCTAAGGATATACATACAGGCTGTTAGTTAGAACGATATTGAAGTGAGAGTAACATTCATTAAAATGATTATTTTTGACTATGGGACAAAATCTAAATTCGCAAAAAAAACTTCTGATATGTACCATGAAACCAGACTTTTGATTAATATAAATTTGAAATCGCTAACCAGTATTGAGCAAGCATGGTGATACAAGATTATGCCTTCTTCATCGCCTGAATCTATTGTTTTATTCAATTTAATTCACATAAGGCGAAAAAGCAATCGCTATTCTCATCTAAAAATGAAGTAACCTACAATTTACACCTGATTTGGTCTTTGTAATTACCTATCCGCCTTGAGCAACCGTGGTGATCAATGTTCATGCCATCTCTTTAAGCACAATACCTTTGCTTGGGACAGTGATAGGCTAGTATTATTGCTTCAGTCCTCGGTAAACTAAATTAAGTTTTCGGATTAATACGTTGTGTACAAATTGCGAAAATGTCATGATGGCCCAGTGGTTTAGGCCTCGCCTCTTGTGCACGAGGTTGGGGTTCGAACCTGGGCAAGTACCAATGTGAGTTTTTCAATTGATATGTACTTTCTAAGTTTATTCTGGACATCACTGACATCGGAGAAGGAAAACATCTTGAGGAAACCTGGACTTATAATTAATATAAGTCTGAAATCGCCTACCCGTCTTGAGCAAGTGTGGTGATTAATGCTCGTGCCTTCTCTGTATGAGGAGAGGCCTTTGCCCTGTAGTGGGACAGTAACAGGCTGGTAGTAAGTACTCATTGCTTTGCAAAAGCGTGTACTGACGTAATTTTTACTGATTAGTAGCATCTTTAATTACTAACGATACACAGGTAAATTTCCAGTGTCTTTCAAACCAGGCTGTGCCGTATAGTACCGGTTCTTTGGTACTTAAAAACTCTACCAATTTAGATCCTCAGTGATTAGAGATAACGCTGCCCTCGTCGCCGCGTCAGCATTCAAAGTGCGGTTGGATCTGTAAGCTGATAATGCCGTTGGCACTTAAGCTGCCGTCGCTAATCAGACATACCTTGATGTTGCATACCTGTCATAATAGGATGGCCATTTGGATTAACGTTAACTGAGTAGCCTGCAAGTGAGTGAAGACAATCTTCATTTATGTGGTCCTATTAATTACATAGGTTAGCGTATGTAAGTAATATAGTACACACACACATACACATCTCAACTCGAGGGCCAGCTTATTGTAGATATAAGTATATTTTCTTAGAATAAAGAATGCGTTTAGTTTTGTGGTACCTGCCTGTGTTGTATTTTCCCTCCATTTTATCTTGTATTTTTAAATAAAGTATAAAGTGTCGTTTTTATGTTAGTTAGACTTTGAGCTTCTCTTCCAAAATGCGAAAGGAGGGTTTATGTTAAAAAGTTCGAGAACTATTTTTCAAAAACATTTGACACAAAATATGCGGATTTACGTCCGTGACATCTCACAACCTCAGGTCCAGTTGAAAACCAGCGTCAGGCACTAGTTGTCTGGTAGTTTTGCTTAACTGGACCCATTTAGCGCAGCCGTAAGGCACATACTTAATAATACTGCTGTTTCATTTAATTTTTCTTTATGTTCTTTTATTATATTATTTTGTCGTTGTGTGCCTGAGCCTGTGCTGAATAAATGATTTTTCTTTCTTTCTTTCTCTTTCTTTTTCCTTCGAGGCTTTTAAGGAAGATTTTCAACACACTCGCATTGTTGAAAGTCTTCGGTTGTTACGTGTAAGCATTTGTCATTACGCACTTGGCTCCATAGGAGGGATGATCGAGGAGGGATTGAAGCCCAAATCTCCGTTCTCGACTACAGTGACAAACTTTGCTCACTTGAATCAAAATGTACATGCACGGATATTGATCGTTGATTGAAGTTCCTATGCTCGAACTTACATCCAATTCTGCGTCCAGCGCTCAAGATCCATGTCGGTGCATAAACTATTATTTCACTATTAAGTGTACCTTTCTATCAGTAAATTAATTTTCGTAATCGGATCAGTAGTTCGAGAGATTACCACTTACAAACAATGAACAAATAATTAATTTTGCTTCGCCATAATATGGGTTTAGAAGTTAGGATAGGATAATTCAATTTTAATATCAAACTTTGATACAGTACAGATGTAACGTCTGAAAATAAACCAACCCTTTGGATAAATAAGACTAACACAAGAAGTATTTGTTTTATTTTTCCAAAAGGGTGGTTACTAGCTAATAAATTGTGCTTAAATAAAGCATTACACTTTTCACACCTAAGAAAATAAATTGTACTGGTAGGCGGCCAGTGTACCTAAATAAATGTTGGCAATACATTAAATATGTATTGGGTTCTGTCTGATAGGCAGTGTTTCAGTGATTTACCTATTTACGGTATTTTCATTTTATTTTTGGATAACATTTTGTCACGACGTTCTGACACGTTACAACATGACATTACGCCTGTATTCCCTGAAGGGGGAGACAGTGGTGTACATATGTATAGAACATCCAATATAATAAGATGTGGAAAATAGCACTACTGTTAATTTTCTTGTATAAATTTATGTTAATGGCTATGACAAATGTAGTTCGGTTAAGCAGTAGATATCTCTAAAGGATAAACTGCGAGATGCCGATTCCAAACTAAAAAAAAAAAGATAAATGTAAAGTTATCCGAGAGGATTGGCGCTGATAGCCGAAATACGGGTGTTGCCTAGTTCGGCTACAGATGCTTAACTCATTTGTACACAAAATTTTTGTAAAACGTGATTAAGTTTTTTGAAATAAATAAATAATGTTATTATTAATAATATATTATATTATTATACACATGTCACCGGTTTTGTTAAAGCCCCATGTAGTAGGGGTCAAGCCTTATGCCTCCAACCGGGTGTAAATATAGACTCCGGGCTGTTACTAAAAAGTTCCACATGGAAAAAAAACAATAATAGTTTACCTTTTTTCTACGAACATGTGTTAAGTAATATATACTGACAACTGACGCATATATTCTCCCAAGGTTTGGCTAAAGGCGTATATAACACCCACATTTTTGCTACTATCTAAGTTCTGGTAACGGTAAAACGGGGTGAATCGAAAAGCCTGGGTGAATCGAAACAAAACTTTAAATGAGATTTAATCGTTGATTCAACATTATTAATTACAGACAAAGTGTTGAAATTAATCATTTCAATTCCTTAAAAAAATAAGAATCCTTTTAGCAACAAACACTGTTAAACTAATGCGAAAATGCCCTTCAAAGTTTTGTTTCTACTCACCCCTGCGTTTCTATTCACCCCATTTTACGGTACCAAATACTAAACGTAGGAGTTTTAAAAACATGGTTGTCTTATTTCGTTTCTCGTCCTAACGTACCACATTCCCCATGAACCCATTTTTATTATAATTTCATGTTTATCAGTAAACTTTTTTTTTTTTTTTTTTTTTTTGATTTGATGATCATTTGTGAATTTATTAATCACCTGCCATTGTTAGATATTGAAATTAGGTTATTTTAAAAGAAATTAAGAGTACTTACTGAGTTTTCATTAAAGGAGCCTACATTTAAGAATCCTGGTTGGTCTAGTGGTAGCAAATGCGACTGCTAAGCATGAGGTCCTGGGTTCGATTTCCTGCCGACCAATGTGTCATTGGGATTTCTCATTAAGAATTTCTCAGTAGCAGTCCGGAGTCTGGATGTCTGCCCAGTTACTGTCAATAGGCTCACCCCCTTTTACATGGGACTTAAACATAAGTGGTGAAATGGGGATGTACTGTAGGTACATCTCTACACAACCCTTCGTGGAATAAGGGCGTGATATTAAATTTAATTAAAGCGAAGATTATCTATTTCGGAATGGATTTATTTATTTTTGGGGAATGAATTCTAGAAGGAATGGAACGTAGGTTAAGATCAGAGTGAGTGAGTGAGAGTACGTTGTAAAATTGTTTAACTTTAAAATAAAACTTGGTGATCTTTGTATGAAAATAGTACTTAATTATTATTAGTAATCAATTCGCAAATACCAATTACTCCACCAACTAACAAAACACAGCGCAAACAACAATTCATGTCAACATTTGGGTTAAATTATAGCTGATTAGCTTCCGCACGCGGCTTCGCCCGCGTGGTCTGTTGATAAAAAAAAGAAGCGTATGTCCTTTCCCGGGGTGCAATCTATCTTTCTACAATTTTTTTATCGAAATCCGTTCAGTGGTTTTGGCATGAAAGACGGACAAACAGACACACATACTTTCCCATTTACACTATTAAGTATGGATATGGAAAGAAGTGTGTGAGTATGAATGGTTAGCCGATACGGTTGGCGCAGTGGCTGAGCGATTGACGTACGTAACACGTAACAAATATTAGGTCTTTACCTATGAAATTGCCGTTCTGCAGTACTGGCCATTTCAAATCAAAATATTTTTTGTTTGGCTAAGAATTCTAATTTCAAATTAATTTTATTTTAAAAACATGGATTTTTTTTTCCAAAAGTAGTCATTTGTTTATTGATTAGTGTTATATTTTCATCGCATTTAAATCTTTTTCGTCATCATGGATACGTTAAAAATTCGAGTAATTATGGAATATAAGTACCGTCGTGGCAGCAACGCGGCACAAGCGGCACGCAACATCAACGACGTTTACGGAGCTAACATTACAAACCAACGCACTACCTGTTATTGGTTTGCTCGCTTCCGTTCTGGAAATTTCGACCTGAAAAATGAACCTCGCGGTCGTCCGAAGACTTTGGTCGACAATGACGAATTAAAGGCGATTGTGGAAGCTGATGATACACAATCTACGGCTGAATTAGCAGCAGCTTTCGACGTTAGCGTCAAAACAATATTGGTCCATTTGCGTCAAATTGGCAAGGTAAAAAAGCTTGACAAATGGGTGCCCCACGAACTCAATGATCGCCAGCGCGAAGTACGCGTCGAGACGTGCCTTGCACTGCTCAACAGACACACAAATGAAGGAATTTTGAACCGCATTGTTACCTGCGATGAAAAATGGATTCTGTTTGATAACCGCAAGCGCTCAGCAAGTTGGTTGGATCCTGGTTCAGCACCTAAACAATGCCCTAAACGAAAACTTACCCCAAGAAAAGTGATGGTCACTGTTTGGTGGTCTAGCGCCGGTGTGATTCAACACAGTTTCTTACCAAACGGGGTGAGCATTACTGCAGATGTGTACTGTGAAGAATTGAACACAATGATGGAGAAGCTGGCACATCTCCAACCAGCATTGGTCAATCGCTCGTCTCCGCTGCTCCTGCACGACAACGCGCGACCTCATACTGCACAGCAGACGGTCTCCAAGTTGCAAGAACTGGGGTTGGAAGCTCTCCGTCATCCGCCCTACTCACCAGACCTTGCGCCTACAGACTACTACTTTTTCCAGAATTTGGATAACTTCTTGGCGGGAAAAAAATTCAATACCCGAGAGGCAGTACAAAATGCCTTTGAAGAATTTGTTGCCTCCCGTCCAGCTGATTTCTTTAAGAAGGGCATCAATAAACTGCCACTGCGTTGGCAAAGATGCATTGATTGCATGGGTGATTACTTCGATTAATACATATAAAAAATACATGAAAAAAATTCATTTAAATTTTTTCATACAAAACGGCAATTTCATAGGTAAAGACCTATTATTTGTAGGGCCTACAGGTAATCGTTCCGGGTCTGGCTGTTCGTGTATATGACTTTAAATGTTTGTGACGCACCCACGACACAGGAGAAATTCCTAGTGTGGGGCAACGTTCTAAAAAAAAATGGTTAAAAATATGATACTTTATGAAATGACGTGTACACACATATAGTACTCAAACATAAATGAACATAATTATCGTACATGACATAATAGGATATAGTAATGTGGTTGCATAAGGTGTGTTACGGAAGTGTGACATTTCCTATTATTTTATGTACTTACGTATTTTTAATGTTCTCGGTAAACACGCGAGCTTTTCACGCGAAAGGTGTCATAATAGAACGTAAACCTAATTAAATGTTGACCTAATAAGATATTTTTCGTTGGAACTACGCAAAGGGTCTTTGTCAGTTGCTGGAAATATCTCAAACAGTAGGTATGTACTCGTACCTGCCTACCCCGAATCCCGTGTGCGGTTACAAACATTCAAACTCACACATACACCCAGACCGGGAACAACTACGAGGCCATACAGATATACTCAGCTCTGCCGCCTACGCTGTCAGGAAAGTGAGACAATACACTGACGTGGACACAGCTCGGTTAGTCTATTTTAGTTATTTTCACAGCGTAATGTCTTACGGTATGCTGTTATGGGGCAAAGCTGCAGATATTCAAAATATATTTGTGCTACAAAAACGAGCTGTTCGTGCAATATACCAATTAGGGCCCAGAGTCTCCTTAAGAGATCTATTTAAAGAGATTGGTATTCTCACAGTGGCTTCTCAATTTATTTTTGCCAACATAATATACATTAGGCAAAATATACATATGTACACTAAAAACAGTGACATCCACAATTTTAATACCAGAAATAAGCACAAACTGTACGCTCCTTTCCACCGGCTTCATAAGGTCCAGAGCTCATTTGTGGGGCTCGGTATCCGCTTTTATAACATGCTACCTCATTCTTTCCTGGATTTACCTTTTAACGCGTTTAAAGCTAAAGTTAAATCAAACCTTTGTTCTAAAGCATATTATTCGATCAACGACTATTTAGAAGACAAGAATAGTTGGTCGCTTTGTTGAACGCAGGACAATGTTGCTATGTTCTTTTACTGTTTAATAGTTCTTTATTTTTGTGTATGTTTCTTCTACTATCCATATTTTTATGTTATTGACATGATCCTCTCATTACATTGTGTGAATGAGTTGTATTGATATAATTCAGCATTGCACATGTCAGCGGGCACGCCCTTGGACTGCCTTGGAGGCTTTTTATGTATTCAGTTTAGTAGGCTTTGCTTGAGTTAATTGTCGATTTTGGTATATATAACTTTTTATTTATTTATTTTGGCATATTGGTGTGTGCTAGCTAACATGTAGCAAATTATTTAATTGAATGACGTATAAAGATGATTGACATAATTATTATTTTTGACATAATGTGTTGTATAGCTTCAGGTTCTTCAAACCTATCAGACAGACGTGTTGCTGGGGAGTTTGTTCCTCCACTTCTTCTTCCCAGCAAAAACACTAGGAAGTGGTGAAGGGTGGGCGTTTTGGGGGACTGTCTTATGTAAACGTCTTTGACGTTCAAAAAGTGCTGATTCTCAGCCTAATTTGAATAAATGAATTTTGATTTTGATTTTGATTTTGATATCTGTTCCGTGCAGGAATCGAAACCGCGACACGCGGCGCAGAAGTCGATCGCTCAGCCACTGCGCCAACCGTGCCGACAATATTAGCATGAAAACCTCATCATCTACTTAGCATTTTCCCAACTATGTTGGGTTGGCTTCTAGTCTAATCGGATGCAGCGTAATACCAGTATTTTACATGGAGTGCCTGCCTATCTGATCTCCACGACCCAATTATTGGCCAATACTATAACCCTTGGTAGGGCTGTTTGTCAGACTGTTGGGCTTCTGACTACCCATAACGACTGTCAAAGATCTACAAATGATAGCCGAATGAACGGTTTCAAACTCTTTCCGAGGAACGAATTAGTCTCGATTGGCGGTCGATCGACGGTGTCCCATCTACAGACTGACCTCGGCAATGTAGCTTAAAACGTATTAGACAGAAAACCTGTCAGTTTTAAATAAATATCAAAAACCGTACATTAAGGTTTGTCAGGCTGGTATTTATAGAAAATACATACAAATTAGGTATTGATTTAACATAACCTCCGTACATCACGCCTGTTTTCCTGAAGGGTTAGGTAGATGTGTACAAACAACTCACCTGTCTCTATAAGTCACATGTAATAGTGGGGCGAGTCTAATGCCACCAAACGGGCACAAATGGAACAGACAAATACAGGTGGAAGAGTGAAAAAACACTTTGCCTAACCCGGAAATCGAACGCAGGGTCTCAAGATCAGCTGTAGCGCTTGCGACCACTAAACCAACGAGGCTGTATATCTACAGAAATCGCTAGTCTAGGTTTTCTAAAAATAGTCTACCTCTAGTCACAGATTAAATTGATTCTCCCTAGAACAAGGTCAAAGGTCAAAGAATTAACCTTAACACATGATTCTCCTCTGAAATTGCTTTTCCGAATCACAAAACGAGCGTGACAATAACCGAGCAAGTTATAAGCATCAAAACTTCAACTGTGAAAGTTCCCAAGTTAATCTGAACAAAACATATGTCATTAGACTATCAACGTCTGCGTAACTGTGACGCAATCAGCGTCTCGAAGTTTCTCTTGTTTTTATTTTCTCTTGTTTACGAAGAGGATGATTAGGCCGCGTTCACACTCGCTCACCGTCAGCAGCCAGTCGGCGTCTGCGGGTGATTTTCCTCATATTTCGAACTTGCCGCTCACTGTCAGTAGCTGACCATGAGTTTAGTATGTATGCGGCCTTATACTTATTTCTGGATCACGTGTCTGTTTTTCCTTTTCCACGTGTCTACCCACACTATAAAATAGTTTTGTATTGGCCTAATTTCTGCCAATATATAATAATATATTGGAGGGATAAGTCTGGATTTCTGAATACCCAGTTTTGTATTGCCTTCTTTTTGGAGCGAACACCTGAACTATATATAATAAAATAAATAATGCTGGACAATCCACACAGCATCATCTAGCCCCAAGCTAAGCAGAGCTTGTGTTATGGGTACTAGATGACTGATATACTTAATACAATACAATACATTACATAGATAGTTATTTTTTTACTATACATAGGAAAATACCCAGAACACCCAGAACAAATATTTGTAGATCGTACAAACATTTGTTCCATGGCGGGAATCGAACCCGCAACCTTTTGCGTCGCAGGGGGACCTTCGCCCGCCGCGCCACATACGTCGTCAGCATATTAGTGCGTATTGCGTGGAGTTAGGTATAATTCTGTCAGTTCCATGTAACATTGTTTTTTTTTTATTTCCAGGTAATTTGAGTGTGTAACGTTCAGAGACATCCGTACGCTGGTTTCTCAGAATAACATATTTTCTTATTCCGAATATTTGATGCCTTTAAAAGATTATCATTCACCTGGGTTCCGTAATGTAATAGGTTTTTGAATAATTTACGTTACGGCAAATGAAGAATGAGAGATTCTGTTACGTACCAGTAATAGCCATCGTACTCACTGATAATGAAAAATGCACCCTCTTTTTCATCCGTACAAAAAAAGAGATTCGAGGATTATGCTAGCAGGCAGCTGATATCTTCTTTCGAATTATTATAATACACGAAGATCTATTAAACTTTTGATTTTGTGACAAGGCGTAAGCAGAAACACCGCCGGAAGTTTGCCCTAAAAAGACAAACACTGACCTTATTGGTGATGTTCTTCAGAAAGGTTAGGTGCGTAGTACGCGCAACCGGAGTGATTGTATGATCAGATGTGTGAACGTAAAAATAAGCAAAAGGCGTATGTAAGGATCGTAGCGGTAGACGTTCTGTAGTTACTGCGTACCCCAATGGGAAAAAGGTTCGAGTTTATGTCTGTTTCGTCGCCGTCAATTTTTTTTTACCGGTTTTCAAATTTTATTCTTTATCGCACCGTATGCAGTAAAGTCTAAAACTAAATAAAACTATTCTGCATACCTAATAACGTCACATACAACATCGAGTATATGACATCGATTTGTGTATTCAATTATAGACCTAAAGGGCACTATTTATTATGTTTTCTTTTTTTTTCAAATACTTTTCTCCACTTGTTACAGCGCTTCTCCTGGACACTCTCAAGGTCATACAACGGGCAGTATGCAATGACGAGACAGTGGCTCTGGCATGTCCCAGAGGTACCACCATCAGCATACAAGTAGCTCAGTACGGGAGGGCTGGTCAGGAGCAGGGATGTCCCGCTTTGAGCAATGAGCAAGTTGAAGAAAACAGGAACTGTAAAAGACCTAATGCTATGCAGGTTGGTGTTTGTATTGATGATTCTTTATGTTCCCTGATAAGTCTATCTCTTTCTCTATCAAGTCCCTCCAAAGGTGGAAAAAATGTATGTAAGGGATCGCTTCATTTTATCGATAAGGCCGCCCATTGTCACACCCTCTGTAGCTCTTAAACTTACCATTTGTACGTTTTTATGGTGTACAATAAAGAGTAGATATTATATTCAATTCTGCTATATTCTAAGGTTTAAGACCTACCATTTATTCATCATCATCATCTGCCTTTCCCCAAATATGTTGCAGTTGGCATCCAGTCTGACTGAACACCAGTATATTACATGAAACACGAGTTTTCGACTACCGTTTCTGACTACCGTATTAACGGACAAAGATCTACAGTCAGCCGGGATTCACAGCTTAACATGCTTTCCGATGCACGGAGGGATGTAATTTGTAATGGACAGTCACCCATCCACGTACAGACTTCGACAAGCGTAGTTTAACCTGCCATCGACCTGCTCGACTGTTATTATTAAGCTGCAATCCCCGACACATTTGCATAGTTAATAAAAAAATAAGTCAACTTGAGGATTGATTTTATTCAAAAGAAAACAAATTCACTCTGTATCAAACTGATGGCCTAAAGATGCCTTGGTCTAAGTATTAAGTATCTTTACTGTCAAGTATCCTGTCATATTTAATTTTAAAGATAGATAACTACCTACTCAATGTTCAAACTCTAAAATGAAAAACAGTGGTGCCAATCAAACAAAAATAAACAAAAAAAAATTTTGGATCCATAAACAAATCATCCATTCCCGATACTTTTTTGACTAATTGCATACTGTCATACTTCCTGTTAAAGATAGATCCATACCTATTCAATTTCCAAATAACGTGCAAGTTATTTGAACAAAGCTATTCAGTGATTCCATCCAGTTATCAAGTACTTAACCCCTTATTGAAACATGAGGTTTTGATTACACTCTCTGTCCGCATTGTAGCCGGCCCACGATTCATTGGTTCGGTCATATAATGCATTCTGATTGGCTGGCGCAGCCAGAATTCTAATTAGGTAATGTTTAGTGTCAGCTTGCATGCGGTGTGTATGCAGACAGCGAGCCAATTCTCTGTATGCTTAACTAGGTGCGCTCCACGGTGTTACCCTCAGTTTTTTATTTTTTATTATTCATTTAATTCAGACAATGTCCATTTGTTAAAAGGTCAACATTTATTTATTATTTATTTTTATATTTACTTATTTATTTTAAGGATCACCAACGAGTAATACGTTACATTTAAATATTATAAAATTATAAATTTTACGGTATACACTATCCTGTAATGCACACTCAATTACAGGTTACCACAGCAATTCCCACAGGGGAATTTCAAATCGTGTCATGTGTCATCCCCTGATCACTTCGTTTTTTCGGGATCAAAAGTGCCTATGTGTTAATCCTAAGTGTGAGTACCTGTGTATGAGCTGACCATAACAAATTTCATCTAATCTCGTTCAGCCGTTTAAGCCTGAAGGAGAAATCAACATAGACACACACTATACTGATAAACTTTCGATTTTTTAAAAATACTGTGATTTTTAAAGTTGTGAGGCGGCATGAGAATTTAGACTAGACCTTGTTTTAAACTCTGCTAGTTTTGTTAAAACAGCAAAATTGTATATATATTACGTAACTAACTGGACTAAGTGATTGATGCAAGACCGAGTAGGTAACAAAACTAGCACACTACTCGATTAAAAGAAAAAAACAAAAATCATTTATTCAAATTAGGCTGAGAACAGAACTTTCATAGCGCCAAAAATTAAATAAGACGCCAGCCCTCCACAACTTCTTAGTGTTTTTGTTGAGATCAAAAAGTGGCGCGAAAACACTCCTCAGCAATGACCTAGAAAAATGGTATAGTTTCCGGCACAGATTTTGAGTGCTGACTTTGAGACGCGCAGTACTTGGTTTTAGTATAAAGTGTGTATGCGTGAACTTACCCCTACTACTACGTCCAGCGCTCAAGATCCACACTGGTGCCCATAATTGGAATAGACAAGAGAGAATGATATACAGGGTGGAAGGAAAATCGATGCACAAACTAATGCCATGAGTTTAGTACATAATTAAGGACGTGGGTTGAATTTTTTTGTCAGATTTTTCCTAATTTTGTTGTTTTTTTCTGTTGTATTTTTCACTTCAAACATTGAAAAGTCATAAAAAAAACATCATTTCTATCTAAACCTTCTATTTTAATAAATGAATTAAGTCTAGTTTTTGATTAAGTAAAAATTTTACGTCTTTCAATCAAAATCTCATTGAGTTCTCACTTAGTTTGATTGCACGGTTGGCGCAGTGGCTGAGCAATCGACTGCTGCGCCGCGTGTCGTGGGTTCGATTCCCGCACGG
Source organism: Phlogophora meticulosa (assembly GCA_905147745.2). Taxonomy (NCBI): domain Eukaryota; kingdom Metazoa; phylum Arthropoda; class Insecta; order Lepidoptera; family Noctuidae; genus Phlogophora; species Phlogophora meticulosa. The sequence continues at coordinate 5,916,163 of LR990526.1, read as the reverse complement.
AACAAATATTTGTATGGCCTACAGATAGTTGTTCCGAATCTGGCTGTTCGTGTATGTGACTTTAAGTGTTTGTAAACGCACCCGCGACATAGGAGAAATTCCTAGTGTGGGGTAACGTTTTAAAAGAAAAGAAAAGAAAAGTTAGGTAGAAATATTTTTTTTGCGGTTAAATAAATAACATGAGTTAGCAAAATAAAATTAAAGGTTAGGTCCAGAATCATGTACAAAACTCATGTTGTGCGTTGACTTCCCTTCCACCCTGTACAAGTAGTATCACGCCTGAAACCTAATATATACACTGCTTCTAACGTTAATGTACCCAACCGTAGACTTACCATAAAAATGCCTTAAAAATTCGGCAAGAGTCCATTCATAAAACCTTATTTGCAAAGGTGCCGAAATTGCGGATGTCTACAGACTATAACAAGCACTTAACATCAGGTGGGCCAATGGCCCGTTTGTCATTCTTTGACATAAAAAAAGAAAGATGAGTTTAATAGGAAACATTAGATCCTCTTTCGCACTTAAAGCGATATTTTTCTTTGGGGGTACTTCCTAAAGTTGATGATGTATGTCGTTTCCTTCAAGGAAAGGATAATTTATTTCCATTGAATATTTTTTCGAGATTTATTGTTAGTTGGTTCTATGATTCTTTAATATTATTTACATCAGAAATAATGCAACAGTTATACGTACTTTTACGTCTCTGTATTAACATTTACTTATTGTTATTTTTTTATTTGTTTCATTCCATTTCCATTGTACCTAAAATGCATCCTACTAGACTAAAATTCTTTAAAAAAAAGTTGCCCCACACTAGGAGTTTCTCCAGTGTCGTGGGTACGTTTACAAACATTCAAATTCACATATACAAACAGCCAGACCCAGAGCAACTACCTGTAGGCCATACAAATATTTGTTCCGTGCGGGAATCGATCTCGATCCCGATTTCAATCCGCGATCATTAACTGCTGCTTTTGATTCGCCCTCTCAAGGTAACAGATTGCAAACTCGGCCATTGATTGGGCACAAACAAAAATCGATTGGATTGAGATACGTTATTGAAATCGGCCGTTAAACGAAGAGTTATAAATTTAAACGCAGTTTTAGCTGCAGCAGACAATAAATAAATAAATAAAATAGACAGTATGTCGAGAAACAATTCTATGTTATTTTTATTTTTTCTCTTTCTGTTTTAAACCGAGGCAAAAAAATATGCTTTCTTCAGTGATATACAAACTGTATCTCAATGGCTTACTTACCACAAATACTTCTAAATCCTAAAAACAAGTTTAATGACCTCGATCTCGTTTTAAAACCGACCATCATTCATTTGTTTTTTCAAGTTTTCGACACTTATATTATAAGTGGAAATATTTGTACTTTTGTGTGTTTGTATGGAATAAACTCAAAAACTACTGGTCCAATTTCAAAGCTTATTTCACCGTTAGAATACTACATTATCCTTTAGTGACATAAACTACGTTATATTTTCACAACTACTCTTTAAAGGAGGTAAAGGGGATGTTGATGTTTCGTTTAGAAAAAAAAACAACAAAATCCACGCGGAAGAAATCGTGGGAGAAGTTCTAGTACATAATAGCAGTGCTTATTGCTTACCAAACTAATAATCCACTACAGTAAAAATGATAAGCAAATCGCCTTCATATTGAGGCAACAATGTAGATACGTGGAGAATATTTAAATTGATTAACCAAATACTTTTTCTTCTAGTACTCATTACTGCAGACGGTGGTGGAAGCTTGCCAAAAGAAACCCCAGTGCAAGTTCAGTACCCTGCCAATGGCGGGTCTCGTAGACCCCTGTCCGACGCAGAGCAAGTACGTCGAGGTCGCGTATAAATGTCGCCCGTGTGAGTATTGCAATTACTAGTATCTACATTACTTCATGCATATATAGCCCAAATGGTAAGGCAGCAGTCTACCTGTAGTACACCCACACTTTGCCAGTTAAGTTTAAGTTTCATGTAATAGGGGGCGAGTCTATTGCCATCAGAAATCTCTTAATGCTGTTAAATTCTAAATGAAAAAAAACTCCGTAACACTTCGTCCAACCTGGGGATCGTACTCAAGACCTCATGCACAGCAGTAGCACTTGCGTCGACTAGATCCACGAGGCAGTCAATAGATAACTGTCTATAGTAGCTTGATGACTGACGAGACTAAATGGGAAGATTTGCCTACAGTTTCGTCTCATTTAAGACCTCTAAGCCACTTCTTGAAACTAATCCTAACTTAACATGTTCACTGTCCAGCCTCCAGAGTGGGAATGGTTCATAAGTCCAGTTACGCTTTTATTAAAAGTTGGCGAATTTGTGGTTCAAATGTATACATAAGTGCTTTAATATATATAATTATACTAGCTGTCCCAGCGAACGTCGTCCCGCCTCAAAAGTTGAGTTACATTGCCATCTGTTAGAAATATATGGAATTTATTAGAGGAAAACGTTTAATTTGCAATTAAAAAAATATTAAGGTCAAAAATCGAAATAAAAACTATCCTATCTCTCAAGTTGGATCGAACTGCACATGGTGTGCGAATTTTATTATAATCGGTTAAGTGGTTTAGGAGTCCATTGAGGACAAACATTGTGACACGAGATTTATATATATTAAGATAGCCAAACTGATGGAGTTAGTGTGTTCCTGAAATCTAATTTATTGGTTAACTTTCTTTGTACTTTTTAGCCTTCCGGACCCAAAGTGTGCCAACAGGGCCCTATTACTAAGCAACCGCTGTCCGGCTGTCTGTCTGTCTGTCTGTCAGCTGACCGTATCTCATGAATTGTATTAGGTAGACAGTTGAAATTTTCACAGACTGTGTATCTCTGTTGTCGCTATAACAACAAACAAGAAACGAGATTTTCGAAATCATAAAGTATAAATCAAAATTGATTTATACTTACTACTTAGGGGCAGGTATGATTGCGAGATGTTTGAAAGAGTTACCGTGACCCCAGAACGTAAGTGGCAAGGACGGAACACGGATGGTTTTTAGTCAGTGCAAGTCTAACACGTCCTCCCGTTCCACCCAGAACGGGAGAAGTCATTGGATGATTACCCATCCTTAAAAAAAAGGTATGGTTTACATATTTTTCTAATAAGCCTACTATACTAGATATAATATCATGATGGCCCATTGGTTTTGGCCTCGCCTCTTGTGCACGAAGTTGTGGGTTCAAACCTGGGCAAGTACCAATGTGAGTTTTTCAATTCATATGTACTTTCTAAGTTTATATTGGACATCACTGACATCGGTGAAGGAAAACATTGTGAGGAAACCTGGACTTATATAATTAATATGAGTCTGAAATCGCCAACCCGTCTTGAGCAAGCGCGGTGATTAATGCTCGTGCCTTCTCCGTATAAGAAGGGGCCTTTGCCCTGCAGTGGGACAGTAATAGGCTGGTACTGACTAGATATAGCAATGCGTCACCTTGCCTATATTTGTCCCCGTCATTGACCCCTCCGACCGAAAAAAATAATTGATTATAGTTGCAGTGGGAATACGTCAATTGTGTTACTAATTCGTTTGAACTTTTGACCTCTTGCATGCCAGTCCCCCTCCTAAGGTACTTGGCTAGTGCCGTTTCAAATTGGTCAATATGTCGGAGGAGATGGCTGGCTAAAAAGGAACTTGGGTTTTTTTGTGCATGTTTTATCATTGCATAATTTTGGCATGGCCACCAATGGCATCTCTCTTTACAGGTAACCTTTCAAAAAGTAAATACATTTTAAGAAATGTCTAAAGTTCTTTTTTTTTTTAGCCAATACTGTCCCACTGCTGGGCAAAGGCCTCCCCTTAGTACTTCTAAGTATCCCACTCTCGTGACACATCGTACCAGCCATTATAGTATGCGTCCAGGTCATCTCAACACCTTTTTTTTTCTTTCTACATTCTTTTAACACCTTAACTGCTGGAAAATGAGACACGATAGAAAATGAATTGTGGTCAGTCACTTGGCGTTTAAGGTGTTAACATCCTTTAAAACTTAGCTGACCATAAATCATCGTTGAGCTCCCTAAAACTGGGTTGAGCTATACGATGACTGTTTGTAGGACAGGTTAACTCAAAGCTGTAATGGCTCTTTCTTCAGAAGGTCTTTCTAGACTTTGCTCTGCATTGTGAAGAGTCACATAATAACTAAGGTACTATACTTCTTTTTTTTTTAAACGTTGCCCAACACAAGGAATTTCTCCTGTGTCTTGGGTGCGTTTACAAACATTTAAAGTCACATGCACAAACAAGCAGACCCGAAACAAAGACCTTAAGGCCATACAAATATTCATCCCGTGCGGAAATCAAACCCACGACACGCAGCGCAGCAGTCAATAGCTCAGCTACTGCGCCAACCATGCCGTCTGTATTGTGATGTTTGGGTTTTAAAAGAGACCTTTGAGTTTCTTTCGGCATTTCTTCCCAGGGATCTGTCAATTTGGAAATGCAGGCGCCATTTAGTTTTTAAAATATTGACTTATAAAGTGTCTGGAAAAGATACAGAAATATATATATTCGTTTCATTTCAACGATTTCCTTCGTGTTTTGTACTTGCATTTTTTTACGAATTGTTTTAAATCATTCAGAAATACCTAAATATGAAGCGATATATAACTTTCCAGTGGGTTGAATAACTGTTTCCCATAATTATTCGTATTATGGGTCTACCCCATCTACCTATTCGAACCAGTGTCAAAAAAAAAACAAATAAAACTTTTTTTTCATCATTAAAATATATTTTTTATTATTTGGTAACTGAATTTATTTTGTTGCAGAACTTCAGTTAAAATAAAATTATGTTCGTCGAAACAGAATTGACCAAGTTTTGAAATTATTAATCGAGTTCGGGTGTTCGTGAATTAAAGTTTTAACTGAGCTAATCATTCTCTGAGTGTGGAAAGAATAATTAAAGCTTAGTTCAAACTTCGAGGTATTTACAAGTGTGTTGTTGAAATTAGTCTACACCACTAACAAATACTTAAAATTTTATAAAAAAAATAATTATATTATAATTAAATATATTAAAGAAAATTCTTTAAAATAACGTACAATTGATAGAAATTGTACGTCATGTTAATATTAGCTAAGTACTTGGTCTATTCATTGTAATTTTATGAAGAAAGTATTGATAAAAAAAAATAACGAACCGCCTTGCTGAGTCTTTAAAAGAAGAATATTACTATCACAATAAGTAGCATAAATAACTTTTTGAATATAAAATAATATCTAATAATATTATATATTAGGTACTTGTCTGGAAAATATGAACAATCCATTGCCATTCAACGTGGCAATGCTGCCAGCCTTATGGGCACTTTTCCCGCTGCCAGCGATGCGGACAAATTTTTTGACGCCCTATAATTCTTTCCTTTTTTGCATGTACATAATTAAAATTATTGTTCTATAAGTGTAAATAAAAATAAAATGAATTGTGTAATTGTGATAGATTTAATTGTGTTTTTTAAATTATTTTCTCATTCTTTAGTATTCCATGCAATATCTAGTAATCGAGTCACTCACTTTTCGCTACGACGTGACAATCCATTTTATTAAGTTGGTACAGGCTGTGTGCCCCTTTCGGCGAAAATTCAAAATTTCATTCTCTTTTTAAACTATTTAAAATAATTTGAAAAATCTATGTCAATTGTTTTATTATTCAAACTCTATGGTATGACCATGCTTGTATACCGAGCGTAAGATGAACGTTGTCGAATAATCCTACCATCCTATTACTGTCCCACTACAGGACAAGAGCTTCTTCTTATAGAGAGAAGGCACGAACATAAATCACTTCGCTTGCGGAAATGTGAATGAAATTATTAAAAACAATATTTAGTAGATTGGCTATCTTGAAATTTCTTCGATTTTTCTCTTTCCCCACCATCAGGGCCGTAATTATTCAGTAAAGACCGCGACGTATTCTAACCACCACTTCTAAAATTAATGAGTTTGCTTTACCGGAGGGAGCTGGTTTTTTTCTTTTGGTCAAGGAAAAATTAATCGGTTTAGCTGGGCGATCGATTTTGATAGATTGGTGTTGAAATAAAAATAAAGAATAAAATAATTTTACAGTCACAACTACGTTTAGGCTATAATTGTGATAGTTTTAAATCTACATAGATATTTACTTTCCGACAAAACAAAAGAAACTCCTAAAAATAGTCACAAATGAACCCATCCATTACCAAAATTGGTTCGCCCACAAAAAAATACATGGAGCATCTTACTGATAACATGACCCTCTGAAACAAAAAAGAGGGTAGCAGACTTACCGATCGCGTGACGTAACATTTTTACTCCTGGAAGTGTATTGAAGTGATTTATGCTCAGTTAATAAATTCCTGGATGGGGTGAACGGCCGATGGTAAGGGCGTGTACAGGAGTGCCGCCATAGGTGTGCCTCATGCACATTAAACGATGCAGACGGGCGTTTCGAACGCTCAGTATCGTGTTTGTGCTGTCAATTTATGGTGTTGCGTTTTTATTTTATAATTTATGGTGCTTAAAACTTTTGATATTAATCAAAGACATAGGTTACCTTTATCAATTGGAACTAGCTTTAGGTAGGACTAATGGACTATAAATGGGATTTTATACAGGTGTAACAAAGGCTAGTGTTAAATTGGAGATTATTGATGTATTTTGGATAAAAGAATATAGTCGTTGCACAATAGAGTGTCGGAAGATTTTAATAATGTTTTTCTGACATTTTTATTTAAGACTACAGTTGGTGAGTCACGCGAAGTCAATAAATATTTTTTTCTTTTATACTTTCAAAAATATGTAGGTATATCCGAATTTTTTAACTATACGGTGGAAAATTCTGAAAAATTACACTTAGTAAATACTTTCAACGATCCCTGTTTAAAAAAAATAATATTGTATAAAAATAAATATATTTTATTTATTTATTATAAATTATCATTTTTTTTGTTAAAAGTGTCCCCACACTAGGAATTTCTCCTGTATCGTGGGTGCGTTCACAAACATTTAAACTCACATACACAAACAGCAAGACTCGGAACAACTACCTGTAGGCCATACAAATATTTTTTCCCTGCGAGAATCGAACCCGCGACACTCAGCGAAGCAGCCACTGCGCCAATCGTGTTGTCAATAATAATCACAAATAAAATAAAATAAAAAGGTTTATTGCAGAAACTTGTACAACGGTTACAGTAAACCACGCACAGGGACCTTCTTTTAAGCAAAAGATATACCTGTGCTAGAAAGCCCCGCTCTTCAATGAAAAATTATAAAAAGATTTTATTTATTTTAGCCATTCACTATTGTAACCGAAAAAAAACTTACATATTTTTTGTGAGCTGTTTTCTAAAAATACAATCATATTTTTTCCGTCGATGTAATCCATATTGTGCGTGGATGTATGAATATAATATGTCCGGAATGAACATTCCGGCTACGCAACGTACAGTGCGTGGACGGTTTTTTTTTAATTTGTTGTACGAAATTCAGTTAGAACAGTAAACCTATCTACCATTATTATATTGCTGACATATGTATAATGGTGTTGCCAGTTCAAAACCTGATCCTGTTCACAAGGAACACTTTCCACAGTGATATAAAAGTGCAGGCGGGATTTAATGACATCATTAGTTCCTGCCTCATTATCTTGTTATTTTTATAAACTTGAGTACACTTTGTAGCGGTCTTGTTACGAATGAGAGTAGAATTTTATCTCTGATTCAATAATTATATCCGATTAGTTATGATATTTGACTTTTTAATGATACAATTTGACTGCCTCTTTGTTCGGAAGCGTTACTGGTGAATTTGAGGTCCTGGGTCCGATTCCCAGGTCGGGAAAAGTGATATTGGGTTTTCCAATCCGGGATCATTCAGTATCAGACAGCTGAATAAGTGCTCTGTTGATGCAATAGGCTCGCCCACTTTTACGTGGCACTTAAACATAAGTGTCTAAATGTGAATGTACCCAAGGTAACGTACATCGCTGCTTGTCCCTGCGGCCAAAAAAGGCATGACGTAATCTATGAAAGATAATATGCACCATCAGATTTTAAGGAACAATATGTTCTAAGCAATATGTAGGTACACAGGTACATATAAGATAATTGTGATGAGATTTTTGTACATAGTTGAATTTATTTTATTCTATTGAATATTCCTTTAAAAAAATATTGTGAGAATAGTCTCAATGTTCAATGTTGTTGTGTTGTTGTCAATGTTGTAGTTGGTATGTAATGAAAATATTTTATTTGTATTTATATGGAAATAGTATCACGCAAATCATTTTTCAGTTTTAGTCTGAACAAAAAACTTTATAGCTTTGCAAAATCAATTAGGTACTTTAAAAGATGAGAACAAAGCTTTTGCTTGATTTGTTACGTACTACCTTTATTGTTGAAAAATATTATGACTCTATTTGGTTTAAAAATCGTAAATGTTTCACCTTCGGTGTTTTATTTTTTTAATTAACTCTAAGTGTCCGAAGTTAGGCTGTACGCTATGACGCGACGTAATTTCGGCATAGTGTGTCGTCAGTAATTCAAATAGTATTTATTGCATGCGTAATTGTGCTGAACTTCGGTCGCGCAACTTCGGCATAGTGTGTTAAGACACTTAAATAAGAAATCTTTAAAAGTTCTTAGATATATTTATTTACTGATTGATATCCATCCAACCAAAGTGAATATTCACAAGACGATTACAATTTATAACATGAATCTAAAACGGGGAACAATATTAACAACTTAAAATTCATAGCACAGACCCTTACTTAAATCGCGAACAATGATGCTCTTTTGTTTTTTTTACGACGCCATTCCGTGCCCTACGCATGAGGTTACTATCTTTTTACCATAATTTGGTAACATGACGTTGCATTTAAATCGTTTATGGCAACCTTAAGACCCGGAGCTCACTGGTGAGAAGGCACAATAAGAGGTTTTTAGGTGAAGGGTCGTATCTATACTTCGCTAATAAAATTGAAGAGTTTGCTTTTCATTTTTGAATGGGCATATGAAACGACCAAACAGATAATCTTATAATAATAATAAATCTTTATTGAACCACTGTTACAATTGTTGCCTTATAATAACCTTAACTTAATATCTATCTGTAACTGTAAGTGACGTTCATTCAGTCCATACGGTGGTTCACAAACTAGGCAGCGCCTGTATCTTAGGGACCGGAGTTGTGGATATGAAACATTTTACCACTGAAGTTGATGTTAAGACAGGTTAAAAGTGCAGTTTATAACAGCTAATTAATTTAAAACAATTATTTTAAATCTAAATTAAAAGTTTAAAATTAAATGAGACCAAAGATATGGAGGTATTTTTTATCATTTGATAGCCCAATTTTTGAAAAGGTTATATGCTATTTAGTATAACGCTAACACTATTTAATAGTGAATGAAACGCGGGATACAGCTAGTATCACACATGTGTTGAAAATTCTGTGCCGTGCCCTCCCGCCAGTGGACGCCGGACCTAAGAAGGAAGTGACGTTTCAACCGCCCGTCTGTTCACGTCATTAATATTAGTTATAGCTTCCCTAGCTAAGCGTAAAACACTCGGACACTTCATTAATTGATACACGAACACTTACCGATGCTTTTATCGTATTGGCGGTTTTATGTTACATACTAATGGATGCTAAAGGGGTGAAACTAGAAACAAAGGGTTGGTACAGTCATGAGCATAAATACTTTGCATTTACGGTTCTTCTTATTTTTTTCCGTATTGTCTATGCAACTGTATTAAACTGTATGGTCCCATTAACTAGCCACATTTATTATGGCGTCAGGACGTCAAGGGTGGTATAGAACGGACCGGACGTTTGAGACATTCCAGCAGATGGGATATAACCTGGTTTGGAACTCGCCCTGTGTGTCGGCTGGATCGATATTAACACTATGCCATATTGTATTTGCAGTAGCTTATTTGGGTAGGAAATCGATTTAGTACTTTCTAGATAGGCCACGAGCGGTCGGCGAGTACAACGGTTCTTGGGCTTTCATGAGGTCTTGCTACAATTTGCTTCTCTCTAGCCTGTCTGAGATTGCCTGTGTAGAGCGCAAGAAGCGCTGGCGGCTTTTTAGTCCACCCAGAGTATTCGTATAGAATATCTGGAATCGGATTCTTGGATCTTGCTTTGACTCACGCAATATTCAAAAGCGATTTTTTTCTAAAGTATTACTAGATTTTGACAGTGATACGCACAGATATCAGGACATCAAGCTATCCCAAATTGTCAAATATTTCAAAATGTACATGAATCTTATACTTTTTTAATAAACTTGAAAAACTAAGAAACTTGACAGATGACAGAGAGTACAATATAGGCTAGCATAAAAACTAACTGAACTACACAAATACAAACAAAAGTTGCAATTATTGAAAATCACTTTTTAATAATGTATGGTTTCTTCGACAATACTATGTACACAGGTTACCACATCAAGCTACTCCAACGCCCTTCCGAGTAAAGTTGGGATTAATATTTGGATTTTAAAATGGGACGTACGTCGATAGCGTACACCATGGGGATAATTATTACTATGTTTGGATTTGTTGATTTTCAATTTCATGATATTTGGTTTTGGGTAATATTAGTTGGTTTTATCGATGTTATATTTAGAATGTTTAGTTTTTAGTGTGGTATATGGATCAGAATGTAGACACATACATGGGGTGTGTGAAAAGCAGTGATATGTAACTGTTTTTTTTGTTTTCTATATTTAGTATTGTGTCTTTGTGTGCCTGAGCCTGTGCTGAATAAATGTTTTTTCTTTCTTTCTTTAACTGAGATGAATATGTAAGAGAAAGTCTGAAAGTGGCGCCGGTGACCGAGAAGTGTTGTGGAAATCGGTTGTCATGGTATGGGCATGTGATGTAGAGAAATGAAGGGGAATGGAAATGAATAGGTCATGACGAAACTTTTGAGTATTATATGTAAACATAGATTATACGCACCAGCTATTTTATTTTTTAAATAATACAAAATATTCCACAGATGAGTTTCGTAGTCGAACCGGCTGCGAAGGCGAGGTGATCAAGCTGAGCTGTAACCCTCACTCCAGGATCGCTATCTTTGGTGCCCAGTACGGCAGGACCGCTTTTGAAACAATCTCCTGTCCACAGACGCAAATTATGCCGGATGATAGTAAGTATATCATTGGATGAACCACAAAAGTATACCTACCAGAACCATTTTTGTGTCGTATACAAGATTTTGAAGCATATAAAGTCAAGTGGTAACTCTTATACTTATATTGTTCGCTAGAATACTTTTATTTACTTTGATTACAATGAATTTCAAACTAACACAGCGAAGCTTGTTTAGCTAGTGCTACTTATCTATAAAAGTGATTCTAGAGATCATTTGATGGCAAGAATAAAATTGGCGTTTTTCTCGACTACGTTGTCATAACACGAGAAAAGTGATGATACAATCAATGTAGTCCGATAAAAGGGCCGTATATTTCATTGCTTTATCAAGAATATAACTGGTAGAGAACTTAGGTACAGACGCCAGCACATCAAGCTACCCCAAACTGACAGATTGTCCCAATTGAACATGAACCTTGTGCTTTTGTATCAAAGTTGAAAACCTATCAGAGAAATTTGACACATTGGGGTAGCTTGATGTGTGGGCCTCTGTACATACGTTCTGTCTGTTGACATAAGCTCTGTCCGTAATAATACGAGGAGAGCCGATTACTCTAATAGATCGAAAGCTACCTATTTCTGAAGAAAAAAATAGGTGTATATGTTAATGTTTTGTATTTTTAGTAACGTCTCTAAATAGTTATTAAAATACGACAGATAATATTAGGTCTTTACCTATGAAATTGCCGTTCTGCAGTACTGGCCATTTCAAATCAAAATATTTTTTGTTTGGCTAAGAATTCTAATTTCAAATTAATTTTATTTTAAAAACATAGTTTTTTTTTTCCAAAAGTAGTCATTTGTTTATTGATTAGTGTTACATTTTCATCGCATGTAAATCTTTTTCGTCATCATGGATACGTTAAAAATTCGAGTAATTATGGAATATGAGTACCGTCGTGGCAGCAACGCGGCACAAGCGGCACGCAACATCAACAACGTTTACGGAGCTAACACTACAAACCAACGCACTACCTGTTATTGGTTTGCTCGCTTCCGTTCTGGAAATTTCGACCTGAAAAATGAACCTCGCGGTCGTCCGAAGACTTTGGTCGACAATGACGAATTAAAGGCGATTGTGGAAGCTGATGATACACAATCTACGGCTGAATTAGCAGCAGCTTTCGACGTTAGCGTCAAAACAATATTGGTCCATTTGCGTCAAATTGGCAAGGTAAAAAAGCTTGACAAATGGGTGCCCCACGAACTCAATGATCGCCAGCGCGAAGTACGCGTCGAGACGTGCCTTGCACTGCTCAACAGACACACAAATGAAGGAATTTTGAACCGCATTGTTACCTGCGATGAAAAATGGATTCTGTTTGATAACCGCAAGCGCTCAGCAAGTTGGTTGGATCCTGGTTCAGCACCTAAACAATGCCCTAAACGAAAACTTACCCCAAGAAAAGTGATGGTCAGTTTGGTGGTCTAGCGCCGGTGTGATTCAACACAGCTTCTTACCAAACGGGGTGAGCATTACTGCAGATGTGTACTGTGAAGAATTGAACACAATGATGGAGAAACTGGCACATCTCCAACCAGCATTGGTCAATCGCTCGTCTCCGCTGCTCCTGCACGACAACGCGCGACCTCATACTGCACAGCAGACGGTCTCCAAGTTGCAAGAACTGGGGTTGGAAGCTCTCCGTCATCCGCCCTACTCACCAGACCTTGCGCCTACAGACTACTACTTTTTCCAGAATTTGGATAACTTCTTGGCGGGAAAAAAATTCAATACCCGAGAGGCAGTACAAAATGCCTTTGAAGAATTTGTTGCCTCCCGTCCAGCTGATTTCTTTAAGAAGGGCATCAATAAACTGCCACTGCGTTGGCAAAGATGCATTGATTGCATGGGTGATTACTTCGATTAATACAAATAAAAAATACATGAAAAAAATTCATTTAAATTTTTTCATACAAAACGGCAATTTCATAGGTAAAGACCTATTATAACATCACGTCTATATTCCTCTAAGGATTAGGCAGGGGTGTACCTCTAACGAACGCGCGGCTGAGCGATTGACTGCTGCGCTGCGTGTCGTGGGCTCGATTCCCACACGGAAGAAATATTTATATGGCCTACAGGTAGTTGTTCCAGGTTTGGATGTTTGTGAGAGTACACAAATGACATGACAGGAGAAATTCCTAGTGTGAGGCAAAGTTTATAAAAAAAGAAAAAGTATTTATAGTCATAAAAGACATTCGACTGTTTCCTAACCTAATTTCTGGCATCCAAAATTTGATTACAAGTCCTACTACATTTTCAATTTTCACTTCCAATTTTAGTCTTCAAAAGTCTTGTAGAAAATGGCCGGTAACGACTACGAAGAAATGGGAATATTAAACTGTTTTGAGGCACAAAGGACATAATCGTTGGAAGAAAATAAGGCGTAGGAAATTCTCCCAAGTTCTTAACGATTCGGAAGACAAAAACTAAATGAGTCGCTTTTGAAGAAGTAGGCTCACAAACTGACGAGTAATTAAATTAGTTTTTATTATTGTCGGTGTTGACCTTAACCTGAATGAGGAGTTTCTTATCTTTGTTAATAGTTTTTATATACGGGCTGTGGTACAGGGATTAAGGATCTCGTGGCTGAATAAAAAAAGACGCACGGTCGATCGAAGGTTAAGCTACGTTTGCCGAGGCTAACTACTCGGAACATTCTAGAACATATATGTATTTGTCCTAACTAATAGGAAATTATTTCCAAAATGAAAGTACACGAAGTCATCATCATCTGCCTAGCCTTTTCCCAACTATGTTGGGGTCGGCTACCAGTCTAACCGGATACAGCTGAATACCAGTATTTTACATGGAGCGACTGCCTATCTGACCTCCACAACCCAGTTACTGGGCAATACGATACCCCTTGATAAGACTGGTTGTCAGACTTTCAGGTTTCTGACTACCCGTAACGACTGTCAAAGATCTACAAATGACAACCGGGACCAACGGCTTAACGTGCTTTCCGAGGCACGGAGGAGTCTCGATATGTTACGAACGGTCACCCATCCATAGACTGACCTCGGCAAGCGTAGCTTAACCTTCGATCATTACCCGTGCGGCTGTAGTAAAGTACACGAAGTATCGAACTAAAAGTATGAGGTCCCGATGCAGGTGCTTGGCGTTTTAGGACAGCTATTATTCGGCCAAAATTGGATATTAGGATTAATAGGATATTATTAGGGGTATTTTAAGGCCAAATCTCTTATTTTGGTCGAATTACACCGATGATAAACTGAATGCGATCTGCTGATCCAATTTAAACCGAGTTCAAGAGCTGTCAGTGTCATTATTGTTGTAGAGTTGACAGTGACAGAAATCGAATGATGGATTAAATATACTTATCGCGTTCAGTTTCATTAATGACGGCACGGTTGGCGGTGGCTGAGCGGTTGGTCGTGGGTTCGATTCCCGCACTGGACAAATATGGCAGCTCTGGCTGTTTGCGTATGTAAGTTTGAATGTTTGTAAATGCACCCAACAGAAAAAAAATCTAGTGTGAGGCTAAAAAACAATGAAATTTCCCAGCGTTTCACAGAAACCTTTTCAGTATTTGGTAGTCTTTATTTCTTGAATGGCTCACCTTTTCTGCCTAGCCATTTCCCAACTATGTTGGGATCAGCTTTCAGTCTAGCCAGATGCAGTCATTATTTAACATGGAGCGACTGCCTATCTGACCTCCGCAACCCAGTTACTGGACAACACGATACCCCTTAGTAAGACTGGTTGGCAAACTTTTGGGCTTCTAACTATCCGTGACTACTGCCAAAGATCTACAAATGACAGCTAGGACCAACAGCTTAAAGCTCTCTCCATGACTTGAAGAAGTCTCGGTATATACTAAACGATCACCCATCCTTTTTTTTTTTTTTTTTTATTCGGGGCGGAAAATCCTCATGGATGTCCTCCTCCCTGGGGGGGCGAAGGGGTCTGTCAGACTCTTACCGACTAAAAACCACCCCGGTGTTCCGTCTCACACCTACGCAAGGGGTCGCGGGAACGTACGATCCTTCCGCAAGCCCCAGCTAGACCCCGGAGACCTAGCGTAACTCAACCTTTGATCGACCCGTGCGTCTGTTTTTATTTAGCCACGACCTTTATTTGTTTCACTCGAAATAGCTAAAATACTTACAAAAATAAAAGTTCCAAGAAGTCACACCATTTTCCCGGAAACGCGTTATCATGTGTCGAAAATGTGTTCATTTCATTTGTCATCCTTAATGGTGGTCGGGTGTGGCATTGTCATATACATATATATAACATACTGTGCTATGTTAGCATTTCGTTATTAGTTTTGACAGACTTGGAATTAGTAGAATAGGGTGTGTCCTTGAAAAATTCTGATTGGTCCGAAAGTTGGCTTACTCAAAAATACTGTACACGTATTTTTACTTTTGTAAATTACATGGAAAATTAAAGTTAACATTACGTAAGGATAAAAAAAAACGACAACAGAAACGCTAAAATATAAACACAATACCAGTATTTATAGTACAAGTACAAGTTGGTTTATATAAAGTAGTAAAGTAAAGTAAAAGCCTATTACTGTCCCACTGCAGGGCAAAGGCCTCTTCTCATACAGAGAAGGCATGCGCATTAATCACCACGCTTGCTCAAGGCGGGTTGGCGATTTCAGACTTGTATTAATTATATAAGTCCAGGTTTCCTCACGATGTTTTTCTTCACCGATATCAGTGATGTCCAAGATAAACTTAGAAAGTCCATATGAATTGAAAAACTCACATTGGTACTTGCCCAGGTTTGAACCCACAAGCTCGTGCACAAGAGGCGAGGCCTAAACCACTGGGCCATCATGATATTATGTTAGTTGGTTTATATAGTACAATATAAACCAAAAGTTATGACGATATAGTGCGTCGAGTTGAAATTTACACATTTAACGTAACAGTGAGGTCACAAGCCCCTTTTCCTGAACTTTGATGAGCTATATCATTGTCACATTTTATTGATTTGAATAAGCAAAAACTACGTGTCTACTAAATAGACTTAGTATACTTTTACCGGACACATCCCTATTATGAAGTCCCCGAAAAATAAAAGAAATGTCATCATAATGAACATTGTATATTTGGGTGTGTGTTACTGAGTGGCCTCATTTCAAAGTCGGCAATCTGTCCAATTGGTTGAGAATTAGTTGTCGTTACGGCAACACAGATAGTTTTCAATAAAAGCGTTTTACTTAAGCTGTAGGTGCAGATGCCAGCACATCAAGTTATCCCAAACTGTCAAATTTTCTAAATTGAACATGAACCTTGACCCATTATATAAATAAATAAATACATAATGCTGGACAATCCACGCAGCATCATCTAGTCCCAAGCTAAGCAGAGCTTGTGTTATGGGTACTAGATGACTGATATACTTAATACGATACATTACATAGATAGTTTTATTTTATTATACATAGCAAATACCCAGAACACCCGGAACAAATATTTGTAGATCGAACAAATATTCGTAGATTGGGTTACATCGATGTAGTACTTGGAAGGCGTACTAGTTCCTGAGATCCCCGGTGCAAGTGTATGATGGGAACAACGGGGATGGGTTTTAGTCAGTAGGAGTCTGACAGACCCCTCACAGGAGGGGTTATGGTAGCCTCTGTACCAAAACCAGTGATACTTCATTGAAAAGACGACTCTAAATCTAAAGTTTCAAATCCGGCAATCTGTCATTTTAAAAGTCAAATCCCGCTAGTATCTTCTTTTCCAACAATAATTATATCAAAAAGTTCGATTACCCACTTTAAAACTAGTCGACTCATTTGATAGTAGCCAAATATTGTACAAAATACAGAGCCTTAATAATTCACGTACTTTTATTTTTATTTTTTTAAAAACGTTGCCCCACACTAGGAATTTCTCCTGTATCGTGGGTGCGTTTACAAACATTTAAACTCACATACACAAACAGCCAGACCCGGAACAACTACCTGTAGGCCATACAAACATTTGTTCCGTGTGGGGATCGAACCCACAACACGCGGCGCAGCAGCCGATGGCTCAACCACCGCGCCAACCGTGTCGTCTTTTCCAACAATAATTATATCAAAAAGTTCGATTACCCACTTTAAAACTAGTCGACTCATTTGATAGTAGCCAAATATTGTACAAAATACAGAGCCTTAATAATTCACGTACGAAAAGTGGGTTAAGAATGTATTAAGATAATTAATTACAGCTACAAGTATCTTCGCAGGCGCTTCATGCTTTATTCTTAGTTACGAATATAAGACATGTGTCACGTATCAACTGTGAGTCTAACACGAACGTGCGGAGTAAACGTAGTGTACTGACGCCAGCACATCGAGCTATCCCAAAATGTCAAATTTTCCCAATTAACAATTAACCTTATAGTTCTGTAATAAAGTTGAAAAACTATTATAGAAATTTGACAGGGGGTAGCTTGATGTGTTGGCCCCTGTATATTCGAACAATTTTTAAACTGAAAATATTCGTTTCGCTTATAATATTAAGTTTTAAGACTTTATTCATATTTACAAGCTACGTGCCTATGGTAAAAAATGACGAAAATGCATAATTTTTTCATCCCTTATATTTTATCCCTTTTTTACATGCTTTGATTATTATCGTCATAAGAGATTATACTTACTTTATATAACAGTGCTAATTGTACCGTTTTGCCCTCCAAAACTTTAAATCAAATAGGTACATTCGTAAATAATAAAGTTTAGCAATATAGGTTTTAAAAAACACCTGCCAAATAGGTTTTTCAGGGACTGTTATAGTTTAAATAAAAAAAAGTAAAAACGCGGTCTGATTAATTCTAAGGATAGGTATAGACAATATTGACATAAACATAAGAATTACGAAAATAACAATAATTTTCCTCAAAGTAGATGGAAAGAGGTAGGTTATCAAAGTTTAAGGAACGGATTTTATTACGTGTCTGAAGTAACCCAAAAGTTTTATATATTCCTCTAATTGGATGTTGACATGACAGCCGGGACCAACGGCTTACCGAGCTTTCCGAGGCACATCCTAATATGTAAAGATCGGTCACCCATCCACACACCCATCTACAACTGACCTCAGCAAGCGTAGTTTAACCTTCGATCAAAACGTGCGGCCGTTTTATTTAGCCACGAGCCTCCATGAAGTGATTCATTTATCTGTAAATTAAATTTGTCCACTAACATTATCACATGATTGATTAGTTTTAATGCGGTACCAGTCTACGGGTCGAGCATATTGAGTGGGGTCGGTTGACAGCCCCATATTAGTCGTCACGATTCGTACAGGGCAATATTGTATAGCTGTGAGTGAGCGGATTGGTGACACACTGGGCACGAAAATTCACCAGCTGAGAAATATGAATGTACTAGCTTTCGCCTGCGGCTTCTCTCGCGTGGTTTGTGGATAAAAAGTAGCCTATGTCCTTCCCCGGGGTGCGATTTAGCTCTCTGACAAATTTTATTGAAATCCGTTCAGTGGTTTAGGCGTGAAAAGGTAACAAACTTACTTTCGCATTTATAATAATACAGTTAGGATGCTGGTTGTGCAAGGCCATACATGCATAACTTCACGCCTTTTTTTATGGGGGTAGGCAGAAACCACAGACCGCCACCCGTTCATACATCTGGTCATACACGCACGCCGGTTGGTACTACGCATCTGTCCGTCGCCTGTCACACAGGTTTTGTTCCGATTTTTTTTTAGTTCTGAAATTTGGTGATTATGTTTATTATTACATAAATTTTACTACCAAATACCAACATATTTATAAATCAGTTTTTTTTTGTACAGAATCCTAAATATACGAAGTCCGACTTAACTCATTCTACACGTGTAGCCTGTGGGCTGACTATACTCAAAAGTCTTACAGTGCCCTCCGAGTCCAATTTAATAATGCTTTCAGGGTGCTGATGGGGTTGCCGCGATTCTGTAGTGCATCGGGGATGTTTGCTGAATATCGCGTCGACTGCTTTTATGCTACGATGCGTAAAAGATGCGCATCCCTGGTGCATAGAGTACGTGGCAGCGCCAACAGCATCCTTAGCATGATCGCTAGTCGGTTAGACTGTTCTTACGTCAATCACTGCAGCGCCATTTGTCATGGAATGGCGCTGCAGTGATTGAGCGTGTCAAGATAATGTTTTTATTTTGTTTGTGTTGACAGTTTTTAAGCATTTATACACTAATTGTTAATAACAAAATGGACACCACGGTCTGAATTAATAAAGTATATTATTATTAAGTTTTTCGACAAATGGAAAGATTAATAGTAACATTAACATAACATTATAATCACGCTTCTTTTTCTAGAAGGGGTTAGGAAGAGGTGCACCTATTGTATACCTAAGTTTCACCAGTTGTGTAGAATATTAATATTTTGTAATCTATAGCTTTGTCTACAGCATGCGGGACACCCCATGCGGTGAAGACGGTCATCCAGCTGTGTCTTGGAAAGCGGGAATGTCAGATAGCAGCTAACAACAGGACTTTCAACTCCTCCTGCAATTCTCTCTCGAGACCATATCTTAAAGTTGTATATGCATGTGGTAAGTTTTCACGGAATTCGACTGCAAATACCTACAATTGAGAAGTACCATAAAAACTCTTTTCAGTCTTTTCAGTCTGATGCACTTGGTGGCAGGTATTTAAGTACAATCGCCTAATTTGACGCCATTAACTGCATCAGACTGCTTAAAAGAAAAGTAAACTTATTTGGAATTTTTCAATTGAATAGTATATATTTATAATAGTAGATTCTTCAGAATCGGGTTTGAGAATATTTGTTTTTATATCCTGCGTTTTATTAAGTTACATTTAGTAGATAAGTTTTCTCGAGCCCTTATTTTGTTTTTACACAACATGACCAGGAGACATGTCACAAAAAATACGCCTACACTTACCTAAAAGTGGCCGCCATCTTGGCCTTTTTTTTAAATCCACTCAGGTTATCTAGACGAATGTAATGATTGATGACCTTATTATTGTATTTATATATTAAGCGAAAACTTCGGTTGCCATTTTTAGAATATTGCGCGCACTTAAGAGTGTAAGATTTGGCATAGGTAAAGTTTAGATAAAGAAAGAGCGCAGAAAGCTAAAACGGTCGAATTTCGACCAGTGAGCGACCTCGCGTTTATTATAATCCGTTAACCGGAATAGGCTACTGACACTGCCTAATAAATACACTAGAAACAACTGGAATTAACACACTTTCTACATACACAGGAAAACCATTACCCATCTTTTTAACCAAACCTACTTATTGCAAAATTAAAAAAAACAACTCCTTTGTTACTATTTTTATTTCAAAATTCCTCTTGCCCAACTTTTGTTCAAAGTGTTTTCGCAGCGTTCGATTCAACGTTCGTATGGCAACATTCTTGTGTCGAGCACCGTTTGCAATATTGCAATATACAATTTAAACTCATTGATATCCGTTCAACTTTGTACCTGCATAGTTTATTCGTTCTACACTTCTGTGTAAGTACTCGTAATATGAAAGAAATTAATTTATTGGGACACATAAGTACAGTAGCCGTAGCACGTATTTCTTGCGAGAAGTTAAGCAACCAGAAACGTCAACAATTTGTACAGACGCCAGCACATCAAGCTATCCTAAACTGTCAAAGTTACCCAATTGAACATGAACCTTATTCTTTTGTTATAAAGTTCAAAAAATTTCATAGAAATTTGGCAGATTGGGGTAGCTTGATGTTCTGTGTTCTTTACTAAGATTGAAGCAGCGCCTCTACACTATGTACGAGAAACTAACTTCACTTCACCAATAACTAAGTTATTTGAAGTTTTCGGATGATAAACTTCTAGCTAGACATTCGTGCTAAGACTACAGGAAATATAAACGACAAAAACTTAAACTAACAAGTGTAAAAGTTTCTACTTTTACACAACCAAAAACGTCAACAATTTATACAGACGCCAGTAAATCAAGCTATCCCAAACTGTCAAACTTACCCAATTGAACATGAACCTCATTCTTTTTTAATAAAGTTGGAAAACTATCAAATAAATTTGGCAGATTGGGGTAGCTAGATGTTCTGGCCTCTTTAAAGCACCTCTACATTATCTAAGACAAACTAATTTCTTTTCATCAGTAACTTAATTATTTGACGTTTTCTGTTGGTAAACTTATATCAAGACATTCGTGCTAAGGGTATAGGAAATATAAACGACAAAAACTAAAACTAACAATATATAAAAAGGACTCATGTTAGGTCAAACAGGCTCCTACCTCAGCACACTTACCTAATGCTGCCATATTAAAAAAAAAAAAACCGTTTCGCTGTTATTCTGACGTGGACGTCTGAAGGACTTACGTTAAATTGATTACCTTTAAACTCGGTGAAGTTATACACTAATCAGCAGGTTGCTTTCTCTCTTGTAACTTGTAACCTCGAACAGCTCCTGTAACGCCCGTAATTGCACAACTTGTTCAAGTCTCGAACTACCCTAATCTGGTGCATCTTGTAAGTTTCAACAATACAAATCTCTATTTTACCTTGCAACTTTGCTCTTTGCATTGTTCGGTGTGAATCTACGGTCGTTAAAGTGTCATCATTTTGTTAGGGTCCCGTACCGAAATGGTAAAAAAGAACCCTTAAAAACTTGTAGAATTTTGAAGCGGGCTAAGTGATGTGTATACAAAAGGGTTTCATTTGCACATTAAAAACATAATATCTGTATTTATGACGCAAAGTTTTTGACTCAGAATGAAAAATTTGCGTAAAATACTATAAAGTACTCTTTTTCCCAAGTTTAAAAAGGTAAATCTGTAATAAATCTAGTTGATGGAGGTTTATGTAAATATTTAAGGCAAAATAAAAGGATGTCTTTAACTAGCACAGTTTTTAGTAATAAGTAGAAATCCTTTACAAATAAACTTGGCTTTATGCGGCCCAATGGTTTTTTTTTCACCTTTTTTTAATATTCCTTAACAAAGTAGGGAACCCTTGAATGGTAGGTTGGTCAGACTAACTCTCTGACGTTCTCTTTTTTGTTTTCTTTTAAGCTGAAATAAGTTTGTTTCAATGAATTTTCGATTACTATCATTAGGGTGTTGTGAAGACGCAAGATCTTACTATAACTTATTAATTACAAGATACGAGATTAATACATTTTATTTTGATATCTGTATTATTAGGTAACAACTTAATAAGTGTTCCTAACTATGTCAAGAAGAGAAAATGTGTTTTAATGACTATGGTACTATGACAAAAACTAACTCATAATTATCTTTTACAGTTCCCTTAGGTGTCCTCTCAGAGAAATATGAGAGTGCACCTGAAAGAGATGAGGATTCTACTAGTTTTGACCTCAGCAGACCATTATTTGACGAATCAGGTAAATATCACCACACTCTTTCTTAGTGAAATAATATCAAGGATAATTTATAAATCATATTCTTATTTTGTTAGAAGAAGCAGGTGAAAAATGGGGTGAACCAAATCCTGACAGTGCTCTACAGCCATCTCCGAATGAGCAAGGTGTACCACCAACTCGTTCAGAAGGTGAACTCACAACTATAATCCACCCAAAAAACACCGTTGACAGAAATGAAGGTATACTACTTATACTATTTAAACTACATAGTTAATTGATTGGTCACGTAGGGAGGATGAATGAAAGACGACTAACAAAAGGTATTTATAAGGCAGATATAATCAGCCGGGAAGGTACGCCCTAGAAGACGACATGGTTGGCGCGGTGGTTGAGCCGCGTGTTGTGGGTTCGACCCCCACACGGAACAAATATTTGTATGACCTACAGGTAGTTGTTCCGGGTCTGGCTGTTTGTGTATGTGAGATTAAATGTATGTAAACGCATTCACAATACAGGAGAAATTCCTAGTGTGGGGCAACGTTTTTTATAGAAAAAGAAGAAGAAGAAGGACATACACTGACTTCATTGGTGATGGACTTGGGACTGGCTTGCGTGTGTGACCAGATGTATGAACGTGAGTTCTGTGGTTTTGTCAATCCCCATGGGAAAAAGGCGTGAATTTATGTATGTAATAATTCAGTTACCTATAATGAATAACTTCTCGACGACACGGTTGGCGCGGTGGTTGAGCCATCGGCTGCTGCGCCGCGTGTTGTGGGTTCGATCCCCACACGGAACAAATATTTGTATGGCCTACAGGTAGTTGTTCTGTCTGGGTCTGGCTGTTTGTGTATGTGAGTTTAAATGTTTGTAAACGCACCCACGATACAGGAGAAATTCCTAGTGTGGGGCAACGTTTTTTTTTAAGAAAAAAAAAAAAAAAACTTCTAAGTTGAAACACCAGTTTAGTCCAATTCAAGTATTCGACTGTGATTTTACAATATTGTGATAAAAATCCAACCTGAATTCCAAATTCACTTTCTACTCTACCTTAATATTTCACACTCAAACGCGAACCGTAAATTTGGTATCCACCAATTAAACTCCTAACAAACGTAATACATCAATGTATTTGTCCCGAACAGAAACTAGAACGCATTAGTTAATTCCATACAAATATTCGGAGCTGGTGTTAGAAAATATTTGTTTGTTTCAGGGCCACATCACGGTAACTCGATAATACTGTTATCCGTAAGTATAGGACTGCTGCTGTTCATTGTCATTATTGGAGCATTCATCGCTGTCAGATGTTACATTCATCGCAAGAAAGAGCATTCCAAAAACGGAGATATGTATACAACTGAAGCTCCTAACGTCTTCAATGACGCCTTCTCTGACATTGACAATGATGTGGATATCAGCCACATTTCGGGAACGTTCCATGATCCCATGCATCCAGACATGATTCTTTACAAGAATGTTCCAGGCGGTCGAGGAACTCTGCGAGCTATGAAACCGTTATGTACAATTTACCCTTCCAATGCAGAAACAAATATGTACGGTAACGTGGACTATGTGCCTTCACACACGAGAGATATAGCACCTAGGTTTACTAGAAGCAGAAGTAATGAAGAAGAAATGGAACCCAATGTAATGACTAGTCCTAGGAGTTTAGGAGCGCATTCTAGTAATTACTACTACGGCTGACATCGGGACGACGGAGGCAGACAGGATGCCTCTAGGACGTATTGCTTTTGATGTGATCTTGAACAAGTGCACAAAGAAACTGAATGCTTGTAAAGTAAAGGATTGTGTAAAAAAGATGGTTAAAGTATGGAACTGTTAAAGAGCATGTATTTGTTTGTAAGATTTTTAATTGTTACATTATATTAGTTTAAGAAACTTGATTGTTCTCCTATTCATCATTCAATCTGTCACGCTCACTAGAGATGCACCTATGTATCTACTTTTGCATATCGATTTCGTCAACTCAGCACTTTTATATTTCAAACTATTACTACAACCCCATCTGTGATGGTTAATTATATACATATTACCCTCTATAAGTCTAAATATAGAAAAGATTATTTGTATAGAACCTGAAGCTTCATTTATAACACTAAGAGCCCTGCATGTAGAGAAATGTAAAAATCCTTTTATATCATTTTTTTAATAAAAATGCGGAAAATCTGTGTTTCATTTTGACGGCATCGCCAGAAAGATGTACAACCAAAATAATGGGAGAGTCATTAACCACAGTTACGCGATATTTTTTCTTGTTAAAATGCGATGTAATGGTCGCGTGGTTGATGTCATTATTCATGGAAATTCAGGGGAGATCCCGGTGGCTATCACTCAAGAAGCTAAATAGGGGAGAAGGATAATGGAAGGTCGGATAACAACGAAGTTATGCATATGAAAAATAAAAGCAATATATTATGAAAATTGACGTGCTGTTTGAAGTCACGAACGTGAACATTTTCGGAGCGGAATGCAATTTATGATGACACGGAATATCTGTTTTTGCAATCAGAGAGTATAAAATGAATACTGTGTGTTACCGCAACAACAATCATATTTTTATTAGCTTTTTTGTGCAATTTTTTTTTTTAGTTTGTACACAACTGTGACTTTTTAGGGTCCTGTAGATAAATGGCAAAAACTGAACCCTTATTATTTCGTTCGTCCGAATGTTCAACAGCCATTTTACCTAGGGAGTACTAGCTCCTTATCGCTGATATTTGAAATGCAGTTATATTCTTGGCGCCGCCAAACAATGATACAAATCAATTAGAACAAAAATATTAGGGGTGGCACTCCCCATATTTGTAACCAAGGGTTAGAAAAAAAACCAGTTCACATACGCGTGTGAGGTAGGGGCATAGGACGGATATCATTGAATCGCATCATTCAAAATATATTATTTTAAATGTAACGTTGTTTTTCTATTTCTATAAGAAATAGGTACTATGAAATAAAAAAGCATTTTGAAGCTTCAAAAATGAACATTGTTCATGTATAAACATATATCCTGACAATGAACTCCCTTTTAACTACTGTGCGTAGTATGACAGGCACTTGGATAGTTTTGATAAATAGTGGTTGATATATCAATGAATTCTGTGGAAAAATAAGGACAAAAACAAATTAGGGTACTATGTATCAAGTAAATAGGGTTGTTTAAAATATAAATTTACTCAGCAAATTAACATAACACCTAACATCACGCTTGAGGTGTACTTATTGTAAATCCACATTTCACCACTAATGTTTAAGTCCCATGTAATGGGAGGCGAACCTATCGCTATCAACCGGGCACAAATAAGAGAAAATCCTGATGGAATAACCCGATATCACTTTGCTCGACCCGGTAATCCATCCCAGGACCTCACGTTCAGCGGTAACGCTTGCGACTATTAGCCAAAGGAGGCAGTCGATTTAAATAAATCTTAAACTTTACAAAATTAAAAAAACGAATACAAAAACGACTGAACGGTTGGCGCAGTGGCTGAGCGATTGGCTGCTGCGCTGCGTGTACAAATATTTATATGGCCTACAGATAGTTGTTCCAGGTCTGGCAGTTTGTGTACGCGAGTATAAATGTTTGTCAACGTACCCACGATACAGGAGAAATTCCTAGTATGGGGCAACGTTTTTTTTTAAAGAACAATGAAGAAGAAGAAACGTGTAAAAATGCAATACTTCTACAACATTGATTGCGAAGGGTCATTACCGAGTTCTAAAGGCGATAAAATTTTATTGAAGCAAGAAAGCGGCTCACTGGCTCAACTCTTGAATCCCGAGGAGGCATCTGCATAATTTTACAACTGTAATCCAGAGGTTCACAACTTTGGCGCCGTATCAATAGTTAAGAGTTAGTTTCTGTCGTAATCTGCTCAATAATTCTCATTGATTATGCGACGGAGGGAATAGAGGGAATATTGGATTGAACTTTCTGATTTATCTGGTAGGAGTTAGTTTAATTGGCTATCAAGGTTTTGACACTGACCTTGATGGTGGTAACATGACGCCTGTAATCCCTGAAGGGTTAGGCTTAGATATAAATAAATAAATAATGCTGGACAATCCACACAGCATCATCTAGCCCCAAGCTAAGCAGAGTTTGTGCTAGTTATGTTGGAGTCCCATGTAATAGGGGGCAAGTCTTCGCTATCAACCAGGCACAAATCAAAAAAAGCTCAATAGCACTTTGCTCGACCTGGGAATCGAGTCCAGGACCTCACGTTCAGCAGTCACGAATGGAACGACTAGACCATCGTGGCAGTCTAGTTGGTGGTGTTCTGCAGAAAGGTTAGGTTCGTAGTACTCGCAACCAGCATGCGTGTATGACCAGATGTTAACAAAGCAAAAGGAGCAGATATGAAAGAATCGTAGCAGGCGGCTCTCTGTAGTTTCTTGTTTCTACCTATCTTTATGACAAGAAGGCTTGAGTTTTTGAGATGGGATTTTTAGTTTATACAATTATACCTAGACGCCTGAGACACTAATAATACATGGAATCTGAAACTCACTTGCTCTTCCTGTTATAGCTGTTTTTTTTAACTGGACCCATGACTAGGAACTTTCTGATACGGAGTTACTTATATGTAGTTTCCAAAAAATCCGGCCAAGTGCATGTAGGATTACACAAGGAAAGGGTTCCGTAGCTGCAATGATAGTTATTTTAGTATTAATTTTATTTATAGCAAAACTAGTTTGCATTTTGAGTACATAAACCATTTACTACAGTCATTTGGGCAATAGGGGGGTTCGTTCTGTTTTTGTTTTGCTAGAAACTCGACTGTTATCTCAGTATCTCTGCTTTGTGATGGATATTTTTACACCTGTATAAAAACGAAAACTATAAAACACGCTTGAATACGTACATAATGTACCTACCTACTAGTAAGTAAAATTATTTTATAGTCTTACCTTTCAGAGTTTCCAGGTAATTTAAAAACATTACAATATTTCCTGCTCGTCATATTAACTGATTTTTAGAGTAAAAATCGCGCGGTTATTGTTAAAAAAAACAACGCACCGTCCGTTCGACACTGCGGTACAGCCGTGACTGTATGCGCCCCGAGCGCAACCCAAGATCGAGGCGCGTAGGTATAGGTCGCGTTTCGTCCGTTTGTATGAAGTTGGAATACTGTATTATAATATTACCGTGGTCGTGTGCTTGGGCCTAGGGGTAGGTACCCACCTACAATAGGCATATACCTGTAGGTAGTACTCAAATAATATGTGTTGGTGCAGAAATAAATTTAAATTATACTAGGCATGTTCAGTATTTCCCACAACAATTTTTGAATCACACTGCATCTAAATACAATTGAAAGCTACAAAGCTATAGCGATTTAAAATATTCTCTCGATTATTTTGAAATAAAACACGAACTGCCGAGCTTTGACTGCGCCAAAGTTCTTCACCAACATAAATCGTTACCAATAAAAACTACAAAAAGTGAGAAAATAGCGGGAAGTGTATTCGGAGTTTCCTGAAGCGAGCTACTATCTACGTGAGCCCAGTCGTGCGGCAAAACTTCATTATTCAGAAGCCCGGTCTGATAAGTTCACGCTGCGATCGCTAGATGGCGCTTAACTTATTTTCGCGAAGTGAAGTTATTTTGATTGCTGTGGTTTTAGTTTTAAGTTAGGAATAAGTTTTCAAAGGAAATTATAAAATTTTGAGAATATTTAAGTTATATAGCTGTCAAGATTCAGAGCGGTTTGAGTCCCATGACCATCATTATATTTTCTTAAATTTTGACTAAAATATTATTACAGCCTAGTTCACGGTGGACTTGGATTCCCGTTACATAAACATCTGAAATCTACTGATATCAAATTCACACTTTGCTTAGTAAAATAACGAATTTTCTACGAATAAGATGGAAAAAAGCATTCACCTCTGATCAGGGAGGAGACTGCTAGTTTTTTGCATTATTTATTCTTGTAACATAAGAAGCTCATAACTTGTGTAATTACCTCATTGGTGTAGTGATTATTGATCGCAAGCATGGCTCGTCAACGTTTGCTCCTGGGTTCGATGCCCAGCATATTATTATTCTGGGTCTTTACTTTAAAAAAACTTACCTACATTATTACCCTAATTTACTTACTTACTAACTTGCTTTCCACTATAAATGAACATTGCTATTTGAGGAGAATAAATAGACGATCACAAAAAAGAGTTGGAAATAAGATAACTTAATAAGAAAACAATTTTTAACTCATACTAACTTTAGTAAATACTAATGAATATGTTAAAAACTCGACTGCAAGATATCAAGACATCTTTAAACTTTGCCACTGAAGTCACTAATTCAATAATAAATTGATTTTAGATATACATTTTTGAAAGATATATTACGTATACTTAAACGTTTCATACGTTTGAGAGTAATCAAATTTGAAATTTGAAAGAAATTAAATTTGTCATGATGGCCCAGTGGTTGAGGCCTCGCCTCTTGTGCACGAGGTTATGGATTCAAACCTGGGCAAGTAACAATGTGACTTTTATTAATTCATATGTACTTTGTAAGTTTATCTTGGACATCACTGACATAGGTGAAGGAAAACACTGTAAAGGTAACACCTAAATTAATACTTAAATAAAAGCGCACAGTGCAATAATATTTAGGTGCACAGTGTGCCTATGAGGATATTGAATTTAAACGTAATGTAAATTTTAACGATTTTAAAATTGAAAATACTTGTACCAAATAAATGATTAATTTATTCTTAAAACTTCATTAATATCCTTGGATGATACTGTTTGTGTTTGCGTCAAATATTCGTAATAGGCACACAGTTTGGTGTTTCCTAATGTAAATGGAAACGGACATAAGTCAGATTTTTCATTGTTGTCTTACCTACCGAATGGTATTAAAACAAAGCTCGTTGGAACGGTCCTAAGATGTTGATGATGATCTAGGTTGACGGTGGAGAGCAGCGCAGCTGACTTCATAATGAAATTAAAAAGATAAATCAGCAAGAACAATGGTAGCCCGGTGGTAGCGGCCCCGACTTCCAAGTTGTATGTAGTGGTTAAAACCCAAGCAGGCACTTTATGTAATTTAATATTTGATGCTGCTCTCAAAACAGTTCAGGAAAACATCGTGAGGAAACCGGTACGGCGTAAATCCAAAAATTCGCAGACATGTGACATCGAACTCGCATTTGAACCGAGCAGTGGATTAAGGCTGACTCACAGAGAAGAGTCCATAGTCCTTTCCTTTCTTTCCTGTCCGTAGCCTTTAGTCCAGCAGAGGGAAAGTTACTTATTCACTGAGTCATTTAATGGGAATAATGGTAGCTTAGATACAAGTGGCAAGTAAAGAATTGTTTTGGATATAGACCACTCTATCACTTCTCTCGGATAAGTAAGATACGACTACAGTACGACTTTTAATTAGATGCAGTAACTTGACCGGATCTAATGTCACGTAAGACAAACTGAAGTAAAACTGAAAAAAAACTGGTGTGCCATCAATAAAATAACCTTTAAAGTAGATTCTAGTACAGTCTAGTACACTATCTTGCTGGTTATTTTATTTGTGCACGGCCATCGTGTATTTTTCAGTGTTTTTTCTTCTTTTTAAATAATGCTGGACAATATATACAGCATCATCTAGCCCCAAGCTAAGCAGAGCTTGTGTTATGGGTACTAGATGACTGATATAGTAGTATAGATAGATAATTTTTATTATACATAGCAAATACTCAGAACACCCAACATAAAACAACCAACATCACATACAACAACAGAGTTGTATGTGAGTTCTATCAACATACTGCAGGTAATTAAAAGTTTAGAGAAATTGTGGTTGAAATTAAAATGCAAATAGTAAATATCAGAAAGAAGGAGGAATAACATATGAAGGAGCTTTTTAAGTGTGAATATGGAAATAAAGATGATGTGGTAATGAGATTTGTACATAAATTCATAAAATAAAGCCTTTTTCATATGAGGGTAGGCAGAAACTATAGAACGCCACCTGCTAAGATCTTTACATACTTCTATTGCTTAGTTTACGTTCATACAATGATATGTGGTCTTACACGGATGCCGGTTGCGAGTATTTTTCCACTTACATCGTATATATCCACGTACGCCTTATACATACCGTGTGTTAGTCGCTTTTCATTCATCTTCTCTACGTGACCAAACCATCGAAGCATACTCTTTTCAATTTTTGCCACTACATCTGACTGACCAGAGTTTTGCTATATTATATTGAATATACGTAGAGAAGTATTTTCAGGGTGTATCAATAAAAACAAAGCGTATTTTAAGAATAATGGGAATAAAACGTTGCCGAGACATAAAACTTATCGTTACGTAACGCCAATTCTTCTCATTGCATTCACAACATAACTACAAACCGAGGCATCTCCTGAAACGCAGACAAAAAAGTCCAAACAGAACTGCGTCTGTAACCCAGTGGAACGTTCGCTATCTAAGCAATTCCTTCAAAACACGGTCCGTTTGTACCCCATGTCGTTACACTGGTGATTTATTATTATAGGCCCCATTTGTTTCTTTAGTATGCATGTAAATCCCACAAAGGATTACTTATACCAATAGAAATCGGTACGTGCCGCGAATTCTGCTTCTTTGTAACTTTTTTCTTGGTATTTTGTTTAGGTTGTCATGGGCTGCGTTTAGTGCTGCGGTTTGGGTGTTTACGATTGTGATGCCAATAGTATTGGTAGGTACAAAACGGGATGAATCAAAACAAAACTTTAAATGAGATTTAAATGTTGATTCAACATTATTAATTACTGACAAGGTGCTGAAATTATTCATTTCAATTCCTTAAAAAAAATAGAGTCCTTGTAGTAACAAACAATGTTAAACTATCGCGAAAATGCCCTTCAAAGTTTTATTTCTACTTACCAATGCCTTTTACAAACCTTTTCAGTTAAATAGAGGTAACGTCAAACGCTCCATTGTTATTATTTTCCACGCTTATTTTCCATTGTTTTACACAGTTTCTGTCATCTAGCCATGGAACTATTAAGTACCTACAAAAACTAGCTCTGTCATAACATGACACTTTATCCCTATTTACGAGTTTATACATGTTTACAATAACCTCTTAGTTCTAGACAAGTGTTGAAGCTTTAGAGGCACTTATATCAAAGCTCGTCTTTCTCTATGCGCGCCACGTCCGCGGCAACGAAGTCATAAGCCTTGTCGAAAGTTTCAAAACTCAACCGCCTCGCGACGCAAGGCAACCTCACGAAAATGGCATCTTAGGAAAATACTATCTTTAACATCAGACTTAAGTCACCAACTAATTCTTTTAAATTTTGTTAAAGTCTTTAGGTAAAGGCAGTTTTGGTTAGCTGACTTTAGTGTGGCCTCGTTAACATTTGCGTTATTCTTATTAGTATTTTGGCACTGCTATCGAGATGTCAAAGTTATTTATGAAAAATTAAAATTAAAGCTTCTTCGTAATATATTATTTTTGAATTAGCACTAAAATTTTAATATTTAACATAATATCACACCTGTATTTCCCTGAAGGGATCGGCAGAGGTGTAAAGAACATATTTCACCATTTATGTTTTCAAGTCCCATGTATTAGAGGGTGAACCATCAACCGGGCACATGTCCAGCCTCCGGGCTGTTATTGGTTAAAGTCATAATGATAAATCCTAAAAACACGTTGCTCGACCCGGTAATCGAACCCAGGACCTCATACTTAGCAGTCGCGTTGACGACAACTTGACCAATGAGGCAGTCAGCTAGTACGTAAATGGCCCATAAAAAGGGATTGGTGTTTCGAAGTACATTTAGAATTACAATTTCTTCTACTTCATAAGGATATATGATAAACAACTGACTGTTTATACTAAAACTACAAACAATATATAATATTATTTATAAAATAAAAGAAAAAGTAAAAATGTTGGCCGTCACGGGACGCCTGGCAGATGTGGAACATCGTAATAAATGGTTATTAAAAGAATTTTTAATTAAAGAAAACCATAAATAAATATGGAGTTTTTGTAAGTAGTAGATGACAGTCAGACGTTCGGTTAGTCGGGCGGTCAGTTGGCTAAGCAGCTCATAGAGAGAAGCAACGGAGTGTAGAAGACACAAGGGGTTCGAAAGCCGAGGTATAGAGGGAGGCATGATCACACGATTACTGTGACGGCACTGTAAGGCGTGCCTATAGAATGACGTTTCACAACAAAAAAAGAGGAATACTCAACTCCAACAGTAACATTATGATCTCAAGCGTCCTTTTACTATTATTTTTGGCTCAACAAAAATATCTCATTCAAAACGGTAAAAAAAAACATACTTTATAAATTGAACAGAAAATCAGTGGCATTGAACTTACAATGAAAAGCAGAGAATTTATAAGAGCGTACATAACTTGTTTAGCATAATACATTCAGATATATCCAATATGGCGCACATTTCCAATACGAGTGAAAGTTTCCAGAATGTTCTTAGTCAAAATAAAAGATATTGTGTTTGTTTAACAGAAGTAGCGAGTTACTAAAGCGTCATGTTCAAATAGTGTTCTGAAAAATGTCTCGATATTCATAATCATATACTTTTTCTAAGGTTTCATCTCGATGAAAATTTGAGAGGCTAGTGGCTAAGTAATAGTTGATCTTCAAAGCCAAGCGACGCTGGCCAAGGTCGGTCCGTGGATAGGTTACCATCCGTTACACGTCGAGAGATTTGCGAGTCACAGGGGTTCGTCAGTTGAGCTTTTAGGCGCGGTTGTCATTTTGTGGATCTTTGACAGTCGTAACTGGTAGGCAGAAGGCCGAAAGATTGACAACTAGGTACCAAGGAGTATTGTGTTACCCAGTGCCTGAGCTGTGAAGGTCTGATAGACAGCCGCTCAATGTTAAATCAGGGATCGAAGAATGAAGATGCAAATTCGTTTAGACTGAAAGCCGTAATAGATTGAGGAGATGATAATCTTGAGAAGTACCCGCTCCGTATGTAACAATGAAGTTTGACTGTTTATTGGAATATCAAGAACAGTTACAGTTAGTATCTAGTGGTTCAAAATTAAGCCTTATTATTATAGGAGGTGACTTTTGAGATGCCGGGAAATAAAAATGTGTGGAAGAAGAAGACATGCTGCGCCCATGCCAAATAAATTGGAATAAGGGTAGGAGGATGATGATAATATTATAATCGTAAAAATTATATTAATAAAATAAATAATAAAATAATTGTCAACGGGAAAAGTGCCCAGAAGGCTGGCAGCATTGCCACGTTGAATGGCAATGCTGATTCTTTGGCCAAAAAAAGGCCAGCCCTCTGGTCACGTGAAGAGACGACCAAACGCTTCGCGATTTCTCGAAAAACTAAATGGGCACACGGACCCCATGGCGCTAGTATTTCAACCCTAAAAGAGTTTAAGAGACCACTTATTTGCCACTTAAATATTTATAAGATCCTTAATATTCATAACTATGTTTAACAACTAATCGATTCTGATTCTGAACTTTAAATAACTTCACAGAATTCTCCGCCCATTACAGCCACAGAAAACATTTGCTTTACAAAAATAACATCGCACGAAATCGAAAGCGTTTTCATGCGATCACGTACGAGTGAGTCCAAATTGTACGTAAGCCTCTTTTGGCCGTGACTTGTTGGAAAGACACGTGTGCTACCCTAATCGACATCTTAATGATCACTGAATGTACCTACGCACCGTGTAATTATCTTCAATTTTCTAAGTAATTTTACTAAAGATCGGGTTGGTTTGTGTATTCATTACAATGGGGTTCGAAATAATAATTATTAAATAAGCTCTGTTTTAGACTCGATGGTACGGTTAGAGTTAATATACTTTATAATTTTACTTGTTTCATATTTTTTTGTTGTTAATTAAGATAATAAGACTAAAGTTCATATGCCAGCACATCAAGCTACCCCAAAGTGTCAGATTTTCCCAATTGAACATGAACCTTACGTCTAATAGGGGAGTGGTGAAGGGTGGGCGTTTTGGAGGACTGTCTTATGTAAACGTTTTGACGTTCAAAAAGTGCTGATTCTCAGCCTAATTTGAATAAATGAATTTTGTTTTTTTTTTTTGATTGCGATAAAGTTGAAAAACAATGAAAAAAAACTGACAAAGTGGGGTAGCTTGATGTGCTGGCCTCTGTACCTACTCAGGTGCAGTTGTAACTCACATGCCTTGTCTAAAATCATGAGACCGGTACATCTCAACTTCAGTTGGTCCATTTTCTCTTATTACAGTAGAAAAAAGTACTTAAAGAAATGTTAGAATATTAATAAAATTCTACGTTGAAAACAGTTTTACATAATAGAAGTCCTGACCGTTCTCAAAAGACTTGCATGAGTATGCATTCGTTACTTAAAAACGCTTATTTATTAAAAGAACAAAATTACCGTACTTTGAAATTAACACACTATCAATAAACTAATCACTCACATTTCATGATATTTTAATTATAACAAGCAATTCCATCATATCGATTTATTTGCTCTTTCTGCAGGTAGGTTCAAAAAAATTGTTCTAGAAATAGTCATTTTAATTTTATTTTACTATTTAACACAAGAAACGTATCCTTAACTGAAATTATTGTAGTTTGTAGGTTTTACTTTTAATAGCATGGTTTGTTAAGATTATAATTTGTTACGTGTATTCCGTGGAAAATGTTGTTGGTTATACATTTGGCCGTATCTTTTGAATTTCTTTCTACTAAATGTAATGTGTCACTATTTGTTTAAAAAATATAAATATATATATTTTTTCTTTTTCTATTTTTATATATTCACCACTCTCTTAAACATACCAGCACTTTGGCGGCACGGTTGGCGCAGGAGCTTAGCGATCACCTGTCCAGCGCTTGTCATGTGTTCCATTCCCGCACGGAACATATATTTGTATGGCCTACAGGTTTGTTCCAGGTCTGGCTGTTTGTATGTGACTTTAAATGTTTGTAAACGCACCCACGACACCGCTAAAACCTAACGTGGTGCAAAGTTTAAAAAAAAATTCTGCTCATTTTATTATACCCACAGTGACAGTCTGGTTGTAGTAAATACAAGGAGCAAGTCAAACACTAACACGTTTTTCCTTCAGTAAAAATGTTAATACACTATCAACTATGCTCTTGTTAAAATGAAGTAAGTAAATACATTAGTTACATTAATAAAAATGCATTTGAATTCGTCTTACCTAGAATGCGGGATTACTTAAGGATTGAGTTGGCTTTTTCAATGCACGATATAATTGTTTGCTTCGTGGAAATTCTATTTGTTTAATTGTGAAAGCTGTTAGTTTATTATTACGATTGAATATGGCGGATCTTTTTTACTGTAGATTCTTGTTTGTTTGCTTTTGTTTTGAATCTTAGAGAGGGAAGACGTATGAAAGATGAGTTTGTCCAGCAGTGGACGTTGCTGCAATGATAGGGATGATGATAGTCAATCCGAGATTAGGTGGTAAGAAAAAATCGGACAAGTGCGAGTCGGACTTGCACACGAGAGGTTTCGTATCATCGTACGAGATTAAATAACTTTTTTGGTATTGATTTCGATTTGATACCTTCACGCGTTTCTGAGAAAAAGGGTCTTGGCAGACAGATAGACTGATATAACGTCACACACGGACAACGAAGTGATCCTATATCTGTTTTTTCCTTTTGAGGTACTAATTATTTTTTATTTAATCTTGTTTTCATTATTTGCTGTTATAGCAGCAATATAAATACACTGTCTATTATGGAAAATCATTCATGAGATAGTCCTCTGACAGACAGACGAACGTTCTGATAGCGGAGGCTAAGTAATAGGGTCCCGTTGGCACCCTTTGTGAACGGAACCCTAAAACTGCCAAAATACCATACAGCTATCTGTAACCACCTTGGGCTTATAAGATGGACAATCATGTATTATTCTCTTTGGTTTTATTATTGTTTCATGTATTTGGTTTTAAGAGAAAACATGTGAAAAAAATCCCAGGAGACTAATCTGCACTAGACATTCTTAAAGCAATAGAGACTCCTTACTCATTTAAATACAGCTTCGTAACTCAAAACAAAAATCTCAGGGATACTCTGAAACGTTAGTCGCAAATACGCTAAAGCGAAACAAAGTACTAACTTATTTTACTAAAGCCTGGACACACAACAGACAAGTACAGAAGGCTCGTTGGTGAAAACTGAAGAACGCACACATAGACATGTACACGTATGTACATACTACGTTCTCAAACAAAATACAGTCCCGAGTGCTTCTGCACTCGTTATACGTGAGACATGTAGTTGTGTGCATGGTTTTTTGCTCGTTGTTTGGCTCAGACCTTCTGCACTTATTTATTGTGTGACCTAAATCTAGTGCTGAGGGATAGTGCTCCCGAGTCCCAATGTAAATGGAAGTGGTCGCTGGCGGGTAGTCTCGTCGCAAGTTCTGTTTTAACCTAGTTTTTCTTAGCGACTGTCTGTATACACATTTGTAAGTGTGTTCATAAGATTATGTTTTGCCTGTATTTATTTTATTGTTATGAATGTGAAGTTGAAATTCCTTGTTTTGCAAGGTTTTACTCCTTGCTTTGAAAATATAGTAGGATTTTTTTGTTTTTATTTGCGTCTGAGTGCTGTTTATACATCGAATTTCACCGAATCGTTTATACATCGAATTTCAGTGTTTATCCTTGATGATCCGCC
Source organism: Phlogophora meticulosa (assembly GCA_905147745.2). Taxonomy (NCBI): domain Eukaryota; kingdom Metazoa; phylum Arthropoda; class Insecta; order Lepidoptera; family Noctuidae; genus Phlogophora; species Phlogophora meticulosa. The sequence continues at coordinate 5,878,968 of LR990526.1, read as the reverse complement.
CAATAGCTTAAAAAAATCATGTTGGTTACCAATATATATTTTTTTTGAGTTCCTGAGCGCATTCGTAAGATGTTGGTAGTAGCTATGTTTTCACAACTCTAAAGTTTTCCCATTAATTGTTTTAATTATTTAAGGATGTTCGTGTATTTATGTTTAGTTGTGGATATATACATGTGCACCAACCAATATTGTTTACTCTTCATCACCAAAAGGTTGACTGGTTGAAAAGGCCTATGGCATTAAGTCCACATCTGTACATTTGTGTGCTTAAAGTATTAAATAAATAAATATTGAAATACATTTTCATATCAGACAAAAGCACGGAACCATCGAAGTCATTTGCGAGTGTCAAATGGAAAGCCTCTCTTGATACCGTGTTGTACGATCAGAACGTGCGCTGGACCCTTGTGTTAACAGTTTATGATCCTCTCTACGTGTCTGAAGTTAAAGTTGTGGAAATATTTCGATTGCACTGTTGGCGTGGAACACACCTTAGTTTTCCTTATCGTTACTTATATTTTTCGTTTCCTGCCAAGTATGGCTGCCAAGTAGGTATAGTAATAGTTTAATGCTAGGGGTGTCAAATAAGCGTAACCTGAAATAATTTGTGTTGCTTTCTTTTTTTCCAGGTTCTTTTGAACCTGGAAAAGCAATGTTTGCAAGGTTTTAGATTAGGGTTACATAGATGCATCTTAAGAAAACGTTATAGACACGTCCCAAATTAAAAACAAGCCAAGTGACGCTATTGGGTCTTGAAAATCAATTCAACCAATGACAGCAGTTGATGCGCGTTTGGCAATTTGTCACATTCATTTTGACATATTTGTTAGTTCCAATTGGGTTTTGTTTATCAGAATAATGCATACTTTAGTAGGTATGAAATAAGTATAAGTAGGTTCGTTTAAACCTCAGAGGATAAAGACAATCAGTTTTAAAAAAGGAACCCAAAAAAAAGAAAACTGTAGGCGGGAAAACAAAAGTGAATTCACAAAATGGCGATCAAACGTTCGGATAGTCACCTAGCTAATCAGGAATCGAGATGAAATCGAACAAAAGTAATATAACTTTCCTTATTGAGTATATTAAGTAAAACCGGACTCGGTCATACGTATAATTAAGGAACCTCAAAGTTCGTTTAATAATAATCGCCTGTTCTACTGTTTGTCAGATTGGAAGTCTTGAAGAAGTTGTGCTATAGAATAATGGATGGTTTTAGGGTTTAGCTTAAACGTAATATAGATGATGGTGACTATTTACTTGTTGAAAAGGTAAACAAAATTAATGTTCTTAAAAATACAAAGGAACAGGTTATGTTTAAGAGCTGTCAATTTTAAGCTTTTTTCCACACACGGCAACTCTCTAATTTACATTAGTTTATGATTTGGGAAATCGATGTTTACACAGATTGCCAAAAATGTCTCTTTTAATTATCCAGAAAATTATGAATACATTCCGAGTATGCCGTAAATAATACAAACTATCAGATCTTCCCATTCTAGAAGTCCACAACAAAACCACCATAAAAACAAATCCAATGAAATAAAATCCGCCAATTTGCTGCTAAAATATTAGAAAAACACTTGAACCAAAATGCCTGTAAAAATAATAAATTGTCATTGAAGAGTAAACGAGAAAAATATCATAAATCATCTGTCAGTGATGTTTATATGACTTAATTTGATTTAGATGGGTATTTCAAATGGGATAATAACGGTTTTTTTTGCCGGTATTCGTTCCTGCGATTATTTGGGAAGCAAATAAAAATGTTGGTTAAATTATGGCGATGACTTTTTCCCTTTCGAACCAAAGGACATAGGGGTAAGCCAAGATCCTTATTCTGTAGCCTACTGTCCCACCGTTGGGAAAAAATACCTCCGCAAAGTCCTTCCAGGTACCCGAATGAGGATGGAATATTGATTTGCATTGGTAGCCGTCGTGTATGTTTAAGACCTCGCTTCTTCCGCACAGGGTAGTGGGTTACATTCCCGACAAGTACTAACGTAATTTTTTCAATTTGTATGTACTTTCTACATTTATCTTGAACGTCACTGACATCGATAATGGATTAATATCGTAAGGAAGTCAGGACTTTTATAATCAATATATCTTAGACTGCAATTCACATGATCATGTCTACTGGTACCTTTTCCATATAAGAAGAGGCGGTGAAACAGTAACAGTATTATGTATTATTATTGCAAGCCGAAAATCAAGTGAAATTTCGTGAAATTGGAGAGGTCTACGCTCTGCAGCGATTTGTTTTAGCCTGATCATGATTGAGTCCTTATCTGATAGTCTGATCCAACCACCTGTATGATATCTGCCTGTCGGTATTGTGCATCTATTAAATCTGATATACCCGTAGCTGTGCGGTCATACCGACATCCCGCCGATTTGACTATGAAATCTGACGTCAGAATTCGAAGCTAAAATTTGACCAAAACCAAGCCAGTAGGAATCTATTGAGGTTGCTCTGGTGTTCTGTTTCACAATCGGATTAAACAATCGGTTGCTATGTCGGAACGGGAGCACATCTGATTGCCCAATCCGGTCTCAGGGAAACTGATAGTATTGTTATGGTAATAAAAGTAGGGAATAGTAACAACGTGATGCAAAAATTGCCGTGTGGACATTCAGAAATAATATTAGGTAAATACATATTGCGATGTGTATTGGAAAAAATGTTTGCAATAAATCCTTTTTCAGTATTCGTATTTTAAATACACATAGGTCATGTTGATTTTAGATTATAGTTTTACTGGAAATTATGAAAACACTGAGCTACATACAGCTTTGTCTTATAAATATTTTAATAGATAGTTTGATGGAAATGAAATGATATTTATTTCTGTAAATTGGTTTTTAAAACTTTTTACACGTCGGACACATTACATGTCATGATGATCCAGTGGTTTAGGCCTCGCCTCTAGTGCAAGAGGTTATGGGCTCAAATCTGGGCAAGTACCAACGTGATTTTTTCAATTCATATGTAGGTACTTTGTAAGATTTATCTTGGACACTGTCATCGGTGAAGGATAAACATCGTGAGGAAAGGTAACCTTTAAATTAATATAAGTCTGAAATCGCCAACCCGTCTTGAGGGTGGTGGAGGTGATTAATGCTCGTGCCTTCACTGTATTAGAAGAGGCCTTTGCCTGTTCTCATACCTAATACCAGCCTATTAATGTCAAAGGCCCTGCAGTGGGACATTAATAGGCTGGTATTATTATTTTTATTATTTAAAAACACGTCGGAAAATATAATAAATAAATCAGAATTATATAAGGTCGGTTGTTTCCCTATCTGACTACTCTTAGAAGGAACTCCGAAACAAACTCAGAGATCAAACAGCTTTTTATTTGTTTAACAAGTTTTGTGATCTGCTCATAACCTTTCACAAAAATTATCTGACAAATAACTGTCTTAAGTAACATATTATTTATTTTTAACATTTTAGGTATTTACATACATAAAACTAACTATATTTACAAAAACAAAATAAAATTAAAAAGCCAACCAAGACACTTAGGCGTCAAAGTACGAGTACTGTCTTAAGTAATTTTTAATGTCCTAAAGTACTGATTGTCAGCCTAATTTGAATAAATGAATTTTGATTTTGATTTTAATTGTACCGGTTCCTCCCTAGAGTTTATTTTTATATATAATATTTGACGACCGATGTGGCGTGGCGGGTTCGATTCCCGCCTTGGGACAAATGTTTGTACGATCTACAAAGATTTGTTCCGAGTGTTCTGGGTATTTGCTATGTACAATAAAAAATATTATGGTATGGATCAGAATGTTGGGCCGCAAAAGGCATGAATGAAAGGCAGTTACATGCAACTGAGATGAGAATGCTGAGGGGGATGTGTGGTGTTACGCGAATGGATAGAATAAGAAATGAGTATGTAAGAGGAAGTCTTAAAGTTGCGCCTGTGACCGAGAAGTTGTGTGGAAACCGGTTGTCATGGTATGGGCATGTGATGCGAAGGAATGAGGACCATGTTGTGAGGAAAGTTTTGAGTATGAATGTGCAGGGTTACATGAGTAGAGGAAGACCAAAGAAAAGATGGATGGATTGTGTGAAAGAGGATATGGCAAGAAAAGAGGTGACCCATGAGATGACTGCAAATAGAGATGTATGGAAGAAGAAAACATGCTGCGCCGACCCCGAATAAATTGGGATAAGGGCAGGAGGATGATGATATCAGTCACCTAGTACCCATAACACAAGCTCTGCTTAGCTTGGGGCTAGATGATGCTGAGTGGATTGTCCAGCATTATTTATTTATTTATTTATTTATTTATTTATTTATTTATTTATTTATTTATTTATTTATTTATTTATTTATTTATTTATTTATTTATTTATTTATTTAATTTATTTATTTATTTATTTATTTATTTAGTTATTTATTTATTTATTTATTTATTTATTTATTTATTTATTTATTTATTTATTTATTTATTTATTTATTTATTTATTTATTTATTTATTTATTTATTTATTTATTTATTTATTTATTTACTTATTTATTTGTAAAGTTCATCTTTTCCTTCAATAGCCCTGTAGTTGCAGAATTTAAGCCCGGCCAACCGTGTATCGTACGGTTGAGCGTGCACCGTTGTATTTTTCGAACAAATTATGTGCATAATATATTATCAGCTCAAGGGAAACAATGTGAGGGGAAGCCACACGTTCTCAATGATATTTGACGTCTATGATGCATGGAGGAAGCTGGTGTATCGCCATTTATCCTTGACTGAGTGGATAAAGGTGAAGAGTTATGTTTTCATAATTCTATAGCTTTTCATCATAATGTACCGTATCTTGTTTAACTAGTTTTATATATGTAGGTATCCTTTATTTTTAAATACCTAAGAATATTATCCAGCCATCAGAATAGTTTGACCAGGGTTTTCTTATCGACTTAACGCGAAATAAAAACACTGGTGTTAACTCTTCTAAACTTATCTATACATTCAAATAAATACAATTTAAATGTCCGTTTGTAATGTCAAAATAACAGCTTTTAACTTAATGCATATGAAGGTATCTACGGTATCTATAAGTAGCAAAAAACAATTTATTAAATGTTGTATGTCTGTCTGTTTATTTGAGGTAATGTCGGAAAGTCATAAAATAAACATAGTAAAATACTTAAAATTGTTTGTATGTTACAAACAAACAAATCTTACCTCTTTATATTTGTTTGTAATGTATAACAAGAAACAAATTAACTGATTCAGAAAATTCTTTCACATAGAAAAAGCTACATTATCAGTTACATTAGCACTATATAGGACACTCTTTAAACTTCGTAATTTAAATTTAAATTTCGAAGTGAAAAGTGTGAAAAGAATGAAATGAAAGAATAAATATGTTGGGAGTATATACTATGTTCACACCAGATAAAAACCGCCACAAAAAGAGACAGCACCTTCTGCTTATCATCAGAATTAAAATTTAAGATCCAGTCCATAACAAACGGCACTTAAAATATATACAGAGTGTTAAATAGAACTATAGTCATACTTTAAGGGAGTATGGTACTCATGATATTGAAAAACTTTGATAATGGGGTGAACCAGCAAACCAGGTTATTACTGTCCCACTGCAGGGCAAAGGCCTCTTTTCATACAGATAAGGTACGAACAACATTCACCACGCTTGCTCAAGACGGGTTGGCGATTTCAGACTTATATTAATAATATAAGTCTAGGTTTCCTCACGATATTTTCCTTCACCGATGTCAGTGATGTCCAAGATAAACTTAGAAAGTACATATGAATTGAAAACTCACATTGGTACTTGCCCAGGTATGAACCCACAACTTCGTGCACAAGACGCGAGGCCTACACCAATCGGCCATCATGACATTTCAACACCTGTGAACCCTGTGTGGGGTGAACCCTGAAATCGGAAAAAAATAACAGAAACTTCAAATGTTTGTGTTCGCATAACTTAACAAGATATAAAATGCTGTTTTATTATCGTGATATCAGGGTTGGTCCTTTAGTAAAAGTTGTGCTCTTTTATGAGTACTAACACTCCCTTAAAGTACCTATGTCCAACGTTCTCACTTATAAGGCCTCCTCGTAAGGCCTTTTCTCATGCAGAAAGGGCCGAGCCTTACCCACCTTGCTTACCCAAAGTGGGTTCGCGATTTTAGTCTTTATTAGTTACTAACTGTGCCCGTGGCTTTTTCCTCGTAGAATTACAAATAACTTGGGTTTTCATTATTTGCGCGAAACCCTATTTTTTTTTATCTAAAATAAACGTTTAAGTTACTCCTTATTACATTAGCTATCTGCCAGTGAAAGTTCCGTCAAATTCGGTGCAGTGGTTTCGGAGATTAGCCCTAACAAACAGACAGACAAACATTGTAAAAAGTTTTTTTTTTATTACTACCGACGTACCTATACTTTCATTTGCATTTAGTAAAAACCTTTTACTTTAAACTACAAACAGACATTGCAATTTTATTTATTTGTACCTATAGACAAATCCAGGTTTCCTCACGATGTTTTCCTTCGCCGATATCATATCGTCAAACCACACACTTTGATAATTGCTAATCCATCTTAGACACCGTCCACCCTTCACCCTACCTTCTGCATCACTTCCGCTCCATTAACTACTAGCTCTGCATACTTAAATACCTAATCTTATTCACTCCACACTATGTTAATGGTTCCAAGATCCTTAGCGCCATAAATTCAGATATAAAGCGAACGTTAGTACCATTTTATGGTCTTCATAGATGCTATCCTTCATTCTCCACAACTTTATGGGTTGTTAGCCATCCTCAGAATTTATAACGTCTTCCAATTATGGCGTTTTGTTAGTGCTTGGAAACTCATAATTATGTTGTAATTAATGATTTTGTGTGTGAAGGGTTTGGGGCTGGTTTACTATCTTATCTCCTACATATATACAGGGAGTTAGGTAGAACGAGGGACATACTTTAAAGGTGTGTAGTACTCATGAAAATGAACAACTTTGACAATGGAACAATCCCTAAAATTGTGAAAAAATAATCTGTTTCTCCATACATTTATGTTGGCATAACTTAAATGTGGGAAATTAGTTTTTTTTTCGCGATTTCAGTGTTGATCCTGTTGTAAAATTGGTTCGTTTTGATGACTACTAGCTTCCCTTAAAGTATGTCCCTTGTTCTGCCTAACACCCTGTATATATATATTTTTGTAAACGTTGCCCTACACTTAGAATTTCCTCTGTATCGTGGGTGCTTTTACAAACATTCAAACTCACATACACAAACAGCCAGACCCGGAACAAGGCGAGACCTGGAGGACATACAAATATTTGTTCCGTGAGGGACTCGAATCCACGAAACGCGGAGCAGCAGCAGTCACTCGCTCAGCCACTGCGCTAACCGTGCCGTCAATATATTCAAAGTACTAAGAGGGAAGGTACATAATGCGGACATATTAAGGCAGGTAGGTTTGTGCGTTCCGGATCTGGTAGGTATTTGTGGCGATCACTACAACCACCCAATCTGTTACGGGAGCCGCCACTCGTTTGGTCTTATTCCATAGTCCTTTGTGTGAATACATAAAGAATGCCACGTTTGAAATAATTAACATAGTCGGATAAGTTAGGTTAAGCGTTTCACACTATCGCACTAGATAAACAAAGAAATAAATATTCCTGTTGGTTTTTGATACGTATTTTTTTTCATATCTTTCGATTCCCAGTTTGGGCAAAGTGATAATTTGGTTTTTCCATCAAGAATGTCTTCAGTGACAGCTCGGCGGAGTCTAGATATGTAACTGGTTGATAGCAATAGGGTCGGCACCTATTACATGGGACTTTAATATAACTGGTGAACTGTGGGTATACTAAATGTGCACCTCTGCCTAATCCTTTGGGGAATACAAGCGTGATGTTTGATCTTTATAAGTGACAGAGACTGATTATTAGACTAATTGGCGAGTTTGGCACCACCAAACTCGCAAAGACTACCGTTACTGTTGTAGTTATGGATATTGTACAGTAGAGGCCACACGCCAGTGGTAACGTAACCAGAATAATAAAAATATCTATATATGTATTTCATTAAGAGTATTAGTCATCTAGTACCCATAACACAAACTCTGCTTAGCTTGGGGCTGTATGATGCTGTGTGGATTGTCCAGCACTATTTTATTTATTTTATTTTCAGTAATGAGCTTTCCCCGTTAATTACACGGTCTTAAACCACAGCTACAAGAAAACCGTTACGAAAGAATATTGCCACTCTAGTTTGTACCAGCGAAGTCCAGAAATTATGGAATTTTTCGGGCAGTAAATTCATAACATCCCTTTGGAGCTTACCGTAGTCAGCCCAAATGAAATTTAATGCAACATCCGAAAGGGATTTTTGGAGAAATGTACTAATTGAACGAAATGTTTACTTAGGATGCTTTGAGCCCCGCGTAATTAAAATCAAAGTTCCCATATTATTTTTGGGAAAAAGGAACTGTATTTTTTTAATAATTTAGTTGTTAAGATTTAATGATTCTTTACCTTTCGTGTTTCTGAGCTGTCAAATGAACGCTGAACACTATTATATTATACTACACACTATTCATAAAAAAGTGTGTGTGTGTGTGTGTGTGTATTAATGTATTACTACACAAGTATGAAATGAAAGATTAAAAAAAAAAACTCTCAATTTCACTATTTATTTAAATGAATTTCATTAAGTCCATTAATTACATCACTTGTTATCATTAAAATATTTATTTATAAGTCACTCCTCAATTGACGACCTATGTGGCGCAGTGGGCGAAGGTCCGCCTGTGATGCAGGAGGTTGCGGGTTCGATTCCCGCCTTGGGACAAATGTTTGTACGATCTACAAATATTTGTTTCAGGTGTTCTGGGTATTTCCTATGTATAATAAAAAATATCTATCTATGTAATGTATTGTATTAAGTATATCAGTCATCTAGTACCCATAACACAAGCTCTGCTTAGCTTGGGGCTAGATGATGCTGTGTGGATTGTCCAGGATTATTTATTTATTTATTTATTTAATTTAAGCAAACACGCATGGCGCCGTGACAGTCCAAGGTGACAAAAAATGTGACGATTGTTTTCAAGATGGCGTCGGAAAGTGTGACGATTTTTTTTTACGTTGCTATAAGATTTCTCCCATAAGTCGATAAAGACTAATTCACTTATTATGTACCAATACTAAGGCTACTGCGAAATTCAAATTTTCATAAGTTTTTTGCACTTTCCAGCTCAGTAGTATTAGGTATCAGTATATATTGAAAAACTTATTTGTGACTGTAACAAACATACCTTTCTCGAAATATAGTCATTAAAATCAATAATAAAAACACTCTAAATGTGACTATTGAAACAAGCCCAATTTTTTTTTGTTTAACCTTTGCTCTGAAATATTATTTGACTGATAAGGTTCTATGTAAAGTACTGAAATTCAGCTGCATTTGGTTAAACTGGATGCCGACCCCAACATAGTTGGGAAAGACAAGGCATTTGTGGCGAAGTGTCCATTTAACTGAATTCCTATCGGCTTTTAGTTGGAGTTTAGAAAGGCCAACTGTATTGCCATTTTAAAGTGGCATACTCAATATATAAGTCAGTAGTATCTACTATTTGGAGCTTGTGGCTAAATGAAAACAGCCGCACGGGTTGATCGAAGGTTAAGCTACGCTTTCCGAGATCAGTCTGTGGATGGGTGACCATTCGTAACATATCGAGACTCCTCCGTGCCTCGGAAAGCACGTTGAGCCGTTGGTCCCGGCTGTCATTCGTAGATCTTTGACAGTCGTTACGGGTAGACAGAAGCCCGAAAGTCTGACAACCAGTCTCACCAAGGGGTATCGTGTTGCCCAGTAACTGGGTTGTGGAGGTCAGATAGGCAGTCGCTCCATGTAAAATACTGGTATTCACCTGCATCCGGTTAGACTGGAAGCCGACCCCAACATAGTTATTACCAAAGGCTAGGCAGATGATAGTATCTACTTTTTCTAAATAATATAGGTACCTATAATTTTTGGGAATAGCCACTAAAGGTATATACTCGTAAATACAGCATAATACTTAAGCAACATAACATTGGTATTTTTTTTATTAGCCCTTCCATTCTCTCTTTCTTTCCCTAGATATTTGACGCCCCACCACTGCTAAAAAGATATGATGGTGATACGAATTAAGATTACCGGCAAAACACGGATGGTAAATTAAAACATAGAATCCCATGTTCCCTGTCCCTTGAAAATGCCATTTTGTGTTGTTCTTCAAAAAGTGCTTAGTACTCGCTTATGGCGCAGCGTGCGTATAGGTTTGCCCAGGTAGCCTTAGCACAAAATTCTTGAGAGAATTTTACCAACCGACAACCTCTAATTACCTAGTTATTACACAAAATATTATATAACGCTGCGCTGTTTCAAGTCAATGACGTTTTTGGTTGGTAAACTTCTGGCAAGAAATTTGTGCTAGGGCTTGGTACAGATCTATATATGTATCCAGTAGAAGTAAAAGGAGTAATGTAAGATGAATGTAGCACTCCGTAATTTTTCCAACCCAGCCCATGGAAAAAAGACGTGAGTTTATCTTAATATATATATTTCTTGTGTGCGTGTGTATGTGACTGAACTCCTCCTAAACGACTGAACCAATTTTGATGAAATTTTTTGTGTGTGTTCGTGGAGATTCGAGAATGGTTTAGATTTACAATTGGACCCGGTAGGTGGCGCTGTACGGGCAGGACGAAGTCTGATCGGTCCGCTAGTAGTAGTATAATTTTTTTATGAAATAAAGACAAGATTAATGTACAAAAAAACTGTCTACTTAGTACATACAAGTCTATTACAGAACACTGTCACGTCAACTTTAAACCACCGCTTACTTATCTTTGGGACCCTAAATTACAATTTCTGAGGTACCCAGTATCAGCCATTGACCGTTGCCATTCATCAACCTGCAAACGGGAAAGTGAAAAACGTAGATGTAGACATTTTAATATTGTGAAGTGCTAGTGTTGAGCGCACTTGTAGGAGTTATAGGACGTACTTACTTATGACGTCATACGTTTGGTAAGTTAGATCGAACAACTTTGCGTGCCACTTCACATTAGGACGTTACCAGCGCGACAGTAGCGCGGCAGAAGCGCATTCCTTCACATTATAATAAAAGCCGCGCGTTAGCAGCGCCGCTGCGGCGCCGCAGTTAAGTTCAGTGTGGCGCACTTATTCTTCAGTAGGGTCCTGTTGTTGTAATTGTTGCTTCTTGAGTCCCACAAAACAGGATGCATTCGAATTTCAATAATAAATCGTTCGGTATCAAACTCGCTCATTGTGTAGTCTATAATTAGGTACGTTTGCAACACTGGCTCATCGCCGACTGAGCTTCTGTTTAAACTATGAAATTCTGACAGCGCGACAGTCGCGCGACAGCCGCGCGACTGTCGCGCTGCTAAAGTCGCCTAAATGTTAATGCGCTCTTCGTTTGTGGTAGCGTTGGTTAAAGAATACTAGCTGTGCTTTGCGCTTTCACCTGCTCGTAAGGGTCGTACCGTAATGTCAATAATAATTATAATCTTTATTTATATAAAACTAAGATTTTTCAAATCTGACCGGTAGGTAGTTCCGGAGATTAGGGTAGATTTGTTATACGTATCCTGTCGATAAATGTTTGGTTAGATTAGAGCTTCTTGTGAACGGTCTTATATGAACGTGATATGCAGAACACTAAAGTCCCTATGAAATTACTGACATGAGGCAATGTCACTTTGTCTCTAGGTGTGTGCATCGGGCAACTGAGGGTTAGCACTATTCAAAGTCAATGTTCTCCTCAAATATTTTATTAATTTGAATTATTCAAAATTAATATAATCGGCTGACTTAACCACGTATATTGCGTATCGTATGAGTTCATGCAGAGAAAATTGTATCATGTACAATTTGGCGCTTACGACAACAACAGCCTGTATCAGACCTAGCTCCCTTTTTGACGTATTATAAACTCCTTGCTAGATCATTACCGTCATTTTACCGTCATTATTCTAATTTATTTGAGGTCGGCAGCATGTCTTCTTCTTCCAAATTCTTCTTTTAGATAAAAAAAACTTGAGAGGTGTCAAGGGACACCCGGATGGAACGAAGTTCCTTTTGTTATTATTATTATCATGTACAAAAAACCTGTTTACACTCAACAGAAATAATCGGCGCAGCACCACACTGTTCAATGCGAAATAGAAAGACAAAACGAAAATAACTGGCTTGCTTTCTATGATAGAGAGAGAGACAGACAGACAAAAACGCGCATGCCGCACGGCTTACAACTATAGCAAAAAGTGTTGTTACAACTTTTCGTGAGAATTTTTTCCGTCTAGCCCCCTTTCACAATGTGCGATAAGGAACTTCGTTTCAAAAATATAATATAATATTTATGTCTCTTCCAGTAATAATATCAATTCTGAACCATCACAGTCCGTACGCCTGTCACGTTTTTTATATGAATTTAGCGCAAAGGGAGAAGAGTTTGTGTCCTCCATTTGCCTTGTCGGTAGATCTCGACATGTTGGATTTATGTATTTTGTACGTCATGAGCGTTGTGCTAGCAAATCTCACGTGTTTTATTTTATAAATCTGAAGATGATCGTAAATTATCTTATTTATAAAATTCTCGTGTCACAATGTTACTTACCATACTCCTCCGAAACGGCTTAACCGATTCGTATGAAATTTTGTGTGCATATCGGGTAGGTCTGAGAATTGGCCAACATCTATTTTTCATATCCCTAAATAATAAGGGTCCACCCCAAATATTTTATATGGCAAAACAACGTTTGCTGGGTCAGCTAGTTTTTTTTATATATTATTTTTAGCTCTATCCAAATATTTTCTGTAAAATAGATCTCTAGTATGAAATAGTTGGTTTGGTGACAATTAAACGTTGATTTTATGATTTTAAGGTCACAACATTCAGTGTTAAAATAGGTTCTATACCCTCTTTTTCGTCGTTGCCTAAATTCGCTGAAGATAAGTGCTAGGCTTGTAATTGACCTCATTTCAATAAAATATCAATGAAACTACATTATTTTATCAATAACTGTCTTATCTTTCTTCATTTTTTTCAGTATCTTCTGCCAGCTACTACGGCCGTGTGGGGTCTGAGTGCTCATCAAATCATGCTCTCATTAATCTGTTTAATAAAACCTCTAATCGGTTAGGTGACATTTCCCGTGCCTCAGAGGCTGCCTTCTACCGTGGCCAGAGCTTAAGCATTGCCACACTACCAACTTGGCAAAACCGCCAGTGTTTTTGGATAATTACCAGTCAACAACGACACGAAGGAATTGTTCCCTTGTTTTTGTTTGTTAATTTAATTTGTATCATATATTGGATATTATTTATACTGTATTTTTCTGAAAATCCATTAATATTTAGTTTAGTTACTTACTGTAATCTTTATCTTATCTATAAAATTCTCGAAACGGCTCGACCATTTTCGTAAAATTTTGTGTGCATATCGATCGGTTAGGTCTGCGAATCTGACATCTATTTTTCATCCCCCTAAATGTTAAGGTTGGTTCACCCCAAACATTGTATATGGCAAAACGATGTTTGTTGGGTCAGCTAGTAGATAAAAATTGGCCGCCGTTTTTGTATCCGTAAAACTCAAAAAGTCAGAAATGGATTCTCTTCAAATTTTAACACGACATTGTTCATTAATAAAATAGTATTTTCATTCATTTTATATTCCGAAGTTTCCACGGAAACAAAAAAACAAGCGTCTTACGAGGTTTGTATAAAACAGTTGGAAAATACAAAAGTCTAAGTAGGTACTTATAGTTAGGTTGTCAATTTTTTTATAAACAATATGTACATATATTTGTTTTAACAGAATTAAACATTATTATGCCGTTAGTGAAAATGTGTTAATTAGAATAATTTGCCTACATACCCTGTCTGAAAAATGCCGAGTAAAAAACCCTGTTCCATTCAAAGCGTAGCACCCACATAGGATGAGCTAACAATTAACTTACCAACTTCTAACTTTATGTTAGGACCGACTCTAGCACTAATTTCAGTCCTACGGACTCCATTAGGGCTTGACTAACTTTGTTTTTAAATCTAAAGTGGACCGGATTTTTTGTTTAACAAAACATAGCCGTTTTGGAGAGCCTCTGTGCTAATTTGTAGTGGTGGGGATCACCACACCCACGATTTTCGTTCTTTCTTTCTATTAAGAAAGAAAGAAAGTATGTACATATATATATATACTTTCATAAGGACCAAAAAGCAACTTAAAATATTTAGAACAACATCATACATATGATTTAAACTGCAGAATGACTAAATTAGAAGAATTAAAAGGAGAAACTGTTTGGGTCTACTGGTTGCAAGCACGACTGCTGAGCGTGAGGGCCTGGGTTCGGTAACCAAGTCTAACAAAGAATTGTTGTGTTTTTCCACCTGGAATTTCACAGTAGCAGACCGGAGTCAGAGTCTATACCCGGTTGATGATAATAGGCTCGCCCCTCATTACATGGGATTTAAACTTGACCGAAAAAATATGGGTGTACCTCTGCCTAACCTTTCATTTATTCACATTAGGCTGAGAATCAGCACTTTTTATACGTCAAAAAAGTCATAAGACAGTCCCTCAAAATACCCACCCTTCACCACTTTCTAGTGCTACCCTTTACAAAGGTGATGTTACAACAAAAAGCAACTTAAAACTATTAAAAGTCTTTAAAGAGACATAATGTTAATGATTTGAACTGACGGGTAACTAAATTGTAGGAATTGCTGACGAAGTTTTCTTATGTACATCTTTCTTCTTGGAGATTATCGTCTGTCTGATCTCTGCAGAGCACTAAAGGTCACATGAGAATCCGCTGTAACAGAATTAAGAAAAATTACCAGTATTAGCATACCAATGTTACTCTCCTTTGTCCACAGCGCTGAGAAGTTTACAGATAGGCCCGTGAACCCATCTTCTGTAGTGGATGAGCCGCTCTGCAGTTTGACCTTTTTCTTGGCCAAATAATCAGCATTGCCATTCAACGTGGCAATCCTGCCAGCCTTCTGGGCACTTTTCAAGATGACAGTGATGCGGACGAATTTTTCGATGCGCTGTGATTCTTTATTTTATTTTTTGCTTTTCATGTATTAATTGTTTTATTATTGCTAAAGAAATTAACATCTAGCAAAAATAATTCAGGTCCATTAGTTATTTTCCAAATAATTTACGTACCATGTCCAGCAGACCGCATCTAACACTAAATATTGAAATTGACGGCTCTGTAACTAAATTATACGGATAAAAGCAAATATCATCCAATATTGTGAATCATGAATACACAATTATTCGCAAACATTGATTGGTCTAGCCTGTACTGAAATGTAAGAACCTTCACTGCCCTTAAGAGTGGCCGCACATTGGCGACAAATATCATCAATATCACAAATATCTCGATGTTTCATGGATTGGTCGAGTGGGAGTAAAAAGTAGTTTGGATGAGCAACTTTTTTCGTATAAGCAACAAGCCAATCTGGATCCACCTTCACGTTTATTCAAATATCTATACGTTCGATCTTGTCGCTTATCATATTATGTAATCTTTCTAAGTTGGAAAAAAATTCCTTGCACACCGGTGGTGTACAAAGGTGAGATTTTTTCTGAGTAAATACGCACTCTCAACAATACGATGCGGCTCCTAGGTAAAAAAATAATCTATTTGGTCCGTCAGTTATATTACTAAAAAGTATTAGTCACGATTTTTTTGCTTATTCAAATCAACAAGAAATGACAAAGATATAGCACATCAAACTTCAGGAGACGCTTATCCTGAACTTTATATTATGAATATATTTTGACGTCACAAGCCCCTGCTTGTGACGTCAAAATATATTACGGTCGTCGTTTGTCGTCTTTACCACTGTCCCTGGTTGGTACAGACGTTCCAAGTCTGTAAAGGAACTCTTTTTCCGTGCGACCTCAAACCAGCCCAAACACATATGCTTGGCAGTTTAAGGAAAGTCTAAGTTAAGTTAAGTTAACGCGCGAGGGTGGATATCCACCCTTCAATCGCTCGGATAATTTTAATATCGCGATGCAAGATACGGCAGATTTTAGTTAGTATGTGGTGAGATAGATGTCACTACATAACTCCCCTCTGAGACTGGAGGTCGATATCAGCTGCCGTCTGCAAGTAGCCCACCAGACACAATGGTCGGATGAACCTCCCTTTTCTAAAGGGGATGAGAAACTTTACACCCGTTTCTCATACCTATGCAACTAAAAATAAAGTACCACGATATGTATCGCGAACAATTACTACCTCGACGATAGTAGGTAGTAAATCTGCGGCCAAACTAGATTTGGTTCACAAACTTGAATATTTGTTATTATAATCCTAGACGTAATTGGAACTTGATTTTCGGTTCGGTATCTATTTCGAGAACATTATAATCAACTGTCTGCCAATAAATATAATACTTAGAGGCGAGTATACTTTGACCAACACACAGATAGGTAATCCAAAAGATAAATAAGTAAATAAGCCACTAGAGAATGTCAAATAATAGATTGTAAGACTACGTTCACACAGACCATTCGGTACGATGATGTATCACGTATTTTTCTCTTAAGATACAGCTGTTCACGCAGCGATTACTCAGTATAATATCTTCACGTAGGTAGGAAACTGAAGGTAGCCCGCTAGTCACTTATCCGTGTGTGTGACCGTGTGAACGAAACAAAAGAAATACAAGCGCCACTAGATATCGGCACTGCTCTTGAGCACCGACCTTGAGTTGCCCAGTAGTTGATTTTAGTACAAAGTTCCTATGCACAAAATTACCCCCACTACAGAGTCCAGCGCTCAAAATCTGGTTACTGCAACAAGGATAGTAATCGTCACGATATTTCTCGAATGACAGATGCAGGTTTACATGCGGGAAGATTTTTTTCTCGAATACGTGTTTTTATTGTTTTGGCTCGGTGTGAGCTATTATCAGATTTTAATTATAAAAAAGCAGTTCAACTATAGTAGTGCAGATACAATAATATATCGTGTCTGATGTACATATGTAATGTGAAAAGCAGCACCATATAAACTTAGCCTAACGTCCACGTGTTTCAACTCACTGAGGACTACTAGTTTAAGTACGCCATAGTCCTACTTTCGCTCAATATGGTAATCTATCCAGATAAATATTGCTGGACAATCCACACAGCATCATCTAGCCCCAAGCTAAGCAGAGCTTGTGTTATGGGTACTAGATGACTGATATACTTAATACAATACATTACATAGATAGATGTTTTTTTATTATACATAGTAAATACCCAGAACACCCGAAACAAATATTTGTAGATCGTACAAACATTTGTTCCAGGGCGGGAATCGAACCCGCAACCTTCTGCGTTGCAGGCGGACCTTCGCCCACCGCGCCACATCGGTCGTCAAGGTTAAAGGTTTCTCTTAGTCTCTGGTCGAATAGAAGAGAAGGTTTGGCTGACAACACCGACCAATCAGGCATCATCATAATTTAACCGGGTATGGTGTATCGGATTCTTCGTATAATTGGTTTGCAATGTATCCGAGCATGAATTGTTGACCAATCAGTGCATGGACACTGACGGTCCGTGATTGCTTGTTCAATAGATATATTATAAACTACAGTATTTCAATGCAGTTAATGGTATCTCAATTAAATGGTCTCTTTGCAATTTTTCGCCAGCTTACCGTCAACAGAGAATTATAGACAACTTGCGGTGATTGCAATCATCCGGTGACATATCATGAGTTTCTTATAATAAATAATAATAATAAATAATGCTGGAAAATCCACACAGCATCATCTAGCCCCAAGCTAAGCAGAGCTTGTGTTATTGGTACTAGATGACTGATATACTTAATACAATACATTACATATATAGATATTTTTTTATTATACATAGGAAATACCCAGAACACCCGGAACAAATATTTGTAGATCGTACAAACATTTGTACCAAGGCGGGAATCGAACCCGCAACCTCTTGCGTCGCAGGCGGACCTTCGCCCGCCGCGCCACATCGGTCGTCATTATGACTTACGGTGTTCGAAATCCGAAAATCATCCGGTGACATAATATCTTGAGTTTTTTTATAGGTTTTTGCGTGAGTGGAACTCCGTGAGGGTACACCATAGAAATACATAATTAAACTGACCTTATTGGTGATGTTCTTTAGAAAGAACAGGTACGTAGTACTCGTAACTAACGTACGTGTATATCTGTATCAACATCTGGGCAGATGTAAGAACGTATACCAAGTAACAGGATTGACTTGATTTGCATGTTTTGTGTATAGCCATTGATTTAACTATTAATTCTTCGTATTCTTTATTTTTACATTTTACCATATTTTAACAGAAAAAATTGTTTTATTCAAATATGACTTTAAAAAAAGTGCTCCAGTCGCAATAACTATAGATTTATTGTAATCGATACGGAACCGTATAGTCAAACACTTCTTTAGTTAAATAAGCAACGTATTCAGCTTCTTGAAACTGTCGCCGACCAATACTGCTTTCCAATCCGTATCATTATTGATCGTTATTGCTTTCCATTGCACGTCCACTACTTTCGGTCCAAAACCCAGATTGTGGGGTTCGTTGTTTATTTTACTTAAACTATGGATATCTGACATTTATACGAAGAGGCCAGTCGAATTTCTCGCCTTATTGTGAGTAATATCGGGCCATTATTGGCTTTATTGAGTCCTGCTGGATGATATACCGATATTACTTTACTTAGTAAAGTTTTTGGTAAGGGATCGGCACGTCATGAGTTATGTGGATAAAGTTGTCTATATTTTGACCGTCTTGATATTTATTTGTAAAATGTTTGCTTTTAGGCATTGATATCGTTTTTAGGCTTTATTAACCAAAACGTGGCAACGGGACACTATAACTAAGCCTCCATTGTCCGTCCGTCTGTACGTCCGTCCTTTCGTCTGTCGGGCGCTATCTCATGAACCGTACTGCTGCTATAATAAGACAAAATAAAAATATACAAAACAAAAAAAAAAAAACAAACAAGAATCGTGTTTTTTGTTGGACATGGGACCTACTTTTCTAGTTTCGTTCGAGTCCCACTTGACTGGTTTTAATATAATAAGAGACACTTCAAACTATGTTCAATTAATAGGGTATAATTATGTCTTGCGTAAGGTACGAGTAATTTACAAAATTCAAATCAAAACATTTGATAAAAGCAATAAGTAACAATCAATCGTAGTTTTCGTTAAAAGCTTTCAGAAATCCATTCAAAAATATAAGTAAATATTGTTGCTATTCAACGCAAGTTTCCAGGAAACTATTTAAACTTTTTTTAATGCGTTTTGAAGTTTGAATGCGTTAATCTCTAAACTATTAGTAGTAGTAGTATACATGTACTACTATATATATATATATACGATCAGTTGGATTTGAAAAAACTTTATTGCGTATTTTTATAGTTCAATTTTTGACGAAGGTTATTTAATATTATGCCTCTAGGAGCGGGTGAATCCGCGGGGCACATGGTACCTTCTGACTTCATCATCAGACATCAGACCCACTAATTTAATGAGCACATTGGTTTCTAGACAATTTATATAACATAAATTGTGTACAAACGAACGTGCCTAAACACAACGCAGCCATATTCTTTATTTGAAACATGGGCCATGGGGTCCGTGTGTCCATCTAGCTTTTTACATCGTCAAGCGGTTGGTCGACTCTTCACGTGACCAGTGGGCTAGATTTTTTTGGCCTAGGAATCAGTATTGCCATTAGCTTTGCTTTCCGTGACACGGAGGAGTCCCGATACGTAATGAACGGCCATCCATCCACATACTGACCTCGGTAAGCGTAGCTTAAACTTCTATCGACGATATAATAAAAAAAAATGTATCTAGAAAATATAAGACACCAGTTTTTGTATAGAAAACTTCTTTAGCCGAGTCGAGGTCTAGGGGCTAAACTTTGCATCTTTGCAACTTCTCAAAAGATGTGACATCTTGCGACTCACTGACAGACATTCCATTTTTTTAAGTTTTCAATACCTGCCATCTTTTTCCTCACTCTCATCATACGGAACTCTATCTATCAATCTTTTATAAAACGCTATGGCCCTAATTTTTTTATGAAAAACACATAACACATTTGCCTCCACTGTATTCATCAGGAAAACAAGACGTAGCAAGCTCAGAGATAGTCAAGAAGCTTGGACGCTGAGCCGTCATCAATCATTAGCGCGATGATCTGGCATCGCTCCGCTTGATACGCCACATCATCAATCACACAGGAACTATCCCTGAGCTGTGGGAACTAGATGTGACAAATGTTCGTGATATTATTGGAGTTGGACTGCCTTTACTAAATAGTATAGCTTAATATCCTGCAAATAATATGTGATACATTTGCTGTTGATGGAGTTGCCGCGTTTTTGTAGTGCTTCAGGGACGTTTGCAGAAGCCCGCGTAGATTGATTTTATACCTGGTACGCGGGATGCAGGACAGCACCAATAGCATCCTAAACATGATCTCTGGCAGACTGGATTTTTTAAACTGACTGACTTGACTGAACTGACTGCAGCTTTATTAAAATTTATTAATATTTAATTTAGTTTACTAACCTATGTTACTAATACTTTATTATGTTACTTGGTTATGCTACTTGAATAAATAATTGAATTATTTCCATTACAAAATTGCAGTCGCACGGGTCGATCGAAAGTTAAGATGGTCCTGATGAGGTCGGTACGTGGATGGGTGACTATCAATTTCATACCGAGACTACGTGTCAGAAAGTAGTCGGAAGTAAGTAAAGGAACTCTTTTACTTGAAGCTCCTTAAATTAAAAGGCATCTGCATTTCACTAGAATAATTCTTATAAAATAGGCTTGAAGGACAAACTTTACTTTGTAGTTGAGAAAGCGTTCTCCCATCCAACGATATATGTACATCCCGGGTCAATTCTCCAATTTCATGTAAGTCTTTTTTTAAACGTTCCTCCACAATACGCATTTCTCATGTGTTTTGGGTGCGTTTACAAACATTTAAACTCACATACACAAACAGCCAGACCCGGGACAATTACCTGTAGGCCATACATGAAGGGTGGGTGTTTTGGGGGACTGTGTTATGTAAACGTTTTTGACGTTCAAAAAGTGCTGATTCTCAGCCTAATTTGAATAAATGAATTTTGTTTTTTGATTTTTTTGATTCAAATATTTCTTTCGTGCTGGAATCGAACCCACGACACGCGACGCAGCACCCGGTGGCTGAAGCACTGCGCCAATTCGTGTTATAATGGCGAATAAAAATGAGATAATACTTCAACGGGAAGTATTCTATAGGTTTTGATTTATTAGACGGAAACAAAATATGTCGCATGCCTTATCTATTATTGTGTTGATTTAGCAGCTTTATTTTTAGGAGCTCGAAGGGACTGTAGACCTTCGTACTTGATATTCATTTCAACTTGAAACCTCCACGCGTTCCAGAGGAAAAGAATCTTGACAGACACACGGACAACGATATGATCCTACAAGGGTTCCATTTTGTCCTTTTCAGGTACGGAACTTTGATGGGATTACTTTATCTTATATATAAAATTCTCGTGTCACAATGTTAGTTACCATACTCCTCCGAAACGGCTTAAGCGATTTGTATGAAATTTTATATGTATATTCGGTAGGTCTGAGAATCGGTCGTAATCTATTTTTCATACCCCTAAGTAATAAGAGTGGTCCACTCCAAACATTTATTTTTTGGCTTAAAATGGCAAAACAACGTTTGCAGGGTCAGCTAGTATTTTATATAAAAGTCCCTAAATTAAATAGAGTATGACTTGACGACCGATGTGGCGCGGTGGGCGATGGTCCGCCTGCGACGCAGGAGGTTGCGGGTTCGATTCTCGCCCTGGGACAAATGTTTGTACGATCTACAAATATTTGTATCAGGTGTTCTGGATATTTGTTATGTATAATAAAACATATCTATCTATGTAATGTATTGCATTAAGTATACCAGCCATCTAGTAGCCCTAACACAAGCTTTGCTTAGCTTGGGGCTAGATGATGCTGTGTGGATTGTCCAGCATTATTTATTGATAGTATAAAAAAACCCTTAATTGAATTTTGCTACCCAAATGATACCGGATCATTGAATATTCCAAAGCATCATAGCATTGACAAAGACTCTTGGCAATACACTCTGATCAAATAGTTCTGTTTATTAAGTGAACCAGAAATGTTGTGATGTATGCAATGGTGTTCCAGTTAATTAGCTAAAGGGTGCTCTATGTGGAATCAGGCGAAATTGAGGACGCTGTTGATTTGGTCAATGTCCTGTGTTTAGTGAGAAATGTGCTTAGTATTGATATCTTTCTTTTTGAGTGGAGATTTTAAAGGATTAGGACACAGTATGAACAAAAAAAAAACACCGGAAAAAAACGAGTAGGGTTCACGTCCGAAGGGTTCCGTCTCAAAACTGTGCCCATCTGCTGGTGATTTCAATTCAATGACACAGCCCATGAATTTCTTAATCCGAATTAAAGGAAAAAGTCCAAGAAACTGTAGCAATGCGTATTTGATGAACATTGCAAACTCAAAGTCAAATTATTTATTACAATTAGACCATTAAAAAATCACCTTTGAATGTCAACTCAAAATTAAAAAAAATATTATTTATTATTATTTATTTTAGAATTTCTTGTGCCCGACAGGGTTCATGATTGTTTCTTTTAATATTCCTAATTTTTGTTTTACCACCTGTAAGTGTACATCATGGATTCAAATAAATGATTTGATTTGATTTAAAAATAAAATACTAAAATAATTATAGTTGACCCTTCCAAAAGGTAGTTTAAACTCGATACCTCCTCGCGTTACTGAGAAAAAGGGTCTTGACAGACAGACGGACAACGAAATGATTCTATAAGGGTTTCGTTTTTCGCTTTCAGGTACGGAACTCTAAAAAAAAGACAGGTGTTCAATTCATCAAACGTAAAGTCAGTAAATTCATAAGTCGCCCTACTTACGCTGTCAGCATAAAGGTAAATTGTAAGAACATGAGGACTATGGAAGTTCTTGAAGTTAAGCCTTGCTATTATAATTGTTATTTTAAAGATGATAACAATATGTTTACGCAACGTCTTTCAACGTGGGTAGGCCCCATCGCAGGGAGCCGATGGGTGGGGGCAGCGCAGGGCTGATCGTTGTGGTAATCTTTGGCGAGGTTATATAAAGCAGTTTTATGTCAAATAATAAATATGACTCTATCACTCTCCTCCAGTTGAGCAATACGGCCACCAGCACTGTTCGCAAACACAGACCGCCGTCATTACGTCCTCGCCACCGAAGCCAGGCGCGATGGCCCCGTCAATGCGCTCCCCCCGACCCTTCGCTCGAGCCAACCCGCGTAGCTGAGCCAGTAAATGATTAAATTAGTCCCTTGTTTTCCTCTCTCAGCGACGTCCTAAGCCGAGTTTCGTACCCCGCAGGGGGTGCCCTTAGCCATTGGTAGCTTAGCTTTTAAGTTTTTACGCCCTGGCTGGAGGCCTTAATTTCTAATTAAGTCCCCACACTAAAGTTCGGTTAAGTAGTAAATATCCCTGAAGGATAAACTGCGAGATGCGACTCCAAAAAACAAAACAAATATTCCATTTTCAAAAAGTGTGAGTCTACCAAACATTAGAGGCACTTCCAGTAATTCTCAATGTTCGTGCCAAAGGCGCTCGTGACGTACAATCAGATGATCGCAACGCGTTCAAACTGCACGTGAACGCTATGGTCGGCAATAGGATGCCTAATTAGCCTGTCTACCGTCGCAACTATGTGTCTTTATAGTTTTATCTATAATGGCGAAGTTGTTTGTCCCTATAATACAGTTTACACTAGTTAATGGCCATTTTAGAGAGTTCAAATTAAATATACTCATATTTTGATGTCAATATTTTTTTATATTTCATTTTACTGTTTCATCTATAGGATATAAAATAGAAAAATTGTGGGAGCCTGTTATGTAATACATTTAAATCAACTAATCACAAGGAAATTAAGTCATTCCCTTCAAAATCTTTCGGACTGTGATTAAAAGTGTTTCGTTATTAGGGTGCAAGGTGCTCTGGATATATTAAAAATCGATATTTGTATAGAGCAGCCTGCACGTCAGTGGCCACACTTTGAACATGACATCAGCTTGTGCTGTTTTTTAGACTAATTGCGTGCAGTCTACTGTACCATGTTACCATGTTAAAACAAATGATATATAAAAAAACATTGCTAAATAAATAAATATTCAACTAAAAGTAAACGTTACGAAATCTACGATTTCGATTGTGACCTTGATGTCGTGATAACCCTAAATCACAATGATCACTGCTTTGTTATCAAATATCTGATTACTAGAGAATGCAGATCTTTAGTACCTACACCTCATGAATACTTTGTGTCGGGAGATCTAAGATCTAAAAGTAAGATCACAGCATAAATTAGGTGCAAACTTGGTTAGATATCTAGTTAAGATTTATCAACTTTATAGTTTGCACTGATTCATGCAGCTGACCTGAATCCTCTCGAAGAATGTTTTTAAAACTTTGGAAAAAGTTTCTCTATAAAAAAAGATTGCAAGACTTCTTATTTCCACTAGACTTGTGAATAATCCATAGGGAGAGATTGGATGGCATCCAATAAAGATCATTGAGAATGTATTTATGTATGGTTAAATAATAACGATAGAGTTGGCGACATTAGTGAAATTAGTGGGGAATTGTGAGGTAAAAACAGATTTTATAGTAAACGAGGGCTCAGAATTGATACCTGAATACGATTTTTATGAAGTAATTCTCGAAGTTTTGGGTTTGTCAAGGGCTTAAGCGAAAACCAGCGCTAGGCGACCTTTGAGAGGACCTGAGCATAATACTGACGCTTGTATCTTATGCTTCCGATGATATTATAGTTCTCAGTTCTGTGTATGTACTACTACTAGCTGTAATACTGGACCATAAATGTTAATCCTAGTCCATTCTATTTAATTCAAGTGTAAAACAGCGTTACAATTTTCAAGAAAACGAGATAAATTCAAATTTTGCGGACCACTTGACAGATCTCAATTTATATTCATCAATACTTTAAACCTATGTACCAATATTGTTTTTTAAGACCAAACTGATAAGATCTATATCATTAAAATATTATTTTATTGAATTATTGATGGGTACAATCCATTTATACGTTTGCATTTAGATTTTATAAATAATATGTTGGCAGATAAAGGGTCAGATATAACATTAGAACGTTTTGATTGGAACATGCAAAGGTCGCAGGTGGCCCATCGACCTTTGGGGCCAGTTTTTTGGATTGAAAAAGAAAACGACGGTCAGAAAGCACTTAAGGATGCCATAAAATCGACCTCTTATATCCCAAATAGTCGCAAACGGCACTTTCTCGTGTGAATTTGATGTCTCGTAAATTGATGGGATTGGTTTAACTTTTTCGAAGGTATTTTTCATAAGCTGTGTGATGAATAAAAATCTTGTCGATTGCACATTTTAAATTTAAATTTAAATACATTTGTACGACATTGTACAGAGGCCAGCACATCAAGCTACCCCAATGTGTCAAATTTCTTTGAAAGTATTTTCAACTTTAAATTCATTTGCGGAATAAGATTCATGTTCAATTAGAAAAATCTGACAGTTTGGGGTAGCTTGACGTACTGGCGTCTGTAGATTTTTATTCAATTTTTTTGCCTATGTATTGCATCCATCATGATCATCACCTCATATTTTCAGACAAGATGATAGTAACCAATCAATGAGAGTCAATAATATATTTCCATAATTTGACAAAATGAGAATTCTGAACTGAAATAAAAATAATAAACCAAAAAATTGACCCTAAATATGACTTAGAGAAAATTCAATAAACGTGAATAAAACACATTCAAAATTCAAGTAAGAGGTACATCATACATAATTATAAGGCTAGCATGTACATATATTCAGAATGAAACAAAATATTCATACCCAACACAAAGTAAAGGTTTAGTTAGTAAATCAACATTGCTGGGAGCTTACTGTATTCTGGGAATCTACGTCGCGTCGGGTGCGCACGCCCTAGAAAGACATACACTGACCTTATTGGTGATGTTTTTCAAAAAGGTCAGGTGTGTAGTTTTCGCAACCATCGTGCGTGTATGACCAGATGTGTGGATGTAAATGAAGGAAAAGGAGTAACGTAAAGATCGTAGCATTTTGTCGTTTCTGCGTACCCCCGTGGGAAAAAGGCGTGAGTTTGTGTATGCTTGTATCTTATGTTACATGCAGATGCTGGATGCGGCAAGCTGAAGACAGGGCGCTATGGCGCTCATCAGGATAGGGCTATGTCCAGCAGTGGACTAGTATAGCCTGATGATGATGATGATGGTGTATGTAGTCTAGTGCTAGAGTAAGGCTAGAAATCATGCCTACTACTAAACTACTATACTACCTACCCGTATATGCATCAAGTTTTAAGCGGATTTGTAATGTTCTACAATTTTGTGACTTTCGCTAAGCGAATCCTTTCTAGTGTGGTTGTGATACAACTCAGTTTTAAATTTTAGCTTCTATGTCAACAACCACTAAGATATCGCCTTGAAGGTGGCAAAGCTCCTCAATAGTTTTGTGAAATATAGTAAGCCCCTTTTAAAATTTAATTACCAAAAGACGGAATGTTTCCTCTGTAAAAAAAAATTTTTGTTCTCTATATTGACACTTCTGCATTCGTAGAGGTCAAGGTCTGCACCTTGCCTCTGACGTGCTCCCCTTATATTCTTAGTTGGTTCATCTATGACACACACAGCGTTGAGCAATGTTACGAGAATTTATGCTTCAGGTGAATGCGCAGTAGCAGCCCGCAAAAATCAGATATTCGTATTTTGCAATCACGGATTAGGTTCTAGGTTGCTATAGAGCCTTTGATGTCACGGGAAAGTTCGTGCTCCGCTTCACTCCTCTTTATATTTTCGTATAAGATCTTGAGAAGGTACCTTTCGAGGCAAAGGATATCTTTCCATAATTAATGACCTTGTGTCGGAAGTTAGAATTCAAAGCAATAGTTAGGGTGGTTGGTTCTTCAGCTGAGAAGCCTTTGTCGACCCATGGATGTAAAACTAATTCCAATTGGTTGTTCACCCAATTATTAAAAGCAGGCACACCGTCAACGTCATCAGCCTTTTGTTAAATAGTTTGGAGTCGGCCTTCAGACTCTTCAAAGCGCTCGAATACTTCCCAATATTTTACCTCTTAGATCAAACACTATAACTACCAATTAGGTTGTTATATTTTCGCCGTTTGAGGATTTCTGCACCTGCAGCAGCCGCACCTGCCCAGTCCACCGTACTAGGAAGATGGGATGGCGCAAGGGTTTCGACACATGTTGCATCCCACACCAAAGGCCTACCGATCTTCCAAGGTATTATGGTCAATCCATCTAGTCTCTTCCCATCGTCGCGTGCCAAGCCACTGGGTTCTAAAATAGCTGGTAGCCCGACGGCGCGGTGGCAAGAGCACGTCGGATGCTGTCATTAATACTGGCGTGACATTGATAGGCCATAGTGTCCGACGCAATCGTCTGCTTCGCCGCATTGACATTGGGAAGAAATAAAATATATTGACAACTGGGACTGATTTAATTGCTCTTCAAGGAACGCAGTGCTGTCGATGGATTTAGAACTGGTCACCCATCCAAAGACTGTCCATCGTACCAGCTGCTTATGGTTTCAAAGCCAGTGACCCGCTGGGCTGGTTTTTAGCCACGGGACCATATAAAAGACAGAATATCCGACGGAAATCAAGTTGCAACACGCAAATGCACTCTCTAAAAGTATAAGGACCTGCTGAACCCGTATCGACTATGTATTTGAGGTATATAGGTATAAATAATGTCACATACAATACGCCGACGCGACAGGTACGGTTTATTGTCAACATCGAACTACTATATTGCATTCTTTTGAAGTAAAACCAGTTAGTTTAGAAATTTTACATCAACTATTTTTAAATTGAACATTTTTATAGAGTATGCGTGACTATTGAATAAAATTCATGGAAAGGTGTATTTTTATATTGTATTTGATAAAAATAGACCTCTGGATAGTGGAAGTTTTAGGATATTTTCCGTGATAGTTAGAAATAACATGGTTTGTAAACGTTGGATAAAAAACCCCTATGTTTTTATGGACTTTGGAGATTAGCTACATCTGTATGTTAAAGTTTGAAAAGAATTATATATATATTTATTTTTTTTATAAATCGTTGCCCCACACTAGGAATTTCTCCTGTATCGTGGGTGCGTTCACAAACATTTAAACTTACATACACAAACAGCCAGACCCGGAACAACTACCTGTAGGCCAAACAAATATTTGTTCCGTGTGGGGGATCGAACCCACAACACGCGGCGCAGCAGCCGATGGCTCAACCACCGCGCCAACCGTGTCGTCAAATATTGTCCGTATCTTTGCTAAAAATAAAAATTTTCTAAGATATTTATTTTTGTGAATGGGTTTTAACATTAAATATAATAAAAAAAATGATAAATAGGTTAGGTAGATGTTTTCTTGCTTCTTGCTTTGACTACTCTGAGAAGAAACACCGAAACCAACTCAGAGGTCTTTTAAAGTCTAGACAATGTCTGATTAGGTGTCTGAGGAGGTCTTTTGAGGAAAGCACCACAAAGATTTGAGTGAACTTGTCCACGGAATGCATTTATTGCAGAACTTAAGGGGCTCAACAGCTCAAAGAACAATACCGAAGAAATTACATTTAGGTAGACCGCAAAAAATACTAAAAACATACAATATTTTTTTAACCAGAAAAGAACAGTATTAATACCCAGGCATATTAAGTATTAAACAAAACTTCCAAATTTATACCCCAATAATTAATTCAACAAAATAATTATTCGAACCAAGAACTTATTAACTCAATTACCAAACTTTAGAATTGATAGATAATTTACGTAGCTCGCTGGATTAATGTAACAATTTCGGCCAGCATTCATTCCCTCCATATAGTAGGCACTTTACGACAAATATTCCGAGAGCTACCTCTTAGTAATCAAGCCAGGCCGACTTGAGCAAGATTAATTAAACCAACAGAGCATCAATCATTGAGCCGGATTCCCCATCGTGGTGGCAGACGTTTCACCACTTCAGTTCGTGGGTTACTTAGATTGTTCCTACTTTGCTTTTTACTTACTAGGTGGGCTTGATGCGGAGTTGAAACGCACTGTTTTAGATGACTTTTGTTATAATTACATTTTATGAGCAGATGTGCACCTATAGTAACACCCACATTTGGCCAGTTATGTTTGTTTTTTTTTGGTATTGTATTAAGTATATCAGTCATCTAGTACCCATAACACAAGCTCTGCTTAGCTTGGGGCTAGATGATGCTGTGTGGATTGTCCAACATTATTTATTTATTTATTGTAGTTGTAGGCAAATATTACTTGTTTCAGAGGATGGAGACACGACAGTTTGAAAAAGAACTAAAACCTCTAGATTAAACTGAGATAGGTATACCTACTGTTGGTTATTGGCAGACCAGTGTGAACATTTCTTTTACCCACTTAGTAACTAGTCCTATAATGAAAGACTGAAGCTCTACATTAGCTTTGCTTGAAAGAAAAATACAATTATGTATGTTCTATATTTGAAACTACGATTGCATTCAGCCGCCATGTTTATTTAGCGTAGTGCGTGATTGGGCGCATATACGTCAATCGTTTGGAACCAATATGATGTAGGTGGTCAAGTAGAAGGATGTCGTAAAAACAGTGCATAATTACGTTAAGTAATGACATTGGGATTTCTGGACTATGTTAGTGGCTTCTAGTTTATACACATAGTAGGTACCTGGATGACCGAGCTGTTTCCGAGATTAGATTATTTATAAACATATTTACAAATATACAAGAATTGCTCGTTTAAAGGTATTAGATATATGGTAATTAATTTCGAAAATAATAATATAATCTTTATCATGAAGCAAAGGACCCTTAATAATATTAAAACTCAGTAGGTACTTAATTATAATAAAATAGCTACCTGAACATATTAGTTAAGCTTGCTACGGCCTCAATACTTTTCCACATATAGGTATTTTGTTTCACGAAAATAATTAAAAGCATTATATTTTTTTGTAGCCAAATGTTTGTAGTGAAAGCTTCTTAAGCCGCGCTAAGCAACTTTTGGTAGGGGCAAAACTTATGAGCTCGCGTCACCGACATGCTAATGTGACGTGTTGGGCCAGACCGACAGCTATTCCAATGTTAATTTTTACTTCCTCCGTGGCAACCTATTTTCGTTGCAGACCACGATCACCAACCGCCATTTTCGTTTATTTATGACAACTTTATAATAATAATAATATATACCTACTTTATTTAGGATATGTAAAATCCATAATGTGTTAGTAATTATAGTAAGTAATAGTAATTATGCACTAGTAAAAAACCCTACAAATTCCATTTTCATTTTGATATTTTCTACCACCGGGTGATGCAGAGACAAAAAGTGGTATGTACAAAAAAACTTGAAATACACCGTAGTAAAATACATATAAAAATACACAGATACATACATATGAAAACCAAAGAAATACAAAATTAAGGAATATAAAAATAGTACGTTGATGGAGAAAAACTAATCTAACAAATCAAAGCTGAGATGAATCTGCCAGCTCCTTACGAATGTGTTCACGTGCCATCACTTTGAATGTGAACCGAATGTCTGATTGTGTGACTGTGTGTGTGTGTGTGATTGTCTGTTTATCTTACTGTCTAGCACACAAGATATTATTAAGTTCAGTTTGCCAGAAAACGTATCCACCACAATATTTCACCGGAACAAATCTGACATTGACGCCTATTAATTTTATTATACGACACTTTTTATTAAATTAACAAGAATGAAAGGAGAACGTGATTTATTACGCGGATAATAAAGCCATTGTTTGTCTTGCGTCTTAATTAGATTAGAGAATTCAATAAACGGGAGTTTATTGTACAGTCTATCATAAGATTTATTGTTTATTTTGGAAGATTTTGATAGAACCATGGCGAAGTTATTGTCATGTCATTCATCCAGAATAAGAATGTAGATTATTTTATGATGACTTTGTGTCCAACAATGATAGGGATTTTACTGTGTTTTTCAGCCACACGAAAGAGAAGATCTACGCCAACAACAGCTTCGATTCAAGACCTCAAAGATGGAATTCGTGAGGCTATCGAGGACATAGGGCAGCCACTTTGCGATTTGGTTATGGAAAATTTCATGAAAAGGATATGATCCTGTAAGCGTGGTCGTGGTGGTCATTTGCCTGATGTTATTATCTACTATAAACGGCAAACCTTCCTCTTCATAATGAAATAAACATCCGAACATTTATATTAAAAAATGGAACTATTAACTAACTTATTGGAAAACCCTATTTAAATGCTACGTAAATTTAGTTATTATATTATTACTTCCAGTCTGTTTTCCACACGGATATTTTTCTATTACGATGTCACTAAAAAGCTAAGATAGTATCTGTATACTTTCTTAGCTTTGGTTATTCGTGAATGTACACATCTACCCTGTGGTTAGACATCCACGAATGACCTGAGACCTGAGCTTAGAACTTAATTCTGGACCCTTCAAGCGTTGAAATGATTGGTCGGCTTTTTCCTATATTTCTTTTATTTTTTATTAACCCAATCGAATTTTGTTAAAACGAAGTAAATTATTTACTTTTTAATTAAAAATGTCATTGGGTTGATATAAAATAATAAATATAAATAAATATTGCTGGACAATCCACACAGCATCATCTAGCCCCAAGCTAAGCAGAGCTTGTGTTATGGGTACTAGATGACTGATATACATACAATACATTACATAGATAGATATTTTTATTATATATAACAAATACCCAGAACACCCGGAACAAATATTTGTAGATCGTACAAACATTTGATAGACGATAGATATGATAGTCTTGATTATTTCTATTTGAATCGTGAATGAAAGGCAAGGCTGACAAACTACTGGTTCATCACAAAATTTCCATCTAAATGATAAAAAAATATAATTAGAACAATGGGCTGCCTGAAAAGAGAAACTATTTGGTTACAATCTTTTAATTAAGTTGCGTAGTAATGTAGTAGTGGTCAGAAGCCCGAAAGTCTGACAACAAGGTTGGTTGTCAAGCTGTCTCGTTTTGTGTCCCAGTATGATAAATGATGTTTATTTTTGTAAATTCAAAAAGTATTTTTTTTTAACTAGGTTGGTGTGCTGCTGTGAAACGAAAATCGCAAGAAATTCAGCAACAAGAAAGAGAACTTGTTTGTCATCAGAATCAGACTATATTATTTATAAAAAGTAGGTACCCTTAATAAATACCAAGATAAGACTATCTGAACTAAATTAAGAAGAAGAAGAATAATTTATTTATAAAGTATTACAAAAATGTACATTTATGTGCAGTAGTGTTATTTCTAAAACAATGGTATAATTAACTAAAACTAAAATATGTTTATTACAGGTGCAAGTCGATAATGATGGTTCGAGATTACAATGTTAGATAGCGACCCGCCCGATCTAGGTTAATTCAAACCTGTGTTTCAGGCCATCACTTTACATTTAATTTAAAGAAAGCACTAAAATTTAAAGTTAAACTGAAATAAAATAATCTATAGAAAAAACTATGAGAAAAAACCTAATTATTAGTACATTAATATCTAAAACTAAACCTATGTAAATTTACAAAAGTAAAATACTTACGAGGGAATAATATATCATCATGACAAAATTTCTAGAAGTTTTTCTGTGTCTGTGTAATTGAGTATTGCTAAATATTCTGTTAACAATATACTACATTTCTTATAGCTTACACTATAGAAGCCTAGTAACTTGTTGAGCCTATTATACAGAAAAGGTCCTAAAAACACAAAAAATCGATTAGCAAACGCATGACTAGTTTGAGGATTTATACAAACCAAGTCCTTCCTTCTCTTGTCGGTAGGTACTGGGTCAAAAGGAAGTGCCGTGTGCTGGTGTAGTACTGTACTTAGTATAAATAATTGCCGTACTGTTAGTACATTACATGATTGGTAGAGCTCGTGCGTAGGAAATCTAAAAGGGCGAAAGGTAGCAACCTTTAGAATTGCTCTTTGAGCACGCTCTAGAGGGAGTAGAATTGTTTTTGCAGCCCCACCCCAAGAAGTTATGCAATATGTAAGAATGGATTGACACAAAGCTAAATAAACCTGTTTAATGAGTTTATAGTCTGCTATGTTCCGTAAATTCTTAAAGACATATATTAATTTGCGCACTCTAGTACATAGTAACTCGATATGTTTACGGAAATTTAGATTAGTATCAATAGTGACACCTAGGTATTTTAAGTGGTCAGCTTTTGCTAAAGTGGAGCAGGAACATGCGGTGTCAGCGTACGTGCCGCAATTATGCGCGTAAATTTTTAGATTAGTAAGCGGTATGTTAGTATTTCTCATTGTAAATAAAATGTATTTTGTTTTATCTGGATTTAATGTCAGTAGATTATTATGAAGCCAATTAGACACAATATTAAAACCATTCTGAGCATGTTCATAGACCTCAACTCTTGATTTAGCTGAAAACAATAGAGCGGTGTCATCCGCATAAGACATTATGACACCATTTTGGAGTGACAGGCGGCACAGTGCATCTATATAGATTAAAAATAACGTAGGGCCCAAAATGCTACCTTGTGGAATTCCAAAACCACTATTTTTAAGTTCAGAACTTGTATAATGATCTATTTTTACACATTGCTGACGATCGCTAAGATAATCAGATAATAGTTGAAGTTGGACTCCTCTTATCCCAAGTGTTTCAAGCTTGTGCAAAAGTAAAGTACATGAAATAGTGTCGAAGGCCTTGGCAAGATCTAGAAAGATCCCTATTGTGTGCATGCCCTTATCTAGATTGGTAGTAACATAGTTAGTCAATTTGTGTACCGCTTGGCTGGTTGATCTTTTGGGCCTAAAACCAAATTGACTATCTGAAAGTAGTTTGTTATCTTCCAGATATTTTATCAATCTGCTGTTAATGATTTTTTCTATAATTTTAGAGAGGCCTGTTAACACTGAAATAGGTCTATAGTTATTCACACAGCTTTTGTCTCCAGACTTGAAGACAGGTGTGACCACCGCTTTTTTAAGTAATTTGGGGAATACTCCTTTAGATAAACATAGCCGGAAAATATGTGTTAGTGGAGGTGCAAGTATGAATTTAAATCTTTTTAGTATATTATTAGGTATGTTATCCCACCCAGTAGCACAAACATCCTTTAACCCATTTATCATGCTTACTACCTCGTCAACGTCGGTATCTAATAAAACAAAAGAATTTAGTGCAGAGGATGACATAGTCGGGTTTTGACGGCAAAAATTACTAGAATTTAAAGATTTTTCAGCCAAGCTTTTACCAACGTTAGCAAAAAACTTGTTTACGTTATTCATTGCTTCGGATGGGTTTGATTCTGTTGATAGTAAATCATACGGAGGTTCGTGATTTTTTGATCTAAATGTATTAGTTTTGATAAATTTCCACACAAGTTTACTATTTTTCCCCGCCTTCTGTAATTCATTTTTATCATACTGATTTTTTAGTTTTTTCAAAAGATTATTACAGAAGTTTCGATACCTTTTATATATAACAGAAAGTATTTCATTATCAGGTGCGAGTTTCAATTTTAGGTGAAGTTTGTCTCTATGTCTTATGCAACGAACGAGTCCGGGTGTGATCCAGGGCTTAATACAACTATACTTTCTAGGTATTGTCTTAGTGAATGTGTTTTTCGATATTGCATATTGTAGAGAATCTATGAAATACTTCAAAGATATATTTGCATCGTTTGAGTTATAAACCGGGTCAAAATTAATACCGCGTAAGTCATTTTCCAGTTTGTCATATTGACTTTAGTGTAGCTACGCATGCAGTTTTTTCTAGGTGAACGTATATTTTGTAATGTTAGTAAAACGGCTTGATGATCGGTAAGCGAAGAATTAGTAACCAATGTTTTGGATGGATTTTTTGATTTTAAAATAATATGGTCTAAACATGAGCCACTCTGATGCGTGGGGTGAAAGTGAGCTGGCAAAAGTCCATGAAATGAGCAAATATTCAGATAATTATGTACATGTGTATCGGTTTTTCCCGAAGCAATGTTAATATTTATATCGCCCAAAAGTATTATGTTTTTAAACGATGTTATGTTTTTAGGTTAGTGTCAAGCGAGTCTAAAAATCTGTCCATATTTTGAGATGGAGGCCTGTAAATAGCCATGACTACCGAATCGGGGATAATTTTGATTATTAAGCAATTACTATCTTGGAATATAGGTTCTTCTTTTGTTGTCCGTAAATTATTTTTGATATAAACTACTAATCCATCGTTTTAGTTTATGTTTCTGTCAGTTTTATAAGAATAATAACCGTCAAGTGGTGGTAAATTGACTGTCTGTTTTGACAACCAACATTCTGTTAGGACGATAATATCACAGCTTATGTCAAGATTCTGTAGTAACACTTCAAATCCGTTCATGTTTCGATTTATGCTGCGGATATTCTGTGTGAGTACGGTTAACGTTTTTCCACCAGACGGAAGAAGGTGCTTACAGTCCTCAACATTACACATTTTAGATTCAGACACAGAAAAACAATCTAAATCACAAAAAAGCTGCTTTGTCATGGTAGTTACAAACTAAGTGGAAAAACTGTTAACTTGTAGCAGATTTTTTTTTTAAATGCTCTCATTCAACAAGCATAACAACATTTCTTAACAAACCTTTTTAAAGAACCCTCACCAAGCCATTCATGTCTTGGTGAGGGAATATAAGAATTGGTGAAGCTCGTCGCGGCAATTCACTACATCGCATAATATAATAAAAGATCATAATAAATTACCTATATAGTTTGTATCTAAATGTAGTTTGGTCACGTTGAGAGGATAAATGAAAGTCGACTAATAATAGGTATTTATAAGTCAGATGTAAGCGGAATCCGTGGATGCCCTGGAAGGACATACACTGACCTTATTGTTGATGTCCTTCAAAAAGGTCAGGTGCGTTGTACTCGCAACCGGCGTGCGTGTATGACCAGATGTATGAACGTGAGCGAAGCGAAAGTAGTATGTAAGTACCGTAGTGGGTAGCGTTCTATGATGTTGGCCTACCCCCATGGGAAAAAGGCGTGTGTTTACGTATGTATGTATAATAAAAGAAATACGAGGTAAGTCAAAAAATCATTTACGTTATAGGTAACACAGTACTACAGTACGACTTTTAACTATCTGCAATAACATAAAAGGATCAAATATCACCTAAGACACTCAATCATTCCGTCCTCGCCGCCGTGGGCCGTCGCGACGACCCCGTCAATGTCCTCCCCCCGACCCTTCGCTCCAGCCAGGCCGCGTAGCTGAGCCATTAGTTGTTTAAATTAGTCCCTTAAATAATATATCTATCAGATCCAGCCCGTCCCTTTGCTGTTCTCTCCCAGCGACGTCCTAAACCGAGAATCGTAACCCGCAGAGGGGTGCCCTTAGCGATTGGTCGCTTGACTATTAAGTTTTTTACGCCCTGGCTGGAGGCCTTAATTTTTTAATTAAGGCCCCACAAGAAAGTTCGGCTAAGCTGTAGATATCCCTGAAGGATAAACTGCGAGATGACCATTACATAGAAAAAAAAACTGAGACACTCAAACATAAAAAATAAACTCGTGTGCCGGTAATAAAATATCCTACAAAGCAGATATTAGTACAATTTAGTACGGTACCTTGTTAGTTATTTTATTAATGCTTCACAATTGTGCATTTTTCAGTGTTTTATGTGACCATAGCTCTATCAACTAATAACAACATAACATCTCTAATTAAAAGTCGTACTTTAGTTCGTCATTAGTTTTCATCTATGGCATTAAGTCCACGTCTGTACATTAGTGTGCTTGAAGTACTAAATAAATAAATAAATGGCTACTAAAAAACGTCTAAGGAAAATTGTATCACCAAGTAAATACGGTTTACTGGAGTGCCATAAGATGTGTGTTAAAGTGGATCGTTTTTATAAGTGTTTGCCTTTGTGTTTGATCAGAAAATCAATTTGATTTCTAACAAGAATTCGGTCAGTGACCGAGCAGATAGGGACACGAAACATCTCGCCTATGTACCTCAATGATTTGTCGGGCAGAGGTGTAACAGTACTTATTTTTTTGTGGGCAATGGGCATCTCTCAGTTTATCCTTCAGGCACAACTACTGCTTAACCAAACTTTCCTGTGGGGACTTAACTAGAAATTACTAACGAACAATTGCTAAGGGCACCCCCTGCGGGGTACGAAGCTCGGCTTAGGACGTCGCTGGGAGAGGACAGCAAGGGACGGGCTGGATCTAACAGATATATTATTTAGGGACTAATTTAAACAACTGCTGGCTCAGCTACGCGGCCTGGCTCGATCAAAGGGTCTGGGGGAGTAACTATAGTACACCCACATTTCACTAGTTATGTTAAAGTCACATGTAATAGGGAGCGAGCTTACTGCCGTCAACCGGGCACACATCCAGACTCTGCGCTGCTACTGAGAAATTCCAAATGAAAAGTCCCAAAACCAGATTGGTCGGCCCAGGAATCGATCCTAGAACCTCATGCTTAGCAGTCGCGTTTGTGACCACTAGACCAACGAGGCAGTCACTACCTGTAGAGTACATTGAAAGAATATATTTGTGTGACTTCTGAATATTGATCTATGATAAATGATAATAATTAAGTTTTTCTGTAAATAGGTTTTAGTAGTGCTCTGGTGGCCGATGTTGCGAACCGCCAGTGTGTGTCTTAATATGAAAGTTAAGCACTTGTAGGACTTGAAGTATTCTTAAAAGGTAAAGAGGTCATAATGACTTTATTGCAAAACATCCTAACTTAAAGGTCAAGTTAGTAGTACTCACATGCGGCGTGCGTGTATGACCAGATGTATGAAAGTAAACGAAGCAATAGGAGTATGCAAGGATCGTAGCACATTGCAGTCTGTAGTTTCTGTCTACCCCCATAGTAAAAAGGCGTTAGTTTAAGTTTGTATGTATTTTATATAAAATATAAACACAAAAAAAACAAATATTAGACACTAAAATGAAATTATTGATTATAACTTGAAGTTTGCCAAAGAGCCATGGAACGCGGCATTCTGGGTGTAAAAAGACAGGAAAGAATACGAACCACCATGCTGCGTTCCATAACAGGAATAATGGACTTGGTAAAGATAGCTGCCAGGCTGAAATGGGACTGGGTGGGTCACGTGAGCCGCTAGCACTGTGACCGTTGGGCAATGGTCTCCACACACTGGGTGCCCGAAGTTGGACGGCGCCGGCGAGGTCGGACCGGAAAGAGGTAGGTCATTCTATGAGGGCTAGCACGAGGTGGCGCTAGAAAAGAGTACTTGGAAGGACTTGGGGGAGGCCTTTGCCCAGCAGTGGGACAGAATAGGGTACTAAAATAAAAATGTTTAGATTCTAATATGAAAGAAAGAAGAAAAAAAAAAACATGTATCCAGCACAGGTTTAGGCACACAACGACATACTAAACATAAAAAAATTGTATGAAACAGAGTAACAAGAAATACATTAAAATTTATATATTATATAAATATATCTTGATATATTATATATAAATTACGTGTCACGTTCTCTGTCCGCTATGGACTCTTACACTACTGAACCGATTTAAAAAAAAAAATGGCTTACTGTGTGTGTTTTGGTCAAACTTAAGACATAGAATAGTTTTTATTTCGATTATCGACTTAATATTTTTTTAATGCAAATTATATGTTTTCCTATAATCATTTCCGTACATTTCTAACAGATGGCAGGGTAATTTAACTTTTGAGGCGGTACGAAGTTCGCCAGGTCAGCAGTACGTATATATGTATATTATTAAGTATGTGCCTTAAGGCTGCGCTAAAAGGGTCCAGTTCAGCAAAAATGCCAGACAACTAGTGCCTGACGCTGGCTATGACTGCCCGTGGGATTTTACAGGTATATTTGGAAATGCGCAAGAGTTAAACTTGGTAGGTTTTTTAGTTCCAAGCAAAACACTTAGACGAAGATATTATGATGAATTAATATTGTTTTTTTCCTCAAACGACTGATTAAATATAACTTGTTAGGTCAAGATCACACGCGATAAATCATGACACATTACGGTGGTATATAAAGTTTCGCGACAAGTATTGCAGTGCTTTCCTCTGATAAGTGAACACGTTTCAATATGAAGTTGTACCTCATCATCGTCGTGGTGCTGACGGCACTTGCATCTATCACTTTCGCTTTGCCTGCGCAGGTTCTTGGCCAGTCTTGTCCACAAGGCACTGTAAGATTGAGAGCTGAATGCGTAAAGGTTGCATAAGTAAGTCAATTTTTTATTTTATTATTTATATTGTATCAGGTTAACCAACAATAGGGTAGTGTCCCTAAAAATCCTGATTGGTCTGAAAGTTGGATCACTCAAAAATACTAGACAAGTTTTTTTTCTTTTGGCACGTAAACCAAAAATGACGACAATATAGTGCGTTGACATTGCGCGTGACGTCACGCCGTGCTACACTTGTAACGTAACAGTGAAGCCCCTTCTCGTGAAATTTGATGTGCTATATCATTGTCACTTTTTATTGATTTGAGCAAGCAAAAAATACATGTCCAATATTTATTGGTAATCTCACTGACGGACTAAATAGACTTATATATTTTTACCTAGGACACATTCCTATTATTTAAGTACACAGATATAGGTTGGCAATGACCTGCTAAAAATTTCAATTTCCGTTTAAAATTTACTATAGTTACTCTATAATGCAAAAAATAATGTAGAATCGAATAAAAAAAATGAACGGTTAATTAATAAATGAAATCATACAATCATATAATATAAATTTTATACTCGTATGTATTATGAAGGAGCTCGTGGCTAAGTTAAGCCGTTAGTCCCGGTTGCCATTTGTAGATCTTTGACAGTCGTTACGGGTAGTCAGAAGCCAGAAATTCTGACAAGCAGTCTTACCAAGGGGTAGTCTTACCAGTCTTGTCCTGTTGCCCAGTTAATGGGTTGTGGAGGTCAGATAGACAGTCGCTCCACGTAAAATACTGGTATTCATTTGCATCCGGATAAACTGGAAGCCAACCCCAATATAGTTGGGAAAAGGCTAGGCAGATGATGACATATTACTTTGACATACATACATATATATTTTAATTGTAATTGTAATAGAAATCATCATCCTCCTGCCCTTATCCCAATTTATTTGGGGTCGGCGCAGCATGTTTTCTTCTTCCATACATCTCTATTTGCCGTCATCTCATGGGTCACCTCTTTTCTTGCCATATCCTCTTTCACACAATCCATCCATATTTTAATTGTAATAGAAATGTATGTATATAAATTATGCAATACTAACATAGTTTTTTTGTTGTTTAGTGTTTTAATTATGTATTTTTCTAACTCCTCCGCTGTTCTTTACTGATTAGTTTCGTCGTGTTCGTCCGGAGAAAAAATTCAAATGTCTTGGATCACAAGACAGTTGAATTTTTTCTCCGGGTCTCGTCGGGCTTCATTGTCACGACGCTTTTCTGGTGTTCGCCACTGTTGTTTCTGGATTTCAGCAGTTGCAGTGGTTTGGGAATTGCGTGGCGGGCTTGTCCCAAAACATATGTAGTTTTCGACGACCGATGTGGCGCGGCGGGCGAAGGTCCGCCTGCGACGCAAGAGGTTGCGGGTTCGATTCCCGCCTTGGGACAAATGCTTGTACGATCTACAAATATTTGTTCCGGGTGTTCTGGGTATTTCCTATGTATAATAAAAATATCTATATATGTAATGTATTGTATCATCTAGTACCCATAACACAAGCTCTGCTTACCTTGGGGCTAGATGATGCTGTGTGGATTGTCCAGCAATATTTATTATTATTATTTTAAAATTTTGATTGTCTTTTTCTAATATTAATTTATAGTCAGCGGCGTTAATGATGATCATTGTACGTCTTAAAATTAAGTTAAATAATTTTGCATGCCGTAAGGTAAAATGTATCGGGACTCACTTCAAAATAACCATCATATTTGTATACCTACATTATTGGCAAATAAATGATTTCTATTTCTATTTCTAAAACATTTTCATTACATTACATTTATAACTAATATCCTGAGTCTGAACTGTTTTTTTTTATTTGTTTATTTATTTTAAATGGTTTGGATAAGCACCCATGACAAACGATGAAAACTTTATATTTAAAAAGTTTTTTTTTCATTTTTAAACATTTTTTTTACAGGAGCAGCTCCCATGGAGTACGACCTGCAATGAACTGAC
This sequence comes from Phlogophora meticulosa, assembly GCA_905147745.2. NCBI lineage: Eukaryota > Metazoa > Arthropoda > Insecta > Lepidoptera > Noctuidae > Phlogophora > Phlogophora meticulosa. The sequence continues at coordinate 5,837,516 of LR990526.1, read as the reverse complement.
ACGACTTGAAAATATGAAAAAAAATAAAAAAAATGTTTTATAAAGAAAATATTTTTTTTTTTCAAAACATTCACGACCGTGCAATTTTGTAAAAATATCATATTGAATTTAAAAAAAAATGGATATTAAGCGTATGGAGCTTTCATAATTGTTGAAATGTGGGTGTCCCATAGGTACTACATCTGCCCAACCTTTCTGGGAATACAGGCGTAATGTCATGTATGTTTGTTTAGTAAGCACTGGTAAAGTCGCGTTGTACCGCAAAATAAAAATATGTAAATACTATATTCTGACCGCGACTTCGTCTACGTGTATGATGGTTTTCGCGGTCCTATCCAGGGTGTCAAACTACCTTCATAACAAAGAACCAACACGTATGAAATCTATACAATAATTACTAGTTTTTTTATAAATCACTTTTCAATTATAACAATAATATTAATATGCTGGACAATCCACACAGCATAACCTAGCCCCAAGCTAAGCAGAACTTGTATTATGGGTACTAGATGACTGATATACTTAATACAATACATTAAATAGATATATATGTTTTTTATACATAACAAATATCCAGAACACCCGAAAAAAATCTTAGTAGATCGTACAACTATTTGTCCCAAGGCGGGAATCGGACCCACAACCTCCTGCGTCGCAGGCGGACCTTCGCCCGCTGCGCCACATCGGTAGTCAAAAGTAACGAATCAATCTACCTGTGACGACTGTCAAAGATATACACGGCAGCTGGCACGGAGAGGTCTAAATATGTATTATATATCCCTTGTGCGGGTGCCATTACTTTTTGTTTCAATTTGACGTTTTGAATAGGCAAAAACAATATGATATTCATAGGTGCTACAAAAGTAGCACCGATGAATATCATATGGTCGTTAGGTACAAAGAGAATTAAGCGATTGAAAGCGCTGTGGGAAACGGGCAACATCGACACCGACAGTCGATGAATTGACAGATGATACATTTAGTAATGACAGAATAGCAGTCTCGTTACCTGCAATAATTGTGTTTCTATTGGTCTCATAATAACTTCAAAATCCGAACGTGTTTCGGATTTTTTAGAAATCTCAGAAATGTCCGTGTTTTTAATTTAGTTTCAATCGAATTATAATGCATTATTTAGAACACAGAAAGTAAATTTGTGTCTCTCTTTGTTATTCAAAAAAATATTAGACTAGTTCATTCAGTAGTAGTTCAGTAGTTTATTCTTTTTTAACGTAATCAAGAGTCGATATGGTATCGTCGATACCATGAATAAAAATGTGGCATGAAACTCCACAATCCAGATACTGGGCAGCATGAACCCTTGGTAAAACTGGTTGTTTGGCTACTGGGCTTCTGACTACCCGTAACGACTGTCAAGGATCTACAAATAACAGCCGAGACCAATGGCGCTGACTTAAAGTTCAGCGGAGAACTCTCGATATGTAATGAACGGTCACCCATCCACAGACTGACCTCGACAAACTTAGTTCGACCCGTGCTGCTGTTTTATTTATCCACGAGCTCCTTTGTCCCAACCTTAAATCCTTATAGTAATTTATCGATTCATTTATTCAGAGGACTCAATGGCGGATTGGATCTTGAAAGATAACTTTGGTACTGCAGTATAACTATATCAAATGTTTTAGTGGCGGTATGAGTTAGCTATAAAACTAAGCTTACCGTATTTCTAGTTGGTATTAAACCAACTTTAGAGGAACGAAGATACAGGGATATAGTTGATCCTTAACCTTTGAGTCTAATCCCACTTCCAGACTTAACTAGCAAATCGTTCGGAATCCAAGCTTAAAGTACAGTAGGCTCCGTTGAATAATTATGAACGTAAAGTTTCATACAATACTAACACTTTTTTTGAATTCAACTGAAATAGATTAATGGAAACTCAATTAAATTAGTAGCGAGCCCGCTAATCGGTTGTGCGGTTAGTTTGTAGAGCTAAAGTGGTGTGCTTTGCTCAATTTGTACATACCTTACCTATTTTCGTTATACTAATGGAAAATAGCAATTAGATTAAACCTGCATTATTGTAAGTAATTGATTGGAGCATATCGTTAGGACTTACACACAGGTATTATGTTTTATTGCCTGACCTTTTTCTTAATTGGACAAATCCCACTAAAGAATACCTGCAGTTGTAGCAACTGGCTCATAATGTTATATATATAAATAAAGAAAAACATATATTTGGGACATGCACAGATAATAAAAACACAAATAAACTAAAATCTAAAGAAACAAAAAAAATAAAACTAAAATAAAAAATAAAATAAAAGGACCTGTGCGAGACCAAAAAGGCGTATATCAGCATATATAACAATATGTATAACATATAGTCACGTTTATTATATTAAAGCAGATGTGTATATACAGTAAACAAACCTAAATTTTGCCAGTTATGTTTAAGTCCTATGTAATAGGGGGTGAGCCTGTTGTCATCAACTGTGCACAAATCCAGACTCCAGAATATTTTGCCCGATCCGGGAATCAAACCCAGGATCACATCTTCAGCAGGAGCACTCGCGACCACGAGCACAACGAAGCAGTATAGTCTATCAAAATAAATAAAATTGGTGTGTCTGTTTGTAATCTTAACATTCAAAAGCTGCAACAAAAATATCGAGGTTTTGACCACGACCATCTCGGACATGAATCTGCATGCTCCTCACTCGATCTGACCAAGATAATGTCTGAACTTTGAAAGAGACTGTAGTAGTAATGTAGGGAAACACCCGACCTAATCTAAATTTTATTTTTTTAATCCATTTTATGGTGTGTAATAGTGTTTTTTTTAAACTATGTATTTACAGTAGTAATATCGTTTCATTTTATTTCCACGCTACAACCCCGACGTGACAGGGGTGGGTTGCTAATAACAAATGAATAAATCAGTTACAAGTCATGATTTTGGAACATAGGTCCAGTTGAAAACAAGCGTCAGGCACTGGTTGTCTGACTTTTATGCTGAACTGGACCCTTTTAGCGCAGCCGTAAGGCACATACTTAACAATATATATGTATATATTTTCAATGTATTTCTTGTTACTCGTTTTTTGTTTTCTATGTTTAGTATTGTGTCGTTGTGTGCCTGAGCCTGTGCTGAATATATGTTTTTTCTTTCTTTCTAATAAAATTTGGAAATCATAAGTATTTGTCATCTTAAGCCGAAGTGCTGCGATCTTAAGCACTTCACCCAAAATGTGAAGATTACACAACCAATTGACCTTGCGACCTAAAAGTGTGTAACAACGATAACGCTCAAGACATTTTTACCTACTAAAAGAATTTTGATTACACAATTCTTCCACGGAAATATCCTATAAACGTACGCATCGCTAAAATATAAAGCGCTTCAATTGATTATTTGGTCCAGTCGTAAAAGTTTAGTAAGGGAAAAGGGTTCCTATGGCGTTGCTTCGAAATAAATAAGTATTTATGTTGCGATTTGGACCTTTAAACGATTTTCGAATGGCGGCCGAGAATGTACGCTTATTTTGAGACGTCTGTCTTCAGTTTCCCGGTTATTTTTCTTCATGACGTGTATCAATACTTTTCGTACTCATTGGCTTTTTACTCTTTTATGTGATATTTGATGTGGAAAAGACATGGGGTAGTTTTTAATCCAAGACTTTGTCTAGATATGCGATAACTGAAATTCACGCGGACAAAGTCGCGGGCAGAAGCTAGTGCACTTATGAATTGCCTTAATAAGGGTAATTGGTTGTAACATCAATAGAAGGCATATGGAAATAGGTTTTATGGATTCTGTCAGACATAACACCCAGTTATAACAACGAAAAAAGTGTAAAAATGTTGGCACCCTCTTGCTGTATGACTGAAAAAATAGCTACCTCTCAGACTCAAAACTCTCAACACTGCAATCAACTAAATAATCATCATCATCATCATCATCAGGCTATACTAGTCCACTGCTAGACATAGCCCTCTCCTAATGAGCGCCATAGCGCCCTGTCTTCAGCTTGCCGCATCCAGCATCTGCCTGCAGTCTTTCGCAGATCGTAATAATAAATAATCATACAGACATATATCACACGAACGCCGAACGAACCTTTTGGCATCAACCCTGTACAAATCCAAACTCCGGGCTGCCACTAAGAAAACCCTAATGGAAAGATCAAATAACACTTGCCCAACCCGGTTTAGGAATCTAAGACCTCATGCTTAGCTTAGCAGTAGTTCTTTTGTCCACTATATCAACGAGGAAAACAAAATTAATTTAAAGTATAATGAGCATTTAAGAAGGCATTCAATTAACTGGCTAAATGAGTTTGTATGTACAGAGGCCAGCACATCAAGCTACTCCAATGACTCAAATTTGTTTGATAGGTTTTCAACTTTATTACGAAAGGAAAACTCCATGTTCAATCGGGAAAATCTGACAGTTAGGGGTATCTGTACCTACTATAGATACACCTTTGCCGAACACTTTGGGGAATACAGGCGTAATACTTTTGTTATGTTATTAAATCAACTAAGAAAGGATCTTTATTTTAATAGATGTTCGCTACAAACTGATAACGCAACAACAGTAGCATTAACAAAATGGTGGCTTACAACCCACAAAAAATATCTTGAATTTTGTCACGATACACCAGTCAAGCTATCTACTAGTATCCGTATATCGTACGATTGAGGTTATTCTAACACACTTATGTACACGACAACCAACAACTGCCACTAACCCTGATCCTAAGCTAACAGAGCGGCTATCTCCAATCAGTAACTGAAGTGGTTAACTCACAGATAAACGGTTATCCACGCGGGATGGAACTTTCTGACGTTGCGGAGACGGGTTTCTGAATACGTAGCTATATCTATGTCCTTAAGGGAGACTAGTTTCATATCTTCAGACGAATTAATATTTTGACAATATCAGTTGTGTTGGGATTTGTTATTTACTAAAGCTGAATAAACATTTTTTTTATAAATAACGACATAATAAAATGATTTAAAAATGTATTTTGTTATTTGCGGTGCAATTAGGCCTAAGGAGTTTTGTTACTAAATTCATTGTATTTCGACTCATTATTATGATGCAATTGTTTTTCAGAGAAACGCATTATTATGAAGGCATTTGATGACGTCTTTACCAATGGAAATATTTAGTTGATCCATAAAAAAAAATCTTTTCTTTTTTCAGGTTTCCGTACCTCAAAAAGAAAAACGGAATCCTCATAGGATTCGATGTCTGTCTATCAGTCTATCTGTCAAGCCGTTTTTTCAGAGAAACGCGTGGAGGTATTCAATTGAAATGAACATCAAATACGTAGGTGTAGGTATGGTGGTCCTATGGTCCCTTTTAGCTCTACAAACATCAAGCTTCTAAGTCAATTTCTAAGAATTGTGAGCAAAATTCGATTCAAATATGGAATAAAAAAAAAAACATTTTATGTTAGGGAAAATCACGATGTCAGATTGAGGGATCCTGCCGTTTAAATGGAGGTACTGAGTACCAAGGCCAGTATATCTGTCAATCTTTATTGGTGTTCATATTTAGCAAAATCAAAGAAGAACAATATCTTGATGTTTTAAGATAATTTAAACAGTCTTCTAAAACAAGGTGGACTTTAACTTTTGGCTTTTTTTTCATAGCTATCCGTATAAATAAAAGAAAACTGTACTTGTGTAAGTACAGCTTACAGACAATATTAATAAGAATATGAATTTTAATGGTGTATGACAATCAAGTTAATTTGAATTTTACGTTCAGGAACTAGGCATTATAGGGACTGGGCATAAAGATTGTACTCGGTAAAGAACTTTAGTTTCTGCCTATCCCCATGGAAAAGAGGCGTGAGTTTATGTATGTATGTACATACATAAACTCACGCCTCTTTCAAACCTATAATAATGTTGCATGCCGTAAGGTAAAATATATCGGACACTTAATAAATATTCCAACTTATATGTATACCTACATTATCAGCAAATAAATGATTTCTTTCTTTCTTTCTTATATTATTATACATATGTATTGCGTAGTTTTGCTGCAGGTGAGTCTCATAGTTTTCTTACAATATCGAGGTGCTATTTTGTTCTCCAATGTTTTTGTTTTACTGTTCTATAAATAAAGCATTCGAACCCTAACCTTGATCACATACGTCAGCTGCCCAATGCCAAATAAAGCAAAGAGGTTGGTATAAAAAGAGAAATAAGATATTCTTTACCCTTGTTATTTTTGCTACATACATTGATAAATTCTTCTTTATTTTTCCATTGAATATATACGAGTGCCTACAATGGTTACCCTCATAATTTGATGAGATTCTATTTGTTATTTTGTATCCACATAAGACCTTTTGTATGACAAATTAGTAAGCATTTATTAAGTCTGACTTTTGTAGATGTATTGCGAGCCTTTTTTGTCAGGTTTTCCCTGTTTATTTAGAAAATTATTTAAGTACACGCAATGTCGAAATCCTTATCTGATTTCTGTTAAAAACCAACTTCATTGGTTCTCCCAATTTTATTTAATACATCTAGCACCTACCCACACAGCATTTTTGGTGGTACAAGTAACAGGTAACAGTTTGACCCTGAGCCTAGCAGAGAGCCTAGCATAGGACGGAGTTTTATAGAATTAGAGACCAGTTTATACTGGTATATATCACTGACACTGACGTACTGCTTATAATACCTACGTACCTAGGTATAATATGCAATAAGTTTCTAAAGTGTTGCAATTTCCCTCTTGTGTTTGCTGAACTTCAAGTGGTTGCAGCAGCTGTCAACAGCATGTATGAATTGGGATAGCCGTTTCCTGATTGGTATGAATCCCGTTGACGAATTCATAGTCAAGACACATTATCAGTGGGGTACTCAAGACATTTGTGATAAGAAGTGATTACGGTGGTATGCTACAATTTTATCACAAACTGTGATGACCCGCAGGCGTTGACTTTGGTAAGACCTCGACAGAATTGCTGCATTGGTGAGTCATATACTGTTGTTGCTTCTTTCTACGAGTAGGTGTCTTGAAAATGAAAAGTGGTTCAGTACAGGTCACCTAGCAAAAACGATACCCATTTTTTATTGTTTAAGACATTTTATGATTGACCCCAAAACTAAAGCCAAGTTTACCTGGAGATCACGAGTCATCGCGGCTTCTCACTTTGTTCTTCATTCAGTTCATTATAATGAATAGTAGCTGTGTTCCACCCTCTCCTAAGGGTCGTAACGTGCTGTTAAATAGCCTATAAACTTCCTTAAAAATAGAATATCAAATGAAAAAACGATTTTAAATTTCTACTGGTAGTTCTAGAGTTTACCTAGTGTTAAAATACAAAAACAAACAAACTCTTGTTAGTATAGATATTAATACCAGCTTTTATATACTGCATCCCCAACTAAAGCTTCATAGTACATTAGTCACACACAATTAACGCCACGGTATAGACGGCACGTATTAGCATAAGTTAGCGAGCTGTTTGACCAACTTCACGCTTCAACCAACCAACTTTGATTGAGATCCGCGTCCCTTACCTGGAATTTAAACGAGGGCTCTACTAAGTTATTAGAAAACTTCTGGATGGCTCCCAATTTTATAATAATAAAGGATAAATGTTAGGAGACGAGAATACTGAGACGACGACGATATGGTTTTATTAAGGAATTCAAACTTTTCTATCCGATTAACCCGAGGACGTATCTACTGTAATTCGCCGGGAATTACATTTGGCAGCCATTCGTTTCTTCTGTTTTATCTTTGAGTCCCTGAAATTCGTTTTCATCAGTGATATTTGATATTTGGCTGAGTTGAGAGCTATTGTTGGGGATTTTCTGTTTTATGAATTCTGAATTCTTTCTACCATGAATCGTTTTGAGGCAATATTGTCATAATCACTTACATTATCCGGCTGTCACGTGTCACGTTCATCACATCATTTGTTACAAAAAGTTCGATCGTATCTGTCAGTCATACCATTGAAACCACAGAACACAAAAACACCGTGCTGGCATAGACTAGAGATGCCATTACTTATGAAATTCGGATCTGTGGAAGTTGCGATGTGCGCAAGTTTCAACTGTCGCTGGTGTGGTTAGAATTGTCACGGGCCGTCAGTTTTTAATTAGTGACACGTGCTGACACGCTTGGTATGCTGTCTCCTGAACCGGCCACCAAGACGATACCGTGCACTTTTCGTGTTATAACCTCATTCTTAAGCTTTATGTGTAAAATGACATATCAGCGTTCTTAATTTGAAACACGTTCCTAAATTAAATCTTCTAGTTTATGGTTCCTAATTATCCAAAGCGAGAACCTTCTTACTCCCATAAAGAAGATGTTTAAAGTTTTCAACCACTCAATCATCGTATAAAAAAATGGAAGAAATTATGGTGTTCCTAATTAATTCAATCGTTCACTTAACAATCGCAATTAACCCAATTTGAGTAATAATGAATATAGATTTTTTATAATGACTATTTTACTCATTATTTTTGAAGATGTTTGCAGAATATTGACGAATTAATAGCTTCTTCACAGGCCGTATTAACATCATCATCTGCCTAGTCTTTTTCCTAACTATGTTGGGGTCCGCTTCCAGTCTAATAGGATGCAGCTGAATACCAGTATTTTCCATGGAGCGACTGCCTATCTGACCTCACAACCCAGTTACTGGCAACCCCGTTGGTAAGACTGGTGGTCTGACTTTCGGGCTTCTGACTACCCGTAACGACTGTCAAAGATCTAGAAATGACAGCCAGGACCATTGGCTTAACGTGTTTTCCGAGGCACGGAGGAGCCTCGATATGTTACGAATGGTCACCCGTCCACAGACTGACCTAGGCAAGCGTAGCTTCTTTAAGCGTACCTTCGATCACCTATGCGGTTATTTAGCCACGAGGCCGTATTAACAACGGAATAAAAAATTGGTTGGACTATTTGTTATTATTGTCCAGAGCAATATACGAATTAATTATGTCTCCACTAAGCATGAAGCGGTTCAATATAATTATATGATCGAGCTTTTGGGGGCTCTAGCTTAAATCCTTGCTCTGACTTACTAAGAGAGGAAATCATAACAAGCTCACTTTTTCGTAGAACTATTGCGTAGAGATACATTAAGGCACCAACTACGACCGATGTGGCGCGGCGGGCGAAGGTTCGCCTGCGACGCAGGAGGTTGCTGGTTCGATTCCCGCCCTGGGTCAAATGTTTGTACGATCTACAAATATTTGTTCCGGGTGTTCTGGGTATTTGCTATGTATAATAAAAAATGTCTATCAATGTAATGTATTGTATTAAGTATATCAGTCATCTAGCACCCATAAAACAAGCTCTGCTTAGCTTGAAGCTAGATGATGCTGTGTGGATTGTGCAGCATTTTTTTTTAACTACTTTTATTTAGTTTAATTCAGTTTTTGTCCAAAAATAATACCAGTTTTGTATGAGATGTTTATGCGTCCTGTTACAAAGCCGACCCCGTTTGTCTTCTTAAAAAATAACAATAATTCTACTGGAACCACTTTTATCTACTATAGTACAAAACACAGACACACAAATTCTCAGGAACTTATGGCAGTGTCCCTCTTAATTGCTCCCTTGCATTCTAAATAACTGAATTAAACATATTATTTCTGTGCATTGGGTAAAAATGCAACATCAATACTTTAGTATAGAAAAAGTACACTGTTTGTAAGTAAAAGCTGACTTAGGCTTTATTGCCTTGTAATAAGGGTTATAACAGTCTGTTCAGCTCAAAGGGTGCGTAGAGACATACCCCTAATTCCTCAACATAGCTGATAATTACATTGTTACCTGTAACATAAAAGCCCAAAAAAATCCTGATAATTCGTTTATCCCCCAGACCTCTAGGGTAAATTTATTACTCAGCAAATTGTTCTAAATTCGGTCCGAACCGTGGTACAAACCAAAAATAAACCAACCGAAATCGAGAGCCAACATAATAAACATAAATTACATCGTAAAATCCCAATTGTAGGGATTACACGTACAAATCCGGCCCACGATCAATGTTGTGGAACATTTACTTGTTCTACATGCATGTATTAGGCTAGAATTCAGGTTTTAACCGACAATTATTATTTGGATTATTTGGAGTCTAAAAAGGTCGCTTACTATTACTAAATACGACGGCACGGTTGGCTCAGTGGCTTAGCGATCGACTGCTACACCGCGCGTCGTGGGATCGATTCCCGCACGGTACAAATATTTGTATGGCCTACAGGTAGTTGTTCCGGGTCTGGTTGTTCGTGTATGTGACTTTGAATGTTTGTAAATGCACCCATGACACAGGAACGTTTCCACTAGGAAACTTTCCTGCAAAAAAAAAGTTTTTTTTTAAATAAAATGAGGTGATTCAATAAGACTACCTAATATAAACTAATATTATTAAGAGGATAGATTTGAATGATAGTCTATAGATACGTATGTTTTTAATAGATAAACTTAAACATTTTTTTATATTCTTTCAGTAATACTAAGATACAATATCAGCAATTAACAAAGTCTATATTTTATTTTCCAAACATTGAATAAATAAGTAAGTAAATAAATATATAATGCTGAACAATTCACACAGCATCATCTAGCCCCAAGCTAAGCAGAGCTTGTGTTATGGGTACCAGATGACTGATATACTTAATACAATACATTACATAGATAGTTTTTTTTTTATACATAGTAAATACCCAGAACACCCTGAACAAATCTTTGTAGATCGTACAAACATTTGTCCCAGGGCGGGAATCGAAACCGCAACCTCCTGCATCGCAGGCTTTAAACTATGCTTTAAAGGGGTGGAAGGGATAATAAAGATTGAAGAAAAATGTACGAAATCCACATGGATGAAGTTGAGGTCGAAGTGGGGAAGGCGATGGCAAGGTTGAAAACGACACGTGTCAAGTTGGACAACTATAATTTTGGACAGCTTGGAAACCTCATGGGGCCAGCAAATGGGACTGTATTCAAATCGAGATTCTACAGTCCTTGCCTTCCTTCTTCAACAAAACCAACCCAGTATCTTCGCGATTGGAGGCGCGCCTGCATTTCTCTTATTTACAAAATATTTCATTTGTCAGGTTATAATATTCGAGGCTTTATAGCTGCTAAGGGGTAAATTGTATAACGTTCAGCAAGCGAGAATTAATCCAGAAAACACCTCTTAGTGGAGTACAAAGATGGATGCGCGTGGTTAAATTAAACTATCTCAGTAGACAAACGCACTTGTAACTAATCCTAAGTAAATTGGAACGCAGAAGACAGACTACCTCGCCCACTTAACGGAAGGTTAAGTTATTCGCCGATTACACAAATCTGATTCTATTAATTACAATTCAGCTTAAGTGTTCCAGTTGACTATAGTAATTACACCGTAGTTAATTATCTGGTTTAATTAACTGAAGCAATAACGGTAAATAGGAAATTCATTTTGTTTATCTTCTTACCTAGTTGCTTTGGTTGATCTTAAGTTTATTTTAGAAGGTTATGTAAATTACTTTTCCACGTGTTTTACAGTTTTTATTATGATAGTCGATCGAATATGATCTTGACCTGCTTTAGAACAAAATAGAATAGAACTTGTAATAATAATAACTAGAAGAAGTAATAACGCCGGTTGCGTAGTACTCGCAATCTGCGTGCGTGAATGACCAGTTGTATGAACGTAAACGAAGCAAAAGGAGTATGTAAGGATCGTAGCAGGTGGCGTTCCGATGTTTCTGCCCCATGGGGAAAAGGCGTGAGTTTATGTATGTATGCCTTTATTATACACCATACAAAAATAGTTAAAAATGTTTTTTTGGGTTATTTTATAAATCTCGGAATTATTGGTGATGTTCTTCAAAAGATCATAGCGGGTGGCGGTCTGTGGTTTCTGCCTACCTGCATGGGGAAAAGGCGTGAGTTTATGTATAAAAATGACAATCTACAATGTAGAGCTATCAGCCGGTTCCTTTCTCATCAAATAATCCGTGAAAAAAAAAACTGTACAGTGTACACTCACTAGATCTCCACTGCAAAATGCTTCATATCCAGCTACATACTATACATTCCCTTCTTAGAATTCCATAGAGAAGTGAACCGCAGTTTTCTCGTTAAGCAAACAGTTACGTACAACTCACGCGTTTCAGAATTATAAACCGGGTTATGAATACGTTGTTCCTCAAGTATGTTAAGTTTCAGCAAAAATTTCCCATTCAACTTTACAGGCCGCGAGAAGTTTTAATCAAAGTTTTGTTGTTGACATTTTCGGGTGAGCTCTTTAATAATAAAATACCCACATGTTTGACGTGGCTGCTGGCTGCGGATGGAGGCTTTGTTAAACTTCACGAATGTCATAACTTTTTAGCAGCTGTGAAGGTGCTTTTAGTGCTTACGGGTTTTGTCTATCTTAATATATATAAATTACGTGTCACGTTGTTTGTCCGCTATGGACTCCTAAACTATTGAAACGATTTTTATAAAATTTTACACACGCTGTGTGTTTTGGTCAAACTTAAAAGATAGGAAAGTTTTTGTTTCGATTATTGACCTAAATATTTTTTTCATTGTAAAATTAATTGTTTTCCTATAATAAGTTCTATAAATTTCTAACAGATGTCAGTGTAAATTAACTTTTGAGGCGGTACGAAGTTCGCTAGGATTGCTAGTTCATATATATGTATTAATTCAGCTGCCTTTCAGGCTGATGTAAATTCGGTCATCTGTGACCAGCCAGCTACTGTCCCACTGCTGGGGGCAAAGTCATTAGACAAAGAAAGCATGAGCTTTAATCGCCTCGCTTGCTCATGGTGGATTATCGATTACAGACTTACTTATATTAACTATAAGGCCGAATTTCCTTATAATGTTTTCTTTTACCGAAGTCAGTCAACGAGAACTTAAGATTAAATTAAAAAGTACATTTGAATAGGAAAAGTCACATTGGTTGGCTCGGATATAAAACTAAAATTGTTAAGGGTTCAATTACGGACATGTAATGGGACTATGGCTCCCGGGCGATCACGATGTACGACAAACGTTATCGTGTACAGTGTTGATCATGCGCTAAATTAGTCACTAGTTTTAGAGTACAAACCATCGAATTGACTATCAAAACAGTGTAAGGTGCACCTGCTCTTGAAAAACAATGTAACCCAATTAACTATTCCCATTTAAACTATTAGTAGAGATCTTAAACAATTGTGAAGTCTCTCCAACTAGCAACTGCGACGAAGTTTCGTCCAATCCCGTTGGCTGAGTTCGGTCCGTGAGTTATGACTAACTTTGAGTTCGTTGACAAGGCTGCCGTAATGACTTCCAGAGCTGGACGTCCTTGAGAATTTCTTTCGAGTTTGGCAACGTTGTTCACAAGTAAAACTTTGTATGCGACGGTTGCTGTCAATGTGGGAGCTGGCCTGTAAGCCAGTATTAATAATGACATAAAATCGCGCCAATATTCCCCAAAGGATTGGGCAGAGGTGTATCTATAGTACACCCTCATTTTGCCAGTTTTTTTTAAGTGTCATGTAGTAGGGCGCGAGCCTTTTGCAATCCACCGGGCACAAATTACCCGGGCTAAGACATTCATGATGGATTAACTCAATATCACTTTTCCAGACACGGGAATCAAACCCAGGATAGTATAGGCAGTAGCGATTACGACTACAAGAGTAAGAAGGCAGTAAAAAGATAAAATAATCATACCATATCATAGAACATGCAATAGAAAGATAATTAAAACTAAAGCATACCTACTCTGTACTCAGGGAGGTTCATATAAATGAGAAGGCATGCATTTAACACAATTTGTAAAGTGTGAAGCTTGTACGAGTATGCTGAATAACTTTATAGCATACTGGCTGGAAGAATTAGTTCTGGTTCTTTTCGAATAATCAAGCGAATTTAGAATCGTTTTAAATTTAGAATGAGCCGTTTTTTCATCGTGTAGCAGATCTGTTTTCGCTTACATATGCATATTATCTTAATCAGCGGAGACATTTCATTATTAGTTTTGATTTCGGCCAAAACTGATGGCGAGGCCTAATTCTTGATAAGGCTTTTTAGTAAGATTCAATGAATAATCTTTACCCAACATGCAAATTAAACTGTATACCAACATTGCAACATTAAGATCCTGAAGCATTATAATAGGTACTTTTAAGAACTTGGTAGGAGAAAGTAAAGAGAATTGTCTGTGTTTTTTTGCCTAATTTGGCAACTTAATTGCAAATTTAAGGGAATTTTAAATTACCCTCGTCAGATGTAACTCAGTGGATACGTACTGCGGACCATTTAAAGTGATTATGGTTTGTGGAAGAAGCAAAACTTTGTGATGTGGAGCAACTTGGAAGGGTTCTTTGCCCAGCAGTATATTACAGCAGGCTAAGTTAAGTGATTGAACATGTTGCTAAAGGTCTTTTGGAAGAACTTCATTAGTACAGTTTTTTAGGAAAAAAAAACAAAAAAAAATGATATTAGGATATCAATTTTTTTTTGTTTTTTTTTTTAAACATCCACGTATTATTATTTGTTTTCGCATCAATTTAAATTTCATTTCTGATTTGTCAAGAAAACAGACATTTTTGTACCAACTAAAATTGAGTGAAAATAAGAATTCGAAACATAGTCAACGAGCCAAGTTTGTTGATAAGCTACAGAGTGATTACGTCATCAAAATAAGAAATACCAAAGTTTACGCATATTCAGCTTTTCATCAGACTATTTTGTACTCGTATTATTCAAAAGAACAAATTTCCATAATGATGTGGGGATGAAAGAAAATTTACATAGTACATCTACAGACTATAGCACACATACGTATTTCATCATGTATGTATATATATAGGTCAATAACCGCGAAGAAATGAGCAAAGTCATCCCGCATGTATTCTCCAAAGAACTAAGCTATAGGATATTTTAGGGCACTCTCACTTCTCTTCAGAGGTTTTCTTTTAGGTCCCATGAAATATTTTGAATGGTAGATTTTAGCCCAAGACTTGCAAAACATTAGCCCAGATTTTCAGGCTGCTACTTATAAAAAGAAAATGCTTAAAGAAAAACCTATTAAATAGGAAAGTCACCTATTAAATATGTCAGTAGTAGTATACTGTGACGACGTTTATAAGTCTACCATCTGTTATTATTCTCACGCAAAGTGCAGAGGTAATCAATAAATATATTCTTGAACGCTGTGCCATTTTATTTATTTTCTAGCCTCTGACTCACAACATCAGTTATATATGTACTACAGAGTGGAAGTAAGATCGACGCCTGATAGTCCTACCATGACTACCTACAGTACATGATTCAGGACACAATAGGGTTCAAATTTTTTGTCGCCTTTACCTAATTTCTACGTTTTTTTTCTGTTGTTTTTTTTTTAATTTCAACTATATAAAAATCATGACTCCTATCTAACTCAATGAGATTTTTAATGACATTAAATAAATAATTAATAAATATTGCTGGACAATCCACACAGCATCATCTAGCCCCAAGCTAAGCAGAGCTTGTGTTATGGGTACTAGATGACTGATATACTTAATACTATTCATTACATAGATAGATATTTTACTATACATAGGAAATACCCAGAACACTCGGAACAAATATTTGCAGATCGTACAAACATTTGTCCCAAGGCTGGAATCGAAACCGCAACCTCTTGGGTCGCAGGCGGACCTTCGCCCGCCGCGCCACATCGGTCGTCGTACACTCTGTAGTACATTACTCACAACATCAGGCATTATACTGTTGTACGGCCAGATAATCTCGACCTACATGTAGTACAGGGTGCATAGACCGACAGGATTTTTTGGGGGGTTGGGGGGGTAATGCGCTAGTTTTCCCCGTTAGTTCCTATGTCCTAAGTGTCACGGCAGTTCAGATATGTTATTTTATTTTCTTTAATCAGCCGCAATCTTGCCTTCAAACCGTCATAACTCTTTTGTGTGTGGTGTTATAACACAAAATAACGTATGCTTGTATTCTGTAATGTATCCTTATTCTAGGGCATATCATCTATCGGGGGAAACTAGCGTATTACCCCCACCCCCCCAACCCCCCAAAAAATCCTGTCGGTCCATGCACCAAACACATTGCATATTCATATATAAATATATATATATAAGTATTCCTACGCCCTATTCAACATTTCATAACTGCCAACCAAAGCAATTAAGACCCCCGCCGTTTCGTTCAATTCCTCCACCATTAACCTTGTCTGTTCCTAGACAATCCTCCAAGTCAGGGAATTAAGAGAAAACAGTTTCTGAATACAATTCCATACTCTTAATAGGCAGAATTTCGATTAGGAAGGACAATTAGCAAGGAACAGTTAGAGTGGTCATCTAACTTGAGAAATTGAACTATAAATTTCGGTGGCACCAGTTTCTTGACAGAATTACTTGGCATAGATTGATGTGCCACGGAATACGAGAAATATCGTACGCCATTTGAATTTATAGGGGGCCTTGTAAACAGATGGTGAGAATAGTGAATTTATGAGTATGCGTGTATTTGAGACTTCGGTAATGGTTTTGAAGAGTGAAAAATCTTTTTTTTTTTTTTGAAATCTCATGCACCGTGTTTTGTTTGTGCAACATTTTTTTTAATTAGTTGGCTGGTTTTTGCTTTGTTCACTCTAAAAACTAAAACTTGGTACCTACTTCAAGTGTCACAGAGAAAAATATGGGTAATGGTTTTGAAGAGTGAATTTTTTTTTTTTTTCAACTTTGGTACCGTATTTTGTTTGTGCAACATTTTTAAATTAGTTGGCTGGTTTGTGCATTGTTCACTCTAAAACCTAAAACTTGGTACCTACTTCAAGTGTCACAGAGAAAATATGCGCGAAGTTCATCGCAAGCATGAATATCACAAAACTTGTTGCATATTTCTTAAAAATTCAAGTTGTATAAACAAACCCGACTGCAAAATAGACACTTAAATCAATTTTATGATTTCCCACTTATTAGTGAGTTCCATCTTCTGAATTGTGTGTGTGGAAATGTAGACACCCTACATGAATGGTCCTGAATCGCAAAAAAAAAAGAAAAGTGGTTTAATTTTGAAGCTTTAAAAGATTTTTTTCTAGATTTTTTTTCAACTAGATAACTATATTTATCAATGAATTTGACACCGCACTTGATTGGTTTGAAAGATTTTTTTTTTAAGACGACCGATTTGGCGCCAAAAATCCGCTATCACAGCTGTGACGCCCGCGTCATATTTCATAAAAAAGGGACCACGTGTTTCGTCTCTAGGTCGCCATAAAAAAACAAACATTTATTTAGACTGATAAACACATTAACCCTGATTCGTGTCAGTTGGGTAAAAAGGAAGGTACTTACATTATTTTGGGATTAAATGTCTTGTCCTGCAACTTTTTCCATTGCACCTACATAGACCTGTGCACTATGTGACTATACCAATATATTCAGAGATTTATAAAATATCCCGTAAAACCATTTTTTTGTCATAAACTAACCTTATTTTCACCTCGATGTCAATTACATTGTCAATCTTCAATGGAAGACTATTCTTTAACACAATTGCTGTTTTTATAGGCGACCTTGATAAAAGCTTTGAAGGGATCCACATTGTCCAATAAAATGGCTCTCACTAAGCCTATTATTATGGTCGTAAGGAAATCGTAAATACATTAAGGATCTTTGTAAAAATCCTTAAGACGTAGCCGGATTTTATTATGTTCTTGTCACATTTTTCTTTTGAGTGAGAATGGAGTGAGAGAAATCATTTAGTGACGGATTATTTACAGGAATTTTGAATGGAGAATGTTTGGCGCTCGTCAAAGAAGCTATATTGCACGTCTCAACGCGAAGCGTTGAGTTGTGCTTTACTCTCACTCTCTCAAGGTCAAGCAATTATCTCGGCTTAAATTGCTTTTATCCGATCTTTTTGGAATTTGAGTATTAAATGAGTTGACAAATATCAACAATAACACTTTTTTATGACAGTAGATACTTTAAAAAAACACTATTTTTGCTAGATAGTAAATAAAAAACCGTTTTGAAAAACTATTTCAGTGGACGTCGGGTTGTCTGTATGTTCGGATGATGTATGTGGTCACGATATCGCCCAAAAAACTTCACTTTTTGAGTCATTTTTTTTTTCATCCGCTTCAGTATCATTCTGAGTAATAGCCTATTGAAAATTACCGTCTAATTCAATCAAGTCATTTTTGTCATAAAAAGAGCGTTGAGACGTGCACTTTTGGATTTTTTCATATTCAAATTCATATTTCGAATTGATAACACACTTAAATAAATATTAACTTTAATACAGTCTAAATAAATTCGATTTCACAGTGAAATTATTTTAGTTCGGTCAAGACGGTTTTTCATCAAATGTGTACCTGTGGATATGAAATTTAAAAAAAAAACTACTTTAGAAGTAGTTTTTATTATTAGGTAGTATTTATTATTAAAAATGGTTTTATTTTGTTAGGTACAGAACTATAAAAAGGAAAAATGAGAAAAAGAAGAAAGAAAAAAATAACCATCCCGTATTTTATGAACACTTTGTACGATTTTAAATTCTCAGATTGATGTTGATAATAATGAATGAGCGTAAGTTTCTAAGAAATTGTACTTAGTGAGGACATTTATTAGTTTTGTCCGAGGAACTCACCTATAAAATTGTTTATTTTTGTAATAAAAGACTCTTATCGCTATCAATAAGTATGCTAGAAAATATTTATTTTAGACTTCCATACATAACAAAATTAATCGTTATCAATTTTGAATACATGTCTCTTTAAAAACTACTTAAATGTTTTTTTTTTTGGTATTCTTCGTCGACCCCTTGAGCTGTGTGGTTCTTTCCTCAAAAGACCATCTCGAACACTAATCTGCATGGTCTTCACATGATCTAACCAAGATAATGTCTGGACTTTAAAAGAGACTGTGATGTGTGTGTGAGAGATTCTTTCGGTGTTTCTTCTCAGAGTAGTCGCATAGCGAAACACCAACCAAGTTTAAAAAAATATTTTACTTGTTAACGTGTAAAAGTGTTTGTAAAAACCTATTCACAGAAATAAATATCATTTATTATTTATCATTTGCCTTGTTATATTCGGTTTATGTTGGTGAACGTGGGCTAAGTCCAATTTGCCTCATCATAAAATACAAAGACATGTTTTAAAAGCTACAAGAACCAAAATCCTTAATCCACCGCAACATAATCTTTTTATTTACGGCTTAATATGGACCTACTCCTGTAATGACATAATTAAAGCTAACCTTACAGGGATTGCTATAAAAAGCAGGCCTATAGCAGCCAGCTTAATACGTGCCGTGTCCAATAAAGTAGCGCGACTTTGTAGGATTATCCCTCTTTACCTTACGTCACACATAATTTAATATGCCATTTCACTGTCTACCCTCATCCGTGTCTTTGTAAGAAAAATGATAATCTCTCATACCTATACAATAGGTGTTGGAATACAAAGGTTTATCTTAATATTCAATAATAAAAAAGGTTATTCGAAGTTTGGATTTGTAATCCGTATTGATGATGTAAGATTGATTTTTCGTTTAGACTGTTTCAATATATACAGTGTGAACAATTGTTGGTGAACCGAATTAAATAAATAAATAAAATAAATATAATTGTAAAACGAGACCGTTGTTGTGTTGTAAAATTAATTCCGATTATGATTAAGTCTTAAATGAACAAATTGACTTTAGGACTTAGTCTAAGTTGTAGTTTTTAATACTTAAGAACTTTACGGCAATCGGAATAAATTTCATATAAAAATTGTATATGATATTTATTCTTGTATTATCCTCTGAGAAAAATTTTGACAAAATATATTATTGAAAAATGTTAGTTTTAGTTCATAACAACAAACTGATTTGTAAAATACAATTCAAAGTTTCAGTTTGTTTAATTTGGTTTTATCGCATAGTATGAAAGTATGGGAGAAGGTGATAGAGAAAAGATTGCGAGAGGAGAGTGAAATTACCCCAAGTCAATTTGGGTTTATGCCAGGTCGAGGAACAATGGACGCCACCTTTGCACTCCGCCAGCTGTGTGAGAAATACAGACGTGCACATAAGAACTTGCACATGGTGTTTATTGATCTGGAGAAAGCGTATGATAGGGTGCCCCGGGAGGTGTTGTGGTGGGCCGTGAAAGAGAAAGGTGTGCCTGGGAAGTATGTGGAGTTGATTCGTGCAATGTACAGCCGGTCTAGGACGTATGTCCGATCGGCTGCTGGCAACACCGACAAGTTCAGTGTGGCTGTAGGACTACACCAAGGGTCGGCATTAAGCCCTTACCTCTTCTTGTTGATAATGGACGCTCTGACGTCGGACATACAGGAAGAGGCACCCTGGTGCATGTTATTTGCCGACGACATTGTTCTTGTCGGTGAAGATGGACCTGAGATCCAGAGCAGACTGGAGAAATGGCAACAGAGGCTGGAGAGTGTGGGCTTGAAAATCAGCAGAACCAAAACTGAATATATGTTCTGCGATTTCGGCGGTCTCTCCAGTCCTGAAGCAATGTCGCTTAACAGCGTGCTTCTCCCGGTCTGTTCCGACTTTCGGTATCTCGGTTCACTCGTGCAAAGTGACGGAGAAATAGATCGGGCTGTCAAGCACCGAATTAACATAGGGTGGATGAAATGGCGGCAGGTAACGGGAACAACCTGTGACCCCCATATTCCCCTTAAACTTAAGGGGAAGATTTACAAAACAATGGTTAGACCTGCTGTCTTGTATGGATCAGAATGTTGGGCCGCAAAAGGCATGACTGAAAGGCAGTTACATGCAGCTGAGATGAGAATGCTGAGGGGGATGTGTGGTGTTACGCGAATGGATAGAATAAGAAATGAGTATGTAAGAGGAAGTCTTAAAGTTGCGCCTGTGACCGAGAAGTTGTGTGGAAATCGGTTGTCATGGTATGGGCATGTGATGCGAAGGAATGAGGACCATGTTGTGAGGAAAGTTTTGAGTATGAATGTGCAGGGTTACATGAGTAGAGGAAGACCAAAGAAAAGATGGATGGATTGTGTGAAAGAGGATATGGCAAGAAAAGAGGTGACCCATGAGATGACGGCAAATAGAGATGTATGGAAGAAGAAAACATGCTGCGCCGACCCCAAATAAATTGGGATAAGGGCAGGAGGATGATGATGATGGTTTTATCGCTGTTTTTTATCAAATTACGCGCGAAAGTTGTAAAATTAGAATGCATTTTTATGGTACTTATCGATTGAATACATTTTTTGTGTTCTTAGTGGTTTATTAGCACTATAGAATCCAATAAGATACTTTTAAAATATATTATTAATAGGATCAAATGCCTTAAACTTTATTTTTTCTTCTAGAATCGCGCCTTAGTACTTGGCTCGCTTTTGCCACTGGGATCGGCTTACCGTACGTACCGTGAACGGATTTAATGATTTTAACAAAAGTTAGAACTCGTTTTATAATAAGGCGGTACATTTTTGGAGACGCAAAATGCAGGGACGTCAAAGTGTTGGTGCTATAATCCGATTGTTTATTCTGTTCTGACTTTGAAGTGTCATCGCTGTTATGATTCTTAGAAAACATACCAATATAGCAGCCATCTCAGCAACACTAAAAACAAAAGAAGTTTACAATATTTACTAACCATTCTCCGTTCACACTGAAAACCTCTCGAACGAGTTCCGAAGAAACCACTTTGTAAAACACAAATCAAACTCCCCCGTTTCCATTACATCTAAGATTCGTTTCCATTTCCCTGTTTTAATAATAAGTGCCGATATCTAAGTACCGATACCCAAGTCACAGAGTTGATGAGTTACAGAAGTTCAGCTTCAAACGACTAGCGAAAGCATACGATACATGACTATGTAGTCATGCGTCTTCGAACAGCTAGTACAAACACACTCGCTTGGGGCAGTGGTTTGACATCGTCATAAATAGGTACTCTTTGTCTTTAAAATGGCCTAATGTAGTCTGAAGTTTCAATAGAATCAGAGACAAGTTTATACTGGTTTCGCTACCATTGACGTGCGTGTAATTTCATCAAAGAATCAACTATTACTTAAAAGTAGTTTGAACCAGTCAAATAGCTTTAACTAGACTTTCAGTAAATAGCTTTTGCAAGATCCAAGCAAGTGACTTTATTAAGGTATGATATACCTATATCTATCTGTATTTATCTTTATATGACCGACCTCGACGAAGCAAACCTTCGTAGGAAAACCTGGACTTATGAATTAGCCTAAAATCGTTAATCTGCCTTGAGCAAGGGTGGTGATCAATACTCGTGTCTTTTTGTGTACATACATACATAAACTGACGCCTTGTTCCCATGGAGACAGGCAGAAACTACAGAACGCCATCTTCTACCATCCTTACATATGTATGAACTCCTTTTGCTTCGTTTACATTCATAATTTTTTTCATATACGCACGCCGGTTGCGAGTACTACGCACCTGACCTTTTTGAAGAACGTCACCAATAAGGTATGTCCTTCTAGGGCATTCCCTCCGCATTTTCGCTTACATTTGCCTTAAATACCTTCTGTTAGTCGTCTTTCATTTATCCACTCAGCGTGATCAAACTATCTGAGCATACTCTTTTCAAGTATGGAACAATAATAGGTTTTATTATTATTGACTCTTGACCAATAAATATGTACGTTCTCCTGATCACGCTCCTTGTATGAACCCTTCTGTACTTATCTGTGTTGTGCCCAAGTATCGTGGCCTATTCAAATAAGAGAGGGGCTCATTCAATATTCACAATGCAATGGCGTGGTGACGTTGGCATCGTTAGGCGGCGCTTCAGTGTTCCCGCTTGTTTTGCACCTTGGAAACAGGAAATTTCGTGAGTGATCCCTAGGGAACGTTGCGGTCTGATGTGCATTACGTAATTTTGTGGAATTAATTTTGTATATTTTGGGATTTTAAAGTAGGTAGACTACTTTCGGCGTAAGAGGAATCTCGTAAATACTTTAGTGTAAGACTGTAAGGGAAGCGTTCCTATATTCTTGAAGGTATTTAAGGATTAGGCCTAGAACTAATTTAGCTAGATAGGATTTGTGGCCACATTATTTTATGACTGCGTCGGTAGTCTTTATATATTTTGGGATTTGAATGTGGGTAGACTACTATCGGCGTAAGAAGAATCTTGTAAATACTTTAGTGTAAGACTGTAAGAGAAGCATTCCTTTATTCTTGTAGGTATTTAAGAATAAGGCCTAGAAATACTTTAGCTAGATTCCTATCCAGCTAAAGTATTTCTAAACCGAGGCAGTCACAAATAATGTGGCCTCAAATCCTTTTGAGGCCACATTATTTGTGACTGCCTTGGTAGCCTGGCAGAGTGTGAGGTTTTGGGTTAAGTCGAGCAAAGTGTTATTGGGGTTTTTCATCTGGGATTTCTAAGTAGCATCACTGAGTCAGTTAGCCAGCAATATCTCGCCGCCTATAACATAAGACTGAAACATAATTGGCGAAATGTGGTTGTATTATGTACTAGGTACATCACGGCCCTTTAGTAATAGGGTAGTTTCCTTAAAAAATCTGATTGGTACGAAAGTTGGATTACTCTTGACTTTTGTCACGTAAACCAAAAATGACGACGGTATAGTGCGTTGAAATTACGCGTGACGTCACGCCATGCTACACTTTTCGTTAAAAGTGCACAAGCCACTTCTCCTGAACTTTGATGTACCATTGTCAGTTTTTATTGAATAAAGTAATCTTACTGAAGGACTAAATAGACTTAATATATTTTTACCTAGGACACATCCCTATAACAGGTGTGATGTCATGATTGCGTCATTGCTACTGCGACTATTGAGCATCCTTTGTTCAATCCCAAGGTTGAGCAGTGTTATCGAGTCTTTTGTAATAAATAAAATAATTTCTTAGTAGCAGCCCATGTCTTATGTCAAATTCATAAAATTATTATCTTTCAAATAATTCGTATTAAAACTTGTTCATCGTTAATGAGCAGTATAATTGGTTTCGTGCGACAGCGATGTTTAATCTTGATATCGCTGAAAACTTAAATACTTGGCGCATAAATAAAATTCTTATAACGAAAATTCGTTAACATTAATTTAGGAATGTAGGAAAGTTAATTAATGACGTCTGATAACATTTATTAACTTTAAATGTCACGATTTTTATGAAAACGTTAAATAGTAATGATAAGCAATTGTAATGCCCTTAGCTAAGTTTGACTTAATAATAATTCTACCAGCCTGTTACTGTCCCACTGCAGGGCAAAGGTCTCTTTTTGCACCAAACCACACTCCACACCACACCACACTTGCTCAAGATAGGTTGACGAGTTTTTTTAATTCATATTTTAGTTATGGCCACTCGCAGTTCAGCACTAGACAGCTATTTACTGCTTAACCGGACGATCCTGTGGTGACCTTTAAATTAAGGCCCCCAGCCAGGGCTAAATACTATATTTACATTTAACGACTGTCAAGGAATTACAAATGACAGCCGGGACCACGGTTTAAGTGCTTTCCGCGGCACGAAGGAGTGTGCTCGGTAAACATAGCTTAACATTCGATCAACCCGTGCGGCTGGTTTTATTTAGCCACGAGCTCCTCCAAATCAAATTATAATATGACATGCAAGACCTAACAAAAAGTAAGTTATTAAAGCCCTATGTCCATAATGTGTTTTGAATATGGAATCTCGACTAAACGTTTGTGTTACCTTTAAGGTACCGAAAAGAACTCATTTTTCTTATGTCACAGAAGGTGTGGAAAGTAGAGTATTCTCGTTGGGTATAAAGGTGCCTTTGTCTCTGGCTAGCTTGAATCAATCACTGCATTCAAGATTTCATTGTTAACTCGTAAAACACTGCTAACCTGCTATTGCACTGCTTATCTACAATCGTTTTCTTAGTCTCGACGCATCATTTAGTACGTAAAATCAAATCATATAGCCTAAGCAAAATAACGACAAAAAAAGATGGCGCCCAAATACGTGTACAGGTAAGTCTCGTGACCATTACATTTACATAAGCACTAGCTACTCTCGAGGTGGACGCATCAGCTTGTATGCAAGAATTCAATTTGCCACTGAATACAGTACAAGAATGCTACAAAATGTGTGCAACTTTTATATTACACCACTATTCACTCTTTTGAGGAAGTTGCGGGTGAATTTATGTGCATTTCTCACGAGAAAAGTGCAAATTACCATCTATTGGTAAGAAAATGTCCTTGGGAATTTCCCACGAACTTGTGGTGGTACAGGTATGATGGTATTTTAATACAACTTACGTACATAAGAATAGTTTAATAAAAATGGCATTTTGAGGGTTCTGCACCTCAGAAAGAAAAAAACTCTTGAATCTCCATACTATAAAAATATATATCTATGTAATGTATTGTATTAAGTATATCAGTCATCTAGTACCCATAGCAAAAGCTCTGTTTAGCTTAGGGCTAGATGATGCTGTGTGGATTGTCCAGCATTATTGTTATTATTATCTTATATATAAAATTCTCGTGTCACAATGTTAGTTACCAAACTCTACCGAAACGGCTGGATCGATTTGTATGAAATTTTGTGTGAATATCGGGTAGGTCTGAGAATCAGCCAACATCTACTTTGCATCCCCCTAAATTTTAAGGGTGGTGCACCCCCAAAACATTTTATATGGCAAAACAACGTTTGCTGGGTCAGCTAGTTTATTTATAATATTGGCCAGCTCAAGCCCAAAGTGTCAAGTGTCGACGCTCAAACTTATCGTTATGTATTACACATAACGTAATTAAAGTTTCATGAATCGGTACATTCAATTACAATAGAAAAAAAAACCATTTCGTTTGCACAACGGTCGTGTAACAGAGAAACGTTTCAAGATCAACATGATCACAGATCCTGTGATAGTAACGAATGTTGCTTTTAATTAACCAGTAGCATATGTACAAAAAGAACTATTGCAGCGGCATGTAGGGATGTCTCTACATCTGCCAAGTTTTTTCCCTACACCATAATAATATATTCACACACTCTAGCTAGAAACAACTGAATATCTATAATTTTTAATTTAGAACGACTACCGGCCTCCAAAACCCTGATATTGGATTTAACTGGTAATATTCCCCAAAGGGTTGGGCAAAGGTGCACTTATCGTGAGGTGTTAGGTTCGATTCCAATTTCGGGCAAAATCTTTATTGAGTTTTTTCCAATAGGAATTTTGTTATTAGCAGGCCGGTATCTGGATTTGTGCCCGCTTGATGGATATAGGCTCGCCCTTTATCACATCAAACTTGGACATAGCCGGTGAAATGTTGGTGGTGCACCTCTGCCCTTCCCTTCGGTGAATATAGGCGTGATGTTATGTTTTCACATATAATAGGCGATCCTATTGCCAACAACCAGAACAAGTCCTGGCTCCGGACTGCTACTTTGAATTCCAGAAGGAAAAACGCTATAACACTTTGTCAAAAGAGAATTGAACTCAGGACCTAATGTCGGGCTTGAGACTACTAGACAAACGAGGTAGTCAAATTTAAACAATTAAAGCATTTAAGGTGAATGTGTAAGAATAATTAACGAGTACCTAATTAATGCAATTTGCAAATTGTAAGATTGAATGACTGTTTTATGAAGTCATGACATTTGAGGACAATTCTAATTTAGAAATTTGTAACGGTGATATAAATGATTATATTTATGGTCGCGAATAACTTTCCTATAACGTATTACATAATACCAACTGAGCTGCAAATTGCAAATTCAAAAGAATAAACCGATTTATGACTAATGCGTAGTGGCAGCTGAAATACTTATCAGTGATAAGATGGTGATAAATTATCACACTTATCATCCGCCTAGCCTTTTCCCAACTACGTTGGTATTGGCTTCCAGTCTGTCCAGATGTAGCTAAATGCCTATCAGAACTCCACAAACCCAGTTACTGGGAAACACAATACCCCTTGGTAAAACTGGTTGTCAGACTTTCGGGCTTCTGACTACACATAACGACTGTTAAAGATCTACAAATGACAGCCTACCAACGAAGACCAACTGCTTAACATGCTTTTCGAGGCACGTATGAGTTTTTGAGATATGTTACGAACAGTCACCTATCCACAGACTACCCTCGGCACGCGTAGCTTAACCTTCGATCAACCCGTGCGGCTGTTTTTATTTAGCCACGTGCTCCTCCCATATACTTATACTTACAAACTATTAGCTAACCTGACAGACGTCGTCCTGTCAATGACTCGAACTGTCAAACGCGCGACGTTTTAATAGTCGTTAAGATCTCTGAAACTTTCCCATTTTCTGCGCAATTTTCTTAATTTTTCTTTCCGTCAGATCCTTTTCCTTGCAAACACAACAAAAAGGAATTGGCGAAATTAGTCCAGACGTTCACGCGTAATGCCGTGACCAAGGGAAATAGGGATTCATTTTTATATAAAGCTATGCCAAGCGCCACCCCTAGTGCAACTACTTACAGATGATTAAGTTACAGTTATCTCTAGGAACGAACTCTTCATGGTTAGCGAATCCGATTTAAACTTTCAAAACTTGTATCTTTCAGTCGTACATTGTACTTACCTTGTGCAAAGAACACAGTTTACCTAAACCGTCCTATGAATCACCACATATGAAAACTTTACGATAGTTTTCTTATTTATTTTATGCTTCAGAGGGGCAATTTACGTATGTTTTAGAACACTCTGATACAGTCTCAATCTGGGAATTGGCTTTTTGTAACTATGGCACGAATTTCTCGCGAGACGTTTACCAATCGAAAACATCAACAATTTGAACTATGATTAAAAGAGCACCCTTACATTACGTACGTTTAAACAATATTGTTTCACTAATAACTAGGTAATTTGACGTTTTTAACGTTTAACGTTTGATACCTAATGTATTTTACCAAATGACTTTGTTCAATATTCCTGCTAGGCCTACTCTGATATCAACTATTTTTATAATTGTGTGGATACTTTAGTCTCGCAAACATTTTAAAGAGTGGAACTACATACATACATACATAAACTCACGCCTTTTTCCTATGGAGGTAGGCAGAAACTACAGAATGCCACCTGCTACGATCCT
Source organism: Phlogophora meticulosa (assembly GCA_905147745.2). NCBI lineage: Eukaryota > Metazoa > Arthropoda > Insecta > Lepidoptera > Noctuidae > Phlogophora > Phlogophora meticulosa. The sequence continues at coordinate 5,809,460 of LR990526.1, read as the reverse complement.
TACATACATACATATTTTACTGCGTTTACGTTCATACATCTAGTCATACACGCACGCCGGTATCGAGAGACTTTTTTGACGAACAGATTGGTACTATCACTATTTTAGACTTGTTCTTATTTTCCAGTGCCCTATTTTAACGAAGCCAAAAAAAAATGATAAACTCAGCGCTTCTTTTATATTTAAGATTTTAGTTAGTAAATAGTTGCAGGCAGGTACATGAAGCGCAAATGTTATTACTGGCTTATGAAATGACTGTGATGTTGTTAGATAACATAACATCACACCTGTATTTTCCCAGAAGAGTAATTTTCAAAGTTTAATTTTCAGACAGAAAGGTCATAACTGGACTAAGAGAAATTCTTAGTGTGGGGAAAAGTTAAAAATAACTTTTTTTCACATCATAGTGGCTAATTAATAGCAACCGTACGGTTATTTAAGGTTAAGCAACACTTGCCAAAGTCGCTCCATAGATTGGTCATCAACTATTAAATACCGAGAGGAGGTCTTGTATTTGTCAATCGTACTTGCAAAACACATTAAGACGTTGGTCCCAGCTGTAGTCGGTGTAAAAAAGACGGTCGGTGTTCTGGGTGTCAGAAGATCAAAATTCTTAAAACAATATTACTAACGGGTACTTTTTTCGACTGAAATGAGAGTTACCTGTGCTGTTATACTAGTAACTGGGCAAGCGTAGCTTAACCTTCGGTCAACCCGTACAGCTGTTTATATTAAGCTACGACCTCTTGATACTCATTTCAAATCACCATCATCTGCCTAGCCTTTTCCCAACCATGTTGGGTCGACTTCCAGTCTTACCAGTAATACCAGAATTGTACATAGAGCCACTGCCTATCTAATCTCAACATCCCAGTCACTGGTCTGGTCTGTTACTCGTTTTGACTTTTTTCATGTCATGATGGCCCAGTGGTTTAGGCCTCGCCTCTTGTGCACGAGATTATAGGTTCTAACCTAGGCAGGTACCAATGTGATTTTTTCAATTCATATGTCCTTTTATCTTGGACATCACTGGCATCGGTGAAGGAAAACATGGTGAAGGAAAACATCGTGAGGAAACCTGGACTTATAATTAATATAAGTCTGAAATCGCCAACCCGTCTTGAGCAATGATTAATGCTTGTGCCTTCTTTGTATGAGGAGAGGCCTTTGCCCAGCAGTGGGACAGTAACAGGCTGGTATTACGATGATGATGATTTCATATCTATGAGTGAAAGTAAATAAATAAATAAATGAATAGATAAATAATGCAAAACAAATCACACACCATCAGCCCCAAGCTAAGCAAAGCTTGTGTCATGGGTACTAGATGACTGACATACTTAATAGTTACAACACATTACATACATTTATTTTTTATTACACATAGAAAATACCCTGAGGACCATGTTGTGAGGAAAGTTTTGAGTATGAATGTGCAGGGTTACATGAGTAGAGGAAGACCAAAGAAAAGATGGATGGATTGTGTGAAAGAGGATATGGCAAGAAAAGAGGCGACCCATGAGATGACGGCAAATAGAGATGTATGGAAGAAGAAAACATGCTGCGCCGACCCCAAATAAATTGGGATAAGGGCAGGAGGATGATGATACATAGAAAATACCCAGAACAAATGTTCTTGTCTCATAAATTTGAACGTAAATGCTACAGGATAGATGTGTTTTCAATTTTAAAGTTGTTTGAATTGACGTTACGTTTTTTCGCGGTTTGAATTTAGAGCCTACTCTCTACTCTCCCGACTCTTTCGAGGCTGCAGCTGTAGTTACACAAGCTACGCGGAACACGGGCTTCACAAAGGGGATTTGCTTTTGGCGTGGCCGTAGCTTTGTTTTTTTCACGATAACATGGATGGTCCAACTTTTGGGTCCGATATTGCACTTGTATGTGCCTTCTACTCTTCTTTTAAAAAAACTGACTGTGTATATTTAGGTATGTCTCTGTATACACAAACTCACGCCTTTTTGACATGGGGTAGGCAATTATACCATAACATTAAGCCTGTCTTCCTCGAAGGGTAAGGCTGAGGTGTACCCATAGTGTAAACACATGCAGTTACGTTGACATCCCATGTAGTAGCGGTTGAGCCTATTGCCAACGACCAAAAACAAATCCAGACTTTTATTAAGAAATTGCAGATGACACCTGTTACGATCCTTACATACTCTTTTTGCTTCGTTTATGTTCATACATCAGAGGACTTTACAGGACTGCTTGACGTATACGTACAAATCGTACGTTTTTAACTTTGAATATACAACTACCTTATAACATTTAGGTTTCATTGAACTAGGCAAGCACAATAAATATCACCTATAGATATGAATAAAGTCATAAAAATAAATTAATATTATGTTCCAAACGAGTACTTTCAATTTTGGCACACAGATCAAATACTCATGCTATTTCACCTGACTTTTTTGAAGAACATCACCAATAAGGTCATTTTCTCCTTGTAGGGTGTCCCTCCCGGCGTTTCCGTTTACATCTGCCTTAAATACACAGTACATAATTCATCCTCTCAGCGTAACCAAACCATCTAAGCATACTTTTTTCATTTTTGTTGTCACTTCATCTTTTCTGTATACTGACGTTATAATGAAAGCCACTCGATATTCATATATGATGATATTTCCCAACTTTTTTTTAGACTTTTTGTCGATGTGTCGGAAGTAATAAAAGTTTTCAACAATATAATGAACATTCAAAGTTGAGGGACCAATCACAGGGCTCATTACCGCCGTATAAATTTGTATTTACTTCCCGTTCCAAGTTTATAAGTATTTGTTTATTACGCTTAGATTTGGCTTTTTTTAAATCTCTTTAATTCTTTTTTCAAAAATGATTTTAAAAATTCTTTCACTTGTACATACCTACATTATCAGCGAGTAGCGTAGGCTATATTTAACTTTAAAAACTACGTTTAAAGGGGTGGAAGGGATGTTGAACTTAGTAAGCAAAAGTACGAAATCGGCGAAGTGTTAGTACTTATATGATAAAAGAAGCAATATGTAGGATGAAATCCAATAATAAATATGAAAGCACCGTTGTATTGTATTGTATTGTTATACGGGCCGATTTCCGCAACTCCACGACGTAGCGCGTATTTTGCGTAAAGGGTGGGACAGTACCTTATTCGATCCACCCCAGTTCCCCGAGAAAGGCCAGCAGCGCCCTGACGTTACTGGCGATCTCTCGGAGAGTAACCGGGTTACCGAAGTATTTAGCCCTGTATGCAGTAACCTCTGGACAGTGGAGAAGCACGTGGTCCGCCGTCTCGTCCACCTCCATGCAAGCTCTGCACAGTGGGCTATCTGTAACTCCTATAGTAAATAGGTGCTTGTTAAATGACCCATGACCTGTGACAGTGGCTGTGACTGTGCGCAGCTGCTGCTTAGTCAGTTGTAGGGCCTGTTTTGTAAAGCGGCCGTCAATTGCAGGGAGTACCTCCCTGGACAGCCTGCAGTCTGTATGGTCTGACCAAATTTTGTTGTGTTGAACCCTAGTGCGTTTCCTTACCAGAGTGCGTATATACCCAAAGGGGAGTGGTACAATGGGTTCCGGTCCCATTACTGCCATGCTAGATCCCCTTCTTGCGAGTTCGTCTGCAGCATCATTGCCACGAGAACCGCTGTGTCCTTTGATCCATTGAATGGTTATGTTGTTTAGAATACCCACCTGATTTAAGCGGTGATGACATTCGTATATAAGCCCAGAGTTGGTTGTGTAGCATTTTAGTGCTTGCAGGACCGACATGCTGTCCGATAGAATACGGACAGTGTGGTCCTGAACCTGTCTGGCTGCGATAGCTGAGGCTGCTAGGGATATACCCATACACTCTGCTTGGAACACCGTATTGTGGGCCCCTAGAAGTGTGGCTATATGTATATTGAGGTCCTCCGAAAAGATGCCAGCGCCAGAGCCGGTACCTGTCTTGGATCCGTCTGTGAAAATACGCAACTCTGCTGGACGTTGTCCCTCGTACCGGTGATCCTCATGGAGTTGGATTTTGTATCTTTTATCGAAGATAAATTGCTTGGGAATCCGGTCATTTATGGCTTTAGTCAAGGGGAACTCCTTGTAGAGTCCCTCAAGTAACGCGGAGTGTTGTGTTTCTCTTTTACTCCAGAGATTAAGTGTTTTTAGGCGTACCGCCGCCATCGTCGCTTCCTGTTGTATGAAAGCACCGTTATGTGATAATCTAGTTAGATTTTCACATAGCGGTGCTTTCATATTTATAGAACCTTATTGGTTCTAGGGAGTTCCCTAGAACCAATAAGGTTCTTATTGTAAGTACCTATACATCAAAAGAAACATAATGACAATAATCTTACAGATATTTTTTCTCTCGCTCCCTCTAACCACTTAAAATTCAAAATACAAATTGATTAAAATAAAATCCACCCGTAACTAAGCGCTCTATAATTTCCGTATACACAAAGAAGCTTCCCATAGTTATTTCTAAGCTTCACCATACGAACCTGCTTGATAATAATCTACTTAAGCCACCCCCATCAACGTCAGTTCTGTTACCCGATCCAGATAATAAACTCTTTGTACAGATAACATAATAGAAAAACAAAGACAAGCTTAGGGAGAGATTACATTAATAATGTTTTAGTAGTTCAGCGGGAATTTTAATTCATTAAAATGCTTTGTTGGTCAGATAGGTTGGATTGAAAGTCTGGGTTCGATTTAATGAATTGCTGGCAGTGATAATAACTCCCGTTTTTACGAACACTAGGAGATGCCTAAGATATTTGTATATTATTTGCGGGATTTTAAACTCTCGATGTTAAGCTGAGTGTTGAAAATCAAACAGCACGGTTACTAAAATATCTATCTATGTAATGTATTGTATTAAGTATATCAGTCATCTAGTACCCATAACACAAGCTCTGCTTAGCTTGGGGCTAGGTGTTGCTGTTTGGATTGTCTAGCATTGTTTATTATTATTATTTTTTTACTTAGGCAAGGTAACACCTAGGTGCATCAGATGATATATCAAATATTTTTAATGCAGAGTTGGTTGTGCATTTATATTTTCATCCTAGGCTTATGTCTCTATAGCAAACTTTAACTCTACTCAAGCTCAGTAGAGAAGCGTTTAATATGAAAAAAAAACTTATTTATAAAAAGTTAGCGTTAAAATTTGTATGAAATGCTTGATCACAGTCGTTTATAGGAATATGCACGTAAGCCTCATACAAATAAGGAGGGTAAACGCTACTCACTTAGCTTGAGCAGTTCTTAGCTTGTGTAGCGTCTGATTTCTATAGCTTTTTGAAATGCGTTAAAATTCGTGGAGTATCAGAAAGGAGAAAATGAGGAGAATATAATTTTAAGTAGTTTTACATACGATGGTACTTCTTGAGAGCCGTCTTCGTAAAGATTTGATTCCTTAAACTTGTACATCACATGCATTTATATTGGTAATAGGACCAGTATAAGCTCACCTCGTATTTTATTGCAGCGCCATACTTACTTGGCCTGCTCTAGATCAAAGAGTTACTATATCATTTAAATTTAATTTAATTATATCTATGACATTTTGTATTTAATTTTAATTGTATCCATGAAATTGTGTATTTAATTTAACTTTATGTTACATTGTGTATGTAATTTTAATGTCTATTTTTGTAATGTTTTATTTGGCCTAATTTTAATTTTGTGTACATATGGACAATGTCTGAAATAAGTGAATGAATTGAATTGTTACTGCTCACGTGCAAGCGACTGTACTACTTAATACCCTGCCTCCTCTTGATACCTTGCTGCCAATACCACACCAAACAACAAAGCAGCCTGTAAAGATCCTAACAGGAAGTGATGGAGTATCTTATTTATAGCCAAGGACACACACAACAAGAGAATCCTTTTAAGACGCCTTGTCTTATAACGTTTGGTAGATATACGTATTGAGTAACATACATTTGATACTAAACAAACATGACAATAGGTATGCTACCTAATAATGGACATGAGATAATGATAAAGAGGAAAGAGGGTGCTGATGTAACCACCGTAATGTATATTTTGTAGAAATTTCCTGGAAGGTTTGTGGAACAGAATTTTTCATTACTGTAATAGTTTTAAAAGGCACCTTCTAACCTGAAATAACATCAATTGGACATATGGATTTACATATAGAATAGTTTTTATATATTCGTGTCGCAATGTTTGTTACTAAACTCCTCCGTACGGCTGGACCGATTAATATGAAATTTTGTGTGCATATTGGGTAGGTCTGAGAATCGGCCAACATCTATTTTTCTTACCCCTAAATGATAAAGGTGGGTCCACCCCAAACAATTTTTTTTGTTTTTTTTATTTCTTTTTTTTTGTGCCAAATGACAAAAGAACGTTTACTGGGTCAGCTGGTATTTTTATATTATTCTTCTTCAATATATATTCTTTTCGTTTTTAAAAAAACATTACCCCAGGAATTTCTCCTGTACCGAGGGTGCGTTTAGAAACATTTAACGCCGCACACAATCAGCCAAACCCAGAACATCTATCTATATGCCACACAAATAATATGTATTCCGTGTGGAAATCGAACCCCAGACATGTAGCACAGCAGACGATCGCTTAACCACTGCGCCAACCGTGCCGTCAATATTAAAAGAAAGCCGTGGGAATTTCATTTTACCAAAAAATAATCAATAAAATGTACAACAGCTTCAATGCAAACGGTAGCGGTTTTACAGTTTTCATTTGCAAAGTGGGTACATTACCAGTCATTTAACTTGGCCCGTTAAACTTAGGTTAAACTACGATTAGGACCTCGTGGTTTCATCTTACGCTCTTTACGTAAGCTGGCTATTTCACTGGCGTAATAGTGTTAAAAACTAAAATTGAATCTAGGTTAGTGAGTGGTTAAATCAGTTTACAGCGGTAAAGCGTTTCGTCCAGCGCAGGCGCTTGAGTGAGGCCTTTAATTTGAAAACCGAACCAAAGTTGTTGACTGTTCAATTTAAAATAGGTCGGAATTCTGGGTCTATTTTTATGGGAAGAATATTGAAATGGATGACTCGATTTTGTGTTATATTTTCGGAAGCAATGTTTGCCCAGTAGTAGCGGTTTCGACTTGTCATTGTCAAGACATTCTATGCATCCTCACTGCTTGGCAAAAGCCTCTCCCAAGTCCTTCCCAGTATTCTTTTCCTTTGCCACTTCGTCCCAGCTTTCAAAGTATGCTTCCAGGTTGGCCAGAGGTTAGAAACAAAAACTTTGAGGACATTTATGACATACACAACTGGCCCATTCTGTCTCACAGAGAGTAGACCTGTGTCCCAATAATGCGGACATCATTATGTATTTTTTTAAACACTATCTGTATTTTTTCATAAGCTGAATTACTGTGAATGAGAATGTTACAGCCCGAAAGCTACAGTGAGAACAAAACATTACATTTCTACAAAAAAAAAACATTAAAAAGTGTACATAACATCACGCCGGTATTCCACGAAGGGTTGGGCACAGATGCACCTATAGTAACACCCACATTTCGCCGGTTGTAGTGGAAACAAGATAGCACAAAACCACCATACAAAAACAAGTGTAAAATCATTCATTTTTTTATAAATAAATATTATTATTTTATAAATAATGCTGGACAATCCACACAGCATCATCAAGCCCCAACCTAAGCAGAGCTTGTGCTATGGGTACTAGATGACTGATATAATTAATACAATACATTACATAGATAGATATTTTTTATTATACATAGCAAATACCCAGAACACCCGGCACAAATCTTTGTACATCGTACAAACATTAGTCCCAGGGAGGGAATCGAACCCGCAACCTCCTGCGTCGCAGGCGGACTATGGTCCGCCGCGCCACATTGGTTGTCATTACAAAATAAAACAAGAGAACAACAAACTTCAACATATAAAAAACTAATCCGTACACGTTCAATACTTCACGAGCTGATTTCTTCATCTGAGAAACACGATATCAATCTATCGTCGGTGTCATTCCAAAAGACATACGGTAGGAAATATATGTCTCTAATAAACTAAATGATTTACATAGAAGCAGTTAAATTGCGTACATTAAAATATCTGTCGCAGGTGTTTTGCCTCATTAAGGAACATTTTGGAAATTCCAGCGGGATTATACAGGATGTTATCGGAAATTTTGATGGTGTGTTGATTTGAAGTTTGAAAGAAATGGAAATATGAGTGGTGGTTTTGTGTTATTAATAATAATGATCAAGGATTGCGCCAGAGAGCAGTTTTATGAACACAGTTCGTATTGATAGGCAATTCCTCTCTCTTTAGCCCTGATCGCCGTTAGCTTGGACCCTGTTCTCAATACCGGTGGGATATTATTTTTAATAATTTTGAATGTTAATATTAGAATAATAAAAAAATATTTTCACAGTAATTATACAATGAATAAAGGAGAACAATAATAATCCTTCAGAACAAATTTCAGTCATGGCGGCAAAACTCAGTGGAGGCTAGCCATCTACGCGGGAGATATTATAGAACTCAAGTGAGTGCGTAAACATAGGTTTGGTTCCTCTCACTCTCATAGTCCGATGTGATGGCAAACTGTCACGACTGGATCTCTCCTGTCAATGAGACACGGGACCAACGGCTTCACGTGCTTTCGGGGGTATTACACCGACAACTTTCTTACTCGCAACTGCTACTGAGAAATTTCTAATGGATAAACACAATAACATTTTGACCACGCGTGCTATAATTGAACTATCAAACTATCATGACGACAGTTTAGGATATACAAAAAATACCGATATAGAAACAACCTAATGTTAATACCTCTATGTTAATATTAATATCACAAATCTCTCCATTTAGGTATTCCAGTTTAGAGCTAACTTCTTCAATAAAATATTCAGAAACTGCTGAGAATGGTATGAGAGAGAATCTGCCAACCAAAGTGCTTCCTTCAAGATATTTGTTCCATTTATTTTAATACTTCAAGCACACTAATGTACAGAGTGAGACTTAATGCCATAGGCGTTTGCCTTTGCACCAAAAAAAGTTTTTTTGCGCCTACTACTGTTTAGTAGTAGGTGCAATTTCTAGAATCAAAGGAAGAAGTAATGTTAATTTAAATATAAAGATATGTATTCGTTTATTATGTTATGTTTAACTGCCTATGGTCCAAAGTTCTAAACCTACACATTGCAAAACGTAACCACGTACCCGCTACCCGTGCTACGTGAAATGCCCGGTATAGATTGTTGAAACGTAACATGAAATATTACAAACACTGAAACAAGTTCGCATACCTATTCTGTTTTTCATGTTACATTGCATACGTTTGTTTGGCTCATTTGTGTTACATTTCATTTTACGTTTCACCAATCTGTAACGGGCTCAACGTATCCTGCGTGCCTTGATACTACTACACTGCAGCGTGCAACCTGCAGGATTTGAAGGACGTTACCGATGGCGCCAAACTCGTAGCTAATATCTTGGCTGACTTTACTCTCTCTCTCTGTACTATATATATTGGTTTCAACGCGCATAGAAGAAGATCACGTCCAAAAATTTCACAGCTAAAAATACTTTCTCACCCTGTATACTATAGATGTCGTTGTGATTTTCGTCAGTCAACGGCTCGTGTTTTATTACGCTCAGCTTCGTCTCCCTTAATTATTTCTTATCGTTTTGTAAGAAAAAATAACTTGACGCGTTTAGGACTCAGATTTTGTGATAAATATAGCTTCCCCTCCTTAAGTTTTTTATTCACGCCAGGTTTATAATTAACGCTTGCTTCGATAAAATGCAGTTTTTTTGTTAAACACGATTTGTTTGCGTTGAAAATTTATTGCGGAGTTATAATACAACTTCTTGTGTTTTATTGTATTATGCGCCAGGGTTTTACAAAAAAAATCTTTAAAAATAAGTTAAGTTTTCCAATGACCAAGCATCACGATCGTTCTAATAAATTTGTTACTTTTGTGAATATTTTTACCACACGGAAACCGTGGATTTTACAATTTTTAAAGTGTTTAGAGACGGCTTTATACTTTACGATTGTCATTTTCGAAAATGCTTCCAGGATTCATATCCACACTAGAGATTTGCAAGAGAGCTTGGGGACGAAGGATTTTGGGTAGGTATCAAACTTGAAAACCGGGTTAGGAACAACGATTATATCGAACGGAAATTACTCATGTCACAGGAAAAGCTGTCACGTTAAAGTGGAATTGGGCAGGATACTCCTGCCGCATGTCAGACGATCAATGGACCAAATGCAAGACGAAATGGGGGTCCCTTAACATAGAAATAAACAAGAAGAAAGAAAACACATTTATTTAGCACAGGCTACGGCACACATCGACACAATACTAAAACATAGAAAACACAAAAAAGAAGAAACTAATTATAAAAAAATAACAAAAAATAAAAAAGTTATCTATTCTATTCTGATCTCTAGTAGTGATAACAGAGACAAGTTCAAAGAGAGTGGGAAAGCTTTTGCCCTGCACTGAGAAAATCCAGGTTACTAACATAGCAATAGTAAAAACATTCATGAACAAGACTATAACACAATCCTTTACGAAGTACAGAAAACAATACATTACGTACATACACAGTCATCCATCGCGATTCATTTCTTATTTCTGCGAAGCGTTTGCGACTTCAATCCTTTGACGTGCGATAAAATAAAACGCATACAGTTTTTTTCATCGCCTCGGTACCGTATAAACGGTAACGCCTATGTCACAACAAATAAACGAGTGACAAGTTGACGTATCGGTAAATGAAAACGTCTCTATAGAATTTTCTGCGCTCTCATTTCAGCATTGCGTATCGTGGACTGAAGTTTTGTCATGAGTGTTTATTTAGGTAGCTGGTAGGTATATTGAGAGATTTAATGTGGAAAAAGGAATATCTATAGTTACGTTAGTATCATCTTCAAAGATTTGTTCCGGGTGTTCTGGGTATTTGCTATGTATAATAAAAAATATATATCTATGTAATGTATTGTATTAAATATAATCAGTCATCTAGTACCCATAACACAAGCTCTGCTTAGCTTGGGGCTAAATGATGCTGTGTGGATTGTCCAGCATTATTTGTTATTTATAGTTGTGCCAAGTTTTTTTTTTTTGATAAATCTATAAATATAATACTATATTTGATTAAATTAATTAACAATAGAAATGGCTGTTATGTCACCGTTTTTTGCAGTTTTACTGCATGAAATTGTGCCTTATGCTAACATTATTTTTGTTTCTGCAAACTATTACAGCTTTGTAATACGGAAATGGGTTAAATTAATAAACATCATAATTCATTCATATATATATTATTGCCATCAACTTAACATTATCATTTGCATGACGGTTGGCGCAGTGGCTGAGTGATCGGCTGCTGAGCTGAATGTCGTGGGTTTGATTCCCGCACGAAACAAATATTTGTATATCCTACAGGTAGTTGTTCCAGTACCAGCTGTTTGTGTATGTGAAATTAAATGTTTGTAAACGCACCGCATGATGGCCCAGTGGTTTAGGCCTCGCCTCTTGTGCACGAGGTTGTGGGTTCAAACCTGGACAAGTACCAATGTGAGTTTTTCAATTCATATGTACTTTCTGAGTTTATCTTGGACATCACTAAAACATCGTGAGGAAACCTGGACTTTATATATTAATATAAGTCTGAAATCACCAACCAGTCTTGAGCAAGCGTGGTGATTAATGCTCATGCCTTCTCTGTATGAGAAGAGGCCTTTGCCCTGCAGTGGGACAGTAATAGGCTGGTACTTTACTTTACTTTACTCGCACCCACGACAAAGGATGAATTCTTAGTGTGGGGTAACGTTTTCTAAAATAGAAAGAGAAAGGAAAAAGAAGTACAGATCCAACTATGTTCAGGCAAATAAGCATTTTTCTGATCTTTATTTTATTTGTTAAGGTAATTACTGTACATGTGCCCCTTTTTATAAATAAACGACATAATTATTATATTAGCATCTATCATTGCACTCTCGGCTCCATTCCGTCCTCGTCCGTGGCTTGGGCTGCAATCTCACCTTGAGTGAAATGATATGATAGACTTTGCACATTTGCATCATATCTATACTATTACTAGCTTAACCAGGAAACGTTGTTTTGCCACAGAGAGGTTGGTGATAGAAAGGTGAACATTTAAAGTTGTATGTATTTGTTTGCCACATTATACAAAAAAAAAAAATTGACAAAAAATAAACATAAAATGTTTTCATACCATAGGGGTATGAAAAATAGATAGTAGCCGATTCTCAGACCTACTGAATATGGGTATAAAATTTCATAAAAATCGGTCAAGCCGTTTCGGAGGAGTATGGTAACTAACATTGTGACACGAGAATTTTATATATATTAGATTTGTTTCCCTTCAAATATATTTCACGTAAAAGCACTCGCAAGCACGCATTCAAGGGATTTGCCTAATAACTCAACAAGGCCCCAATACTTAACACCTGGGCATAGCAATAACAGGCCTTTTTGGTGTCATTTATCCAGCGCTGGTACACTTATTGGTTTCAATGATATATTAGTTATTGGTCCACGGCGTGTTATGGTTTTTTGGGGATATAATGACCCTAATATTGTTTTCCGTAATGTGCGTTACGCTTAGATAAATGTTTGTATATGAAGATAATATGGCACCAGACCTAAGTGATTTTAATGAAAAATGCGTAAATAATAAGGATGATGACTAAAATGAGTTTTTTTTGTCCGTTAGGTAGACTATTCAAAAATATTGGACAAGAGTCTTTTTTACGTCACCGAAAGATTCAATTTCAATTCAATTTATTTATTGACTAACAATTTACATCGCTTTTGAATATGATCAGCATGAAACAGTATTGATTTTACAAAAAATTAATGCAAATTCTTATATGAAATTCAATTTAAAATTAGAAATAAAAAACATAAGTTTAGTTTACATTAAAAAAATCAGAATAATATCAAATACCATGCACACAAAATTAAAAAAAATAATAATAATTAGATTACGTCGATACATTGAGTTAAATTGTGGCAAGACGTCACTCCTACGTCCGTAGATTGTATACTGAGTCGTGACGTAGCGAACTCCTACTCTCTAACTACATATAATACGTTTTTTCTAGGTTATGTTTACAAATATGATAAAGCAACTAATACGTGCCTTATATTATACATTATCTGACTGATGTACTAATTATACTTTCTTTTTTTACCAATGCGTCATCTCTATTAATATAAAAATCACTAGCTGACCCGGCAAACGTTATTGTGCCATATAAAATGTTTGGGGTGGACTACCCTAAACATTTAGGGGGATGAAAATTAATGCATACAAAATTTCACGAAAATCGGTCGAGCCATTTCGGAGGAGTTAAATTACAAACACCGTGACACGAAAATTTTATATACTATTAGAAAGAAGATATCTTGTACCTACTACGCAAATTATTTTTAAGTAACTCCAATAGATAAAGAGTAATTCAAGTAAAAATACTGCCGTCCATTACTTTCGTGATTAACTTTAATTATCAACATTTTTAAAAGCATTTTTACCGTTTTATCTCACTCGAGCATTACTTGTGCAGGTACATAATAAATTTAATATTTCATCATCATAATTCACTCTTAGTTAAAAAGCCATTTCTGTAATCCATTGCCGTCAAAATAAACTGTGTTGGTGGTAGGTATAAACTTTCATTATGTACTAACTAATGTTAACTGGGGCGCGCATCACACCGTGTTGTAACGTAGGATAGTAAATTATTCAATACTTTTCCGAGATATCAATAGAGCAACACTTAATGTTTTCGGTGTGAAAGTCATTACTTATCAGTACTTTTTTTTTTTTTTTTTTAAAGAAACATTGCCCCACACTAAGAATTTCTCCTGTATCGTGGGTGCGTTTACAAACATTTAAACTCACATACACAAACAGCCAGACCCGAAACAACTACCTGTAGGTCATACAAATATTTGTTCCGTGTGGGGATCGAACCCACAACACGCGGCGCAGTAGCCGATGGCTCAACCACCGCGCCAACCGTGTCGTCACTAACTAGTACTAAAGTAATAGTAAACTTATTGACTGTAAATAAATCTCTTGCACATTCATTGACATCACCTTTGATTTTGATTAGTGTTTTTTGTGTTATTACTATTAAATAATTTGTTGGAGCAGATGCTCTTATTAAATGAAACAATTGTGTAATGAATTTTCTTCAAAATATTCTGAGTTGTGATTGTACGAGCATAAATTAAATATTTCATGTCGCAATAGTTGAAATTTACATTGTTATATCCGATAATTTAGAGCGCACATAGACTTTTACAGAAAATATTACAAAGATTAAAAGGTACGGTGTGAACGTATGGCAATTAGATAACTATTTTTGTTTTCTAAACTTTCCACTTACTCAAAGTAATTTTTTTTAAAGTTCATCTTAAATTCATACAATTTTAAGTTCAATATACTGGCTTTCATTGGGAAACGACACCTGTAAATACGTTCTTAAAATATAGTTGCGTGCTTTTGTATTCATAAAACTATCACCATAATGTAGGTACTCGTATGTAAACACTTAAGCAGGTTATATATTATATATATTAGTATTACATATTAGTATTTATTATAAATATAAAATAATTAACACGTTAATCAATTAAACTTCACGTTCTATTTAACAAAAGTAACAACTTACATCAAAAAGAATAATAATCATGTAGCTTGGTACACTACAGTGTGAGAGCCAGCATTCTAGTCTCGGAACGACATGTTTCAGTGACGTTTTTCGCTTGGGGGACATAATCTCCGAACGAGCTGGCTCCATTAGTAGACTTTCCCCTTTAATAAACGCGTAGATTCGTGACAACGAAGTCCAGAATATTCTGTTATAGTGCTAAAAATTATGAGGCCAATTTAAAAGTCCGAGGGTGTTCAAGATTTATGAGGAGTGAAGTTATAACTTGTGTTTTGATTTTTCATATTGGAAGTCTTTATTATATTTAGATTTATACATTTGAAGGCCTGCTAACTAGTGAATAATAAATAAATAATGCTGCACAATCCAAACAGCATCACCTAGCCCCAAGCTAAGCAGAGCTTGTGTTATGGGTACTAGATGACTGATATACTTAATACAATACTTAGATAGGTATTTTTTGTTATACATAGCAAATACCCAGAACACCCGGAAGAAATCTTTGTAGATCGTACAATCATTTG
Organism: Phlogophora meticulosa; assembly: GCA_905147745.2. Classification (NCBI taxonomy): domain Eukaryota; kingdom Metazoa; phylum Arthropoda; class Insecta; order Lepidoptera; family Noctuidae; genus Phlogophora; species Phlogophora meticulosa. Next base: position 5,794,233 of record LR990526.1, on the reverse strand, counting down.
TCCCAGGGCAGGAATCGAGCCCGCAACCTCCTGCGTCGCAGGCGGAACTTCGCCTGCCGCGCCACATCGTCGGTCGTCAAATCGAATGAAGTTGTGGTTTTTTGTAGTTTTCTAAGGAACAAAATTAGTAAGGATAAAAAATATGTTTTTGTTAAATTTCATTTTTAATGCCATTTTTACGAGGCGTAAGCTCCGCTATTCCCAAATGTATAGGATCTCCTCGTCATGTTACGATTGATTAAATATGTGTGTTCGTGAGAGCTATTGATTATAATTTAGAACCCTTCGTGAAAATGTAGGTGAAGTGACCTATTGGTGTCACCAAGCAAGTGAGATATAGACAGCTCACGCTCAATTCACCCAAGATTTCACGGAGATATTAATTCAGAATAGCACTGCTGGTAGCGTTTTATTTATACCTTCGTAAAAGAAAACAAATCCGACAAGCTTACCTGTTCCTGATGATGATTACCGAGACCCACAATTTCATGATAGTCCCCTACAACATATGAAAAAGTATCAAAATAATATTGCCTGGTACATTTATTTCCAAATAATACAGTGCACATGTAAAGTGGAATGATCAAATCTTCTGATATTGAAGGGCGGGTATTGATGATATTCAATATTGAATGTCTGAAACATGGATACAGGAGTAATGGAGAACTTCGGTTCAAAATGATATCAGATTTCCGAAGTTGGAAGATCAGTTGTGTAATCTACGTTGTCGTGGATCTGCTTTGAAGAATTTTCAATATGCTGCGTGACTCTCAGAGATGGCAGCAAGGTATACAATATATATACGCCCGGTCAGACTAGTTAGTCGATAACAGTTTTGATTACCATTCTGTCAATGTCTAAAGTGAATGGTACCTTGAATCAATTCAATTTGGATTCTAATTTAAAATTTGTATCAAATGACCTTATTCTCCTTAGGTCCAATTCACAGGTCGGGTAAAGTATAATTGTTATTGAATTTTCTCATTAGCAGCCCGGAATCTGGATTCGTGCCCGATTGAAGGCAATAGGCACATCCCCTATTATATGGGACTTAAATATAACTAGTTAAATGTGGGGGTTACTAAAGGCGCACCTCTGCTCAACTTTTAGGGGATCAGAGGCGTGATGTTAAGTTATTCACTTTGCAATTCAGTACCTATCTATTCGTAGTTTTACTTAAATGCACTCATTACAGGATGACAGTTGCTCGCCTTCTTGCTCCTAATAATCACGAAGGGACATTGACCCACAAACTGATACCATGAATCATCATCTGCCTAGCCTTTTCCCAATTATATTGGGGTCGGCTTCCAGTCTAACCGGATGCAGCTGAATACCAGTATTTTACATGGAGCGACTGCCTATCTGACCTCCACAACCCACTAACTGGGCAACACGATACCCCTTGGTAAGACTGGTTGTCAGACTTTCGGGCTTCTGACTACCCGTAACGACTGTCAAAGATCTACAATGACAACCGGGACTAACGGCTTAACGTGCTTTCCGAAGCACGGAGGAGTCTCGATTTGTTGCGAACGGTCACCCATCCACAGACTGATCTAGACGAGCGTAGCTTAACCTTCGATCATCCCGTGCGGCTGTTTTTATTTAGACACGAGCTCCTTCAAAAAAACTGATAACATGAGTTCAGTACAAAATTCTGGACCCCACGGCGTTGACATTTTCAGTCTGCTTTCGCATTCCACCCTGTATAATAATGAGAAAAAGCATGATGACCTAATTTTAGGAGCTCAGCAGTGTGGTAACAATATTCCTTGTCTCATAAATCGCGTTCCTATTTCATAATTCCTTTGTTCTCTCCAGTTTTATGCATCAAAACATTTCACTTCCATTTTCCATATTGGCCGATCCTACAAAAATCGTGTTAGAAGCAAATAAAAAACTACCGTTTCAATCGTTGGAGGAAACAGGAATAGTCCTTAAAGGGACTGATGTTAATTTATGACCACCTACAAGAATTTACGGGCTCTGAGCGTGAAAATGGGTAATTTGTCTTTTGGTTAATATCCAACCGCCGAGTTTTGCACTAATTGAATTAGCTGGCTATTATTCTGTTGGAATGGAGACAAATGCTTAGGACAACGCTGATGCAATTTTTTTTAGTCTATCTTGTCTTATGTGGATTTTGATTCTAAAGGAGTGTTATAATAATAAATCATTTATTTCTAGCAACAAGAGTCATAGGGTTAGTAACAATGTACTTACAAACTGTGTTAGTAATACACGTTATGTCAATTATTTTATGTTATAACATCAGTACATAGTTAAGGTTGACGACACGGTTGGCGCGGTGGTTGAGCCATCGGCTGCTGCGCCGCGTGTTGTGGGTTCGATCCCCACACGGAACAAATATTTGTATGGCCTACAGGTAGTTGTTCCGGGTCTGGCTGTTTGTGTATGTGAGTTTAAATGTTTGTAAACGCACCCACGATACAGGAGAAATTCCTAGTGTGGGGCAACGTTTTTTTAAGAAAAAAAAAAAAAAAAAAAGGTCTTTATGATCGAATACTATGTAGGAAAAGTATATTTTACCTAATACTCCAAATTAATCGTAACCGCCGGCGTATATGACCAGATGCAACACAGACGAAGCGAAAGGAGTAGGAGGAGTAGGAGTGTAGAGATTGTTGCAGATGGCGTTCTGTAGTTTCTGCCTACCCGAGAGTGAGAGTGGGTATGCAAATATCAAGATTTCAAAGAGCTGATGCGTATTAAGCCTACTTACCAAATTACTACTTTATAATTACCGGCACGAATATTGACAGCTGAACGTAGTGGGGGTAAGTCCGCGCATAACTTTTCATGGACTAGCTCACCAATCAACTAGCCCCAAACTAAGTATAGCATGTACGATGATGACTAGTTAACGGCTCGGGAACAAATGCTCGTGCTCATCACGCAAACATTTGACTCAAATTGACTACTGCGCAGCTCAAGCTCAGCGCTCAAGATCCGTGTCGGGACTTTTACCTTACTTTAACTCTTTATATAACACACTCACGAACATGTAATGAAAATTGTTTTATTACAGTAGCAATCTTTAAAAGTAACATTTTTCATGGGAATAGATATATCCAACAGTTTTTACTTAGTGCTAGACTGATGAAAATAAAATAAATAATGCTTTACATTCCACACAGCATCATCTATCCCCAAGCTAAGCAAAGCTTGTGTTATAGGTACTAGAAAACTGATATACTTAATACAATACATTACATAGATAGATTTTTTATTATACATAGTAAATACCCAGAACACCCGGAAAAAATCTTTGTAGATCGTACAAACATTTGTAACAAGGCGAGATTCAAACCCGCAACTTCATTCGTCGCAGGCGGACCTTTGCCCGCCGCGTCACATCATAATATATCATCGATAAACTATTTTTTTTCCTACACAAACAACAAAGTCTACAGCTAGATAGAAATCGACTTTGAATTCATGAGGACACAATTTAAATCTCTAGAACAGAGACTACCATCTCTTACTTTAAGTATTCAGTTAATTTAGAAGCATTAAGTTGGACAGTAATGATTCTAAATAACAATCTAACCGGGATGATAAATGACTGAAGTGCCTAATGCTATTGTCAGCCCATTAATTCAATTGTTCCACTATTCAAGATTGCTATCATGCCTTTCAGTGGCCAAATACTACGGTTTATCTTTGCCAAGTTTCATTCAGCGGGGTAAGTAGAATTTGAACCTAGGATTGACCAGTATTGTAACCGATAACCACGGTCACGTAGAGAGACAATAGGTCGATCTGTGGTTAAGCTACGCTTGCCAAGGTCGATACGTGGGTGAGCGTGGATGCGTCTATTACACATCGAAACCCCGGCGTGGATATTTGTAGATCCCTGACAGTCGATACAGGTAGCCGAAGCCTCTAGGTGGTAACCCAGGAGCTAGGTTGTGGAGGTCAGATAGGTGGTCCTTCTATGTAAAATACTGGTGCATTCAGCTGCATCTGATTAGACTTGAATCTGAACTCAACATAGTTTGGAAAAGGCTGGGCAGATGATGATGATCTTATCCTAGTATATCTGAACTGTACTTATACGATAGAGTGGCAATACTGAGACATTGATGTGAAGGCAATGTTTTTGTAGAACAATCAATAGCAAATACCTCTGTACTATGTAGCTACTTGTGTATTATTTTATATATATATGGTAAATTATTATATTATATATATAAATATTATATTACTGACATGTTCTCACATGACAGTAATTGACACAAGAATATCATGAAAGGCATCGACTGGAGATGCCAGTACGGATAATGTTCGTGCACCAACAAGTTGTGCAGAGCGCGGTTTCAGCTGTCAAAGGCATAGTTAGAATTGCCACGGAGCGTCTGTTTCTTTGGGTAATCTGTGACACTCATTAACATGATTAGTTTGTATGGTGTTTGTTTGACAGCGGCATATATAACAGTGGTTTCCGAGGCATCTTTGTGCTCCATGGTACTTGAAATAGTGACAAATCTTCTGAAAAGTATCTTCATCACTAAGTATTATAAAACAAAGTCCCCCTCCGCGTCTATCTGTTCGCGATAACACAAAAACTTCTGCACCGATTTTCATTCTAATTTAACTAATGGATACAGTGGTTCTCAAGGAAGGTTTTATAAATATACTGATATTTGTTGGAGGTGCAGTCGAATATTTCATGATAACTTTTGGTCGCGATAACCAACATCCACACGGGCGAAGCCGCGGGCATCAGCTGGTTTCATACTAAATTATCATGAGCTTAACAAAATTAAACGTGTACCTGCTTATTAACGATTCGAAATTAATTACCGGAAGTGTTAACACAATGAACACGGAAATGATGTCACAATTGATATGCAAACAAATGCAGCGTTGATTGTTAATTAAATTATTTTGTTATTTAGTTTCACTGATCAATTACGTAAGCAATAAAGAATTAAACTAATTGAGTCTGACTATTGCAGGCCAGCTCTAGATTAGAATCATATAAAATATATTAATTATGTAGTAAGTCACTAGGGCCATGAGGTCCGTGTGCCCATTTAGGTTTTCGAGAAATCGCGAAACGTTTGCTCGACTCTTCACGTGACCAGAGGGCTGGCCTTTTTTTTGGCCAAAGAATCAGCATTGCCATTCAACGTGGCAATGCTGCCAGCCTTCTGGGCACTTTTCCCGTTGACAACGATGCGGATGAATTTTTTGATGCCCTATAATTATTTATTTTATTTCTTCATATATTAATAATTGTATAATTTTAATGAAATAAATAGTATTTTCTTGTAGTAAGTTAATAACAATAATATATGATAAATCACACTAATATGTAGTATAAACGGAGAATTTTTCGGTATGTCTCTCCTCCACGCTGGAACGGCTGAACGGATTTGGATAGAATTTGTTACGAAGATCATCCTGGACTACTTTTATCTTGAAAAAGTGAAGTTTGCTGTTCACAATTTATCGAGATTTTATAATTTCACGACATTCATTATGAGTTCACAGTTTTTACAATAAACCTGTGACATACACAACACACACCTGTGTGCCTAGTACAAATGTTTAACGTTACGTAAATTATAATTTAATAAAATTTAAAATCCAAAAAAAACGTTTCGAATAAAAAAGAAAATAAGACTGTATTCATTTTTGTGGGTCAAATTTATTGCGCATGCCATATTTTGTACGAATAGTTGTATTTTGGATTAAAACTCGTTCTTATATAAGTTACGTTTGCGAAAAGCGTTCTTTACACTGGATTTCTTTATTGTTTTCTTTCTTTTTTTCTTAAAAAAAAAAAAAACGTTGCCCCACACTAGGAATTTCTCCTGTGTCGTGGGTGCGTTTACAAACATTTAAAGTCACATACACGAACAGCCAGACCCGGAACAACTATCTGTAGGCCATACAAATATTTGTTCCGTGCGGGAATCGAACCCACGACACGCGGCGTAGCAGTCGATCGCTCAGCCACTGCGCCAACCGTGCTGTCAAAGGTATGGTAATGGTAAGGTATTCATCGTTAGACGTGTGTATAGACGCAAGTTTATTCTACTATACGCAAATCTGATCTCCGCACTCTTGAATCCAAATGCTTCTTTCTATTATTGCTGTCAATTTTCCGTATATTGCTGTTTTCCTGGTTCAGGAATAAAAGACCATGTGACCTGGTTTGGATTTTTGCTTACTTTTTGGATTGAATCGGTTGAGTGGCTGATTTGAAAACTTTCAGTAGTTAGATCGTTATTGCTTGCAGAATCAAATTCGTTATAAAAATAGCTGTGATTGTGAAGTTTTTCTGACTTGGTTGGAAAAACCTGTACCCCTAATATATAGTGTACTAAATCTAAATCTATTTGACTACTTCTAGTTTTCCTGATTTTTTCTTCCTTCTGCATCTAATACTTTTCTTTATTTTTTTATTTGTCAAAATATGTGTGTACATGCTAATTCAACATGCAAGATGTCACCGTATTAATATTTAACCCGTAAGGCGTACAAACTTTATAAAATTTACAAAGAAATAACAAAACTAAATTACAAAATAAAAACTAGTAGATACTTCTACCATCTTAACCCGAAATTATTTCGGTAAAACCATATAGAAGTATATAGAGGAGCTCGTGGCTAAATGAAAACAGCCGCACGGGTTGATCAAAGGTAAAGCTACGCTTGCCGAAGTCTGTCTGTGGATGGGTGACCGTTCGTAACATATTGAGAATCCTCCGTGCCTCGGAAAGCACGCTAAGCCGTTGGTCCCGGTTGTCATTTGTAGATCTTTGACAGTCGTTACGGGTAGTCAGAAACCCGAAAGTCTGGCAACCAGTCTTACCAAGGGGTATCGTGTTGCCCAGTAACTGGGTTGTGGAGGTCAGATATGCAGTCGCTCTATGTAAAACACTGATATTCAGCTGTATCTGGTTAGACAGGAAGCCGACCCCAACATAGTTGGGAAAAGGCTAGGCAGATGATGAAAACCATATAGAAGTAAGTGGTCTTAGCACTAACTAGTGCTAGTCTATGCCCCACTGCATGGCAAAGACCTCTTCCCATACACGAGCATTAAAAACCACGCTTGCTCAAAGTAGGTTTCCTCACGATGTTTTACTTCACCGATCTCAGCTGAAACGTAGAAAGTAGAACGTACATCATGAATTGAAGTTACATTGGTACTTACCCGGATTTGAACCCACAACCTCATGCCTGACAGGCGATGGTGTAGCTAATGGTTTAATTGTATTTGCCCACTTATTACTAAAAGTAGAAAATAATTTGATACAGCAGACCGAGCTGCATTGTAATATTATAGTAACTGTGTCTCATCTTAATTTCCGAAAAAAAGAAAATTATCGTAACCAATCCACGTATCCTATCAAATTATTTGTCTAAGCCACTATACCACCGTAAATTACACTCTTTGCACGAAAACTCACACATAATAATACAATATAGATATTTGCATTGTAGCTATTCCAAGAGGACACATGACATTTCTCATAACTATAATTGCTATTTCATCACGATCTAACATATTACCAGTTCGATCAGCAACGCCATTTGCCCAATCTGCCCATAATCGTTGTCCTAACGTTCGATAATCTACCCGTTTGTGCCCAAAACGGGCCGCCTAGTAAATTAACCCGAATTAATCACCCATTCTTACACATTAACCTAATCTATGGAGATAAAGTTAAGACTAGAATTAACATCAAATGCGCAGTTGAATTAGGTTCGAAAGTGAAGCTTAACTTAAGCGTACGAGGGTCACTCTGAAAGTTTTTAAAATAGGCCAGTACGAAACCGAACGAACCTATTGCAATAAAGTTGAAAAGCGAACAAATAATTTGGTCACGTGATTCAAACCTCATGGTGGATAAAAATATATAAAGTAGAAAAAAATGAAATCACTTACATTTTGAAATCCCCACGACAATAAAAGAACTTATGAAAAGTAAATAAATCTTTATTTGTTTCTGTAAATAGTAATATTGCCTCACATTGTATTGTCTCCACACAAATTTATGTACCACTGTACCCTATGTGAACACCATAACATCATTATGGTGTATTATTACCAAAAGTTTGATGAAAATCAGCCGAACGATCACGGAGAAATATAAAAATATCACCGAATGCATAACTTCTCTTCTTTGAAGCCGGTTAAAAGATAATGCTGACACTCATACTGGCAACACAAACTGAGACGTAAGTTAACTATTCTGCTGAAAACTTTTTGGTCGAAAAGCAAAAACTACCGTCGTATTAAAAAATAACGAGAATATATGATGAAGCAGTTATATTGGAAGTTTCATTTTCTATGTAATTTTTATTTTATTTGTCACGACCGTTGTCGAAGTTATGTTTCGGTAAAAATATCTATAGGAAAGAAATCGTTTAAATCACGGATATCTAAGGTTTACGTTGTAACAGTATGACTTTGTCTTAATTAAATTGAAGTAAGTAAGTAAGTCTTTTGGCTTAATTTCTAGAGTTTATTTCTTTCTGTGTTATTAGGTGGTAAAGATCTTTGAGGTTGCTGGATAATCTGCAATTGGGGGCTGTGTAAGGCTGATTTATCAATATACATGAAAAACATTACTATTAAGATTTATCTTTAAAAAACAAAACACAATTTTAAAATATCCCAACATTAAACTAAGTTCCACTGGATTTCTGTATAAAAGTGTAATTAGGATTCCTTGTACAAAATACTTGGCTGTAAGCCCAAGATTGGTACTGCGGCTGACAAACGGCGATAGGATTTGCTATCACGTTGGGACTTAATATCGGAAATACGCGAATGGTCGTAAGACGTGTCGGGACTACGAAATAAGCCTGGCAGGTAAGTAGGTGTGACCTACAGAAGATTCCATATTTTTTTGCTTGTGCCTGAAGACTGAAGGGATTTTGTTCATCTGTATTTTTTAAACCACCGTTATCGTTCCCGCTCGTTCATAGTGTTCTTTATTTAAATCTGGATTTGTGCCCGGTTTGTGCCAACAGGCACACCCCCATTTTTTTATTATGCCCAACACTAGAAATTTCACCTGTATCTTGTGCGTGTACAAACATACAAACTCACATACACAAACAGCCAGATCCGGAACAACTACCTGTAGGTCATACAAATATTTGTTCCGTGCGGGAATCGAACCCACGACATGCGGCGCAGCAGTCGATCGCTCAGCCACTGCGCCAACCGTGCCGTCAAAACGTTTAAACTCACATGGGACTTAAACGTAACTGGCGAAATGTTAGTGTACTATAGATACACCTCTGCCATACTCTTCGTCGAATATAGGCGTGATGTTATGTGTTATGTTATTGTAAGCATTAGCATTTTCTATTGACAGTTCAGTGGAGGACCAAGCTCGAGGTAAGCCAGCGAGCAATGCAGCGTAACACGGAACACGATATTCTGCTCCAGGTTAGAAATGGCTGACATCACTCAAAAAGCAACCAAAGTGGAAGTAAGTGAGCAGGACACGTTTGTCGCATATTGTATGCATTGTCATTCAGTCCCTAAAAATGACAAACAGCATTGCAGAATATCCAGGAGTAAATGGCGGGACGAGCTTGACGCCTCTAGGCGAGATTGGTCTATCTTGGCGCAGAATCGAGTTGAGTGAAAATTGGAAAGGCAGGTCTTTGTCCCACAGAGGGACAACACAGGCTGAATTTTGGATTTTGGCACCTCGTACCGTCACGGCAACCATACCGTCATGCCCACCACAACACCACTATTGACTCCCTTGTGTGTGTGCGCCCGACCAAACGAATGTCTGACTAGCAGAATCAGTCAGACGCAGTACCACTAACAAAAACTTTTAATTTTACTTCATATTAATTTTATTTATTTTTGATTTAGTTTTCTTGACTTAGAAATTATTTTAACAACCATCAATCTCGATGTTTTTATTTTACTTTCCACTTAAAAATATAGTGAAAGTTAGTAAATAGGTATCTAGCTGTCCCAGTTTTCGTGTCACCAAGATTTTCAGTTAAAGCCTGGTTTATTATTTCACTAAATACCTTTCAAATTCCACTTACAAAGCCTATTTATTGTGTCGTTCAGAATCTCATTATGAGTATTAAGAAAACGACTGCTCAGTACAAAAGTCATCAATCCTTACAAAGCAAGGAGCGGCGCCTATTAATTTTATTATAGCGATAAAATAATAATTCAGAACGTTAGCATGGCCGGAAATAATATCTCGGAGCATTAAACAAAAGGTAAGTAACGGTTGGTCGTTCTTTTGGCAATATTGGGGAATTTGCCGAGGTGTGGCTCCTATTATGAGATTGGGATCCGCGGCCATAATTTTATTATGCGCCTGAATTAAATTAGCAGACGATTTTATTTTTAATCAAGTGAAGTAGCTCCTATACACATTGCCCGCATTATATCCTTCGTTGTTTCCTTGATTTGTTAACAAAATACCTTATGGCAAATTATATAAAGTATATAATCCAATGCCTCTTTGGACTTGACATCGAAATTGAGTTAATTGTAATACAATTCTAATGGCGTTTTAAAACGAACTTTGAGCATGAAACGATGTCAGATAAGTTAACTGTTTTTTACATCTGATCGATAGAAATGCACGCCTCAGATGGAAACCTATGGGACACCTAAATTTCAAGTCTCTTGGCTACTGCTGAGAAATTTCGGATTGGATAAACCCAATAACACTTTGGCTGACCTGGGAATCAAAGCCAGGACGTCATTTTTAGCAGTATATATATTAGGTCTTTACCTATGAAGTTGCCGTTCTGCAGTACTGGCCATTTCAAATCAAAATATTTTTTGTTTGGCTAAGAATTCTAATTTCAAATTAATTTTATTTTAAAAACATGGATTTTTTTTTCCAAAAGTAGTCATTTGTTTATTGATTAGTGTTACATTTTCATCGCATTTAAATCTTTTTCGTCATCATGGATACGTTAAAAATTCGAGTAATTATGGAATATGAGTACCGTCGTGGCAGCAACGCGGCACAAGCGGCACGCAACATCAACGACGTTTACGGAGCTAACACTACAAACCAACGCACTACCTGTTATTGGTTTGCTCGCTTCCGTTCTGGAAATTTCGACCTGAAAAATGAACCTCGCGGTCGTCCGAAGACTTTGGTCGACAATGACGAATTAAAGGCGATTGTGGAAGCTGATGATACACAATCTACGGCTGAATTAGCAGCAGCTTTCGACGTTAGCGTCAAAACAATATTGGTCCATTTGCGTCAAATTGGCAAGGTAAAAAAGCTTGACAAATGGGTGCCCCACGAACTCAATGATCGCCAGCGCAAAGTACGCGTCGAGACGTGCCTTGCACTGCTCAACAGACACACAAATGAAGGAATTTTGAACCGCATTGTTACCTGCGATGAAAAATGGATTCTGTTTGATAACCGCAAGCGCTCAGCAAGTTGGTTGGATCCTGGTTCAGCACTTAAACAATGCCCTAAACGAAAACTTACCCCAAGAAAAGTGATGGTCACTGTTTGGTGGTCTAGCGCCGGTGTGATTCAACACAGCTTCTTACCAAACGGGGTGAGCATTACTGCAGATGTGTACTGTGAAGAATTGAACACAATGATGGAGAAGCTGGCACATCTCCAACCAGCATTGGTCAATCGCTCGTCTCCGCTGCTCCTGCACGACAACGCGCGACCTCATACTGCACAGCAGACGGTCTCCAAGTTGCAAGAACTGGGGTTGGAAGCTCTCCGTCATCCGCCCTACTCACCAGACCTTGCGCCTACAGACTACTACTTTTTCCAGAATTTGGATAACTTCTTGGCGGGAAAAAAATTCAATACCCGAGAGGCAGTACAAAATGCCTTTGAAGAATTTGTTGCCTCCCGTCCAGCTGATTTCTTTAAGAAGGGCATCAATAAACTGCCACTGCGTTGGCAAAGATGCATTGATTGCATGGGTGATTACTTCGATTAATACAAATAAAAAATACATGAAAAAAATTCATTTAAATTTTTTCATACAAAACGGCAATTTCATAGGTATACCTATTATATATACCAACGAGGCTATAATTCGCACCTTGTTCTGCCTCACTGGTTTACCCGATGAAGTATAATATAAATCACCCTGTAGTCTGTACTTATTGTGTAAAAATATTATAGGTAGGTAAGCGTATGGTTTTGTCTTGTAAGGAAATGTCTGAAAACTGATTTACTTTACAATTTCCTTTTAATATAGCCCTTTTTTGGGGGGTCCACTCTGAGTCTTCGTTTCAGTAGTTGACTCTCAACATGCAGTTTTAATATATCGATATATCGGCTGTTAAGTCTAGATTTCTTTCAAATAACGTGAGATAAGTAACTTTCAAACCTACTTACCCCTCTCTCTCTTTCCCTCTTCGAATATACACACAATAATATCTCAAACTTGTCATAGCAGAATTTAAACTTTTTTTCTTAAATCGCTTGCACACTTACCAAATTCAGTATTGGTAACCTTCAAACTTCAGTACCATCAATAAAATTGGCACAATCTCTTTTCTTGTTTATGACTTAGCAGATCCACGTGAAACAAATCTATACACTCCTTAAAACTAATCGGCTAAAATATTAAACTTTGTGAAAAGCAATAAAATAATCATCCAACCCTGAAAGGAATTTAAGATAGTCACGGCACAGAATAATACAAATGCAGAAGGTTAACATATAGACCAGTATTCGGCTAAATAGTGGAATTACAAATGAATGGCTACGCTAAAAATAACATGTTATATAACAAAAAACATGTTGCATGATATAGTTATATAACATGTTTTGTATGTGTGCTAATTGCAAAACGTTAAAAAACTATGTTCTATAACATGTTATGTTATTTAGTCTGGACGCACCTTTAGAAATTGCATTGGGTTTTTATTACAGATAACTGGTATTAAATCCAAAACTTAGATTAATTATAACCTTACTAATTCTTATTAATATTTGTAGTTACATTAATATAAAAAAAAATAAAAAAAAATAAATAAATAAATAGTTAACATATTTTACTTACATTAGGCTTTAGGACCATTCCCATCTCAAATATCACCAAAGTAATCATGTAATTGCAATTACTAGTGAACGTAATCTCAATTAAAGATCACAATTGATTTAATGTAATCAGAATTACATTTAATCTGATTAGAAATAACTGGATTACGTATAAATTAAATTATTTGTGTTATAAAAAAAGTAATTATTTACGCCAAACACGGATATGAAACACTTTATGCGCAGTGTGAGCAAGTACACGTACGCTACGATGTGTGGACCTATTTACTCTCGCTGTCCCTTATTGTATGGATCCAACCTTCTGTAGGAATTATTCCTAAGCTCCGGTTTATCCTTGAAATAATCAAATGCGAACAAAAATAATGGCGACCTTGTCAAAAACAACGGAAAGAGAATAATTTTATATACTTTTCTGTTTTGCGATTCTAAGCTGAGAGAGAAAAACATTTTCTCCCATTGAGTGGCTAAACACGTCTTTTTATTGAGCGTGTTCTGATCTGAGAAGTTCGGAATCAAGTCTCTATGAATGTAAATGTGAAAAAAATGGGTGCCGCTGACTTCTGATGTTGTAGAAATCATTTTTGATACCTACTACATCCAAACATACATAGACTGTTCAATGAAACCTGGAAGTCTCTTAATAGACTCTGGACACAGGTTGATCGAAACAGGGAACACCTACACAGGTAGCAATTATTAGAAGACTTCTCCCGCAAGTGTTGCTATTCTACAAACGATGTGACACCTGATCTCGTTTCCAGCGTGCCCTGATACGAGTATCTGCACGCTGCAGGATTTGACTGACGCTTTTGATAACGCCGAACTCGTAGCTAATTTCTGAGCCGACTTTATATTGATTGGCATAGACACACTAGGAAGACTGTTAAACTCATTATCCTCCTTTTACTGCTACGTAGTTGGTCAAATAGAAACGTGCCTACGAAACCAACCTGGAATTCTCTTAACAGACTCCGCACACAGGTTGGTCGAAACAGGGAACACATGCACAGGTAGCAATTATTAGAAGACTTCTTCCACAAGTGTTGATGTTCTACAAACGATTTGACAGCTGATATCGTGTCCTGCTTGCCCTGATATCTGCACGCTGCAGGATTTGACTGACGCTTTTGATAACGCCGAACTCGTAGCTAATTTCTGAGCCGACTTTATATTGATTGGCAAAGACACACTAGGAAGACTGTTAAACTCATTATCCTCCTTTTACTGCTACGTAGTTGGTCAAAAAGAAACGTGCCCACGAAACCTTTCAACACAAATCTTTCACCCATAGACGATGGATAAGTCGAAACTTTTCCTAAGCAACATAAATCAGTATACCCGCAACTCATATTATTTCCTTTATTCGTTACATCCTAGGTTCATTCTCCGTATAATATATTATCAGAATAAGAAAGTACAATGATGCACGCTTCACGATACTTTTCTCTAGTTGGATGTCGTGGCTCGTGGCTGATGAACCCTTTCCGCGCGGCGTAAAAGCAATAAATTATACGATAATGAAGGCGGGGACCCTACTAAGGGTTACGGTGATTGATTTCTAATACCTTTATATTTTTATGTAAAGAAAAAAAGGTTTATAGGCACTTATATCGGTGTATTTAACTCATACAAAGTCTAATTAACGGGCAGAACTCACACACGTGAATTAATGTCGATATCTAATCATGTTAAGTTATGTCAGATAATTCAACTTGATCTGGTATTATTGCATTTACGCAAATCTTAACGTCATTTTTAAGTATTGATGGAAATTTAATGGGGTGACGGCCATGTTTTTGAAACTATAGTATTATGCAATAGGTCTTTTATTTGAAGTTGCAAATTCAAAACGTTATTTTTTCCTGATTTTTTTTTCTCCAACGTTTTTCTATTGGTCGTAAGCGCGACTGCTGTGCTGGGTTCAATTCCCAGGTCAGGCAAAAGTGTTATTGAGTTTTTAAAATAGGAATTTTCTCATTAACAGTCCGAAGTCTGGATTTGAGCCGGTTGACGGCAATATGCTCGCCCTCTATTACATGGGACTTAAGGCGCGTCCCCGTGCAAAACGCAGCGGTAGCCCTTTTTTATGCAGTTTTTAGGAGCCAACTTCTCTTTATCCAATAGAAATACCAACTAATAAAAAATACATTAAAATTCTACGTAATCTTGACTCCAAAATGGTAGTTTTTTTTTTTAAATATATGTAATATAATATTTAATTAAAGGGTCACAACGAAACTACAGAAATGAGAAGTAATGATTTTTAACACGCATCTCCTCGTAAAGTAACCATTATTTTGATTTGATACTTAAACTAATGGATAGGTAATTTAATAAAGAACATAATGCTAATTTTATTTTTTTCAAAACACGAAAATTTGATTTTATATCGATTTTATTCTAAAAACTGAGCGTATTCTCTACGTTTCTCATGCGCTGGCTTAGTGTGCCGCAAGCTCTCGAAGGTGATACCCGTGTCGTTTGTTGTCGCGTCGACGCGCTCGCGCACTTACTCGCTCACGCAGAATATTATAATATTAGTTTTATAGTGTGTTTTTGTTATTGACGTTTGTTTTAGTTATAGATTTTTTTGTGTTAGTTATTTATTGTTTTATTTATCGCGAAAGGACGCTTTGGGTTTGTATTTTCATACTATTGAGTTTTGCGAAAAGGATAGCGTCCTTTTCGCAAAACTCAATAGTAAACAGCCAAAATGCCTTAGTACAAGAAAGTTGTGCGACAAGGACGTGCAAAAGTAGCAATGATGATCGAAGCTCGGTAAGCAGTCTCGAATTTATTTATGTAGAACATAAATAAATAAACCCAAGTTCGAACGAATTTAAAAATATTAGGACGGGATTTTATTGCGCAAGGGGTTTTCAACTCTCGGTGGTTAGTCGAGCGTTCAGAATCCTACAAATGCAGCCTAACGCGTAGTAAAAACATATTCTTGGAATCTCGACTCTACGTACTTTGTTGTGTGTTGAAAATCCAGTGCACCAATATTGCACATACGATTGTGGGCTAATGAATGAGAGCATCTTTTTAATTATTACAAAAAATCAATGCAATTCGTTTATTAATCTTTTTTTTTTGTAGCCAGGCTAAAAGAACAGGACAAAATAGTCAAGAAGAAACACCAACAACATCTAAAGATTCTCAACAAAATTACGTTGATAGCGCGTATGTATCCCTCAAATCTATGTATGTATGTATCTATCAAAAATAGAATAAACCCACTAAGTACTGGTCTAACATGGGAGTAGGTAGTAAGCGAAGTGAATAACATCTCATCTTTATAATTTAAAAACAAATAAAAATGAATCTTTGTACTAAATGTTCCTTATCATACGCGTGCCATAGAGCTATGAAACTACAGACAGGAACATTCACATTGATTCAGTACTTACATGGTTCAGTGTTTGTCATGTATTAATTTTGGAGTGTAAATTTGAGATATAATATATTTTAAAATAATTATTTTTTTACAGTTCAAAGGACCACCAAACTGATGCACAGCTACATCTAATTGAGATTTCTAATATACAATCGAAAGAAAAAAGCAATAATGAGTAAGTATTAGATGATTATAATCCTTTTCTCGATCATCTACAGTCATCAAAACTTAAAAAAATATATATATCAATCATCTTTATGCAATATATTTCTTTTGTAGTACGGAAGACGATTTTGTACCAGACTTGACGGAATCAGAAAATACAGAAAAAAACGATAAAAACATTGAAGAGGTAAGTTTCTTAAACTTTCCGCTCCAACTTTTGCACTTGGAAGAAAGTTGAAAAAAAAAATTAAATCGTGAATTACTCTAATTTGACTTTTTTGGATACATAATAAAAGTTTTTTTTTTAGTTTCAAATTTCATACGAAGAAGAAGCAGAAAGTTGGGAAAAAGTTATAAACAGAAGAATTATTGATGTCAGACACTTCCTTTCCGAATTAAAACGTATTTCAAACCATGGACCACTTGGATGCAGTTTCACAGAACATGACCTCATAGCTGAAACCCGAATTGTTCTACAACTACACTACACCTTTTCTGTTACACGTCGTATAAAAAACAACATAGTAAGATGTTTTTTGTGAAGCCATCGACAGTTAGTGAAATATCAAATTAAAACATAAAATTGTTGTTTGTATAAACTGATAGGTGCTAATATCTAAGAACGATGAAACATAAAAAACAGGGTTTTTCAGTTCATTAACAGTACCAGCTGCCAATATCATGTCTACAGAGTTTCGCTAGGTAATTTTATTTGACCCTGCATAGGTAGATACCTACTGAAATCTAATAAATGATGATAAAATTGACTTTGTTATTTAATTTTTCTACTTTTATCAATCACCCACCGTCTGAACTAATCATAAATCTAAAAAATATAGTTTAAAAAACTAAAAAAACACGCTTTCATAGCATATTAAACTAAAAAGTGTAAAATAATTTTCAACATAGGTAGAAAATAATAATAATGAACGAAAAATATTAATATCATTGTTAAAAAAGCGTGGGGCGCTTTGTGCCATATTTTTCGTTAGTCAAAACACAGTGATTTTCTTTTATTAGCCATGTATACAGTTTGAAAGTTTGTGAGCAAGTAAGAATATGATAAGGTATAGATAATCTATGACTCCTACTTATGAGTCATGGTCAACAACAGTCTACACGTACAAGCAATCCCAATTTGTAAACAAAAGAACGAATTTCTTAGAAAGTTCGGTATGCATGATGCCGACAGTCGAGTTTATTGCGGGCTAGGATAATAAAGCGACATAAGATCGTACACAGCTGCGCAGTTTTTACTAATTTTAGCAACTTAAAAGGTACTTTTTATTACTCAATTGTTGTCGTTATTGAGAGTGGGTGTAATGCTATGTAGAGTGAAACATTGTATGAAAGACAAGCTAAACCAACCAAAGCCAATTGATTTCGACGCTTAAGGGAGTTTGTCGTTAAATAGAGTGACTTTACATGGAGTTTACACTGTATTCATAAACGTAGGTAAGTTGCATAGTCAATTAGTCACAGAATTCATCATGACCAAAATTATTATGGCGAACCATTAACCGTTTCATAAAAAATATTTTTTTTTATTGGATGCCATGTCTATGAATTCTTAGGTCTGCGATTTTTACTTGTATTTGTAAGATGCTCGCTAGATGGCGCCAGTACTGCTTGACGAAATATTATAGAGGCGGGGTGCGGCGAAGAGGGAACGAATGCTCAAGGTTATTTGGTGAGGGTAGCGCCTTAAATATAACTGGCGAAATGTGGGCGTTATATGTGCACCTCTGCCCAATCCTTGGGGGAATTCAGCCGTGATGTTATGTAACGTATGTAATACTTATAGCAAGACTTTGAACAATAAATTTGGTACAAAAACTTATTCTACTGTGAATTGAGTTTCTAAAACCAAACATAATTGTAACCAATCATATAAGCAACGTAAACGATGCAAATTAAACCAATACACAGTTATATGTAAGAGAACATTTCCCTTGAACATTCTTTCATTAACAGCTTAATCGCAAAGGTTAATTCGGCAATTTGGCTTGAAAAATACATTATCCATCTATGTAACCTCATTGCTTGGCAGTTTATTGTGCAAAATTAAAATATGAGCTGTGAACGTGCCAAGTATTAAGTAAGTTAATGTTCGTCCACAAACGACATTTTTAACGCCGCAAGTCTTACAAAACAATATGGGTGACAACTAGGGTAATTTTAATGTGTATTTTTGTTTTGGAATGGTCATCTTGCTTTTTATCCTTCAGGGATATCTACTACTTAACCGAACTTTCCTTTGGGGACTTAATTAGAAATTAAGGGCAAGCTAGGGCTATAAAAGCTAGGATTATAAAAAACTTAAAAGTTACGGGATACGAGCCTCGGCTTAGGACGTCGCTGGGAGAGGACAGCAAGGGACGGGCTGGACCTAATAGATATATTATTTAGGGACTAATTTAAACAACTACTGGCTCATCTACGCGGGCTGGCTCGAGCAGAGGGTCGGGAGGAGTTACGTTTGTATGTCATAAAAACCACTTTAATATGACAACGAAAATCATAGACGTGATTGGTTGAATAAGTATAATCAATCACTTAATTTTTCACGCGTCGATAATATCGTTCCAGAAACAGGGCGTTAGTTATCCATTTATATACCAAGAACCCTCCGTGCTTCAGAAAGAACGTTACGCCTATGGTCGTGACTGGCGTATATATATGGCATATTCGTAGATCGTTGACAGCCATTACGGGTAGTCAAAAGCCAGTATATGTGTCAACCAGTCTTGCCGAGAATTGTGAGGTGCAGATAGGCAGTCGCTCCATGTAAAATATTGGTATTCAGCTGCATTAGGTTAGACTGGAAGCCGGCCCCAACATACTTGGGAATAGGCTAGGCAGATGATGAGTTAGTTAGCTTAGTTATTTAGTTTTCTATATATTTCTTCGTAGCGTTATAATTTCTAACAAAATAAAATCTCACGCACTCGAATATATTTTGATCGTCATCTTGTAGTAGGGGACGAAAAACTCTTAGCGCAGCTCGCTGGCGGGAACCATTCGGATGATGGATGACCGCCAATGAGGCTCAAGTAGTGAATATTAAGAATTATTTATCAAAACTGTTCCGATAAGGAAAATATACCCTTTTCATTGAAACGAATGTAGGACGGCAAGATATTTATGTGCATTGAAAAAGATTATTGACAACTTTTTGGTAATCTTTATTTTGTCGCATTCGCAAGATGGATACTAAGATATTGTGAATAAGAAGCAATACTTGGTTCTCGAGATTATAAACATGATGCTTAAGCTGTTTCATTGAATTCTTTTCTTTCTTGCTTGCTTTTTAAAAACGTTGCCCCACGCTAGGAATGTCTCCTGTGTCGTGGGTGGATTTACTAACATTTAAACTTACATACACAAACCCGTAACAAGTGCCTGTAGGCCATAAAAATATTGTTCCGTACGGGAATCGAACCCACGATACGGAGCGTAGCAGCTATTCGCTCAGTTACTGCGTCAACCGTGTCGTGTAGTGTCGCTAATACTTATATCGTTACTTTACCTTATTTGCAAATATCAAAATATCTCAGCTGCATTCCACGAAGAATAAGGCAGAGGTGTACTTAAAGTACACCCACATTTCGCCAATTATGTTTAACTCCCACTTGTTCCGACCTGGGAATCGAACCCGGAACATCATGCTCACCAGTAGCGTTTGGAGCAAGTATACCATCGTGGTCTTGTGTTTTTAAATGTTATGATAGCTTAGTGGTTAGAGCCACACTTCTCAAGCACGTGGTTGAAGGTTCAAATCTGGGAAACTACCAATGTGACTTTTTTAATTAATATGATAAACTCAAATACCTACCTACCTGAGGTACAGGTAGGTAGGTATTTGAGTTTATAGTAGACATTACTAACATCGGTGAAAGAAAATATCGTAAAGAAACCTGGACTTAAAATTTGTAAAAATATAAAATCGCCAAACTGCTCTGAGTGAGCGTGGTTATAAATGCTCGTGCCGCCTCTGTACGGGAAGACGCCTTTACCCAGCAGTGGGACAGCAACGGGCTGGTTTTATTTATAACCTTTTTAATAACCATTGTACAAAGCTTGTTTTGTTATAAAGCCGGTTCAAAAAAAAATGGCTCTTTAATAAAAACAAGTATATAGAAATCCAGACAATGAGTGTATTTTCAGTTATCGAAGTCAGAGTATCGTCCTCAACACGGGTTCTTTATCGACGAACTGGTGGCCTTTGTTATGATGGAATGTCAAAGCCCTGTCTATCTGCCACTCCCTCAGCGTTTTAACTTGAGTTCCAGGTATGATTTTCTTATCCTCATACTTGGCTTTGTATAACTCACTTCTGAAAGTTATCAGTTGCTCTTTCATATATTCTATCGGTACTTTTGCTATCGCGAGCATCCGTGGCTTGTAATTGTCAGGTTGAGGCACATTTTTGGCTTCATATAACTCGTATACAAAGTACTTGTCGTGAGGTCCTGGAGTGCGCAGAAATATGGCGTAGTCATTGCCGACATGGAGAAATCCACGAAGGCTATGCTCTGATATGTAACCGTCTACGAATTGGAATATCTTGTGCAAACGAACTGAATTGGATTCGTCGAAGAATAAGAGGCAAATTGTAGTTAGTGCTTGAATCTGGAACAAAAATGTAATGATAAAAAGTTCATTTATTTATTTACTAAGTAACACTTCGCCCCTGTCATGATGGCCCAGTGGTTTAAGCTTCGCCTCTTGTGCATGAGGTTGTGGGTTCAAACCTGGGCAAGTACCAATGTGAGTTTTTCAATTCATGTGTACTTTCTAAGTTTATCTTGGACATCACTGACATCGGTGAAGGAAAACATCGTGAGGAAACCTGGACTTATATAATTAATATACTTAAGTCTGAAATCGCCAACCCGTCTTGAGCAAGCTTGGTGATTAATGCTCGTGCCTTCTCTGTATGAGAAGAGGCCTTTGCCCTGCAGTGGGACAGTAATAAGCTGGTACTACTACTACTTCGCCCCTGACTTCCCTCGCATGAATTTCGTACTATGCCCTATAACAGTCCCTCAGTCATTTAAAAAACAGTAGGTACTGTTTTGAAAATAAAATACATAATATATCCCATGTTGCTTATTAATAATAGGTCTTTACCTATGAAATTGCCGTTTTGTATGAAAAAATTTAAATGATTTTTTTTCATGTATTTTTTATTTGTATTAATCGAAGTAATCACCCATGCAATCAATGCATCTTTGCCAACGCAGTGGCAGTTTATTGATGCCCTTCTTAAAGAAATCAGCTGGACGGGAGGCAACCAATTCTTCAAAGGCATTTTGTACTGCCTCTCGGGTATTGAATTTTTTTCCCGCCAAGAAGTTATCCAAATTCTGGAAAAAGTAGTAGTCTGTAGGCGCAAGGTCTGGTGAGTAGGGCGGATGACGGAGAGCTTCCAACCCCAGTTCTTGCAACTTGGAGACCGTCTGCTGTGCAGTCTGAGGTCGCGCGTTGTCGTGCAGGAGCAGCGGAGACGAGCGATTGACCAATGCTGGTTGGAGATGTGCCAGCTTCTCCATCATTGTGTTCAATTCTTCACAGTACACATCTGCAGTAATGCTCACCCCGTTTGGTAAGAAGCTGTGTTGAATCACACCGGCGTTAGACCACCAAACAGTGACCATCACTTTTCTTGGGGTAAGTTTTCGTTTAGGGCATTGTTTAGGTGCTGAACCAGGATCCAACCAACTTGCTGAGCGCTTGCGGTTATCAAACAGAATCCATTTTTCATCGCAGGTAACAATGCGGTTCAAAATTCCTTCATTTGTGTGTCTGTTGAGCAGTGCAAGGCAAGTCTCGACGCGTACTTTGCGCTGGCGATCATTGAGTTCGTGGGGCACCCATTTGTCAAGCTTTTTTACCTTGCCAATTTGACGCAAATGGACCAATATTGTTTTGACGCTAACGTCGAAAGCTGCTGCTAATTCAGCCGTAGATTGTGTATCATCAGCTTCCACAATCGCCTTTAATTCGTCATTGTCGACCAAAGTCTTCGGACGACCGCGAGGTTCATTTTTCAGGTCGAAATTTCCAGAACGGAAGCGAGCAAACCAATAACAGGTAGTGCGTTGGTTTGTAGTGTTAGCTCCGTAAACGTCGTTGATGTTGCGTGCCGCTTGTGCCGCGTTGCTGCCACGATGGTACTCATATTCCATAATTACTCGAATTTTTAACGTATCCATGATGACGAAAAAGATTTAAATGCGATGAAAATGTAACACTAATCAATAAACAAATGACTACTTTTGGAAAAAAAAAATCCATGTTTTTAAAATAAAATTAATTTGAAATTAGAATTCTTAGCCAAACAAAAAATATTTTGATTTGAAATGGCCAGTACTGCAGAACGGCAATTTCATAGGTAAAGACCTAATATATAGCTTTCTATTCATGAAAAAAAATGTTGAAATCGGTCCAATAGTTTCGTAAACTACGAGTATTCGGTACTTACAAAAATTCTTTCTTTTTATGATGTGAGTATAGATTTATTTACTTATTACTAATGTATTTTTTTTTCACGTATAACTTTTTTTTTCCATTTATTCACTATAAAAATACAACTTAACAATATTATTAGTATTATACCAAAAAAATCCCAGTGGATTCTTATATAGATTGATAAGGATTAACAATAAAATAAGGTTTCCATAGCTGGTCGTAAGCAGATTTTCAGGATATAATCCGCTGGATTTTCAAATTAAATAGGACAGAAGTTTCAAACTTCATGCGCTGAGGTGCGTACCATTACAAATATTTCAATTCATAGCTATGCGGAAACAAAACAGCCGACATTTTTACTTTGTTTGCCATAATATAATAAAATGTTTCAGCAAATTTATGATGGCAGAGATGCATTTGAAGATTACGCTTTGTTCTAGTAACAAAAAACACACTTGAGTGTTTTAAAAAGTGCGCGGAGTTTATTTATAAGTTGAAACATGACATCCTACCAATTAGGCGACTTTGGGTCTGTTTTAAAATAAGGTCCTGGCTTTTATGGACTACCATTTTAAAAGTTGAAAGTATTATGGTAATTTAGACAATGCTTTTATGGTCCTGCTAAGAAAAGTTTACGGAAAAGTCGACCGTATTTTATCTCGGTGGAGTAACTCTTTTTGACTAGATTTATTTCAGAGAATATTTGGTATACTAATAGGAAGAGGAGTTCGTGGTTAAATGAAAACGGCCGCACTGGTTGGTCGAAGGTTAAGCTACGCTTTCCGAGGTCAGTATGTGGATGGGTGACCGTTCGTAACATATCGAGTCTCCTCCGTGCCTCAGAAAGCACGCTAAGCCGTTGGTCCCGGCTGTTATTTGTAGATCTCTGACAGTCGTTATGGGTAGTCAGAAGCCCGAAAGTCTGACAACCGGCCTTACCAAGGGGTATCGTGTTGCCCAGTAACTGGGTTGTGGAGGTCAGACAAGCAGTTACTCCATGTAAAATACTGGTAGACTGGAAGCCGACACCAACATAGTTGGGAAAAGGCTAGGCATATGATGATTTGGTATACTAATGCTGATCGCTTTTCTAAATTACCAGTATGAGCCTCTATTTTATTTTGCTTTTGTAGAGTTGGTTGCAATAACTAATTAAGAGGAACCCGACCATTTAGTGAAGGTTATATTAAAACTGTAACCTACTAGGCGCAAGCCAAGCGAGCAAAGCAAACGGCGCAGTCGACGAGCGCTACATCTGGGTTGGTTGCTGCTTCTTTGCTTCTGCACGTCATAAAGATATGATAAATGGGACTTATACCTATCATTTATATAGGCCCGAACATTACAACTATTTGGGTTTCGATTAAATATTATATTATGATATTTATTTTTCAGAGTTTATGACATGATTATACGTAAATAAAAAACTTGTGGGAATCGAAATAAAAACAAAAGCGAAACTTACCAACTTCATATTTATTAAATCCGACCACCAGTAAAATAAACTACGTTTCAGCGATCGATATACATCATTACAATACGCGAAATTTAACTTTAACCGATATGAAAATACGAATATTTTACGACGCTTTAAAATTTAAATGTCTCACCATTTTTTTTTCCAATATTTTTATACTGCAACCAAACGAATGCGTGAGCCGTACCGTTCGTTTTTTTATTATAACTTTTAACGATGTGCCTACGTGCAGGATTGACAAATACTTCAAAGTTTTAATGTGTACAAATGCAATGTTTGGATGGTATTAACCTAAGTTAGAAAGAGACAAGTTAGTTTGAGAGAGAAATAAAAAATTAAAGCACCATTCGTCAACCAACGCACCAGTAAAACCAGAAAGCCAGATATGGATCAGGTTGTTGGGTCACAAAAGGGATTAATAAAAGGCAGTTGTATACAGGTGAGAGGTTGCAGGCTGTGTGGCTTTACGTGAAAGGATATCATAAGAAATGAGTATGTAAGAGTAGAGTAAGTCTGAAAGAGCGCCGGTGATCAGAACGCTATGTACAAATAATGGAATGAGAACTATGTTGTGATGAAAAATTTCAATATGAATGTCGGGCGTCAGTAGGGAAAACGAAAATCAAATCAAATCAAATCAAAATTCATTTATTCAAATTAGGCTGAGAATCAGCACTTTTTGAACGTCATAGACGTTTACATAAGACAGTCCCCCAAAACGCCCACCCTTCACCACTTCCTAGTGTTTTAGCTGGGAAGAAGAAGTGGAGGAACAAACTCCCCAGCAACAAAAAAAAACTAAAGAAACTATTGATAGATTGTGTGAAAAATGATATATATATTTCTTTATATTTTTTTTAAAAACGTTGCCCCATATTAGGAATTCCTTCTGTGTCGTGGGTGCATTTACATACATTTAAACTCACATATACAACAAACAGCCAGACCCGGAACAACTACCCGTAGGCCATACAGATATTTGTTCCGTGCGGGAATCGAACCCACGAAACGCGACGCAGCAGTCGATCGCTCAGCCACTGCGCCAACCGTGTCGACAAATATGACCAGGAAGGAGATGGCTATTGACATGACACTGAAGATAAGAAGAGATGTTTGGAAGAAGAAGACATGTTGCGCCGACGGCAAATAAATTGGGATAAGGGGTAATTAAAGTAAAAGCAGATTTCACTCTGCAAAATGACGGTTCCATCTATTTTTTCTGAGAGAGTTGAACAGAAAGCAAAAATCGAATCCTTATCGTAGACTGTCGAGTTAAGGGACAATACTTACTATAATCCCGTATGTGATACAAAAAGAGTTTTTGTAAACATAATTATCATCAACCTCATCATAACCTGTCTAACCTTTCCCCAGCCGTGTTGGGATCGGCTGCCAGTCTCACAGGATGCAGCTGAACTACTTTAGATGGAGTAACTGTGCATCAGACTTCTACATCCCAGTTACGGGTAGCACGATACCCTTTGGTAATATCGGTTGTCAAAAATTCGAGCTTCTGGCTACCCGAAACGACTGTTCAGTAGTAGTGGTGAAGCCCTCTTCACCAACGGTCTGAGTCTTTTGATTTTTATTTATACATCCAGAAAACCTGCTTTAATCTACTAGATTCTTTGTTGTATAGTTCAACCGTGGGTTCCGTGGATAAACAGAAAAAAATAAACTCTATTTTTCGACCAGTCCGTCCATCTGTCCGGATATCATACAGTCATTTTACTCGGTCACTATTGGCTCAACATTGGTGGAAAATGAAATGAAGGTAGATTCCGGGAATGTTAGGGATGAAAATAAAAATAAAAACAATGCTCATATTAAGCATTCCGTTGTTATGTATCTATTGTTGGATTCTATAATTAAAAATATTAAAATGACTTTTAGAGTTCATTATTTTAGTCAAATGTACCTAATTGAGATATAACGGTGATGACGGAGATATAACCTTGATGCTCTGCCAAAATTTAAAACTAAAGTTATTAAGATTGACCTGTGATCAGCTGCCCACTTCTACTTTAATTTAATAAACATAATATAATTGTTAAAGTAATGTAATAATTTATTTCAAAAATAATGTAATTTCTTAATCTATATTGTAATTTTATTGTAACTTAATAATGTCTTTTTTATTAGTGTTTTTTTTTTTTTACTTTTAAGTTAATAATAATTTGATTTTAATTTAATTTAACCCGGCTAGATTCAATTGTAGTTATTTTTTTTTTTATATTGTATTTCCTTTTGATTTCATCTTTTTAAGTTTATATTTAGTTTAATATTATTTTTATTGCAATTTAGACTCACCCTTATTTGTGAATGATGTGCATGCCTGTAAGTAACTTATTTACACAGAATCGTCTCGTGAATGTTTGTACCTAATTATTATTTGTAAATAAGTTGTTGGTGTGCCTATATAAATAAATAAATAAATAAATAAATAACGGCGATTTTTTATGACAACCGCAGAAATAACTTTGTTTTTTTTTTAATCACCGGAAATGAGTTTGTACCTCGTAGGTACAAACTTATTTTCGGTGACAATAAAATCAATATTGACTATACGTAAAATATTCATCAAGACGGCGGAACCCTTTACTGTGCGTGGTCCAACATGCACCTGGTCGGTTTATTTCCTGCAGAATCGTTTCAGATTTTTCCTGCTTCACATTCTAGTAAGGAAGCAAGTTGAAAACTGTTTTTCTTACGCCCCTTATTTTATTCTGATTAACTTTGTTGGAAACTCCAACACAGTTTATTGTTTACCGAGACACTTTAAGTTCCTCGCTTTTGTTTCTGAAGATGTGTGTGTGAAAGAACGTTAATAACAACTAGTATTTTGCAGTGAACTGCGTAATTCTTATTCTGAGATTTTTTATCTTTAGTTAATTTCTCCTGTTTCGTGGGTTGCGTTTACAAACATTCAAACTCACACAAACTAACAACCAGACCCATAAGAACTACCTGTAGGTCATACAAATATTTGTTCCGAGTGGGAATCGAACTTACGACACGCAGCGTAGTGGTCAATCGCTCAACCACTGCACCAACCGTGCCGTCGAAGAGAATGGACTAGATGGGAGAGTTACGTAGACGGCTACGTTACTTGTTACGTATGTATTTATAACTGGCGAAATGTGGTCTTCTCTGCCAAACCCTTCGGGAATCCAGGCGTGATGTTATGTTGTGTTATTTAGAAACCATCTTTACAATAGCACGTCCTAAAAAATCTATCACATACCTACTAAACAATCGACTTGTTCTATATTTAAAATGTGAGCGAAGCGAAAAAGTATGTAAGGATCGTATCGGGTGTCGCTCTGTGGTTTCTGCCTAACCCCATGGGAAAAAAGCGCGAGTTTACGTATGTTCTATATTCAAAACCGTCTGAGTGCTCGAATCCAGTCAGAACTAATAATAATCTGGCACTATGTATGCTGTAAGGTACCAATCTTTCAAGAGATATCATCATCATCATCAGGCTTTACTAGTCCACTGCTGGACATAGCCCTCTCCTAATGAGCGCCATAGCGCCCTGTCTTCAGCTTGCCGCATCCAGCATCTGCCTGCAGTCTTTCGCAGATTACCAGGAGATATAACTAACAGTATTTAGATAAGTCCCAGTTTACTGTATAGGTATTTAAATCCAGAAGACCTGTCATAATATCAATGATTAATTATATTCATATCTTACTAAACGCCAGCTCTCAGTGATTAACATAACATTTTGTGAGACGAACTACAGACAAAATTCGTAAGGGAAAGGAAAATGTTATGTAAACGTCATGTAAAATATTCAGACTGCTATTTTCGTACAATTTCAACATATTGTTTTATGTACAAGCCGGGCTTGTTCGAGTAACGTATAAAAAGTTATTCTAAGATTATTTTTTTTGCTGCATATGGTAATTTGACATTTCTTTGTCGATAATTTAGAGGTTTTTCTGTCATGCATAAAGAGGTGAAGTAAGCGGCCAGTGCTGATTTTAAGATATATAATCAGCAATGTTATGTTACTTCACCTAAAACATGGATGAATGCATCAATAACAAGTCCATTTTATATCTATAGTTTAATTTGACTATATGAAATTAATTTAAAATAGGAAAACGGGGCCAACCGCCACTCGATAATTAATACCTTAACTGCCAAACAACGAGACACAAAAGAAAATGTATTGCATGTCGGTCGCTACGCCAAATGCGTTTAAGGTGTTAAAAAACCTTACAACGCGATAATTATTTTCTTTATCAGGGGTTTCCCCGTGATAAAGAAAATAATAGAGGCACCTTAAAGCCAATTTTCGCAATACAAGCTATTGCAATGTACTCTGAAAAATACATGTTAATTTTTATTATTAATACAGCAGAGAACACAGAATTTAAAACGATACGATGAAAGCCATTTAAAAACTACAAAATAATAAGTAAAACAGTATTCACAGTAACAGAAAGTTGGACTTACGTATTGCAATTAATTTGATGAAATAATTAACGGTTTTAATTGGCGTGAACGCAATACGCATTTTTATCCTCCTTTTTTCTTCTTTATCTCCCTTAAAGGACTGGTTGTGGAAACAGCCACTGCAGCTACTGAAAATCAGAATCAAGAGTGAGAAAAGCGTCGATTCAATGAAGCTCGGCGAGTCCCTCAGTAACGATTCAACTTGGATCCCGCTACGAAATTAATCATAAAAGAACAACGGAGGGGTAAGATAAATACGCAACCCACAACTCCTCCACTCTTATCGTGATGGGCAGTCAGCTTTCTACCACTTTGGTGACGGCCAAAATATTTTTCGAGCATGACCTTTTCCTAGAGCTACTCTCCTGGTGATGATTTCCTTTCCTTTACACCTTCACCTCTTACAGCGCGACCTTGTCTTTATTCTGGTAATCATTTTCATTCAAATAGATCGCCGTGCAAATCACATCAAAGACTAAAATCCTTCATCCCTTGAACCTGATACAAACAAATACCTCACATTAAAATATCTCTTGCAAACAAAATGTTTCAGCACTCCATTCTACGAGCTGAGATCAGGAGATAAGGGTTCTCCATGTTCAAATTTATACACTACGTAAAAATGGAGGGTAATAGAAACCTTGAATTTCCTGGGATCGAAGTATTAGCCGGCGACAGGCGACAGTGAGTTATTATTTTAATATATTTTTCTGTTTGTGCCGACACTTTCTTGTTTGTTGAAGTAGGAGTTTTTTCGAGAGGTTTCTTCAGTAAAGTTTTTATTTCTAGTGTATGTACCTAATGAATTTGAAAAATAAGCTAGTGAAAAGAAAAAAAATTAAAACAAAATATCCCTAAAGATATACCTACATTGAGTTTACTTCTTTTGTACAATATACAATTTTCAATTACAGTCTAAGAAGAGTCGTTACAGTGCTACCCACTTGGAATTATGAAATCGATAGACCATCGTCATCTGCCTTCCAGTCCAACAGGATGCAGCTGAATACTAGTATTAATATAAAATCAATAGAACAACATACTAATTTCAAATCAATACGTGTAAGCAATTAGAAAATGTCATGATGGCCCAGTGGATTAGGCCTCGCCTCTTGTGCACGAGGTTGTGGGTTCAAACCTGGGCAAGTACCAATGTGAGTTTTTCAATTCATATGTACTTTCTAAGTTTATCTTGGACATAATTGACATCGGTGAAGGACAACATCGATAATTAATATAAGTCTGAAATCGCCAACCCGTCTTGAGCAAGCGTGGTGATTAATGCTCACGCCTCCTCTGTATGAGAGGCCTTTGCCCTGCAGTGGGACAGTAATAGGCTGGTACTGTACGTGTAAGCAATTAGATGATAACGCAATGACGATCGCACTGATTCTGATAAAATGTGGTTTACTTGCAGAAACAAAACATATCACGCCTATTTCACGACGCGTATTTTTCGAAGGGTTGTGTTGGGTTCCAGAGGTGTGCCTTTAGTAACACTTACGTTTTGCCAGTTATGTTTAAGTCCTATGTAATAGCGAAATGGTGAGCCTATTGCCATCAACCGGGCACAAATCTAGAGTCCAGGCTGCTAATAGCAACACTAGGCACTTTCTAAAATAAATATGCCACAAATAAAACAACTGCAGGCAGATGCTGGATGCGGCAAGCTGAAGACAGGGCGCTATGGCGCTCATTAGGAGAGGGCTATGTCCAGCAGTGGACTTATATAGCCTGATGATGATGATGAAATAACACAAACCACTGAACAGCAGCACCACTCAATAAATAACTCGTCTAACTTCCACATCATTCTCAAAGATTAGACAACTATAAAGCCATCGTAAATATGGTTAGTTTGATAGAAAGACGAAATATACCCGTATACTGACTGCCTCGAAATTACCTTATCGTGCCTCCTTCCGCTCGAACTGGCTTCATTACTGACCCGCCCCTTATCTGTGGGGGGGTTACAAATTTTGTAAACGACTAACAGATATTTTGGGACAGCGATTGATGTGATCGGAACAAGGAATCGGTTTTATTTGTGCTAAATCTATTTCGGTAGTTTCATCAAAGGCTGTTTTGGGTTGTGTGATCTTTGGCATAGGATTAGATAGTTTATTTTTGCATGAGCTGCTCTAGGAGTTCGTGTGTAAATATTCCTGGTTAATGAAGTTTTCGCAGAAACGTGTTTATGGAACATATCGTTAGTAGGTGCTATTAAAACGTGGGGCTTTACACTTCAACTAATTTTAACTCCGATTAAAATCCAATACGATTCCAATGTTAATTTTGCAATCGCGTAATTATATTATTTGGTGAAATACAGAGCTGGCGGCAAGAGTACGAAACGTCTGAATTCCAATCGATAGGAATTTATGAAAAAAAAAATGATATTTATGAATTATACATTGTCACTGGAAAGTAAAGATTTTTAAACCTATCATAGGTTTAAAAATCTTTACTTTCTTGAAATTAACCAAGGCTCATAAACTGAAGTACTTACCTTTAATTATTTAGTAACGGTAAAATATAATTACAGGAGAGTTATTTCTTACAGACCTTTAAATATAACCTCCATACCTAACAGGATTAATTAATTCGATTGGTTAAAAGAGTCCCAGTGGATTGGTTCTTCCCGTCAAAGTGAGTGTAATGAAAATCATTTTGTACAATTTTTACAACGGGCAATCGTATTGAAATCTGCAAAAAAATGGAATGGCGCCAATGGAGGGTGAAAATCGTGAATAAATTAATACATATACACAACAAAAATATTGTGTTCTGTCAATAGAGGTGTTTTTGGGATTACATACATCTGGTATGTGCAGGGTTGTCGAGGTTAAATTTTACTGAAAAATTGTATTGACTAGATCCTTTACCCACATGCACAGGTATACATACGACTCTCTTGAATTCTGCCGGATAAGGAACTGTCACTCTAAGTATAAGACTCAATAAATCATGATTATGTGTGCTTACATATTTTTACCTGGTATATAATCTTCTTATTTAAATCTCTTTGAGTTATCCGAATCAAACACATAGGAATATATAATATAATATATAGGAATGAGTTAGATTCTTACAAGTTAAATAAAAATAAATAAATAAGGCCTAGCTGTAGGCCATAAAAATATTTGTTCTGAGCGAGAATCGAACCCATGCCATGCGTCGCAGTAACCAATCGGTCGGCCACTGCGTCAAACGTGCCGTCAAAATTGAATAATACCTACTATGTGTGTATGAGAAAAATAAGGCCTTCCATATCCCAAGTTTTACGAGTAAAACCAGATGAACGGCAAAAGCGTTTAACGGTACCTAGGGATTAAAAAATATTATCAACACAATGGAATTGGGAATTCACCCACCCCTGAACAAAAGCCTATCCCTGAAAACATTTCCTAATTGAAAGATGGGAATGGAAATTAATTTTTTGAAATGAACCCATTAAATTATTGTGTGCCGATTAATATCCGCTCGTTCACGTGAAACCATTTTTTTTTATTTACAAAAGTAGCGATACTTCCGTTTGGAAAACGTTCTATTCGATAAAATATTGATCGGTGTAAGATACGGACAATATGACCACCCAGACTTATGTGATGACTAATATTGGTTTATATAGGGTGTTTTGTAAAGCTCGTAGCTAAATAAAAACAGGTGCACGGGTGATCGAAGGTTAAGTAAGATACGCTTGTCTTTAGTTTTCTGTTGTTGGATGACCGTTCGTAACATATCGAGACTCCTCCGTGCCTCGGAAAGCCGTTGGTCCCGTCTGTCATTTGTAGATCTTTGACAGTCGTTACGGGTGCCCGAAAGTCTGACAATCAGTTTTACTTAGGGGTATAGTATTGCCCAGTATTGGGTTGTGGAGGTCAGATAGGCAGTCGTTCCATGTAAAATACTGGTAAAATCAAAATCAAAATCAAAATCAAAATTCATTTATTCAAATTAGGCTGAGAATCAGCACTTTTTGAACGTCAAAGACGTTTACATAAGACAGTCCCCCAAAACGCCCACCCTTCACCACTTCCTAGTGTTTTTGCTGGGAAGAAGAAGTGGAGGAACAAACTCCCCAGCAACACGTCTGTCTGATAGGTTTGAAGAACCTGAAGCTATACAACACATTATGTCAAAAATAATAATTATGTCAATCATCTTTATACGTCATTCAATTAAATAATTTGCTACATGTTAGCTAGCACACACCAATATGCCAAAATAAATAAATAAAAAGTTATATATACCAAAATCGACAATTAACTCAAGCAAAGCCTGCTAAACTGAATACATAAAAAGCCTCCAAGGCAGTCCAAGGGCGTGCCCGCTGACATGTGCAATGCTGAATTATATCAATACAACTCATTCACACAATGTAATGAGAGGATCATGTCAATAACATAAAAATATGGATAGTAGAAGAAACATACACAAAAATAAAGAACTATTAAACAGTAAAAGAACATAGTAACATTGTCCTGCGTTCAACAAAGCGACCAACTATTCTTGTCTTCTAAATAGTCGTTTATCGAATAATATGCTTTAGAACAAAGGTTTGATTTAACTTTAGCTTTAAACGCGTTAAAAGGTAAATCCAGGAAAGAATGAGGTAGCATGTTATAAAAGCGGATACCGAGCCCCACAAATGAGCTCTGGACCTTATGAAGCCGGTGGAAAGGAGCGTACAGTTTGTGCTTATTTCTGGTATTAAAATTGTGGATGTCACTGTTTTTAGTGTACATATGTATATTTTGCCTAATGTATATTATGTTGGCAAAAATAAATTGAGAAGCCACTGTGAGAATACCAATCTCTTTAAATAGATCTCTTAAGGAGACTCTGGGCCCTAATTGGTATATTGCACGAACAGCTCGTTTTTGTAGCACAAATATATTTTGAATATCTGCAGCTTTGCCCCATAACAGCATACCGTAAGACATTACGCTGTGAAAATAACTAAAATAGACTAACCGAGCTGTGTCCACGTCAGTGTATTGTCTCACTTTCCTGACAGCGTAGGCGGCAGAGCTGAGTCTCCCTGCTAAGGTTGATATATGAGGGCCCCACTGCAGTTTGGCATCCACTGTTATGCCCAAAAAGACTGCAGAGTCCACCGTATCAAGCACCACACCACCAATGCTTATATTCGGTCCAAGATTTCTAACATTAGGTAAGGCGAACTTTATACATTTCGTTTTCTTGGCATTAAGAACTAGGTTATTTGTCGTAAACCAATCCGTGACCATTGAAAGTGCAAAGTTAACATTATCAAAATCTTGTCTATTCCGTTCTACTTTAAATATGAGAGAGGTATCATCTGCAAACAACACAACATCACAGATACCGTTTAAATAGAATGGCAAGTCGTTAATATAGACCAAAAATAAGAATGGACCCAGTATTGAACCTTGAGGTACACCTAATAGAACTGGTAGCCCGGAAGATTTCACACCATTTACATCTACACATTGAAATCTATTAAGTAAATATGAATCTATTACGTTAAGAGCTTCGTTTTGGACACCGTAATGAACTAGTTTACGCTTAAGTGTGTCATGAAGTACGCAATCAAAAGCTTTTGAGAGATCACAGAAAACCCCTATTGCATTTTGCGAGTTCTCCCATGCATTAAATACGTGTTTCAACAAAGCGACACCCGCATCAGTAGTTGAACGACCTTTCGTAAAGCCATACTGTTCGGTATGGAGGAGGCTATTTAAATTGAAGTGTCTTAGCAACTGCTTGAGTATTAATTTTTCAAATATTTTGCTGAAGGCAGGTAAGATAGAAATAGGCCTGAAATTGCCAATGTCATTTCTGTTACCTGATTTAAACAGTGGAATGACTTTACTATTTTTCATGAGGTCAGGGAAAGTACCTAAATCAATGCATCTATTGAAAGTAATGGCAAGATAGGGGGCTACGATGTCTATTATATTATTCAAAAGTTTAATGGAGATGCCCCAGTAATCACCAGTGTTTTTAGACTTAAGAGAGTTAAATACATTTACTATATCACGTGGTGTTACATGTTCGAAACTAAATAAGCGGCTACATTTAGGTACGCTAGTGAGCAAAAGATTCTCAGCTTTAGACGGGGATGAATTTAAGGAGCGAGTCGTGGTTATAGGTATATTGGCAAAAAACTCATTGAAGGCCTGAGCTACGTCAGCCGCGTTACTAACTAATTTATTGTCGACAATAATCTCAAGTTGATTTACTTGTTTTACTGATTTACCCGTTTCATTGTTAATCATTTTCCAAGTAGCTTTTACTTTGTTAGTAGATTTTTTAATTGTTTCGCTTAAAAATTTAGATTTAGCCGTCATGCAAATCTTTTTAAATAATTTCGAATAATTTTTGACATACTCTAGAAAGGGAGTATCAAACCTGTATCTTTTTAAACCATATAACTCGTATAGTCTCGCTCTACTTTTATAAATACCAGGAGTAGCCCATTGGTTGAATCCAACGGAGGTACCCGAAACGTTAAAGGTTTTAGTCTTGAAAGCGGATTGGTACTCCGAGTGAACAACTTCAAAAAGGGCTTCATATATTCCATTTGGATTCTCGTTTTCTACTAATGCAGGTGTAATTTTTAGAGCTACATTATCTTTAAACTTGTTGCAACGACTAGCTGTATACGGCATTCGGTATTCTGCTGCATCAAGTTAGACTGGAAGCCAACCCCAACATAGTTCAGAAAAGGCTAAGCAGATGATGATGACGGTTTGCACGAATCATTCCTGAATATCATCTACGGTGTTATCTAGTAAGATGGACATACTTTAAGGAAGTGTAGTACTCATGAAAATTATCAACTTTGTTTAAGGGGAATGCGCAGTGATAGCCCGTGAAATTCAAATGTTCTTAGGTTATTTGCAATTTGCAGCTAAGTATTAAGAATGGGGACTCAATTAAATATTAAGGCCTCCAGGCAGGGCATCAAAACTTAAAAGCTAGGTGACCACTTGCTTGTTTAGGCAAGGGGGTGCCCCCCCTGCAGGGTAAAAGCCTCGGCTTAGGGTGTCGCTGGGAGAGGACAGCTAAGGGACGAGCTGGATCTGATAGATATATTATTTAGGGACTAAGTTAAACAACTACTGGCTCAGCGACGATGGCTGGCTCGAGCAAAGGGTTGGGCGGAGGGAATTGACGGGGTCGTCGCGACTGGTCTCGGCGGCGATGACGAAATGGTGTGTGGTGGATGTGCTGGTGGCCCTATAGCTCTCCTGGAGGAGAGTCAGGCTCTGTTAGTGTATGTCTTGGCCTCTGTGTGGCTGTTTTTATCAAGCCGCGAGCTCCTGTGATTCGTGCAAACCCTCATCCTAATAAAAGCATATTTTGTTTTGTGTTCCATCCCGGTGTTTGTTTTGCATTGTACATATTTGATTAGTTAGAAATCAAACCGAAGGCATTGTATAAAAACTGTGTTCCAATTTTTATTGTGGAATGATTTTTTTATTTATTTGGCATTTGAATGTTTGGTATTGGTCAATTAAAAAGGTTAGCCGTATCGAATGATGCAATCATTCTTTTTTTATGGTTGAACGTAATTTGCAGCACAGTTAGGCAACGTTAATGTAAATATAAAACCAGCCTGTTACTGCGGCATTGCAGGGCAGAGGGCTCTTTTCAAACAGAGAAGGTACGAGCATTAATCACCACACCTGCTTAAGGCAGGTTGGCG
The DNA here is from genome assembly GCA_905147745.2 of Phlogophora meticulosa. Taxonomy (NCBI): domain Eukaryota; kingdom Metazoa; phylum Arthropoda; class Insecta; order Lepidoptera; family Noctuidae; genus Phlogophora; species Phlogophora meticulosa. Next base: position 5,757,511 of record LR990526.1, on the reverse strand, counting down.
ATGTCAGTCTTATATTAATTATAAGTCCAGGTTGCCTTACAATGTTTTCCTTCACCGATGACAGTGAAATCTCAAATAAACTTCGAAAGTCGGTACATTTGTCTAACCCACAACCTCATGCATTAGAAGCGAGGCTTAAAAACTGGGCAATCACAACATCAATATAATTATAATATACGTACCTCAAAATAGAATCGGCAGAAAGACGACAAAACCACTCAATTGTAAATTCTTATAGACTAGAGCTGTGCCTGTGACTTCATCGAAAAGGAATTTAAAACAAAATCATTTTTTTAATAATTATTTTTCTAAATTAAAAGTAAAGTAATTAGCCAGATAACAGGTAGATAGCTGTTGTTAAAAAGTACCTTTACACATCAGCTATCTGCCAATGAGAGTCTTGCTAATATTGGTCTAGCCGTTTTGGAGATTATCTCAAACAAAGAAAAAAGACAGGCAAAAAAAAAATTATTTAAGTTTAACTACTACATAAAAAAGCTTTTCACATTACAAACAGACACTTCAATTTTATTTTTTTTACAGATATGGATAAACTACTGCCCAAAAAATATACTTAGAGGTTTGAGATGCCAACGATGGTATCCATTTGGTAGAACGAAATCAGATTAATCATCCAATATTATCTAAACCAAGTACATCCATGCATCTCTGTGGGCTGTCAATATTGGGATAATACTTTCATTTAAGACTATAGCCCTTTATTTAATCAAGTTGTAGCAAAAACCTTGACACAAACAGCCTGGAGTTGCCTAAACACTGAATCTCCATTTTGAAAAGACCAGGCGCCGTTCACAAATCAGACCAGATTCCGATCGAACCCAATCTTAAGTATGAACTTAATATAATCAAACTTGACTTGGAGGTGCTCGATTGAAATAACCTTTCAAAGCCGACTCGAGACGTGTAGTGGATTCAACGAACTGCGAAGCGTGTGTATTGCTAAAGAAATCAAATATTTTTTCTTTGATACTGTCGCTTTGGAGTATTCGTGGAATTTCCGTGCGATTTCGCAGTAAACGAAAAATATGCGAGGAATATTTTTAGCAAGTTCACACCTTCGTATTCAAGATGGCTGGGGGTTTTAATATTTCTTATTTAGGAGATAATAAAGTATCCAGTGGTTTGTTTATAAAGGTCTCTCTGTTCGTGATCGTAGGTAGTTTTGGATTTTATCATTTGGAACAGCAGCTATAGGCAGGCCGCTTAACTGAGACGTCACCTGCGGTAGCCCGCCACACTATTCCCAAACCACTGCAAGTTCTGAAAACCAGAAACAACAGTGGCGACCACCAGAAAGCATCGAGACAATGGACCCCGACGAGTCCCGGACAAACGATTCAACTGTCTTGGGGGATCGAAGACAGTTGAATCGTTTCTCCAACAAAATGAATCAGAAAAGAACAGCGGAGAAGTTAGAAAAATACACAATTTCCACTTCCCTCCATATCAAGCAGGAGACAGAACAGAACTAGGTCAATAGGCACAAAGGGAAGTTAACAACTGGGTTAGGCCCAGTTGCCTAGCACCACGGTTTAAAATTAACACTGATATTAATGGGTCCTAAATGATGAGCTGTTACATTTGATTCCAATAGTAGGTATGGCCAAAATGCTTGAACGCACGGAAATTTAAATTCACTCCGGATGCAACGTGCACACTATCTAACATTATATTGCGATCATTCTGCCAAAGAGTACAATCCCATAAGACATGACACAAAGGTGATGAAACAAGCTTGAAGGAAATAATTTACTTTTCCTGTTGCCACGGCCTGTGAGAAAATGGGCAACACAGTGATCTACCTCCAGCCAAGTCACCTGCGGTAGGTGCGCGGTAAGGGAGGGGTGTTGTCACGTCATGCGAGAGCTTCATCTTGTTCCCGCTGACAGGCGTCAACACACCACGCAACTACCGCAAGCGTCGAGTTAAGCGGTCGGCTTGTAATATATAGAAATGTAGCCCTGAATAGACAATGCCCACATAATTTTATGGGTCTTCTGTCAAGATGTTGTGGGTGACTTACAGGCTTCTCTCAGATAACTATGAGGTGATATTTATGGTTGATTGAGTATTCGATGCATTGGGAATCTGGACGTTAAGAAATATATATTATTATTTAAGCTTAAGCTTTGTATTCGGTCATGTTGGATTGCCTTACCATTCGGTCGGATGGGAAGGCACTCTCTCTACTCCCTACCTCTCATAGTCATGAGAGGTAGGAAGTATAGGGTAGGGATAGGGAGTGCACATATGTCTGCTCACATACTTTTACATTATAATATCATCCGCGTCAATGGGTACTCTAAGCTGAGTTTGGCCGCCATCACCGACATTCGGTCTTGAGGACTATATTTGGAATAGCAACACACCTGTGATCCGTCTAAAGGCGACTTCTCACGGTGTGTGTACGCTATTTTACACCATATTGCTGATTGCATAAAGACTAACATTTTTGTTTCGCAAACATCTGAAGTTTTTAAATTCACGTCTTGCTGTTTTGGTCTTTACGATATTAGAAATATAGTGAAAATTCCATAGTAAGCTAGGCATGCGCATCCGTGTAATGGTGCACCATTTCTAGGTCGATCTACCGTTTGTTACTAATATATTTATGTGCTACCAATATTAAAAATAAATAGATATACCTAAATATTTATAGACAAGGTACGTTGTATAAATAACAATTTGTCTATATATACTCAGTTTTCTGTGCTGTGGCTCACTATTGGTACCTACAGTCACGAGAAAATATGTCCTAAATCCTTTAGCTCATGAAACATCAATTGTAATTCTAACAAAGAACTTTTAAGAACTATATTTCCATCTGTGACAAACAAGAAATGAATCTGAATCAAAAGACTTACTTCAGAATAGTCCACATCATCATCTCTGACCAGGTGGGGTGATGATCTGCGAAAGACTGCAGGCAGATGCTGGATGCGGCAAGCTGAAGACAGGGCGCTATGGCGCTCATTAAGAGAGGGCTATGTCCAGTAGTGGACTGGTATAGCCTGATGATGAATGATGAAATCATCTGCCTAGCCTGTTCCCAATTGTGATAATTTTGGGGGCAGCTTCCAGTCTAATCAGATGCAACTGACTACCATTATTCGACCCATTTATTAAGTACCTAACACTATACTCGTCAGTAAGACTTTCAAGCTTCCGACTTCCCAAAAGGACTATCAAAGATCTACAAATGACAGCCGAGACCAACTGCTTAGTATGGTTTTTTGAAGCACTGAGGGTTCTTGGTATAATGAACTTATCCACGGATCGAATTGTGCAACCGTAGCTTAAATTTTGAAAGAACGCTCTATTACCTATTTCATGGTATAAAAATACTCTGTCCGAAACACCACAAAATTTCAACCATTTCTTTAAGGAATAAAAAATGAATCTTGCGTAAATTTAAGATACTTAAGTTCGCGACTGTATTTAAATAAAGTACTTGAAGGGTGTTATATTCATTGAAGCGTTACTTAGAGAAAGTATCGGTTTTTATTAAAAATATATACCTACAATGAAATAACGTAGTAACTCAGGTTGTTGACTTGTGAAGATCAACGACCCACCGAGTAAATGTTGACTCTTAATTGATATTGGATATGATATTAGGATTATGGGTTACTCTTGATTACGCTTTCGTTAGTATCGTGGTTGGAAGTCAAGTCTATTCCGGGGCTAATTTCTTGCGTCAGGCTTAGGGATTTTGGGGATCTAATCAATCACAGTTCAGGGCTGGACACAAGTGCCATTGCAATTTCAATCATATTAAATCCAATGGTATTTCTATTATTTTGTATGCTTAGTAGTAGTAGTACCAGCCTCTTACTGTCCCACTGACTGCAGTGGGACAGTAATGTTTCATAAATAACCTAATGTCTAATAACGATAAATTCGACTTGTTTCATACAAAAAAATACGCAAAAAAAAATTAACAAAAAAAGTACTAGTTGGTGAACAAGTTATTGTTCAAACGTTCACTTGCCAAACATTTCGTAACAATTATTTGTAAAGAGGTTTTTTGGTAAGTAATAATTTGGCAAATGAAATTATGCGAAAATTTGTTTGGGTAATGAAAATTTGGCAAAATATTTTCGACAAAACGGCAGGATCCCCGAATTCAGACTTATATTAATTATATAAGTCCAGGTTTCCTCACGATGTTTTCCTTCACCGATGTCAGTGATGGGCAAGATAAACTTAGAAAGTACACATGAATTGAAAAACTCACATTGGTACTTGACCAGGTTTTAACCCACAACCTCGTGCACAAGAGGCGAGGCCTAAACCACTGGGCCATCATGACATTAATAGAAATAGCAGCTCGGGCACTAATTCCGATTTGTTCCCGGTTGATGGCAAATAAACGCGCTTCCTAACACGGGACTTAAACATAACAGGCGAAATATGAGTGTACTAGATTTTCCTCTGCCTAACCCGCCGGGGAATAAAGGTGTGATGTTATGTGTGTATTCTAATATTACTGTTTAAATTATGCTTATTCCTTGCTTAAACAACCCAAAATCATCATGAAAATGGTGTCCCCCTTATTTGTAATGATAATAAACGAAAGAGTATTTGTACATAGACAACGCGAAAATGACTTCCTCTTTGTATCCTTTCGCAGATGAGATAATTTACGTAATTAATTCAGTAATGCTGGAGAAAGATGTCTGACAAAATAAAGGCAATTAGTAAAATGTAATGTACGGTAACTAATTATTATTGTAATACAACAAACAAAAGAAGAAAGAAAATCATTTATTTGGGACACGCAATAAATATACCAAAAAACTAAACTAGAAAAAGAAGACCCGAAACAAAAAGATCCTATCTCAGGATATGCAACAGCACGTAGACAAGGTCACATTAATTAACGGAATTCTTTGAACGATTTTAAGGTCCGTAATTAAATGTATGTATGTATAATTATCTCTCAAGTTTATCTTAAACGTCACTGACATCGATGGAGGAAAATATCGAGAGGAAACCTTATAATGAATATAGGTAAGTCTGAAATTGTCAACCCGCCTTGAGAAAAGTGATTTATGCTCGTGCCTTCTCTGTATGAGAAGAGGCCGTTGCCCTGTAGTGAAACAGTCACAGGCTGGTATTTATAATAATGTAGTAATAATTACTATAAGTAAACTTAAACTAAGATATATTCATTACATGTACAACACATTACATTACAAATTAAGAATAATATTTAACGTTGACCTTCCCGAACTAGGTTTATTTAAACCTGTGTTTTAGGCATCTATATGATATTAAACACTACCTATTAACTTCAAGGATTTATTTTACACACATTAAAGACTCTTCGCGAACGTCGTTCCACATTCCAAAAAAACCGCGGGAATCTCGACCACACCGCCAACTGTCAAACGCCGTAGGGATGTCCCCATGACGTGAGACAATTAGTGTTGTCCCGTGTAGATTCGATTTTCTTCGTTTAATAATGAGAAGCGAAAATTTCGGATCCTTTTGGAGGTCCCCATTGTGGAGGTCAGATAGGCAGTCGGTCCATGTATAATACTGGTACTCGCCTGCATCCTGTTAGACTGAAAGCCGACCTCTACACACTTGAGATAAGGCTAGATGATGACATGTACGTATCGTGCCTGTTCTCCCAGAAGGGTTAGGCAGAATTGGACCTAGGTTATCACACATTGCGCCATGAATGTTTATGTCCCATGTGATAAGGGTCGAGCCAAATGTCATCAACTGGTCAAAAATTCAAAATCTTGAATCTTTCGGACGTTTGTAAGAAAATCTAAATGGAAAAACTTATCACTTTGCCTGACCTGGGGAACGAATCTAGGACCGCATGCGACTTCTACAGGCAGCGAGGCAGGTTATAGAATTTCTAACAAATCAATGTGCACTATTGGTCAGGCTTTTAATTTCTCGCTGCCGCGCCGCGTGTCGTGGGTTCGATTCCCACACGGAACAAATATTTGTATGGCCTACAGGTAGTTGTTCTGGGTCTGGCTGTTTGTGTATGTGACTTTGAATGTTTGTAAACGCACCCACGACACAGGAGAAATTCCTAGTGTGGGGCAACGTTTTTTTAAAAAGAAAAAAAAAAAAAGCTTTGAACTACTGTGGGGAAAATTGGACGGGTTTTTGAGCCATGTGATGAAATACACGTGCAGGTGAACATATGTTCTCAATTCCTGCGATAAAATCCACATGCCGACGCTTGTATTAACTACCTGCAGTGAGACGGATCGCGCTACCTACAGCCCTTAATTGAACAATCTGGAATTAATTAATGTGAGTTAATTGAACAATTAATTGGAAATCCACGTTGGTGTATCGAAACAATTAATATATTATAGTAATGAAAAGACTTAACACTTTTAAACTTGTTTATGTTCATCTTGTTTGTCACTATCTTCATGTCATTTTGGCTGTTTGTGTATGTGAGTTTAAGTGTGTAAATGCACCCAAGATACAGGAGAAATCCTTGGTGTTGGGCAACGTTTTGTTAAAAACAAAAGAAAATTCTTAAATTTTCCGATCGCACAGTTTGCAACAGATTTTCGCTTCAGTTTTGCTCGAACGTTGTTTTATTTCTTGAACAGGAAACATACAAAAGCCGTATGACTACACGAAATCTCATACAGCTACAATGTTGAAAGGTAAATACAGAAGGGAATCGAGGTTTGTCGCAGTAAATAAAAACGTGGTATCGAGTTTCATACTGGGCTATCCGACTAATTCGTGTTTACACATCGTCACGCTTGTATGGCCCGTAGGCCTAGGAAGACGTATACCAATTAGTACACCCACAGTTTGCTAGTTAATTTAGAGTTCCATGTAATAGAGGGTGAACCTATAATCATCAACCGGTCACTAACTCAGGATTCGGGCGGCTACTGAACAATTTCAAAAATTAAAAACACTTTACCCAACACAAAAATCAAACCCAAGACCTCATGCCCAGTGGTAGCTCTCGCAGATAATAGACCAACGGCCGCGGCAGTCTCAGTAAATGATACTCCTTTACTAATATTTAAAAAGATACTCTTAAATTTGGCTGATAAATCATATCCTTGATTGACAGATACCTGAATTATTTTTCTCTTTATCCGGGGTTATCGAGTAGTTTTTAAGGATGTACGTGAAATCTCGGGAAAAAGATAATAAAACTATATTTTCGAAGGCAATTTACAAAAGATGAGGATATCAGAAGAAATGCCAGAAGCAGATGTCATAGAGGGACAAACCTTAACCGATCTTATTGGTGGAGTTCTTTGTCAGATTCGTAGACTCGCAACCGGCACGCGTGTGTGACAAGATTAAAAATTGTGGACAACGCAAAAGGAGGATGAATGGATTGTGGTTCGAGTATATGTACACAATTGCACATTCAGGCTTCTCATAGGAAAAGATGTGACTAGTATATGTGTTTACAGTGACAGCCTTGTTGATATAGTTGTTGCAAGAGCAACTGCTGAGTGAAGAGTCTTGAGTTTTATCCGCACATCCGGCAAAGTTTTACTGGGTTGCCACAATACGAAATTCTCTTGGGTTAATAAGGCCCCGTGCCTACGTGCACCAGAAAAAACTTTAAACCGTTGGTCCCGGCTGTTATTCCAGAACATTCTTAACCAGAAGCCCGAAAGTCTAATGACCCAAAGTCTAATACCAAAAGTATTGTATTGCCCAGGACCTGGGATGTGGAGATTAGATAAGCGGTTGCTCCATTTTATACTGGTATTCAGCTTAGTTAGACTTGAAGCCGATCCCAATATACTTGGGAAAAGGCTAGACATACGACGATTAAGAAATTCTCTGTAAACAGACTGAAGTCTAGATTTTTGTACATTTAATTGTATGAGGTTCACCCTATAAAATGTGAGTGTATGTACACTTCTGGATAACCCCTAGGGAAATACGGGCGTGTCTTTACATAGGATATACTCTTGATCCTCAACCATTTCGGTAAACAAATTGGCAACCGACATGACGAATATTGAACCAATAGGTGATGTTTGGCATGACAGTTGACACAACTTATCAAATTCTGCTTACTCGCTTGACTCTTGGGTAATTATAGAAACGTACTCATCACCATCATAATTATCAGTCTGGAATAATCCAGTGCTGGGTTCTTTTTTTTTTTTAATCGTTGCCCCACACTAGGAATTTCTCCTGTATCGTGGGCGCGTTTACAAACATTTAAACTCGCATACACAAACAGCCAGACCCAGAACAACTACCTGTAGGTCATACAAATATTTCTTCCGTGCGGGGATCGAACCCACAACGCGGCGCAGGAGCCGATGGCTCAACCACTGCGCCAACCGTGTCGTCAAATAGGTTAGCTGATAGGTTAAGGAGACCCTAAACCCAGCAGTGGGTGCTTTCTTTCCTTTCTTTCATACTTCCTACGTCCCTATCCCAGGTGTTTCATTTAAAAACATTGAAAATATCTTCGTCCCGAACCGCTTTTGGACGTATTTACCTGAAAAAAATTAGTGATCCGTAAACTGTAGATATCGAAACGTTTCGATATTTTTACCAACCTTTTTAGGGTTAAAAAACAAAATGGTAAAACGGAACCCTTTATGGTGGAAGTTCGCCTGTATGGAATTGAAATTGGAATACCTACTCATAAACAATGTTTGCCCACATATCAAGTAAATGGATTGTTTTTTTTTTGTCTGCCAAGGAACGGAAACTAACAATTTATATGATATTATTGATGAAGCTATAACTTATAATTTATGAAGAAATTAAACAAAATAAATAATCACAGGGCATCAAAAAATTCATCCGCATCACTGTCAACGGGAAAAGTGCCCAGAAGGCTGGCAGCATTACCACGTTAAATGGCAATGCTGATTCTTTGGCCAAAAAAAGGCCAGCCCTCTGGTCACGTGAAGAGTCGTCCTAAAAAACTAAATGGGCACACGGACCCCATGGCCCTAGTGTTTCAACCCCAAAGAAAGGTAAGCATGTAGCTATTTAACAATTATTGATTTTTAGTGTTTTTTTTTATGTATGTTGTTCAATTATAATATTAATGCAATATGATGCCGCACAAGTATACAGGACAGGGACCACAATTGTTCTTAGCTTTAAGCCTTTTGTAAACATCTTTTAAACATGAACAATTATGGTGGATTGTGGGATGCATATAAATTATATTAATTATATTAAATTATATTGACGACCTATGTGGCGCAGCGGGCGAAGGTCCGCCTGCTACGCAGGAGGTTGCGGGTTCGATTCCCGCCTTGGGACAAATGTTTGTAGGATCTAAAAAGATTTGTTCCGGGTGTTCTGGGTATTTACTATGTATAATAAAAAATATCTATCTATGTAATGTATTGTATTAAGTATATCAGTCATCTAGTACCCATAACACAAGCTCTGCTTAGCTTGGGGCTAGATGATGCTGTGTGGATTGTCCAGCATTATTTATTTATTATTTAATTAAGACCAATCAGGAACAGGCAACACTACCATATTCACTGAACATCAACGCTGTTACGAATCTTTTAATTAACAGTAACGTTTCGCCGACTATCGGTTATTTGAGCCGGTGAAAGGACTCCAATAGAAATTCTGAGCGCTTCCAAGCGAGAAGAAAGTCAAGCAATGTGATTGATACATATTATATAACCAGAAGTATCCATGAAAAAAATGGTTATTATGAAATGGTTATAAATTTAAAAAGTAGTAAAGTACCAGCTTATTACTGTCCCACTGCAGGGCAAAGACCTCTTCTCATACAGAGAAGGCACTAATCACCACGCTTGGTCAAGACGGGTTGGCGATTTTAGACTTATATTAATTATATGAGTCCAGGTTTCCTCACGATGTTTTCCTTCACCGATGTCAGTGATGTTCAAAGTAAACTTAGAAAGTAGATACATATTAATTGAAAAACACACATTGATACTTGCCCAGGTTTGAACCCACAACCTCGTGCACAAGAGGTGAGGCCTAAACCACTGGGCCATCATGACATACTGACATGTTTTTTTTTTATGTCATGAAATGGTTATAGTGACATGTTAATTTGACGGCACGGTTGGCGCCGTGAGTGAGTGATTGGCTGCTGTGCTACGTGTCGAGTGTTCGATTCCCGCATGGAACAAATATTTGTATGACCTACAGGTAGTTGTTCCGGGTCTGGCTGTTTGTTTAAATTTTTGTTATCGCACCCACGATACTGAAAACGATCATAGTGTGGGGTTCTGGGTGGGGATCAAAGTTTAACAAAAACCAATCTGCCTCTTAATTTTATATTTAGAAGGTGTACTGGAAACATTAGTAGGGGATGCCTGTGAAGGACGTACACTGAGCTTATTGAAAGATCAGATGCGTAATCATCATCGACGTGCGTGCTTTTGTATTAATGTACATATTGTGTAATTTTTAGTAATGTAATATTATTTTAAACAGTTAATAATTATAACAAGTAGTCTTAGCTATCGCATTACGTTTGTAACCTGTAATGATAGTATAAGAGTTTTAAATAAATAAATCAATATGAACGTATAAAATTATGTAGACATATGAAAGTAAACGAAGAACAAGGAGTATGTAAGGATCGTGGTAGGTGGCGTTCTATTGTTTCTGTCAACACACATAGAAAGAAGGTGTGAGTTTATAAATGTAGTTATATATGTATATAACTTTTATAATTGCTAGAATTATATAATGTTTTAATATGTAAGTAGTTAGGTATTTATTTTAGAATATATGTGTGTTAATTAGTATTAGGTACCACTATGAAGCGAACGCCTTCGTAGCACAGGTAGGAATCAGGTATTGATAACGAAGTTGGTTTACTGTGTATTAGTTTTCCACTGTTCCATTACTGTTCCAGTGTGAGTGAGATGGAATTCTACAGGATGAATACCACTTCCCTTTTTTTCAATTCAGAATAACAGCTTTTACACGACATAGTATAGCCTTAGGCACCCTCATGATGCACTGACATAGGTTTATTCTTGTTATGTTAGAATTCTACTTAGCTTTTTTCTCATAGTGTAGTCCGGCTCATCATAAAAATAATTATGCCCCAATACATCGCTTTGACTACTTATAAGAGTTTCAAGACAAGTCTTAAGACTTTAATTAAAACATTAAGTACATTTTAAACTATGTACATACTCTCGCCTTTTCCTTAACTGCAATTTTTTGAAAACCAAAACCGGCCAATCTAGAAATAATTTTAAATAATTTTCGATGTTCACAGGTTGTGTCGATCAGATTACGTATTTTATTTAAATGACTATATTAAATGCTATATAATACTACCCTTATATAGCATTTAATATAGTCATTTGAGGGAAAAAAGCCTTGTATTTTGATATTTCTGTATTTATTTTTATCATATTTAGGTCATGTACAGGACATCCTTACCTTGCCTGTGGGCGTTTAGTAATGAGGGTACCGACTTGAGGATTAAGACTTACAGGGGAAGAAAAGAGACAGACAAGATGTCTTTGCAATGCTTGCCAAATGTAGTAATTTCGGCTTTAATCGTTTATTATAGCGGTCGTTAGCAAGTTCACGATAATAAGATTTCCCTAATAATATTTTCCAAATGATAGTTTATTTTTTAGTTTGACCTAAAATTCAAATCGCTTTGTTGAGTGGTTGGTGCTGGATTTTTTACCAAATCCGGCTTTTGCATACGTCAAACTTGAACGCGAGCACTCAAGTGTCGAACAACAAGCTCTAAAAAGTGTCACAGCGATATAGTCCATTTGCGAGGATGCGAGCTTCGCAAATTACTCTGAACTAGTTTCCACAAGTTTTAAACCAGGATAAAAGTATTAGTTGTACTCTGTTCTATCCTGCAGTATAATACAAAAGACCACACATAGTAACGAATAAAACAAAACATGCCCATGTGATTTAATTTATAAGTTTACCTTGGGCATCATCGACATCGGTGAAGGAAAAACATCGAGAGGAAACCTGGAACTTATAATTAATATAAGTCTGAAATCGCCAACCCGCCTTGAGCAAACGTGGTGATTAATGATCGAATTTTACCCTGCAGTGGGATAGGCTGGTATTATTATATATTTATTATAAATGTTTAATGTGTAAAATATTTTTATTATATATTATTTATTTATGTCTATATTCCCTGAAAGGTTGGGCAGCGGTGTAGATACACACCCACATTTCGCTAACAACACAATACTCAAAACCGTTATAATTTGTTTATAAACTCTTTAATTCATTTAAAACTTAATAATGCAAGTAACACGCACGCTAAAACTCTGAAAGGCAAAACTTAAACCTTGCAGACTTTGAGATGAATAGAATCTGTACAAATAGTTTTAATTAAAAACACATGTGATTCAGTACTTAAACATAGTTCATTGTTCGCTGTTCTGACAGAGCTTGAGTTACTGAATTTTAAATACAATGAATTATTTAGTTTGAACGAAGAATACAGCTTGATTCAGAGAATGGAAAGTCGTGATGAGTTGAGGCGATTATTGAACTTTGACTGGTATTAGATTTTAGCAATGTTTGCCTCGGAAAGTACGTTAAGCCGTTGGTCCCGGATACCCTTTGTTGCTCTTTGACAGTCATTCTGGGTAAGAAGCCCGAAAATGAGACTAATAGTCTTACCACGGGGTATCGTGTTGCCCAGTAACTGGATTGTGGAGGTCAGATCCTGCATCCGGTAAGATTGGAAACCGATCCCAACGTGGCTTGGAAAAATTTAGGCAGACGATGATAAGCAACGTAAAGCCGATGGACGGAGGAGGTGCCAGTGCTGAATGATATCCGCTGTACGGATAGATCAGTGGTAAGCTACGCTCGCTGAGGTCGGTTAGTAGATGAGTCACCATTCATTACATATGCACGCCCTTCCATGTCTCGGAACGCACGTTAATCCGTTGGTCCCTGCTGTCTTTCGTAAATCTTTGACAATGGTTACGAGTAGGTAGTCAGAAGCCTGAAGTCAAAAACCAGTTTAAACATGTGGGAGACTACTTTTTTAAACTGGTTTCAGAATTATGACCTCCATAACCCAGTTCCAAGACAACAGTCGTGTTGTCCAGTAACTGGGTTATGAGATCAGATAAACAGTCGCTTCATATAAAACACTGGTATTCAGCTGCATCCAGTTGGACTAGGAGCCAATTTTAACTTAGTTGAAAAAAGGCAGGCAGATGATAAAAGATGATGGAAGCACTACCTCATCAAGGATCATCCGTTCACTGACATTTCATATTATTTCATCGTTTCATGTTTGTATTTCATCGGTTTTCTATATCTCCAAGAAGCTGCCAGACCTTTGTATTTGATATTATTCGACTTGATACCTTTACACGTTTCTTAGAAAAAGGTTCTTGACTGACGGACAACAAAGTAATCCTATAACAGTACCGTTTTTCCTCTTGACGTACGGAACCGTAAAAATGCGAGAAATCACGTTGAAGTTCACACAAAGAAATTTACGAATAAAAAGCAGAGTCTACAAATGCTACGATATGTAGTCTATGACAATTACACTTCTGGATAGCGATACGGAAGTGTAAAGCCGTAACTACCTTGAAGTAATTCAGATGTTTTAGCAAATAGGCAAAAGTGCGTGAGCATTTTCGTAAGGAGTTGGCAGAGGTTTTGTCACAGAGCTAATGTTTTCTCATTAACTGTCTTATTGTTTATGTATGTCATCATCTGCCTAGCCTTTTTCGGGCCCGGCTGCCAGTCTAACCGGATGCAACTGAATACCAGTGTTTTACATGGAGCGACTGCCTATCTGACCTCCACAAAACAATTACTGGGTTGTGGAAGTTGTTACAATATTGTTTATGTATGTGTTTGTGTATATATGTTTATCTATGTCGGTTTTATATTTATAGTTTATAATCTATATTATATATATATATATAATTCTTTTCCCTTTTCTTTTAAGAAATTGCACCTGCCACTGTTTGTCTCTGCATCACCCAAATGTTGACTGGTAGAAAATGCCTATGGCATTAAGTCCGCCTCTGTACATTTGTGTGCTTAAAGTATTAAATAAATAAATATGCACAAGTATCTGCATTAATATAAATAGCCATACCGTGATTTAAGGTCGCAGTGGGTTAAAAGAAAAAATCTCAATGCTTTCATAAGCAAAACCTAAACAAACAGCAATTGAAAAACATTTAAACTCCCCAAAACCTCTACAGAGCAGAGCGTGTTACATTATATGCAAACTTTCTTAGTAATGTTCAACAATTTCCTTACAGTCTAGTAGTTCTCTTGCAATAACAAAAGTTACGCTTCGAATTCTAACAAAAACATCTTGGAAATACTTTTACTTTTCACACACTTTTCCACACGCTGGCTTTAAGTAGAAATTGTTTTTAATTAGTGCCGTAGGAACCATCGATGTACAGGCTGACCGATATTAGAACACCATAAAATATCCCTTGGTTGCGTCTCTGCGCAGTTTTGCCGCGTTGATTCTCGTTGAAACATCCGAGAGTGTCAGTCGCCCGCGCGTTCCCGACGAAGTCGCACGTGTATCCCGCATCCCTGTGACACTGAATGAATGAACCGCGTATTTTACGTGAGCGTATTTTAAAACTTCAGTGCGAATATGTGTAACTTTAATTTGTGATTCGTTTGATGATGTGCCACGTTGTTTAGTGCGGTGTGGTTCCCCATGAATTTTGGTTTTGAATGCAAATTAATTAAAGACTGGCTGGATTTCCGTAATTAATTTCTGTGGTGGAAGGTACGTTGATTGTGTATTAGCGGAATATTTGGCTTAGATATTACTGGTAATGTAGGTGAAACTAATTTTAGGATGAATTAAATTCTCCCGTTGTTACTGCTCCGGCTTATCAGATGGCAAACCTAAATGTAAGGGACTAAGGCGCCCTTTCCCTTTGAATCAAAGAGACCCGAGTTATTTTTAGTTAATGTCATCTGGCAAATGAAGATAATATTTCCAGGAAATGATGAATGCCATCAGTTCAATCTAAAATGAGATAATGAGGTCGGAGACTACTCTAAAGTGTAATATTTTGCAAATATACTTAATTATTTTCAGGACAGGTAAGGATTAAGTCCAACGATAAGTACCCGAATCAGATTGAAAGAGATCATTATAGTTACGAATAACATGTCCTCGTTATATATGCCTATTTATATTCCTTGATATATTAGGAGCCTTTTAAGGATTCCGGTGCGCTTGAACGCACAATTGTTCGGTCAAAGCTGAAGCTAAAAATTTTGCGTAACTCGTCAGGCGTGTAAAATTCGCAGATACATATAACGTAGCTTTATTTACATGCAAATACACAAGTAGAAGGTCGTTCAATATTTTATCTGGTATCCCTTGGGGAGCAAAATGTGTTCTATTTTAGTTTGTCGTGTAAAACTGACGAGTTTGCTTCGGGATATGGGTGTTAACATTTTAGGATTTCAGGTGGTATCTGTATTTTATTACATTTTAGAAATACTTTAGATTTTTATTTTAGAACAGGAATTTAAATAAAAATCTTGATTTATAAGATCATACTTATAAATCAAGATCATAATTATAATGCTAATAGGTATCGAATGATTATGTGTTTTTTAGTTAGAAATCGATTTAATTTCGAACTAAGAAGTTTCATTATTTTTGAATCAAAATTCTTTTAAAGTTTTCGATTAGCCTATACAGAGTCGTAGACTTGATGGAGATAGTAACTACCTATTTGTCTCAAAGTTTAGGGTTATCTTTTGTGATGTCAAAATTTTCCTGTGATACATCATTGGACTTTAGAACCACGAGAAGAAATACTTTCTCAAGCTTCTTAGTGGAATGTTCTCTAACAACCACTTTTCAATTAAAATCTGACTAAGTTAAAAAATACGGAGATAAGGAAAATAGTACGGCAAACGGTTTGCTGTACTTACTTAATTTAAGTTAGGTTTTAATAATGATAAAACTATTAATTCATGAAAAAAAAATATATCACAGGGCATCGAAAAATTCACCAGCATCACTGTCCACGGGAAAAGTGTCCAGAAGGCTGGCAGATTTGCCACGTTGAATGGCAATGCTGGCGGAGTTAGGTTTTTATTTAAATTCCTGTACTTACCGAAATCAGACTTCAACGCTTCCGTTTGAAGATAGGTAATTAAATTAAGTATTAGTAGTGATGGAGCTCTATTAATAGATGGCTTGGGGCTTAATAGGAACACTGAATTCGGCAGGTAAACTAGTAGATAGATGAACGGCATATGCTGGACTTTATAATCAGCCTGTAAAGTTCCCACTTCTGAGACTCGGGCATCCTATCTGTAGCAGGAAGTGGGCTTTTTCTGTGGGTGTAGTGGGTAGTGTGCTCCACGCGGGCCCAAAGCGGGTTGGTTTATATCACATTTATTCGGTTTTATCCAGTTCTCGGTTTCCTCACGATGTTCTCTTTTACCGCTTTGAAAGCAGTGGTAAAGACATAAAGTACTGAAAGTAAAGGTTTGAACTCACGATCTACGACACGAACTTCAGGATCGCTACCACTAGACCGAAAAAGCTTTCTGCTGCGCTGTCTCTAAAAAAATGGTAACTCGCGCAGTAACCGAGGCGTGAGTTTAAACGATTATGAATCTAAAATACAACCATTATACCCCATTTTGGATTAAACGTATGCGGAAAGCACAACTATTATCACTTTAATATATGAACTAGCTGTGCCCGGGACTTTGTCCGCCCAGAATTTAGCAAAACATGGGTTTTCATTTTTTCACGGAACCTTACTTAGTTCTTTTTCTAAAATAAATGGCGTAATGCCTAATTACTGCTTAAGAAATCAGCTATCCTGTAAAAGTCCCGTCTGTCATTTTGGACATAACATCATTCAAACAGACAGACACATAGACAGACAAAAAGAAAAAAGAAATATTTTTGATATAACTACCGTATGATTTTTCATATGCATTTAGTATAAAGCTATTATTTTGACATTACAAACAGACACTTCAATCAAATTTATTTCTATAGAAGATATACTATTAAAACCAAATAAATATTACGTTCAAACCGAGTTCTACTGAATTTTAAATCGTTCGATTGTGCGTTACGATTACGATGCGCGTTCGTGCTAGAACCCCTACTATCCATTTATGTCGTAAAGCAGTTAGCTAGTCACATGTGTTCCCTGGTTATCTAATAGTTATAGATGGCAATATAATGACCGTAAAGGGCACTTGTGTGAAAGATATAGCTAGAAACGATGTGACTATCGAGGTGACGGCAAATAGAGATGTATGGAAGATTTGCTGCGCTGACTACATAATACATTGGGATAAGGGCAGGAGACTGGATGGAGATAAGGATGATGATAGGACACGTCTCACGGGGATGTACCCTACTACTGAAGTGTACAGAATTCACCTATGATAATAAGCCGCTTTCCACAATTTACTCAAAGTAATTAACATGAGCTATTTGAAGAGAACACCGCATTTAAAATATTCATGACAGACAACAGAAATAATGACAAATCCTGTCTTGTAATTCTCATCTCGTCTTTTAGTAACAAAAAGCTTTAGATTCTTTTAAACAGTATTCTTCATTACACCATGGAAGCAACAGTCTAATACAATTGTCTTACCTTCTCATATATTTTTATCTGAGACATAATAAAACTCAGCGTCACCTGAAAGAAGTTATCTTTCTGTTTTATTTCACTTTTTATTACTCCTTTATAATTTCATTTCACGCGAGCCAGTAGGGCTGTCTCATCATGAGAATTATCCATTATCTTATAAGACAGGAAAAATGGGAGTGCAAGAATTACCTCTCATAGGCGTAAAAGGATATGATTATTTATTTTGTTGGATAAGCAGCATTGTCACTGTCATACTTGAATGTTTTAACAGAAAGGGTCTGAAAGGTCTCACAGAATTAAGAAACGATAACAATATAGGGCAGCGTATTGTCGGGTAAACTACCAAGGGTCTATGAGGTAAAAAAAAGTGGACAACACTTCTATTATCTGCCTTAACACATAAATAACCTTTGATACACGCCTTGTGTGATAAAAATATACCGGTAGCGTAATATTAAGTTTCTATTTTACGCCTTGTCAACCTTTGTCCCCTGAAACCCTTAAGAGTACCTACCGTGTTATTGTCGTACTTGTTGTCAGTGGTGACAATATAATACGAGGAAATAATTCTCGTGTATTATCCTCATCATTTTCGACACACGATAGGTTTCGGCAGACATTGTGCTTGTTAATAGACTATATCAATATCGTAAGTAATATTTATAATTCAATGTACAGAATTTGGTAAATGAACTATTGGAGTATCAGTAACTAACCGCCAAAATATTCCCTTTATTGAAAGTTTGATGCTTGCAAAGTTATTGCTTTAGAACATAGGTAACACGTAATAATTCAAACAACTTGCAAATTTTGGAGGGGTTTATAGTTGCGTAGTTTACGATGTTAATGGGTCTTTGATTAATATATGAAGACGCGCCGATTGAACTTTCCGATGTTCAATTTAGGAAAAAGGCAAATTACGCAACCGTTCACTTCACTTGATTCACTCAAAATGTTGGCTCCACCAGAGTGACAAATAAAAAGAGATTTCTACTCATTTGTTTCCCGATGTCCAATCACTTAAAAGCTTTGGGAACAATACTTCTGAATTAAACAATCTGTAACTGAATCGGGATATATATCTGAAAGGACGAGTTTAATCGTGGATTTGTTCACTGAAGTATGGTTAAGCTACTGTCAATCGGGCTTGTAATTGGATGGGCGGTTTGTGGTTTCCCGTCTTATTACGTGCGAGAGGATTTCTCATTTTCTCCACGTTTTTACCGTTAATATATTTTTCGAGGACTAAGTTATTTCGCCAATTCCTTAAACGAAGCTAATAAATAAGTCAGCTATCAATTGACTCGTGACATTAAGATTTGAATCAGACTTAAATAATTTATTTGCTACGCCTGGAAATTTCCAAATTAAACTTATTACCTGAGACACTAGACCTTTACCTGCTGTGAATACTAATTTGTGAATAAAGATGTCGTCGTGGAAAATTTCAACGTCATGATACTGTTATTTCTTGTAGGAGACGGAGTCAAGTCTATTAACGCGTAGAGATTGAAACTAAGTTTATTAAAATCTGACACAACGATCGTTTAAATTTTTGGCAGTGAAGTATTTGGTATAATCCTTCCTCGGAATGATAAAAGGAAGCTTGGAGAATCCAATTAGAAGAACAAACAGGTTTCTCTGGTAGGGACTGAAGTGGTTTGCTAAGACAATGAACTTGCGATGATCAATGTTACAAATTGATATCCTTACATCTTCTTATGTACGTATTATTTGTTTCTTAGCCTAAATTATCCCACTGCTGGGTAAAGGCCTCCCCTATAGCCGTGCAGTCCTCTGCCTGTGCGGTTTTCTCCGGCCAATCTTTTGTAAACACGTCTGTACGTTTATAAAGATGATATATATAAAGATGGCTGTCTATCTCTCTAGAGTCGGTATCATAAGCTAAACTAAACATTAAAAAATAAAAAATTCGAAATTCAAAATAAATCGGAAGTCGGTGTCTTATGTTTTGTTTTAGTTTTATAGCCATCGACTCCCGAAACTAAAGTCTTTTTACTTTATTTTGAGTGAATAGATTAAAAAAAAAAAACATTTTTTCCGTTACGTAGCTATCTTGCTCTCTGGCGAGGTTATACGACACACTCTAGTATTTATACTATAATGATAGTATACAGTATATTTGAGAACCCCTTATGGGAGCTGAATTGGCAACGATTGTGACAGGCGTGGGCGTTGGAGTAATGTATGTTGTTCTGTTATGTAGTTCAATAGTGTGAAGGCAGCGGTTTTCGTGACTTGAAATATACAAGATTTTGAAAGCAACGTCTACGTTATTACGCAATGATGGTGTTGAACTTACAAACTGACTACATTTGTGGAGTTCTTAAAATAGTTTGGTTGTGTGTTGAGGTTTTTAGCTGGATGTTTATTGCTTTCTTTTTGTCTTTGTTTTTTTCTGTGTTAAATGGTTAAATGTGTAGTTAAATGTATAAATTATTTTTAGGATTTTTAAATTTTAGTCTTATTTTTTGACTTGGTATGCAATATGCTGTGTTGGTATATAATATGTGGGACATCGCATTTTGCGATGACTGTTATGCGTATTTTTGGCTCTTTTGTATTTTTAGAGTTCCTTAACCAAAGGGTGCCAACGGGCACCTTTTACTAAGCATCCATTGTGCATTGGCCAGCGTCCATCCGACAGCAGGCTGTATCTCATGAATTGTTATAAGTAGACAATTGAAATTTTTACAGGTTGTGTATTTCTATTGCTACTATAAAAACAAATAATGAAAAAAATGTGCATTAAAAACAAGGAAATCTTTATTTTTAAATTAATTATGTCCATACAAAAACGTAATGTTTTCGGAGTTTATTTATCTAGTAAAACGGAACTCTTCGGGTTCGGGTCCAACTCACACATGGCCAGTTGCTTTTTTTTAATTTTTGTTAAGTACAAATACTTATTTTATGCATTTATTTATTAAAAAAATATTTCTTATAAAAGTCTTTATTTTTAACTTAAAAATATAATAAAATTAAAGGAACACGCAGGATATCACTTTACTTCTTAAGTCCTTTTATCACTAAAAAGGACTTAAGAAGTAAGTGATATCCTCAAACCTTAAAAATATTTTTAGCTTATATCTTCCTGGTTTTACCTACAAGCTACTTTACCATCTAATACGTCCATTAGTATATAAATTCATGCTCAATACTATCTCCACAGCTTAAAGGTATTTAAACTCTTCATCGTATGAGCCGAGAATCAATGCCTTACCCATATTTCATGAGTAAGCTCGCAGGCTCTAAGCGTTTGGCTAGGTTTTATGGATCAGAAACTATAAATTTCAATGAAGCTGGTTTAAAGGATTATTTTATAGTTTATCGGTTGTAAAGGGCATTGACCAAACCTACTGAGTTACATATAAAATTGTTAAACATGGAAACGGTTTTGGCTCTAGCGTTTGTATAATGAATTCCGAATGCAATTCTTTCATTTGTTTTTTTTCTGAATACATTGTCATTGGTCTAGTTGCTTATTGTATTAGGTATTCTGTGCTAGTGGTCGTACGTGCTACTGCTGAGCATGGGGTCCTGGGCTGGGTTCGAGTCGGATAGACTTGCTGGCCCTGTAACTTAAACATAACTGGCGAAACGTGAGTGTACTATAAGGTAGACTCCTGCCTAACCCTTCGAGAATACAGGCTTGATGTTATGATATTGCACTTTTCCAGTAAGAACATTATAGTATTGAATAGGAAACCATCAAATAGCATGTTGGACTGGGGCACAAACGGTTCTGTACCTTAGTAGGAAAAATATTTTTCCATTTTCATTGATTGGGACCGCATAACTAAGTCCGTGTATTGATTTCTAGAAAATTGCGCTAGTTAGAGACATCATTTTATATAACTGTAATATTTTCATTACACATCATTTCATATTTTTCACTTAGCTAACTTACTAAAAATAGTTTATAATTTAGGAACAGAACGTATATGAACACAAAGTATTAAGGTTGTTTTGTCATACATAAATATCCACCAGTTTTTATTTCACAAAATATATTTCAAACCAACAAAATCCAAAACAAACACACTTAATCTCCTATACGCTACATTCATTCTGGATCTAGTTAAGTTCAATTCTAAAACTTCTTTTTATTCGACTGTTTTCATGCATTTTGTTCATGCATACCGCGTCCAGAAACTCTTAACTTCCGCCAGTCTTTTGTTCAAGCCAGTTCAATCTCGGTCTCTTTGGTCATTCCAACGGTAGAAATAAGGATAACTTTAAATATCTATCTACCCTGTTTTCCGGCTTCCGAAAAGTATGGTTCTATGAATCAATATGAAAAAGTGAGTATTCAGATTAGACTTCTTGTATTGAGAAGCTGACGTGACAATGTACATATTTTGAATAAAGAAAAATAAAATGTGGACTACTCATTTTATTATTCTTTATTAAAATACATTGTCTTTTCGAAAAATATGATCCTATAAATTGCGATACTGGTTTTAAAAAGTGGGTATTAGGATTAGTTTTTTGAATAATGAAAAGCGTGTGTCAAAACTCAATGTATTTTGAATAAAGAATAATAAAAATAAGTTCAGTCCTCACATAAAATATGGTTCTATAAATCACGACACCGGTTTTTAAATCCTTGGTCAAAAGTTGGTATTCAAATTAAAATTTTTAAATTGAAGAGTTTATGACGTGAACTGAATGAATTTTTAATAATAATACCAGCCTGTTACTGTCCCATTGCAGGGCAAAGGCTTCTTCATACAGAGAAGGCACGAGCATTAATTGCTCAAGACGGGTTGGCAATTTCAGACTTATATTATTTATAAGTCCAGGTTTCCTTTAGATGTTTTTCTTTACCGATGCCAGTGATGTCCAAGATAAACTTGGAAAGTACATATAAATTGAAAAAGTCACGTTGGTTTGAACACCCAGGTTTGAACCCATAACCTCGAATTTTGAATAAAGAATATGATGAATATGTGTGGTCTCAGTCTTTGAAATTCGAATCATTTTACCGGTCTTTATCATGAAATGTTTTACAGTGAGTCAGTCGAAAATATCTTAAGCAAGATTGGCATGTTACAGTCCAACGAGATAAACATTTTTCTCAGAAATGATACCATGTATATCTTTCTTTGAACTGTATTCATCAATATTTACAGTAACATCTATTACTAATTCACTATAACTTAAACTAGACTGATAAACGGCACGATTGTTATCTAAATACAATAACATCAAAGCAAATACCTAAGAGCTTTTGATACTTTTCATTGAAAAAATCGCAAGAGGAGGCTATAATAAAAATACAGAGTAGTGTGTGTATGAAAGGTTACACAAATATCCTTTTATTTCTCACCATGAATAATGCTGGACGTTTTCCCACAAAGAACTTGAGCACTGATTCAATTATTTTCAAATTCTTTTGTCTTTACTGCAGTCTTGTTTAATCCCCATGCATAAAACAAAACTCACAACGTTTCTCAGAATAGCGACATTAATTTCTCCTTTCCAGAAAAAAAGGAATAAAAAAGATGCTCGTGTTTAGGATTCTGTCGCGAATTTAACTTTTTCTTTTGTTTTTATTAAAATTTCTGGACGACTTCATCAGAATATACAGTTTAATTATATTTTTTTTAATATTTCCGTTGCGTTTTAAATAATATCACGATATTATTTACAGTATTGTAAAGGACTTGGGTATGATAATTAAACCATTGTAATATCTGAAATTTCTAAACTTTAAGTAGTTCCAGAGTTAATTAAGTTATTGATAATAACCTAATCTGAAACCACTTAAAGTTTAGATTAGTAGTGACTTTAAAAACTATCATCATCATCATCATCATTTGCGTAGCGTTTTCCTAAATCGGGGTTTTTGTCTAACCGGAAATTAAGAATGTTCTGTACCCTTGACACAGGACCCGTTCCATCTTTTGAACCATTCTAATATTGCTTCACTGTTTAAAACTAGAGAGAACAAATAATGTTCTCCCAATGTGAATAGAATAAGGTCTGTTATTGCATATAATCATTACAATATCATCATAATCTCCTTGTCGGGTTTGCAATTCCTACGCAATTATAAAATATAATTATTTTAACTTTAGAAGTGGCTGCACGGGTAGCAGATACCTAGAAAGTCTTTCTCATTTCCAACTAAAACACGCCTCAAATTAAAACATGTTTGTCAAAAATATGCACTGCAAAAGAGTTTCTGCAGGATCAACTCATTAACTCCGCTGAATTCCACCAACTCAAGAGCCACAAAAACAGAGCCAAGTTAAATAAACATCCAAAAATATACCGAACACTTACTGAATACGGAACCCGCTGTGTTTACGAAACACAATCTGCCATAAAACTCATCAGAATAAATGAAGGCAATCGCAGGAGCGACTCATTTTACGAACGAAATGGTTTTACGTTGGTCACAATGAATGACTTTTTATATGTAGAGGAATTGGGTTTAATTTAAGGGCGTGATTTTGATTTGTTTCTATTATATCTCAGCCTGATACTACGTGCAGAGAAGGCACGTTCATTAATCATCAAGCTATCACCAGTTGGTTGGCGATTTCAGCCTTTTATTCGGAGTTTCTAACGATTTTTTCCCGCATTGTTATCAACTATGTCTAAGATAACAGTAGAAAAATTACATTTGAATTGAAATAATCACATTGGAATTCACTTGGATTAAACAAAAACCACTGGGTCATCATAATATAGAATTTAGTATTTTTATTAGAAGTAGCCTCCTTCCATTATCGACTGCGAGAATACGCGGAATCGTGACCGATGAAAAATATTATTACGGTCGGGGATATTTTTAAGATGTAATCAACATAAGTGTTATGAAAATTCAGCTCAAAAACAAAGCCGCTGGTCGTTTAATTTATTAAAAATGGTTTCTCAAGGTGCTCCAATAAATCATCACGGTAAAAAATTGATAAATTACTATAATCAGGAAAAAGATAATATTCTTCAACTTTGGTTTTCAGAATGTTTTGATGCAAAATAAACCTTCCTTAAAATAGACTGACTAAAACAACAATGTTACATCGTATTAAACTTACACCAAAGAGTATATTTGGGAGTTGAACTTAAGGCCTCCATGCCTTTGTTTTGTTTATATTAAAGTTTATACCCTGTTTATACTGTGGGGGAGTGTGTATAGTGGTTCGCAAGACGTGTCCTGAATAATAAGTACTATATCAATTAGAAAATGTTGCTGGCTTAAGGGTTTCGTTTTGTTAGGCGAGTTTGTGGGATTTGTTGAGTGTCGTATCTAGATGTGTTTGTTCCTCTTGCTATGTGGAAATATTGTTATTATTTGATACCTGTTACTATAAAATAAATTAATATTGTACTTACCCACTAAAAATATAGTACCTAATACTGTAGTGCTAATTATAAAATAAGCGTAGTAGTAGTAATAATATAGTACTTAGCCAGTTTGTCTCTGCATCACCCTGTTGACTGGTACAAAATGCCTATGGCATTAAGTCCGCCTCTGTACTCGTACATTTCTGTGCTTAAAGTATTGAATAAATATAAATTTCTGTTTATTTCTTTCACAAGGTAAATTAAACACTATAATATTTGTAAAATTTTGTCTACGTCTAGAGACTTTGTGAGAGCTGGAGTCCAGGTTCGGGACCTGTATGCCTGCTATCCAGGCTCATGGATATATTCATAGATTGCGGCATCTTAGCAGTGAGTAACTTAATTCTAAGAGCAAACTTATTTGATCAGGAAGGTAAAAAAAGGATATGGAGAGATTTGTGAAGTGTAGTGTAGTCTAGTGGTACTATTATATTGTTATACACCGCTTCAGGTTTCAAACCTCTTCACATACAGAGTAGGCTAGTATATTGCTTCCCACGCTTACTCAAAGAAGGTGGGCGATGTTAGAGGTATATTCATTTAAGCTCCAGGTTTCCTCAAGACGTTTTCCTTTTCCAATGTCGGATGACATAGTAGATAGTACGCGTTATTTTTTCATTTTTCGTTTCATTCATTAAAATTCTTATTATTTTTTTTCTTACTCAAGTTCTCTATTTCTTTGTTAATTATCTGTCTCTTACAGTACAGTTCCATCTCAAAACTAAATACTTAATTAAAGCGCTTATATTTATTCTGTTTGACGTCATCATTGTCCCTATATTATCTACCCATGCTCTAATCTACCTTAATTAATGAATTTTATTTTCAAGGGATTTAATACTTTACGGGATGAGGGCGCTTAAATAACGAAGATTGCCGAAGTGCTTCGGGAACTCCGACAGGCATTGCGGAAACTGTGGAAAGTAATCTAATATGTATAGGGATCGTTAATTGAGAATTTGGTGGAGTTCCTTTTTGAAGCCATATAGGTATATCATTGTGATACTACGCTTGATTCGTAAAAGAGGAGCAGAGGAGCTCGTGGCTAAATAAAAACAGAAGCACGGGTTGATCGAAGTTTAAGCTACGCTTGTCGAGGTCAGTCTGAGGGTGGGTGATCGCTCAGAAAATCAAAATCAAAATTCAGTTATTCAAATTAAGCTGAGAATCAGCACTTTTTGAACGTCAAAAACGTTTACAAAACACAGTCCACCAAAACGCCCACCCTTTACCAAGAAAAGACGTTAAGCCGTTACCTTTCAGAAAGCACGTTAAGCCGTTGGTCCCGGCTGTAATTTGTAGATCTTTGACAGTTGTTACGGGTAGTCAGAAGCCCAAAAATCTGACAACCAGTATTACTAAGGGGTATCGTGGTGCCCAGAAACTGGCTTGTGGAGGTCAGATAGGAAGTCGCTCCATGTAAAATACTGGTATTCAGCTGCATCCGGTTAGACTGGAAGCCGACCCCATCATAGTTGGGAAAAGCCTAAGTAGATGATGATGATGATGACTGATACGAACTACAGAACCAAGAAGATATTGTTGTGAGAGTTTATTTTTATTCTTAAATTCATTTAAAATGTACGCCATGTTCTTACTCAGTATGACGTAAAACATAGTAAAAAGAGTAATATAAAACATTTAAAAAGCCCGACTGATAAAAGCGAAATATATATTTTTGGCTCGTGTACTAGCCGACTCATGTTTTTTAGGTTAGTTATCATAAAAACATCTTCTCTAAGTATATATTTTTTGCCCCGTTTGACGACTCTGTGTAAGCTGTCTAGAATGTTACTACAAAAAAAAAGTAAACTTTCTGAAATCTATCAAGAATGCGAAATAAGATTAGCTAGGCCAACCTTAGATATTTGTGAAATGGATTCAAAAAGTACATTGCGTAGTTTTGCTTGATATTTTTTGATAACTGGTCAAGCGAAATAATTCAGATAAAATTCTTTATTTTATAAGCATCAAGTCCAATTTATGAAGGCTGAAATACTAAACCTTTGATAGTAGTTGAAATAACTATGAGAAATTAATATTTAACTTCAATTGTTCTTGAGATTTTCTAGGTGGAGATTGTGACCACTTTCTAGTCTCACATGTACATGATTTTGCGGCTGTATCGATGAACGCTCGCGTGAGTGTGAGCAATGCATGAACGTAAGCGAAGCAAAAGGAGTATGTAAGGATCGTAGCAGGTGGCGTTCTGTAGTTTCTGCCTACCCACATGGGAAAAAGGATGGGTTTTATGTATGTGTGTGTGTGTGTGTATGAATGCCTTAGTTCATTATGAATTACTGTGCTACTTGGCAACTTTATTTCTGTCTCTAAGTAACCAACTCTGATTAACCCGGTAAACACAGGTATTTTAAGAACTACGCAGGTACCATCCATGAAGTTAAAAAAATAACTGTTAGTAGAATCAATAAAAGTGATTGATGGCATAGCTCACATTAACTTAACATTTTAAATATAAAACAAGGATTTTTAATTTAAGGTAAAAGCAAAGATAATCTTGGTTCACGTCTTTATCTATAGATACTGTCTATCTCTAACACATTAAGAACCTTAATAAAGACAGAATAAAATTAGTATAAAAGTATTCCAGGTCTGTTTAAAACTAGGCCAGGTCCGTTAAAGACTGCAAACTTTCTGGAAACATCTGTGAAGTTAACTGCCTGAAACCGAATTGTTCTTTTTATACTCTGCAGAATCACCCTCTTTCGTTTATACACTAAACCAGATAGTACACACCCGCATACGTGCACACAATTTTGGAACATGATATATATCATATATTTTTTTCAGAATTCAACTTTTACTTACACATGTAAGTAAACGATGAATTCAAAAAGAAAAAAAAAGTAGTACATTTACATCTTCATAAAATGGTCAAGTGTGGGATGAAGTAAAGCCATTATGGTGATGATAGAATATTTAATAGTGTGATATAGGCCTCTTTTAAATAAGAAGGTTGTTTTACTATGGTATTCAATCAAAACCATGAGTAATCCATACATGGAAGTTACTTTTTGAAGGAGGAGACAAATTCACTGGTTATCCATGTTTACAAAAATCTACCACATTTGTTGTTATATACAGATTTCAATAGGAATGGTATAGGTCTATGTGATTACGTGAGATACACTGTTAACATTATTGGTTACTAAACTAAGACAATACAAAATATACACAATACACACACGACACCCACATATACATATTATCTAGTCATAGCACGGCGGGCTGTACTGGTGCAGAAAACCTCAACCGGCGCAAATATTGAGAGTTATGTATTTGAACCGTCTGAGGTTAAAGCACTAAGGCCATGATGTCCGTGTACCTACCCATCTAGTTTTTCGGGACATCGCCAAAGGGTTGGTCGATTCTTTACGTTACCAGACGACTGACTTTTTTGTTGGCCAAAGAGGCTAATCGGCACTTCTATGGTTCTTTACTCGTACATGTGTACATATTACTTATTATTTCAAGTCTGTTAGCTAATAACTTATACATAAAAATACAGATACATGAGGAAAATTCATTTTCATTAAAAATGTTAAAGCTTAAGTAATAAGATATTTTATATCATATCCTTATCGTACAAGTCCAGCATTGAAATCAGTTCTGGCAATAACCACTGCAACGAGCGGGACTATCACGATCTTTGGACCAAATAATATGTATACCGTAGTTATTTATTGACCTTATTTATATTTCGATTCTCTATGTTACCTGTTTCAAGTTTTCAGTAAAAGTATAGCTGTAACTGGACAGTATTCTTATCTCTATCTAGTTTTCAAATCTACGCTCTTTCCTACAGCTGCCAATAACTGCTAGATACTATACTACTCGTAGTATCTTAGCTAGGAATTGTGTTTTATCTGAGGCTCTAGAAAACGTTCAAAAGTGTAGAATGTACGAGTTCAGTCATCGATCGTTATTTATTTATTTATTTTGACGACCGATGTGGCACGGCGGGCGAAGGTCCGTCTCCGACGCAGGAGGTATTTATTGAATAATGTAAGCATAATTTTACTTCAAAATAAAACTGAAACAATGTGTCAAAATTCTTTGATAAGTTTTCAACTTTATTACGAAACAATAAGATTTATGTTCAATTGGGAAAATCTGACAGTTTGGGATAGCTTGATGTGCTGGCATTTGTACATGAAAAGAAAAGAATATCGAATAACTCATCCACATCGTTGTCAACGGGAAAAGTGCCCATAAGGCTGGTACCATGGTTGAATGGCAATGCAGATTTTCGGGCCAAAAGAAAGGCCAGCAAGCAACTACTTTATGTAAGCTAACTGATTATTTAAAATTGATTTCAATAAACTTGGAGTGAAATAAATGTGCTAAAATTTTGATAGTTGCCGGTGATAATTTAAGGAGCCTTGTTTAAATCCACCCGTTTAACACACTACTGGCTTATAGTAGGTCTGTAGGTGGTAGAATAGGGTTTGTTGCTAAAATACAAGTCTGATTTTCTTTGCATTTACAAGAAGTCTTAGAGTGGTTAACGAAACTGTATACCTTGCCTCACCAAATATCTTAAACAGGGATTTTGCAGCTTTTCTTTTTGAATGTACTTGAATCTTAATAAAGTGAGATCTTAATCCCGACTCGTCATACCGATGACGAGTCGGGATTAAGATCGTGCAAATATTTCAAACAACATTGTGAATCGTGAGCTTTTGTTTTTCAGTGACGTGTCTGCAATAACTCGAATAAATTATTCTCTATTTTTATTGTTACTTGGATTTAATTATGAGGAACTTAAAGGTGAATTACGTGATTTACAATGCAAATTTTTTGAGCTGAATATTAAAGGATCATTAAGCTGCGCCTAACCCTAAATAATGCTTAAAATAAAATTAAACATAACTAAAATTAGTAACAGTAGATATAGTTTAAAAACAAATGGTAATTAATAACTTCATTTATTTTAAGGACAAAATGGCAGAACTTTTAATTAAATAAATTCTGTATTCGTTAACTTTTGCTATATTTCTATTCCTAGAAAGAGATATATACTTTTCGGTAGATCGTTGAAACGGTGCCAAAATAGGAAGTTTAAATAATCATGATGGATTACAAAAGTGATTACGTATAATTAGTTCCTCGATTTAGCTCTGAATAAACTGAAAACAGAATGTAGTTAGGCATAAAAAAAACAAAGTCCCCCGCACTTTGATTTTTACCTAGAAATCGAAAAAAACATTAGTATATTATCTAGGTCCTCTAAACCTACATATTTGCTATAACCAGTCAATCCATCCAGCCCGCTTTCCATCATCATACCTCTCCTCGCGGCATTTGTGGATGCCTTTAGATCGTATACTAGAAGTAATATTGTATTTTAACGGCACGGTTGGCAAATCAAAATCAAAATCAAAATTCATTTATTCAAATTAGGCTGAGAATCAGCACTTTTTGAACGTCAAAGACGTTTACATAAGACAGTCCCCCAAAACGCCCACCCTTCACCACTTCCTAGTGTTTTTGCTGGGAAGAAGAAGTGGAGGAACAAACTCCCCAGCAACACGTCTGTCTGATAGGTTTGAAGAACCTGAAGCTATACAACACATTATGTCAAAAATAATAATTATGTCAATCATCTTTATACGTCATTCAATTAAATAATTTGCTACATGTTAGCTAGCACACACCAATATGCCAAAATAAATAAATAAAAAGTTATATATACCAAAATCGACAATTAACTCAAGCAAAGCCTGCTAAACTGAATACATAAAAAGCCTCCAATACAACGCATTCATACAATGTAATGAGAGGATCATGTCAATAACATAAAAATAAGGATAGTAGAAGAAACATACACAAAAATAAAGAACTATTAAACAGTAAAAGAACATAGTAACATTGTCCTGCGTTCAACAAAGCGACCAACTATTCTTGTCTTCTAAATAGTCGTTGATCGAATAATATGCTTTAGAACAAAGGTTTGATTTAACTTTAGCTTTAAACGCGTTAAAAGGTAAATCCAGCAAAGAATGAGGTAGCATGTTATAAAAGCGGATACCGAGCCCCACAAATGAGCTCTGGACCTTACGAAGCCGGTGGAAAGGAGCGTACAGTTTGGCGCAGTGGCTGAGCGATTAGCTGCCGTGCTGCGTATCGCGGGTTCGATTCCGGCATGGAACAAGTATTTGAATGGCCTACAGGCAGTTTCTTTAGGTCTGGCTGTTTGTTTATGTGACTTTAAATGTTTATGAACGTACTCACAATTCAAGGGAAATTCCTAGTGACTAGTTAAAAATGATAATAATATGATAATCTAAGGGCTAGCATCCGTAAGCTGCCCTGGTTATATAACACTGCCTGGTCTGTCAGTGTTACCTTACACTTACACAAATTGAAAAAGTTTAAGTTTACCTTCCGTAAAAAAATCTGCCTGGATGTTCTAGAAACAAAATCAATCATTCATGATTCCACCACGCAAGTCTAGTGGAGACTTGCGTGGTGGATAACGGCTTACTCGAATATCAAAGAGAATCATTAAGCTAGGTGGTGAAATAGACTCAACAGTAGGAGCGTTAATATTATTGATTGATAACCTATACTGATTATTTCAATGACTTATGTGGTGTATCCTACTTGGCAAAATCACAACGTAAAACTGCCGATAATTTCCCTATGTGATACTTTTAATTTGTGTTTTATCGCTACTAAAATATTTAGAATAGAATAGATGCATATTTATTTGCAAATAATGTAGGTACAAAAATCAGGCGATACATATAGTTAGCGTTTCCAAGTACATTCATACTTATGAAACATACACACACACAGTACACACACATTACACTCACACACAGAGAGACACACACACACACATACACGTTTTACTTAGTTGGTTCATAATACAAACTGATACTAACTTATCAGCTATGAAATCCTGGATTGAATAGAGAGATAAGTAAGATGTTCTTTAAACATTCACAATGATTGATATAACGTAGTGAAGCAATGGTTTATTGTGATAATTAATACTGCCATTTGAATTTAATTTGCACGTTTTCTGTTATTAATAAATCTTTTTTCTTTCCTTCTGACTTTCTATAAGTAGCAGTTGTAACAATATTTAATAAAATCCAACATCAATAATAGGATTAGCTAAATGAAAATGTATTATTTATTTAATTTGATGATGCTAATTTACTGTTGTTTGCCTCAAACACAGTGCCCCTTATTAAAATATATATGTATACTTGTATCTCTCCAATTATGTTATGCAGAGTAAATTAAGTACACATTTTAATAAGCGTAACAATATAATTAGTTTCGAGTTTAAATGGGTACATTAATAGGTTTTCAGGTGTATTTGTTTATAGGTGTGTTTCTTTTCAAAGCTCGTGTTTTATTTTAGGTTTGTTAACAAAAGAGTACGAACGCTTTTTTCCTAAGCTTCACAGGGTTTCGTAACTTGATATTTCAGGTAAATGGGCCGGGTACTAGATTTTGGAATGAGAAATAGGAAGAGGTGGGCAAAAATAATAAATTTAGTGCTAATTAGTAGTAGCACGAATTTCTTGCAAGAATTTTAGAAAAGAATAAAGGCGCGATGATTTGTATGATTTTAATATTACATAGTACTTTCACCAAAAACAAAGTGTGTGTATGTGTGTATTAATGTACACACGTATAAAGTGAAACTTTTTCAAAACAATAAAGAAATATTTGAATAATAACAAGTGATATAATAAATACATTTATTGAAATTCATTGAAATTAATACGCGAAAGTGAGAGATCATTTTATCTCTCACTTTCGCGTATTAATTTGGTGTCCAAAGTGACAAAGCATGTTTATTTATTTATTAAAATCTCCCTTACAACTATCATTACAGGAATGTTCCTAATG
This sequence comes from Phlogophora meticulosa, assembly GCA_905147745.2. NCBI lineage: Eukaryota > Metazoa > Arthropoda > Insecta > Lepidoptera > Noctuidae > Phlogophora > Phlogophora meticulosa. The sequence continues at coordinate 5,724,614 of LR990526.1, read as the reverse complement.
CGATAGCTCGGTCTCAAAATTAAATTTACTTATTTACAATATAAAAACATTATATGATAAACCTAAAAAATAATAATAAACAAAAACAAAACACTAGGTACAAATCTTAACATCTACGTAATAATATAATAATCATGGCTTCTGTACATCACTCCCTAACACTGTGTGACGTTTTACGATTTTTTGTTTTACGTGTCATGTGACGATTTTTTTCAAGATGGCGTCGGAAAGTATGACGATTTTCTTTTGACATTGCTATAAGAGTTCTCCCATACGTCGATAAAGAAAGATTCACTTAAAAAAAATAAAAATACCCGGCGTAAAAGTTTGTGAGGAAATATTATTCCCACACTGATAAATGTTTTTAAGTTGTTCATACAGAAGATCGAGATTTAATATTAGATAGAACAAGGAAAATAGTAAGATTTACTGTTCGGGAAGAAATGCTGATATCATTTTCGCGTTTATTTTCCGTGGGGGGGGGGGGGGGGGACCACCCGGATGTTTTCTCTTACTTATGGCCTACTTTTGAGATTTATTTTGTGTTTAATGAGTTCGGACCCTTTTACGCATACTATTTCTTTATATGTCTGCTTCGTTGGTCCAGTGGTGATAGTACTGAGCGTAAGGTCCTAGGTTCAGTTCCCGGGTCGGACAAAGTGTTACTGTGCAGTATAAAAGTTAACAAAGTTCGGTTATTACAACGGCCTGTTACTGTCCCACTGCGGGCAAAAGCCTCTTATCAAGCATCATTCACCACGCTTACTCACGACGGGTTGGCGATGTCAGACTTATATTAATTATAAGTCCAGTAATGTTCGGTTACTTACAAAAAAAGTCTTTCATAATTACTATTTGTCTTTTATAACTCTATCTCTCTGTAGCACCGAAGTCATCTAACTGAACACCAGTATTATACATGAAGCGATTTCCTATCTAACCTTCACAGCCCAGTTACTGGGCAATACCATACCCTTTAGTAAGATTGGTTGCCAGACTTGGTTGAACGACTGTCAAAGAGCTACTTAGGATACAGCTTAATTTGCTTTTCAAGGCACGGTGCGGTCTCGATATGTCATTAATGGTCACCGTTCGAGAAATACTAGACGCAGCCACCTCGGGTCTTGATGTAAAAGGGGCGACGGACGACCCCAAGTTCGTCACCCCTGGATCCATTTAGGCTGGAAGAAAGCGTTGTCCGCCCTCCGCCATGACCGGTGCGTCTCATGCGTGCGAGATATCCGTCTCGCATAAGAACGCCACCGTGTCCAAGGCCTCCTCGCTGACGAAGATCGATGACACGATGGCCGGCAGCGTCAGAACCCTGCCTACTTCCGCAACGAGGGCACGGCGCGGCTCCTCCCAGGCGGCACAGTCAGCCTGCGTATGCCGCGAGTTTACCAACCTCGACCAGGGCGACTGTTTTTATTTAGCCTCTAACACCTTCGCAATAAACTAAGACTGGAATCAATTATTACTGGAATAAGAGACTAGGTGGGAGGTGGCGGTGTCCCTTTACTGTGTATTTACATAACTAATTAGGCTTTTGATAAGATTTACCTCGCAAATGAACACCCACCTTATCACGCCGGGTATTTATTTCCCGAGAGGTTGTGTAAAGGCATCAATTAAAGTATTAGACGTAGGTACTCAGTCATTTACTGAGAAAATAAAAAGCATACAGAGAAGTAAGAAGCTTTTAAAACGAAAAATAAACGGTTATATCGAGTCAACTCCTACAACACCTTCTTGGTTTTCCAGATCGGAAATAGAAGATAAGGCAGTAGGTAAATTAATTCATTGATAATAACTCGAATATTTCTTACAAATATTACTTTATCGTTATCTGAACTGGAATGTCACCTCTGCTTACCCTTTCGGGGAATTTGGGAGTGAAGATATTTTTCAGCAACCCCACTTGTAGCTGAAAGTATAATGACTTACTGATCCTGCGTTCGAAATATACCTGTGTAGTTTCTAAAAATGTAAACAAATACGTGTTGTTCCAAAAACAACTTTCAAACCCACACATAAAGTTTAGGTAGCTCTACAACTTCAAATGTATTTATGACTTTTTATATAGTACTAGTCAAAGAGCAGTAAAAATGTAACGTAGTTCTCAAATCAACTAAAATTTCACTTGCAAAGTAAATTTTTTACTAAGCAGAAATAACATCAGTTGGAAATTAATCAAAATTGATATATGCTCTTTACGAACAAATAAATAAAATTTAAGTTTCTATTAATAATGTCAAAAAAGCAGCCTTTTACTGAATGCCCTAAAAGTATGTGTGCATATACGATAGTAATACCAAAATGTTTGACTGTATGTTTCGTATGTTAGCTCATCTCTGAAATACTTTTCTTTAGTAAATAGCTGATGTTACAAGGAGTGGCTGTAAGCTTAAGCTTCTTTGATTTTATAAAAATAAAAAGAGGTCGGCGCAAAAAAAAAGAACAAAGCCAATTCATTTCCACGTGGAGGAAGTCGCGGGTATTATAATAAAAAGAAACGATTTGATTGTTCGTATGTAATAAAATGGATAAACTGATAAACCAATTCACTTTTATAAAGCTACATTATCAGTGAGTTAATATATTTTATTTTTAAAACTACTCTTTAAAGGGGGTGGTTTATAAAAGGATGTAACGAAGGAGAAGATGAAAAAAAAACTTCCAAAAATGTTGAACTACTTATTTAAATTCAAAATTAGAAGGAGGAAAACTAGGTATTGAAATAAAAACAACTTTGCGGCTTTGTCACCGTCTACACGATTTCGTAGTGGTTCATTAATTAAACGGGCTCCACAAAACAAATCCTTTTTTGTTACTGAACCTGGCGGTGGCAGCGACATGGGAGTAAAAAATTGAATGTTCAAGTTATATCTCCACCACATTTAGTATAAAGATATTTTTTTTTGTAAAAAGAACACATAGTTCATATAAACATGACGACCTTCAGAAATATGACATATTTTACAAAAGGTCGTTCAATGTACTGAATTTAAGTACAAAAAATGAGTTCTTAGCCAAATACAAGTTTAACTTATTCTTAACAGATAAAGAACGTGTAAAATTTTGCGGTAACTTATTGTTAACCTGAGCTCCCTCAATCTGTATTATTTTCCTTCCGTTCAACCTGTACGCAGTTCTATGTATATTATCTCTATTTCTAATGGTGACATAAAGGAGTATTTGCTAAGAAGTCCTAAGTTAAAACTTTCAGATATACATGCGAGGTACCGTTACAACCCTAGTTTATTCCCATAACTAATACATGCTAACCGCATGCAATTCTAACCATTATCACAATGCATTACTTTATAACTGAATGCGAAAAACAACCTTAATCACTGAACTTAATGAATCTCAGATTTATGCAACTGCTTTTAATTTTGTAAAACAATTACCCTTAGTTGCGTGGCCCCATTAACATGCGATTTACATAGTGGAGCAGTCTTAAAGCATTTATGAGGAATAACTTGGCCTTGTTTCCCGTTTTCCGGGGCACGGGACCCGACATATCATTGCGAGACATTTAACTGAATTTACATATTGTTGACGCGGTACAAAAGTAGTAATTTAGGCATAGTTAACTCATAATACCAGGGTTAAATGACTTGTGTTGATAGTGGTTCTATTTTGGTTATTAAGAGGTTCAATCCGATCGTAACATATCGAGACTCCTCCGTGCCTCGGAAAGCACGCTAAGCCGTTGGTCCCGGCTGTCATTTGTAGATCTTTGACAGTCGTTACCGGTAGTCAGAAGTCCGAAAGTCTGACAACAAGTCTTATCGAAGGATTTCGTGTCGCCCAGTAACTGGGTTGTGGAGGTCAGATAGGCAGCCGCTCCATTTAAAATACTGGCGTTCAGCTACATCCGGTTAGTCTGAAAGCCTTGCCAAAAGATTGGGAAAACACTAGGCAGATGGTAACAAAGAGTTTCAATTGATTTTTAAGTAAACAAATATACAATCTAATATTGTAGGTGCGGTAGGCTCCACCCCAGTGGCTACAAAACCAGTGTAAGCTGACCTTACATTCGATCGCACCTCTCTAATACACTAGGCCAGTTCAAAATCAAAGTGTTAGCCCAGACGTGTGTGGCTTACTGTACAACATTTTCCGACAAAAAATGAGGGGGCATTGATCAACGCGCTAGCCCACTACGTGCTGGCAATTTGAGACCATTAAGTTAGTTACCTCACATTGCATTTTTATTTCATCGTAAGTTATAGCTGTCATAGGCCCGTATTACATAAGCTCACTGAGGACTAAAGCATTACTCTTAAAAGTAGTTTGAACCTTTCATATTGCTTTTAAAGAGTCTCAAGTAATATCTTGAGTGAAATTTTGTAATGCTTAAAACTGTTCACAACCACGGTCCGTAGTTTTGGGTGAACTTAATGAGTATAAAGTTAGCCATGAAAAGTCTACTGGTATGGTAGATGCCCGGATTTCTACTTAATATAATACCACGCCTATTCTCCCGAGTGGGTTAAGTAGAGGTGTATTTTAAGTACACCCACATTTCGCCACGTATTTATTTAAGTTCCGTCTATTGTTGGTGAGCCTAGATTGAAGATTAAGCTACGCTTGCTGAGGTCGGTCTGCGGATGGGTGACCGTTCGTAACATATCGAGACTTCTCCGTGCCTCGGAAAGCACGCTAAGCCGTTGGTCCCGATTGTCATTTGTAGATCTTTGACAGTCGTTACGGGTAGTCAGAAACCCGAAAGTCTGACAACCAGTCTTACCAAGGGGTATCGTCTTGCCCAGTTACTGGGTTGTAGAGGTCAGATAGGCAGTTGCTAAATGTAAAACACTGGTATTCAGCTGCATCCGGTTAGACTGGAAGCCGACCCCAACATAGTTGGGAAAACGCTCGGCAGATAATGATGATGATGTACTGTTGGCGAGCCTATTGCCACCAACCAAGCACAAAAACCGACTCCGGGATGCTTCTGAGAAATTCTTGATTGGAAACTCCTATCCGCTTGCCTTGACCAGGGAATTGATCCCAAGACCTCATGCTCAGCAGTAGCGCTGGCGACAAATGAGGCAGTCTAAGGATTTTTTACTTCTAACCTAGAAAAATATCTAGCGATTCTTATGTTACATCCATAGTAAGTCTAAATATTTTTTTGTTGTTCCAGGTCCAGCCTAAAACTGCATGGGCCTTCCAAAATCACCATCTTCGGAAGACAGTGTAATAATGGCGTTCAAAACCAAAAAAACAACTGAATTTGACTTTGATGTTGGAAACTGACAGTGTGTGCAAAATGGAGAGAAGACCAGGCCTTTTGGTTGTGTTATGGGTGGCGATATTCCCCCTATATCGAGCCGATAATCTTGGTAAGTTAACAACTAAGTTTTCTTGTAACAACTTTGCTGCTGACTTCTATCAAGTTTAATAGAACTCGTGGTACCGTTCTTCGTGATATTACTTAGTTTTTTTTTTCATTGTATTGTATATATTAATAATATTGCATCGGTTTCGCTCAAGTTTGGTTTTGTGGGTATGCCTATGTGAGCAGGGAAGGATGATAATATTGAAAGTTTGAGAATGTTAAGAAAATACACGGGCAAAGTTTCTTGTCTATCTTCAGTGTACTTAGTACATTGGCTGCAGCTATAAAAGTGATCTTAAACTGAAACTAATATTATTATAAACAGGGAAATTGTATGCTTGTAAAAGGTAATCTTTGGAAGTATCTACTGATTCAATAGCGAAAAGGTCAAAGCTACAGCTTGCAACCCAACAACAACAACAAACAACAAACACACAAACAACCAATTAACTGTTAAGTATATGTTAAAACTTTTTTTTAACGCGGACGAAGTTGCGCACCAAAGTTGAGTTAGTTAAATTATCTTACAATTTCGTGGTTTTTGCCTGAGTATTTATGATTTTATCTTAATTCATTAGGTGCCCTTTCATTACATTAAGTCCACAATCCTTTGACAAAAACCTAAAAGGATCTTTATCCAATCCCGTTAATGCAGTATTTTATTATAGAATTCAGAAATAAGTGTTAATTAATGAATAAACCCATCTGTCACGTTCTTAATTAAGAACACCACCAGAATATTGATGATTAAATCTTGCGTTTGAAGCCTAAGGCAATATTTTTGTCCCTTTTATACATTAATTATATAACGTTGATTTAGGATCAATCCCTAGATTACGTTTAAGATAATTAAATTTATACCTAGGATAACGGTAACGCGTATTTTTGCTAAGTCTTATGTAAAGTTGGATAAATAGGCCCTTTTAGATCCAATGGTACTACGATATAAACGTTTATGAATATAATAAGTGCCTATATTGCGGAAATATTGAATTGAATCGGGTAGTACGACGTGCTGTATTTTTAGATGTCACTATTGCCCATGGTGAGAACCTCATGAAACATCAACATCTAGAGAAACTATCGCTAAACAGCTGGGTCACGAGACAGATGCAGAAGGCGGTCGTCTTGGACACAACACGTATTGTGAAGAGATTCCTCACTCAAGATCCGTAATCCCCGTTAGCTTCGGTCTTACCACCTCGGTGCGGGCGGAGCAAAGATTCTATACATATTTAGTCAAAAAACTATTTATAATATATATTTAATTTTTTATCGTGCTTGGATTGTTAGTGGTTCTAAGATTTCTTTTTTTTTGTCTGTTTTTACTCGCAAGAACCTGTAATTGGCTTTGTATTACTATGCAACTGTTATCCATCTGATATAGCTGTTGGTTCTCCTACATATAAATAAATAGATATATAATTAAATGTTATTGTGTTAAAAAAATAAAAAATATGTACAAATAAAGCATACGGAAAAATAAAAACCTTGTTAAAGTACCAAAAAGAATGAATGAAATACATTCTCTTTTGAAAGCTTATAAAGTTAAGTACCTATCATGTGGAAAAATAAAGTCTATTCCCTCAGAACTTTTTAAACGTGTCTGTGTTTTCTGTACAAAAATTGTACCTAGATTTTCGTGACACAATATTGTCCTCAAATATTTAAACCCTTCCAAACTTTTACAAACAAATCAGACTTTGGGAAAATGTACCTAGAAGTTATATTAAACCTGGATTATGTACGTTTTATTACTCACACCTTTTTATTATGAACGATATTTGCTTTTTACTTACTCCTGAGCATATTGGATCAAAAGTTTTCTTATGCTGTCTATATATTATAACATTTTATTTTAAGAATCTTTAGTAAAAGCTTGCATTTTTGTCCAAACATTTCGTCAATTTCCACTAGTATTGCAGATTATCGAGAAGGTCATAAAGTTTGAATTAGGTCAAGGAAAAAGTTACTTGGGTTTTCTTCTACAAGATTTTAGTAGCATCCAGTGCACGTAATATGCCAAGGACCTAAATAATAACAAAGTGAGAGTCTCCTTTTGAAGGAAATTTCTCGTCGACCGGTCGGCACTTCGCTTTGGCTCATTATTTGAGTAAAGAGTTAGCATTGCCATCCAACTTTGCAGTGTTGCCATCCTTCTGGGCACGTTTCCGGATGACAACGATGCGGAGGAGTACTTTGACGAAGTGTCCTTGGTTTTATTTAGTATTTATATGTAGATAGTTTTTGCATAAATAATTCGTTGTATTTTAAACAACTTATGAACTGATTGTGTAATATTAATAGAAAATAACATCATAATATCACACCTTAATTAGTTGCAGTGTAAGGCAGAGGTGTACTTGTACACCCAAATTTGGCCAGTTTTTCAAGTCTTAAGTTATAAGGGTCTACTGCCATCAAACGGTTACAAATCCTGACTCTGAACTGTTGGAACATGGAAAATCCAATAACAATTTGCCGACACGGGGATCTTACCCAAGACCCCCTACTTACCTACCACTAGACCAATAAAGAAATGGAAATACACAATCAAAAGTAATGGACAGTTGGTTAACTGTAGTGGGTATAGAGAGGAGCCCATTTTAATAATGGTCTAATATCCTTCCTGACTAATGGTGCGCAAGGTCTGGGTTCCAGGGATCGCTGTCTCACTTGCCGACCGTTAATACTAGTATCTAAAACTTCGGTAGAGGCTTATGTGTGATAGTGCGTTGAATTGAAGGGGCTAAGTTATACTATTCTGGGTACGGCCCTATCACTACTGTGGGGGATATTAACATACCACTTTATCGTAGGAGAGGCATTTTAGAATATAATAGATGTAGTAGTGGATTGTTTTTCGACGATAAATAGTGCAGGGACACAGGTCTCTTTTCTGCGAGAGGGAGTGGACCATGAAATACCCCACGAACCACCAACAGTGGGCTACTATGGGTTGGTAGATGGCACATGTCTTTGAATTTGTGGAGTTAATTCCTATTTCATATAAGGCCCCTGAAGAAGAGAAGCTAAGACAAGCGTCAGCTCAAAAACGTTACGTTTTGGCAAAGCCAATGTTGGTAGCCAATGTTAGCGCCAACAGACGATCACACTTATAGAGTAAACTCCAGTCGCGCGTCGAAGCTGACACGCATAATATTTTTCGTCATCGTTTTTAGAGAAGTGGTGATGAAATAAATTACACAAAGGTAAAGTGTACCTACTCTAAATTACAGTACGCTTTAGTTTAGGCCGCCACCACTGCACCACCACTAATTTTCATTCACCAACAACTTTTCAACTCACACCAACATAGCATCACGCTTGTATTCCTCGAAGGGTTAGGCAGAGGTGCACCTTTAAGTAACAAAATATATAATATATGTATAGTAAAATAATAATAATAAGTAACACCCACATTTTGCCATTAACGTTTAAGTCCTATGTAATAGGGGGCGAGCCTATTGCCATTAACCGGGCACAAATCCAGACTCCGGGCTGTTAACGAGAAAATTGCTATTGGAAAAACTCAATAGCTCTTTACCCAACCTGGGAATCGTACCCAGGACCTCACGCTACTCACGGACCACAAGACTACCGAGACATACTTTTCTAAATAGGTATAAAATAAAGGTTGCCTCAGATATACCAGCCGTTTAATAAGAGGAACTCCCGATTTCAATCAACCGCAGTCCAACAATAAAAGAACAACCCTTTACCCACTCATGTATTATTATAAATTCTTGCTCCTAAAGTAGAAACCCACTCCGTGTCCGTTTAAAATTTAAAGGTTGCAGAAAATTACGTTTCACATTCTCAGTCCCTTTTTAAGCACATTATTAAACATGGATAACGCTTGTCAGAATTCTGAAGTACAAGCAAAAACCTTTTATTGTGTGTAAGAAGATAATCACGATGTCAGATGTAGCCCTCTTCCCGTGTCGCCATTTTAACAAAATACCGAAACAATAGTGTCACAAATTTTATCTCCTTAGGTACATTCGTCAACTATAAATTTAACGTCAGTTCCAGAAGTAGTCGTCATCAAACTTTTGTTTGTCAAACCTCTTTATATTTCTCTATATCGCTCAAAGTTTTGAGAGACCTTAATTTTGAATTAAGCTCACCTTTTCTATATTTGTCCATACATAATTTCGCCATAGTTTCCATAATTCTTAATATTTATTAAATGTGTATGTCAAACAGATGAAAAAAGCAAGTACAGCAGTCATTAAAAATATACGAAAGCATGTTCAGAAAATATTTGTATTTTTTATTAATTAGAACATAACGTGAGACATATTATGTATGTATATTGCATGTGTCATGATGACCCAGTGGTTTAGGCCTCGCCTCTTGTGCACGAGGTTGTGGGTTGAAACCTGGGCAAGTACCAATGTGAGTTTTTCAATTCATATGTACTTTCTAAGTATATCTTGGATATCACTGACATCGGTGAAGGAAAACATCGTGAGGAAACCTGGACTTATATAATGAATATAAGTCTGAAATCGCCAACCCATCTTGAGCAAGCGAGGTGATTAATGCTCGTGCCTTCTCTGTATGAGAAGAGGCCTTTGCCCTGCAGTGGGACAGTAATAGGCTGGTACTTTACTTTTTTTTATTGCATGAACAAAGTATAATTAAAATAATAACGTTATGTTATAATGTACAAGAAGGAATAAAAAACATCTAAAAAGCAAAAAATAAGCCTCGTACTCGCGTCGCGTCGGGGAATCGCCAACGTTTACATTCGCTTATTTTATTTACCCGGCGATTCCCGAGTACGAGGCTTGCTTTTTGCTTTTAAGAGATTTTTATGACAGGGCTTTTAAAAAATAATAATTCATGCTTTTTAAACTACCTATGATCCACCCAGTAGAAGGCACGCTTCAATCTACATAGATCTTGCTAAAAAATAAATAATCAAAGAGTAAAATACGGATAACTTTTGAACGACTAAACGGATTTACATCAAACATAGACAACACTCCCGACTTATTCAAATTTCAAACAAATAAAACCAAATCAAAATCGGTTCATCCGTTCGGGAGCTACGATGCCACCCACACACAGACACGTCAAACTTATAACACCCCGTTGTTTTTGCATCGGGGGTTAAAACAGAAAAGAGCACATTGTGCATAACAAAATTCGTCCGGATGTCGAATGTCAATGAGAAAAATACCCAAAAAGCAGGCAGCATTGCCATATTTGTTTTTTATGCTGATTCTGTAAAATAAGGCAAGCCCTTTGGTCACTTGAGTAGTTAACTAATTACTTGGCGATATAATAGTACTTAGTACCCTATTAGTTCAGCTCCAAACGACTCAAACATGTACTTAAAATACCAGTTGTTCGTTCCATAAATAGCAGTTTTCTACATGTTATTCCATATGTTTTGCGACGTGGACGTGAATTAACGTGCAATTCAACTTCAATGTAGTCAAACTCAATTTTTTTACACACCATAAACAAGGAGGATTGAATAAGACAATACTTTCAGATTCATCTAAAACTCAATACTGTAATCGGTTTACTTGTTTTTTTGTTAAGAGCAAGGTCGCTTGACATTACTTATCGAACTGAAGGTGAACCAAAATAAAATGAATACACGCATTCTCCAAAGTGGACGAAACGTCACATTTATTTTAATATACAGTAAAACGGAGTGAATCGAATCAAAACTTTAAGACTACTTTACTAAAGATTTAATCGTTGGTTATCATTATTAATTACTGACAAGGTGTTGAAATTATTACAATTCCTTAAACAAAAAAAGAGGCCTTGTAGTAACAAAAAATGTTAAACAAACGCGAAAATGCCCTTCGAAGTTTTGTTTCTACTCACCCCTGCGATTATATTCACCCCGTTTTACGGTAGTTGCGAATCGAGAAGTGGCGAGACGGGAAGTAGCCGTCAAAAGTATTACCTTTATCATGCGTTTCCTGATAGCGTGGGAGATAAGTGTCACACCACTAACGTTTGTGAAAATCTTGTTCTTGACAGAGAAAAGATAATCTCATTCCCGACTCTCTAGAGAATGGTGGTGAACTTCGCCACGTATAGCTTAAAGTATAAATGTAGATTGCTATTTATGGATCTGTGTTGAGCTAGTTCGAAAGGAGGTCAGTTGATATTATGAATATTTTGTTTTGGAGGGGTATCTCTCCTAAAAATATTGATGAGTTGATAAAAATATACTGAAGGCTTTTGGTACAGATATTGCAATACTAGTTTTATAAGTTCCCCGCTTGTAAAACCTCAGTTTCATCACAAATTAGGTACCATATCACTAAAGCCTTCATGACGACACGGTTGGCGCAGTGGCTGAGCGATTGACTGCTGCGCTGCGTGTCGTGGGTTCGATTCCCGCACGGAACAAATATTTGTTTGGCCGACAGGTAGTTGTTCCGGGTCTGGCTGTTTGTGTATGTGACTTTGAATGTTTGTAAACGCACCCACGATACAGGAGAAATTCCTAGTGTGGGGCAACGTTTTTTTTAATAAAAAAAAAACCAGAGTATCTTTTCTGGATACTAAAACCAAGCTTTATTATTTCACAGCCTACGCGAATATCCAGGTATCCAAAACTCACAGTTATGAATAAAGCATTTATGAATGCAAAAGATATGAGGATGATAAAATAAGCGAAATCTGTGTGAGTACCCGTGTCGCCTCACGTCCCGACAGTACATCAATATGATTTGTCAATATCGTTTGTATCACGCTCACAGAATGTAATACATACTTAACAGGTAACATTTTCGGGGAACAGATTTTTATTATGGAAAACAAGGAAGAATCTTACGTGAAAAAGCGGACTAATACAAACATATTTCTTTTTTTGCTTCATACTAGAAATTTCTCCTGTGTCGTAGGTGCGTTTACAAACATTTAAAGTCACATATACAAACGGTATACAAGTATTTGTTCCGAGCGGGAATCGAACAGTGAATCGCTTAGCCACTGCGCCGTGTATCGTCAAAGATATGAAAGAAGTTTTCTTTTTCTGTAAGTATACTTACAATTTTTAAAATCACAACTGAGCTAAAGGCTAATCATTACGGCTAAACCAATTTTCATCGAACATAGCTATAAACACTCCCGACTCAATCGAATTCACCTTTCAAACAAAATCAAAATGGGTTCATCCGTTCGGTAGCTACGATGCCACAGACAGACAGACACAGAGACACGTCAAACTTATAACACCCCGTCGATTTTGCGTTGAGGGTTAGTTAAAATACTCGTCATCATATAGTCGAGACTAAACACCAATTAACTATAAAATAATATACATAACTACAAACACGTTAAATTAGGAAAACAGATTGGAATTACAATTTCCCGGTCCCAAATTCGTCGGCGAACCTAATTAAAATCAATGATGACTATAATTTAGAAACTGATTGGGTCCAATGCTAAACAGGAGCAATATTAAATAGGCTTCACAAAATATATTACATTGCAATAGATATTAATGTTACCTTCCAACGAGTAAGAGAAAGTTAATTAATTTTCTAAATATAATTTCATTATGGAAAAGCTGAGTTTGTTTTGATTCGAAATGAACAGTTAAATTGCCAGTTTTAATGAAATAAATGATGTAGGTGGGCTCTGAAAAGGGAATTATTATAAAGTAATATTTGGTTTCGTTATTTCCAAGAAAAATTATCACCGGCTTTTCGTGAAAACTTGTCCGAGTTGCTACAAAAACATAAAAAGAAACATTTATTTAAAAGACTATTGCGATGAATTAAAAAAGGAAATTCAAAAATTGAACATACATAACATTCCGTGAGTGTACATTAAAGCAGTAATGTACGTCGAGTGACAATTTCATCAGTAAAAAAAAATCAGACCGTAAGCTCCCTTACGGTATGATTTGATGCTGAAAATATGATTGCGATTCTCGTCTGAAATATTAATTACAGGACTAACCGGAGTAGCCGGAAATAGCATTACGTTTTCGTCAGGTAATTTTTCAATTTCAGAATTGGAAAATTCATCTCGTAGAACTTAACTAGATTTAGTTGCCAGTTACGGTGATACGGACTGGCACAATTTAAGACATAATGAAGACACATTTCAAGGATTAATTTGGTATTTTTAATTGAAAATTGCCTACACTAATTTATGGGACTGAATGTTGGCTGTGGCTAAAGAGACATGGAAGCAGGATAAATGTGCTAGAAATGCGGCCCTTGTTTCCATATGTAGTATATGAATAATATGGCACCAAAAAATAATATGACTATATAATATAATATAATAAGTTGAAAGAAAGAATGAAAGACGGAAGGGACGCCCTAGAAGACATATGTATACTGACCTTATTGGTGATGTTCTTCAAAGAGCTCAGACTCGTAGTACTCGCAACCGGCGCGTGTGTATGACCAGATGTATGAACGTTAACTAAGCAATAGGAGTATGAGTATGTAAAGATCGTAGTTGGTGGCGTTCTGTAATGTATGTGTTTCTGCCATGGGAAAAAGGCGTAAATGTATGTAAGCATTAGTGGCCAAGTGGTTGCAGCTCTGAGTTACAAACTAAAGGTATATTTCAGTACCACTGCTCTCAGAACCGTGAAGTTAAACATTTTCAGGAAACAGGCAGGTGTTAGAACCAAAAACTTGAAGTCACGCAACACCCACCATCCTACACCCTCTATGTGGCCCTTTCCTCAAAAGACAATCTCGGACACTAATCTTCATGTTCCTCACATAATCTATCCAATATAATATCTGGACTTTAAAAGAGACTGTGACCTCTGAGTTTAATTCGGTGTTTTAACTCAGTAGTCAGGGAAAGACCGGCCTCGTTCAGATCCAATGAACAGAAATAAATATAATTTATCATTTATCACTTTGGACTTTTTGTTTTTGCGATTTTAGAGTTGGTCCTATAGTAGTTAAGTTGTTGACTTTCATGAGTACTACACTCCTTTACAGTATTAATTTTAGTCCTTATTAATTAATTTAATATTTTAAGCACACAAATGTACAGAGGCGGACTTAATGACATAGGCATTTTCTACGAGTCAACCTGAAACCAGTCAACCATTTTCTACCAATCCCCCCCCCCCTTCCTTAAAGTTTCCTTACCCACCATCTACCCTGTTTAATTCCCCACATTTATGCATTACGAAATAGTGTAAAGAATTTCACAACCTCGACTGGTAACTGTCTCGTAGTTTTAGTGGTAGTAAATGCAACTGCTGATCGTAAGGTTTCGGGTTCGATTTTCAGACATAGGTGTTATTGAGTGTTTCCATTTAGGAATTTTCTCAATAGCAACCCAGATTTGTGCCCGGTTCATGGAAATAGACTCACCGTCTATTACATGGGACTTAAACATAACTGGCGATATATGGGTATTACTACAGGTGCTCATCTGCCCAATCATATGAGGTATACAAGCATGATTTTACATGTGAAATTCAACAGTAGTTGCACCTAAATAAGTAACTGAATTCTACACGTATAAAATGGGGGAATCCCAGGTGTAACAACACGCTTTATTAAACTAACGACTTATGATTTAACTTGCCACTTAGTTTTAATTACTAAGCTAAGGCCAGTAATTAAAACCAACTAGTAAGTCCTAACTTTGTGTTTCAAGTTTATATTGAAAGATTTTGAGGTGATCTATTCTGTAACCATTTCTGAGAACCTCTATCAAAAGGGTAACTTGTTGCTTCGAGTTCTGATCGATCTTGGGAAGTGATGCTGGCAGTTTGATTGCTTCTCGTTAAAGAAAACATAAGGTGGGAAATTATTTTATACTAGATATTATTAGCTTGTAGTCTGTACTTGTCTATATTAATATTACAATGCTGAAGAGCTGTGTGTTTTTTTTGTTTCAACGTTATCTCTGGAACCTCTGGAAGTTCCAGTCGGATTTGAAATAATCTTATTAAAATTGGTAAAGATAAATACGCAGACAAAGTCAATGCTCGAGCATTTATCAACCGACTTCATATCATACAAAATTGTATAATGTAACAAAATGATGGGTTTCATTTACTTCATAGTTTATTATATTATTTATGTTTTTTATTTTAAAAAAAACGTTGCCCCACACTAGGAATTTCTCCTGTATCGTGGGTGCAAACATTTAAACTCTTATACAGAAACATCTAGACCCGGAACAACTTATATAAAATATTTGTTCCATGCCGGGATCCAACCCGCGTCATGCAGTGTTGCAGCCAATTGCTCAGCCACTGCGCCAACCGTGCCGACTTTTTAGAGCCCTTGTTTTTTTATTTTATTAATTTGTTATAATTTGTTGTCAAAACGGCAATAGAAATACACACTCTAAAATTTTAACTGTGTACCTAATTACAGTTCATGAGATACCGCCCGCTGACAGATATACAGCGGCGGCTTAGTTTTATGGTCCCGATGGCACCCTCTGTCTACGGAACCCCATAAACAAAAACGTCGAATTAACTATGACATTTAAAACTACGCCACGTTATTGCTCGTCACTATTAACATGAATATGTATGAGCGCAGATATCGAAAAACAAAATTACATTCTAGATTCATGACACCGCGCTTTATGATATCCACGTTATAGCCTAATCTAGTTCGTAGTAGCGAGCTAAATAAAGGCTATACGCTGTACGCCGGTGGAGTTTCCCCGCGGTGAAGTCGACAGGGCTATCACACCAGCCATTATTTATATTTTATGGTCGCCCGCTATGTTGGCTTTGTATATGATAAAAAATAAATTTCTCAACATCCACTCTCGATAAAATTGTTTTAAGGTTGGCCTCTTCTCATACAGAGAAGGCACGAGCATTAATCTCCACGCTTGCTCAAGGCGGGTTTGCGATTTTAGACTTACATTAATTATAAATAAGTCCAGATTTCCTCACGATGTTTTCTTTCACCGATGTCAGTGATGTCCAAGATAAAGTTAGAAAGATAAAGTTACTACTACTTGTATAGCAAGTAAATAAAATTATTGAAGTATCTGTTTGTAATGTCAAAGTAACACAGCTTTTTACTAAATGCATTTTAAAGTTTATACAGTATACCATAAACATTTTTTTAATTTTGCTCTCTGTCTGTTTTGTGGATTTTTCACATCTGCCGGGAGTCCCGTGACGGCCAACTTGCTTTTTAAATAGTTTTCGGTTGGTATTGATTGCTAAAATTATAAAAGATCTGAGTAGATATCTAATATAGATAATAATCTACAGCAAAACCATAATAATTATGAAAGTATTGCATACTGCATCTCTGTAGAACAGGACCTATTTATGGTGTTAAAATCCAACACAATAGTACCTAATTCAGCTCAGATAGTAGAATATCTGTCCAACCAGAGGTATCTCGAATTTGGGACTATCGGAAGATTGTGATCATTTTGAATTGCGGTTAATTCCACAATTCCGTGAATTTTAGTTTATCATAGTTGCTAATGAATAAGCTCTTCAGTGGTTTTGTAAAACTAGACCAGTATTTAACTTAATTAATTTATCTTTTGACGTTTGGTTTTAAAACATTTTCCGTTAATTTGACCCAGATTTCACATTTATATGTAGAAATTATGTACCTATAGTAATTATCTTAACTGCTTTATGGTACTTTAACCCGCGACTTTGTCCGCGTGTAAATGTCAGATATCGCATGAATGAAGATAAATTCGCGGATTAAAGTCTGTCCTGTCCTTCCCTGGGTTTAAAACTACATATCTTCTTGAAAAATTTAATATAAATTGTTTCAGCTTTTTAGTCGTGAAAAGGTAACAGACATACATATATAGAGTTACTTTTGCAAGTATGGATTGGTAATTTTACCAATAAATAAATTATACCAACATAAAACTGACTTGTTTACAATGTTTACACCTGGCAATTACGTTGAATTGGTTCAAAATAATTGCCAGGTGTAAACACGTCAGTAAATAATTGTTATGTTGGCATAACAATTTTTTACTTAACTCTATTTATTTTGGGACAGCCTTTTTCCTGTCTAGTGACCAGCGAGAGACCAAGTGGTTGCAAGCGCTAATGTTTAAGAAGTCCTGGGGTCGATAGTCTGGGTTGGGCAAAGCACTATTGGGTTGTTCCGTCCAGATTTTTCAGTAGCACTCTGGAGTCTGGATTTGCTCTGGTTCGTGGCAAAACCCTCGCCATCTATCATATGGAACTTTAACGTAATTAGCGATTTAGGGGTGTACCTACTATAGGTATACTTCTGCCTAACCTTACAGATTTAACTGGTGTTATGTTATGTCATTGTGTCTCATTATCTATAAAAAAATATTTCATCAAAACATTTTTTACTCTCACGTTTGTTTTCTTAAATGGAATTATGTTAAATTAGTTATATTAGTACTTCTTTGTAATGCATCGTAGTAAGTGCATTTTAATGTAGCCAGTTTCTCTCAATGCAAATTGCTTTCTGCTTTGAATAACCAGAATAATTTAAGCAAAGTGGTAGTGCGGTGGTTTCTAATATGTAACACGCTTTTAACTCAAAATAAAAAGTCTACATCCAAATAAGTCTGAGAAGCAGCACGTTTTAAACGTCAATAATTGTATAAGACAGTCTTCCACCCTCCACCATTTTCTAGTGTTTTGAAGTGGCGCAACAAACTCTCCAGCAAATTTGATACCATAAATGAATCATTAATATCCTGTATCCGTTCAGTTCCCCACAAAAACGTCCCAACGTACAAATACGCAACATTTGAACGTCCAAGTTCGATACGAAACGCGATTTCGATTTAAACTTTTTTGAGTATTTCGCTTCACCGTTTTGTGAATAGAAAATGGATGTTAAGGATTCGATTCCTTCAATATAGCCCGACTTTTTTTGCAAATTAGAAAGAAAAGACATTTATGAATTACAGTACAGTTTTACGATGTATTTTGATCAAAATTCATTTTGTAAGAAGTATCATGAAATTTGTCATATTCCCAGCAAAAATATAATTATGAGTCCTATATTGATTTGGTAACAATCATAATTCCACCGTCAAAAATTTTAATCAACAACGTTAAACAGTGCTCCAATTTTTACCAAACACAAGAGAAGTTTAATTTCGACAGCTAATTTAATGGACCTCCCTTGGAAATTCGGAGGGTTTGCAAAATATATGAGCGACATCAGAGGGTACTCCGTATTTTTAAGAACGTTTGCTTTGTAATCTAATTCTCAATCTGTCAAGAATATGGCTAATCTACCTATATTTGAAAAACGCGTCAAACCGCGTGAAGTTAAAATAGTCGTTAAGTTTTCTGAAATTTACTAATTTTCTGCGCAATAATCCGTAAAAACCTTACAATAACAAACACAACAAAAAAAGAATTTGTGAAATTGGTCCAGCCGTTCACACGTCATGCCGTGACCTAGGGAAACAGGGATTGATTTTTATATTATATAAATATATGTAGAAATCTTTGAGAGACAACTTTTTGAACCGTAAACTAACGCATCAACTTAATTTCTTTTGATTTTTTTCCTTTATTTTCCTAACAATCACTTGCTGTTTCATGGTTATATTTCACTCTTTTGTTATTTTTCACACCAGCCAATTTTTTTGTCATCGCCTTTTTGCATTATACGTATAAATTATTTATTTCCATAGATTTGTTTATGTCACGACCATGGTTTCGTATATTCTGTTCAAGGTTTAGCTTTGACACGGAATCCCGGGCGATGATTGATCGAAACGACGGTCAATAGGGATATGGGTTGACGTAACAAGCGGTTTACGCAAGCGTTATAAGTTATAACTACACATACCGTTTATAAGGCGGTCGCAAGTCAGATTCTTACAGAAAGTATAAACGTGGGTCATAGGTCAGACACTAGATATCTGGCATTTGTGCTGAACTGGTCCCAATTGGTACTGCCGTAAGGCTCATAGTTATGAGCAACATAAGATTATACATGAAGAGTGACATAAGTAATAAAATAAAATACAAATACTAGTTAGTATTTGTATTTTATTTTATTACTAATGTCACTCTTCTCTTGTTCTGTGTCTTCTTGTATGTTTTTCATATTTAGTATTGTCATTGTGTGCCTGAGTATGAGTATGAGCTAAATAAATGTTTTATGTTTCTTTCTTTCTTGCATAACGTAACTTAACGTGACTGCCTCGTTTCATCTAGTTGGCGCAAGCGCTACTGCTTGATTCGATTCCCGAGTCTAGCAAAATAATATCGGGCCATTCCTTAAGGAATTTCTCAGTAGCATAGATTTGCCCGGAGTTTAGATTTGTGCACGGTTGATGGCAATAGGCTCGCCCCCTATTACATGAGACTTAAATATAACTGGTGATATGTGGGTGTACTATAAGTAAACCTCTTTCTTACTCTTCGGGTAATACAGACGTGACGTTATGTATTTTCGATTCTAAAATCAATCGAATTTACGTTACCTTACTCCGTACGGCCTCTAGTGGCCTGGTCTTGCCTTTATAGTTTGTGTAGTTAATTTTACTCGACTATGGCAAAGCGGAGGGGTTATGTTTATTTAGAAATTCCACAGGTTATGTGTGTTTAGTTCATCGTGCATAGTTTATTACCTCAACCAGATCAAGTTATCAAACCATTTATATAGTTCAGTTACATTTTGGTTTAACTTCATTTAAAATGTGCTGGCCTGAATAGACATCTTAATTATTTTTTTGTTAGCTTCTATTGTACCACTCCTGGGCAAAGGCCTCCCCCAATTCCTTCCACGTCTCTCTACGGTTAGCTTCTTCTCGCCAATTTGCGAGTACGTCATCCAAGTCGTCCCGCCATCTTCTCTTTGGTCTGCCTTAAATTTATGATTTGCAATATACAATTCAGTTAAACTATCTGTAGTCAGGTTGAGGTTTATTTATTTTATGTATAACCGTTGCTGTGGCCGAGAGAGGCATAGGAAACGCTTGCGTAATGACTAACAGTTAGTTTCGCTAATACTATGAGCTGATTAGCAGCGAAAGTAACAAAATAAAACACAACTACAACTACAACTTTGACCAAAATGACATTTACTTAAGCTTTTACATAAGTTTGATGAGCAGCTAAAGTTACAGGCAAAAGTAAGAATAAAAGCAACACCTAAACTCGTGAAGATATAAATATAACCGTTCCTTTGACTTCGACACGTTACTTTTGAAGAAGGAACTGGCCATTGGAGGCGTTCCTGGCAGTTTGGCAGAAGAATGTAACACAGAGAAGTGTGGAAGGCTATAGGGGAGATCTTTGCTAAGCACTGGAACGACGCAGGGTAAAAATCCAAATGTAAAGAGACCAGCACTTCAAATTACCCCAATTAGTCAAATTTTTTAGATAGAATTTCAACATTAATGCAAAAGTATAAGGTTCTTATTCAATTGGGAGAATATGACAGTTTGTGACCGTGAAGACAGGATGAAAATATTATCGACTATAGGAACTTAAGTCAACAAATCCCAAAAAAAACTGGGGATTAAGATAATTACTTTTAAAACAAGCCAAAATTTCTCCGAAATAACTCTCGTTCGGCCGGCTGACAGTTTGAAAAGCGTCCAAGTAATACTCATGAAGATGACAGCCTGAAACGGGTTCCGTAGAGGAAACAAAGTGAAATAACTTGTCAAACGCACCCGTTAATAGGTTGTTGTTTACTTTTTCTTGTCACTCAAATAAAGCTTCATCCCTTTTTTTTTGGAGCGGGATGAAGATACTAATCGGACGTTTCGGAAGGGTTGAGAAAAGAGGTTTGATTTTCTTTTTGCTGAACTAAGTACCCGTGGTGTTAATCACAATTATATTCTAGTAAAGTAGCTTCATCATTTCAGCCAAAAGACGTCCCTTGCTGGGCATAGGACACCCCCAAAGATTTCCAATACGATCGGTCCTACGCTGCCCTCATCCTTCGGCTTTCTGCTTTTGTTTTATGTGTATGTTTCTATGTATGTATTTAGGTAGGTTTGTTTGTAAAAGATTAACTGAAAAACTACTAAGCTCATTTAAAACATATTTTACCAGTAGAAAGCTACATTATGAGCGAGTAACAGGCTGTATTTTATTTTCAAAATTATGCTTTCAAGGGGGCGGAGGACATGTAAAAGTTTGAAGGAAAAAAAGTACGAAATCAGAATCAGAATCAGAATTATTTATTTGTAAAACATAGGTGAAGAACATATATACATTAATCATACATGTCAAGGTCTTAAATAGAAAAGTATTGCACTATGCTTTGTCATTGTTGACATACAAATATTAAAGTCAGGTTCATCAAAGTTAACAAAATTTTCTATCAATTTTATACAAATACATTAAAATAATCAATTTAATGTCCACTACAAGGAAGAAAAACAAAAAACACACACAAGAAGATCATAACAAAAGAACATGCGAGAAATTATAATTATTCGTCCGTTACATTAATAATATGAATTAAGAAATATTTCAATCGCGGCTAAGTCTACATAAACTTACAATTTATCATAAGCAACTTTTTGTCTTCTTAGTACCTGCGTGTTCATTAGGGTCGTATACATTATTTTTTTCAGCTTATTAACAAACGTTGTACAATGTACATGACTGTTTCATAAATATTTACCTAGAGCTACTTACTCCTTATTTTACGGGAAAAATAAAATGGCGTTCAAAAATGGATGTAGGTTTTATTAAAGAATTGTATAATTCATTGGATTGTGACACCATTATTTAATCCATCCGTCCATGTTGGCAATGGGTCAGATCTCAATTGAGACCATGGGAACCAGAGTGGCTTTACTAACATCTTTTTCCGAAACATATGTTACTCTGTTTTTTAAAACACCCTACTAGTAATGGGTTATAGGCCAAAACTCTATTTAAAAAAAAAATGTTAGACCCTTCTGTTCTCATGACCTCAATTCGGGGTCCACATTTCAGCGAAAAGACCTCCACAGCTGGACATAGCCCTACCCTAAAGATTTCCACAACAACTTCACCAGTAATTGAGGGTATTCTATTCTATTTCTGAAAATGCCGCCGATGTTGACTGTTCTGCAATGTATAAAGTGAATTGAAAAAGCAAGTGTGTATAAAATAACTGTATGCACAAAACAAAATCTTTGATTGATGCACATACATCACTCTTTTTGCCATGGGGGGTAGGCAGAAACAACAGAACGCCACCTGCTACGATCCTTACATACTCCTTTTGCTTCGTTCACGTTCATACATCTGGTTATACACGCTGGTTGCGAGTACTGCGCACCTGATATTTTTGAAAATCATCACCAATAAGGTTAGTGTATGTTCTTCTTTTCGGCGTTTCCACTTAAATCCGCCTGACGTTAGTCGTCTTTTTTTAGTCGTCTTTCACTCATCCTCTCAACGTGACAAATCCATCTGACCATACTCTTACAACTCGTTTTTACTCTCGTATTGATTGATACAGTTGCACTTAACTGCCAAAAAACGAGACACCATAAAAACTGTGTTGACTGTCGGTCACCTGGCGTTTAAGGTGTTAATAAATATTCACAATTCAGGGCAGTTCAAGCATTAAAAGATTTACTTTCGACCAACAAGAACATAAATTATAAAACCTCACACTTGGCTTTCGAGTTTATCAAGAAATTAAGCCGTTTTTCACTCAATTCAGGAGACTTTAATCTGAGGATTTAAAACAAGTGAACGCGATGTATGACGGGTGGCGTGTGAGCAATCGTTCGTTTCAATCGTGGGCTTCCTGCCACTACAGCGTAAGTAGGCAATAAATACCACTTCACTGCTACGTAATCCGAACGAGCGTCGGTGAAAAAAATAGCACCGTTTCATTGCGGATATACATTTTGAGTTCGTCGAAGTGTTAAAAATGATTTGTTATTCGATTGTTTTGTATGCCTTTTTTTTGTTCTTTTAGTTAGTTTTGTAAGCTAGAGTTCGAGTTGAGTTATTTCTGCCATTGTCTGGGAATGAAACAGCAAATATTATACCTACTGGTTATACTTTTATCTAAATAAAACTCCATTTTATTTTCTCTTATATTACTGATTAACGAGTAAGTACCCTTAGACAAATGCCAATAAGGAAAAAAATGAAAATCGAATCAAATCATTTATTCACATAGTATAGGCAGATACGTGGACATGAATGCATACAATTCGGATCCTCATATTCACCATTGCTGGTATGAGACACTCAACTTAATCATCATCACCCTCCTGCCCTTATCCCAATGTATTTTTGGTTGGAACAGCATGTATTCTTCTTGAATACATCTCTATTTGCCGTCAGATTAGAAGTCGTCTTTCCAAGCCATTTCGTCTTTCACATATTCATCGTTTCTTTGATCTCCCTCAACTCTTGAAACCCTCATACTCAAAACTTACCTCACAACATGATCCTCATTTATTTGAAACTCAACTTATTATACTTTTTTATGTATACATAACAATAGTTACTACCTGCATCGCTTTTCTCCTTCTTTGTCGAGACCGTCCAAATGTTGTTTGTGGGAACTCAATTTTAGCGATAAGGCCGCCCATTGTACATGGGGTGCCCTATGGTAGATAGTAGTTTTTATGGTGTTTAATAAAGAGTTATCGTGTCCTGTCTGTTCTGTTGCTTGTACTTCACAGGAGCTGATGGACGCCACTGATAGCACCAAACTTGTCGCCAAATTTTGGGCTGTCTCAATCTAAATTGTCATAGACGCACTAAAAAGAAGAAAGTGTAGTTTTTTTTTCTATTTTAATGTGTAGTTAATATCTTTTATATGACTATTATATTATTGTCACTGATAGTAATACAGTATTTGATCACATTAATTTTCCATTCTTATAGCTTTACTAAGTCGAAAAATAAATAAAGATTTTACAAGTAGACATTTCCACTTAACACACTCAAAGGAGATCTTCGTAGATGTTTTCAAAAGATTCTGGCCTGATACGAGAAAACCCTCACTAAAACACTACAGGCTGTGTACAAAACTATTCTAAACCCTGATAAATCAGCACCTGTCATCCTAAACGCTTTACGAGAACAAATAAAAGTCATAAAAAATCTTCAAGGCAAATCCCACTTATGATTTATGTTTTTATTTACAGAGCTGTTCAATTTCAGAAACGAATCCATTTAGAGAAACTTCAAAGGCGCTTTAATTCATTTTCTCGCAGATAGGGAACGCTGTGCAAACAGCATTTTCAAACTCATATTAGTCTTTACTTAATTACGTACAATCAAATTCTGAAGCTTTTAACTCAGAGCTTTTAATGCATGGTTTGAGCCTCACTGTATACTAATACGGTCATAGCACACGGCTTCAGGTAGAGACTGGAATGTAACTGGGTCGCGAAATGTTACACCCTGTATACGCAAAAGTATTATTACATACATTTTCTGTTTTCGTTCGGTTTTTAAAAAAACTCTTACTTTTTGTAAAAAAAGACAACAGTTTTGGGTAATAAAGGATCGTCTGTAGACAACCTTTTTCTTTGGACGCCCAAATCAATTTTGTAGTTGATTAAAAGTGACTGAAATAAAATTGGTTCACATTTTTTCTGAGGATCACAAAAAGACGCTCAGTCATTATTTATATACCTACTGCCAAGCTAATGTGGTATTGGGCTGGACGCGTGTGTCGTTTATCAGACGCTCAGTGGGCCAAACGCACGACTCTATGGGTTCCCTTACATGGTTAGCGACATCGCGGCAGGCTCAGGTGGAGATGGCGGAATGGGCATGAAAACAACATGTGGAACATGGACACGCTGTCATTGTGACGGCCAGTGGCCTGCTGGCTTAAAGGCTCGACAACCATCATGCTGTCGAGGCTGTCTTTACACGGTTGGATGCATTATGCATTATGAGGAGATTCCAGTCTCTGCAACCCTTACCATCGGTAGCTTTAACCCATGAGTAGGGTTAAAGCTAAACCATCATGGTGGACCATAGAATGTTATATTTTTAAATGTTTTCATTTTTTTTATATTGAATTATTTAAAAACGCAGAAATTATGTAAATTCAAAGAATAAAGAGAATAGTAGTCAAAATGGAATTTATTTGTAATTCGATTATAAACATGCTTGCAACGTTCACGATCATATTTGCCACAATGAAAATAAATAAAGGGCTTCTCTTGTAATATATATGTATACACATATATATAATAAGTCACGTATAACTACTCTGATTCCGGAAAATACACATACTTTAGTTCGTTAGAGACGAAGATTATTTACTATCCTTTCTACACACAATACTATTTGATATTTACACCCATCAAATATCTACAAATAAAAGAAAACATATTATTCCAACAGAACATACTTTATTATTATATTCCAAAAACAGACAAAGCCTTTCTCGTAATGCTGTAACAAGCACTCATTCATAATACTATACACACATGGAATAATAAAACGCGAACAATCTAAGACAAATGAATTAGGTATTTTCCCACATTCATTTGTTCGTTTGCAAATCCCTGACAATCAAGTACTTCGGGCTCTGAGAACGTGATTGAATTCCAAGTTCCTAAGTTGATCTCGGCAATACCCATGTGTTCTTTGCTGAATATACACAACCAACTAAGGTAACTAAGTTGGAGGAGAACCGTAATTGTCCTAAGTTTTCTTGGGTGTGCACGCACTCAGTAGGTCGCGGCAATTAATGTAATGTAATGTACTTCAGCCCGGTCTGAAGTTTGAGTAGACTTGTAAATGACCCAGTGCGTTGATTGAATTCATTTGGTTTTGGAAGTGAAAACTTAGCAGCGTCGGTTGATATTTGGGGAAGAAATTATGGGTTCACGTCACCGATATGCTTATGTGTCGTGTTGCACTAGACTGGCAGTAATTCCAAAGTTTTGAGTATTCACTTCCCGTGTAGTACCAGCCTATTACTGTCCCACTACAGGGCAAAGTCCTCTTCTCATACAGAGAAGGCACGAGCATTACTCACCACGCTTGCTCAAGACGGGTTGGCGATTTCAGGCTTATAATAATTATACAAGTCTAGGTTTCCTCACGATGTTTTCCTTCACCGATGTCAGTGATGTCCAAAATAAACTTAGAAAGTACCTATCAATTGAAAAACTCACATTGGTACTTGCCCAGGTTTCAACTCACAACCTCGTGCACAAGAGGCGAGGCCTAAACCACTGGGCCATCATGATTACGAGTAACATAGGCTCATCACTCCCCGTGACGGCCTATTTATTCTTAACTAATTTAGTTTGATTATATTAGCATACTCGTAAGTTACTGCCTCTTTGGCGTAGTAGTTGCAAGTGATATCGAGAAGCATGTTTCGATATAGACCGGTTCATAACAGCCCTAGACAGATAGATGTGGAAAGAAACTAAGGGGTTACCCTGCAGTGGAAAATCCAGTCCATTCGGTATTAATAATATGTTTGACATAACTTTAGTCCGTGATCAGTCGTTCATTTATTAGAATACTGGCCGACCTAGCATACGTTATTTTGCCATATAAAGGTTAGTGATAGAAGGGTGAAAATTTGAAGTTGTACATGTTTTTGTATGCTGTATCGTAAAAAAATAATAACAAAAATTTTTGTGTAAAAAATAAAATTTTGTGGTGGACCACCCTTAACATTAAGGGGGATGAACAATGCAAAATGTCACGAAAATCGGTCGAGCCATTTCGGAGGAGTTTTATTACAAACACCGTGACACGAGAATTTTATATATTAGATTTTTTACAGCACTAAATGCATCGTTCTCTATTCAATAAGAACGTATTATTTAAGGATCAATGTGACATTTCTAGGCTAAGCCATTCTCAAACCAATATACTGTTAAATAAAGTACAGATTCTTAGGAATTTTATGTGTACTTACTTAGCGAAGAGATTTCAGTGAAAGTACGATTAGGGGCAAGAACTAAGGCTAAGAAATGGGCTGTTATGTTCCCGCAAGAATGTATAAATAAGGGTTAGGGGAAGGATTTATATAATTTTGTATTTCTGGGCGTTTATACCCGCATGGCTTGGCAGTAATCCTGAGAAATGTTCATATTTTGATATATTACTAATGATCCATGATCTAGCTGGTGACTTTCTGTCTCTCTATCCAATAATCGAAATTATTGCTAACTTATCGACATTGTATCTACTTGCCTACAGATTAAACACTTTACTTACTTGTTATCAAACAGAATAAAACATAACATCACTCAGAGGTTTACTTCGTCGATGGCCATCTATACAGAGTCGGCCCAGAAATCAACCACAAGCATGGCATCGTCAGTAGCGTCCATAGAATCCTGCAGCGTCCAGATCTCAGTTAAATATCACTCAGAGGTTTTCTTCTTAGCGCGTCAATGGCAATCTAGTCAGAGTTGGCCCACAAATCTGCCACGAGCTTTTTCGTTTTCTTTTTTCTTTTTTTAAAAGCGTTGCCCTACACTTTGAATTTCTCCTGTAGCGTGGGTGCACTTACAAACATTTAAACTCACATACACAAACAGCCAGACCCGGAACAATTACCTGTAGGTCATACAAATATTTGTTCCGTGCGGGGATCGAACCCACAACACGCGGCGCAACAGCCGATGGCTCAACCAGTGCGCCAACCGTGTCACTTTACATCGTCAGTAGCGTCCATAAAATCCTGCAGCGTCCAGGTCTCAGGGCACTCAGGACATGGCATTAGGAGACCCATCGTTTGTGGAGTAGCACCGCACTTGCACACCAGACTAGCAATTATTTTCCACCTGAGCAAGTACGTAAAGGTGAACCAGTAATACATACACCCACATTTTGCCAATTACCACCACCGCCACCATAAACCGGTTACAAATCCAAACTCCAAGATGCTACAAGTTGAAACAACCAATAACATTTTGGTTAACCCACAAATCGAACCCAAGACTAGACTTACCAATCAGTCCGGGAAATTTCTTCAAAATCCTTGTGGTAAAAAGTGTTTTAACTGAGTAGGGTGTAGTACCAACGCAAGTCATACATTTTTTACTGTCATCAATTTTGTTGTTAAGTCAAGAACACCCTTGTTAAGTAGAAGAGCCAAATTGGTCTGACCTTGCCAAGATTAAACCGCCTAAAATGAAAGATAAAATATGAGGGTTCATCAAACAAATCTAGACTATTCTCATACGAATGAATAAACAAATGAATAAGACTTGATGAAATTCCTTACGAGCTGTCTGCATGTTTTGATGACCTTGACCCTTGTTAGGTCATATCTTATGATCTTCATTACTTTTTATGGAACAAAAATATAATCAAGCAAATTAAGTTCGTTTGTACCAAGATTAATGACGAATAGGTACCTGTAATCCTGTATTCGTAACGGAGCGAGTATTTTCTCAGAAAATTTTGCTGATAAGGCTGGTTTTATGTGACTGTAATGCCAAGACCTAATAAAATTTGACTATCAGTAACCTGCCAATTATGTCTGACCTGATTCACGAGGTTAAACCTATCACTAGTAGATATCTGACGACCGATGTGGCGCGGCGGGCGAAGGTCCGCCTGCGACGCAAGATGTTGCGGGTTCGATTCCCGCCTTGGGACAAATGTTTGTACGATCTACAAATATTTGTTCCAGGTGTTCTGGGTATTTTCTATATATATAATAAAAATATCTATCTATGTAATGTACTGTATTAAGTATATCAGTCATCTAGTACCCATAACACAAGCTCTGCTTAGCTTGGGGCTAGATGATGCTGTGTGGATTGTCCAGCAATATTTATTTATTTATATTATTACGCAATCCTTGTACTGAATAGTATCCAAAATTATGCTGAATTGAGGATACTATTCAGTACAGTATACATAATCTGCTACTGCTGTAGCAGAATGTTTATTTATCTAAATTCATTTATTTATACTTGTAAAAATATATAAGTCATAGTTATTAAACATATCATACTTCTGTGGCAGTTTAACTATTTTTAAAACGGTAAAGCCATTCTAAAATAAAATAAAAATAAATAAAATAAATAATGCTGGACAATCCACACAGCATCATCTAGCCCCAAGCTAAGCAGAGCTTGTGTTATGGGTGACTAGATGACTGATATACTTAATACAATACATTACATAGATATATATTTTTTATTATACATAGCAAATACCCAGAACACCCAGAACAAATCTTTGTAGATCGTACAAACATTTGTCCCAGGGCGGGAATCGAACCCGCAACCTCCTGCGTCGCAGGCGGACCATCGCCCGCCGCGCCACATCGGTCGTCAAATTTCGAAAATTCGAATTTTATTTGGATACGGCTAAAGTCCTTGACGTCAAACCCGAGTTTTAGAAATCAATTTTGTTGTATTTAGAACTTTACCGTGCTCTGAATAAAGTTCAAAATACAATAACTGGCTTAAGGACTTGGGCTAGCCATAAAGTCTCTCTTTTTCTCACTATTTTTGTAATTAAAAACATTTTATCATGACTTTTTATCTAATAAATAAGTAATAGGGCGAGCTTAATGAGCCATTGTAAACGAAAATTAAAACCTATAGTCTTACTTTGAACACCATTATTAGAATAGAAAAGAGTATTTTACTTTTTATTATACACCGTGAAAACATACAAAAAATGACTTTATCAAATCTGCGTACCATTATTCAGTCGTAAATACTCGTTACCCCAATGTCTTCTTAAATACATATTTTCAAAAATTAAATGACGTTCATAAATTCGTTCCAGTCAATCCAATTATTGAGTGTAAAATAACTACACAGCACGAAGGTACTCTATCTGCAATTATGACAAATTCAAAGGACTATAATTGTCGCTCAAAAAATACGATACAAAGAATCTTTTACTGACTGTGACGAACAAAGAATCAAGATTTCAAAGGATAAAATTATAGACTTAATGAGGCACATTGGCTTTGTATATTCGTATCGTTCATCAAATTTAATGGAAAGGCTTAAATATCCATTTTGATAAAAAACAGTAATGTTTTGATTGGTACAATTGATCAACCACTTGGATAAAAACCATAATAGATCCTGCATCTGGGTTTGCATCTAGAACTGCTCTTGCGTCTTGCATTCTGAGCGCCAAGATACATGGAGACTAACTGTTTCTTTTGGCGCTCACTTTCATTATTATTAGTACTAATTCGTTATAGAATAGAAGAATGACTTTTAAAACTGCATAGGGTGTTGTTATAATAGTGGTGATGGTTATATTCTAACTGTTTATTATTAACTATTAGTTACTCAACCATATATTTGTGTATGTCATTGTAGAAATTGTATACTATCTATTTCTATCTCAATCGTAGAAAATTCAGTGTAAAAAAAGCCAAATAGATATCACTAATACAAAAGGAATGTCCAATAACACAGTAGATATCAAAACCGTCAGACCAAGATAATTTTGGGTTCGTATTTTGCGAAGATTATTCACGGCTGGCTTACCTCACCCAACTGAATAGCTTTGTGGTTAGAGGTACACATGTAAGGTCCTCTAAAGGGTGCTGAGGAGACAAAGCCGGAGGAAAGCCGAAACAGGGCATTACACTGTAAATTCTTAAGTTTAATATCAACATTTACCCCACGTCCCATTTGGCTCATGTTTTGATGTTTACATCTCTGTTTTCGGCATGTTTATGATCTGTTTACAGCTTCACACCATATGGCCGGATCCCAATGACAAAAACTCGTCCTTTTTTTTTAGTCAAAAACCGCAACTGTGTCAAATGTTCAGTTGGTTTTTGTTTTGTTTTTGTTTTATTTTAAATGTTCATGCAGTAAAAAAATGTGGCAAGGCCTCAGATCCGCGATACTGTTAAGTGTTTTCAATGCCAATGGCGCAACTGTCATCGGGGAACGATAAATTAGTCGCTTTGTGCACAGTAAATGAATATGGATTTTTTTATTGTTTTTGAATATGAGGAGGATTAAGGAACACGAGGACACAACATTCGCTCGTGTCGAAATAATAACAGGTTTTGCGCCTGTTATTATTTCGACACGAGCGAATGTTGTGTCCTCGTGTTCCTTAATCCTCCTCTATCTATCGAAGACCATCCATTACATATCGAGGCTCCTTCGTGCCTCGGAATGCTCGCAAAGCAGTTGGTCCCGTCTGGCATTTGTAGATTTAAAGATGCGTCCAGACTATATAACATTACATGTTATAATAACATAAAACATGTTACATGACATAGTTATATAACATGTTTTGTATGTGTGCTAATAGCAAAACGTTATATAACTATGCTTTATAACGTGTTATATTATATAGTCTGGACGCACCTTAACAGTCGTTACGGGTAGTAAGAAGCTTATAAAAAGTATTAACTAGTAATTGGGTTATGGAGGTCGGATAGGAAGTAATCTGGTATTCAGTTGTATCCTATTGGGCTGGAGGCTGGGCTGATTATGAGGGCATAAACTAATGTTTAATTTCCAAAATGGTGGTATTTTGATCTATTCCTCCAAAAAAGGTATAGTACTGTGACAGATAATCAATGAGCCACCTTATTACAACAAGAATAAAGACTACTGTGCCATCTCACAGTAATTAGTACATAGTAATTTTACCTCTGATTTAGCATCCTAAATCAGAGGTAAAATTACTATGTATGCCTGAAGCCAATTAGAAACATTTTCAGTTCGTTATAGTTGCCATATTATGTTATTATTTTTTAAGTGCTTACAAACACATGATCGTTATATTTATCGAACAAGAAAGAACGTTAATAGGCCCCCAAGAAGCAACATTAAATTGTTTAGGGCAACATTATAAAAGTCGAACGTCCCATTAACCGCTAAATATGTCTGCAGCTGTATTCTTTATGTTTTTCAACGGAAACACTATAAATCAGTCGTTGGGGGCAGTTTCTACTATTGGCCATGTAAGTCGTAAAGCGTTTTGATGGGACGTGGAGCATGGTCCCATACATTCCAAACACATAAATGTCGGACCATGTCGCCCAGCTTTTTTCCCTTCCCTAATCGTAAAACTATCTCTTTGAGTAATTTCTCCGAATGGCTGACTTCAAAAGGACTTGTATTTGATTTGAACGGATCCTTTTGAAGCTTTTTGATGGTTTGTTAGTCGTGAGCAAAGAATTTAATTGTTCGGAAAACATCACCAAAAATGTAAATGTTTATAAAACAATCACAACCCTTTGAATGTTTTATTCATAATGAGAGGGGGAAGTGAAAAAAAGAACAAATTAAAAGGAGTCCAGGTTGATTTGCTTGTAATTTAGGGAACAGGTAGGTAGGTACCTACTTACAACTTTTTTTTTTATTAGTACGAACTGAAACGGTTTCGTAAGTTGGCTCCCGCAATCCGAGATTAATTATTAGGAAAATTAAGATTTCCGCAATAAAACGTCGACTTTATGTTGTTGAAAAGTAAAATTTTATATTATGGCGCGGTTTTAGCTTGGGGACTTCTGGGAGGCCTTTTTTCCTTGTAATGGCAAGTTGGATTGGAGTAAGTTTTAATGTGGGTGCTGTTTAAATTACATAATACCTGAAATCACGTAGGTGTTTTGAGGTGCTTACACGAGCCATACACCCAAAAATAACTGAAATAATTATGTACCTACTTAACCTGGCCTTATGATTGAACCTATGGAATTGACTATCATTTATCAATTTAATGTAAATGCTAAAAACTATATAGACCATTTTGGTAATCGCAAATATTCAAATACATGACTTATATATAGGCATGCAAAACATTATGATAAAAAGTAGACGGTAAGAATTAAAAAAGAAACATAATTTAATGATAAAATAACACTATAACTTAATAGTATTTTATAATTGAATCAAATTTAAAAAAAAAAATTGTATACTTTTTAAATATATGTCGAGGCGCCTTGAGAAATAATTTAATAATACTTAGCCAACGGTGATTCAACCAACAAATACTTTGGCGACGCGGTTGGCGCAGTGGCTGAGCGATCAACTGTTGCGCCGCGTGTCGTGGGTTCGATTCCCGCACGGAACAAATATTTGTGACGCCCACAGGTAGTTGTTCCGGATCTGGCTGTTCGTGTATATGACATAAATGTTTGTAAACGCACCCACGACACAGGAGAATTTCCTAGTGTGGGGCAACGTTTTTATTAAAAAGAAAGAAAAAGAAACTTTGTAATATCCTTGTACTTTACAAGACAAAAACTCGTTAGAATATACTGATTTCCAATACACGAGCATTTATAAAATAATAAATGTTACCCGCCAACCACATGCGCTCACAGGCGCCGCCACTCCTAAGGGAATAAAGACGTAACATAGTTTTATATTAGTGCTTACGTTATACCTAGGACCTAGATACGTCTCATCGTCGTCGACACTTACCTGACCCATTTCGCTCGGCTGACTCATGCAACTCGTACAAGTGCTTATGTAGCTGTGTATTACCTGATCAGTGAGTTCTCATCTTTATACCTCAGCAAGAATTCCAGTGTTTATTTTTACTACGTGGGGTAGATACAGAGGCCAGCACATCAAGCTACCCCAATATGTAAAATTTATTTGATAGTTTTTCAACTTTATTTATAAAGTGTAAGGTTCATATTCAATCGAGAGAATTTGACAGTTGTTCATAGCTAGGGCTCCTATCTAGTAAGGGGGCAACCGTCCAGCTGAACTATCAACAGTCATTTAATGAGGGATCATACAAAAAGCGATTAAAAACTGAATAATTCGTCAAAACTGACAATTTTTCTACGGTGGGTACAAATAAGGTTCTATGGTGGTCACTGTCCACCTTTGCCGCCCCCTAGCTACACCCATGTACGAGGTTTCTCATAAATACATGATCAAAATTCAACAGAAACCCAAAAATAAAACTCTTTAAAAAGAACCATTTGAGGCTGAAACAACAATTGTATTCTACCTGTTAAAGTTGTCCAAACGTTAACCTTAAAAGGTCGAAAAAGAGAAGAGACGTAGAAATAACAAGAACAATAATATGGATTGTAAATGTGTTGGATCAGTTATTTAAAAAGTATCGGAGGCTGCAGATAAACACGAAACTGTGCTAGACGCAGACACAAATATCATGCTAAAAGTGTCTCACTCAAATGCATTGAGGTTACGTAAGAGATTAAATGGTTATACTTATCACACTGCAAATAAGTTCAATTTTATTTTTTGTACCTATGCTAACGAAATGCAGCACGGGTTGATCAAAGGTTAAGCTACGTTTACCGAGATCAGTCCGTGGATGGGTGACCGTTTCATGTCGAAACCCCTCCGTGCCTCAGAATTATCGTTAAGCCGTTGGGCCCGTCTGTCATTTGTAGATTTTTTGGTCGTTACGGGTAGTCAGATGACCGAAAGTATTTAGCTTACCAAGGGGCATCGTGTTTCCCAGTAACTGGGTTGTGGAGGTCGCTTCATGTAAAATACTGGTATTCTTTTTAGCTGCATCCATTTAGACTGGAAGCCGACCCCAATATAGTAGGGAAAGGGCTAGGTAGATGAGATGATGTTAACGAAATACATTTGTAAAAAACTTACATTTGGAGAAATATTCTGTGAGTATCTCTATATAAAAGCATATTGTAGTCAAGAGAATAATTTTTGTCGTTGCCCAAATCCAACTGTCAAGTTCGAGCCTTATTTCCGACGAGGGAAACATGCAGTGCTTATGCGGACGTTTCGTTCACATTATATCTATTAAAGACAGTGCACTTATACCAACTTCTGAGACAACTTTCCATCGAACTATGAATATTCGAAATTGGTCTTACACTATAAATTCTCCATATCTCACTGAAGATCATAAGACTAATATTCCTAAAAGGAAGTAAATAAAATAAAAATAGAATCCAATTCAATAGAAAACCCATCTGGTGTTAGAATTAAGAGTAAGTACAAAGAGAGTCGTGTTTACGGATCAGATGCCATAAAGAGACGTTTGAGAGTGTAAAAATAAAAACGGTGTGAAGATGGAAGATCTGAGTGAGCTTTTGAACATTAATTAATACGAATTGGGTAGTTCTTTCGAATGTTTTCTTGAGAATTATTATTTTTGGACTAAGCATCGACTTGAACTGTATGCGTCTGTACTGTTTTATTCTCCTGTACATCTGCCCCACACTAGGAATTTATCTGTATAGTGGGTATGTTTTACAAACATTTAAACTCACATACACAAACAGCCAGACCCGGAACAATTACCCGTAGGCCATACAAATATTTGTTCCGTGCGGGTATCGAATCCACGACACGCAGCGCAGCAGCCAATCGCTCAGTCACTGCTGTCTCGTTTTCTTGAGACTGTATGTTTTCTTTATCTGTATATTTGTCTATCAAATGTTCACTATGATCGCCCATCATTGAATGCGACGTAGGATTATTAGTTGGCAGAAAAGACTATTCTTTTTGTTTTACGTGTTGATGGCAATCTATGTTAAGTCGGGCCAGAACTTGACTACGAGTTTGACATAAGTAGCTTCCATCAAATTCTGCAGCGTGTAGACACACGTACACGATGTCAGACGCCCAAGCAAGGATTTCTTGCGACAAGTTATGCGTCACAAATGTAATGAGGTAGCGGTTTTTTTTCGTGATTTTAGGGTTTACCCCATAGTCCATGTACTTCATTCTCATGAGTACTACACTCCCCTAAAGAATGCCTGGTTTTCTACTTACCCCCTGTATAAACTCCAAACATTACATAGTAAATCGATTCTTCCCAAAACATTACCTACCCATTTGTTCGTGAAAAAGAAAATTGAGTGGGTAATCAAAATCGTTCCGCGTAAAAGAATGAAACCAAAAAGGTTGCCAGACTAATTAAAGCAAATTTTACTAACAATTCTTTTAAGGTGTCTATTAATTAGTCCAAATTTCTCTTTTCCCTTTATTTTCTTTTAAAGGTCTGACATTTTATTGGGCTTTAGAGGCGAACCCTCATCTATGGCCTCCAAAATCCCTCTGACGAAAGCCTTTTACACCGGCACGTACCTTTTTAAATATTAATAATAATATTTTTCCGTCATATACCGCTGTATTAAAAATAAAAATTAAAGGACCTAGATTCTAACAGAAATTCGTGTTAACAAGTGTTGCTTTATTATATTTTTTTACTAACATCAGAGGCAATTAGTTAGATGTAAAGGTCAGACGTCAAAACGTTGTTCTACAGCTTTTATATAAGCGAGCAATGTAAAATTTACTTTTTTGTTTTTTATTGTATGATTAGTTTGTAAAATCAGTTTTTAAAGTACTAACACATGAGATGTAAGAAGATCTGATATAGAATATATTTTTATTTGTTTACTGCATCATTTTCTAGAGAGAAAAGTAAACAGCTTCTCTCCTATAATACTAGACTCAAATATTTCAAAATGCCCTCGTTATCAACTCGTAGAGAAGTTATTGATGCCTTGTTCCTCTATAAGTTGCTTAGAAATAAAATTGATGGCCCAAACCTACTGAGTCTCCTGAAGTTTCGTGCCCCAGCCCGATATCCGCGAAATCCTATCACACCACTTTACCCACCTTTGCGCAGAACGGTTCTGGGTGCTAACTCACCGATTTCTCGCCTGTGTAAAAATTTGAACAGTTGCAGTGATCTCACTGATATACATCATGACAGCAAAGGACATTTTTATAAAATAATTATTAACTACCATTCCAATAATAACCAATGATCTCCTTAGCGAATGTTAATTTTTAATTTCAATTTATATTATTTTAGATTTTTATATATTATTATTTTTTGTTAAATTAATGTTAATGTCTTAATCTTATTGTTATATTATTTTGAATTAAATTTTTGATATTTTTATTTTTACTCGCGAATCACCAAAATTATTGAATAACTTTAATTGTATATTATATCCTTTTTGGCTTTGCATTATTATGTAAAACCATAAAATGGTGCATGTTGTGTTAGCCTGTAAGTGATTGTTGCACTTATAAATGTATTTATTATGTAAAATATTGTTAATGTATTGTGTAAACAATTGTTGGCTAACCTAAATAAATAAATAAATAAATCATCATTTGATGCTGATCCCCAAATTAGTTGGGAAAAGATTATTTCCCAACTAATTTGGGGATCGGCATCAGTCTGAGTGGATGCAGTTGAATACCAGTATTTAACATGGAGCGACTACCTATTTGGCCTGCATAATCCAGTTACTGGGCAACACGATACCCCTTGGTAAGACTGGTTGTCAGACTTTCGGGCTTCTGACTACCCGTAACGACTGTCAAAGATCAGCAGCTTAACGAGCGTTCAGAGGCACGGAGGAGTCTCGATACGTCATGAACTGTCACCCATCCACAGAATGACTTTCAAA
The DNA here is from genome assembly GCA_905147745.2 of Phlogophora meticulosa. Taxonomy (NCBI): domain Eukaryota; kingdom Metazoa; phylum Arthropoda; class Insecta; order Lepidoptera; family Noctuidae; genus Phlogophora; species Phlogophora meticulosa. The sequence goes on along the minus strand of LR990526.1, from coordinate 5,687,024 downwards.
AGACCCGGGTGGCTGTTTTCATTCCGTGTCCTCATTTTTTTTACAGCATCTTTATCAGCATCATCATATCAAACTAAATAATACCAGAACCAAAAGCTAAATTCTTTCGCTACCGAACGTAATCACCAGGTACAAGAAAACCAAAAATAAGCACATTTCTCGTAAACTACGATGTCGTATACCGCTTCAGTTGCCATCCAACATTATAGTGACAAAGATTGATGGCCTTCTAACCGTGTCTTCATCAAGTTCAACTCTCATTAGGTAGGTACGTATATATGCCCTTTAAGCGCGCATGCTAACCAGAACAGATGCGCCCTGTTCTATATTTAAAACATAATGTTGTACAGAAATAATGAGATAAGTGGCCTTTTTTGAAGCTTTATTTTTAAAAGTTTATCTTGGCTTTGGATTTTTATTCTTTTTTGTTTTTGGCTGTGTTTTGTTTTTTAAATTAATGAATGTGTTAATAGAGCTGGATGGCCACGCGTTGCAGTAAGATATTAATGACATTGTTCATTGGTAGTTTTTTTGTGAGTGAGTATATTTATAAAAACGATGACTGACTGAATCTTCACCGGCAACCCTAAATGCTAGTACTAGAAACGTGTTTAGGGTTACCACGCGCTCTTTTTATGACTGACAACACTTTTATGGGTCTTTAGCCGTTTTATAGCGGCACATAAATGTCGAATACACACATTACACACTAAAGTGTTGCATTTTATTTTGTTACATTTTAAGCCAACAATAATATTTTTGTTAAATTTAATAAAACAATACTGTTATGTCCTATGTTGAGGCTGCTGCTGAGTATTGCATTGTACTCCAAGCTCGTCCATTCCGTTTATCTGACAGTTCTACTATGTGCGCGGTATTACGGCTCGTGTCGGGAATGAAAGACACGGTTATTCAGCCTTAACAGCACGCCCTCTTAATTAAAAACATTATTTTGTTGCTTTTTATTTTGTTTGTAAAAGAGACTGACCTGGATCGCCACCATACAGGGTAGAAAGAATATCCACGAACAAACTGGTACCATGAATTCAGGACATGATTTTGTAATGTTTTTTGTTTAATTTAAACTGTAAAAAAGCTATGTATTGGGTATATATTGGTATATTTCGCCTAAAATCATTTTATCAAATACCCCACAGAAAATAATGAGATACAAAACTTAGACGTCATTTTTAAACTATTGAATGAATGTGTTGGTCCTGCCTTCTTTTTTCAAAAGTTTCTCCCTCCTGCTTTGTTCGGCATACCGTCTTGCTCTGACACTGATCCATGACAGTCGCCACGTGTGACATAAATTACACCTCTCATCAGGAATGAAATATGATATTAATTAATTTCTATAAATACGTAAATTATTCTACCATTGATCTGATTTGTAATGTATTCCTGGTTATGTCGCAGCAAGAAACTCGGTAACTATATTTCCTATTTTTGTTAATCTTGGTCATCAAATGATAAAACGATAGTAAGTTAAGATTTCGTGTATTTCAGACGAAATTTAAAAACCAATTTGAAAGTGAAACATAATTAGGTATTTCTACTTAAAATATGTAAATGAGCTCCTGAATGAAAAATATTTTTTAAGTTAGTGCAATATTTTAAATTTTTAGGTTTAAATAGTTTATTCTTTGACGACCGATGTGGCGCGGCGGGCGAAGGTCCGCCTGCGACGCAAGAGGTTGCGGGTTCGATTCCCGCCTTGGGACAAATGTTTGTACGATCTACAAATATTTGTTCCGGGTGTTCTGGGTATTTTCTATATATATAATAAAAATATCTATCTATGTAATGTACTGTATTAAGTATATCAGTCATCTAGTACCCATAACACAAGCTCTGCTTAGCTTGGGGCTAGATGATGCTGTGTGGATTGTCCAGCAATATTTATTTATTTATTTATTTATTTATTATTCTCATAAAGACACAAAAGCCACTTACATGAGAATACAAGATAATCTAATAAACTTATTCTAAGGTCACCGATACAAAACAATTAAAAAAATTGGTATTACATAATTGGTCACGTATTGGTCATTCTATTTCTTGACTAGCAATATTACAAAGTTAACAAGGAGTTCCTAAAATGTAATTTGATAGTTGGGATTTAAAACAAATGTTACAATTATAGTCAACAACACACCCATATTTAATTGTGCAAAATTAAATCATCCATATCTCTTTATCTTTATCTAATCATATGTTAAATAGGTATAATTAGATATATATAAAAAGATATATTTTTAAGCACAAATTTCGGAAATATAACACGATTTCCATTGACTGTTAATTAAAAAAAAAAATGGTACGGGATATTTAATTAATTTTTATTTTGTGAGGCTGTGGTATCCCTTTGCAGGTAAAATGCCTCACTTCCTAAACTCATTTTTTCTCTTTTTATTAATATCCATCCAAGCCTTTAGGTAGGAGAATACTTGTCCAGAATTTGATTTTAATTTATCGGGACGAAATATATAATTTATTACTGTTATGAGCCTGTTGTATCCCAGTACTGGTAAAAAATAGCCTCATTTCCTTTATTGAATGTTTCTCTGTTTATTATTAATAGCAATCTAGCCTTTAGGTAAGAAGCCAACTCATCTCGACATTACCTTCTGAGCGTACCACATCGCCGGTTCCTAATGTTCTAGACTCTATCTGTGGCTACGTTCAGCCCATTTCTCATGCGACATGCGGCAGGTATGACCTGCCCAGTTCCATTTTAATTTGACAGCTGTGTCGGCCATATTGTTCCTAATGCAGTTTGTACATTTGAATCTTTGAATACTTCGTTCCATTGCTTGCTGGTGGACGAGTTTGGACGTTTGACGCTTCGCTAATTACCACGTTTGCCTTCCAAAGGTGAGGGTGGGAAGGAGGGTAAAATGCACATGTCCTTGAGCTCCCTTTTGAGGGACATTAGAAGTGTTCCTGTCATTCGGTGTTTCAACAACCAATAGCAACTTGATTATCTAGTTCCGCCTAGGATGAGACTATTTAGCCGAGGTGCATATACATACTCACAGAACTCCTTGAAAAGGATATGGTACTGTAAGCGTGGTCGTGGTGGTCATTTGCCTGATGTTATTTTCCTTTGAATAAACATCCGATCATTTATATTAAAAAATGGCATTTTTCTTTGAATATCAAAATAACACCTCTTATTGGAAAACCCTGTACCAACGTACAGGGTTTTCCAATAAGAGGTGTTACTCACATTAATAGTCATATTTCTAAAGAACTAAAGTTAACCAAAAGTATTTAACGAATAAACACCCCTGCTTATTCCGTCAAGTCTTTCCTGTCAATTTGACAGGCACCACGTGCATGCCTCTCAACGAGATGAAATACGAGCTGCTCCACTATAAATAGACCACATCCCCCTAATGGCCCGTTGTTTGGCTACCTCGTGGATTACACCGACCAATATTTAACAGTTGTTAGCTTTGTGGTAAGCCCTAAGATTAGTACGATTTGTACGTGGTTTAGGTCAGGCTTGAATTATTTAATAAGTAGATATTCATATTAATTAATTGCAATGGGCAATGGTGCACTAGGCCGTACGTCAGTGGTCACAATTAACTGTGACTTGGCTCTAGCCTAGTACGGAGTCCCAATAATGAAAAAGTGCGAAGGCAGCTTATACTGTTTTTTTATCTCTGACATGGGGCTTACCGTACCTAAGTAGGCAAAATAAAAAACCTGGTAATGCTTGTGTTTTAGGGCCAAAAAACACGGCGTTCTTTACGTGCTACCGATGCGCTTCTATACACTGCAAACTCAACTAGCGCTGCGTTTACAAGGTAAAAGACGCGCCAATGAGGTGTTGAACACGCGCATTTCACGAAACGCGAGCATAATTAACGCCATGTGTTAAGGCCCTAAAATAAGTAAAATATACTATCTTTTACATTATACTGTATTTGCAACCTGTATCTCTGACTTGTTTATTTTATTAATTACTTTAAACCTGTTTGAATCTATGAATGAGTATAGTAGTCTTCGAGGCAAAGAGTTAGTGTTTCTTTACTTGCCACCTTTTGTCAACTATGTACCTATATTTAAAACTTCGAACACTAATGTTTCGCGGTGGAATGCCACAGGTATTTTCTACTAGTCTACCTTTTGGTAATGCAGAGAAAACAGTTGTAATAATAATAAATAAATAAAATAAATATTGCTGGACTATCCACACAGCATCATCTAGCCCCAAGCTAAGCAGAGCTTGTGTTATGGGTACTAGATGACTGATATACTTAATACAATACATTACATATATAGATATTTTTTTATTATACATATGAAATACCCAGAACACCCGAAACAAATATTTGTAGATCGTACAAACATTTGTTCCAAGGCGGGAATCGAACCCGCAACCTCTTGCGTCGCAGGCGGACCTTCGCCCACCGCGACACATCGGTCGTCAAGTCAGGTTAGTCGTCGGTTGTAGGTGTAACTATGAAAATAAAAGGATACAAATATAAGTTTTTTAAACTAGTGGTCGTTCAGTGTTCGCTGAGTGGTTGAAACTCGATCGTTTTAGTTTTCTTAATTCCTACTCTATATAAACTTTACCTGTTACTAATCTCAAACTACTTCGTGCGCGTCTTCATAATAAGGGCTCCAAAATTTTCGCTTGATGTATTAATATAACATTATTAACATATTACATGTAAATAATTATACACAAATATATAAATATATGTGTATCATTACGACGATCCCTCAAAACATGTATCCGCAGTCCTTTTCCAAACATTTTACAACAGAACTCAGAGCAAAAGTCATAAAATATAATCTGGGAGCTTTATTATCTGCACGTGTGGGCTTATAAAGATAAGGTAAACAGTACTTTAGATTTATTGAACATTATAAATTAGTATTAAGTATGGATATACGTTTGATAGGTCGTTATTATTTATTATATTAGAAGAGGTCGTTGGGTTTTATTTGATGGGATCACTTTGCTTTTGTTTGGGTAAGGAAGCGAAGACTGTAGGTTATGTTATAAGATACAGTGGAGGCATCTAAAAGGTGGTCCTTTTGAATTATATGACTCTTGTTGTAAATTATTTAACTGCCACGTTGGTCTAGTGGTCGCAAGAGTGACTGCTAAGCATGAGGACTGAGGTCCTGGGTTTGATCTCTGCGTGAAGCAATGTGTTATTGGGACTTTTCGTTAGGAATTTCTAAGTAGCAGCCTAGAGTCTAGATGTGTGACCGGTTAATGGCAATAGGCTCACTCCCTATTGAACTGTGTCTATGCTGAAGGTACACCTCTACCCAACCCTTGGGGGTATACAGGCGTGATGTTATATTATGTTGTTGTAACAGCAGTACTTATAAAATCAATTTTAATAGACGCTTTCAACGACGTAAAAGACTCATTCACTTAGTACAGAACAAAGAAAAAAATGTTTTTAAAGTAGTCAAGTGCTTTTTCCTCTGTTAAAAATATCTTCTGAAGTAGCGCTACTTGAAGCCATGTGTTTTTGTTTTGCTAAATGTTCACCAAAAAAACTGTCGGGTAAAGTTTAAAGGGAGTTGTATAAGTGCAGCGTGCAGTGAGATACTTAAGTAATATTAATATAACTTAGCAAGTATAGCAAACACAACAGAAAACATTTCAGAATTTAGAAAATCAGGCTTGCACTGCTGCACTGTATATATGTGAGAAGAAATCCATATAAATATATAAAAGTGAATACTCTGTTTGTAATGTCAGATTGACAGTATTTTTGTCTATTTGTTTGAGGTGATCTCCGAAACGGCTAGACCGATTTTGGCGGGACTTTCACTGGCGGATACCTAATTTTACAAGAAGGAACCGAGGAACAAAATGAAACTCCATATTACGTGGGCACAGCTAGTAATATATAGTAAAAGCAGGAAAGTTCTTATGGTCAAAATGAAACGGTGTGTATCTACGTTGCAACTGATTGAACTGCCAATCAACAAACCTGCATATTAATCGTTCAGCTGCTGTCACTCACAAAAACAAATGGTGTGAAAGACAGATATATAAAAGAAGAATATGGAATAAATGCCGCTTAAAAGCGCGTTTCTTTCGAAGTACTCCTATGTGCCCCATAATACGTATACTAATGGGGTATACCTTATTTATTGTACACCGCAGTGGTAGCTACAACGTACAGACGGAACTCGTACATGGTGAAGCAAGTCGTATGTACAACGCAACCTGCCAGGAAGCTTATATCAACTTTTTCAATACTAGTATCGCTAATTTGAAGATCACTTTATCCAATAGCTTCTTCAAGCGTATTTAGTATTTTTTCTGTTTGGTGTTATATTATACAGTCTTATTTTTTACGTCATATTATTTATATACTACACGAGGGAACTTGTAACTGGCCATATTTTGTTTAAACTTTTACGCATTATCTGTGTATCTGTAAGTTTTCCTGAAAATGAAATAAATAAATAAAACAAAGTTGCACTTTGAAGAAAATGCAGGGACGAAAGTTTAAAAGTGTCCAGTTAGTAAGTTTTTTAGAGAGGATGAATGAAAAGAGACAAAAAAAAGTGTGATTGATGATTTATGGCAGATGTAAGTCGAAAGGCCGGGGCGTCCGAGAAGGATATTCACTATATTGGTGATGTTCTTCAGAAAGCAACTGGCGTGCGTGTATGACAGATATAAAAACGTGTTCGTAGCAAAAAGAGTATTTGAAGAGCGTGTTTTGTAATGTCTGCCTCGCTTCACGTGATAAACGGAAAGAAAGAAATAAAGAAAGAAGGAAAAAACATGCATTGGGGACACACACAGTTAACACAAATTGACGGCACGGTTGGCGCAGTGGCTGAGCGATCGACTGCTGCGCCGCGTATCGTGAGTTCGATTCCCGCACGGAACAAGTACTTGTATGGCCTACAAGTAGTTGTTCCGGGTCTGGCTGTTTGTGTATGTGACTTTAAAAAGTTTGTTAACGCACCCACGACACAGGAGAAATTCCTAGTGTGGGTCAACGTTTTTATTAAAAAAAAAAAATTAAAAAGAAACTAAAAAAAACACAAAAATAATAATTACGACCAATGCGAGGCCAAAAAGGCTCCTATCTAAGCGCGAAATTGCGTGAGTTTATCTATGTATGTATGTCCATTTGGATGTATTTTATTACTAGTTGGTGTTATATTCATTTATCGCCACAATCCTTTTCTTCCTGACCAAACTAATGTGAGGTCACACTACTCTAGCCGTAACATCATGTTTGGTCATAACAAGGCTCGTTACGACTCGTTGAGAAGCACTAAGACGTCTTGTGGGCTTCCAGCATAGTCTTCAAATTGTTATGTTGCTAATAAAAACCCAATTAGGGGTATTACTTCCCAAATGATAGTAGAATGTTGACCTTCTGACTCTAATTGGTACCGTTGAATATTATGTACTAGTCGTTGTAAGCCGTTAGAGGAATATAAAGAAATAATAACATTTTATTTGAGTAATTTTAATTGAAATATTGCTAGACTTTCTAGTTTTTCGTCTTCTCTTCTATAAGGTCAAGTATACCTACAATGTCTATATAAAAGCTAAAAGTTTAATGAACTATTCGGAAAGTCTTTGTAAACTTATTAAGTTCTTTATTTAAATGTCATGGGCAGACTTTAATAATCACTAAAATAGTCCCAAAATCTCAAATTTGGACTCAATTATTGAGAATTGTTTGTTTAGAACAACCTAAATAAAAACAAATGTATACTTACAAACTTGATTATAACAGCGTGTCCAAAAAACAACAAAACTGTCAAAAGAGAAAATGAGTACATTATCGTTTGGCCAACGCAAACAAAATTTGAAAACCAACTCCAGAGGGTGGAATGAAGATTGATAAATCGTTGTTGGGCCCATGTAACGTCCTTGGGGGACCCTTGTGGTATTTTTCATTTTACTTTTCAATACGCAGCTGAGCTGTGAGGTAAATAGACCTGTCAGCAGTTTTAAACCTCAGACTGTGTTATGAAGAAGATATTTCCTGTTATTTTTACTCAAGAAAGCGTTCTGTATGTGGTGCAATTTGTTACGCAGCTTATTAAGTCTCAGTGATATTTACTGAATATTTCTTCTACATGTGTCTTCCACAATGATCATAGGTTTTCCAAAATTATGATAATTGTGGACCCTATCGGGCTCAATAAAAGTAGGAGAAAGAACGAGAGCTTTTATTAGACTACTTAGTTGTTATACTAAAATAAATAAATAATGCTGGACAATCCACACAGCGTCCTCTAGCCCCAAGCTAAGCAGAGCTTGTGTTATGGGTACCTACTAGATGACTGACTACTTAATACAATACATTACATAGATATACATTTTTTTTATATTACATAGCAAATATCCAGAACACCTGGAACATTTTTTTGTAGAGCGTACAAACATTTGTCCCAAGGCGGGAATCGAACCCGCAAGCACTTGCGTCGCACGCGGACTTTCTCCCGCCGCGCCACTTCGGTCGGTACTACAGGTTTATTTTCCTTTTGGGTTATTATTTCAATAGGTATTTGAGTCAGATAGTTGGAAACTAGGAAGCGGAAGATGTAATGTTAGAAGTTATAATGAGGGTACCTAAACCGTCAATTACGAATTGTTTGAATGTTGTAGTAACAGTAGTAGCTGTAAAAGAACTTATACCAAATGTATTAAAGGCGTAAAATACTCTTTTATTCGTACAAGTGGGCAAAGTTTGTCATTGCGCCCGAGGCGGGTTACGTAATGGTTTTATAGTTACCTCAGACTGTGTTATAAAGAAGAATATTTCTGACATTTTTACGTCAGAAAGCGTTCTACGAGGATCATCTTGTGCGGAAAGTTTTGGGTATGAATGTTTGGTACAGAGGCTTCATCAAGCTAACCCGCTCTATCAAATTTCTTTGATCGTTTTACAACTTTATTACAAAAGAATAAGGCTCATGTTCAATTGGGATGATTTGACATTTTGGGATAGCTTGATGTGCTCTGCACAAGAATAGAGAAAGACCAAGTGATGGATGGATTGTGTGCAAGATGTTATGGCTTACATGAAGGTGACTATTCAGGTGACGGAAAATAGAGATGTATCAAGGAAAAAGGAAAATAAATTGGGGTAAGGGCAGGATGATGGAAGCATTCGACTGCAGTATGTTGCACCGATTACTTATTCTGAATGTTGTTAGGATTTAGCTTTGCGTTATTATTTGTGTTGTCTTAAGTGAGGTAGTTTTATTTACCGTTTGATGTTTGCATAAACCTAACGTAAATATTGAAGTTTCTTGGAACCGTTCTGTTTTGACGTTACCATTTACTGTAGGTATGAAATTTGTTTCTAGTTTCTGACTTATTTATTAAAGTATTTATAGTAACTTCGTTCTCTGGAATTAATTTTATTTTCAGTTAATTACACGTCTGGTACCTACAAACAAATAACGATGATTATTTTAGTTAGTACAACCGATTTCTGGTTTCCTATAATTTCAATGAATATAGTTATAGTTAAACCTAGGTAATTACAAGGTGCTAGAGACCTAGTAACGACAACTGGTAACCTAAATTAATTTAGGCATTTAGCTTCATTCCTGGTAGTGAGCCTCGTTATGACCATAATGGCTAAGTGTAAATACCATCTGTGCTAAGGATTATGAGTTCAATTGCTAGGGTCGAGGTAGACATTTTCGCCTACAGAAAATGTTGAGCCAGAAAATTTAATCTTCTCTTGGACAGTCACACACGTCTTATTTAGTACCTATTGTAATTGTACTTTCTTTTTAATTATGTTATACCAGCATTCTATCTTTACACATAGACATAGAACAGGGTGTTCTTCTGTTTTAGGTATCTCCATACTTAAAAGAAGGCCCCTTAAATGTTTTTGTTAACCGACTTCGAAATAAATGATATTATTATTAAGTCTACTCTACTCCGCAAATCTTCATTGTCATAAATGCTAATTTCTATCTCCACTACGATCAATTATGTTCAACTATATCATTCTAGTTTGGATTAACGAGTGTTGGACCGTCAAAATCAGCTCAGTCAAAACCAGTAGTTTTAATCGTCAATTTATACTGTTTTAAACGCTCATTAGAAATTCTTTACGTTGTCCACAGAACTTCTCCTGGGCACTCTTCGAACACATCAGAAGGCTGCATGTGATGAGGAGATGGTGACACTCATCTGTCCTCGAGGGACCACTATCAGCATCCAAGTGGCCCAGTACGGGGCCTCAGCTAGCCAAGGGTCTTGTGCCTCGGATCTGGCGGAATACCAGCCGGTCGCTGTGGAGGTCGTTGGAGACACGTCGTGTATATGGCCTAGCGCTTTACAGGTTAGATGACTTTGAACCTTACTATAATTTGTATTTATTTTCAATATTCTATGTCAGATATTGCGCCTATAAGAGCTACTTGTAAATAACACTTTGCTCACATCTAGTAGGCCATCTGAAATGTGCCAAAACCAATATTTTACAAGTATAAAAATAACGTTAATCTGTTTTTAATTATCACTGATATACTGTCTTCTAATGGGACTAAAATCCTTATCATTTATAATAATTAATATTAATGGGCCATGTGCCGTGTGCCCATTTAGTTCTTCGAGAAATCCCGAAGCGTTTGGTCGACTCTTCACGTGACCAGAGGGCTGGCCTTTTTTTTGGCCAAAGAATCAGCATTGCCATTCAACGTGGAAATGCTGCCAGCCTTCTGGGCACTTTTCCCGTTGACAGTGATGCGGATGAATTTTTCGATGCCCTGTGGTTATTTTTTTTTATTTTTTTTCTTCATGTATCAAACGTTATATCGTTTTAAAGAAATAAAAAGTATACCGAAGACATATTGTAAAACAAGAAAATCATAGGTCATCAATTCTAAATAAAAAAAATATCTTCACCTTTTTCTATGTCATCATTCAGTACTGTTGTCGGTTTACTTTTAAAGGTCCTTAATTCGAATTACTTATGTCCAGTGCACGATAAAATACAGACCACAGCTGCTTATATTACCTATTAATATTACTACTACATGACATATTCGTACCTGATTAAATAATATTGCAACCGCAAATTTATGGTTCGATAGTATTGCTTATTATCCATTTTACATAATTATAATCCTTTGAAACTCGGGTCAAAATTCCAATAGAGCGTTAACGTTGCCAATATATTTGATGAGTGGTTATTTAGCAGTAGGGAAATATTTTGACTAATACTAAAATACTGCCCTAGATTATTTTTTAATTGTGAAGGTGTACGTTTGTCATGATGGCCCAGTGGTTTAGGCCTCGCCTCTTGTGCACAAGGTTTTGGGTTCAAACCTGGGCAAGTACCAATGTGAGATTTTCAATTCATATGTACTTTCTAAGTTTATCTAGGACATTACTGACATCGGTGAAGGAAAACATCGTGAGGAAACCTGGACGTATATAATTAATATAAGTCTGAAATCGCCAACCCGTCTTGAGCAAGCGTGGTGATTAATGCTCATGCCTTCTCTGTATGAGAAGAGGCCTTTGCCCTGCAGTGGGACAGTAATAGGCTGGTACTACTACGTCTGTAATGTCAAAATAACAGCATATTACAAAATGCACTCTATTCCAAAAGTATACCTAATGTACAAAAATAATACTATAAATAATAATTAAAAAATAAATATTTATGTATCTGTTTGTCTTGTAATCTAATCTTGAAAACGACGGGAACGATTTTTACTGGCAGTCATTTGATGTTATGAAGAGTCATCATCATCCTCTTGCCCTTATCCCAATTTTTCATTTGGAGTCGGCGCAGCATGTCTTCTTCTTCCATACATCTCTATTTCCCGTCATCTCAGAAGTCACCTCCTTCTTAGCCATATCAACTTTCACACAATCCATCCATCGTTTCCTGGGTCTCCCTCTACTCTTGTAACCCTCTACATTCATACTCAAAACTTTCCTCACAACATGATCCTCATTTCTTCGCATCACGTGTCCATACCATGACAGCCGATTTCCACACAACTTCTCTGTCACAGGCGCCACTTTCAGACTTCCTCTTATATACTCATTTCATTCAGTAACTTTGTCAATTTTTTATTTAGCAAAAAGGGATTCGCGCAAAAAGATTGAAGCCATTAAACGCGCATTAAAACTCCACACGGACGAAGTCGCGGGGTACAGATAGTTCGTTAATAAGGATGATTTGTGTCTATAGGCATACTTAATATAATATTATGTTGACATTTCACTAATAAATGAGAATAATAAGACAGAATAATAAGTATATTTATGTTTTCCTTAACTGTGTCTACGTATATACATAATAATGAAAATTAATATACTCGTACTATGTACATAAATAATCATTTTCTGTAATTAGTTTCAATAAGACTTTTTTGATACCAATTCTAAAAATTGAGAAACGAGACACGTCTTTTGCTACCTAATACAAAATATCGTGCGTATTCGTTTTTATAAAACAAAATCAGAAGTCATTGAATCAAATTAGGCTGAGTATCGGCTCCAAAATGACATAAGGGCCTCTTTCACCAGTTCCGCACTACTTTCTTCAGAAGACTTGATTCAATATCATATTTATTTATTCCGCACAAACACTACTAACATTACAGGGCATTCCTAATGCGTTAGCGTGCTCCTTAATTTAACTATCGTATTTACTATCTTAAATAATATAACACATGCAATATTGTTTGTTTGTATTTATTCGGAGGGCAGGAAAATAAATCGATTCTGTCAGCAGTCACTTAGGACGGGCAGGAGGCGTGTCAGTGGCGCAATATAGTGCAAAGTATAGGAACTAAAGGTCAACCTAAATATAATAAAATTATTTCCCACATGTCAACTAGTCCAACTCCATTAGCCCAAAACAAAAAAGAATCTATAAAATATAGTAAAATGTAGTGAATATTTAAACCATAAATCACCACTATCTTAAATACCCTAATAGCCACGTATCACCCACCCAGGGTTGTTTATATAATAATGACGTTGTATAATAATGGCGTATTATACTCTCCAACTACCCATCTTCCTTAATTATAATCCATTAATCGCCTCTTATTATATCGGCAGGATGTAATGGGGTAGTCTCGAATTACAAAGACCACACGGAAGTATTTAAATTGAACTAATCACTGTTGTACACATACAACCTCTCAAGTACCGCCGGTACACATATGTACATCAAACCCCCAAACTTTTATACACTCTATTTCTTTTAATTAAGGTTTAAATTTACTCAAATGATTTAAATAACTGGGGCTTTAAAGTGTGCGAGACGATCGAATATATAATTAATCAATAAATGCATAGTACAGTATGCTGCATGTCAGTGGATAATACCTCGAGTACTTTTGAATCCCGGTACATCGTAGTTTATGGTCAAAGCGTTACAACCGAAAGTCTACTTACTGTATTTACTAATCAAATTAGTACTTGGTACTTTGCGTACAAGTCAGTTCATCAAGGAAACTGAAATACTAAACAGTTGTTTTCTTTTGAGCAATTTCTTGATTACGACTTTTTTGACAAAAGTCTAGCATCTCCCTACCACACCATCTTTGCAACCAGCACCGCATTTTACTTTCCGTTTGTCAAAAAGTTGAGTTAAATATTTGTATGGACATTCGTGGAATCTATTTATATATATTCGTGGATATGTAGATATCTAGATATTTACCATTATTCATCAACTAAAGAATAAAAAAGAGTCCTATCTAAACGTGGGAGGTATAATTTGTATACATAATAAAACATAAAGAATATTGTTACGAAATGTTGACATAACATAAATATTTACTGCAACAAATCAATTGGATTTTAATATTTACATTTACAAAAAAAAAAACAATAAAATCATTCGTACCTACGTTCAGTCGCATTCATACATCGTATAACTTCGTCATTCAAATTTTACGCCTTTTCAAACATCCATTTTGTGAAATGCCAAACAGTAAACTGTTCTTTTTTACACAATTTTATTACTCATTCTGATATGTTTAGGCAATAAGTCGGCTTTACGAGCAGCTGCCAATACTGTCAACCCCTCATATTCCCACATTGTATGCGAGATTTCTCTCATTTCGTATTTTCACTATATTCTTACGCATAGGCACAACTTCGGCTTACAAAAATATAACCATGATTTTGCTTTTGTATTTTTTTATTATTAGAAAAATATATTCCATCGCGAGATTTTGTTTTTTCTCGATCGCTCGGCGTTACGAAAATATCATGGATTTTGTTAAATGTAAATAGCAGTTATATTATCGTTTCGTTTAATGTTTTAACATAACCCGTGATGGAATGCGAATATAATTTTATTTGCCAGTAAAATGTAACATCGATTCAAAAAGGATTGCTACAATAAATTGAATATAATGTGTTGTTTTGTCGTTACCATGCTTTTGTATTGATACATATGTATTTCAAATTAAACAGCTCGCTGATGAGAAAATTTGTGATGGAATATATTTTGTTCGCTGTGTAATATAATTTGTCCGTTCAATTATTTTCCGAAATTAATGGTAGACCTAACTTTTAATTCCGTGGTTGATCGTAGATAGGTTTAATACTAAAGCTATTTTTACTCATCCATTTATTTAAGGGCCATATAAAATAACTGAAACCTACAGCCGAAAGCCGAAAACTATGATGATAATAAGTTACTATTTGTTACGTCACTCACAATTTGTTTCTAACCTAATCCTGTCGAGAACATTCAAAATAATTATTTCACAAGCGAAAAGCCACCTATGTTCTAAAAATAGAAATAATATCACACCACCCACTTGTTTCCAATTTGTCTGCTTATTATTCGTGGTATATACTTGTATTAAAAATCTGTTTTGCTTTAGGTTCCAACGTATTATTAAACCCTCTCCTCTTGTAACCCTGCACATTCATACTCAAAACTTTCCTCATTTTTTCGCATCATATGCCCATACCATGACAACCGATTATAATTAATCTTTCTTAATAAACCATTCATCTTGCCTATTTAATATGAAACCAAATTCAGGATTGGAAACATTGGTCTGTACCCCCCTTTCAATGATTTCTGTTAAGATCTTTCCAATACTCCAAAATACACAGAAATAACATTATCCAAGCCTTAACCTCAGACTTGCTCAAAATATTTCTCTTCACTAACAGTTGAGGAACTATCAAACTGTAAAATACCTCCAGGGCAGCGGAACTATGCTTTAACTAAAGTTCCGTCAGAATAGGCATACTAACTAATTTGCGTAGTACTCCTTGTTACAGACCGTGGTGGAGGCGTGCCAGAAGAAACGGCAGTGTAAATTCCACACAAGCCCCAAGGCTTTTGGAGTTGACCCGTGCCCTGGTTCAAGAAGATTCGTCGAAGTCGCCTACAAATGCCGTCCTTGTAAGTAACCTTCTGTGTCATCTGATAAGTTTGACGACACGGTTGGCGCAGTGGTTGAGCCATCGGCTGCTGCGCCGCGTGTTGTGGGTTCGATCCCCGCACGGAACAAATATTTGTATGACCTACAGGTAGTTGTTCCGGGTCTGGCTGTTTGTGTATGTGAGTTTAAATGTTTGTAAACGCACCCACGATACAGGAGAAATTCCTAGTGTGGGGCAACGTTTTCTTTAAAAAAAAAAAAAAAAAAAAAAAAAAAAAAAGTTTCAGGAGTGCAGTGCGTACACCAGAGTCTAAATACCAACCTTGTCTATCATCTGATAAGTTTTAGAAGTTCAGTACGTCGTACTGAACTCCTAAAACTTAGCAGACAGACTCTAAATACTAATTTTATTAGTTCTACCAATAAAATATGATTAAAGATTCTCTCAACACGGTGGCGAATGCCATAGATATATTCACCTGTACACTGGGTGAGTTCACAAGGGCCACGTACTGTATAGCATGTAAGGTTAGTAGCATGTAAGTTAAGTATATTTTAAGTTACTTTGTCGCATTAGATTTACTGTGTAATGGCAAAGGAAACATGTGTTGTGAAATAAATAAATAAATGCATGAATAAAAGTGTAACAGATTGTCATTTTGTTTTCTATGAATGAATATTGTTGTAATAAAATATGACAAGTTAAAGTATTAGTAGATGTACATGTTTAGAGTTATTTTATTCAACGATTTAAAATGGCATTCTGTTTACCAAGAGATACAAAGTGAAGATTGATAATATAAATATAGCCATTCGCTGTTATTTCAGTACCCATTTTGTTTATTAGACTCTTTTGTTGCCAGAGTGCGCAAAGTCAGGTTTTAGGAAGTGAAACTCGCAAACTTTGACTGAAAATATGAATAATAGTCCGTACGGAACGTTAAGTGGGTTCGTGAAGTGTGAACGCAATGTAACGCAAAATGAAATACAAACCTTTCATTCGTTATAACTACATGAATCTCGTATTGGTACAAAAACTTTTTCAAAGGGCATTTTTAAAACGTTTTTGATGACAAATTTCTTTTTGATAGAAATGTGAAACGCGATTTGAATTCGATTTGATTTATTTCGAAGTGGTCTCGTGGATTCCTTTGTGAGCCAGTAACTAGTATTTGTGAGTGAGCTCTGAGATCGATTTTAGCCTAACTTTAAAATGAAACAAGAGAGAGCTGGGATTCCAGGATATATTTTTTAATTTAGAATGATTGAGTTCGAGACAATGCCGTAAGAAAATATATTTTAATTTCTCCCATCTGCTGACAACACAATAATTAATTGGAACTAAACTTATCACAGTTTTCAACCTCCTTTTGTGCCTGATGGCCTAGCTCTGTTCTGTCTTCTGCTTTATATGGAGTGTTGAGAGAGAAGTGGAAATTATGTATTTTTCTAACTATTCCAATTTTATTCTCTCATTAATTTCGGTATCCAAGACAGTTAATTTGTTTCTTCGGGACTCATTGAGCATCATTGACTCGACGCTTTTCTGGTTGCCAGTGTTGATTATGGATTTAAGTGGCCAGTTTTTTCTTTTAAAAAATACACACATACACATTTGTCAATCTCAATATGGCTATTGAAACTTCGGCGTTGTTAAGCCTTTAATCATCTAAATCATTGGAAAAATAACCATATCATTTTTGTCTACAGATGAGTTTCGAAGCAAAGTTGGTTGTGAGAATGACGTCCTGCATCTCAGCTGCAATCCTCACTCCAGGGTAGCCATCTATTCAGCTCAGTATGGCCGAACAGAGTATGATTCCATCCAGTGTCCACAACCCAGAGGAATGAAGGAAGAAAGTAAGTAATTCAGGCGAGACAAGAACTTTATTTCGTAGAGTATTTTATACATAGAACGTAGGTAATATATTATATTGTGGTAAGTGACATCACGCCGATATTCCCTGAAGTGTAAGGCATTAGGTGTACCTAATGCCTTACCAAGAGCTAATGCTTTGCCAAGAGTTAGCCTATATTTCGCTACTTATGTTTACCATCCATTACCATCAGCCCGACTCAAATCCAGATTGATAACTACCCGAGCCGGCAATGAAATAAAAAGGTCTCATGCTCAGCAGTACTACTGACCTCTAGATTAATGAGGATCCAATTAATCTGAAATTATTTGATAACTCCTCTACATTTTTTTTTTTAAAAAAAACGTTAGTACACTAGGTAATTCTCCTGTGTGGTGGGTGCGTTTACAAACATTTGAAGTCACTTTCACGAACAGTCAGACCCGGAACCAATGACTGCAGGCCGTACAAATATTTGTCCTGTGCGGGAATCGAACCCACGACACGCGGCGCAGCAGTCGATCGCACAGCCACTGCGCCAACTGTGCCGTCAAATGATGTACATGACAGCATTAGGTCCTGCGCTGCCCTCATCCATCGGTCGAGATGCGATCTTTACAGATCGTCTTCCTTGTGGGGGGCCTACCCACGCTGTGTTTACCGGTACACTTTCAACCCTGCGGCTTTCAGTTCTGATAGCAATGTGTCCCGCCCTCTGCCACTTAAGTTTGACAATTCTACGGCCTCTACCCAATCTAATACGTCTTGGATATTTACCGATGATAATTGAATTCCGATCTCATCTTACCAAGAACATACCACTAGCGGCGGTAAGCAACAATGTGAATGAACACTAATGTGTGTGTGTGTGAATTTAGGGTACCGCACAAAATGTTGAAAAATTAACCACTATATAACTTTGTCCGTCGATCTGAATATTTCAGGAACTTCTTATGCTATTGACTGGTGGATTAGTTATAAATACTGCTTGCCCACTTTCATACATACATAAGTAAAGCCACGCCGTTTTCCCAAAGGGGTAGGCAGAAACTATACTCCGTCACCTGCTACAATCTTTACATACTTCCAGTTACATAGCAAAAATTTAAAGATGGCATTGAAATTTTAAAATCGGGTGACTAAGTGGTGTTAAACCCCTTGCAAAAAAAATGTCATACGGTCTCAACACCAAAAAAATAAAATATAAATTTTCTTTCCATAGTACGGAGCCCTCGGTGAGCGAGGCGAACTCTCTCTTTACCAGTTTTTTCATCCATTATCTACTTTTTTGTTTTCTACACCGAACTCCATTCACCTGAAAAACTCATCACAACGTTTCTAATCTGTTTTGTTTCGTTCTTCCACCATTTTTGTCGAGGTATTTTTGTTTCATTTTCACGTGTCTTGAATGATGGATGAAGTGTCATCGCCCATCGATTCTATTTGATGTTACCTGGAAATTGATTATCGCATCTGTGAGTGCTGTTAAATCGAATCCTGCAATCTGTCGATGGCATCATTCATGTGATATGAAACACATTAGTTATTTCAATCAGAAATACACTGACGATACATTTGTGAGCCAATTTGAAACACCGATTATTTATGTCAGCTGTCATCTGTCAAAGCTGTCAAATGCGACTAATCTGTCACTGAAAGGACGAGTACATCGAAATACCTTTGCCTCTATCGCATTTGCATATATTATTTTAAATTGAGATTAAATGCTCTCGAAGCTAAATTAATAGCTCGTGGCTAAATAAAAACAGCCGCACGGGTTGATCGAAAATTAAGCTACGCGTGACGAGGTCAGTCTGTGGATGGGTGACCCTTCGTTACATATCGAGACTCCTCCGTTCCTTGGAAAGCACTTAAAGCCGTTGGTCCCGGTTGTCATTTGTAGATTTTTGACAGTCGTTACGGGTAGTCAAAGCCCTAAAAGTTTGACAACCAATCTTACAAAGGAGTATCGTGTTGCCCAGTAATTGGGTTTTGGTGGTCAGATAGGCAGTCGCTCTGCCTGCTCTACTGCCTATCTGATCATTCAGCTGCATCCGGTGAGACTGGAAGCCAACTCCAACATAGTTGGGAAAAGGCTAGGCAGATGATGATTAAATGCTCTCGAAATGCAGCAATATAATATTAAGGCGAACAAAAGACGTTGATAGAAAATTAATAAGCACACTTTAGTACTTTTATCATCTCAAATTCATTCTGAAGGAAACCTAATTTCAAAATGAAAGCGTTCCTCGGTCGGAATCGCTAATTTAATTTTAACGTGTAAATTCAGCCCATTCAAACCTGTTTATTGAATAAATTATTTAGATTCTTACGTTTTAGAAACGTAAGGATGAGCGAGTTCGAATAATACTCCAATTGTTTGAAATTTATTTCATTCCTTTGTAATGTTTTAATCTTTTAAGACGCAATTTTTAATGACTTTCTCAATGAATTTACAAAATATTTTACATTTTAAATGCCTAATAAAGTTTAAATGCATTTGAGTTAAAACAAATCAAAATGTTTATTTGCCAGAAAATACATACGAATAAGGAAAGATCTTATTTCCAAGGCCACTATATTCTGCCTGCAAGCAAGCGTCCAAAAAGAAGCATTGGTACTTGCCCAGGTTTGAACCCATAACCTCGAGCACAAAAGGCGAAGCCTAAACCATTGGGCCATCAGTGCTAATATTAATACTAGTATAACACTCATAAATTGGTATTAACATACATATTACCTAAACTCTAGCTACTTTAAACAAGTTTTTATCTCAGTATACAATACGATCTTTTCCTCGCGGCTTTGCTCCCGTGGATTATCCTACAGAAACCATACATTTGTATAAATCAAAGCAGCTTATAGCTCTCGGCAATAGTTAGCTTTCTAACAATGAAAATATTTTCGACATCGGATCAGTGCTTTCTACAAACGAATCAACAATTTCACTTTTCCTCTTTTTTTTTGTTGGTAGCATTGGGATGAGTTACCAAATGTCATTATATTGATTAGAAAAATATCCTATAACCTTATTATTGGATTTGTGCCAACGAGGAAGACAATTTAATTTGTAGTACGTTTACCAATGTATTTTTTAAGTATTTTAGAGAGTATATCACAGAAATACGCTATTTACATGCATGTCCGTATGGAGGTAAACGATGCAGGAGACGTTCCGTACCCGTTTCTGGTAAAAAGGCGTAAGTTTATGTATTTATTTAGGTATGTATGTATTACCGAAGTAAAGTATAGGAATAAAAACTATGAAGCCTCGCGCAGATGACCGACTTTACTGTTTTATTGTGTTTGGCCCACTTACTACCTATTTGTGGCCGACACAATATCGAAGTTGAGTCGTTTCTGCGCAGTAGTAGGATCGAAGTTATTCAACCACAATCAGAAACAACGGCATTAATAATGATCAAACCTTAATTGAATTCTAACAATTGAATAAACACGAAACGTTTGATATTTTAAATTTAGATGTAAACAAAAAACAAATCTATGGTCGTGACATCTGAATGACATGGCAATTTAAACATTTGAAATTCGAATCGCTAAAACGAAACTGCGTTGGAATAATAAATCAAATTACCCGTTCGGATACTCATACAAACACCGTTCGATTGTTCATTCTAAAAGCGTCTCTCTAATTTTAGTTCCGCTAACGGCACCCTATGCTTCGTAAAACTGGGTAGGCATTATTCAACCCTAAGTGAGCGATAAACGGGGGCTGGAAATCATCAAATCGATAATGGCCCTCATTATACTGCTCATCTTATGTAACTGAGGCATTTTTGTTGCGCTCCTATATTTCTGAGTGAACTGTGAGTTGAGATAATTATTTTTGGTGTCAATCTTTTCTTACATTTTTTTAATCAACATCCAATTTGATTTGTTTGTCTTTAGTGGAAACCAGAAGGTTCAAGAAAAATGAACATAATAATCGAAACTTATAGGATTATTCGTTAAACTCAAAAGTAAAATGCAATAGTAGTTACTACTCGTATAATAGAAACATAACATTACTGACAGAAAAACACACTCGGTACGCATCAATGTGATTGTGGAGTTGAAAAGATCGAAATTTAAAACAATGTTTTAGCCTTTTGAGTAAAATAAAACAATTGAACAACCAACATTTTCTTTCACAGAATATCACAGTGTTGCCACGTTTAATATTAATGCTCACAATTGCCGCCGCAATTATTTCGATTTTAAACTATAAGCGCGTCGTAATTACGGATGCCATTGCTTTTAAATTGCGTGGTGTCGGTTACTCTTTCAGCGCTTTAAATAATAATTACTTGTCACATTCCATCAGTAACCATCAGTTACTTGATGAGTTTCAATGGTTCTGTTGGCCACACATTTCATCAATATTCAAGAGCAGTAAGCTTTGTCCAGGAAGTGACCTAATTCATCACCATTATCATCATCTGCCTATCCTTTTCCCAACTATGTTAGAACAGGTTAGCTGAATACCACTATTATACCTACATGTTCCAACTAACTACCTTACTAGGTAAAACTGATTTTTAGACCTCTCGTATTTAGACAGATTGACATTATTTTTTTTTTTTTTTTAAACATTGCCCCACACTAGGAATTTCTCCTGTGTCGTGGGTGCGTTTACAAACATTTAAACTCACACACAAACAGCCAGACCCGGAACAACTACTTGTAGGCCATACAAATATTTGTTCCGTGCGGGGATCGAACCGCGACACGCAGCGCAGCAGCCAATCGCTCAGCCACTGCGCCAACCGTGTCGTCAATTATGTTTATGGTGGTTCGATTTTGCAGAACATCTCGGGATACACTAAAAAAACATCTTTTAAAATGCTCCTCCTAAGGTTCTGAGAAAAGTTTAGAACAGCTTGGAATATCAGGCGTCGTACAGAACAAACTTACACTTTTACATTTTAACTTTTATGACCCTTGACATGTCTTGACTTAAACATTTTTATGTAACCAGAGGAACTTTAAGAGAGTTAACAAAGTATCTACAGTTCTCACGTACTAAAGAGGGTGTAAACTATCAATTAACAATGCCGAGAGTCACGTGCTTTTTGTAATGGAACTGGAAACCTTGTTACGGAGAACTGCCTTAGGATCCAATTGCTTTTCAACTTTTACGAATACCTGTCTTAAATAATCATAATAATAAGGGTCATCAGGCTCTGTTAGTGTGTGTTTAGGTCTACGAACTTTTTTGATTCGCGAATATTTATTGACGTCAAATATGTTACATTTATATGGAAGCTCTGACTCTTGCGCTAGGTTGTAACCTGTGTTACAGTAATCATTGGCTTCACCCAGTACTTTTACACAGATATTATGCAATAAGATTTAAACAATTCTAAATTAAACAATACCTGCTTCCGGCGTATATGTGAGGATGGGTGTGTATCCGAGTGTGTGTAAGAATGCGTGATCATCATCATCCTCTTGCCCTTATCCTAATTTTTCATTTGGGGTCGGCGCAGCATGTCTTCTTCTTCCATACATCTCTAATTCCCGTCATCTCAGAAGTCACCTCCTTCTTAGCCATATCAACTTTCACACAATCCATCCATCGTTTCCTCGGTCTCCCTCTACTCTTGTAACCCTCTACATTCATACTCAAAACTTTCCTCACAACATGATCCTCATTTCTTCTTTTGTTTGCTCAACTCTCATTGCTTGTTTTGTCCATACCATGACAGCCGATTTCCACACAACTTCTCTGTCACAGGCGCCACTTTCAGACTTCCTCTTATATACTCATTTCTTATTCTATCCATTCGCGTAACACCACACATCCCCCTTAGCATTCTCATCTCAGCTGCATGCAACTGCCTTTCATTCAGTCCTTTTGTGGCCCAACATTCTGATCCATACAAAGAATGCGTGATCGTACGTGTGATATATATATATATAATGGTATATATGTATTTGTATATATATTGTATATACCAATTGCAGAAGTTTAAAATCAGCTATGTGTCGGAGTTCCTTAAATTATATATTTATGGTTGAAAATACCCCCCCGTCTCCTGTTCACGCATTGTGAGCGTGCGTTACAATGCACGCCACCACAAATTGCGATTTTTGTTCAATGTTACTAAAATGGATGTACCAATCCAACGAATACACTCAGTGTTTCTTAATTTGATATAAAAAATGAGTACATGACAGCTGTGTGATTGGGTCTTTTTACACCCTGTAAACATACAATGCAATCCAAATATTTACCCCAAACATTTAACGGCTAATAAAACCATTTGTTTTTCTCAGCATGTTTGGAGCCATATGCTACGGAGACGGCGATGAGGGAGTGCCACGGCAAAAGGAGATGTGTTCTGTCCGCAGACAGCAACATGTTCGGCAAACCTTGCCGACCCGGGAGCCGAACCTACCTCAAAGTTGTGTACACTTGTGGTAAGTCCGTGAGAATGTTTTAAAACTCGTAAGTTTGGCAATTAAGTCGTAAAATGCTTTTAAACAACGTGAAGCTTTAATGGACGCTTTATATTTTGGTTCTTTTTTATGGTCGAAAGTGTAATGTGTACATTTAAGTGAGCGTCTGATGGAAAGCGGGTTGTGAGCGGTTTGCAGTGGATTTTTTTAATGGACTCTATTTAGTACCGAATACTTTTTTTCAACTGAAGTGAACTAGGAGCTGGTCTATTCTTTTCTCAACCTGCCCGTTTATTTGTACCCTAATCGATGTTTTCTTCGATGCGTCGAAGAATTGGCGGCCTCTCGTAAGCTTTAATCGATCTAAAAAACAATACGATTTAAAAGAACCCAAATAATAGCTGACATCTTACTTAGTTTTCTTTTTTTTGAAGTCACATTATAAGACTGGCTGAAATATTGTCAAAATATTTAAAACTTAGTAAGAAAATATGTTTCGTATTCTTTTATATGAGAAAAAGTTGCAAGCTTCATCGACAGCGACAAGTTAAATAAAAAAACTAAGTTTGGTTTAAAATGAATGCCATTTTCTTTAGAACTTAACAAACAGCAAAGTAATAACTATTTGAAATAATGTTCTGAATTTAAGCTTATTTTTTTCGTTTTGGCAATACGTGCTTGTGTTGCTAACAATTTCTTCGAAAGTCAATTTTTAATTAAAGATCTATGACGTCATTTTGATACGCTTGCCGTGACAGTTAGAACCTTACCTCTTATGCACGGGGTGCTGGGTTCTAATCCAGGCAAGTTACAATATAATTAGTAAAAATCATATTCAATTATTCATGTACTTTCTAAGATAACTTTACACATTACTGACATCGGTGAATGTTTAATAAATATTACTCGGAAATCGCCTACCTGCCTTAAGCAAGCGTGTTTATTAATATTCGTGACGTCTCTGAATAAAAAGAGGCTTTTGCCCAGCAGTGGAACAGTAACTGTACTTAGCACAAATCAGTTTCAACATTCTTCTCAGGCATAGGCAACGCGTTAACTTCGAAATTTAAATTTTTTGTCACTTGTCCGTGGTTTTCTTAAGTCGTGTTCGGTAACTGTCAATTGTTTTTAGAAATCTTTTGCTAGACAACTTGATGATTTGTCTAGGCATTACATTAGTCTAGTATCGATATTGTGACTTTAATCACCCATAGTGGTGGGCGAAATTCATTTTCGCGCTAAGTGACTGATTACTGTTTTAAATGCATTACATTTATGTAGATGTCGCTCAGTGCTAATGAAAACGGGCATTAGTCAGAAGAGACAAAGGGATTATGCCAGGAGGACTGCAACCAATTTGTCTGCCAAGCTTAATGGCAATATTGCTTTAAGACTATTTGTCCTACAAATCTGTGGTGACCGTTTGAGCTCCACAGCACTAATACTGCACTGATTTAATACTCTTATTGGGAATACTCATTCGGAAAGTTGATAAATTCTGTGTTTGAATTTATGAGCAGAGTGAACATGAACACCGACCTCATTTAGTTTTACCACCTTTTTTTTGTTTGACATTTAAAAGTCAATGTTAAATCTAATATATACTTATGACAATTTATTTGGGGTCGGCGCAGCATGTTTTCTTCTCCCATACATCTCTATTTGCCGTCTTCTCAAGAGTCACCTCTTTTCTAGTCATATCATCTTTTACACAATCCATCCATTTTTTCTTTGGTCGCCCTCTACTCTTGTAACTATTCATACTCAAAACTTTCCTAGGAATTAGGACCATGTTGTGACATGGTCATGGTTCCTACACATCACATGCCCATACCTTGACAACCAACTACGAACCTAAACATTTTTAATAACTTTATCTGCATACTACGTTCTGTTTATACATTATTACTTTCAACAATACACTCTTAAAATAAACAAAATCACGAACTGTAAATGCCGTACTCAATAAACAAGACGCCCGTATTATTCTAGCGTTAACAGCAATAATACTAAGTATTCAACTATGCAGTTAGAAATTCTTGGAATCTTAGTTATCCGTACCGAAAACACGAAAGATATATCTTACAACAATGGAACGAGTTACCAACAGCGCAAAGACTAGCAAAACGGATAGCTTTAGGACCTCTCTTACATTATTGTCACTTGGGACCACTAAAATGTACCAGCAAGCGCCACAGGGCCAATCCTAGTTATTTATTAATATTTATGAACATCTGCCGACATTATTTCAATCCAAGATCTCCATTTTGTATATAGACACTTGCCTTTGGAAGATATGAAACGATTTGGAAATAAGTACGCTTAAGAATTTCGAATTTGATCACGGAACTTTTTTTGTGTCGAGCAAAAACGAAACAGACCCACCCTCTGTTTCCAGTTAAGAAAGTTATTTCTCGTCGATCAGTCAAAAAGTTTTGTACTTTATTTTCACTTGTTTTTTTAATATTTTTCTCTGTTTTCTCCCCGTTGTTTCCTTGTCAAATGTTTATTTATTGGAGGTCAGCTGGCGGAAACGTTTCTTTAGCGGGTTTCCAATGGAACCGCGGTTGCGTAAATCACGATTTGCGTTGTAACATTATTTTGTTTCCACGAAAATTTGCAAGTTATTGTATTTATTTGGGGCAATTTTAATATTTCAGCGGCGACAGCTATTTAATCCTGTATCTATCCGCATCCGGCTCGATAAAACGGTAAATTTTAACATTGTGTTAATAAAATATGAGGTGTTGGCCGAGTCACGTAATATTTTCGTGAAGTTTGGTAAATATGGAAACGAAGTAGGTATGTACATAGGCGGTGTCGCATCTGCGGTCGCTGTGGTTTCATGAATTTCTACTACAATGTTATCTGACATTCTTACGAGAAACGTATTTCGAAGAAACAAACATTTCTAGGGAAGTCCAGCGTCAAAGTATTTGTGACAAACATGTCGCGAAATTGGACACCTGTGAAGTCCGTGATATCTATCACACACTACGCAGTTGTCACATCGAAGGACAGCCGTGATTGACAAAATTCAGCTATCTTAAGTCCGATACCGTTGTTTAGGCTTTTAACGATTTTTGATTTTTTAACTTTATTTAATTTTGTTTCTTTCTTCGGGAAAACAAACAGTTACACACAAGTTTTTTAATTAATTTAATGTTTTATTTGTAGCTCACGACGTTATCCACATAACGGTATACAAATTATATTATTATTTTTGAACTAACTAGGCTTGTGCTAGCGAGTTTAGACAAGGATTCAAGAAAAACAAATGAAATATCTATAAAAATAAAGCAATAAGGTCAAACTCTCAGACATTAAATTTCAGTAGACAATTTTTAAATAATTAATATTCGAAATTTGTTAGATGACACTGCAAATATGTAGGATCTTTGTCTGAGAAATTTGTGCTGGAATTTGATTTCTTATTACGGATCTCTCTGAGGACGTCGTGGATAAATAAAAACAGCCGCACGGGTCGATCGAAGGTTACGCTTACCGAGAGCAGTCTGAGGACTGGTGGCCGTTCGTAACAAATCGAGACTCCTCCGTGCCTCGGAAAGCACGTTCAGCCGTTGGTCCCAGCTGTTATTTGTAGATCTTTGACAGTCGTTACAGATAGTCAGAAGCCTGAAAGTCTGACAACCAGTCTTTCCAAGATGTATCATGGTGCTTAGTAATTGGGTTGTGTAGGTCTGATAGTCAGTCGCTCCATGTAAAATACTGGTATTCAGCTGCATCTGGTTCGACTGGAAGCCGATTCCAATATAGTTTGGAAAAGGCTAGGCAGATGGTTATTACGGATCTTTCTGCATACTTCTCTATCAGTATGACGACCTATGTGGCGCATAGGGCTAAGGTCCACCTGCGACGCAGGAGGTTGCGGTTTCGATTCCCGCCTAGGGACAAATATTTGTCCGATTTACCAAGATTTACTATTTAAAATAAAAAAATATCTATCTATGTAATGTATTGTATTAAGTATATCAGTCATCAGTACCCATAACACAAGCTCTGCTTAGCTTGGGGCTAGATGATGCTGTGTGGATTGTCCAGCATTATTTATTTTATTTTTATAGTATTCCTAACAATTATCTTTTAAACTTCCCGTCTGAGTTGGTATTCTACCACTCTGTCACTCTCCATTAAATTAGAAAATTATTAAAAACAATGCTACTGAAAGCATGGCAAGTGAAGACATACTATGGCTAATTTCCGCCTCATCAAATATTCAAGAGAAGAGACACAGTTTTGAGGATAGCTGACACTTTTCTATTACCGATTCTTGCTTTAAAAGTGTCTCTTGAAAGATTCCGCTTATATCAGGTTCTAAGTTAAGAAGGCTTTGTGATGTTTTGGCTTTTGTTAATAATAGGTCTTTACCTATGAAATTGCCGTTTTGTATGAAAAAATTTAAATGAATTTTTTTTATGTATTTTTTATTTGTATTAATCGAAGTAATCACCCATGCAATCAATGCATCTTTGCCAACGCAGTGGCAGTTTATTGATGTCCTTCTTAAAGAAATCAGCTGGACGGGAGGCAACAAATTCTTCAAACGCATTTTGTACTGCCTCTCGGGTATTGAATTTTTTTCCCGCCAAGAAGTTATCCAAATTCTGGAAAAAGTAGTCTGTAGGCGCAAGGTCTGGTGAGTAGGGCGGATGACGGAGAGCTTCCAACCCCAGTTCTTGCAACTTGGAGACCGTCTGCTGTGCAGTATGAGGTCGCGCGTTGTCCTGCAGGAGCAGCGGAGACGAGCGATTGACCAATGCTGGTTGGAGATGTGCCAGCTTCTCCATCATTGTGTTCAATTCTTCACAGTACACATCTGCAGTAATGCTCACCCCGTTTGGTAAGAAGCTGTGTTGAATCACACCGGCGCTAGACCACCAAACAGTGACCATCACTTTTCTTGGGGTAAGTTTTCGTTTAGGGCATTGTTTAGGTGCTGAACCAGGATCCAACCAACTTGCTGAGCGCTTGCGGTTATCAAACAGAATCCATTTTTCATCGCAGGTAACAATGCGGTTCAAAATTCCTTCATTTGTGTGTCTGTTGAGCAGTGCAAGGCACGTCTCGACGCGTACTTTGCGCTGGCGATCATTGAGTTCGTGGGGCACCCATTTGTCAAGCTTTTTTACCTTGCCAATTTGACGCAAATGGACCAATATTGTTTTGACGCTAACGTCGAAAGCTGCTGCTAATTCAGCCGTAGATTGTGTATCATCAGCTTCCACAATCGCCTTTAATTCGTCATTGTCGACCAAAGTCTTCGGACGACCGCGAGGTTCATTTTTCAGGTCGAAATTTCCAGAACGGAAGCGAGCAAACCAATAACAGGTAGTGCGTTGGTTTGTAGTGTTAGCTCCGTAAACGTCGTTGATGTTGCGTGCCGCTTGTGCCGCGTTGCTGCCACGACGGTACTCATATTCCATAATTACTCGAATTTTTAACGTATCCATGATGACGAAAAAGATTTAAATGCGATGAAAATGTAACACTAATCAATAAACAAATGACTACTTTTGGAAAAAAAAAACCATGTTTTTAAAATAAAATTAATTTGAAATTAGAATTCTTAGCCAAACAAAAAATATTTTGATTTGAAATGGCCAGTACTGCAGAACGGCAATTTCATAGGTAAAGACCTAATATTTAATCTTGATTGGTATGGTAGGCTGCATGTCAGTGGTAACAAAACCAGTAAAATCTGGCCTTTCATTGTATGCTTTTCACCAACTTCAAAAAGAGGAAAGAAAGAAGAAAGAAAGAAAATACATTTAGCCAGTACAGGCTCAGACACACAAAGATACAATACTAAACATAAAAGATACAAAAAATATTGTATGAAACTGAATAAGTAACACTTTCAAAAATATGTGGATATATACTCGTATATATTATTAAGTACTACGACTGCGGTAAAAGAGTCCAGTTCAGCAAAAATGCCAGATAACTAGTGCCTGATGCTGGAGGAGGTTCACGGTTCGTCGGAATCTCTTTTATTTATGTATGTTCCCCGACAATTGGACTAATTTTGATTTTCTTAATGTATAGAACTCTGTGCAAGGTCGGTCCGATAGAATTTTATACAAGTTCAGACGATTGTTTTGAGTACCCTCAATAATACATATTTCATCTGTTACACTGACTTGCTATGTGAAAATACATGTCAAGAATTGGTGTGGGATATTGACCCTAACTAAAATTTAAAAAAATAACAATTGGAAGGTGGCAAAAAAACAAAACAACAAAAAAGTTTTGTTTACTTAAGAAATACAGCAATTCAGACGTACATACATACATCTGAGTTATTGAAGAGCACAGTTTTCTCAATAAAAAAAGATATTTGTACAATAAAGAAGAACTTACAGTATGTAATAATACACGTAAAGTCTACAAACAAAACAAGTAGAAGTAACAAATAACAAGTAATAATGTTGGTAGAAAAAACTCATCTTTATTGAAACTCCGTAGTGCGCTAGGCGAGCTCGAAGTCAAAGTGTAACCACTGACATAAGACCATCTGTACCTGTTTAACTTGATATGTATATTTAATAGTTCATCTACGTTTTACTATTTCTTTTTAAACGCTGTCAGTTTTGGCAAAACTTTTCAAAATTATCTACCTAGTTTTTTATAAATAGGTCGGTTTCCAGTCCCATCGGATACAGCTGACTACCAGTATTTTACATGAAGCGACTGCCTATCTGAGCTCCACAACCCAGTTTTTAGTAAGACTGGTTGTCAAAGTTTCATGCTTCTGACTACCCGTAACGACTGTCAATGATCTACAAGTGACAGCCGAGACCAACAGTTTAACGTGCTTTCCGAGGCACGAAGACGTCTCGATATAACAAAAGTTTTCAACATCAGAATCATTTATTTGCAAGTTAACAAGGATAAGGCAATATAGGTAGGTACCTCCAAATACATGTGTTATTAACATGAAAAAATAATCAACTTTCACAACCATAACAACGAGTCTATTCACCAAATACTACTTCTACTCTTCAACACTTCTTCTATTTAACTCTATTTCAATAGTATCTACATTAAAATTACACGCTCGTTTCTATAAAAGAAGATAACATAACGCCTGTATTCCCCGAAGGGTTAGACAGAGGCCCAACCACATTTCGACAAATATATTTATTAAGTACCACCATCAACTCGTATTGTTCCACGCGCGCCTCAAGGAGATGTCAGCAACTGTAGGGGCCCAGCAGGGGGCCCTACTAGGGCCAAGGGTCTGATTCTGAAAGGAAGACTCGGCCCTGGTACGAAAGGCAACGAAGGAACAGGAGTGGGTTTTTAGTCAGTAATAGTCTGACACTATCTCCCGCCCCGCCCAAGAGCGAGGGATGTCATAAGATGATTTTCCCACAGCAAAAAAACCACCAACTCGGCACAAATGTAGACTTCGAGCTGATGCTGAGAAATTTGTGATTGAAAAACCCACAAAGACTTAGTCCAACGTGGAAATAGAACCTAAAACCTCACATTCAGCAGTAGCTCATGCGGCACCTAAACCAACAACCATTTTTGCTCCCAAATTTTAATAAAACCTTTGTTTTGCAGTACTTTCACACAACTTACCAGCTAGAAGGCATCGTCTGCCCTATGGCATGTTGTGTACAATGTACGTCGGTGTATGTCGGTTATCTCCCGTAACGTGTATCTTTGGGCTTATGGCCTCAACTCACACTTAAGCCTCAATTTCCCAGGGTTGCGGTTAACGGTACACGTACCCTGTATTGCAATTATGATTGTTATACCTACCTACGTCGGCAAAGTACAGCAACGTCGGCCTTTTGTTTGTTTTCAGTTTCGTTTTCATGAAACCGTCCAGTGAATATTTTCATGGAATAAAGCAAAAACTCATTTTGGATATTCGTTGTAACAAAACAAATCGTTTGCCAGACGGGATGATTGTTGAAATTTTCTAATACAACCGGTCATTGTTTTATGAGAATATTTAGCTAAGAACGTTAACTGATAAGCGATATTATGGTATTCAGCTGCATTTGGTTATACTGGAAGCCAAACCCAACGTGGTTGGGAAAGGACTAGGCAGATGATGTTTACAGCTGATAAACAGTATGCTTGTATTTATATTGTAATATCATCATCTGCTTATAATTTTCCCAATTATTTTGGGGTTTTTGGAAACTTTTCCAAGTCTAATAGGATGCAGCTATACGAACTAGTGTTAACTACATTCCTGATCTCCACACAATCCAGTAGTCTGAGTAATAAAATATAAAAGGAAACAAAAATCATTTTAGTTGAAATACGCACGGTAAAAACTGTTAAAATAACTATAAAAAAAAAATGGCACGTCCCTCAGCTGCACAAAAAGGTCCATTACTACAATACCCTTTGGTAAGACTGATTGTTAGACTCCGTTACGTCAAAGATAACTAGAATGACAGCCAGAACCGACTGCTTGACGTGCCTTTCGATGTCACGGAGTGTAATGTATGCTCCAAGGGCCGACCTCTATAAGCATTGCTTAACCTTCGATCAGCTCGTGCGGCTGTTATGATTTATCCATATACCGTATCAATATGTATATTTATTGTTGCAAGAGAAATCAGAAAATTCGAAAATGGACCTAATATCCGGAACCGACCGTGTGTATGTTTACATACAATAAGTACCCTATATTGTTGCATTTCTGTATTGATGTGTTCATTATTAACACTTTTAGATACCTAAGTAATTTAAAACTAGATTAATACCTACTTAATTTTTTAATTTTTGTTCAACTTCTTTATGCATGCGGAGTTCGCCTGTAAGTGATTGTTGCACTATTGCATACATACATTCCATTCGCATGTTACCTTTAGTATAAAATTGTGTATGTATGTTGGTGAACAAAATAAATAAACCGACATCTTGGATAAACGAGAAACAGAAAACAATACAGTTTACTAAGCCAGTGACCACGCATACAAAGAAATCGTTAGCATTATATCTACATATTTTGCCAGAAATGTCTATTGCATTTGGCAACAGAAAAAGAATCGCTTGAGCGGCAAAGATGCTTATTGTTCTGGGAATAAAAATGTACTCTTTTTGAAGATAGGAGATTAGACTGAGTATCTACATAGAAAAAAAGAAGCTGTAGAAAGCCTGGGAACAAGAAAAAAGGAAAACGAGAAACTACAAGCTGAGTACGAATGAATATAAAGTGTATAATACCATACGACAAAACGTGGTTTGGCAAGATCTGAATGTATGATGAATTTGTGCGTATATTTTGTATTTGCGTATATTATACGTATACAGACTGGCATTGTATTTTATCGGTCAGTGACTTGCTTGCGCCGCTGTCTTTTGTTTTTTTCTTATTCTGATCAAGCAAGTTGTTTTTAGTATTGATGAAAAATGCAAAATAAGATTTTGAGCGCTTGTCGTAGTATTGCACTCGCAATTTACAGGCAATATTTAAGGCAGTGTGGTAAGTACTCTTGAAAATGAAGAAATTTTACTATTGGACCTTGCAATCGTTAGTCCTGTTTTGTTTTTTTTTGGAATCGGCATCTCGCAGTTTATCCTTCAGGGATATCTACTGCTTAACCGGAGTTCGTCCTGTTAAGTGATGAGTGCATTTTGATTGAGTGATTTTTTTCGCTTATACTTAATATTGTTCATGCTCTATGAATACTACCCTCTGTTTAAAGTATGTAATACGAGCCTATATAATACACGCTACTAAAGTGTATTCACTATTGCTGGGTTGTATTTTGAGAGTTTAACCCTAGTCACTTAAATATGAACGTCAAATACCGGTCCATTTTAATGTAGTCCAAGCATATGGAGTATATTGGTAGAAGTTAAAATATTAACAACGGCTCTAAATTAATGTCTGTGAATGCAGTCATTTGTTTCAAATATTAGGTCTTTACCTATGAAATTGCCGTTCTGCAGTACTGGCCATTTCAAATCAAAATATTTTTTGTTTGGCTAAGAATTCTAATTTCAAATTAATTTTATTTTAAAAACATGGATATTTTTTTTCCAAAAGTAGTCATTTGTTTATTGATTAGTGTTACATTTTCATCGCATTTAAATCTTTTTCGTCATCATGGATACGTTAAAAATTCGAGTAATTATGGAATATGAGTACCGTCGTGGCAGCAACGCGGCACAAGCGGCACGCAACATCAACGACGTTTACGGAGCTAACACTACAAACCAACGCACTACCTGTTATTGGTTTGCTCGCTTCCTTTCTGGAAATTTCGACCTGAAAAATGAACCTCGCGGTCGTCCGAAGACTGGTCGACAATGACGAATTAAAGGCGATTGTGGAAGCTGATGATACACAATCTACGGCTGAATTAGCAGCAGCTTTCGACGTTAGCGTCAAAACAATATTGGTCCATTTGCGTCAAATTGGCAAGGTAAAAAAGCTTGACAAATGGGTGCCCCACGAACTCAATGATCGCCAGCGCGAAGTACGCGTCGAGACGTGCCTTGCACTGCTCAACAGACACACAAATGAAGGAATTTTGAACCGCATTGTTACCTGCGATGAAAAATGGATTCTGTTTGATAACCGCAAGCGCTCAGCAAGTTGGTTGGATCCTGGTTCAGCACCTAAACAATGCCCTAAACGAAAACTTACCCCCAGAAAAGTGATGGTCACTGTTTGGTGGTCTAGCGCCGGTGTGATTCAACACAGCTTCTTACCAAACGGGGTGAGCATTACTGCAGATGTGTACTGTGAAGAATTGAACACAGTGATGGAGAAGCTGGCACATCTCCAACCAGCATTGGTCAATCGCTCGTCTCCGCTGCTCCTGCACGACAACGCGCGACCTCATACTGCACAGCAGACGGTCTCCAAGTTGCAAGAACTGGGGTTGGAAGCTCTCCGTCATCCGCCCTACTCACCAGACCTTGCGCCTACAGACTACTACTTTTTCCAGAATTTGGATAACTTCTTGGCGGGAAAAAAATTCAATACCCGAGAGGCAGTACAAAATGCCTTTGAAGAATTTGTTGCCTCCCGTCCAGCTGATTTCTTTAAGAAGGGCATCAATAAACTGCCACTGCGTTGGCAAAGATGCATTGATTGCATGGGTGATTACTTCGATTAATACAAATAAAAAATACATGAAAAAAATTCATTTAAATTTTTTCATACAAAACGGCAATTTCATAGGTAAAGACCTATTATTACAGACGATAATATGAACAGCAATTTAAAACTACTGTTTAAATGTAAAAAAGTCACTGTTTCCGCCCGGGATCGAACCGGGGACCTTGTGCGTGTGAAGCACACGTGATAACCGCTACACTACGGAAACATGGTAACATTGAACCAAATTACCAATCAATATAAACAAAGTCCGGTTGATGACTATAAGCTCGCCCTCTACTAAATGGGACTTAAACATAACTGGCAGAATATAGATACCTATGCCCAACCCTGCATGTAGCCTGCGCATTGAACCCGCGCATATATTGTCTATTATACTGACAAGAATGTTAACAAACCCCATCAGTCCATTTTTTATTAGAGTTCCGTACCAAAATTGTATAAAAGTAATCCTTATTGTGCATCCTCGTCTGTCTATGTGTCACATCTGTATATATTAGTAATCAACAAAAATCAAAAACTTATTTTTGTGACCACATAAACTGAAAACGTAGCACTAACAAAACGGATAAATATTTTTCCTGCAAAGGTACGGAACTCTCGGTGACTGAATATCTACGCCACGCTCTTAGACTGTTTTCTTATAAAAAAAGATAAAGACATGTGTACCGGTACACGCTACGTCTCAATACCAACTTCAACTTAATGTAGGCATACTTTATGAACCTATTTATCGCAGAAAGAAACAACTACAACTTTGCTATTACTGCCGACTAAAACAGTAACAATATCATTAAGGAAAGAAAAACAAAACAAGTCCACCTATTTGTGATTCAGTGGAACACGTGTAACTTGAAACAAGGAGTCCTTATAATACCTAACCTTGTTTATACTCCAAGTTAACGTAGATCCTCATTACGTCCCGCGACTTGGCCATCACAGATATAAAGTCAAAAGAACTGGTACCACAGTTTTTCATCATCTGCTTAGTCTTTTCCCAACTATGTTGGGGTCGGCTTCCAGTCTAACTGGGTGTAGCTGATTACCAGTATTTTACATGGAGGAACTGCCTATCTGACCTTAAAACGATACCCCTTGGTGGTCAGACTTTCGGACTACCCGTAACGACTGTCAAAGATTTATAAATGACAGCTAGGACCAACGGCTTTCCAAAGCACGGAGGAGTCTCGATATGTTACAAATGGTCACCCATCCAAATACTGACCTCGGAAAGGGTGGGTAAAGATATTTAGCCATGAGCTGCTCTAAACCTAACCTTGTTTATAATCCAAGTTAACGTAGATCCTCATTAAGTCCCGCGACTTCGCCATCACAGATATACAGTCAAGAAAACTGGTACTACAGTTTTTATTCATCGTAAAAGAGTTATAGATGCGAATTCAGGCCTTAACTGATTAACTGTCGATCAAAAGACCAAAATTTCCTAGATCTTTATTGCCCTAATGAAATTCGTCACCGAAGTCATAAATACTTACATTCTTAGAGATTCGTAGATCCTGTCCCTTGCGATAGCAAAAGGTAAATTAGAAAAGAAATAAAATAAAATCCAAAGATTTTGTCACGAGTTGATTCAGCTCGTTTCGAAATTTTAGCTTTCGGGCGAGTCGTTTGTAGGATTAAGACTATGATAAAGCTTTTAGGAGATTCGTATTTCCCGTTAATAAATATCTCGTAAAGTTAAATTGCGGAAATACAAGGCATTTTCGTCATTCCTGTCAGAAGACATTTCAACTTGTTGAGCACAAAAAGGTAATTTCTAACGCAAACTGAATCTCTAAGGTCGTTTGGCCTAAAGCAATTTGAACAACGCTTTCATGAGTAAAGTAAACCTAGATAAGAATATAAGTACGAATAAGATAATAGGATACTTGTTCAATATCACGTACCTTATAGGGTCTGTTTAAAAAGAAATCTCATAACAAGTTTTTTTTTTATTATTATATTGAAGTGTCCTAAACCCGAAGAATGTTAGTCGTTATTCCAGAAAATAATCCAATATCTTTTACTCTGTACTAAATAATATGTACCTTTTTTGTAGGGATCGTCTTCGCTTAATCTAGCATTGTTGAACCAAATAAAAAATACCGACAAATTCGTACATAGGAAGGTACTTAGTTTACGAAACTAATTTCTAACCTTTACTAATCTTATAAATACAATTTGTCTTTCGCAACAAGATTAATCTGGTCCAGCAATATTGCTCATTACAAAGTAGATCAGGATTATAGGTTTACATTTTGAAATGTGAAACAAGTGAAAGATGAAGTTAATTTCCCCACACACTCCAAAGCGTAAAAGATTCACCAGGCAAGAAATTCTATGGACCTTCTTTAAAATTAAATTTTCGTGTTGCAAAAATTTTGGCTAAGTACATCAAGCTATCGCAAACTGTTAAATTTTCCCTATTGAACATGATCCTTATTCATTTGTAATAGAGTTGAAAAACTATTAAAGAAAATTTGCAAATCCTATGTACATTGTTAGTGTTGAAATTATGCAGAATATGTGAGAACAATGTAACAAGTCATGCACTTAAAAGAGTCCAGAGTTAAAAGAAGAACAAACAAATACGCTAAGAGACAACTAGTCTCCGCCATCTGTGAATCTGATGCCACCCGAATATGACCAAAGGGTTTATTCTAAAATGATATTGAAAACCTTTCATACGCATCCAGCCATGCTGTCCATTAAGCACAGAATAAACAAACGAACACCTGGTCAGTGCATATAATCCGCCGCATGAAAGCAATTTCCATTTGCTTTTCACGGAAGCGAATCTCAAATGCCATTAGCCGGACTATACCATTACCAAAGTATATCAGAAATTCGGCTCATCAAGTGCTGTTTCTGAAAGAATTAATTAAAGTGTATCCAAATTAATTTTCAACTGAATTAAGATATATCAATAAACCCATACGATTTTCTATGTCATAACTTTGTCACTATTTCAAAGTATACTAGGGTAAGTTTGTATCAAACAAATAAACATGGAGGACTATTTTTTCAACAAAGTTCAATTTTAGAAATGTATATATTTTACCGATTCCTCTACATTTTTTTTTTAGATTATAAACGTTGCCCCGCACTAGGAATTTCTCCTTTATCGTGGGTGCGTTTACAAACATTGAAACTCACGTACACAAACAGCCAGACCCGGAACAACCACCTGTAAGCCATAAAAATATTCGATCGAACCCGCGACACGCAACGCAGCAGCCAATCGCTCAGCCTCTGCGCCAACCATGTCGTCATGAAATGTAAAGGACTTGAAAGAACTGGAAGGACCAAAAGTTTCATTTGTTTTTATGGCATCATTACCATGCACAGCTACTGTCATGACCGAAATACCATGAACACTGCTTTCATCAATTGAGTAACTTAAAGCGCTTCTAGTTATTATAGCTTCAAGACTCGCCTCGCAAGTAATAAATTCGAGTTATAAAAATGCGAAGGGAACCCGGACAGTTGAAACTCCTACCGTCTTTTATTATCTGGTAGTATAGTGGATGCCTTTCAGCATTGGTCTAAGGGCCTGTGCACACAACGATTTTCGTTTGTATCGATACACACGCACGTTAGCATCGAGTTTGTATCGATACACAAGCGCCTCTGTATCGCTAGAAACGCGCGTCAACGGCGCGTATAGACAATGTGGTGGGACAGGTCCTTTTAAACAGGTGTTTAAAAGGTCTACAGGCTGCGTCTGACTCGCGTGCGTATCGCGTCTTTATCGCTACAGACGCGCGTCGACGCAGCGTTAAAAAAACGTTGTGTGCATAGACCCTAAGAAGAGCCCTTTTTATCATAATGTGCAAGTTTCCTGACAACCACTTTTGTTTCCGTGATGTTTATTTCGTAATGAAATGTTGGCTTACATTTATTTGGTCGGTTTGTTATAGAGGTATCTCCTAAGTTGGTCGTCCCTTATAAGTGTGCTTATTATTTTTTATATTTTCTTGAGGGCTGTTGTTTTTCTGATTGAGGCTTGTGTATGTCGGCTAGTAGGTTGATGAGGAAGAAACAAATGAATAACATTATGAATATAAATAAATAATATGTTGGACAATCCACACAGCTTCGTCTAGCCCCAAGCTAAGCAGAGCTTGTGTTATGGGCACTAGATGACTGATATACTTAATACAATACATAACATAGATAGATATTTTTTGTTGTACATTTCAAATACCCAGAACACCCGGAACAAATCTTTGTAGATCGTACAAACATTTGTCCCAAGGCGGGAATCGCACCCGCAACCTCCTGCATCTTAGGCGGACCTTCGCCCGCCGCGCCCCATCGGTAGTCAATATTTTATAAAACACAAGTAGATATGAACGTATATTTGCTAAACATACTTTTGTAGAGGACCATCTTTTAAAGCACATAAATTGAAATTTCGCAGTGGTTTGAAAGTACAATTTCTTAATTAAATATTTATTACATATTTCAATTTTTCCTGGTATGTAATGGATTGTCAATTGGTCACCCATCTGTAGTAAAACGGCGGCACGGGTCGAGCGGCCGTTTTTTTTCAACCACGAGCTGCTTCATACTCACGATCATAAATCAAATTAGTCGTACATCACAACAATAAAACAGACCTATGAAGTTTAACAATGAAGCCGAGTACCTACAGAATGCCATTTGTCGACATTAGTGCAGGTGCCTGCGACACATAATTGCCCATACATTTGCACACTTCAACTCATAAGTTGCCAGTGTATGCAAAATAATTTTGAGTGTTACTTTTCAAACAATACCCAGTGTGAAATTATACTGCAAATACTTTTTGCTGACGGAATTATAGGTTAGCTTATGAGTTTATTAATCGAGAGGTACTTTAATAATTTATTTACTTTAAGCAAACAAATGTACAAAAGCGGTCTTACTGCCACGGGCTTGTAAGCATTTTCTACCAGTCAACACTATACATACACTCACACACTGTTGTGTGTTGGTACACACACACACACAGTAACACAAATAGCTATTAATATTAAAGCTTCACTAAATTATATTTAAATTTATTCAGTCCAAAACAAATTTGATGCACCCTAAACACACCACGTTCTATATTTCAAACGATTCTAAAACTGCTTCAGTGTTTGAATCCAGCCAGAACTAATTTTCTGTTAGCCTGTTTGCTGATAGGTTCTCTTCAACCCTCAAACCTCACAGTACCTACATGATTGATAGCATATTATTTTTATAAGATCATGGAATTTTAAAAACGTCGACGGTTTTTCTTAATAAAACATACACATTTTTAAATTGTTTAATTTACATGCTGTGTTTTTCTGTTAGTGATGAGGCGCTTCGACTTAAGTTTGCATCAACTCATCGTTTAAAAGCCGTATAAATAAACAAATAAATAAATTCTTTCCTTGCTTTTATTGCAAAATTTTACTTGCACATGTGACAGGAATTGCACCGAAGCGACAACAATGTTACAATGTGCATGGAAATTCTCGTTTATTTCCAACATTTGTGTACCGTGAAGAACTTTGTAAACTTGAAACTGCTCAAGTTAGATCCTTGTCTTAGAGAATAGTATTATGAATTTAAACAAAATCAATAAACTTGCAAGTTTTCCTCGCAAACAGAGTTGCGTTTTGTTTTGAACGCGGTGTAAGATCAGGCACATAAGAAATATTAACTAGGCATCCTGCTGATAGTACTTAAACTTGTAATTTTAACTGTTTAGCAGTAATTTTACAGCTGAGGGATACCAGATTCTGACAGAAAAGTTAATTCAAAAAAAGAATGAGTGAATTTGAATGAACTTGATAACGTACTACTTGCTTAGTTTCAGTTGAATGAAATAACATACAATTTAAAACACATTATATTCGCTGATAACATAACGTAAACCATAAGTAGTGATTAATTTTACGTTTTACAAAGTAAATGAGCTGAAAATATTTATAGGCATGATGACAGACCAAACACAGTTTTGTACATTTATAAAAAAAAACAACTTTTTGTACCATTTATTTTTTTTGAAACACATTTTACTGCCCCAACACTATTTACTTTAACAAGTAAAATAACGTAGGTTTTCCAGTATGGTAACATTATTTTGCTTTGAACAGTAACTGTCATATCACTGAGTACGACTAAAAGATCGAAAGAAAAGTATGGGTCAGTAACAACTTACCATTACAATGGCCGTGTAAAAAAAATGTAAGTACAGATTTTTCTTCTCCGAAAGTAGGCTAGAGCTCATGAATGAATGGTAAATAATTAATTCAGGTACGAGGAGTAGGACCTCCCTAAACATTATTCAACGTTAATAAATTATTTGTACCAGGCCGTTTACATTCAGAGAAACAGTTTTAACATTGTTAGGCTAATGTTCTGCCTCTGGCAATTTGCCAATTATGTACACACCTACGCGTGTTTGATGTTATTAGCGTAGAATATTATATCATTAGGCTTTAGAAACATTTTAAAATCTTAAACGAAATTAGTTTAATGTTTGATTTATTTTCTTATTTTTTGTACAAACATTTTAACAAGTACACCTGGGTTATTAGGCCACTCATTTTTAACTCGTACACATTAAATCGCAAACTAACAGCTAGTTCTGATTATTTTATATGTGGTGAGGACCACTACCGGTACCGTTTATCCATGTCTGCAACTTCTAAAGCCCTTCTATGGTGACTTTGAACTCGAAAAACCGCCAAAATTTCGGACTTATTTTGGTATTCTCAATATATATAACAGTGTACATAACCTAACCTAACCTTTGAGACTTTAATTTAAATATTTTCAATACATTTTTAAAGCAGACTATAATTACTACAATTTGAAACCAGAACCAGCTCTGTAAGTTTAATACATAACGAAATACAGGACTATAAAAACTGCCTTTTTTTCCATAATAGTGAAATATTAAGATTATCTGTCTATTCCATCGATCGCGATTCTAAGCTTCTTCTTTTCAATTCTTAAAGAAAGCATCCAGGTCGTCCTTCAATCTCTAATTAACATTATATATTCTTAATTATATTAATTTATAAAAAGTAACTGCTGCATTAGAGAGATTTTATGTATCGCGATCAAAACACGGTGGGCAGGATCATACTATAAGCCGTACACGAGTCATATCTAAATCTGAATTAATAATTTATACGAACTAAGTATTTTTGTATGACTCGTTTGAAAATTATCTACTACCACCATTACACTATTACTTAGTAGGTACTGTAGAAGGCAAGTTCTTCTATAGGACCTTTCTGCCAATGATATGGTTCCACTGATTTGTATACGTTCATGAAGAGTAAGTTTTTACATTAACACATTTCACAACCAACATTAGACAAGAGGCACGTTCTATATTTTGATCAATAAAAAACTAAACTTCCTTTTGTGTTAAACTAGCCAGAACGAATGGTCTTTCAGCCTGTATGCAATAATGTTCTCCTTGCATACAACCTTTACAGTACCTACCTACTTCTTGTTTATACCGAGCAAAAATGCGAACAAACGTCAAAACAATAGGAACATTCAAAAAAATCTCCGTGCCTTTTAGACCCTGCGGAGGCCAAAATAACAATACATTCTTGGACCTCAACATAGTCTATTTCCGTCACAATTCTGTTTGCTAATCGGACCGTTGATAATGCGAAATACTTGTGGAACGGTACAAACAGCTGGTTAAATGTTATTGTAGGTACGGTCAATGGAAAGATTAAGAAAACTATTTTGAGTAGAAGTAATTTTAAGGAAGCTATATAGGTAAGCAGGTGTGTTTTACCGTTTGTGTGGCCAAGCTGGATATCTTGACTTCGATCTCCATCTCAAGTAAAATTGTTATTACAGTCTAACATGGTTTTGAAATTTAATAACTAAAATACTGACTCACCATAAATTGTAGAACTATAACTTATGAAGCTCTGAGAAAAATAAGGATTGTACGAAATATTATCCACTTCAATACAATAGGGTGTTTGACTGTTTTAAACAAACCTGAGATAGTTAGTTAATTTGAAAGAAAAAATACTCTTCAGTTTAAAATTAAAACATGAAAAGAAAATAAAGAATCACAGGGCATCGAAAAATTCATCATTCAGCTTAATTATAATAATAATACCAGCCTATTAATGTCCCACTGCAGGGCAAAGGCCTCTTCTCATACAGAGAAGGCACGAGCATTCATCACCAAGACGGGTTGGCGATTCAGACTTATATTAATTATATGTCCAGGTTTCCTCACGATGTTTTCCTTCACATTGGTGAAGTAAACTTGGAAAGTACATATGAATTGAATAAGTCATATAATACTTGCACAGATTTGAACCCATAACCTCGTGCACTAGAGGCGAAAAGGGCCTATATCACTGGTTAAACTACTGGTAAACTAGTTTGGTAGTATTTTTGTTTGTCGGAACGTGCCTACCAGTTAACGTATTTACATGCAATAACTATAATCTAGGATGACATGAACATGGTCCATATTTTAAATACAGTCGAATACCAAATACTGTAAATAAACTTGTTTTTTCACTTGAAAATGTCAATATTATTTGGCTTTCAACGTTATTTACAATTTGCTACATTAATGCTGAGTGAC
Source organism: Phlogophora meticulosa (assembly GCA_905147745.2). NCBI lineage: Eukaryota > Metazoa > Arthropoda > Insecta > Lepidoptera > Noctuidae > Phlogophora > Phlogophora meticulosa. The sequence continues at coordinate 5,643,670 of LR990526.1, read as the reverse complement.
CAGATATTCAAATACTGTCACACAAAATTAATTCAACAAATCTGAATTGACAAATCGCATATTAAAATTTAAATCATTGAGTCCTTTGTGCAAATTTTAGTAAGTATTTTTAATCTCATTCCGATAAAATCAAAAACCATTTACGCACAAAAGCGTAGCGGCTTAACAAAAATATTTTCCAAGTAACAGCGAAATACAATTTACTGTTCACCATCCCTTCGGCGTTTTATCTATTCAAATATTTCTTTTACAAATACGTAAGTATCAAATATAGACGAACGCAAATGAATATAAAGCTGTCAAACCTCCGTCTACAAAACTCAAGATGATTCCAAAATAAAAATCTTGAGACAGTATATAAAATGGCGAGGATTTAGTGAAAAAAAATAACTGACGTCAAAATCAGGTCACGTTCGACCGAAACTGCTTGTTCCACCGAATAAAATGTCTGACGCACTTGAAAAACAAAAATATACCAAAATACAGAGCTCCCTAAAAGTCTAAATTTAACATCCCCATAATGAATACTACGCGTTCATGTATTCAAAATGAGCTTTGCATCACTATTCATAAAGTTTATTTTTCTTCGTAGTTCCACGTACGGTGTTAAAGGAGAGGTACGAGAGTGCCCCTGAAGAGGACGAGGTTGCTCACGACGTGTCCGATCTTGAGCACGATGAAGTTGGTAAGTGCTTTTTATTTTTTTTAGACCTATTAAGCCAGCAGATGTCTGTACTTGGCTGGAGTGGCTGTTATATATAGATGGCAGTTGTTAAGAGTCAATAGGGCACAAGTCAAGTGAGTACGTATTTTTATCTCGAGTTCAGAAAAAAGACAAATAGATTCTTCTAAAGAATATTCTATATGAATGGATTTGAAGTGACAATAAAATACTAAGTATCATAACGTGTAATGCTTTACGTCAGTATTTTCAACGTTGTGTAAGGTGCTTTGGGATTCAGCGTAGTTGTGAATTTTGCTGATAACTTTAACGATGGTTTTGGTTCATCATGTCTGGTAGACCAAGATAACAAACTATTACTTGGCAGTAACTAGTAAGACTCTTAGGTGACGCGTCCCTTTTACTGACGCTAATTTAGTCCTAAAAGTAATGCGAAGGAATTGCAAAGGAGATTGATAAATATGATGTTTAGACGGTAAGTTCTTTATATAGTGGGTAAGCGCACTAAAACAGATTTCTTTAGACCATTCTTAATTAGGCCGCAGCGATACTTCAGAGAAAAAGCAAAATTTAATCAAAAACAATAGATAGTGGAGTGGATTATCTCAGTAAAGTTGGAAAGCCAAGACATTTGGATCATCAAACAAACAATGTTCCAAGTCAATCAGGGGCCGCATTCAGAAGTATTAATGCTATCATGATTCCAGTCCAAAAAAGGGATGGTGCTATAGGTTATGTATAGCCGTTTCTCTCTCTAAGCACCCTAGCGTACCACATCCGCAATCACGAAAACGATCAAACTGTAACATCGACTATCAAAATAATAGCTTAACAACAAACCCTTTATGCAGAACACTTAAACAAATGACGGCCAGACTCAGGGCTGTCCTTAAAAGTTGTAGTGGCAAAAACCTAGGAAAGCTACAATATTTGGTCGATGTCCCCAATGATCCCTTGAATGGTCCGAAGTGTGTGCTGTTTATTGCCGGCTCATAAAAATGTTGTACCATAAAGTTTGTAAGGATAATTCACAAGGTACGGTAATCTGAGCTGGAGTATAAATTTTCCCTGTCAAGTGCCATCGTTGTTCACGGTTTTAAGTTTTGAGCTACTGAAGCGAGCTGTGGTTTGGGTGTAACGAGTAAAATTTAGAGTATGCTTGCTATCGGTGGAAGTGTTTAAAACTTTGGAACCTGTTGTACAGATTAAATGACAGTCAACATATTTTATATCTAGGTGAGAGACAAAAATCACTTTCGTAACTTTGACAGTCTTTGCAAGCATCATCATCGTCAGCCTAGCCTTTTCCTAACTATGTTAGAGTAGGCTTCTAGTCTAACCAGATGCAGCTGAATACCAGTATTTTACATGGAGCGAGTGTCTATCTGACCTCCACAACCCAGTTGCTGGGCAACACGATACCCCTTGGTAAGACTGATTGTCAGATTTTCGGGCATCCGCTTCGCGAAACGACTGTCCAAAATCTACGAACGACAGCCGGGACCAACGGCTTAACGTGCTTTCTTGAGGCACGGAGGAGTGTAATATGTAATGAACAGTCACCCACCCTCAGACTGACCTTGGCAAGCGTAGCTTAACCTTAGCCATGAGCTCCTCTGTCTTTGTATGCAATTATGTGATGTTAAAATAAAGACTTTCTATTGGTTTGATAGTAGTACAGTCATGATGAAGATTTTTTAGAAGTACTTAATTGAGACACGAGAAACGGACAAGTAATACCAAGCAAACCTACAAACGGTCTTAACATTTTAACTTTACTAAACTCCAGACGGAATAAAGCCTGTCTTTGAAGCTTTACAGTCAGAAAATTATTAGCCAAATACGTTTTGTTCTGTTTATTCTAAAGTCTAAGAACTTCTTTGACAAAATACAACGCCTTTACAGGCCAGACATCCCGCTAAAATGAAAAATGTGTTTTAAAACTTTGTTGCTCGTTACTTCACGGTACTTGTCACATTATAAAATAATATTTTATGTCTTCCTTTAATATTAAAAAACAAGGTTTGTTGACAGGGTTTTTTTAGGATATTGTATTGGTAGGGGCTCGTGGCTAACTCATAGAAGCCACGGGACTATCTAACAGGATAGCGACGCTTACCGAGGTGGGTCCGTGGATGAGTGATCATCCTTTATATAATGAAACGCCTGGGAAGTACGATAAGCCGCTCTCTTGGCTGCCATTCATGGCAACTGTCAAGCATTATCATTGATCTTTGACAGTCGTTACGGGTAGCCCGAAAGTCTGACAACCACCCTTAACAAGGGAAAACGTGCTACCCAGTAACAGGGTTGTAGAGTTCAGATAAGCCACCACTCTATGTTAAATAGGGGTCTTAGTGTTTTATGATTGGTCACCCATCTACAGCCCGACCTCAACAAGCTTTGCTTAACCTTAAAGATCGACCTATGCTAGTGTTATTATTTAGTCACAAGCTTTTAATCGCGACATTCTAAAACCGAAACCCAAAGAATGATTGTACCTAATTAAAATGTCAGCCATCTTTTGCTTCCTTTTCCTAGTTAGCGCAAGGAATTCATTACCGCAGTCGTTTAACACTTAAAATTGTTTTAGTACTTGCCTTTAAGGCTCTCATATACCTCGAAACTTTATAGCTAATAAATTTAACTCAGTTGAATACAGTACACGGTGAATAGAATGAATTATTTCAGCTGAAACAAGGGATTATGAAGCCAAATAAACCCAATATAATTACCTAGTCTTGTACGTAGTTGGAAATTTTAGTGAAATGGTTATTTACATAAAAGAGAATTATTATCCCCAGATACTGTGGTAAAATTAGGAAGTAAAATACAAAAATAGTTCAATATTTTTGTAAGTACGGACGGATAGGCGTAGATACAGGATTTATTTGAAAATGTATTATTTAACTAATTATAATATTGCGAAAATAAAAATATGTATATTGGTTTAATGCAAAAGGTTTAGAAATTATGGTAATTTAAAAAAAAACCAGTCGGAAGAAGATTATGTTTACAATATGTTATAGTGGATAATAAAATTGTAATTATGGCCACACTATTGAATTAGGAAATCCCTGTAATGATAGTGATGATGAGTTAATAAATAAATAAATAAATAAATAAATAAATAAATAAATTATTTTAAGCTCCACGCACTAACCCCTCTATATTAATCTATCAACTCCTCACAAGAATTATGAGGAAAGCGTGAGATTACAATCAAAATCATCCTCGCTAAGTGTATTATCCAACATTCAAAGTGTATGAGATGAGACACAAACGAAGAAATTTGCTTAATCCGCTCTTAATTTGGACTCTTGCAATCTGCGGGGATTTGTTTGGCTCCCGACAGGGCGCTTCTTTGCTTTGTCAGTGTGAAAACGGATTATGGGATAAAAGGTTTCCTTGCGAAGCGCTCGTGACGACTCATATTCCAACTCTATTAGTAATGTTGTTAGTACGGTTTGGAAAAATGAGTTAGGATCTTTCCGACGATCGGTTCCCTATTTTCTTATTACTGTTTCATTTTCGTTCAACAGAAAAGACTGTTGTTTCTTATAGCATGTAATTCGCATGAAGAAATTAGTTGTGTCTCTTGAAACTAGATTAATGTGTCTTGTTATAACCGGGTGTCTGACATCGGATACAGCTGCGTTGTCTGTAAAATTTACACTCGCAATATTACCTTCATCTTAATTTATATTTATTTCTCCGTCAACCTTTAATACTTGCAAAGATGCCTAGCGGCGCCGACTTGAAACTTCCTTGCATTTCCCTTCAAGATCAAAATGAAAATTTAATATTGTCGGTAAAATTACCAGTATCTCCTCACGGTGCGGCGTTTCGAGTTTAACTTAGTGCGGAAGGCAATTGCTTTTCTTGCTCCATTGAAATGTTCAACTTGCTGTCTTGAATCGACGTTTATTAAGTTTGGTCTGACAAGAAAAGTTGAACAAAGTAGCTGAAGCAATCGTATTATGTCTTGAACTTCACATTTTATGTTATCGAACTGGTATCCTGAGTTAAGTGTTGATTTTAGTAGGTAAGACGTGTTTTTAGTGGATTCCAGTGTTTTTGTTTGTCTAACCGGATCTACATTATTCTTGTTCTCTGTGTTACTTACTAACATAAAAGATAGAAGTACCCATTACACTATTCATGAAATTGGACACAACGTATTAGTTTGTTCATATATAATAGCTTCTTGCAACTCCTAATAAACAAGCGAAGGTTGGAAAGCTAAATGAGTGGGTATCTAATACCTTTAAACAAGCAATTCTTGTACATAATATGTAAACAATCCAAATCACGGAAACGGCTCCAATGATTTTCATGAAATTTAGTATGCAAGTGATAAATCGACCTAGCTAGGTTTCATTTTTAGAAAACGTCGGTTTATCCGAGCAAAGCTCGGTACTAAGTAATAATATAATCTATTCAAAACTTATTTAATTCTCAGAAAATTGAACTAGATACTATAACAATCATAAGGGTTTATTTCCTTATATTTCCAGAGGAGTGGACTCCTTTGAAAATACATACTCAAAAAACACATACACATACGTAAATTGAGTTTTGCATCCATTCCTGACCCTTTGTCTATTCACTTCTGCATTTCTATTGACTGAAAGATATCTCCATATTTCATTCGGTATCAATCTCGCCCACTGTTTCTCAATATCTCAATTTATTTTTCGTTTCTTTGAAGGACCCGTCTGGATGATAAAAAAAACCTTTTGAGGATAGTTCGTCTTTTATATTTGTGAAGTGGAAGAAAATATTGGGTTTACTCAACAAAAGTTATTTCGTAAATTGTATTCTGATGTCGTGTTTTGAAACTTAGCTTTGGTTAGATATTTATTTAATTTAACTAAGGTTTTTACTTTTTTTAATTGGTTATGTTTTAAGAAGTACTAGTACGTTGTAAAGTTTCCCTTGATTAAAATGCCAAGTAGTCTCCTGAACTGTCTAGAAATAAATTGATTTACTCATTCATTATTATCATACTTATCTCAATCTATTTATGGTCAGCAGCATGTCTTTTCATCAGTTCTTCGGTATTCTTCTAATCGATTCACTCATTAAATTTCTAAAAATAATTTAATCTACCGATGAGATACTCAACAGTATATTCCTTTCAGACGAGACCAATGACCGCTGGTGGGGGGAATCAGCAGTGCCTCCCGCACCAGCAGTGGCAGCAGTCCCACCGCAGCGACCTTCCATGTCTACCAGCCTGAACATCACCAGCATCCACAGAGACGAACCTTCAGCATCGCCTCCGAGACATCATCTGCCTAAAGATGGTAAGCAAATTCTACGATACTCATTGCTCCTTCAACTTCTCTTCTCTTCATCGCCTTCGGCCAACCGTTGACAGACTTCCAAAAGGTTTTGTTCTGGTACTCTCGTACCCATTGACAATGTTCATTTATTTATCATCAGCCAAAAAGTATTTCACTAGGGCTATACGCGAATCCCGATGGAGATTAATCAACTAATTGAAATAATATTCCTGATTGCATCCGCCTACGGGTAGTGATTACTTACTCTCGCGTTAATTAATTTCAAGATTGAGAACTGATACTTTACTACACATTTTATGCTTGATTATTATTTTTAATAAGACTCCATTTGAGAACTTAATAATCTGGGATTTTTTTTGAGTTTTTTTTGTTTTATAGGTCTGAAATATATTTCATTTTTGTTTTGTGCCTGTAAGTAGGTGTTTTAATCTACTTGGTCCTTTTAATTTGAGTATTAAATTCACGCCAGGGTGACTAGCACAAACGCTTTATGTAAACGTCACGTAAGTTCAAAAGATTTTAAAATGAAATTTATCGTTTCGCTGTTATTTAAAGATAAAAGTAAGAGAAAATACTATTTACAAATTGCATAATGTTTTAAAACTTTATTCGTAAATATTTCGCATACGTATAAACCAAAAATGATTTTTGATAGTTATATTATTAATTTACGTGTCGTCTTCACATAGTTTTAGTTTATTTATTAATGAACTACTCGTATATTATAATATTCTCGTAAACTGCTCTCTATTAGGTATAATTCTAACGTTAACTACCAACCTTTAGGTACTCTTTTATGTTCGTTATTCAATCTATTTTGAAGTTTAATCCGATAAATTAAGTCTTAAATTAATTTGGAATATACATTGGTATCTCCGTCTTGGATTTCATTTTAGTGAAATTCTATAGATTTAAAAAATATCCTCATTTATATCCTTCCTTCTATGGATTCCTTTATTTTTGTAGGTAAAGTCGGCTCGATTTGCTTTATCAGTTTTGACAACAACTTCCAGAAATTTGTAAAATTCATTTAGGTTACTACGTGACCAATTTTTTTTTTAATAAAAACGTAGGCCGACAATTTCTCCTGTATCGTGGGTGCGTTCACAAACATTGTTATAAAACCGTAACAAATACCTGTAGGCCATACAAATATTTGTTCCAACCCAGTACCACATGTTCAGCAGTAGACTAACGAAGCAGTTAAAAATCCATATACACGTGACACGACTTTAAGCTATTATTTTGTCGTATAAGTTAGCTACGACATAAATAAACCTAGGACAAGTCCCCTTTGTAAGAAAGTTAAGTTAGTCTTATTAAATGGCTCGTAGCGTGAACACGGGAATTTGATTATAGACCCCTTCTCTTGTGTATGTTTGGGTCGGCTTCCAATGTAACCGGTCACACCTAAATACCGGTATTAAACATTAAACGACTGCCAGTAACTGGATAACATGATACCATTTGGTTAGGCTGGTTGTGACACCTTCTGGCTTCTTACTATCTATCTATTTATTTTATTTTATTTTTAAATAAATAATGCTGGACAATCCACACAGCATCATCTAGCCCCAAGCTAAGCAGAGCTTGTGTTATGGGTGCTAGATGACTGATATACTTAATACAAGATATTACTTAGATAGATACTTTTTATCATACATAGCAAATACCCAGAACACCCGGAACAAACCTTTGTAGATCGTACAAACATTTGTCCCAAGGCGGGATCGAACTCGCAACCTCCTGCACCAAAGGCGGACCTTCGCCCGCTGCGCCACATAGGTCGTCAAATTTAACGAATCAATCTACCTGTAACGACTGTCAAAGATATACAAATGGCAGCCGGCACGAAGAGGTCTCAATATGTATTATTTCCGGATAGACCATAAGCATTGCTTAACCTCGAAGATATTCCTGCGTCGCTGTCACAACTTAGCCATGAGTCCCGCTACCTAAATTTAAAGTATAACGAGGTCATTCCAATAGTACTACATTGAACAGAAATTTCTACAACTATTCAAACTTAATTTTCATAACAGCATTGACACAATACAGTTTCCACAGACTATATACTAAGTATTATATTGCTTCATAATTTATAGCTCCTCTCAACTCTATGAATTATTTCAAGGCCTTATTGAATACCGTAGTTTGCTTGCCCAAGTTTACATACAGAACTCGGCAATATGCATAATTACCTGCCGTGTCTAAACAAAGATAAGTGTTGAGACTACATAACTTTGTTCAAGAAAATTATGCAGGCTTAAGATCAGCATGAAACGGGTTATAAGCCTTTTCAAACATCAATTAATTAAATCGTATTGTTTATATTAAATCCGCGTAAATAATTGTTATTTAGAAATTATTTTGCATATTTAAAAATCAGAAATATTACATCACGTATATGCCTGCGTGATGATAAGCAGAGGTGTACCTATCGTACTCCACAATACGCCGATTATATTTAAAGCCCATGTAAAAGCCTTTTTCCATCAACCGGGCACAAATCCAGACTCCGAGCTGCTACTGACTTATTAATACATTCAAAGCGTAGCAATTCAGCCTGATTAAAATGAAATATTGTAATTATTTGCAACAACTCGTTACTAAAAGCTAATATTGCCCAAATCGATTATCATAATGCTTCTTTTGTAGTCCTTTAACCTTTTGTACAGCTAAGTAAATAGAAGAGCGTTTGTAGTACCTAAGCCTGTAATTTATTTGGTCGAAATGATCTCTCATTTACTTTAGCGGTGACCCTATCAATCTCTAGTTGGAATTCGGGTCTTCTCTGACTTATGGACACAATTTTCACTTAAGAACACCAAATAGTAAAGAGAATCTTCGAAGACAAAAACACATCGATCAGAATGTAGATCTAGCTTGTCACAACGTGGAAGCGATTCGATTGTAAACTAACGTCTCACCAACTTTGTGTGTCGCAAATGGTTCAGCGATCTAAAAGTTGGAATACGTTACCGGTGTGCACTGACATGATATTAATACCTCTCTCTCTTCCACAGATCAATTCGACATCTTGTACGTATACATCATTGCTGGCGTTGCTGGCAGCCTTCTACTTTGCATCATCTTGGGCATCATTCGCTGCGTCATGACCAAACAGACATCCGACCAACCTAAAGGCCCCGACGTATCAGCCACCACGGAAATCCCCAACGGATTCAACGACAGTATATCGGAAGTTGACAACGATATTAATATAACTAGCCTATCTGGACCCGTCGACACAGTTGATTCGGGAATCAAGCAAGACATACAATACTCCAATGTTGCTCTCAGTCCCAAAATCAATAAGTATGTCGGCCGACCAGTACCCAATACGTACCCACATGTGAGTACTAATATGTACGGCCAGGTGGCCGAATTCCCCATAGAAATGCCTCTTAGAACTATGCCGCATGGTACGCTAGGGCGCGGAGTTGCGGTCAAAACTCTGCCAAGAGTTCAAATACAATCTGAAACGGACCATAACACAAGGAGTCTATATCGATATTCCAACGCCCAGTACTACTTCGGGTGACAACAAGACAAAAGCCAGTGTTCGGACGTATCCAGAACTTACTGTTTCTAGTTAAATCGTGTAGTGGAGTGTATATAGTTCACGGACTAACTAGTGAAGTTTGTAATGTTCTACTTTTAAATACGGAAACTGTGATATTAATTGAAAACTTTCCTACTGTACTGCAAGCAGTTTTCCAACTGTAGACACAGAAAGACAGTGTGGTTGTCCCTCCGTTGTGAATTGTGAGATGGATCGTTGTTAGCGGAACTTTGTTATACTGTGTTGACCTTTGATAACTAAGCATTGTTTTGTATGTCGAACAAATCAGTGTGTTCATTTATGTATTCACATTGTTTCCCGTAGGGATTCGGAGTAGTTTGGAGCTGTTGTATTATTAATCTGTGTGTTCAGTTATATGAATTCCTGCATAATATCGGTGTGTGTGGACAGCCTTGCTGGAGTATAGTACTTTGGTTTCATGCCAGCTCCTGTCAGGATCGTGCTAAAAAGCCAAAAAATCTTTATATTTGTTGTTTAACATGCTGTGTACGTTTATTTTTCATGCAAATTGCTTTGGTTGCCGTGTTTCCTCAATTTTATGTCTTTTGTTTTAAGATGCTACTCATAACAATTTGTACATTCAAGTTAATATATAATGTGTATATCCTTTGTTTTATCACTCATTGCTAGTTATAGTAACTATGATATCTTTATGCTCATGGTTTTAATTATTCGTGCCATTTTGTCAATCAAATAGCTAATTATTGTAATAGGTGACAGATGTGCAAACATGAAGTTAATTATAGAGTTAAATTTTCGATTTATTTCAAAAACTGTTTGTTGATTCGTATTATTGGTAATAATTGCTTTTTGTGTCTACTAGTTACGGAATAAAACACGAGTTGAAAACGTTATGAAAATAATTGATATTCAGTTGGTAAATAGTGTTATAATTTGTATTTGATTTTATAATTACAACTCGGCTGTGTTAATTGGGTTTATTGTAGAAATTTGTTTAATTTAGACAATTAAACCTATCAGAACTGAAACATTATTTAGAGGATGTCTAAATTACCAACAATAGAGAGTTGAAGATCGACTTCAGAAGTCAAAATTGGAATGAGATTCCATACTTTGGTCATTTCAAACTAAAAGTCATTCGTGCATAAAAAACCTGCGTAGACTTCAAAGAAGAATTGACGGCGAAAATGCTATTATACCATTCAATACAAAAGCAATTATAAATACAGGTATTTAATGATGAAGTTAGGATCCTAGAATTCAACAATACAAATACAAACTCGGGCTATAAGACCAGTTAATTGGTCGTCGGAAATAACACGGTTAGCAGCTCTGACAACGAGCTGTAAACTCGAAACGCAAATTGTGAGAGGGGAAATTAATGATAATATGTCTGACTGTCCAATGTCCAGTTACATTAGCCTTGTCAAGGCTTTGGTTTGCATTGGCTGGGAAACACACGAGCTAAACACGACATTTATAGATGTTAAATGACTCATTATCCCATGATTTAAGGGTGGTTTAATGTATTTTACGGGACACAACGTTGAAATTATGGAGTATGCAAGAATAGTAATATTTTTAGTTTATCAACTCTTGCCAGCTTGCATTTGGATTGTCTATGTTTTGAAATATACTGTACTATCTTACAAGAATACAAAGGTCGACTGTAAGAGATCGCTTTTAGCGATAAAGTTATTATTTGTAAGTTTCTATGGTGTTCAATAAAGAGTATTATATTCTACATTCACACAATCATCTCATAGATAAATATAAAATGACAATGTTTTCCTATTATTTTTGAACAAAAAAATAAAAGAAAATATTATAGCTAAGTGCTCTCAGCACAATAAAACTATCGCCATTTGTTTAGTAACATTGATACATATACCAATCTCATAAAATACTCAAACAATTTTAGTAATTCACATCTCTCCTTTTTTAGCGCAACTATTTTTAGTTAGGCATGTCAAAAAACTATCCGTGTAGCGATATACATCGGTGAAAGAAATAACGAGAACGGGAAGGTATCAATAACAATATTTATACAACTACCAAAAAAAATATACTCTCGTTCAAAAAGCTGGATTTCAAATTCGTAGAAAAATACACTATTGACCACTATCCAAAAAATATCGATATTTTTTTCGTAATTTATCGAAAGCGACATGAACACACTTTGACAACATCGATACATTTTGACACTTCCAACATCCCTATTTTAGTGCAGTTCAACATTGTAAGAGGTATATTTGCTCGATGTCCTAAAGATATCAAGTACAATGTAGATACAGGAAACACGATATGTCAGTTCTATTCTAACCAAGTGCTAACATGACTTGACCAGTGAGTAGAACATATCTGTGAACAATTAAAGCACATGAAACAGTATATTTGGATTTACAGTATATTAGATGAGAGACGTGAAATTGTCTGAAATTCAAAACACAAATGCAGGATTTGTGTTTTGAATTTCAGACATTTGATATTTAGTTGTCACGATATAATCTTGGTTTATATTATTCACTGTAACCGGCTTATACCTCTACCATATGTTATAAATTAGTTTAGGTATATAAAACCACATTTATAAATTTTTTTTGTAATTAATTCTTAGATTCTACTTTGGACGCCAGGACATATTATTGAGGATAACAAAATTACCTTCGTACTTAAGGCAGACAGGCTCGCCGCGACAATGCTTCAATACATTTTTGTAGATTTTTTTCAATGGATGTTTTTCGTAAATCGATTCGCAAACGCGACGGCGCGACGCGCCCGTCTTTGTTAGCCCTTAGGTATGACGTGTCCGGTAAACACCTAAAGTACGTTTATTAATCGAACTTTTTTAAATACAGATACTGTCTCATATTCCTGCTATCCATATTTCAATTAAAAGCACCCAATTCAATTACACTCAACTCACAATTACGATCAACTCGAAAAGCGAGCATTTTATCAAAAGCTCTAGAAAATAAAAATGCCGTCTTCACAAATACACATATATGTAACACCATTTTACCGTGAAATCCAATTAAAAATGTCGTATATTGCAACGTAAGTTCGTTGAAACGGCTAGTTTGATATAACGTCACGAATTAGGCGACACTCCGATTCTCGCAGCGTGCAAGACTCGGACGTGTTCGCAGACCAATTAATGTTCTCCGTGACTCTAACGACGCCGATGTACAGAGTAACTGGATTATTTCTAAGCGGAGATTTGCTGCCGTACCAATTGTTGGGTACCAGGAAATTACTTGAGCTGTAGATACATACTTCAACTGGAAATAGACTTTATCGGGGTTCGGATTGTAGTTTTGCAGCTTTATTTTAGTCTTGGTGTGCTCAATTAGTTTAATGGGTTTAAGTCATTTTGTTTTTTCTGTGATTCGTATGGGTTGGTTCGTAATTGAAATAAGAGAGAATGTTTAAATCGATTTTATTTTCCAAGTCATTTCGGTATACACCCAACTATAGCTAGCTATATGTCCAAAATCAAAGTGAAATAAAAAGGATCTATACTTGATATAAGAACACCTAGTCGGCAAAGTGATTGAGGTTTGTTCTTCAATAAGTAAAGTAGGTACAGAGTAAAGGAACCTCATTAGTAAACTTAATATAATACATTTTTGCCCCATGCAACGAGCAAAAAAATATTTTATCGAAACTTATAAAGATACAATCTCAAAATTCCAGGCATTGCCTGAAATTTAAAATCCGACAGTTGACGATACGAAACACCGTACCCAATGAACTAATACTGCATTTGCAATTTGACTTCAAAAAATGTAAACAAATATGTGTATTTGGTAAAATTATTTGAAAACAGTAACACCCACACGTAAAGTACTTCAATATTTCAACAAGTCATTGTGAAACTGACTTTATTTACACTACTATAAAGTTGATATTTGTATAAGTGAAAATGTCAACCATTGGAAATAGGTATTTGAATATGGTATACCTATGAGATACCGATTGGGACGCTCCGATTGTAAAAGCTGTCCTCACTCCATTACTGTGCTCAGCCGGTGCCATATTCTGTATAAAGTGCATTTTATACGATCGTGTGCATTCAAACCGCACGGCCTCATTTCGACATTTTTGAAATTATTTGAGACTAGCAGCCACACACGACTTTGTCAGTATCTTTATAAACTATAGTGTATATGTTACTCTTAGCTACAGTTTTGTAAACCGTCAAAATCCTTTCTACAGTTATAGCGTTAGTATTCACATTATTTCATTAGAATTTGAAAGAAAATCTAATGAAATAATGATGACTAATATAACATTGATGTTATTTGTAATTATTTGTGTAGATAATTGTAACTCCCACCTAAATTAACACAGTCGAGTAAAAAAAAAACAATATTTTCAAATTGACTGACTGAAAAGCCTATCCCGATCACGTTAGTTAATATTTTTAATTGTAAAACTAATAAATATCTGTGTACAGATAACTTTTTATGTCGTACATCGATTTAATAATAAAGTAATGCACATTATGAAACCGTTTTATTTATCGACATCCTTCTTTTCTTCTTCGGGTTGGGAAATCATGCAATGACTTCTCCCGTTCTGGGTGGAACTTTTACTGACTAAAACCCATCCGTGTTCCGTCCTTGCCCTTTACGTTCCGGGGTCACGGTAACTCTTTCGAACATCCTGCAATACGTATCGAGACCCTGACGACCGATTTCAATAACGTATGTCAATCACAATCCAGAGATCGATCTTTGTTTGTAACCATTCAATGGACGAGTTTTCAATCTATAACATTGAGAGGTCTAATCAATAGCAAGAGCTGAAGATTGCAGATTAAAATTGGGATTGAGATACATCATCATCTACCTAACCTTTTCCCAACTATGTTTTGGTCGCAAGGCAGGCAGGAAGGTGCAGGAGCGACTGCCTATCTGACCTCCACAACCAAGACACTGGGCCACACACTACCCTTTGGTAAGGCTGTATTGACACCCTAAGTTATACAGAGGTTTTTGTAAAACACTTAACATTTCAGGGTGTAAATATCGCATTTTATGAAAAGTGAAAGGGTAATTTACAATTTTTTCTGTAAATATGCACAATATTACGGTGAAATAGCAAAGATAAACAAGCAACAAAATAAAAAGTTTTGAGTATAGTGACCATACCTTCATAAGTTTATGACCACACATCCTTAACATACACACATAGGTACTAAACTCATACTTTACCTTCTAGACACTCAATCACAAACACTCACACACTACACTTGTTTCTGAATATGCTAATATGTATTGTATATCATTTTAGTAGTAGTACCAGCCTATTACTGTCCCACTGCAGGGCAAAGGCCTCTTCTCATACAGAGAAGTCACGAGCATTAATCACCACGCTTGCTCAAGACGGGTTGGCGATTTCAGACTTATATTAATTATATAAGTCCAGGTTTCCTCACGATGTTTTCCTTCACCGATGTTAGTGATGTCCAAGATAAACTTAGAAAGTGCATATGAATTGAAAAGCTCACATTGGTACTTGCCCAGGTTTGAACCCACAACCTCGTGCACAAGAGGCGAGGTGTAAACCACTGGGCCATCATGACTCATAATTTTAGTATGTAACTGAAATGTCACGGTTGTATTTAATCATATATGGAAGCCGAAAAAATGTCCGAACCCTAAGATACAGTCTGCGTACCTAGTTTAGGGGCTGAAAATCTGTCAATAATGTTAGACTATATTGTACAACCCAGTGTCTACGTGTTCAATATAGTAAGCCCACATTTCACCAGTTATTGACTCAATATTTCTGCCAAAAGATGTATACAGGTGGACATAGGCCTCCCCCAGAGATTTCTACAACGATCGGTCCTGCACTGCCCTCATCCATTGGCTTCCTGCGATCTTCACCAGTTCGGTCCACCTTGTCCCACCCACGCTACATCTTCCGTTACGCGGTCACCACACAAGAACCTTTCCACCCCCACGGCCATCGGTTCTGCGAGCAAGGTGCCCCATCTACAGGCACAGGATTAGCTACCTGCATGCACTACTATTAACTTCCAGAAGTAAGCTTAGCTTGGGGCTAGGTGCTTTGATAGCTTGATGCTGTGTGGATTTTCCAGTAATATTATTATATTAGAATACATGTTGTTTTTCTTAGCCTAGAGCTAAGAAAAACAACATGTATATGTTTGTTAAGCTACGTTAATGGGCCAGGCCAAGTCAATGCAGCGCGTGGTGTAATTATTATTATTTAGTATTCAATAATTTATTCACATGACAAAACAACAGCAGAATTCAATAAATGTAAAACAATACCAATTTTGACGTTGAGCTATAAGGACAAATGCACTTGACGTAGCTTGAGCTGTAAGATCTAGTTACGATGCTCCGTTTGTTACAGTATACATATATGTCGAACTGCAAGGTTGGTCTGAAGCCCTGACACAAACTCGCGAAGAAAAAGTCACCGATAAATTATATTTTAAACACTTTTACGTACCGGTAACGGGGTGAATCTAAACGCCGGGGTGAATCGAATCATAACCTTAACTGAGATTTTAACGTTACAACCCGTTTATATCCTCCTTACAAACAGTGTTAAACTGACGCGTAAATGTTGTTCCCTTTCAAAGTTTTGTTTCTATTCACCCCGTTTTACAGTAAATGTCAAATAATCAAAACATTTTTAATACTGTGTGAGGTGAGGTGTGAGGTGAGGTCGGTGTTTCCTATCTGACTACTCTGAGAAGAAACTGTAAGATACTCAGAGTCTGTCTGAAAGTCCAAACATTATCTTGGATAGATCATGTGAGGACCATGCATATTTGAGATGGTTTTTTAAAAAATGAACCTCATAGGTTAAATAATAGAATGAGTGGTACCGTCCTGTCAGTGTATGTCAGTTTGTAAGTAATCATGTAGCTCAGAACTTGTAGAGCTTAGCGACTCGAAGAATAATGCCAAAGGTAGAATATTTAGGTAACCTGCATAAAATAATCAAACAACGTAAACATTCAAAAAGCGAACGAGAAAATACCAAAAAACAAAAACGTAAATTCGAACGATTTCCGAATTGGAAATACAACTATCCTGTAGCATTTTGGTTTAAATTTTTGCGGCAAACACGGTAAGTATCTTCCATAAATAGGAATAAAGCCTTAAATTTAATAAAAATTGTGTGCGAAACGAGTATTTTCAGTTTTAAAATCGTCCGTATTTACGTTACGCTAAACGCGCGCGTTCGCGTTAGGCCCAACGATGTACAACGATGAGGTCGAGAAACGTGTTATGATCCACAACTTAGTCTCGGCACAGACACAGCAATGAAAAGAAGCTACAGAAGGTCAGCTTAATACATCGAGCGAAGACAGGCATAGATCCACATACGACGATCACAGACGAACGCCTTTCGCCAGTGTAGAGTGTACATACGAGAAGCATACAACATAACTTAACTAAGCATGTATTCCTTGAAGGATTAGGCAGAGACCTAGTACACACATCTTTTGCCAGTTATGTTGAAGTCAACTAAACAACAACCTAGATAAAAAAAAAAAAAAAAAACCTATTTACAGAAATGATGTAATGTATCATGTAGTAGGGGTAAGCCTATTACCACCAATCGGGCAGAAATCCAGACTACTCGCTGCTGCAGCTAAATTCCAGATGAAAAACCCAATAACACTTTGTCCAACCTAGGAATCGAACCCAAGACCAACGAGGCAATCAACGGGTACGTGCGGTCTCTCTCATTGTAAAGAATTGACCTTCTGCAATTATATATTTTGTCAATGCAGTATGTGCAATATCGGAGACGGTTTATATCTCAGAGAGAATTCGGAAACAGAATACATACTTGTCTTAGGTGTTGTAAAATACTTTGTGAGATGCTGTAAAATGGTGGATTGTTTCAACAAATGGTAGCAGGGGAATTTAGAGATAGCTCAAGATACAAGCACCTTCAGCTTTGTTAGACGTGCTTGTCTGCACTAATTACTTTTTAATTGCTATATTAATACGTGAAGTGAAAACTTCAGATCCCTTTTTAAGTACATTGCGGGCAAGGAGAAGTGTCAGACATGGAATAGTTTAAATTTATATAGTGAGGGAACGCAGAAAACTAAAACTGTTGAATTTCGACCACCACAGCGACCACTAGTGTAAATAAAGAGATAAAGTTTGTAAGTTGGGATGTATGAGGTCATTTCTGAAACTCCTCATCCAAACTTAAAAACTTTACCTCTTTCACGTAATATAACATTAAGCCTGTATTTTCCGATGGGGTGGGCAGATGACCTCCTTTAGTAACACCCACATCTTGTCATTTATGTCTTAGTCCCATGTAATAAGGGGCGAGCCTTTTGCCATAAGCTGGACACGAATCTAAACTCCGGGCTGCTAGTGTGAAAATTGCTATTGGGAAATCTCAATAGCACTTTGCCCGACCTAGGACTCGAACCCAGGACCTCACGCTCAGCAGTGGCGCTTGGTAGCACTAAACCAACAAGGCAATATTTTCTATCTGTTAACTTCTTTCGAGCCAAGTGACATAAGTGTAAAATTTATGGCATAGTTGACTTCCACTCGGACGAAGTCACAAGCAGAAGTTAGTCGTGAAAAACTTCTTGTGATACTTTCATTCATCTACTTTCAGGGACGAAAATTATCTCTGAAATAAAGTGACAATTGTCAAGCACGCGTTAACTGTTGCTGTGATTGGTTGAATGAATTATCAACTGCCAATCGCATCGCATGACTTGTGTTTAATTTTTGACGCGTTGACAATTACGTTCCAGAAACCGGCTGTGAATGTTTCAAGAAGATTTCAGTATTTTTCAGTTAGGGGCTGAATCTTTTTTCAAGCTGTATGCGCTCACCGTGGACATGATTCAGTATGTACCTAAAGATGTAATTGGTCCATCGAAATAACTGGGATAAGGAGCAACAATACCAGGTGGTGCAGTGGCTGAGCGATTTTAAACTGCTGCGCTGTGTGTCGCCGGTACTATTTAAAGAAAACGAGAAATATTTGTATGGCCTACAGGTAGGAAGTATGTATATGTAAGTTCAATTTTTATAAACGCACACACGATACAGAAGAAATTCCTAGTATGGATTAGCCCATGTTTTATAAAAAAAGATAAAAATAAAAGATGAAGGTCGCTGAGATGAGACAGCATTTCGGATTTCCAGTATTTCAATTCAAAACTTCTTCTCTGCGTGTTGATAGCATAATATTCAAATCTGTTTGACACCTACGATACCAGAGAAATTCCAACAGTTGGGCAAAGTTTAGTTTTAAACAAATAAAAAATAAAACAGAATTCAATGGCCACACGAATATGACCTGAGAGTAATAGGCTGCGACAGGGTAGGGTGGAACTCTTAAAAATATGAAATACGCAGGAAAATAAGGATGACCACCTCCAGGCCACAACGAAAGATTCTATCGGCTTCCTGCAAAATTCCACCACCGGAGATCTGAGCTGGTTATAGATTCTAAACTGACGCAATGTTTGAAATTGCGGAAAATCTTGGCACTTGCACCGGTTTCCTCAACTTTATCCAGTATTTTTAGACAGAGTTTGTTCCACTTTGGAAATGCCACTACGTACTCATTCTGATCAATTAACATCGGAAGCGCTTTAAGCAAACCGTTTCCTCTCTTTCAAAGAAATCTTAAATCTGCATGACCTACATTCTTTGTTCTAGGCCAGTCGCAATAACCACGGAAATAACACTTAAGCTAGTTTTTTTATTTGAACGCGTTTGGCTTTAACTGTTTTGAATATTTACTTTTGTTTCGAGCATTTATAATATTTTAAGTATTATTATAATAATACGTGAATTTTAAATGTCAGTTGCCTTTTTGGTTTCAAAGTCAAAATCAAAACGTTTATTGCAAACCAAGTGTACAATGTTGACATTATATTATCTTAGTGCTTATGACTTAGCAACCTTTTTGAAGCATTGTAAATATTATCATCCGCATGCCCTTTACGGGATGTAAAGATGATGGAGGATGAATATTTAGTATGCATTTAAAATTAGGTAGGTACTGTTCCTTGCCTTTTTGGTTTTGTTTTATAAATTGATTACAAACGCGTAAATGTAAGTATTATTGATGCAACATGTGTCGACACCCGCGCGCCATCCCATCTTCCAACTACGGCGACCTGTGCCGGTGCGGCTGCTGCAGGTGCAGAAAACCTCAAACGGTGAAAATATAATAGCCTAATTGGGAGTTATATGATTGAGCCGTTTGGGGTTGAAACAGGTCCTTGTTCTTATTCGTTAAAGCGTTTGGTCGACTCTTCACGTGACCAGAGGGCTGGCTTTTTTTTGGCCAAAGAATCTGCATTGCCATTCAACGTGGCAATGCTACCAGCCTTCTGGGCACTTTTTATGTAATTATGGAAACGAAGTGCAGAAATCTACACAAATGCATTACTGAGCGACCACTACACGACCGTCTACTCATATGCCTTTCTACTTGATTTCAGAAAGTTAAAGTATTTAGGTGACCACTGAAAGCCACTGCTGTGCTGTGGGCCACCCATGGCGCAGAATCGTGATCAAAATAAAAAAAAGAAACTGACCGGGCCTATGCACACCACGTTTTTCAAACGTGCCGTGTATGTATCGGTACAAACGACAACAAACTGCTCTGTAGGATAAAAGCGCGCATCGACGGCGCGTTTAAAAAACGTGGTGTGCACAGGCTCTTAAACTCTTTGTTCTGTCTTAACTAACATTATGTAAGCAACATATCAACTAACATTCTCATTATAATTCCTAGTACTAAGCATTTTGATTACAAGTACACGTATATTTTCGGTGTTAAATAATATTTTTTCGTTTTCTTATTTATTTCAAAGAACTTATCGACTTCCTAACAGAGTAATCAAAAAGTACTTACCGACTTCGTTGTTGCCGCTGCAACAAAGATGCGGTGTGTGCAGACGAAAATTACACGTCGCAACAAAGACACAGAAACAGACAGAGACTACAGACACGAAGTTAATTCACATCAAAATAAATAAAATAAATAATGCTGGACAATCCACACAGCATCATCTAGTCCCAAGCTAAGCAGAGCTTGTGTTATGGGTACTAGATGATTTATATACTTAATACAATACATTACAAAGATATTTTTTTATTATACATTGAAAATACTGAGAACACCCAGAACAAATCTTTGTAGACCGTACAAACATTTGTCCCAAGGCGGGAATCGACCCCGCAACCTCCTGGCCGCGGCGGACCTTCGCTAGCCGCGCCACATCGGTCGTCAAAATTTTATTTCAGATTAGAATACAATAATGTTTTCCTAAGTGTTGCCAAAGATGCAGTGTTTATAATATCAATATCTTCCAAAAAACTATTTACAAACTTTAACAAAGTAATGTTAAACGCAAAGGTTTGACAAACTAATGATAACCAAGTGCTTCAGTATGGGACTATCTAGTTTTGGCGCCATCAAGATGGTGATGTAATATGACATTTTGTATTTAATTTTAATTGTATTTATGACATTGTGTATTTAATTTAATTGTGTGTGTCATTGTGTATGTAATTTTAATACACATTATTAGTGTATAGTATTATAATTTTGTGTAAGTACATATGGACAATGTCTGAATTAAATGAATAATAATATAAGTATTAAAAAAATTACGTGTTAAATTTTTGTTAAATTTTATTATTACCGACATGCGACGCTGTAGTGTTAAATACAGGTAAAGTACTTGAAAAAACGACAAGCAAGTTTTGTTCAAAACACCCAGGGAGAAGTGTTACGACGGAGTGAAAATGTTATGGCTAGTATATATAATACATCTATTTATACATGAAGAAATAAAATAAAATAAATAATCACAGGGCATCGAAAAATTTATCCGCATCGTTGTAAACGGGAAAAGTGCCCAAAAGGCTGGCAGCATTGCCACTTAGAATGGCAATGCTGATTAATTATTTGCCCAAAAAAAAGGCCAGCCCTCTGGTCACGTGATAAGATGACCAAACACTTCGCAATTTCTCTAAGAACTAAATGGGCATACGGACCCCATGTACTTAGTATTTTAACCCCAAATACATTATAATAAATTGAGGAATACACAGACGTGCTGTATCGAAGCCAAATAAATTAGATTATACTGGCAGGAAATTATGAAAATTAGATGGCCCTGTTACTTAGTCTAGTTCATTCTAGGTATACAATATCAGCAGAATGTATACTTAGAGTTTAGTAGCAGAGTTTAATGCAATTGGCGTGTCAGTATTAGTTTGTATGGTAATAAAACAATTATTTTAGACCTTAAAAAAATATATGTTTCCTTTAAAATCGACAATACAGCTGTATACTTTACAATTGACTAAAAATATAATTACCTATTCCATTAAAATAATAAAGTTTAAAGTCAAAACTAATTTAAGTAGATTGATGATTATAATGAATAATTATTGGGGTACGATGGCAAATCATTTTATCAAAGATCTATCTTAGCATTTTCGTCTTGAATTGAGAGTAAATCGCCACTTCACAAATTCCGCCAGTCCTTTCACACAAACTTGTTCTTATCGACAAGATAGCACTACAGACTCTTTGTCCTGGTTACGGGGAACAGCTTAAAATATAACTCACAAAAAAGGCAAGTGCAGAAGTTTGGCTCCATGCAATAAGTGAAACGCACGCATACATACATATTCTATGTAGGTATTATATATATAGTTTATAATAATATATATGTATATATATATATATATGTATATATTAGGTCTTTACCTATGAAATTGCCGTTCTGCAGTACTGGCCATTTCAAATCAAAATATTTTTTGTTTGGCTAAGAATTCTAATTTCAAATTAATTTTATTTTAAAAACATGGATTTTTTTTTCCAAAAGTAGTCATTTGTTTATTGATTAGTGTTACATTTTCATCGCATTTAAATCTTTTTCGTCATCATGGATACGTTAAAAATTCGAGTAATTATGGAATATGAGTACCGTCGTGGCAGCAACGCGGCACAAGCGGCACGCAACATCAACGACGTTTACGGAGCTAACACTACAAACCAACGCACTACCTGTTATTGGTTTGCTCGCTTCCGTTCTGGAAATTTCGACCTGAAAAATGAACCTCGCGGTCGTCCGAAGACTTTGGTCGACAATGACGAATTAAAGGCGATTGTGGAAGCTGATGATACACAATCTACGGCTGAATTAGCAGCAGCTTTCGACGTTAGCGTCAAAACAATATTGGTCCATTTGCGTCAAATTGGCAAGGTAAAAACGCTTGACAAATGGGTGCCCCACGAACTCAATGATCGCCAGCGCGAAGTACGCGTCGAGACGTGCCTTGCACTGCTCAACAGACACACAAATGAAGGAATTTTGAACCGCATTGTTACCTGCGATGAAAAATGGATTCTGTTTGATAACCGCAAGCGCTCAGCAAGTTGGTTGGATCCTGGTTCAGCATCTAAACATTGCCCTAAACGAAAACTTACCCCAAGAAAAGTGATGGTCACTGTTTGGTGGTCTAGCGCCGGTGTGATTCAACACAGCTTCTTACCAAACGGGGTGAGCATTACTGCAGATGTGTACTGTGAAGAATTGAACACAATGATGGAGAAGCTGGCACATCTCCAACCAGCATTGGTCAATCGCTCGTCTCCGCTGCTCCTGCACGACAACGCGCGACCTCATACTGCACAGCAGACGGTCTCCAAGTTGCAAGAACTGGGGTTGGAAGCTCTTCGTCATCCGCCCTACTCACCAGACCTTGCGCCTACAGACTACTACTTTTTCCAGAATTTGGATAACTTCTTGGCGGGAAAAAAATTCAATACCCGAGAGGCAGTACAAAATGCCTTTGAAGAATTTGTTGCCTCCCGTCCAGCTGATTTCTTTAAGAAGGGCATCAATAAACTGCCACTGCGTTGGCAAAGATGCATTGATTGCATGGGTGATTACTTCGATTAATACAAATAAAAAATACATGAAAAAAATTAATTTAAATTTTTTCATACAAAACGGCAATTTCATAGGTAAAGACCTATTATATATATATATGTATATATATAAAAAAGTACTTTTTTTTACTTTTATATATATATAAATATATATTTCTTTTCACTTATCTTTTAAGAAATTGCACCTGCCACTGTTTGTCTCTGCATCACCCAAAGGTTGACTGGTAGAAAATGTCAATGGCATTAAGTCCGCCTCTATACATTTGTGTGCTATTAAATAAATAAATACTCACGTTTAACGCTACAGTGGGTGTACACGGACGAGCAACAGGCATTTGTTTGAGATAGTTTGAGATCACCGTACGCACAGTTATATGGTGTACGTAAGCTTCAGTTCTGTCTGTTTCAAAATGTAATTTAAATTATAGTTTAAAAAAAATAAAAAAACACGCTTTTATAGAAAATCCAACTAAAAAATAGAAAATAAAATTTAATAAATTTGGATAAAGAAAAGTGTAAATTAGAAAAAAATGTTATTAATGGAAAAAAGTGTGGGGTGCATTTTTGAACTATGTAATTTTTTTTTAATTATTGCATTGTCATTGGTCTTTGACAGGTGTGCAAAATTTGAATGAAATCTGACCGTTTAAAGTGGGTCAAAATAGCGTCCAAAGGAGTCGGTTACAAACATACATACAGGTGAAACTAATATAAAGCGTGTAAAATAGGCTTACGACTTACGACGTACTTAGTATATCAGTCATCTAGTACCCATAACACAAGCTCTGCTTAGCTTGGGGCTAGATGATGCTGTGTGGATTGTCCAGAAATATTATTATTATTATAATGTGGGCCAGTGGTCGTTGGTTTTCTTCAGCTCGTCCCACCACCGCCACTCTTCTACGAGGTCTGCCGCGACGTGTTGGCTTGTTGCATGAAGCCAGCCTTCTGTAATTATCTATACTGTGTAGAAAGCTTGGTTCACACTCATAAATCACTTGGTCACCGACTCACCGCTATCTTAATTTATAGCTGCATTTTGCAAGCGTGAAATTAAAATTAAGCAAACATTTTGTTCTCGATTTTTGGGCTTAGTATCTTTGTCTTTGTGATTTATTAACTGTGACGGGTTCGGTATGCGTTTGGGGTTGAATATTATGTTTGTTTTGGTGGTCAGTGCTTGTTATGTTGCTTTTGACACTTTTGTGTGGTTTATTCAATTATTCATCTTTTATATCTTGATGAACGAACGGCACGGTACATTATTAATGCAATTATTTATTGATTCTTTCATTTAATATTTAAACTTTTTCAAATCATAACTTCATAGCATCATAGATCTTAACTGAATTGAGGCAATTTATTTTTGATGGGAATATTTATAGGCACGACTCGTTCTATTACGGAAATCTTGTCGCCATGTTCTCTACGCCACCGACGCACACACACTAAACTCTCTTGTGTGTGTGCGCACGCATACTAAACAATCCGCTGCTTCTCTATATGCTGCTTACTATATGCCCCTTCTCCAACGACAGACCGAACGACCGAACAGAAGACCGACCGAACGATCGAACGTCGGACTAACTATATACTAACAAGAACTTATAATTTTTCTCCATTTTAACTTATAGGATTTCTGAAACAAAAATATTTCAATAACCTTCAATTTCGATATTTCACGTCTGCTGGAGGTCTCGTGATGGAATACTTTTTAGGTATACTTACCTTATTACCTACCTACTTCTCTAAAAAGGTAATCTGATATAATCACGTGTTGATCCATTGCTTTTAAGAACTTTTTATTTAAAAAATGCGTGTTTCAGTTTTCATCACGATTGGGCCTAATAGGTGGTCGGATTTTAAGTTAATTATATTTTTTGTATTTTAAATAGATGTGGTGGATAAACATAGAAAATATATTTGAAACTTTGACAAAGGGTAATTTAACTTTCTAGCTAATAAAACCCGACATTGTTCTGAAGCAATTTTAATTCAAACGCCTCGTAGCGAAGGCGTTCAAGGAAGTTGTGAAAAAATTCATAAACCTGTTCCTCTTATAATATATTCATTGACTGAGTTCGAAGATAATGTGCTCTTGAAGAAAACGTTCCCTCCCCTCAAATGTTTTGTTTTATTTATTATCCTTCCTGGTTTACGTAAACCCAAAACCAGCCCTGCCACGAACGCGCGACGGAAACGTTACGTAAATTCTAACGTTATTTGAATTGAAAATACTATTCGAATATGTTATCCAAAAGGATTTTTGTTTAAATTATACACCAATGAGGTCGTATCAACTAAACATACGAAGAAAGATCTTATAGATAATTTTAAAAAATGTGTGGAACGCGTATTTTGAATTTTACAATCTTTGGTTTTTATGTTAGGTTCGCGCCGTGCGTTCGTGCTAGCTGCGGGTGATATTGTGTTTTTATCCGAATTTTGTTTTGTACTTATATAATTTGAATGCGATATACCTTTAAGAAGATGAAAAGGAATAATCCTCTTCTGCTGATGCCGTAGGTATATTTTGGGGATCTAATTCATCTCGGTGACTGTTTTGTTTGATGATACGTCCTGATAATATGAGCTGCTTATGCAGATTTGTGTGTTACTTATACGTGGTTAACTGTACGTTTGTGGCAATACTTGGTATAGAAAAATCCCTTTTACTGATATAGTTCTTGCCATTCACGAAAGCGGGTTACTCTTAAGAGTTTATAGGATTATAGATGCACGCACACCGTGTATAAGTGTGCGTGACGGCTTGACCAATACTAAGCACTCAGTAATAGTAACATTGAGTAGGTACATCAGACACACACAACGTAGACCCGCTCAATAAAGGTGCTGTCAAATTGTTGCTACTGATGTATCAGATGTATAAAAAAATTAAAAAAAAAACGAATCTGTTTGAGTAGTAAATTAAACAGCTTTTTCCTAAAATTTGTCAACTTATGCGAATATAGTAGCATGAAGTAGCTTATTATATTATCTCAATTTTAGGATTTGTAGGTTGGTAAGTATCTCTAGATAAGTTACCATTATTAGTTTAACAAACTCTTTAAGTCGTCAAAAATGCAAAACAAATGTTTGATACTAGATAAGGTTAGTGCTAGAAGAAACAAAAGAAAGAAAGAGTCTCTTTTAAAGTTCTCACATTATTATGTTCAGATCATGTTGGTTACAAGAGTAGAGAGAGACTAAAGAGAAGGTGGATGGATTGTGTGAAAGATAATATGGTTAGAAAAGAGGTGACTCTTGAAATGACGGCAAATAGAGATGTATGGAAGAAGAAAACATGCTGCGCCGACCACAAATAAATTGGGATAAGATCAGGGGGATAATGATGATCATGTGAGGACCATGCAGGTTAGCTAGAACCATTTAAAGTTTGGTTGAAACCTTAATGAGGAAGGGCATTTATCGGCTATTCGAATGAAGAATGTTGCAAACATTGCAACTTGATTTGCAACAAATTTGGTTGCTGGTTTTCACACCCACATTTCGCCAATTATATTTAAGTCCTATGAAATAGGCGGCGAGATGCCATCAACCGGGCACACCCATACTCCGTGCTAAGGAGTATATAAGGATCGTAGCAGGTGGCGTACTGTAGTTTCTGCTCACCCCCATGGGAAAAATGCGTGAGTTTATGTATGTATGTATGTAGGCAATATTCAGAGTCAGGTTTTATATTCGGTAGTCGGTCATAAGTAACACATGAGTACAACCGTTAATGAATCCTGTATTCTCAGAAAATGTTGTAAATATAGTAATGAGATTTCCAAGAATATAATTTTCGATAGGCAACTCCTACCTACGAGGTTATTGACTCCACACATATTTAAATTAAGCACCTGCCTACATAAGCGTTTTCCAAGAAAAATGTCGCAATCCATAAATTCTACTCAAAGACTCTCTCTCTTTTATTCTCTTTTTTTTAAAACGTTGCCCCTCACTAGGAATTTCTCCTGTATCGTGGGTGCGTTCTCAAACATTTTAACTGACATTCACAAACAACCAGACCCGGAACAACTATCTGTAGACCATACAAATAATTGTTACGCGCGGGATTCAAACCCACGTCACGCGTCGCCGCAGCCGATCGGTCAGCCACTGCGCCAACCGTGCCGTCAGATATCACGTCATTACATATCAATTGTATTCATTCAACAGACATTATATATTAATAACATTATTAACGTAAAACCGATCGCCATTCGAAGGCCCATTTATAGGAGCAGCCATCTTTATTCAATTTAAACCAACGATCACCAAAGAATGGAATAGAAATTGCGAATTCCCACTTAACTATACCATTACCCGAAAAGCAATATACTAATATACAATTGGCCAGTCAAAATTAAACATTTGACCGCTTATTCGTCGTAATGTTCAATGTGCTACGTTACGAAATAAATGTTCAATAATGTGATTGTACGTGACCGGGCCGGGTTTGGTCAGGTAAATTTTCCTGTCCCTTGCAGGAAAGTCGGACCAATAAAAATCATTAAATTGCGGGTTTCGCTTGACCGGTATACCCGGCTACGTTGAAAGGAACGCAATATGCTAGGACGAACCAGAATATTTAATGTCGGATCGCATAAAATACTTTTTGCGAATTCCTCATTATTTTCGAGGACATCCTGGGTAGTTATGTGATCCGTGTAAGGTTTTAGGTTCAAAAGCTTTTTATAATTGCTTATTTTTTAGCGACAAGCGTCGTGTAAAATTGTGTATAAGCTTTTTTTATGACACCACGCCGCGGCCGTTATATGGCATGTCACGACCGATTATTAAAGAGAATCATGCCACGATCGATTGAACGGTAATCGGTAGTTTATTCCACTTATTTCCAGTAAAAGCCGTTAAGGTGTTCCGTCAGGATTCACAGGAAATTATCAAAATAATACACATGATGCGCCCACGTCGTTCGTGTTGAGCCTTCCTTTTTATCACTAATGAAGGTGGGCTATTACGGAACGTTTCCTTTAAAAGGTTCACAGAAATAAGGTCTACTGCTGTCATAGGTAAACACACCTCTTTGGGATAATAATAATTCTGAGAAAATTCCTTGTAACACTCCGCTATAAGTAAATAATATGGTAGAATTCAGTGCGTTTCTGTGTCCTACACAATTCTGCTAAGTATGGCCATCTTAACTTAGGGAAATAGGGACATCCTCCGCTTTTTTTTAATCAATTTTTGTACATATTTAATCGTAGTTACTCGTGATTGGGTGTTAAAGTAGTTGCACAATGTATTTAATATATAAAAAAACTGTATTTCTTTTTTCAAGTCAGCGGGCACGCCCTTGTACTGCCTTGGAGGCTTTTTAGGTATTCAGTTCAGCAGGCTTTTATTTGTTTTTATTTATTTATTTTGGCATATTAGTGTGTACTAGCTAACATGTAGCAAATTATTTAATTTAATGATGTATAAAGATGATTGACATAATTATTATTTTTTTGACATAATGTGTTGCATAGCTTCAAGTTCTTCAAACCTATCAGACAGCCGTGTCGCTGGGGAGTTTGTTCCGCTCCTTCTTCTTCCCAGCAAAAACACTAGGAAGTGGTGAAGGGTGGGCATTTTGGGGGACTGTCTTTTGTAAAAGTTTTGGCGTTCAAAAAGTGCTGATTCTCAGCCTAATTTGAATAAATGAATTTTGATTTTAATTTTTCATATTACGAGTATTATAAAACATACTCGTAAGATCGGTGCTGTGAATAATGGCTGTAAACACTATTGGTAAAACAGTTTGACAGCTGAACGGACTGATAGAAAATATTGTACAGAACACGGTGTCGAAAATTTTGTTAAAAAAATTACATTAAAAAACTTTAAATGTCGTTTCTTCGTTTTTCAGGTGATTAATGTGTCTTTTGTGTACCTACTTTATTTATTCGTTATTAATTTATTTCATAAAAATCTTTGATTTTAAGAGTAATGCCATTTTTATACCCAACGTGACAACCCCTAATAACCTTAAGAAATTTGTCTCATATATGTATTTTTTCACTTCACTCAAATCTATGTAGAAATTCTCGTCGGGACATAAAATCAGATGACAAATATAAACACACTAGCTTCCGCCCGCGGCTTTGCTCGCGTGGATTGTTGATAAAAAAGTCTATGTCCTTTCCCGGGCTGCAATCTAACTCTCTGCCAAATTTTATCGAAATCCAGTGGTTTAATCGTGAAAGACTGACAAACAGACACACACACTTTCCCATTTATAATATTAAGTATGGATATGGATGGTTAGTATCAGACGTTCGCGTAAATGTGTATAAAGGAAAAAGCTCACACCAAGCAATGTCAATAGACACAAGTGCCTTTACAGCTTTCACGAGCATCCAGCTTTTATCTTCAAGCAAGAACTTCTCTTAGCACCACGTAATTTGGGGGCATGCTTGTTACTGCACGAAGGGGGATTAGCGCAGTGCCCCTAGTCCCCCTTAGGACATAATGGTGAGCATGACACTTCCAGTTTTTTTGCATAGTATAAAGGAGTGTTTGTTTAAAGATAATGATTCTTTTCAAATATGGAAGGGAAATGCAGGGAAGGGGAAAACAGTGCCGGAGGTCGTTTTTCTTTTTCTTTTTTTTTGTGTGCTTGCGACGTCAATAGATTCTCCTCGCTTTAAGTCTGAAAGCCAGTTGTTTTAAGTGTCTAGTTGATAACAAGAATATTATGACGGTAAAAAAGGTAACATTTTTTCATTTTCACTGTAAAAAAATTATTAAAATAACTAGAGTAGAAGATGAATTTACTTTTGCGTAATAGAGTATTTAACCGTTTTCAAAATATACATTTGGGTGTGCTGCTGTATTGCTAAAGGATTAAAATAAAATCGTCATTAAAAAGTACGAAATAATACCCGGATCTTCTATAAAATAAAAACACTTTTTTGTCTTTGGTCATGTGAATACCAAAGACTACTGTTTTCTCTAATGGTCAAACGATTCGACAAATAATAGACCTAAATGACATCACAAGGGAGTGAGCAAACAGTGTTTGCATGTGTTTGACAGCCTGTTCATAAATACCTTGTGACGTAACGTGATCACATTGACACACATTACTTACATAAATACTGAAAACTATGAGAAATTAAATAACATACTTTTATATGTTAACTACTGACAAAAGCACTGATACTGTTACGTGCATTGAACGAATATGCCAATAAAAGAGTATACTAATAGTCCTAGTATTAAATATACAGTCTGTTGTGTAACATGACAATACAAAAAGTTATAAAAAAAGAAATAAGTAAAAACGCATTTCAACTGTAGACAGTCGGACTCAAAAGGCTGATAAAATATTAAAATAATATTGCACAAAGGCCAGCACAACAAGCTACCCCAATATGTCTAGTTTATTTGCTAGATTTTCAACTTTAACACAAAAATTTGACACATAAGGGTAGCTTTGTGAGCTGGCGTCTGTACATAGAAACACAATATCCTTTGTTTTAATGGTGTTTGATATTCGTTCTTTTCAATTATCGTTCTCTAGATTTCAGTATCAGATGAAATTAAATAATTTATTTAATAAAATTTTGTTTATTTAATTGTTTTAGTACTACATTATGTTTAGTCTTTCTGTCTGTTACGCTTTTAACGCTATACTACTCAAATGTTTTTGATTAGATTTGATACAGACTAAGCTTGAACCATAAGAACCGATATTAGGTACTTTTTGGTCCGCAAGCGAAGCGAAGAGCAAAGCTAGTCTCATGTAGATAATAAATTGAAATTTATCTCATTTAACATAATCTTAAGTCCAAAGAGGTTAGAATCCTACACGTTTACTCGTGAGTAAGAATTTTAAAGTACTCGTACCTTTAGAACAGACCATTTTACAGATTAAGCTGTCCAGAAAATTTAAGCTTATTTGCGCTCACATAAAGTACAGTTAGACACACATCGTGGTAAGATTACTAGACAGATAACAAACGTTCGTTCAATGCACCCAATAGACGGAATTTAGAAAAAAATGGAACGTTCCGAAAAATATTTTAGAAAGATATTATTTTTTCTTATTTTTTGATTTCTTTAAAAAAAAAAAAAGTTGAGCTATACTAGGAATTTCCCCTGTATCTTGGGTGTGTTTAAAAACATTCAAACTTACATACTCAAACAGAGAGCCCCGGAACAACTACTCGTAGGACATACAAATATTTGTTCCGCGTGGACACATAGCGCAGCGATCAATCACTCAGCCACTGCTCTAACCGTGCCGTCAATTGAAAATTGAACGGAGAAAACTGATCCAATCCAACGGAAACTGCGATGGGTAAGTAATTTCAAAAAAACAAAATTCTGTCATTTCCTCTTTCGAGATTTAAGAATAGGTTTCCATAGAAAAGTCAAGAAGAAAAAAGAGTCGTTCACTATACAAGATATGGGCTTCTCAATGAAATTAAGGATGGACACAGAAAGAGGAAGAGTAGATCCTGGCTTTGCTTTCTGTTCTAAAGATAGGCAGACTAGACTTGGCTATAATAGACGCTTAAAACCTGTACCTTGCCTACCTCGAATGGCAATTGGATCTTCTACACCGCCTTCATTACTACAAAAATTCCTGCACACATAAAAAAAATCTTCTCACCGCGAAGTCTTCAAGCATACTAGTAATTCGGTAATCTTATCACGTACCCAAAGGTGTCTGAACTACAAGACCTTATTCATGAGACGCGGCATTCTGCTGACCTCTGCGGCAAGATTTGGCAATAAACAGGGACCCTAGTATAATTTGAATGTTTACTGCCCACGATGTGTGTACCTTAATTTCCTTTAATGTTTATGGCGTGGGTTCAGACATGTCATGTCATATTAAGTATACGGGATGTGTTAAAACGTGCTTGTTTTGGATGGGGTTGTAAACGATTAATGATTTTGTTCGGTTGAGTCATAGAGCAGGGAATCGCCGCGCCGTCAGCCACTAGAGATGCCTTTAATAATGGAGCGCAAATAACAGCTTTCACAAGTTTTGTCAAAATTGACGCGTGACAGCCTAATTGGTACAGTGGTCGCAAGCACTACGTCTGAGCATGAGGTTCTTGGTTCGATTCTGGGGTCTTTCTCAGGGAAGTTCTCAGCATCAGCATGGAGTCTGTATTTGTACCTGTTTGATGGTAATTGGCTCGCCTTCTATAAACACAACTGGCGAAATGTGTGGTTAAGTACACCTCTGCTCCGGAAGTCCACCTTGAAGAATATTGACGTAATGATATGTTATGTCACGGACCGTCAGTTGTTATAGTAAAAGGTGACGTTCTTAGACTTGATTTCTATGGAAAGAGTTAAAATTACTGTAGTACGGAGGCCAGCACATCAAGCTACCCCAATGTATCGATTTCATGGATTGTTTTTCAACTTTATCTCAATAGAAAAAAGGTTCATGTTGGTTAGGAAAATCTGACACTTTCGGGTAGGTTGATATTCTGGTTTCTGTACCTCTAGTAGCTTGCCGTTGCATCTCCGTGTTCTGTGGGCTAAGTGTGTTTATAGGCAAATAATATTTTTATGATTTTATCAAACACTGGTGAATGCTGAAATTTTATAGATTTTAAAGTGGTGCAACGGTTTTCCACTGTAGTAACTTTGTTAGTGACTGAAGTACATGAACGATTGAGAAACATGGTCAAAAGTCAACGAATGCAGCTTGTCTTGTTCTCGGGCCACGGGTTTTGGGACATCATTCCTTGAATACTTCTTGTTCCAATGCGGATGTTGGCTCGGCTGTCTGGCCAATCGGTGTCTTGGCTATTCATATTTCGACTTCCTTATCACAGACTCGCTCCAGCAAGATAACCACCGCGTCTAGCTTATTTGCAAAAAGGCGAGAAGTTCATGCACAACAATGGTATCACATAGCCTATCTTACATCTACTGATCGTGAGTACATCTGCATAATTCTGATAGAAATCGAGGTCAATATAAAAAAAAACAATATCGTGCCCAAAACACGTCGGTCCATGTCGACGATACTTTCGACACTTAATACAATTCGTTAATACTATTAATAACAAAATTTTACTCACGAAGTCATTACCATAATGTAAAAAGTTGGAGTAGGGAACTTTTGGATGATTTTTTATCGATAAATTTTCATTATTTTATGTTTTTGCCTTTAAACCACCCTCGACACTATCATGTACCCATGAATTTTAACCATTGCTCTTACGTATTTTGTATAAAATCAAATTCACTATTGGCAATGTCGGTTTATTAAAACCTAGCCTTCAGTAAACTTGCGTAATTTTCTTATTGCAGCAAGCGAACATCAATCGATAGATCAGTTTCCATCTTTATTTGAGAGTACATAATCCATCTTCTGAAAACGACCTTGTCCAACGTATGTACTAGTGTGATAACAACATCGTTAGTTTTTTTCTTATTAATTAATGACATGGTACACATAGATGAAAACAGTCAAGGAAGAAGTCGAACACATAGTAAAAACATACAAAAACCGTTTAAAATCTCATATTAACCCTAGGAACAGACAACACATATGGGACTTTGTTCACTAGCAAATCCTGATTAAATAAGAGATGACCTTTTCTCTAGAGGAACAGTTCACTTGTCAATAATATCAAAGAACAAATCTGTTAAAGGCTTGTCAAGCCGATGGAAAGATGTTAAAAAAAGAAAATTACATGTCACAAAATGCATTCTAGAATGCTGTATACACCAAAGAACTCCTTATGCAATTCTATTTCTGGTTAAAACTGCCCGGTAGCCATTTGTCAGTGTCCCCTCTCCTCTTAATTCTTTTTAATTTCACAATCCACTTTAACACCGTCCGCAAAGAATTCAATTAATTTTACATTAAAGAATTCAAATGGCTGTAGTAAAACTTTTGTCTAAAAGAGCACTTGTATTTCTAGGAGAGGTGTTAACTTATGCTTTTTAATTTAAGGGTTTACCTCAGCAATTCTTTGGCTCTGGAGAGCTATTAAGTGAATTGACCATTTTAAGAAGGCACCTGGGTTTCGGGCTTTTGGCACTGTGCCCGAGCTAGGCGGAGAGTTGTAGTTTTTTTTCAAAGATGTAAAACCCGTTTGTGGATGTGAGGTTCTGGTACAGTGTTTGTTAATTCATAATCATTTCGAATGGAGTGCATTGTTTCTTGTTGTTCTATTTTTTGTTTCCCGCATCTTTTGTTTCTGACAGCGTACGATGTTTATTTTTTTTTTCAGCTGCAGTTGTTTATTCTACAGCTTTTTCAAGATCATCTGCAATAATATTGATTTTCTAATCTATGTTTGTTTCTTAATAATAGCAGCCATACGAGTTCAGTCAGTGATTGGGTGGCGAATACTGAGACTACTTTTTCTTTCTTTTTCTTTTTCTTTTTCTTTTTTTAAAAAAACGTTGCCCCACACTAGGAATTTCTCCTGTATCGTGGGTGCGTTTACAAACATTTAAAATCACATACACAAACAGCCAGACCCGGAACAACTACCTGTAGGTCATACAAATATTTGTTCCGTGCGGGGATCGAACCCACAGCACGCGGTGCAGCAGCCGATGGCTCAACCACTGCGCCAACCGTGTCGTCAAACTGTTATTGTCTTACAAAACACGTTAAGTATTTAGTCCCGGCTGTTATTCGTATATCTTTGACAGTCGTTACGGGTAGATAGAATTCTAAAAGTCTGCAAACCAGTCTTATCTGGAATGAAGAGGTCAGATATGCAGTTGCTTCATGTAAAATACTGGTAAATTGTCTCTCTGGCATCTCTTTAGATTGGGATCCGACTCCAACAATGTTAGGGAAAGGCTAGGCAGAATTAGATTGATTTTCTCTTATTTGTACATAGCGCATCACACAAACAATAGAGATCCAGTAGACCGAATTTTTCGTCGAACTATTCCGTACGTGCTCAAATATTTGTCCCATACAATCCATAGAAAGTTGAATAAAACTAAAAACCCAACCTCCAACCCTACTACAAACATTTGCCCAAACATTCGCCCAAAAAGTGAACCAAACTTCACCAAAAGAAAACTGTCCCAAACTTAGTTGAAACATATTCTCCAGTACATTATTCAACATGTCATTGTGCTTTTTGTAAGGAAATGGGGTCACGTTACGATCTAGCGCCACCTGACGCTTTCTTTAAACTTATTCCTTCTCCAGAAATTTCCGAAGTGCCTGGAATGTTTGTGACAACTGGTTTTTAGCCGTCGAGGTCTGCGACAACTTTAAATGAATTTAATGCTCTTAAAAATATGGGTTTTGCAGGTTTTCAGATCTCACGGGACGGTTTTGAGGTATTATGCAAATTCTGTCGGGTTCTCATGTTACAAGATGTTGGTAAAGGATTGGCGTAAAGTTTTCATTTTGAACGTGAGGGTATGATTGGAATGCTGTCGTCTATGGCGGATTTTTTAATCACTGTACGTGTGTTGATTATTATTTCCTTTATAATTAGCATTTTCTAGCACTTTTCCCGAGACTTCATCCGCTTGGATTTCGTATTTTTTTTTACCATTCGAACTTTAACATCCCCTTAAGCCGCTTTAAAGGGTAATGTTGGAAATAAAAAATAGCCTCTTAGGTAACTGGCTGATAATGTAGCTTTCTATATAGGTGATAGAGTTTTTAAAACAGTTTAGTAGTTTTTGAGTTTATCCATTACAAACAAACATACAAACAAATAAATATTTTCTTCATAATATTTTTGAATGTTAGATTTTTTAAATGTATTGTATTATATTAAGTATCTTTATAAATTATAGCCTATGTGCTATTCTGAAGTAGGAATTTAATGCTATAATACTCGAAGTACAGTTTCATCAAAATTTCTTCAGTAGTTTTTTAATATCACAGACACAAACATCTATACATCCTCCAAAACGTCCACATTTATAATATCAGTAGTCTCTAGTAGTATCAATTCGTTTTAATCATTCTACGGTACGACACACAAAACTCTTTACAAAAAATCACTAAAACGTCATTTCATACCTCTAGGATGCCCAACAAAAAAAATATAGAGGCCAGCTCTTGATGAGCTTTTATTTAAGTTTTTCAGCTTTACAACAAAAGAATTAGGTTCATGTTCAATTGGGGAAACAATACAGTTCGGGATAGCTTGATGTGTGTCGTCTATACATACCCAAATTCAACTTCTTCTCCTCGGTAACACGTTACCTCGATAAAATATCAGCTTTAGAAATTGGATGCCTACTCCAAATATCACGTATTCCAGTACGTGGGGCTTTCGGTAACACCTCTGGTCCTCTGGGAGGTAGTGGATTTAGATTTAGTCAGCAAACATCAATTTTCTTGACATTCAAAAGGTTTACTCTAAATTAGTTTTTCGCTTTTATGACTATGGGGATCGTTGGACTGGATTTGTTTGGCATTTCTTTCAATTGAGAACTGAAAGGCCAATGTTGTGACGAAGATATTTTTATTTTCTCTCTTAAATATAATCAGGGTTCCGCTTCAAAGAGATAAAAAAGAAGGCATTTTTTTTTACCGTTGCCCCACACTAGGAATTTCTCCTGTGTCGTGGGTGCGTTTGCAAACATTCAAACTCACATGCACTAACAGCCAGACCCGGAACTACCTGTAGGTCATACAAATATTTGTTCCGTGCGGGAATCGAGCCCACGACACGCGGCGCAGCAGTCAATCGCTCAGCCACTGCGCCAATCGTGCCGTCAAAATTATTATGCAGACATACCAAAGAAACACAAACACAATATAAGGGTATTACGATTTCATGTGTCTGGGAATGCTGTTCACTTGTTTTTTTTTAAATAGTTATAGATACTGCTTGTCCTTAGATATACATACATAACAAGTGAAAGATTTGAAAAAAATATTGTTATTTGCAATGCTTGAAATTTTCAAGCCCACTAGCTCAAATTGGTTGAAAGACTTTATCTGCACATTATATATCATATTTTCATTTTAGTTTGTGCAGAATAGTTTTTAGATGTAAAATGTCCGTAAAAATATCGTCCGCGCATCAAAGCGGAAAATCTTAAATAAATGTAGTTGTTTTTAACTGTATTCATGTAAATATTATAGTAAAAATAAACAATGTGTCTTGCACTTGCACATTACTTTAGTAATTTACTTACAAAAAGTAAGATTTTGC
Organism: Phlogophora meticulosa; assembly: GCA_905147745.2. NCBI lineage: Eukaryota > Metazoa > Arthropoda > Insecta > Lepidoptera > Noctuidae > Phlogophora > Phlogophora meticulosa. Next base: position 5,606,023 of record LR990526.1, on the reverse strand, counting down.
TTTGAAAAGTCTCGGTTGGCGAGTCCGACTTGCTATTTTCAAAATTCATTAAATTATCATACCTGTATGATACGAGTAAGCCTACCTTAAGGTACCTTCAAGAAGAAAATTATTTAATAGAAATTAATTAATGATAGAGCATGAAATAGCACACAGGTTCATTGTTTTATAAAAAAAAAATGAAAAAAAAAAAATTGAAATAATAACTATGCAGTTAATACAAACAATGTATATTCAGTTCCTTACCTATAAAACAGACGGCATATTATGATGTTAATAATTACACAAATAAGTCTGTAATTTCTACGTCAGAATAAAATGATTTTTCTTTCTGTTTTATGAAAAACAAGAAGCCAAGATTGAACAAATAACTATTTTAGGAAATATCTTTCAAGCCCATTTTAACCTTATTTCACCTTTATACCTACAAACAATGTAATATATTTCACCGTTATACAAACAATGTAATATCCACTTCAAATAACAGTATATTTACATTTTTCCCTTCAAGTAATTATCAGTATCTACATATAAATACACGGTTCTGTATGTGCCCACCCTATTTGGCTAACTGCCACGATCATACAAAACTGTCAGGCTTGACTGCTCTTGTATAGAACGGGTATTGAATGGCATGACGTCATAACGAAGGTTGGAGGGTACATTAGTATGGTTATGGATAACTATAATCATAAAAGTTGGATAATATTCTTATTTTACGTTCCGTTTTCGAGGATAGGTTTCAAATCGGGGTAAGTACTAATGTGACTTGTTCCATTCATATGTACTTTTCAAGCTTATCCTAGACATTACTGAAATCGGTGATAAAAACTTCTTGAGGGACCTGGATTTATCTATATCTATACATGTAATAAAATTTGAATAGGCCGATGTATGTATTTTATCAGAGCAAAAAGTCAAAATAACAGTGTTTAGATTTTTGTCTGTCTGTCTATAGAATGATACTTCTCCACTGTGTCTTCAAAATATAAAAAAAGATACTTCCTAAATTACATACGTTTAAAGGTAAGAGCAAAATCTCGAATGAATACAGGAAAGCACGACAAAGAGTTAGTTCCAGCTGTTATACGTAGATCTTTGACAGCCGTTACGGATAGACAGAGTCCTGGAAATCCGGCAAACAGTTTTCCCGGAAAGGTGTTACCCAGAATCTGGATTGTAGTGGTTAGATAGGCAGCTGCCATGTAAAATACTACTATTGTAAACTGCACCCTGTTAGACTGAAAGTGGACCTCTTCATAGCTGTGAAAATAATAATAAGCTATGATACTCGTAGTAAGGTAAATTATGAAACTGTCGGAGTCGATTAATATCCGCTTTTTGCAGCACTTCGGTTTTAGCAGTCGAGAAAAAGTCGCTTGAAAAGTTATTTCGACAGATTTAACGGTGCTTAATATTAAATACCAATTGTCGCGCAGTGGTCGACATACGGCCGTTCGACCTTTACAGACTGGGTTTTGTTTGCAACTTCGCTCTCGTGGGGCACGACAGATAATATCCCACGGATACGAACTCCTGGGATAAAACACATCCTATCTCCTAACCCTGGTCATTGTCTATTCGTGTGCCGAATTTTATTAAAACCGTTTTAAGCGTGTAAAGGTTACAAACTGACAGGCAGAGCTACTTTCGTATTTATAATAAATAACTAGTGATCGCTCAATGGTCGAAACTTAAACTTTAATATAAATTATTATATTATTAATAAATAAATAATGCTGTACAATCCACACAACATCATCTAGCCCCAAGCTAAGCAGAGCTTGTGTTATGGGTACTAGATGACTTAATACAATACATTACATAGATAGATAATTTTTTATTATACATAGCTAATACCCAGAACACCCTGAGCAAATGTTTTTAGATTGTACAAACATTTGTCCTAAGGCGAGAATCGGACCCGCACCTTCCTACGTCGCAGGCGGACCTTCGCCCGCTGCGCAACATAGGTCGTCAAATTATATGCGTACTACGACCATGCGTGGGACCAACGTTACAGTAAAGAGTAAGTACACTGAAGGTAGAAAAACGCCGTCCGCATCCGGTTAGCAAGCACGCGGGCTGCGCACCCGTAGCCAAACCGCATTCGGTGGGGTTATCATGATAGGAAAAACATGTATGACATGATGGGCTGCGGGCAGCCTACACGTGGACCAAATCCGCGCGGGCGCAAACAGGCATGTCAAGAAAAGGGCTAATAATAGGATTAATATTATAAGTATGGATTAACTCAGGGAAGGAAAGATGTAGGGAAGACTTTACAAAATATCCATTCAGTCATGTTATTTGAAGACTATGTGCATAATATCTGTCGATGTTTGAAAGGCAGGTGTATTCTATGAACCACTAAACAATGGTGCAGTAAAATTCCGGGAAAGTGGGTGCTCCTCGTTCAAAAAAGTGAGGGTTGCAAAAAAAATGTACCTTCGCATACAAAAAGGTAAGGTATCGGTAGATCACACAATAAACAAATATGTACCTATCTAACTGACTATTCCTTCAAGTTAATAGTTCCGGTTTGAACTAGTTTTTTTGAGAAATAGGTACTATGAAACACAAACTTATTTTTGCTGTCGATAAAATCAGTATTGTGCATGCGTAATAATGAACGCTAATCCCCACGGAATCCTTCTCTGCTCAGGCCACTATACGTATTTGGCTGTTTTTTTTAATTTAGTTGTAAAGAAGGTTTACATACTAAAAAATAATGTAAGGATATTTGACTGCTTTTTTTAAGTACTCTCAAATAAAATTGAATTTCATTAAATGTTTATTTGCCCGTTATTAATAAGTACAGCGTTACAGAGAAACAAAGTCACAGAAATACAAACAGTATAAACTTCAGATTGACCATATTTATTTGAGGATTAAGTTTGGCATTACCTTACTCCGTTTATTAACTTTTGTATTATAAAATACCTATGTTACTGCGACATTATTTATGAAACATAACGTAAACCAGCGCTTTAGCTCTATCTTACACATGAGCTCCAGCTTTTTGCTGAGCAATAACTGTATTGCGCGGGTATGATGCATATCCCCATTTTCTATTTTTAAACATTTAACTTTGCATGCACCACCAGGGGGCGCAAAATTTGTAACCTTAATACTACTCGTAACTTATTTTCTTTTTTTCTTCAATACGGCTGTCACGGACTTATTTAAATGGTTGTACTTAGAACCACGCTGCAAGTTACTCTCTATTTTATTTTACTACTATACGTATACAATGAGCTGGCCTCGCATTCAACTTACTTCAATTTGTTCAATTAACTTTGCGAATTTTATTTCGAATATATAATTTAACATTTCAATAAAAAACAAAAACAATACACAATAATGGTGACTAAAAAAATAAAGCAAAAGTATTTATTTAGCACAGTCTCAGGACCAGAATATGTACTAAATAAAGAAAATAAAAATTTAGAAATAAGGGCCTTAAGCTACGCTAAAAAGGTCCAGTTCAGCTAAAATAACAGACAAGTAGTGCCTGACGCTGGTTTGTTATAATTGTGTGTTCTATATCAAATACAGAGTGATTTCACTGGGCGAATTCTAAAGCTATGAGAAATAGAAAGTGGTCGAAATAGTCATGAACTCAACTCTTAAAGAGACTCAATAAGTACAATACGGACTTGTCATCCTTCGACAAGCCAAATCTCTTCACATGCACAAAGGAAGAATTGATACCAATACTTGTCGCCGTTTTGACTCTAGGTTTTCGTCTCTGAAAACTTACCCTACATATTGTACCACTAAAAATTCCTCACGTACAATGTACCTAAATAAAATGTGGAGAATTCTTCAAATAATACAACATTGTTGAAGCGGCTTAACATTAAGTTAATATTATCTTAAAATTTCATTTGGCGCCTTCACTTCAGCCGGTCCTAATAAAAGTAAATGGGTGCGTGCGTTATGTTGGCACCATGCGAAGGTCTGGAGATTCACGCTATATTGTGAACAGTATCAGTAGAAGTCTAAATATGGTTAAATTGTACGAATAACTTGTATTTGAATCAACATATGATCATCAAATCAAAGAGTAGGGCAAAAAATTGCGAATATCATCTTCTGCAGAGACAGATAATGTGGAGAGAAAGAGATTTATATTTTATTTTTACGAGAAAAGAAATGTTTGAAAACAAGCTTCCATAGCTTGTTTTCAAACATTTCTACTCATTTTATTTTAAAAGAAGCCTACATTATTTCTTACTCGTAAAAGTAAAATATAAATCTCTAAAAATGCATCTAGGTTTAAATCCAAAGAAGACTTATAATTTGATTTTGTTGATATAATATTATAATCCCTAAATGAGATATTTCCCAACTGCTGCAATTGTTGCCGACTACCAGTCTAAACGGATTCATCTGAATTCCAGTATTTTAAATGGAGTGACTGCCTGTCTGACCTCCACAAACTTGTAAACCCTTGCAAGACTGCTTGTCTGACTTTTAGGATTCTTGACTTCTACGATCACAGACACATACATACAACCAACATTAAACTCATTGAGCTAATTACATTTGTAATTATAAAAAGAATAGTATAATATATTTTTGTTGACGTCTTTATTTAGGTTCCCATAAGCTGCTACATTTGTTTGCACATTTTAATTTAAGTAAGTTTTAAAACAGTATTACAAAATGGAAACAAATTTAAACTTTAAGAAATCGTGTAAATAGGTACTGCGAAAACAGTATAAGTAGGTACCTAATAATGGCTAGATTATTTTTTAATTGAATAGAGTATACCCAGATGGTTTGGTCACGTTGAGAGGATGAATGAAAGACGACTAACAATAGATATTAAGGTATACATACACTGACCTTAATGTTGATTATCGTCAAAAATGTCATGTGCCTATTACTCGCAACTGGCGTGCGTGTATGACCAGATGTATGAACGTGAGCGAAGCGAAAGGAGTATTTGAAGTTCGTAGCGGGTGGCGCTCTGTGGTTTCTGCCTACCCCCATCGGAAAATGGCGTGAGTTTATGTATGTATGTTTGCTATTCATTAAAAAATAATCTGTACTTAAACAAAGACTAAAATAAAAGTATTTTTTTATGAAATCGAAATGATTAATCAAGAAAGTTAAAATAAACTTCAACTAAATACTTATTTTTCTTTTGTTAGGGATAACGTAAAAGTAAATTCTCCGTCTCGATTTTTGGTTAAAATGTTAACTTCATTCATTCTATCAAAGAAAAGGTTAGAAATAAATTTCAGTGAGCTATTCCTTTCCAGCAGGCTTAATTAAATTACTTAATAGTTTAATGTTCAAGGGAATAGTTCTAAGATTTGTTTTCCATGAACTCATAACATAGTCTAAACTTAAAAAAAGAACGCAACATGTAAATAGACGATTATTTATGCCCCTATATCTCATAGTCCATTCATCATCATCATCAGGCTATATTAGTCCACTGCTGGACATAGCCCTCTCCTAATGAACGCCATAGCGCCCTGTCTTCAGCTTGCCGTATCCAGCATCTGCCTACAGTCTTTCGCAGATCGTCTTCCCACCTAGTCAGAGGGCGTCCTACACAACGTTTGCCGATTCGCGGTCTCCACTCAAGAACACGTTTTAGTCCATTCATCCCATACTTTATCGCATGCTATTAGAATACTTAGTTCTCATAATTCATCATCTGCTTAACCTGGAGGACTGGCATCCAGTCTAGTGGCCAATCCAATCCAAAAAAAAAGGTAATCCAGTCAGGGCTAATCTATGGGGGCGATTGACCTCCACAACCCAGTAACTGGTGAGACTGGTTGTTACACTTTCGGGCTTCAGATTAACCGTTATGATTGTTATCGACAAATCTAGAATTTATCATCTTAAAATTTTGATGAACTAAAAGAGTCGTTATGGATTTTAAAATAAGATATACCTCTGTTTTCAACCTATTGTATCCTTCCATTCGAACCAGTCGACTGCACGTTAGTGGTAACACTGTGGCCTTGAACTGGCCTACGGTAGTACGGAGTTTCTATTAAATGAAAGGCCAGCTTGTGTTGTTTTTTTTACCACTGACGAGTGACTTGGAAGAAGAAGACATGCTGCGCCGACCCCAAATGAAATTGGGTTAAGGGCAAGAGGATGATGATGACGAGTGTCTGGCAATAATTAAACTCAAACTCTAGTTAACATTTTGATCGAAAGAGCATAAACGCCAGCATGATGGCCCAGTGGTTAAGGCATCGCCTCTTATGCACGAGGTTGTGGGTTAAAAACCGAGCATGTACCAATGTGAATTTTTCAATTCATATGTACTTTCTCAGTTTATCTTGGACATCACTGACATCGGTGAAGGAAAACATCGTGAGGAAACCTGGACTTATAATTAATATAAGTCTGAATCGCCAACCCGTCTTGAGTAAGCGGGGTGATTAATGCTCGTGCAATCTCTGTATGAGAAGAGGCCTTTTGCCCTGCAGTGGGACAGTACCTAATAGGCTGGTATTATTATTATTTTTATTTACTATGTATATAGAGTTTAAACGTACGAGCTACAAATTAAACTTTTTTTTTTTTTGGTTCCATTTATGCTTTTAAACACGTACGGGAGCAGCAATTTTTAACATATTTAAATTAACATACACAAAAGTAATGTTTTTTTTTTATTTCGTGTAATAGTGCATCGCGTTGTTTTTCATACATATATTTGTGACGTTGGCTTACAGGGTGTTAACGCCTAGCATGTGTGCGTTCACCAACGGCTCACGCACACACACATACGACACAGACCACGTCAGAGCGACTGTGCGGCGATCGTTGAATCCGCCATACGCATACCTACTAATTTATTTTGTAATGTTTTCTTGGTATTAAACCAATTGCAAATCCAGTTTGCATCATTTTTCCACTCCGTCATAAACCACGTGAAGCTCAGTACGTCTACACATGCATTCGCTTGCCATGTAAATTTGACTATGACGCTCAAAAGCAAACAACCGATTATCCAGTTTCTTAATATAGCAAGATTCAAAAATGGACAGGAAAGTGCTTAGGATCAAGCAGCTTAGCAAGTAGCTTACTTAACCTATAAAAGACAATATTTTAAGTAAAACCTATACCGGTTCGTAAATAGCTAAAGTATAAGTAATAAGTAACTGTTGGGCTCCCAGAAGAGGCAGACCAAAGCTACTAACAGTTTCCGTCGACAGTAGAACTCACATTGTTAGGGTAAGTACAAAAGAAGAGCGTCATTTTGAGACTTTGACCGCAGAAGGAAAAGTTTGAGAAAGCGAAATAGGTGCATTAATTTTTCCCGCATGATCGCACTGCACGTGTTATCTTTCCAAACTATCACACTTGTTTAAATCGTAATTCGATATATTAAATTTAAAATGTAGGTACATATTTACAATAATAATAAAAAAACTAACCATTTACAAAAACAAAATAAAATAAAAAGCCTACCAAGACTCCTCCGCATCGCTGTCATCTGGAAATGAGCCCAAAAGACTGGCAGCATTGCCACGTTGGATGGCAATACTAATTCTTTGGGCAAAGAATGAGCCAACCCTCTGGTCACGTGAAGTGTCGATCAGTGGACGAGAAATTTCCTTGCAAAGGAAACGTGCACTCCGGCCCCATGACCCGAGCGTTTCAACCCCAAACGGCTGAATTTTTCGATACACTGTTAACAATTATTTATTTTATATTTTCATGTATTTTTATCATTACTTAGGAAACATTAATTTTATTATTGCGTGTTTATATTTAAGATCGACTCACACAATTTCCCGATAGTAGTTGGTTAAGTTCAATTGAAATGAAATCAAGATTTATGGGCATCCGAGTCTTAAATGCGATCGACTCTAATAAATCGCCAGCTAAGAACTGAAACAAAACTTAAAAGCTGAAAGCAAGTTAACAACACCCTTTATTTCTTTTTTTAACTGGCAGGGTATGAATAAGAATAAATATAATATATATTTTGTGTAATATCGTAGTGTTTTGCTTAATGTTTAGGAATTAGTGTAAAAAGAACAATACTCAATTTGAAAAGAGATTTTTGAAAACTAACTTTAATCATTAAAATGGGCTAGCATAATTAAATACGTATGCAACATGATGTGTCTGTGTTGCTGACCGTTACAGTGTTCTTAGTTATGGAGCCAATCCTGGGTCTGGGCCACGCCTACAATTAAAATCTATTCCCCTTGGATCTGGATCAGAAAACTGTAAAAGTTCAACTCCGTAAGATAAAAGGGAATGGGTCAAAATGAACTATTTTCACAAGGTTCGATTACAGACATAATCAGGGACAACCACGTCACCCCTCCCGCACCCGGCAGCTACGGCAGACAACGTCTGAGTTAAAATGGTCGCCTGGCTTGCCTTAAATTCATTTAGGTCACCTCAGGATAGACCGGTTAAGCAGTAAAACAGCCGTCTGTCTATACGTGCTGTACTGCGAGAGGCCCAATGTAAAAAAAAAAACTTCCATTATTAACATTGGCAAGATTCAGTCACTCTCTTGAAAATCAAATTAAAAAAAAATAGTAGTGATCATGTGGGCGTCCGTGTTAAGTGTAAGTGTGTGGGTTATGACAAATCTGTGTTTACTGATTTATCAACCGTTCCGATGATTCTCAAAGGATTTGGAGGATAATATTAATGTCTTTCTTTTCCGAAACTTTAATGATTGTCTCGCATTACAATGCGATCTAGAGAGGTTATCTGAATACTTAGACTGTAACAAACTCAAGCTTAGCGTCCCTAAGTGCTGTTGTATAAGTATCACTAAAAACAGAAATATTATTAAGTACACTCTTTAAATAACATCAGTTTAAATAGAGTTAGCCTGGTACGTGATCTTGGTGTAGTTATTGATAATAAGCTTCATCTTGACACACATAAATACTATTATTAACAAAGCTTGGCGTATGTATGGTTTTGTCATGCGATCAGCTACTAAATTCATTCGCCCCCAGACTTACCTATATTTATTTAAAACCTTAATAAGGTCACAATTGGAGTACGCAGTCGTGGTATGGAAACCCCTCTACATCAAATATTCTGAGTGTTGTTGAAAGGGTACAATTTTTTTTTTGAGTTCCATGAATTACAGATGCTTTCACTTTTCTTTGTCTTACGGCGATTTACTGAGGAAGTACAATCTTCTAAGCCTTACTGACCAACGATCCTTTCTGGATGCCTCTTTTCTATTTGACCTCTGCAGTAACGCTTGTGACTGTTGTGACATTTGCAACAGAATATGCTACATAGTTCCCAGAAGAGCTCATATGCATGCAGTACGTAAGCAACCATTGTTCGCAGTACGGGCATGTCGAACAAATGCTGGTGTACGAGCACCATTGCGGCGTCCTACCGATCACTACAATAAGTATTTTAATTAAATCGACCTGTTTTGTGTAACGTCTGGAAGTTTCAGAAATTCTGCCATCAAAGCAATCAAGGAAACTGCATAATCTTGGATTGTATTAATATAATTCATTTTTTAATTCATGTTACGTTTTGACTGTTTTTTGTTTTTTTTTTGTTGTATTTACTTGTTACTTTTAATGTTTTTGAAGCACGTTATTAATATTCTTCCCGTATACTGTGAATAACGTTGTTGATTACACGATTGCTAGTTTTAAGTATAATTGTTTATTTGTATTGTTTGTTGTTCCAAGTAAAAATAAATAAAAAAGGCGAATTACTAGGGTCTCTTAAAATTGCCCGCTACCAATCAATAAATGTGTTAACTTCACAACTACACCAACAAGCCTATCATCGGCCTAGGCTTTTCCCAACTATGTCGTGGTCGGCTTCCAGTCTGCAGGATGCATCGGAATACCAGTATCTACAAATAACAGCCGGGGCGTCGTCGGCTTAACTTACCTTCCGAAGCACGGAGGAGTCGCGATATGTAATAAATTGTCACTCAACAACCTACCCCGGCGAGGATAACTTAATGTTCGATCGGCCCTTGTAGATGTTTTTATAAAGCCACGAGCTCCATACCAACAAGCATCTAAGAATTAATGAAGAGGCAAATTATTTTAGGTGCAATCCACCAAATGTGTGGAGGTTTCGTTAATAGCAGCCATCCATTTGATCGGCAAGTCTGATACAAAGCCGGATCCAGACCGGAACATGCGGTAGGAACGGTTAGCGCCGTAGTTTGCGGTTCGTCTGCGGATTTTAAGTACCAGGAGATACACTAACGTGATGAAGTAAAGATGCTGTCGTCGCAGAATGTTGAAGTGCCTTAGACGTTATGAGCTGCAAATAAAATTCAGATATTTACAATAATAATATCAGAAAATGTCATCGCTAGGGTCCAGAATCATGTATTGCAGTCATGGTTTGAAGATGTTCTTTAATGTCCTTTTCAGCCTGTATAGAATGCATTTTATTTCCCTTAAAATAAACTAGGGTTGGTTGTGGCAGGCAGACTTTTAGTTTGGCACGGGGCGCCATAATTTATTGAAGAAGAATGCCAATGCATTCTTCTTTAATAAATGGCACATTTATCACATAGCTCGTAGTTCGACCGAGGGATAGTTTCCAAACTCCGGTTACCGACGCATCTTAATAAAATGCTCATCGTGTCGTTGTTCAGGATAGTTTAAATACAAGTCGAGCCTGAATTTTATAATGAACTGTGCCCTACGGTTTCATTTGCTCTTAAGCGTCGTAGCGTGATGTTAAATAGCCTTATAACCTTCCTAGAAAATTGAGCTATTAAATGCAAAAGGATGTTTTCAACTCTGGGATTACAGATATATAAGACGCACGGGTTGATCGAAGGTTAAGCTACTCTTGACGAGGTCGGTCTGTGGATGGGTGACCATTCGTAACATATCGAGACTCCTCCGTGCCTCGGAAAGCACGTTGAGTCGTTGGTCCCGGCTGTCATTTAAAAATCTTTGACAGTCCGAGTCGAAGCCCGGAAGTCTGACAACCAGTCTTACCAAGGGGTCTCGTGTTGCCCAGCAACTGGGTTGTGGAGGTCAGATAGACAGTCGCTCCATATAAAATACTGGTATTCAGCTGCATCCGGTTACAATGGATGCCGACCCAACACAGTTGCGAAAAGACTCGGCAGATGAGTGACAGAGATAAGAGTTTTGGCAAAAAAAGAAAACAATCGAACTCTAAGGTTTTATTGTATTAGTGTTCTATAGTATAGATATCAGGTGTCGATGCACTCTCATCCCTTTGTCCATGTTTCTCCAAGCATACAAACATTCTCGCTACTTGAAGCATTTATTAAATATTCGGAAAGGGCTTCAGTAGGTATATATGAAAAAGGCATCGATGCCAAATAAAACATTGTTTACTTCTAATACAATTGCTATTACGCCTCGATAAAATAAATTCTGAGAATAAATAAGGACACAATATCAAATAATACTTACTTTTGTAAGTCAAACAGCCGTATTTCTTTCTCCTTTTGATGACTATGTTTTCCGCATTGTTTGGTCTTCAGTAGTATTTATATTATTGTTTGTATTGAAATCGATCAGTTTTTCTTTAAAAGATAGTAATAGTTTATGAAACTGTTGGCATCAAAACATGTTTTGTGTTCCTGGCCCATTTTCTTGCTGACTTTATTCCAAAATTGGTGAATACAGTTCTCACTTAATGAAAAAGTTACGGACAGTCTTCTAAGAATTTTACGTACGTAACGTTTAACGATTTTAAAATAAAGAAAGAAGAAGAAGAAGAACATACCTGTAGTACCTGTAATAGTAGTGACCTGTAGTGTGCTTGAGGTATCCTCTTGGATTCCCTCCGCTTCCTTTATGGCCTCGTCTCAAAAATGTACCATGTGTACAGTAATGTTTTCCAAGTTGTATCAACTTGACAAGCTCGTATCTATGTTAAGTTAGTCACAACAATGCGTAATGCAACTTAAATTAGCTCTGAAACCGTACAAGCTTGAGATGAGGCTTACTCACTTTCACAAATAAACTCATTATTTTAACCCCGTACTCTCTTGTATCTTAGTATCCCTTTATGAGATGGTTTTATTTCTAAACGCGAGTATAATTATGTGTGTTTACGAAATGCATCATGCATTTCGCAGTGTCAAGTGGGACATTTTTGAGTCGATTTATCTGACGTGCCGCCACGTCAGATAAATCGGAGTTTTCTTCACAAATAGGATGTACTTGAGTCACTACCAGCACGTGCACTTTATGACTATACGCGGGGTGGTCGATATTGAAAGGTAAATACAGCACTTGATCGTTAGACTGCTAGATATTTTTTTTTTTTTTATTACATGTATAGTATAGTTTGGATGATTACATAGAAATCAAAATGAATGAATATACCAGTCCTTTTGTGCTACAGACACAAACATAATATTAACAATACATTTCGTACAAATGTTAGTAATATAATAATATAATAACGTTTATTTGGACCAAATAATGTAGCGTAATACAGACTGCTAGATTATTAGATAAATATTTTTTTCTAATAAGCTTGTACTGTCCCACTGCTGGCGAAAGGCCTTCTTCCAGTTCTTCCTGGTGCCACAGATAAATCACTAAAAAAGAAAAGGAATTGAGAGACTATAAAAAATGCTGATATATACCCTGTATACAAGGAGATGTTTTAGTCACCTGCAGGACCCAATGGGAATGATGACAATATGATGAGTTTTTTAAACTTGTAAATTTGAAAATTAAAGCTGTTTTGTAATAAGTATTTCTCGCGAACAACGGCAGTTTGTAAACGCAATCCTGCGTACATTGACGCGCCCATGAGGTGTTTTTGACTTAAACAAAATATGATCGACACATGAGGTCAACGCCTGGAATTAGATCCAGGTTTGACTCTGCATTAGAACAGCGACAACACCAACATGCAATTATTTTTCAAAAAAAATACGCAGCCATGGAGACTGAAGACAGAAGCGAAAACGGTTGGAGCTATGGCTGAGCGATTGGCTGCTGCGATGCGTGTCTTGGGTTCGATTCCCGCACGGAACAAATATTTGGATGGCCTGCAGATAGTTGTTCCGGGTCTGGCTGTTTGTGTATGTGAATTTGAATGTTGGTAAACGCACCCGAGATACAAAAGAAATTCCTAGAGTGGGCTTTAAACAAAAACTTTGGAACAACTGTGTTTTTGAAACACACCACAGTAGCGTGCCCTTACCAGAAACCAATCAACGCGACTACAGAGGTTTTTACTTCGATATACAGATCACTATCTATAAATAAATACTAACAGACGGTTTCCAGTTCAGTATTTCAACTCCTGGTGAAATGTAATTCAATTATTCCCTGCACGAATGAACAGCTTAAATGAGAAACAAAATTCTTTGGCTCTCTCTTTCCTATTGCACAACAAAGGTTGGACATTTGATATTAAAATATAAACAGTTTAGCGTCAACCGTCATTTGCATTATCCAGGAACATTTTAACTTGATGAATGAAGAACGAAGCCACAGTGAGATATTGTTTACCTTTTTCTGTCAGACATTATTTCCAATTATACCTTTTTTTTCAAATTGAGCAAGAAAATGTGAGTCTAAAAAGAATAAAGCCACACCTACCTACCACAAAGCTAATCTACAATATTGTGGAAACGGAAAAGTATTTCAGAAACAGTAATTGTTTTTTGTATGTCAATTAGAGGTACGCTCGCTACGCTTGCCAAAGTTATCCTGTGGATAGGTGACCGTACATTACATATTGAGTCTCCTCAGTTTTTGTGTTTTTAATTTTATGAATATCTTGCCTCGGAAATCATCGTGTTAGGCTGTTGGTTCTGGCTGTCATTTGTAGATCTTTGACAGTTGCTACGGGTAGTCAGAAGCCCGAAAGTCTGACAACCAGTCTTACTAAGGGATATCGTGTTGCCCAGTTGAGGTTGAGGAAGTCAGGTATGCAGTCGCTCCATGTAAAATTCTGATATTTAGCTGCATCTGGCTGGACTGGAAGCTGTCCCGGATATAGTTGGGAAAAAGCTAGGCAGATGATGTTGTTGAATGAGGTAAATAATAACAAACATGCATGCTACAGGTGGGACATGAAAATAGGTTAGTCGTAAAAAGTCCCACTGCTTGGTAAAGAGTGGAATTTATCAAACAATGAGACACTCTAGCCTATTTCTTTATCCTTATATTCAATATAATTTATAGTCAATACCATGTTCCATCTATAACTACTTACTTAACTTAATTTTCACTTAGTCATAATGCCGCAGGAGAACTAAAGTAACCGACATAGCACACAGAATCGCCAAACTTAAGTGGCAGTGGGCGGGGCACATAGCTCGTAGAACAGATGGCCGTTGGGGCAAGAAAGTTCTCGAGTGGCGACCGCGCGCCGGAAGACGCAGTGTAGGCAGGCCTCCCACACGGTAAACCGACGACCTGGTGAAAGTCGCGGGAAGGGCATGGATGCGGAAGGCGCAGGACCGGTCATTGTGGAAATCCTTGGGGGAGGCCTTTGTCCAGCAGTGGACGTCTTTCGGCTGAAATGATGATGATGATGAGTCATAATGCCCACCATTAGAATGTTTCAGTCTTATGGTAGTACCTCCATGTAAAAAAAAATTAGTACTCAGCATTTCAACCACACTAAAGGTATCTAGTTAAACTGAAAGCCAACCCCATCATAGTAATTGTTTATTTTAAAACCGCTTTCAAAAAAGTAAAACTCACCGACCCGTTTCACAAAGATTGGTAACAAATAAAATCCCTTTTTAATTTAGAAGAGTTGAAATCGAATCCCGCTGTTGTCAAGGAATGCAATGAAAGGTCAAAAAGCCTTCATTTCGCTTTTACGACCGAGTGTTGCCATAAAATAAAAAATATACAGCCCTATATAGCGACGATTTAATGAAGTAAATGTTCTGGTGGAAAATAAAATGTCGCTTTTTTATACAGATAAAAAAAAATCCTATTGACACTTGTGAAATAATGACACTTGGAAATCTTCAGTAAAAGTCTGTGTCTCGTTGAGAATTTAGGCACTCTTTATTAGCTTAACAAATTAGGCCTCGCCTAAACCCGGGATTACTTTGGGCTGTATATATATTCAGCCCACATTCACTTACAGATGGATGTTGGTCTTATCTGCATTGCGCCATTATCAGACTTCTTTTAGGGAATTGGTCTTCTTTGGTTTTCTTACTTTATTTCGGTTTATTTTTAAGTTATCAGATTTTTTCAAAGATCAAAGGTTTCTCTTTTTAAATACGGTTACACTAGAAGCAAAGGTTGCTGCTGTGTGGAAAAGACTAGGCAGACGATGATTTATTTATTTATTTATTGGATGTAAGATGATAATATTTAATGTTAAACATCATGGTTTCTAAAAAGGCGGCAGGTAACGGGAACAACCTGTGACCCCCATATTCCCCTTAAACTTAAGGGGAAGATTTACAAAACAATGGTTAGACCTGCTGTCTTGTATGGATCAGAATGTTGGGCCGCAAAAGGCATGAATGAAAGGCAGTTACATGCAGCTGAGATGAGAATGCTGAGGGGGATGTGTGGTGTTACGCGAATGGATAGAATAAGAAATGAGTATGTAAGAGGAAGTCTTAAAGTTGCGCCTGTGACCGAGAAGTTGTGTGGAAATCGGTTGTCATGGTATGGGCATGTGATGCGAAGGAATGAGGACCATGTTGTGAGGAAAGTTTTGAGTATGAATGTGCAGGGTTACATGAGTAGAGGAAGACCAAAGAAAAGATGGATGGATTGTGTGAAAGAGGATATGGCAAGAAAAGAGGTGACCCGTGAGATGACGGCAAATAGAGATGTATGGAAGAAGAAAACATGCTGCGCCGACCCCAAATAAATTGGGATAAGGGCAGGAGGATGATGATCATGGTTTCTAAAACTCCCAAAAGTATATTCTTCCATATCTTCAAAAACAAAGATTAACACTAATCCTAATATGCATCCTGTATTTGCAATTTAGCGTCCAGTATCTAATATAATTAAATATGTGTTTTTGGAAAAACAACTTCAATACCTACACATAAAGTCGAACTTGTACAACAATTCAAATAAGAAACGAGTATTTCATTGTCAAGTTGACTAAACTTATACTCAACTTAAGTTGACAACTGTTACGATAGGAATGACATCATTTAAAAAATAAATTCAAGTGTCGAATTTATTTATCTATGTATTTATGATATCTGGTAAAACAAACAATATTACATATAATACGTACAGGCACATTAAATAATATGTATAGGTACATTAAAAAAGTAATAGATCCTGATGTATGTCTGGGACCTAATATTGTAACTACAGTTCTTACTAAATACTTTTTAGTTCGCTAAATTCGAAGTCCATTTTAGCATTAAACGAAGCTGGCATAGATTTTCCTTACTAAAAGGGTTCAATGTAAAATTAGAAAAACCGTTTGTGTGCAAAGGGTTCAGTCGTCTCGGTTTGATTACCTTCACGGTAGGTAAATCTGAAGATAAGTAGGGTCGAACGATTTAGTAAATATCTTATTTGTGGTCCAAAATGGTCCCTTCCTTATTCAGAGATTTAAATTATTTATCCTTTTTTTGCTATTCTCGTCAATAGGTAAAGAAATCTAATCAAGAAGTGAGTTTGAAAGCAATTTAAATATTTAGACCTGTTTACACAATAAATTTTTATTCCAATGTTTTTGTAAGTTTATTTCTTGTTTCTTTTTTTTTTAATAAACGTTGCCCCACACTAGGAATTTCACCTGTATTGTGGGTGTGTTTAGAAACATTTAAACACACATACACAAACATCCAGTCCCGGAACCAGTAGTCTATACATATATTTGTTCCGTGCGTTAATTCCTTCAAAACTCCTAACTTATCACAACATCTAATATCTTCTTCAGAGAGTGTCGATACTAATCTAAATTGAGTCAGCCTACGAGTTTGGCGCCTTCTGAAGGGTACATTAATTTTGCTGAACAAGCTTGCTGAATGAAAATAGTGTTTTTTCCGGGAAAACTATTTTGCTGTCCGTTATTCCTGGAACGAGTCCTATCAGGTGTGGAACAGCACCACTTTTACCCACATCATGCCCATATACCCCGAAATGACCGATACACAACACACACATACACACACACCACTCACACACATATACTACTGCCATTTACTTGCCAAATATAATAAACTCACTTAGGGTCTTAATTCTATTGAAAAAAACTAATAACACTTTGCATGCCTGGAATCCCTCTTTATTCTGAAATCAAATCCAGATCCTCCCTAAATTGACCAATTTTAAGAAATTAATAATACCGGAAGTTATTACAATATATTAATCAAAGATTCAAGGAAACGCAAATACATATAGTAAAAAATCGTTTTTTTTTCTGATAAAAATTATGTAATCTGACTTTATTTTACTTTGACAGTAAGACGATTAAAAGTTAATAATAATAAGATTGCTCATTGGAATGACATGTTACAAATTACGAAGCTAATTGTATTAAAGGAATTAACTTTTATTACTTTCGCAATTTCCGAAAGCGATCAAGACGAACTTCGTTAAAACGTACTTGAAACGAATACCTCCGAAATACGAGTATTCAGGAAACCAGATATTTTTAGAACGCTAGGAGCGCTCAAGGACATGCTGTGATCATTTATTAATACGGACATAGGCAAATGATTATTGATATTTAAATGTAAATGGATTTTTACAAATACTTTTTTTTACAAGTCAACATTTTTTTTTTACACTAGGTCTTTATGTGAGGATAGTCTAGCACGGGGAGGTGCAGTCTCGTGGAAAATGGCTTGATTTTTATGTATGTGATCATCCTCCATCATTCTCCTGCTATATAGCCAAATATCTTTGGGGTCGGCACCCCATGTATTTTTTCTCAAAATAACTCTATTCACCGTCATCTAAATAGTCAAGTCCTATCTAACCATTTGTTCTTTTACACAATCCATCCATTCTTTCTTTGGTCTTCGTCTTTTTGCTTTTGTGTAAGTACATATAACATAACATCACGCCTGTATTCCCTGAAAGGTTAGGCAGAGATGTACATACCTATTGTAGCGTAATAAATGAAATATTCTCCTCCCTGATACCACTATTTATATTATAAAGGTTTGTAATAAAATAGAAAAAAACATTAAATAACGAAAAAAGGCCTGGAATTAAACTAGATATTCAGGTGTGTATTTTTGTAGTGGTGAGTTTCTACACGATGAACAGTCAAGGACCGTTCACGTTTGTCAACGAATGTAACTTTGACATTAATAAAACTTAATCGCGTGACGAATAATTAATTAAACATAATACCAAATTAATTTCTAGATTCCTATTGGTAGTCTTTCAGACTTGTAGGCCGCAATCACACTGACATAGGTCCCAGGAGCCCCCTCACTCATTCTCGGTTGGGATGTGAGCGTGCAGCTTCTGATTCATACCTGTGCGACGTCCTTGATCTCCAGTGTTTATTCCGGCATTTATTGAGGAAAAAGAGTAGCGTGTGGATGTCGGTAACAGATTGTAAAACATTGTGTTAAATGTGTGTAAGTCCACCGCAGATTGTTTAAAGCAGTGGTTTTCAACCTTTTTAATGACATGAAAGGGATCGTCCTTTAGTAAGAAAAAATATGTCACGACCCCCTTCCAAGTTGCTTTTTTCTTGTATTTTATTTGATGATGGAAGAGATCTCATAAATTATTTTATATATTTTATACAAATGATTTATGTCATTCAGTCAACATTTTTCATAATAAATCTTTTAAAACTTTATTGTTTTTATTTACTACAGTAAATTTCCCAATCTTTTGCAACACCTAAAAAGTTCCCTAAAGAGGCTTCCCGAACCGCGAAGGGGTTACGACATACACGTTAAAAAACACTGGTTTAAAGGCTCAAGCCGAAACCAGTCTTTACATCCAGAAAAACCTCAGAGGTTAACTGAATATTCCTCAGGAAACAATATCTCCCTACTCTTGATGTAGGTACTTAAGCATTCGATGCACCAACCACTGATCTATTAATTCAATTATTATGAAATTTTAACGTGTCTTCTCTGTTCAAAACATATTCTCATTCCGTCTAAACAATTGAAATACGTTTACTCCATTGAATTTACTCGAATAAAAAAACAAATGACAACTGAAAGTTGAACAAACCAGGTACGAAATTTAGTAAAAAATAGGTTGAATATCTCCAAGAGTACAACGCAGCACTATACAGACTGGAAGGAACATTGGGGCACAACCTGATGCCTAGAGTTCAGAATATAATTCTGGACCCTTAAGTGTAGAAAGTTTACGTCGGTTTTTACTTTTTTTTGCTCTAATCTGATAAAAGACCGTGGATCATGTACTGAACTCATGAACTAAATGTAGTCCACGGTATGTATATATTTCTGATTGTAAATAAAGTTTCAGATGTACCAAAATAATAGTGGCCATAAAAATAGCGGTTGAACGAACGCACCGAATATATTTGATATGTTACATTTTATTGGTAAAAATAAAAATCGTGTAAGTATGGTTGTACTCGTAAACCGAGCAGTTTGTAAGTTAAACTCTGTCATAACTTCAATACGTTTTATAGTATCATGTGCTTCGTTATGATAAAATACATTTGTATTGTAAGTTGTTTAAAAATAACGCAGTACAAACTCAGGGGTCACAGTGTCTTTAAAAGTTCATAAAAGGAAGAAATAAAGTGTTTGGGACACGAACAGGAAGTAATGACAAAAAAAAATCAAGTCTAGCTAATGTATTTACAAGAAAAAAAAAACATGAAAATGGACCTATGTGAGCCCAAAAAGGCTTCTTTTTATAAATAAAGAAAAATATAAAAATATAATACTGGTCTATACAAATAAATAAAATTTGTATTGTCAAAATTACGGATTTTTACTAAATGAATACGAAAGTTTATACATTACACAAAAAAATAACTTTGTTTTTGTCTGTCTGTCTGTTTGTTTGAGGTAATCTCCGAACAGCTGGTTCAATTGACGAGACTTTTACTGGCACATAACTGATGTTTTAAGGAGTAACTTAGGCTACTTTTATTTAAGAAAAAGAATTAGGGTACCGCGCAAAAAATGAAAACGCGTGAAATTCCACAGCTAGTAGATCATGATTATGTGAACCATGTCAATCTTATTTCTAAGGGAGTATCTTAAGGCCATAATTTGCATGGAGTAGTCATAGCACTCACGTGTAGCTCAACTCAGAACATCAAGAGCTCAACGATCCGACGAAGAATAATAAATTAGACACATTAGGATAGGACGCACTCAATTTACCTAACAATCGTGAAATATAGCTCATATAGAATAACCTACCCACATCGATAGTCCTCACATTCACAATAATTATGCTTGTTTCATATTCAATTATTATTCGATTCCCGCCTTAGGACAAATGTTTGTACGATCTACGAAGATTTGTTCCGGGTGTTCATCTAGTACTCATAAGGGTACTAGATGACTGATATACTTAAAACAATACATTACTTGGATAGATATTTTTTTATTAAACATATGCAAATACCCTGAACACCCGGAACAAATCTTTGTAGATCGTACAAACAAGCCCAAGCTAAGCAGAGCTTGTGTTATCACAAGCTCTGCTTAGCTTGGGGCTAGATGATGCTGTGTGGATTGTCCAGCATTTTTTTTATTTTATTTATTCATACATTTGTTATAACTGTTGGTTCTCCTATAAATAAATAAATAAAATTTGTTATTGTGTTATATTATGATAGACTTCAAAAATCGCAAGATTTTTAGTTTTCTAATAGCTAATATATTAATAGCTAATATAAATTTCTATGGTACTAAATAAATAAAATATATAAATATGCAATACAACCACATTCAATTCATAGTTCAACTTAAGCAAATAACAATTTTAAAGTTGTATGGAAAAGTCACTAAATATGTATGTTGAAGTTTTAACGCAAACTGAACTTTACATGTGTTAAAGCTATTTTACTAAAAACACATATTTGCTTACATTTTCGGAAACTAGATTGAAAATGCTGGATGCATGAATTTACCATATTTACAGTTATACATATCAAACGAACTTTAGTATTCTCAGTATAACTAGTTATCTTTGAATAAGATTTATAACCCTGAAAATTAAATATTCACTGGTAAAACAGAAAAAATTAATCTAACGTAAACGAGCAATCCTTGAATAGTATGTACTTATACATATATATATATATTTGACGACCGATGTGGCACGGCGGGCGAAGGTCCGATGCGACGCAGGAGGTTGCGGGTTGGATTCCCGCCTTGGGACAAATGTTTGTACGATCTACAAATATTTGTTCCGGGTGTTCTGGGTATTTGCTATGTATAATAAAAAAATATATCTGTGTAATGTATTGTATTTAGTATATCAGTCATCTAGTACCCATAACACAAGCTCTGCTTAGCTTGGGGCTAGATGATGCTGTGTGGATTGTCCAGCATTATTTATTATTTATTTATTTATGTGTTATTACGATTTTCATGAAATTTTGTATGCAGGGGGTTTCGGGGCGATAAATCGATCTAGCTAAGTTTCATTTGAGAAAGCTCGGTCATCCAGGTACTGGTTATTATACTGCCAATTTCAATGACGAATCTCAATCCTCATCTCAATCCGCGATCTAAAACTGCTATTTCAAGGTTACAAATTGCAAACTCGGCCATTGATTGGTTACAAACAAAGTTCGATCCCACGATTTGGATAGAGATACGTTATTGAAATTGCCCGATAGTCGTTTCCATTACCAAAAAACGAAATGAAAACTACACTATTTTAATAGGCATACTAACTGCGCCCACGGTTTAAAAGTAAACATGAAACGATTATGAATTCCCACAGGAAGGCATTTTTGGGGCCTACGTGTCAATCCAAGTCATAAGCTTCTCAACAAATTTCGTCCCAATCCGTTCCGCCGTTTTTTTTTTTTTTGGAATGGGCATCTCGCAGTTTATCCTTTAGGGATATTTACTGCTCAACCGAACTTTCCTGTGGGGGGCTTAATTAAAATTAAGGCCTCCAGCCAGGCATAAAAACTTATAAGCTAAGCGACTATCGCTAAGGGCACCCCCTGCGGGGTACGAACCTCGGCTTAGGACGTCGCTGAAGAGGACAGCAAGGGACAGGCTGGATCTGATTGTTCCATTATTTAGGGACATTTTAAACATTAATCGGCTCAGCTTCGCGGGCTGGCTCTAGCAAAGGGTCGGGAGGGGGGCATTGACGGGGTCGTCGCGACGAGCCTCGGCGGCGAGGACGGAATGTCCGTTTTTGTTTGCGAACAGTGCTGGTGGCCTTATCGCTCTCCTGGAGGAGAGTGATAGGATCATCTGGCTCTGTGAGTGTGTGTTTCGGTCTTCGAACTGTACTTATTCGCGAGGGAGTGTATCGGACGGCCGATGACACTAAGGGGTTAGGATGAGCGGTAGAACAGTCCATGAAGCGCTGGGTGAGTCGCTTCATAAACTGTTTCACCGTAGGTATTTTGAGATCTACATGGAGAGTCTCATTTCGGACGTAGAAGGGGGCTCCCGTGACTCTGCGCAGGAATCGGTTCTGGACGGTCTGAAGCCTATGAATATGATACGGCTTGGCGTGAGCGAACACTGCGCAAGCGTATGTCATGATTGGTCGGATGACCGAGACGAAGAGCCGCAATTTGCACCTGAGTGACAACTTGCTTTTCTCGTTGGTCATACAGTAAAGCCTGCCGGACGCGAAGACGGCGCGCGAACGCGCCGCCTTTATGTGTTCGGCGAACGAAAGTCTGTGATTGAGTATCACACCTAAGTATTTGGCTCGCTTATCCCAAGGGATAGGCTTGCCGTACATGGCTAACGGACTAGGCGTGGGGACATTGCGGCGTCCGGGTTTCCTAAAGAGAACCGCTTGACTTTTGTCGGGATTGACCTCGACTCTCCATTTCCGGAACCAAGCGCCTAAGACGTTTGCGGAAGTTTGGAGAGTGCGAGCTATGGTGGTAGGGTTGTGACCGGTATAGTAGATAGCCGTGTCGTCGGCGAAAAGCGCCAACTGGGCCTTTCTACCCCTAGGGACGTCGCTAGTGAACAGCGAGAACAAGAGAGGAGACAGCACGGATCCTTGAGGGACGCCCGCGCGGATAGGGTGAGGTGACGATAGCGTACCGTCTACGCGATATCTAAACGTACGATTCGACAGAAAATCTCGCAAGATGAGCACGAGACGATCTGGCACATCGAGTTGGTATAGCTTGTATAACAACCCGTTGTGCCAGACCTTGTCGAAGGCTTTCGCAATGTCGAAGAAGAGGGCGCCGGTGAGCGCGCCTCTCTGAAAGCCCACGCTGACGTGTTCGACTACGCGGTGCACCTGTTGAACACACGAGTGTCCCGGCCGGAACCCGAACTGTTCGTTCGGTATCAGGCTCTTTGCCTCGACATAGTCCTTGAGTCGCTTATAAATAAGCTTCTCGTAGATTTTGCCGAAAATATTGAGCAGACTGATAGGTCGGTAGCTCGTGGGCTCAGACTTGGGCTTGCCAGGCTTGGGGATGCCAATAACCACGGCTTCTTTCCACGATTGAGGAAAGATATTGTTGCTCAGAGCGCCATTGAAGATGGCGGTCATGAGCATAACGAGTGAAAAAACGAGTAAACGAGTAACGAGTAAAAATCGACCTCTAGTCATTGAATTAATTAGTAAAAGAATGGCCAAATATATTATAGAAAACAGGCAATGTCTACAAGGAACTAGATTATACATATCTGAATTTTTAGACGAAAATTCAAGATTACAAAGAAAAGAAATGCATGAAGAGATGCTGAAAGCTAGGAAAAAAGGATTGTATGCAATAATAAGAAATAATCAGTTGTTCATAGAGGGTAAAAGAATAGAGATACAAAAGCAGGATTCATACATTAACAATACACAAACGCAAAACGAACAAAACCAAATTTACTACGAAGATAAAGAGAGCTACAATCATAGCCATTCATTTCGAAACCTCAGACCAACAATTTAAAATTTTGTTCCAAAATATCCAAAGCATTTGTAATAAGCAACACCTTCTAGAAGCTTTTATCATCGACAAACCCGCCTTCAAAGCAATATGCATGTGTGAGACCTGGCTTACCAATGATAAATTGGAAACCTTGCAATTAAGTGGCTATAAAACTGCAGCATCGTTCAGTCGCCGCTCTCGAAGTGGTGGCGGTGTTTGCATCATGTTAAAAGACGATATTGAATGTACTGAATGTTATGATATAAGAAATCTAACCATAGAATATTGTATAGAAGTATGTGCATGTACACTAACAAAACAAAACCTTTTAATAATCACTATGTACTGGAACAGAAGAGAGGAAGAAATTTTTCTTAGCCAATTAAAACAAATAATGAAATTAATAAATCACAAGTATAAAAAATTTAACGTCATAATAGGAGGCGATTTCAACATAAATATTTTGGAAAAGAGCCCAAAAAGTAACCAATTTATAAATCTCATGCTAGAGTATAAATATGAACAACATATAAGGGCACCTACACGAATCTCACAGACTACGTCAACATGTCTTGATCTGATTTTTACAAATTTTAATGACAACAAAATGTACACAACCATAGAGGAATTAGGATTTTCTGACCACTGTGGGACAATTATCCATATGACATTTAAACAAAAAACCAGCGATCCTGTAAGGTTTATCCAAAAGAGACTATTTAACACAAATAACATACAAAAATTCAAATCAAAACTAAATACACTAAACTGGAATAATATTATACAACAGAATAAAAATTTGAACGAAAACTATCAGTCATTTCATAATACATTAACAAATATCTTAAACGAATGTATCCCTACACGTAAAATTAAATTAAAAACAAGACCACAAAATTATTGGCTAACCATTGGTATAAAACGATCCTGTAAAAATAAAAGGTTATTAAAAACTCTGTCTCTAAAAATCAATAATATTACATTTACGAAATATTACAAAACATATGAAAAAATCCTTAAGAAATCCGTAATAACAGCAAAAATTACACTACATAAATAAAATGAATAAATCTATAAACAAAGTTAAAACTATGTGGAATATTGTAAAAGAACGAACAAATAAGACAGTAAAACGAGATAAACAGAATATAACACTACAAACAGACAATCCGGTAAGCGACCCTAAACAAGTAGCTAATATCTTCAATGATTTCTTCGCTTCTATTGGGGAAAATACCTCCCAAACACCTGGCTTCGAACGAACGAAAACCTCGGTGATTAACCCCACGCAAAACACGATGTTTCTTAGCCCAGTTGATGGATACGAAGTTAATAAGATCCTAAAAAACCTAAAACCTAAGAATAGCCACGGAATAGATGAAATTCCACCAATCCTTTTCAGACAGTGCGCCGACGAACTAACTTTACCATTTTTTAAATTGATGAATCAATCATTTGAGGAAGGAAAGTTTCCAGACATATTGAAAAAGGCTTTAATAAAGCCCATTCACAAAAAGAATACGAAAACAGACACAAACAACTATAGACCAATAGCACTTCTTCCCACTGCGTCCAAAGTTTTTGAAAAAGCAATGTGCGATCGCGTATACTCTTTTTGTGAAAAATTCAAAATATTCAATGACTGCCAAAACGGTTTTCGCAAAAATAGGTCCACAACATTAGCAGTATATAAGTACGTCCAAGAAGCTCTAAACATAATCAATAAAAAACAATATGCAATAGGAATATTACTTGATATGACGAAAGCCTACGACAAAGTGCAATTTCAAACCCTGTTAAATAAATTATACGGTATAGGAATACGTGGAAAAGCCCACGAATGGTTTAAATCATATCTAGAAAGTAGAGAGCAATTGGTTGAGGTAGAATTCTATAATAAGAATACAAAGGAAACACAGCTCATAAGATCAGATGTCAGACCAATACAAGCTTCAATTCCCCAGGGTAGCGTTATAGGATGTCTCCTATTCTTGATCTACATTAACGACCTTCCCAAAACCATAGAAGGGCCGTGTGTTTTATTTGCGGATGATATTTCTATCCTCACCTCATGTCAAACAAATATAAATCTCAACGAAAAATTAAATAACATTTTTAATACTATAATTAATTGGATGAATGATCACAATCTTGAAATAAATTTTACAAAAACAAAATTAATAACATTCCACCCCCGACAAAAAAATCAGATTAATATAAATTTCACAATTAATAAAATAAAATTAGAAATAGTCAACGAATTCACTCTCTTAGGTTTAACAATAGATACAAATATAAATTGGAAATCGCATGTACTTAAACTGAAATCAAAAATATCAAAATTTTCATATGCCCTCCGGGAGATTAAAAAGACAACCGACCTAAAAACCTCAATAGTCACATATTATGCATACGCCCATGCTTGGTTCACCTACGGTATTATTCTATGGGGAAATAGCACGGACGCTCCTTCCGTATTTATCTTACAAAAACGCCTTATAAGAATAATAACGAACATAGAACCAACAGATAGCTGTAAACCATATTTTAAAGAACACAAAATCCTCACCTTGATTGGCATTTATATTTTGGAATTGTGTAAATTGGTGCGAAAATATCCCGACACATATAAAACACGAGGAGAAATACAAACAAGCCATTCCTTTCGTCATCAGAACAGAATAAATTTACCCCAGTCACACCTTAAAATGCACTCTTCTAGTCCTCATTCAATGTCAATAAAAATATACAATAAATTACCAGAGTATTTAAAACAAATAGAGAAAACAAATATATTTTTAAGGAAAGTTAAACAATTTTTAATTAATAAAAGCTATTATTCATTAGACGAATTTTTAAATGATAAATAAAGTTTAACTAATTTGACTGGAGGAATACCATAAACACTTAAACTTAAACAACTTATACTTAAATAAATAAATGAGAGATAATTAATATATTAATACAGAAATAAATAAAATATAAATAAATAAATAAAATATAACTGGAAAACAATAAATAATCATTATAAATTATAATTACAATCAAACATGATAAAATATAAAATTTCTATATAAATTAATGACATCTACCTAATTTTGTTGTTTTAGTGTTACGGAAATATCGATAAAAACGCTCTTCCTCTCTCCAACCATATCCAAACTTTGCAGTGCCCGACAGGGTCCATAATTGTTTCTCTAATTGTATCTTTACCACCTGTATGTACATTATGGATTGCAATAAATCATTTGAATTGAATTGAATTGAAAATAAATACTTACTTTGAGTTGCGCGGGGAGGATTTGAAACACCCTATTGGTGATACCGTCCTTACCGGGGGCTTTGCGCGGTTTGAGCCCTTTAATGATGTCTTGCACTTCGTCCGGAGTGACGGGAGGCAGAGGATTATCAGGGTTGTCGACGGGAGGGAGCGAGGACCTACGTTCGACTTCGGCGTCTACCTTTAAGAGGTGAGCTTGGTCGAACGGCTGGGAGCTAAGCGAGCATTGAGTCTCTAAGCTTTCGGCTAGGCATTCGGATTTTTCCGAGTCATCGAACGCGACGCTCTTATCTGGACGAGTGAGGGGAGGCATGGTAGCCTCTACGGTGGACCGGAGTTTCCTCTGGAGGTTCCAGAAGGCATGGTGGTTGGGCTCTAGCTCACTGATCATCTTGTCCCAGCTCTCCGACCTATGCTCCGCCACACGTTTGCTGACAGTACGCTGTAGCATTCGCATGTGGGCTTTGTTCGCAGAGCAGGGAAGTTCCGCCGTTTCAACGCGGAGTAGTTATAAACACACATACACACACACACACACACATGCCGTGGAACAATCGCATTTATAACATTAGTTTGATAAGATATCTCCTGCCTGTCTCTTATTCACGCCATACCAAAGAAAGGAATACGGCTAATGGTACATTTGCTACAAAATTCCTCCAGTCTTTACGTTTACCGCATCAGACATAGCATGATTTATTAACTCTAGTTTACTGTCCGCTGTGTCTAGCAACGGTTTTCAGTACCAAATCAAAACTTGTTGAGATAGAGGAAAGTCTTTTACCTATTTATAACAAGTTTATCGTAGAATAATATACTAATTACTAATGACTGCCTCGTTGGTCTAGCTCGCCAGTGCTAAAACTAAGCATGAGGTCCTAAGTTCGATTCCTATGTCGGATATTGAGTTTTTGGGTTTTAGTCATTTTTCAGTTGCAGTCCGGAGTCTGGATTTGTATCCGATTGGTCATAGGTAAGGCTCTGCCTAACCCTTTAGGCTATAACAGGCGTGATTTAAGTTATGTTTTCTCTCTCCTACTTGAAGACAGGAAAACAGAGATTATGCCGAGATGATGATGTGATAAGGTTCCTCCAGTCTAACAGATTACATCTTAGTACCAGTAATGTACATGAAGCGACTGCCTGTCTGACCTGCACAATCCAGTTACTGGGTAATGCGATACCCCTAGAAAAGAGTACTAGTTAGAATCTCGGGTTTCTAATTAACTACCCGTAACGACTTTCAAATTTATTCAAATGACAGCTAGGCCCAACGCCGAGGTACGGAAAGGTCGATATGTGATCGTACCCACGGACTGACCTCAAATAGCGTAGCTTTACCTACAATCGATCCATGCGGAACTATTATTTATACTTTTCCGTCCAAAAGCATTTGGTTCAGCAATAAATTGAATAAAGGAAATAATAAATAATGCTGGATAATCCACACAGCATCATCTAGCTCCAAGCTAAGCAGAGCTTGTGTTATGGGTACTATTACAAATTTACTTAAATAAACTTATTTATACTAATACAAATAAAAGATCTCAATAGAATTATAAGTAACTACTAACAATATATTTTAATAAGTAGGTACATAAGTTTACAAAATTTTATAAGAATTGTGTTAATTTTAATTTTTATTTTATAAATTTTTATTTTTAGTTTAATACCATGTTGCTGTGCCCTAACAGGGTCCATAATTGTACCTTAGCTGTAAGCTTTTTGTAACACCTTTTATGCACATTATGGTACGCAAAATAAATGAATATGAATATGAATACTAGATGACTGATATACTTAAAACAATACATTATATAGACAGATATTTTTTTGTTATGCATAGCAAATACCCAGAACACCCGGAACAAATCTTTGTAGATCGTACAAAAAATTGTCCCAACAATTTCATTTTTGTTTAAACATAACTTGCGATTGTTGGTGTTACTATAAGTACATACTCTGCCTAAGCAATCGGGGAATCAAGTCGTGATGTTATGTTATTTTGTTCTTTGTCGAAAAGTACGGCAAAAATGAATAGGAGCATTCAGTATCCATTATGATCCATTTTTTACTCCAAGCCTCCACTAACAAAACACTGTTGACGTTTGAGAGCTCATAAATACATTTGTATGGCTTCGAACATACATAGCTTGTGTAGTATCAAGGAGAATTTTGATTGCTCGAGTTTTAATTTCATCTTGTGTTGGCTATTAAAAGTTATACTGTTGGTGTAAGAACGTTAATGGGTATCGTTTGCGTGTTCCCAAAATACCCAGCGGAAAACAAAAGTTAGGCTCGCAGTTTTAGCCGCTATTGTACTAGGATTACAGGTTGTTATTGTTCAAAACTTCACTGAACGAGTTGCAGCTGGGAGACTAAAAATTTTGAAACGCATTTTTTTTGCATTGTATTAAAGTTTCCATTCTTTAGGGATTACGGTTTTATACTCCCATTAAAACTGCACAAACCAAACTGGAATTCAGTTCAGTAGTTCAACTTTTATGTGAACTCAGTTCAGGTTGCAGTGGCACGTGTAGTCACGTTTTTGTTTCTTAAAAGTCGTGCGCCCAATAAGATTTCCCAGGACTGGATTTACGGATTGCCTAGGACTGGAATTTGCTGTGCCAGCTTATTTAATCGATCTTAAGGTAAAGGCAATTTGAACTTCATAGTTTTTTTGGATGTTTGCAGTCGCATGAAGATACTTCAACCAAGATTGTATGTTGTAGCTAGGTAGCTTTGTATATACGAGTATGTAGCATCTAAATACGTACCTACATCATTTTTACCGCGTCTGATTAGCTCATCATAATCAACTGTATATTATTTCTCCAAAATGTTGGGATCCGCTTCCAATCTAACCAAATGCAGCTCAATACCAGTGTTTTATAAGGAACCACTCTCTTTCTAAAAGCCAAGATGCAATTGCTGGATAACACTTTACTCTTTGGTATGGCTTCAGACTTGCGGGCTTCTGACTACCCGTAACGACTGTCATAATTGAGATTGACTATCGATGTGGCGCGGCGGGCGAAGGTCTGCCTGCGACGCAAGATGCAGCGGGTCCGATTCCCGTCTTGGGACAAATGTTTGCACGATCTACAAATATTTGTTCCAGGTACTCTGGGTATTTCCTATGCATAATAAAAAATATCCATCTATATAATGTATTATATTAAGTATATCAGTCATCTAGTACCCATAACACAAGCTCTGCTTAGCTTGGGGCTGGATGATGCTGTATGGATTGTCCAGCATTATTTATTTATTTTGTAAAGATCTATAAATGGCAGCAGGGGCTACCTGCCTAACATGCTTTTTGCCCTCCTCAGATCCATGGACTAAAACAGGTTGAAAATTACTGTAGAAACACCACAAACACCCAAGAAAGTACATATACATTGAAAAGTCATACCGATATACACCTAAATATGATGTTTTAATCATGTATGAAAGGCGAGCCTTTCGGCTGTGACGACAAAAACGAATATAAATAATTTCGGGATATAGTTCGACATGACGTTATGTAAATAACGGAATAGTTAAGTGCCCTTTTGCTATTAAATCAGATAAAATGAGATATACGTAGCGGCAAATTGGTATTTGCTTCCGCGAACGTTCCGCATAATTACCGCGAAACACATTATATTTTTATTTACCGCTGTGTAGGTATCCATAAATTTAACTAAAGATTTTTTTTATAAATTCGTCTTTCTATATATTAGGTCTTTACCTATGAAATTGCCGTTCTGCAGTACTGGCCATTTCAAATCAAAATATTTTTTGTTTGGCTAAGAATTCTAATTTCAAATTAATTTTATTTTAAAAACATGGATTTTTTTTTCCAAAAGTAGTCATTTGTTTATTGATTAGTGTTACATTTTCATCGCATTTAAATCTTTTTCGTCATCATGGATACGTTAAAAATTCGAGTAATTATGGAATATGAGTACCGTCGTGGCAGCAACGCGGCACAAGCGGCACGCAACATCAACGACGTTTACGGAGCTAACACTACAAACCAACGCACTACCTGTTATTGGTTTGCTCGCTTCCGTTCTGGAAATTTCGACCTGAAAAATGAACCTCGCGGTCGTCCGAAGACTTTGGTCGACAATGACGAATTAAAGGCGATTGTGGAAGCTGATGATACACAATCTACGGCTGAATTAGCAGCAGCTTTCGACGTTAGCGTCAAAACAATATTGGTCCATTTGCGTCAAATTGGCAAGGTAAAAAAGCTTGACAAATGGGTGCCCCACGAACTCAATGATCGCCAGCGCGAAGTACGCGTCGAGACGTGCCTTGCACTGCTCAACAGACACACAAATGAAGGAATTTTGAACCGCATTGTTACCTGCGATGAAAAATGGATTCTGTTTGATAACCGCAAGCGCTCAGCAAGTTGGTTGGATCCTGGTTCAGCACCTAAACAATGCCCTAAACGAAAACTTACCCCAAGAAAAGTGATGGTCACTGTTTGGTGGTCTAGCGCCGGTGTGATTCAACACAGCTTCTTACCAAACGGGGTGAGCATTACTGCAGATGTGTACTGTGAAGAATTGAACACAATGATGGAGAAGCTGGCACATCTCCAACCAGCATTGGTCAATCGCTCGTCTCCGCTGCTCCTGCACGACAACGCGCGACCTCATACTGCACAGCAGACGGTCTCCAAGTTGCAAGAACTGGGGTTGGAAGCTCTCCGTCATCCGCCCTACTCACCAGACCTTGCGCCTACAGACTACTACTTTTTCCAAAATTTGGATAACTTCTTGGCGGGAAAAAAATTCAATACCCGAGAGGCAGTACAAAATGCCTTTGAAGAATTTGTTGCCTCCCGTCCAGCTGATTTCTTTAAGAAGGGCATCAATAAACTGCCACTGCGTTGGCAAAGATGCATTGATTGCATGGGTGATTACTTCGATTAATACAAATAAAAAATACATGAAAAAAATTCATTTAAATTTTTTCATACAAAACGGCAATTTCATAGGTAAAGACCTATTATTTATATCACGCCTGTATTCCTCGAAGGATTGGGCAGACGTGTACCTGCAGTACACCCACATTTGAGCAGTTATTTATAAGTCCCATGTAATAGGGGGTGAACCAATTGCCATCAATCCAGACTCCATGCTGCAACTGATAAATTCCTTATGAAAAATCTAAATAACACATTGCTCGACCCGGAATCGAACCCAAGACCTCATGCTTAGCAGTCGCGTTTACGACCACTAGACCAACGACGCAGGAGGAGCCGTGGAGATCGTCCTACTATATATACCTATGGCTAAATAATAACAGCTGCATGAATCAGTCAAAAGTTAAGCTACACTTTTCGAAGTCGGTCTGAGGATGGTTGACCATACATTGCAGACCGAGACTCAGTGCCTTGGAAAGCACGGTAAGCCGTTGATTCCGGCTGTCATTTGTAGATCTTTGACAGTCGTAACGGGTATTCAGAAGCCCGAAAGTCTGGCAACCACTCTTACTGGGTTGTGGAGGTCTGATAGGCAGTCGCTCCATGTAAAATACTGGTATTCATCTGCATCGGGTTAGGGTGGAAACCGACCCCAACATAGTTGGGAAAAGGCTAGGCGGATGACGTGCTATCTGGAAAATCATACGTCATCAAAAGAACTTACTTATATTTTAGATTGTAGCTAAAAAATATGCTCCATGAACATAATAATGTACTTACAAAATCTTCTATGCCACCCAAAAAACTGGCCGTGCAAGCCAATTCTCAGAAATCACTTAGCTTGTTAGAAAAAACATTTTGTCCAACTACCGAAACGACATCAAAAGGGAATTCTCACAATACTTTCGCCCATATTTCTTCATGTACTCTACTTTATTGACGTCTAACAATTCCATTGAGCGATCAATTTTAATAACGTTGGAATACCGGGTGGGCCGCCATCACGAAATCGTTGCACGTACGTAAGTGTAAACGAATAAATTGTATGTTCCTCTTTCGCAAGTCACCGAATCCGTTTACAGATTCCACTAGAGCACAACTTAACACGACTTTCTTGATAAGTCTCTAATCCATTACGGTTTTTGTGCCTCTCAAGATACGAATTAACAGCTCTACACACGCAGTGGAATCAGAAATACGGCTGTTCGTTCCATGTCGCTTCGTGTCGTGGTGGGTCAGTTTCTTAAAGGTACCAAAATAAAGTCCAGCTAAATATAGAAGTGGGATGAAACGTGCTATTGTATTACTTGGTATTGGAATTTTCTAATACGACGCGTTTACAAGTGAAACAAAAGACGGTAGTTTAAACATTGCAAAGCTTCCTGGTTTTAAAAAAGGAATTTATATTTGAAAAAGGCTTCTTTAAACTCTGTGGTTCCCATAAATATTTGATAAATTACTCCATTACTTTTATCAGTGTGAAAACTAAGTATAAAATTCGCTTTATAGCTCGTTGCGTTAAAATACAAGACATTTACGAACACCAAAAGGTCTCTAAGGACAAACGAAGCGCGTTCAGTACATCTATAATGAAAATTGTTATTACGTTTACTTAATGGTGTACTGATAAATCATCTGAACGTAATATTTGATCGATTTTTAGATTGGACCCGAGATACAAGAACTTATTTACGTTGACAACCCTAGAAGATGTGGGAGCTGTATTATTTTGAGCCATATTCTTTAAGGCTAAGGACTGTTTGTGGCGTAGGGCTGTCAGTAAGAGAGTTGGGAGGGTAAATTAAGTTTGTAAAGCAAAGAGTCAAGGCTAACATTTATTTGCAAATAATTTCCGACCGCGAGAGGCGTCGGTCGTCATTAAAATTTGGCATCGTGCCGAAGTCAGTTCAGAGTTGTTCATTTTCTCATGTCAATAGTTCATGCCTCATAGCTTTCGTGTTATTACGTGACTTTGTTCGCGCAAAATGTTTTTGTAAGAGCTATTGTGTTCAGCACTTGTTAGTTTTATGCTTATAAAGCGGTAAATTGTTTTTGTTTGTTTGATTATTAAAATTAAAAACGTTTTTTTTGGTCCTTTAAAACTGTGTAAGTAGTCAACTTAGAATTGAGCAGGATACTGGTGACAGTAATATCCTTTGAATTTATTGCATTAGATTGACTTATGTTCGTGATCAGTTTATTATCTTTTTTTTTTCAACGCTTGCAACAATGTTATTCAATTTTAGCTTAATCTTTTAGGGATAACTGGTTAAAAGTTCAGTTCCAATAATTTGTCCTAACTAAACACTATTGTAAAAAATGGACTGTTATACAAAAAAAATAATAGGTCATGCATTTAAATTCTTATATAAGTTACACGGACAGCAAAATACTGCCTTGTAAATACACGAATAACTTGGAGAAAGAGTCTCCCTTGTATGCAAAGAAACAATATTTGTATTCACCACCAACTCTATTCCTATATCTATTCCAATAAATTCTACATGTTCGTAATAGCAGACACGGCGATGGGCACCTCCATTTGTCATGAACAAGTACCAGGGAAGCATAAATCTATCGAGTGTCTCGAATTCAGGCGATGTTCGGCATTTGGGTTCTACTACCAACGTATTCTGATATCCTGGCACACGGAGATAATCCCTCCCTCCCTCTACTCAAAGCTACCCAGGTGTTTCCTTTTTAATTTTTACTATGGCTACCAATAAATCTTGCCCAGGATACATAGCAGCGGTTTATTTGGGACACACTAGATTTTCTGGGACGTCGCAACGTAATTTATCAATATGCGCACGAGGTGCGAAAAAGATTTTTCGTCATTTATCAACTGGCGACGAGGCCATATTTTACGTGTGTCCTGATTTTACTATAAACCGAAACACGGATGGATCGGAAAAATTAATGGTAAGAGGTTTTTTGGCGTCAGATTTAGTACAGCCGATTCTGTAAAAACCTTCTTGTGCTAACTTGGGTGAAGTGAGCTGGTAGTGACACCTGATAGCTCACTACTTCGCTCATTTCACCCAAGTTTTGTCAGGGATATTTCTACATTATATTTTCTAGATTACAGAATAGCTCTGCTGTAGAACGCACATCATTGACTTGTGCTGGCCTAGCGTATTTTTTTATAGTTTTCGTAGAATGCCAGTCCAACTTGTACTAGTTATGTTGTTACTGACATGCGGTCATACAGTACCATCTCAAAATGCATCATTTGTTACATATCCTTGTACTAATATACTGAACTCATGGTATCAAGTTGTCCATCGATGTCCCTCAAACCCTGTACTTTGTAAGAATAAGTGGATGTATATCGGAAGATGTAGCATTCGAAGGCCTGCCATAAGAAGGACCAATAACCTGGTGACGACTGCCGGAGACTGCTGGTTTCAAGTAGCTCAGAACCGGTCCACATAGTGACCTTAAGTCCCGCTGTGTTCGTCTTCCAGATGAGATATGATGCTGAAGTAGATGCGTTAGTAATTCATTATTTTCATCATCATCATTTCATCATCTCCCCCAAAGATCGATCCTGCACTGCCCTCATTCTTCAGCTTCCTGTTATCTTCACCAGTTCTTCGATACATGTGTACTTTCACAATTTCAAAAATGCAACACGTTATATCTTGATTCTTCGTCTAAAGATAATCTTGTGTTAATACATATAAAACCAGTAAATTAATCCACTAATGCTTGCATTATCCATTATTAACAAAATAGTTTGGTATATAATTTGAAAGCCACAATTTCGTCACGAAACCTGATTTATGGTGACACAGACCCTTCCTTTCCTTATAATTAAGAGAAAACCGACACTCGCCCCTACTACGAACCTTTCTTAATTCTTTTGATTAAATTCTTTGCGAATTTTTTGGACTATTTATTTTGAAGGATAATGTTACTGAAGACGTTATACGAAGGATCATAATGATCCATTAGTGAAAGCCTCGGCTCTTATGCTACGATACTCATGTAACTTTTTCAATTAATCTGAACTTTCTAAGTTTATGTTTCTTACACATAACTGACATCGATGAAGGAAAACATAGTTAGAAAACATGGTCTTACAATCAATGTTAGTCTGATATCTTCAACCCGCCTTGGGCAAGCGTGGTGATTAATCCTCGTGCCTTTTATGTATTAGAAGAGCCACAGTGAGCTACAGCTTATAAAGAGCCAGTTACGAGCTGGTTTTATATTATGTTACTATGTTTTTATTGAGATTTGTTTTTCAGTAAAGTATTGTTTTGATCCAATACCCAACTCGGGTATATCTGCTAGATATATAGATACAGCATTAAGATGTTTCTGCCGGATAAGTTGACCGTAACGGGGGCAATGTATTAATTCTGGAAGCAAATTATTGATTTTAGAAAAATCTGTATCATCATATCAAATCATGTACAATGGATTTACTAAGTAAAAGGAAATGTCTTTATCCCTCATTATCTTTTCATATTCTGCCTTTCCACCTTTTTCCTCTTATCTGATAATACGTGTATACATTGTACAGTAACTTTCCTATACATATATGTACATATTTTTCTTTTTTTTTTTAAAAAAAAAAACGTTGCCCCACACTAGGAATTTCTCCTGTGTCGTGGGTGCGTTTACAAACATTTAAAGTCACTTACACAAACAGCCAGACCCGGAACAACTACTTGTAGGCCATACAAATATTTGTTCCGTGTGGGAATCGAACCCACGACACGCGGCGCGGCAGCCGATCGCTCAGCCACTGCGCCAACCGTGCCGTCAAATATATATAGACAGGCAGTCGCTGCATGTAAAATACTGGTATTAAGGCTAGGCTGAATGCTAAAATATTTTATATATAGGTACGTATAGTTATTATATTGTCGCGGATGATAATGATGAAGAACTGCCTAGCCTTTTCTCAACTATGTTGGGGTCGGCTTCCGGTCTAACCGGATGCATCTGAATACATGTTTTTTACATGGAGCGGTTGCCTATCCGACCTCCACAACCCAGTTACTGGGCTCGTTTCTCGGTAAATATATACCTAAAATTATCAATATGTTCTCGTACAGTTATGAAAATCACATGGACCACATCAAGGACGACCATGTTTAACCATCCACGTGTATGTTACCTTAATATGACCTTTTCACGACATTATATCATAACAGTAATTTATTAAGATCGTGAATAATGAGGAAGCTTCCTAACTGTTAATATTACATCTTGATCTAAGTACTTAGCTAACATAAAGGACCTTTGATTTTCCTGGATTTCTTTGAGGAAATTGATTGAATATAAATGAAATTGTCGATATCTTGTTTTTGACAGTCTACTTATTTGGATTTCTAAGCATGTTAAAGGAAATGACCACTTCGAAACTGTAATTACCTGGCCACGTGGAATTATCGACCTTATTCTGTGTGAGCTTAAATTTATGGATTATTTGTTTTTCAAGTGTTTATATACATACTCGTAAGTATGCATACTCGTAACCGGTGTGAGTGTATGACCAGATGTACATATGAAAATAAACGAAGCAAAAGGAGTATGAAAGGATCATAGCAGGTGGCGTTCTGTAGTTTCTACCAATGGGAAAAATGCGTGAATTTAAGTATGTACATTTTTTGTAGTAAAACTACAAATGTCTGTCTGCTCGAAAATGAGTCCATTTTAAACAGAAATTAAATCTAATCTCAATGAACATCTTGGTAGTGGTCGCAGACAACAACATTTTTAAGTAATTACTGGCGAAACCAACACGCCTTAATGTAAAAGCAAATAAAATAAACCAGAAACTGTGCCATCGAGCTTTTGTTTCGTGTTATTTTCGTGTAAACTGACATTATGAAGACAGAAAACAACAGCGACATTACACTGTTATTTTGGCTTTACCGGTTACCCAATTATACTCTACGAGGTACACCTCGAAACACACCTGCGGGACTTAAGGTTAAAACAGTTTTAGGCTCCAAATAAGTTTCGGTCGTAACTGGAAAAAAGTAAAAATATGAAATTGCCGGCGGTCCTCTCAGGGTTTAAAAATGGCGGCCTGATATGAAAATGTAAAAAAATGCCTAAATTTCATGCCGCTCACATGGTTCTGGAAAACAAAAACAGCATACGGACTGCTCATCATGGAGTCTCACTCTTTGTACGAATCAACAAGCATATTTCCCCTGGCGATGTTGCATGCATGGCTGGCGGCACATTTCGTTAACGCCTGCCGAAATTGTACACGCTAATGTCGTCACTGCGGTGAAGGAATAGTGTTGGTAATTGCATGCGCGATTTCGAATAGACAGGGCCGCAAGTGGGTGAGATTAAGAATATTTTCGGATATGAGGATTTAGCAGGAAGTTTTTCTTATTATTATTGATTAAGATTATGAGATCACGGTGTAATTAAAGCAGATTATTTAGTTGATTTTTCTCGTGGTTTTTATATCTATACCAATAAACTAAATGAATTTGTAGGTTTGTAATGTCAAAAGAACATTTAGCATTTAGCAGCATTTTACGAAATGCATATGAATCAAATCTATTTTGTTTTTGTCTGTTTGTTTGAGGTGATCTCCGAAACGGCTAGACCGATTATGACGAGACTTTCACTGGCAGCAGCTGATGTGTTGAATAGTAAGAAAGGCTACTTTTATTTTAGAAACAGAATTAGGGTTCCACACAAAACAAACACCCATGAAAATTTGTCAAATTCCACGTGGATGAAGTCGCGGTCACAGCTGTATATTGACATAAATGGTATTCCGTTTAGACACTCAAAGACGGAGTTAAAAGTGGTTTGCCTCTGTAACTGGGCAGCTCATTTAGTGCCCTTGTCCCTTTGGTAGACGGTTCATATCTGACAACAGCGTGTGTGTCAAAAGCTGGTAAGCTAAAGTGACCTTTCAGAGATGGGTACACGAATTCGTATCGATTCAGAGCGATGAACAAATTTTTTTTTGTTAGGCAATTTAATAGTGCGTTTATATAATCAAATTTTATTATATCATAATAAACCTCATAATAAGTCAGAAAAATAACTAAGATATCGTAGTGCTACAATAGAAAAAAGTAACAGCTATTTTCTTAACCAATCTCGGGATCAGTCAGGATAGCCCAGAGCGATTCCATTTAACGAGGTCTCGGAATTAAATACATTGATTTTCATAGAAAAATAATTGTATAAGCTAGGAATAGTTCTCCACCAAGACAATGTTTATTTTTTTATTTTGGGAGAATGAACCTGATAAAGTTTGAATGAACTAGTAAACTAAGGCATACATAGGTAGTCTACCTATGTATGCCTAACAGCAGGAAATTCAGTACAAAAATATAGTATGATATGTGTTACAGTACATAAGTGCGACTATCTACAAGACTAAAACATAAGTATACTGGTGAAGTTAATGACGTAATAAACGGTCTTGCCTGGCACATTCTAGTGATCGCAGGCGCTGCTGATAAGCATGAGGTCCCTGGGTTTTGTTTCCAGGTTGGGGATCTTTGGGTTTTTTAATCTAGAATTTCCTTAAATAATCTGGATTTGCAACCAATTATTGGCAATGGGCTCGCCATCTATTACATCATCTCATCATCTGCCTAGCCTTTTCCCAACTATGTTGGGGTCGGCTTCCAGTCTCACCGGATGCAGCTGAATACCAGTATTTTACATGGAGCGACTGCCTATCTGACCTCCAAAACCCAATTACTGGGTCGCCATCTATTCATATATATAATATCATGGAACTTAAATATAACTGTTAAAATGGTAGGGTATATCATTTTACACCTAAACCTAACTCTTCAGGGAATACAGGCGTATTGTTTTATTAAGTGTTATAAGAAAACGATTAAGTGTTACAACAGAGGGGTAATTCCCATATTTTAAGAACGTTTACATTCTAATATGTCATGTGTGAATCTGTCAAAAAAAACGGCCAAATTCCTTACATTTTTGAAGTTTTTGACAGCCACGTCGCTGAGATGAGATTGGGAATACATTTTGAACGGTTTTTTTACGGAAATGGGCATTCAAGAGGAATGAAAGTTAATCGAAGATTTAGCTTTTATTCCTGCCCAATTTGTGACAGAATAATAAAGTCTTCAGCATACAAGCTTCGAAAGTACAACAGTTCCAAACACCATTCAGTACCGTTTGTCACAACTTACAATAGAAGAAATTTATTGTTTCCTTGAACGTTGGGGTGGAGGAATTTGTTCTACTTCCAAACGCTTCCTGTGACCGCTCTTTCTTAATAATGTAGCTCAGTTTACCCTTTTATCAATCCATATAATAAAATTGAAACAGACCGATTTTTTACCATCCAGCCGGTTGGCCTTGAGTGTGTGTGTCTGATGCACGTACACAATGTTTCTACATACGTAGGTATGCTCGGGAGCGTTCAGTATTGGCCGAGCCGCCTTCACGCACACAGAGACAATATGTACATGCATCTAAAATACTACACACACACTCAAGGGCAACCAGCCTTCCTGAGATAGAACTTGACTCTTAGTTAGCTCAAGGTCATATTGTTATCATATACATGCGGCCCACTGTCCAATTTAAAACCACAAAAACGTTTGTTCCGCCGTTTATGCAATAAAACTCTGCTCCGCAAGGAAGAAAAAGATTCAAGAAACAAAACAAGATCTCTCCCTTGGTAGTTGTCGTCTTGTAAGTTGAACACAATTCCCGCATCTGTGCGCGTGGTATAAACTGTTCTTTATTTATTCAGGTATTTTAAAGGTAGGTACTGCCTTTAATAACAAAAAAAACTTAACTAGCTATGCCCCGTGGTTTCACCGCTCCTTAGGGTTGTAGCGTGATGATGAACTTCCTATAACATTCCTCAAGAAATGAGCTTTCAAATGCAAAAGCCAGACTAGTTCCATTATTGCGTTCAAAAAAACAAACTCTGCAGCTTAGTGATATTTGTTAAGACATTTTCGTCACTAACATGACCATTTCGTTTGATTAAGCCTTATTTAATCATAAGACTTGACATGTGACATGTGTCAAGTCAAAACCGGTTTAGAAGGACTTAAAAACGCTTGCTTGAGTTCCTAACTACAGATAGGATCGTGAAAAATGTCGACATCGATAATATCGTCATATCAACCTGCAATTTATCTTACTGAACACGGGACTCCCCATAGACATCGATCAATCTTAGACTACTTTGCCGGTTCTTTTCCGACTGGTTTTCTGAAATGTTCCATTTTTATCGTTCATGAATATTGTGGCGTACAAAGTGTTGCTACTCATCTTCATGATTTAATTCCTTAGTCTCCTCTTATAACGCCCAAGGGATTCTATCGCGATGTTTATTTCTAGCCCAAGACAGCACAGTACAGAAAAAAAATGTACAAGGAAAGACAATTGTTCCCTTGATACAGTTCCCGTCTTCTTGGTAAAATACGGCCCTGTTCTACCACATCTGTATACGCGCTAAACAAATGTACTGACATTGTTTATTTTACCGACGCCGCACCACTACCGACGGATCTGATGACAAAATGGCGGAAATAATTAAAATCGAGACCTCGAAAAACTGTGTTGCCTAATTTCGTCTCAGCCGTATTGTTTCTCGCGAAACAATTTGCTTTATTACTCGTGTATCCGGTACCTATGTGCCGGTTTATTTTGAGCTGTTTAAGTTATTTTAAGTTTTGTAGTTCGACTTACTTTTGGCACCCGTCAGGGTGGTCTCCTGAGCTTTTGAAGTAAAAATATTTTAACTTGATACCAGTATGCACAATCTGGGTCAGTTGAAATAGTTGATTCAAAGTGATACACTAATATTACTCTAACTGCAACTTTGGTAGGAGTGAAAAATAATAGCCAAAAATGTATTTGAATAATGAGCTATATTATTAAATTAATAAGATTGCATAACCTTGGAATGACGTTTAAAAATTTAATGGTTTCAATATGTAAAAATACACGTTTAAGTGTGCATGTATAAATAAAACTGTGATGTGTTAGACAATTTTTGATATAAACAAAGTAGTACTTTGCAGAGAAATCAAAATCCTAATTTAATTTAAAGTTTATTATAATCCTCTTTAATCAAATCGGCTGCTCTCTCTGCTATCATGACAGTAGGAGCGTTCGTATTTCCACTGGTGATGCTTGGCATCACACTAGCGTCCACCACTCGAAGTCCAAATATGCCATGCACCTTCAAGCGGCCGTTGACTACAGAACTATTTATATTACAACCCATTCGAGCAGTGGAGACGGGGTGGTAAACTGTAGTTGCCATATTCACAGCGATGCACTTCCAGTATTCGGTACTACCAAGTTCATAACCGTCACATGCATCCAACTCAATTCTACCCATTGTTCCACCAATAGACCTAAAATAAGTTGTGTTCACAATTTTTTCCAATATTCTTATTCCATCAACATGTAAATCTAAATCTCTCGAATCACTAAAGTCATCATAGTATATAAGAGGGTCTTCATACGGATCATTTGAATTCAACGATATGTTCCCTCTTGAATAAGGACGCAATAAAATTTGCATTACCTGGATTAAAGATTTGTTTTTACTTTGCTCCAATATTGAATTTTCTACAGATTCGACAAATCTTGAAGCATAGGACTTTATACTTTCGTCGTTTTTCTTATTGACGAAAACTACTGATTGAAAATCTGGATATGAAGCATTAGGGTCAGTGGAATAGAATCCAGTCACATCACAATCGCTAGATGATAAGTATCCTTGACGATCATACAGGTATCTGAGTGATTCAAAGCTTTTCGTTGCTTCGTCGATGCCTTCTGGTTCATCAGCAAATATTAAAATGGGAATCATGGTATGATCGTGCAAATTCTGCCCAACCATAGGTGAATGGATCACAGTTTTAATATTCTTTGCTGCGAGGTCTCCTTCATGTCCAATACCAGATAACATGAGCAGCTGAGGAGTGTTTATAGACCCTGCGCTGAGAATGACTTCGCGTCTTGCTTTTAATGTTAACTTGTTGCCATTATGATCTACTTCAACACCAATCGCGGTTTTGCCATCGAAAATAACTTTAGTTACAAACGAATCCTTAACTATCTTCAAATTTTTCCTGCTTCGTGCTATAGGGTTAAGGTAACCTGTGGCTGAACTGACCCTTTTACCTTCACTAACAGTCGATATAAATCTGCCGGAACCTAAATTATTGGCTGTATTGAAATCATCAACCTTCTTTATGCCAATTTCGTCAAAAGCAGAAAGTAAGTTTTCGGCTATAATCGCATCTGCGCTATTAAATGTATTTAAAGTAAGAGGTCCATTGTGTCCGTAATGATTGTTAACGTCAGGAATCTTTAAACGAGCAGGATCTTGTAAATTTTCAGCCTTTTTGAAATATTGCTTAACTATAATATCTGGATGCCATTCAAGGTTTCCTTCGTTATACCAGGACTGGTAATCTCGGGGGATTCCTTGAACATGAGCCATTATGTTCATACTACTGCTACCTCCAAGCATTTTACCTCTTGGCCATTTTACACGTCCATCTTTGTTGGCCTGGCTCGTAAGCCCATTGTTTACCGTTGTATATTGCCAGTCAAACTTCGATCCTGATAAATTCATAGCCAGCCTTGGTATCTGAGGGAGATAAAGAACATACAATGATACTATCATAATTACAAACATAACAAAATCAGCTCAAAATTCTTAAGTGATGATTTCTTATACATGCAGTAACTGATATTAATGTACATATATAGGTTGGTTAATAAAGTACACGTGTACTGATAATTACGATATT
Source organism: Phlogophora meticulosa (assembly GCA_905147745.2). Lineage (NCBI taxonomy): Eukaryota > Metazoa > Arthropoda > Insecta > Lepidoptera > Noctuidae > Phlogophora > Phlogophora meticulosa. Next base: position 5,562,072 of record LR990526.1, on the reverse strand, counting down.
TATCGTACCGTATTGTTACGTTTATTTCGGATGTATTTTAAACTTAAAACTGTAAAAACTCATATCAATATTTATATCTAATTCAATGAGATTTTTAATAAAAAATTGAATACTAGACGTTTTTCATTGAAAATCATGTTTCTGTACACTCTAAATTAAAAAAAAAACATCAGGAGAAACAGACGAAAAATTCTATGAGGTCCAGAACTATGTTCTAAACTCATGTTATAAGTTTGTGCGTCGATGTCCTTTCCGCCCTCTAAGCTATAGGTTTACTTATCAGACAAAACATACAGAGCTATAGTAAGACTGAAGATTTACTACGGATATCGAAAGCTTAACCCAATGTAGTCAATAAAATAATATGTTTAAAATTATATAAAAACAAACTTGAAGTCATAAGCGTACGCACTTATTACGGTAGAAAGATCATATTTTTTGAAGGAGTACATCTATTCAATGGATTGCCGGACGATATTAAAGAGTGTTATAACGTGAATAAATTTAAACAGAAGCTAAAGAAACATGTATGTACATTATAACTGCTAATACTCTGGAGGAAATTTGTAGTGTACTGTAATATCATGTTTTATTACTTTGTATCTCATTATAAGCAGACTGTATGTTCTTATGAGGAATAAATTTCTTTAAACCGAATTATATTTATACACGCTTTCATAAACACAAGTTTTCACCATATTTATCTCGCCATCATACCCCTACATAGTTTCAGAAATATGCCGCATCATAATTGCATTAGGTAGAAAATATAATATTGTAATTTAAAATTGATATACTGTTCTCGTTTGACGCCACGGTTGGCGCAGTGGCTGAGCGATTGACCGCTGCGCTGCGTGTCATGGGTTCGATTCCCGCACGGAGCAAATATGTGTATGGCCTACCGGTAGTTGTTCCGGGTCTGGCTGTTTGTGTATGTGAGTTTGAATGTTTGTACACGCACCCACGATACAGGAGACAATCCTAGTGTGGGACAACGTTTAAAAAAAAAAAAAAAACTACTGCTAATGTAAAACTTATGTGTAGGCGAGGTCGCTGGCACCCTAAACACAAGTTAAATCTTAAATTGGGTGCCAGAGCTCATCGAAAACACTCTTTTCTCATAAGTGTTTCTTGTATGATTATTGAAGTAATAATTTTTGTTTTTTTTTTAGTACGTTCAATGGTAAAGACCAACTTACTTCACTTTCAATAGGCGGATTTCCACCAGCTTCAAGAAGCAATACACTCCAGTCTTCAATTTCACTGAGTCTGTTCGCCAGGATGCTTCCAGCTGTACCAGCTCCCACGATTATAAAGTCGAAAACTTCAGAATCTACGATTTCACATAAAAATTCTGGTATGGTTAAAATATACAATTTGCAATTAAAATAATATTAATATATTTCTCTTCTCCAGTATCAGAGCTCTTGTCATTGTAAAAATATTAGTCTGTCGGCACGGAAACTGTAGCTGGCTGGTTAGGGTGGGCCCGATGCCCTCCACTTGTAACAAGGCTATAACAATGCACATCATCATCATCAGATCTGACTAGCCTTTTCGAAGCTGTGTTGGGATCTGCTTCCACTGTTACTGGATGCAATTCAATACGGCTACTCAGCCTATACAAGTCTATACAATACTGGTATAAGATGAGTGGAACTTTATCTAACCTAACTTTGTTGTTTGGATAGTAAGTACTTTTGCATGAGCTATTCAAGTAATTTGGCCTGCAATTAAGTCTTACAGTAGACTTCATATGAAGAGTTATTTTGTAGTAGATGGCTAAATGGTTAAACCCGAAGTTCACGGATTTGATAAAAAAAACTTTAAATTGTTCTACATACCCTGTAATTCAGCTTCAGGTGGCCAATCCTTGCTCTGAATGAGGCTTTGTGCTGTCACGAAGAACTGTATTGCAGACACGAAGGTGTTTGGGGCTGCTCCCGTTGGAGATATGCAAGACACGTTACTGTGCACAAACACAAATAATGTTTTAGTTAAGGCAGGTTGGTCTTTTTATTCCATTGGATGCAAGATGCCCAGGACCCGACAATTTGATGGCGCTTGAGGCAACGTCCATCAATGGTAGTCTCATTAAACATTGCTAAGAACACTCCTGACTAATTCACTTTTCAAACAAAAAAAAATACAAAATCAATATCAGTTCATGCGTTCGGGAGCTACGATGCCAAAGACAGACACAAACACACACACAGAGACACGTCAAACTTATTACACCCCGTCGTTTTTGGTACTTTAACTTGTTATTTTTATGATATTAATAATACACTCTCATAAATAAAAAACTCTCATGATACTTTGAACCAATTGTTTGGTTAAAAAACGCAATCAAACTAGTAAGATATACAAAAATCTGAGTACTGTTCTTAATAATTTGGCCACCCATAGTATATATATATAGGTCATATAGGGTATATAGGCCTCAAAAACCACTATACCATTGTGTATTTTAACTTAGCACTAAATATTTTGTTACATTTAAAATAGAAAAAAAATACGCCACCAGTCATTTAATACACTTAAAAAAAGTTAATGTAATGAAAACAAGACAAGATCATCTTGTATACCTACAGAGATTATACTAGATATCCAATATAAGTAAAATTTTACACAATTACGTACCTGAACATTGTTCAGAGATATTTATTGCTTAATCAGTAAACGGCATGAAAACGTATCACTGCACAAGTATTTAATAAAACACCACTCTTTATATAATCACTTCTTCATAAATCATTAAAAAATACTAACTTGGAATATAAGACACAATAAAATCTCGTTAAACAAAAGCATTTATTTAAAAACCAAATGTACGACAATAATTACAATCTGTTTATGTAAGAATGTCTTCAAGTCTACAAATCACTCAACATATATACAATGTGATTTTTTTGTTTTCGAGCTCAATAACTTGAATACAATTCTACACTAATCAACCTAAAGACAAGTTTATTTTTAATAGTCCAGTTTTTTTTTTCATTCAAATAGTCCAGTCACTCATGCCAGATAAAAGGTCATCCTCAGATAGAATGATAATAAGCTAAACACTTGTATAAATCTTTATTTTGGCCTTCATAATGTTGTCTTCTAAAATTCAAAATCTTGTCAAGATATTCAAGATCAAAGGTTGCAAAAATCGGCAGTTTGAAAATATCTAGGTTGTTATGGGGATCAATGACTGTTTTGCCATCTATCTTAAAATTGTAGAGCATACAATTTTCGATTTTATTCGAACAGTTTTTTCGTGCGCTTAACTGTTTTTAGCTTAGATTATTCAGGGTCAACCGTAAATCCCGGAAAATCAAACCTCGAACAAAGTTAGTAAATCACTTAAATAAATTGCATTATTTACTAATTATTATATTGTAATAGTGCAGTTGGCAAAAGGCTCGCCCTTTTTTTTCTTTTTTTGGTATGGCCACTCGCAGTTTAGCACTAGACGGCTGTTTACTGCTTAACCGAACTATCCTGTGGTGACCTTACAATGAAGGCCTCCAGCCAGGGCAAAAGGCTCGCCCTCTTTTAAATGGTACTTAAACATAAATGGCGAAATGTGGGTGTTGCTATAAGTGCACCTCTGTCTAACCCATCGTGGAATACAGCCGTGATGTTATGTACATTGTATTTTTTTAGGGAAGCAGCCAGTTGTCGAGAAAACGACCTTAGGATTTAATAAAAAAAACGAAAAGTATATTAATTAAATTAGTGAGTGTTGTTCAAAATAAGAATTGTGTATAATATTTAGTGATTATACAGTGTTTTTTTTTGCGAGAACATCTCAGAACAGGTAACTAAAACCGGGTGTCAGCTCAATGCCTTAACGGTGACGGAATTAAAAAAATATCACATAATATACCTGTGGGGAATATTATGTTTTATTTCAATTATTGCGGTAATATAAAACGTCGTGGTATAAAAGAAGATGGCGTGACAAAAATTGAAAAGATTATACTTAGAAGGTTTGGTCACGTTCAGAGGATGAATGAAAGATGACTAACAAAAAGTATTCATAAGGCGGAAGAAACACGATACCCCTTGGTAAGACTGGTAGACAGATTTTCGGGTTTCTGACTACCCATAACGACTGTCAAAGATCTACGAATGACAGCTGGGACCAACGGCCTAACGCGCTTTCCGAGGCACGGAGGAGTCTCGATATGTTACGAATGGTCACCCATCTACAGACTGACCTCGGCAAGAGTAGCTTAACCTTCAATCAACCCGTGCGTCTGTTTTTATTTAGCCACGAGCTCCTAGTCTATACAATCTATGATACACCCAGAATTTACAATTAACAATAAAATACAGTGTTTAGGTGTATTGACACTTTTAATTTATGTTTATTTAAGCGATCTTTATTACCCGTTTAATTTAATTTCATGCACAACTTAATTTTGTTGTTTATTCATTTGACGCTTGAACGATAATTAATTTGTAACGCTTCAATTTAGCAAAATCTTCACCGTTGTTCATCGCATTCTCCACACCTGAGAAAAATCTATTCACATTATTGTGATAATGATTAACATTCTATTTCATTTGAAAGCATTTAAATTTTGCAATAAGCATGTAATTTTAAGTTGGTCAAAAACCTTTCAGTACGGACGACAAGGTCGTTTAACTCCTTACAATAAGTGTTTAGGCAATGTTGGTCTTATTGGTGAGGAGGCAAGGAGCTTGTGATTAGCTGCAGGGTCGATCGAAGGTTGAGCTACGCTCGCTGAGGTCAGTCAGTCACGTTAAGCCGTTGGTCTCCACTGTCATTTGTAGTTCTTTGAGAGTCGTTACGGGTAGTCGGTAGCCCGAAAGTTATTAAGAGGGATACCTCTGGTAACATTCTGGTTACTTACTACAGGTAACTTTCAGCAACACGATAGTATTGCTCAATAACCGGGTTGTGGAGGTCAGATAAAGAGTCAGCCCTTAAATGCTGGTATTCATCTGTATCCGGTTAGACTGGAAGCCGATCCCAATAGATTTGGGAAAAGGCTAGGCGGACCCTGGTCTTGTTGGGCTAATCGCAAGTACTACTACTGAACATGAGGTCTAGTGTTTAATACCCGGGTCGGGGAGTTATGATCTTGTTATTTTATGTCACTGGCTTGTAAACGCAATAATAAGAATCCCTAATCCCTTTGATTAAAATATTTTTATATGGGGGTAGTAAAGGAAAAAAAAGGAAACGTAAAGGAGATTTTTTCTTCAAACTTTAATTTAACATGAAAACGAATATTACTGTTTCCAATACGTAAAATCAAAATGGTAATATAAAACCGGCCAAGTGCGAGATAGTTTCGCACACGAACAGTTTCATTCCAAGACGAGAAAAAAATGCCAAAAAAACACGTCTCTAGTCAAGTGCCCCCTTTAAATTTTAATATAAGTAAATAAATAAATAATGCTGAACAATCCACACAGCATCATCTAGCCCCAAGCTAAGCAGAGCTTGTGTTATGAGTGCTAGATGGCTGATATACTTAATACAATACATTACATATATAGATATTTTTTATTATACATAGCAAATACCCAGAACACTCGGAACAAATCTTTGTAGATCGTACAAACATTTCACCCAGGGTGGAATCGAACCCGCAACCTCCTGCGTCGCAGGCGGTCCTTCGCCCGCCGCGCCACATCGGTCGTCATTTACTACTAACTAATTGTTATAGTGGCAATAGGAATCAACACTCTGTGAAAATTGCAACTGTGTACCGATTACGTTTCAGACAGCCCGCTGATAGACAGACGGATGGACAGCGGAGGCCCGTCTTTGGTTATGAAAACGACGTGCATATTTTGCGTAAATTTTAGTTTATTCCTACAAACCTATAGATAAAAATCCTCTTTTTTATCTAGTTTTAAAGGGTTTTTGTTAGTTCTAATCCAATCAAATCAAAATATTTATTTGATAGAATATGGTACTTAAGGTGTTACAGTAAATTAGTTTCGTCATATCCTGCCATAACATGGTGTACAAATGTTTTCACAATAAGCGATGTCAATTAGTCTTACTTACAAATTACAGATTCTAATGACATTCCTATATTTCCTATATCTGGACACTCAGGACAAGTTATCAGATGTCTAATCGTTTGTGAAACAGCACCTCACTTGCAACCCAGACTGGAGACGTTAAATTTCCACCTAAGCATGATTTCGTCGGCCAACTTGTGTCTGGATTATGTTAGTTACCTGTGAGGAGCAGATGTCGATAAAGATCACAAAAATACGACCTAATTAAATTTACATAAATCTGCATAAACTCGCGCCTTTGCGAAATGGAAAAAAAACAGTAACTACAGAACGCCACCAGCTACGATCCTTACATACTTGCAGTTACTAGGTACCTAACCTTTTTGAAGAACATCACCAATCAGGTCAGTGTTTGTCGTTCTAGGACGTCCCACTCGTTTGCGCTTAAATCTTCCTTATGAATTTGTTAATCGTCTTTCATTCATCCTCTTATTTACTTTTAATTACTTATTGATTTTGAATCTTCTTTGTCATGGTAAGCGGTCACTTTTATTAATATAATCTCATTTAATAAATGTCCAATGCTAAAATATTAAGTAAGTACAATATTGTTGTTGTTATAAAACAAAATAGGCACATTACCAAACTGCCCAGTAAAATAATTTAGGGCCGCCTATAACTTAAAAACCTCTGTACTAGTAGTTAGGAGTTACCTTTAAAACCTTTTCAAAGTTGAAATATTTCTCTAAGATTTTTTTAATTAACTTATTCTGATCTTAATTACAAAATCTGACAAAGTTATAATTAGCTATTAACCTACTTTAATATTGCCAAGAAAATTTAAAAGTGGTCGTGGTTATTTTCTGATCGAATTTATTAGGCAGGAATAGGTACTCTTATTTTTAGTTTCACTTTTGGGGAAATATCTCATTCATAGATCGTTGTAGTTGCCATCTTCAGCCAATTTACCATAAGAGTCTCTAAATCTCACATCATCATCTGGCTTTTCCTAACTATGTTTGGGTCGGCTTCGAAAGAAGACGCCCCAGAGAGAGACACACTGACATACACACACAGACTGACACAGACACAGAGAGAGTCTCTAAATCTAATTCTTTTATATATTTGAGAACTATAAGTTACAGAAAATCATTTACATTATTACATTATCAATATATTATATATTATTTTATATATTATATATATTAATCATTTACATTATTATTACATTATTAAAAACATTTACATTATTTACGAAACATAAACTATCTTTACAATTATCATTAAAATGTATTTATTAATAAACATCATTTATTCACTTAAATTACTTACTAATTATATTTTAAATATTTCAATTTAAAAGAAAAACATAAAAAAAAAACATTTGTTAATTTAAAAAATAGTAGTCCAAGCTACCGGCGGTCAGGGCTCTAGAGAGAGGAGTCGCCTAACAGTACGCGCCGTGTCCAGAAGAAATGCTTTCTGAATAAAGCCCTTGATCCAGATGCCTAACAAGAGCCTCCTTAGGTGTTGGTCGAGGCTCTTAGCTATGAAGCCATTGGCTGACACGACTATCGGTACAACGATTGCTGAGTCCACATCCCACATGTCGACAACCTCGTGTGCCAAGTCTTGACTTGGCTCACGAGGTTATAGTTTATTAATAAAAACAAATAAAGTATCTTGATACTTGATTTGTTTTTATTAATAAACTATCATTATCATTACAAGTCTCATTCAATAGATCAATGAATCGTAACTTTAATATTTTAATGCGAAAGGAAGTTTGTTTGTTACCTTTTCACGCCTAAATCACTGAACGGATTTCGATAAAATTTGGCAGGGAGATAGATTGCACCCCGGGGAATGACATAGACTACTTCTTATGAACAAACCACGCGGGCGGAAGCTAGTTAATTATATAATTGTACAAGCATGAACACTGTACAACTCACAAAAAAGTTTAGTTCTTTTTTCCCATGACTGTCCCTAACAATATTTCATTTTTCAAAATATCCAAACGATTCTACAAACACACTAACTATACACACAGATGTACCTAACTAGTCCTTTATACCTTATTAAGTAGCAATGTGTACATTCAGTGCGGTCGATTTATCAGTGTTTACCCAAGTGTATGCGCCTTAATTAATTAGACAGCGAGCAGCGTACATTGAGACGTTATGTTTCAGGATATGTGTTGCTCTCTGTACTCACACTGCATCTGTGATTGTTTTGTTGTCTTTGAATGTAGTTTTCTCTTCTTAATTACAAACACAACAGAGACTAGGCAAAGTTGGTCTTTGAAACAAAAGATATTGTAGTTACCATCATATCATCACGACTGTATTCCCTAAGTCAGAGATGTACCTTCCTATAGTGCACCTACATGTCGTCGATTATGTTTAAGTCCCATGTAATAATGGCGAGCTTATTGCCATCAACCGGCCCCAAATCCAGACTCCGGGCTGCTTAAAAACTATATGTCCTTCTTAAACTAACTACGGACCAAATGTCATGTAAATAAATCAGATCAGCGAATTAAACGTAAAAAGTAACTGATAGACAGACAGGCAGGCAGAGCTACTTCCACATTCATGATATTAGTAACTTAGTAAGTGTATGTAGAGCTATGGATAAGTCCAGATTTTTTCATAATGTTTTCCTTCTCCGATATCCATGATTTCTATATAAACTGAAAAATTCACGAAAGTATTTGTCTTTGTACATGAGAGGCGTAACCTTAACCCCTAACCGTACACAAACACAATAATATATATTATACGAGTATACCCAATGAAACAAAGGTGTGTTTTCCACCATTCAGCCCTCTTCCTCTCTCCTAAATTGTTGCGTGCACAACAGGGTCCATATTGTATCTTCTTGTTTTTTACCATATTTGTAACATCATCATCTGCCTAGCCTTTTCCCAACTATGTTAGGGTCGGCTTCCAGTCTAACCGTATGCAGCTGAATACCAGAATTTTACTTGGAGCGACTGCCTATCTGACCTCCACAACCCAGTTTATTTTGCAACACGATAGGTACCCCTTGGTAAGATTGATTGTCGGACTTGCAGGCTTCTAACTACCCGTAACCCGGCTTTATGTGTTTTCCGAAGCACGAAGGAGATATCTCTTATAGGATAGGATCTTGATATGTTAGACACGGTTACCCATCCACAGACTGACCTCGGCTAGTGTAGCTTTACCTTCGATCAACGCGTGCGGCTGTTTTCATTTAGCTACGAGCTCCTCGTGGCACGGGCTCCTCAAGCTCCTCCATCTTTGAGTATTGAGTATAACCCTTGGCTCATCAAAATTATCAGTTATATCGAGACTTATACTTATCGAGATTGTACATGTAGATTTTATATTGACACGGAACATTCACAAGATACTGCATCATTTAATAACTGAACCGTTGCCAAAGAAAAAGCTTGAATTCTCAACATATTGCGTATATTTGCTCTTTACTCAAGACGCAATAATAACCTCAGAGGTTCATATCCAGTATTTAATATTCAGCTATATTGCCCAAGAGTGTACTTATGAAGCACGCAAGCTTCAGATATTATTGCCCAGAAGTATTTGAGTATGAAAGTCTAAGTGACACTTCAATATATAGACCTCTAAGACCGGTAGCGGAGATGCGGAATCTCTACCAATAATAATAAAACATAATTGTATACTAAAATCGTAGCCGTGCGGATTGATCGAAGGTTAACCTACGCTTGCCGAGGTCAGTCTGTAGATGGGTGACCGTTTGTATAAAATCGAGACTCCTCTTTGCCTCGGAAAGTACGTTAAAAACCGAAATTCTGAAAGCCCGTCGTATTTTTTTACTTTTTTGCTAATCTAATTTGTAGCAATCTAGTTTAAATAAATTACTTGTGGTAAGGGTGTTTGACGCCTATCAAAAATATACATATATTTTTGATAGGCGTCAAACACCCTATACATGAAGGCGAGTTGCTCTTGAGTATGTATGTAGGATTTAAGAGGCACGTACACTTAGTTTCTGCGTTCGTGAATGCGGCTCGACCAATATTGAGCAATACTAAGCTTACTAACGCATAAAACGTCGTGTTCGTGCATGGCAAGAATTAATACCAAAATATGTATTTAAAGGCATATTTCAGGCTTTCAAAATTAATATGATATAGACAGGGCTATTACATGATGTTAATCCATCTCTGCACCTTTCCAAGAAATTTTAATATCTTCTAAACATTCTATTTACATTAAGCCGGGCTTGTCTGCAAGTCAGAAATATGAAAAAAAATAAGCAATAGTTTGGGGTTGAAACATTAAGTTTTTCAAGAAATCGCGAAGCGTTTGCTCGACTCTTCACGTGACCAGAGGGCTGGTCTTTTTTTCGGCCAAAGAATCAGCATTGTCATTCAACGTGGCAATGCTGCCAGCCTTCTGGGCACTTTTCACAGTGATGCGGATGAATTATTCGATGCCCTGTGATTATTTATACATGTATTAATAGTTGTATCGTTTTAAAGAAATAAATTTAATTTATTTTTATTAATGATTAATTAAAAAAATAGCAAGAGATAAATAGATGTAAATAAGGGTGAAATTACTACAAAGGCTGCTCCAATTTGCCACACCAATGCCATAGACCACACCGAAAATAGGTGCGTCATGCGGTGCCTAGTCAGAATTCCATTGGCGCGCTCCACTACACCTTGGCTGGCGGTAGGATGGTTGTGGTGCGGCAAGGACGTAACCTCATCGTTGCGTTTACCGCATCTCCTGTGTTGCTGTGGTATAAACATAACTACTAAGTAAAACAGGCATTATTGATGGTTTATCACATGAGTAACTGCCATTAATTAATTTTGGTTACAAAGGCGTTTCTGGCAATTTTAACTCAATTTTTATGGACATAAAGAAAGATCAATTTCCGTGTTAAGTGAAATAGACATATAGGTACTATGGGCATTCTATCTTTCTTATATGTTTAGGGGTATATCAATGAAAATAAACACTTATTTTGATTAATAAAATTGTTTTTAATTTTAATGACAAAATAATGGATATTTACTAATATTAGATTATTATTAGGTAGTAATACCAAAAAACTTATTTTTTTAATTTTGTTTTTCTTTTTTTTTTTTGTTTTTGAGCTTATTTCTAAAACAGCTGGATCTATTTTGACGGGATTTTTATTGACAGATAGCTGATGTTATACAGAGTAACTTATTAATCAAATCAAATATCAGTAGCTTTCACACATTAACAAGCAGTAGACTTAAAAATACATTAAAAAATAAAACATCCCACACTACAGTTAATAGTCATAGTACACTTTGTATGGGTATAGACATATTATATAATAAGTTACCAATGGACTTTAAGAGCCTGCTGGAAGGACGAAATCCTAAAACCCTAAAAGGAAGCCAAAAGACTTCCTGATTAAAAAGGAATATTACTTTGCTAAAAAATTCCTTGAAGAAAAATTATTACTTTATAATAAAATAAGTGCGGTGCTTACTTAATTGAATGTTATACAAAATTAAATTAATTCGATCGCTGACGGGCATCAAGACCATACAGCAATCTCAACACCGTCTCTGTGGTGGTAGGCCTGTGGTGTAAATGGGATTTCATGCCCTGCGTGTCCCATATAATTACGGGCTCAGAATGTTCTTGGGACTGCCTCAGCTTATCATGTTTCCTGAAGCGAGACTGGACGACTTTTATTCCATCATGCGCAAGCGAAGTGCATCTTTGCTGCGGCGATTCCGAGGTAGTCAAACAATATTTTGGGTACACTGGCGGACAAAATAGATGGGCCGTTTATTAGGCGCTTGGCTGGAAGAGATGTGCGTACATGTGCAAAATTAATATTATTTCATAAATTAGATATTCACATAATATATATACAATTATACTATAAAACTAACTAGGTATATTTACAAAAACAAAAAAAACAAAAAAAAGCCGACAAGGACACTCAGGCGTCAAAGTATTCCTCCGCATCGCTGTCATATGGAAACGTGCCCAAAAGACTGGCAGCATTGCCACGTTGGATGGCAATACTAATTCTTTGGGCAAAGAATGAGCCAGCCCTCTGGTCACGCGAAGTGTCGATCAGACGTCGAGAAATTTCTTTATAAAGTTGACGTGCACTCGGACCCCATGACCCGAGCGTTTCAACCCCAAACGGCTCAAAACTGTAGTTACCAATAAGATTACAGTATTTGCGCCGTTTGAGGGTCTCAGCACCCGCCGCGGCAGCACCAGCACAGCCTGCCGTGCTTGAAACATGAGATGGCGCTAGGGTATCGACGTAGGTTGCGTCCCACACCAGAGGCCTACCCATCTTCCAAGGCAACAGAGTCATGCCGTCTGGTCTCTTACCATCGTCTCGTACCAAGCCGTTAGGTTCTAATACCGCTGGTACGCCGGCGGTACCAAGAGCTCGACGAATAATATCATTGATGCTGGCGTGCTGTGCTATGCGTCCTGCGCTCCTTAAAAATTAATTAACAAAATTAATTGTTTTATTTGTGATGTCACTTTTGTTTTAGTTTACTTTTCACTATCAAAAGGTGAACACAATATGGATCCTGTTAGTAAGAGTTATTATATTAAATTATAGCACCGGTAACACGATCAATAATATTCTCCAGAATTCGAGACTATAGAGTCCGCCAAAAGCCGGCTATCGACAAACTTATAACTTTTATGTTACGTAACTTCATAATGTACCTAAGTATAAGCACGTTCGTAGTGGGGGCACATAATTGTGTAAGCGGGGCACACAAAACGTGTAGCTACTTAATAAAGCGATAAATCAGTAGATACAGGCACTTTCAAGTAACTGTTTAGTTCATTATGATTTACGGTAACTTTACTTGTATACTTAAGTTGGAGTAAATTTACAAATTGGCTTAAGAGCGTTTACGCGGCACGGTATCTCATGCAAACTTGGAAGTCCAAAATCTTGGAAAGGAATTTACAGATTTTAATTTAACTTGATACGCATACGAGAAATGGTAGGTTTAAAAAGTTAGCTGGGAACTTTTCCAAAAATGATCCTCGGTTTGCGTTTTGGAACGACCTACAAGATGCACCTTGCTTTTGACGCTTTAGGCTCTTTTGGTACAGTGCTCATAAGCACTACTCCTGACAATGAGATCCTGGGTTGGAATCCCAAGTTGGCAAAGTGTTATTGGGTTTCTGCATATAGAATTTCTGCATCTAGAATTTCTCAGTAGCCGCCTGGAATCCGGATTTAGAACAGTGGCTAGCATTGGGATGGCTCACCCTTTGTTAACTGGTACAATAGTTATGCCTCTGCCTAACCCTTTGTAAATTAGGATTGATGTTATGTAACGTAAGTAGTATGTACAAGTAAGAAACAAAATTGCCCAAAAGGCTGGCAGAATTGCCTCATTAAATGGCAATGCTCTTAAAACAAATAATAATAAATAACTAAACTAACAAAATTGTAACCAGCAATACCTACTCTTCCAATGGTACTACTAGACGTTTATTGGTATGTACTTAGCCAAATATATTGGCAACTAATACACATCCTACCTCGGTTCCTTTGACAAACGCCCCAGTTATAATTAATTACCACCTATATATTGAGGTTATTAGTTACAGAATATACGACAAGTAATAAACTTGTTGGTGTGGTGGTTATACGGGTTGAAGTTGATCGATTTTAATTTGGTTCATTTGATTATGATCTGAACTTGAAATGAATAATACCAGCCTGTTACTGCCCCACTGCAGGGCAAAGGCCTCTTCTCATACAGAGAAGGCACGAGCATTAATCACCACGCTTGCTCAAGACGGGTTGGCGATTTCAGACTTATATTAATTATAAGTCCAGGTTTCCTTATGGATGTTTTCCTTCACCGATGTCAGTGATGTCCAAGATAAACTTAGAAAGTACATATGAATTGAAAAGTCACATTTTAATATTTACTTATCATTCATTTACATTTCAGACAACTCCAACATAGTTGGAAAGTGACATACAGAGGGACAATACCCATATTTTGAAGAACGTTTGGATTCTAAACTCAATCTCAGTCTGTCAAAAATACGTCAAATTTACCAATATTTTTATATTGATTGTCGCTGAGATGAGATTGCCACTAGATGTTAAACATTTTTGATGTGACAACGTCTAATAAATCGATGAACGCCGGCTGCATGCACGGAAAAGGAGTAGTTATTGTCCCGTTACGCTCATTGTCCCGTGACGCTCATTGTGCGCTTGCGCCGCATCTATCTTTCTCCCACTCGATTGGCCTATGCCTCCGAGGAGAAGAAAGACAGCGGCAGTACACAACTTACATCTACACGTGTTTCGTCGACTGTTTATAAAGTGAAGTGAAAAGTTAATGTGGTTTACATTGCTTAGTACAACAACAATTTCGGCAATAAACTGTAATCATTCTTGCATTTTAAAAATCTGATACATCTGGCCTTCAGATGATTCTCAATATCACAGCGTCTATGTTACTAACAATAACAGTGAGCTGTCAAAATAATTATGAATTTAGATAACTTGTAACATTCAGGTAATTAGTCCCTGCGGTGAATTTCAATCATGAGCGAGTGAGAATGGCGTGTTGGTTAGATCCTAATGCCTAACAAATTACAATAGTCAGATCTTCTGTTTTAGAAGTTATTGTTGTTTTAATTTAATTAAGTTATTTTGACAAATGAGGTTATGAAAACGCTAGGTTGCATATTTTGTTAAAAATATATTTTTAGTCGCGCTCTTGGGATTCCAAATATAATTCTGAAATAATAAATACATCGAATAATATTCAGCAGATTAATTAATAAAAGAAAGGGACCGTGTATAACTGAATCATAATATTCTTTTATAATCTCAAGGCTCTGAAGAAATAAAACAATACTTTAACGAAAATCTTTAAATTAAATAACGCAACGTTTGAAATAAAAACTAAATATTTGAAAAGCGATAAAATTATTAATTGTTCCAAGAAGTTTTACGTAGCTAAGGTTGCATATTAAATAAAAGGTCACGTGACATATTTTATTCAACTCGAACTTGAGAAGCGAGTCCTCACCAGCCAGCTCCTGCCCGTTCATCCACGGGAACTATAAAACTAAAACACCAAAGAATTGCTTATACAACATTACGCCTGTTCTCCCCGAAAGGTCGAGGTTGAATTGAATAGTATTGAACAAGTTAACTTTACTAGCTTTTTTTGAAATTTTAGATTAACATATAATTTAAGCTCACAGACTTGAAATAATAATACTAAGATATAGGTACATTTCTAAAAGGGTGAGGAAGGAATTCAAAACATCGTGTGAATCACTGTCAACAGGAAAAGTGCCCAAAAGGCTGGCAGTATTGTCACGTTGAATGACAATAACTATCTTTGTGGAGTCTGAAACATAGTCTGTTAATACAAAAATATAATTTACAAAAGGTTATACCAGTACGTACTAAATATTCTATAAAAAAGAGTCTCTTTGTTTGATTAAATACTTCTAGAAATGACAAAGCCTGTATTAATAATCATTAAAAAGTAATACATTTTGTTTTACCGCTGAATATAAATTTTTATTTTACTCAAAAGTGAGACCGATGCACTTTGCTTTGGCAACGACGAAAATTTTCAATTGCCTCATCCCCAGAGGAAAAAGGTCGTAAAGATAAGGCGTACGACCGCCATTAAACAACCCTTTTACATTTGTAGTGTTTGTTATAGTATGTAACATTTATTTAATGCGTTCTTTCACTTTTTTGAGTACCTATATAATTATCATTAGGTTTGTGGATACATCATTCTGTACATAAAAGATACCTTATCTTTTTTAGATACCTTTAAAACACAGGTTTTATTTACGGAAAATATTTCAATGGGTAAAAGCTCTCATGAATAAGAACAACTTTTACTATGGAATCAACTCTGAAATTTGAAAAAAAACAGCTACAATACAATTTATGTTAGCAAAACTGGACAATATTTAGGTAACAATTGACTTTTTTAAGTAATATCATAAAGCGTTAATTGATAAAGTTAATTGAAAATAAAGCGATTGTTTCTATGTTTTTATATGTTTGTTTGTAATGGATAATCTTAAAAACTACTAAACTGCATTAAACATTATTGCACCTATATAAAACTGCATTATCATCGAGTATTATCTATATTTTGTTTACAAAACTTGGCTTTATGAGCAGTTTTAGGGGGTGTTGGGGATGTTAAAGTTCGAAGGGAAAAGTAAGAAATCTATGAGGACGAAGTCGCGGTTGAAGTGCGAAATCATATTTGTGGGTTGATCCCTTAGTAAAAATAATTTACATTCATTAACAAAAAACGATAGAAAATTTGAATTTTACGAACAGCCCTGGCGATGAAGCCTTAAAGTCGCACTGTAATGGAGAGATACAGACGCCAGCACATCAAGCTACCTCAAACTGTCAATTTTTTACAATTGAACACGAACCTTATTGTTTTGCAAATAAATTTGACACATTGGGGTAGCTTGATGTACTCTGTATTTTAACGTTATGAAAAATGGTATCCCATGAAAAAACTGCTCGCGACAACCACAACGTAACCTCGCAGTCCGATCTAACCTTACAGCTATTAATATTACGCCAACATAACCCTTTTCTAAGTGATTCAAAATACGCATATACTTAGCTATCAATGACACCGTGCCAGGATCAGGAGTAAGTATCAGTTTTGATAAATGGTGTCTCATTATTTATGCAAGCGGGACGCTAGGTCAATACCCACTTCTGTTTTGGTTTACAGATCCTATTCACACTTGCGGTAATGTGTTAGTATTCGGTACTGAAAAGAATAATATAAATAAATAAATAAATAATGCTGGACAATCCACACAGCATCATATAGTCCCAAGCTAAGCAGAGCTTGTGTTATAGGTACTAGATGACTGATATACTTAATACAATACATTACATAGATATACATTTTTATTATACATAGCAAATACCCAGAACACCCGGAACATATCTTTGTAGATCGTACAAACATTTGTCCCAAGGCGGGAATCGGACCCGCAACCTCTTGCGTCGCAGGCGGACCTTCGCCCGTTCATGTAGGTCGTCACAAATAGCGATCCCTTAATCAAAGTTCACAGATATCTCACCAACTTCTTGTAATATAATTTATTTCTTGAATACTTTAAGCACACAAATGTACAGAGGCGGACTTAGTGCCAAAGGCATTTCTACCAGTCAACCTTTGGGTGGTGCTTAAGAAAACAGAAAAATATAGATATTTATATTTAGGTATATTATGTATACATATTATAAACTATAAATCACTTATACCAAAAGAATATATAAACAAATAAATATACGTAATGCACTGCTGCTGCTTTATTGTATTTTCCTATTCAATAGATATGGGACTCATCTCAATAACTCTGACAGGACGCCACTATTGTGCAAAAAAAATATGACGTGTTTAGCGCTGGTTTATTTTTTATCCTATACACCAAAATTCGACAATTCTTCACCTTTTTTTGATGTAAAAAGCCTCGTGAAAACACTCCGTCTGGGGAGAATGGATGTTTATGTTGGACTCCTGCAGATTAAAAGCCCGCTATTCCTACCAGTACCATGAGGTCCATGAGTTATTCAATTTTTTGCGTGCACACTCGACGACCCCTGTCAATTTTGCACTTAAATTCATGCACTGCCCTCCCAAAAACTATTCACTGTGCTGGCGCTGCCGCGGCGGGTGCTGACACCCTCAAACGGCGCAAATATTGTAACCTTATTGGTAACTACAGTTTTGAGCCGTTTGGGGTTGAAACGCTCGGGTCATGGGGTCGGAGTGCACGTCATCTTTATAAAGAAATTTCTCGACGTCTGATCGACACTTCACGTGACCAGAGGGCTGGCTAATTCTTTGCCCAAAGAGTTAGTATTGCCATCCAACGTGGCAACGCTGTCAGTCTTTTGGGCACGTTTCCTGATGACAGCGATACGGAGGAATACTTTGACGCCTGAGTGTCCTGGTCGACTTTTTAATGTATATAGTTAGTTTTATGGTATAATTGTATATTTGTTTAATAAAGAGCTTCACTTTTGGGTTTAAAGAAAACTCCGAGCTGCCTCCGCTACCCGCTGTATCAATCCGCATAATCTTAAACTTATATAATTTATACGATTTCTAATCCCTACAGCAATCCATTAAAAATCACTCAGCACATTCCTCTAGAATAATCATATCGTTAAATCTATTCTTAAGAGAAAAGATAAAATATTTTCTTACCATCTTTAATGCAACCATCTCTTATCCCTAGATTCACAGTAGAAAAACGAAATGGATTTACATTTTTATTCAGAGCTCAGCAACAGATGCTTATAATAGCATTTTGTATTCACATAGAATAGAAACTGAATGATGTTTTATTTGAAAGAGTTGAACCAGAAATCTAAGAGGTTTGCCCACGCGATTACATTGTAACTCATCTACCATTATCATCATCTGCCTAGTGTTTTCCCAACTCAGTTTTTTTTAAACCACTGCCTACCGCTACTGGGTAACAGGACACCCTACGGATTTCAGACTTTCAGGCTTTATATTATCCGTAGCGACTATCACAGATCTACAAATAAAAGGCTTAATGTGCCTACCGAGGCACATAGGGTTTTCGGTATGTAATGGATGGGTATCCACGGACCGAACTTAACAAACGTAGCTTTACCTGAGCCCGATCTGTGCGGATGTTATCATCTAGCCACGACCAGCACTCACATTTCAAAAGTTAGGTGCGTAATTTAAGATACTGTATCAATAGTCTCACTGAAAGGCATGGAAGGCATCTTCCATACAAAGCAATTACCACATTAATAGAAAGCACCTCTGTTCTGTCTCCTGCTCTATACGGAGGGAAGTGTAACTCCTCCGCTGTTCTTTTCTGATTTATTTCGTTGCGGAATCCGAGACAGGTAAATCGTTTACTCGAGCTTATGGACTCGACGCTTTTCTGGAGGTCACCCCTGTTGATTTTAGTTTTCAGGAGTTACAGTGGTTGGGAATAGAGTGGCGAGTGTGTCTAAAAAAATCTAGGCAATATTGTCTAAGATGAACTTGGAGTTCCAAAAAGGGGTCCCTACACTAAATTCATACTATCCACTTTATCATTAGTTTGAATGTATCTACTTCTCATAAAGAATTCCGGACGCTTGCATATATTGGTAAATATTACCATGGAAATACGGATTTCTATGGGTTTAAATACCGACATAACAAAAGGCAGATGCAGGCGACAGTGCGTGATGTTAATTATATAACACCGAAACTCGTGAATAACGTCGGTGTTAGCAATTTTACCAACATTCTGTTGTAATATTGGCACGTCGTGTTCATGGTTACCAGTTTCAAACGTTAATTAGATAGTGAAAATGGAGAATAATATTGATTTTACGCAAGTATTATCGGAAATATGCCATATTTAGAAACGGGATGATCCTGTATTTCACGCATGTCAAAATATTGATAATAATTTGTGATTTTGTATGTTATTAGGTTAGGTGAACCAATCAGGTTTTGTTTATTGTTTACTTAATACTTTTTTGCTTTTAAGTCTTTTGTAGTTTGCGCAATAATATGTTGACTTCTTGACAAGGTTCTTGCATACGTTTTGCTTCCACTTCGGGAAAATGTTACTTGGAAGCTTATGTAAAGTAATATGTAATCGCTTAGAATTATTTTATTTCACTGGGTTTTGTACTGAAAAGAATACATTTTTTTTTAACTTTTCAAGTTGCTGGGAAATTGAACAGAAATATTCTAGCTTCCACAGTGATTGATTTTGACGTGAAGTGCTTCACTCAATGCTATGGATGCCTGAAGACTTCTGAATTCAGATCCACCCGAGAACCACCTTGTCAGAGACACTGGGATGACACGTCGGCTACTCCTGCTAAGCATGCCTGCTTATTGTAGATGAATTGAAGTTGACTTTTTGGTTTTATAAACTACCACCATTGAACCTGCATTGTATTCTACGACCGTAGGGAAGTGCGTCTCGGATCCGAGTACTCATATTCTACGCAAATAGATCTCGAAACGATTTTTATGACGCCTTATTGAAGTGAAACTTATTTTAGGATGGTGTGAATTGGATTTGATGAAACGAAAAAGTGTAAGAAAAACGAGACAACTATAAATGTTCTCTTTCTGTCTCGCTCTCTCTCTCTCTCGCTCGTTCCGTCTTTCTCACTTTTTACCACCTCCATAGCGCATATTCATCTCATTTCCATCTCATCTCCACTTCTACCGAGCGTGACTTCACACTTGATTTTTATGATTGCCAGATTTGCCATAATTGCCAATTAACTATCAGGTATATTTACTTAGATAATATACATACAATAAATCATTATATTTACCTATTATCTAATTTTCGTGTAAAGGCCACGCTTCTTCTAACATCCCTTCATAACCAAACCGCACTTTTGCGTGGTCGCTTACTTCACATACTATCTCGTATGATACAATCCACGTGATAAAAACAATCTCCCAGGAAAAATAAAGGCAGCGGTAACAAAATAGCTTCCATTAACAGAACATTCCACTTATCACCTTGTTATCCCAAACAAATACGCATTGAACGCGTTATCATTAACTGTAATACTGAAGACCCCACAAATGTCTCCGAGGCGCTGTTAAGCCTCCGATTTTGGGATTTGGTCACACAACAATAGTTCGCACGCACATTACAAATCTCACCTGGATATCTGCCTATCTGTTTTGTAGATAACGCTTGATGAATAATAATAAAGGGTCGTGTGTGGGGTAGTTTAAACTATTATCTAGGGTACAATGTATGGTATTTTTAGAACAGTCGTTATGGTTGTGTTGTGGACGTGTTTTGGGAATATCCGTGTCCACGTTTCATTAGTTTATTTACTTCGTACATATCCCTATGATATTTCTCTATGGGTTTTTGCCTATGACATAGGTATAAATAGATGCTCTAAAAAGTTTTAGAACAAAAGAACGTTCAGCGCTCCGTCGAGAACAAATAAACGAAAAAAAATCTAACGTTGACTTCTATACCCCTTGGAAAGTTACAATTCAAATAAATTAACAAAATAAATAATGCTGGACAAACCACACAGCATCATCTAGCCCCAAGCTAAGCAGAGCTTGTGTTATGGGTACGAGCTGACTGGTATACTTAATACAATACATTACATAGATAGATATATTTCTTTGTAGATCGTACAAATATTTGTTGATTCGAAATATCGTCAATTGATTAAAAAAGATACTTACTCGAAGAGATTTTATGAGTGCGTGCTTCCAAGGCTTACCAAACTACTATCAAGACTATGCTGATTGCTTTCCAGAAACACTTAAAATAAAATACTAAAGTACGACTTTTAATTAGCTGCACTAACTTGACTCTAATTTAAATAGTGCATTTGTTTTCAGTGTTTTACATGACATTCGTTCTGGCAACTTATTGCCTCGAATTATCCTTTAGAAGAAAATAAACAACAGGATTACAAATTGTATAAACTCCGTCCACATTAACACGCAGAAACAAAACCTCAGCACCCCATTATTCCTGAGTTGAAGAAATATTTCTTTTTATTGCCGAGTTTACCGCATAAAAGAGTTCTAGAACAAGTTTTTTTCCACCGGAATACTAACGAGCGCCTTGTCTAAGTTATAACCGCTTTGCATTGTTTTAATCACCCCAGACCGGCTTACCAAACTACGACTAGAATAAGACAAGGAAGGATAAATCATTGAGAGTAAGAGGGCTTTATATTTTTCTTTTAGTACTGAAAAAAGGCGACTCTTTAAGAGTGCTAGAAGTTTTTGTCGGCTCCTAGAAATTGACCTAGTATGTAAGACGACCTTAGTTACGGGTGGCTACGAGCATGATGTGCTACGAAATGATTCTGATTGCTACGGCAGCCCGCTACGAGAGTCGCGTAGCATTCCAATCTCATAGACCACTAAGAAACGCGGTACACTACTGGTATATTTTTAACTTAAAAGCATTACGTGAATAAAATAATCATTGGAGTTTTGTTAATGTAAACATAATTTTTGATCCTTTAATCAAGGCTTACCTACTTAACTTTTCTTGAGAACTTTGGTTAAGAAAGGTACTTTACGTGACTTATTTCACGAACCATTTTAACCCCCCGCTTAAGAAGAGGGTATTACATAAGTTTAGCGGTTTATTATCTGTGATATCGAAGCTCCCAAAATATTGGTACAAATGGAATGCGGTTTTTTATATAAGAAGGCTAACTTAATCGGAATGGTTCTTAGATAATCAGCTTTTTACAAATAGTGTATGAATCAGCCATAGTCAGCATAACATGTTCTCAGAATGAGTTCACAAAAAATGCAATCTTTGTAAAATAATAATTTAATTTTAAGAACTCTGCAAGTATAACGTGTTAACTTCAACCAGATACTGCAGTTAAAAAAGTCTGCAGCCTACCTACTCCGCAATCAAAATAATAAAAAAAGGTTTGAGATTTAGTAGCACTTTTTGAATGTCAAAAATAGGGATGTGTCCTAGGTAAAAATATATTAAGTCTATTTAGTCCGTCAGTGTCCTTGTCAGTGAAGATGGACCTGAGATCCAGGGTAGATTGGAGAAATGGCAACAGAAGCTGGAGAGTGTAGGCTTGAAAATCAGCAGAACCAAGACAGAATATATGTTCTGCGATTTCGGCGGTCTCTCCAGCCCTGAAGCCATTGATATGGCTAAGAAGGAGGTGACTTCTGAGATGACGGGAAATAGATGTATGGAAGAAGAAGACATGCTGCGCCGACCCCAAATGAAAAATTGGGATAAGGGCAAGAGGATGATGATTAGTCCGTCAGTAAGATTACCAAAAAATTTGGGACACGTATTTTTTGCTTACTCAAATCAATAAAAGTGACAATGATATACCATATCAAAGTTCAGGAGAAGGTGCTTGTGATGTCACTGTTACGTTAAAAGTGTATCACGGCGTGACGTCACGCGAAATTTCATCGCAGTATATCGTCGTCATTTTTGGTTTATGTGACAAAAGAAAAAATATGTGTCCAGTATTTTTAAGTAATTCAACTTTCAGACCAATCAGAATTTTTAAGGACACTATTACATACGACAAAAATTTCGCCCTTCACAATTTTCTATTCTTCCGAAACAGATCCTGTTTCATTCAATTTATAGCAGACGTATCGTGTTTGGGCTCATTCAATTGATTTTTCGTGCGTAACTTAGAGATGGTGAGCATTATTGAATCAAGGAAAGTGATTACAGGAACTTGACCTTACTTAACGTAGATGCACCGAGTTTGGACTCAATGAATTGGTCAGTGAAAACGATCTGATGATGTAGCAGGATCTGAGGCTGTTTAGGCTGCTAAACCTTAACATAGCCGCGCGCTAGCTGCAGTGATAGACGAGTGCAGGGTTAGTGAGGACTCAGCCATCCGACGTCGCCGGGCCCAGCTCCCACAGTCAGCTATAGCACGCCTCCACGCACAGCTGCACTTGAGCATCTTGTTTACATTCTCATTTTAACCGACGGTTGTAATTTATTTTCATATTTTTTACATGGTATTCAGTCTGATAAACTTTTATTTACTCTACCACGACCGAAAGTCGCGATGGTTGGGCAAAGAAAGTAAAGTTCTTGAATCGTAGAGCCATCGTTCCACTAGTTTCAAGGTATCAGCAAATGATTTCTATAAATATTCATAAAGTAAATAGAGCAAATTACTACAGATATTTTTGTTACTCTAGTAGGAGCTGATAATGAGGATGCTACTGATAAGCATGAGGTCTTGGTCTCGATGCACGGATTGGGCAAAGTGTTATTTGAAATTTTTCATCCGGGTTTTCTCCATAGCAGTCCGTGGTCAGGATTTGTGTTTAGCACTAAAACGTAACTGGCGAAATGTTGGTGTATTGTATTACACGTACACCTAACATTCCAGGGAATACAGGCGTGACATCGTTATGTTTTAGATCTCAATTGAAATCCTCCTATCGATTAAAAATACCTGTTAAAATGGCATACGGAACCTCGCTACCAATTCATAACATCACAAGTACTGGGTCGACACCGTTACCCTTTTCATGGCATCAACGATTAGATCAGATCGACCGTAACTTATTTGATCGGAATAATTTCTAACTTAAATTGAACCTCGTCTAACTTCTGAATAAATTATCAAGAAGTTATTGACTTTTATTCCGAAGCTTCGACACGGTTTAAAAATAGACCTCTTTGAAAAAGTTCATCTTTTACTTGGGAAATGTAATTTATTTACAATCCGCTTTATTTGGTGGAATTAGATAATTTTCTTATTAGTTTCGTCTGGGAATGGGCCAAAGCTATTATTTAAGTAAGTAACCAGTGAGTGAGTACATATCGATAGATACCAAACATACGTCATGCTCAACGTATGTTCGTTATCTATCGATATGTAGATGAACATGCAGCCTGTCAAGAGCAGCAAATAAAAAAAACCGTCTTCCTATACTCTTAAGAACGAGTGTTTATTTCTGTTGCCGATGTAAAAACTAAATAAAATTATATGGAAGCGTTAGAACAGAATAGAACATTATTTACTTGCACAGAAAGTTGGTACAATGAGATCAACATCTTGCCTTGCCTTTACCCAACCATGTTGACCCCAACATGGTTGGGTAAAGGCAAGGCAGTCTTAGCTTCCAGTCTAACCGGATGCAGCTGAATATCAGTATTTTACATGGAGCGACTGCTATCTGACCTCCACAACCCAGTTACCGGGTAACACCATACCACTTAGTAAGACTTTCGGGCTTCTGACTACCCCTGTCAAAGATCTAAAAATGACAGCCAGGACCAACGACCTAACGTGCTTTCCAAGGCACAGAGGAGTCTCAAATCAATGAGACGTTAACACTTAAGATTTTGAGATTTGCATAAGTTCCCAGGCGAGTCAAAGTCGTATATACCCGTCTCTCTTTAATCCCTCAATTATTTTTTTACTGAAAGATTGATTAGGATAATATTAGGTCTTTACCTATGAAATTGCCGTTCTGCAGTACTGGCCATTTCAAATCAAAATATTTTTTGTTTGGCTAAGAATTCTAATTTCAAATTAATTTTATTTTAAAAACATGGATTTTTTTTTCCAATAGTAGTCATTTGTTTATTGATTAGTGTTACATTTTCATCGCATTTAAATCTTTTTCGTCATCATGGATACGTTAAAAATTCGAGTAATTATGGAATATGAGTACCGTCGTGGCAGCAACGCGGCACAAGCGGCACGCAACATCAACGACGTTTACGGAGCTAACACTACAAACCAACGCACTACCTGTTATTGGTTTGCTCGCTTCCGTTCTGGAAATTTCGACCTGAAAAATGAACCTCGCGGTCGTCCGAAGACTTTGGTCGACAATGACGAATTAAAGGCGATTGTGGAAGCTGATGATACACAATCTACGGCTGAATTAGCAGCAGCTTTCGACGTTAGCGTCAAAACAATATTGGTCCATTTGCGTCAAATTGGCAAGGTAAAAAAGCTTGACAAATGGGTGCCCCACGAACTCAATGATCGCCAGCGCGAAGTACGCGTCGAGACGTGCCTTGCACTGCTCAACAGACACACAAATGAAGTAATTTTGAACCGCATTGTTACCTGCGATGAAAAATGGATTCTGTTTGATAACCGCAAGCGCTCAGCAAGTTGGTTGGATCCTGGTTCAGCACCTAAACAATGCCCTAAACGAAAACTTACCCCAAGAAAAGTGATGGTCACTGTTTGGTGGTCTAGTGCCGGTGTGATTCAACACAGCTTCTTACCAAACGGGGTGAGCATTACTGCAGATGTGTACTGTGAAGAATTGAACACAATGATGGAGAAGCTGGCACATCTCCAACCAGCATTGGTCAATCGCTCGTCTCCGCTGCTCCTGCACGACAACGCGCGACCTCATACTGCACAGCAGACGGTCTCCAAGTTGCAAGAACTGGGGTTGGAAGCTCTCCGTCATCCGCCCTACTCACCAGACCTTGCGCCTACAGACTACTACTTTTTCCAGAATTTGGATAACTTCTTGGCGGGAAAAAAATTCAATACCCGAGAGGCAGTACAAAATGCCTTTGAAGAATTTGTTGCCTCCCGTCCAGGTGATTTCTTTAAGAAGGGCATCAATAAACTGCCACTGCGTTGGCAAAGATGCATTGATTGCATGGGTGATTACTTCGATTAATACAAATAAAAAATACATGAAAAAAATTCATTTAAATTTTTTCATACAAAACGGCAATTTCATAGGTAAAGACCTATTATTATGTTGATGACGTCAAAACAAGCTATTATTTTCTATGTAATCTTATACGCTTCAGCCTTGGCACACAGGCCAAGGTCGACACGTCAAGTTATCAAGTTCAGAATAACGTGTTACCCTGATCGTTGGTTTGTTTACTGCTAGGAAACCGATATGTAGGTAGTCAAGAAAAATAAGACGGTAGCTGTCACTAAAGTAATATTTCTGGGCATGGTTTATTTATTGATTTTGATAGTGGATAGATTAAAAAATAGGTAAGTTTTCAATGTGTTATTTATATATACTAGTTTTGAGAGTGGGTGGATTTGAAAGTAGCTATGTTTTTAATTTGTTATTTATAAAACGTCGTTTTACGGTCACCATTGGTCTAAATTCCGTTATAGCATAATACAAAGTTCCAAATCACGCATTCCTCCGTGCGCGCAATATTCTTGAAAAGGGATTCGAAGTTTTCGCTTCATTATTATTATTATTTTAGAGTCCATTATTGTTTACATTATTTTTTAAAGCACGAAAACTCGTTATTCCCGGCCGGCCTTTGTAGATCTTTGACACTCGATACTAGTGGTCATAAACACGAGTCTGACAACCATTCTTACTAAGGGGTATCGCGGTATCCAGTAGGCTAGGCAGTCGCTGCCGCATCCTGTTAGGGAGCTTGTATACGTCCGTTTTTTTTCGTGGTGGTGTATGGTTGATAATAAAGGTGTATATAGAGGCCAGCCCATCAAGCTACCCCAATGTGTCTTATTTCTTTAGTAGTTTTTCAACTTTATCGCAATAGAAATAAGGTTTATGTTCAGTAGGAAAAAATTGACGGTTTGGGGTAGCTTGATGTGCTGGCGTCTGTACATCCACCGGATGCCGAACTGGTGTCCAGCACATACAAATGCGAGAAACACGATCCGTAGTCCAGTGAAAAAAAAACGGACGCATACAAGAGGCGTAAGACTGGAAACTGACCTCAGCATCGTTGTGACCACTCAAGGCAAATGCTACGAATAGCTTTAAACAAGAATAATTGTATGATATTTTTGTCATAAACAGAATAAAGAGTTAAAGTTCGGTTTAAAGTATATTTATTTCTCAAAAAAAAAAGAACATTACCGTTCGTACTTACATAATGAGAGAAGTACAATTTAACTCAATATAAGTAAGGGAAAATCCCTGTGATCAATACAAAAACAAAGATGAACATTAAAGGTTGTAGAGGTCAGATAGGCAGTCGCTTCATGTAAAATACTGATATTCAACTGCATCCGGTAAGACTGGAATCCAACCCCTATGAGTTGAGAAAAAGCACATTAAGTAACGTGTTCTTCTGAAAGTATACATACTTTTACGGTTAGTTACATCATCAGGTATTTCATTATACATTTAGTTGAACTCCATCATATCTTTCGTATATTTTTCCTACTATAGTTAGTTCTAGGATTTTCTTAATAAAAATTCTTAAAAAAATAATGTTGCTCATTGCCGATAAGCCTTCACTATGCAGCACTAACTTCGGCATTTTTAATATGCAACTACATTGTTTAGATTTATCTGTGAAAAATATCCGCGCGAGTTTCCATCTGACCGATTTGATCGTAATTGCACTAGAACGCTCCGCGTGGTCAATCTGAACTTTAAGTCTGAAAGTATTAATTGGTGCAGTTGAGCGCTCTTCAGTTTTATTCAGAATTTTAGCGTTTTTTGGCGGTTAGCTACTGGATTGGTAGTTTTATTCCATTGTTTTATACGCTGATAGTTTGCAATACCGTAGTTTTTATGAGTTTTAATTAAAAGGTTACGAGGATAAATTATTTTATGAATCGTGAAACCAAAACTGCGGATCCCTTTTTAAGAATAGTGTGAGCACATAGGAGTTTAATATTTAGCATAGTTAAAGTTTATTCAAGGTGGAATGGACTAAACTCATGGTATAGGTTTGTACTTTTGTCACACATGATTCTGGATCCCCAGAGTTGAAAATTCGTCAGTTTTTTCAGATTTTTACTTTTATTTCTAATTAAGAGCTCGTGGCTAAATAAAATAAAAACAACCGCACGGGTTGATCAAAGGTTAAGCTACGCTTGCCGAGGTCAGTCTATGGATGAGCATATCGAGACTCCTCCGTGCATCGGAAAGTACATGAAGCCGTTGGTCCCGGCTGTCATTTGTAGATCTTTTACAGTAGTTACGGGTAGTCAGAAACCCGAAAGTCTGACAACCAGTCTTACCAAGGGGTATCGTGTTGCCCAGTAACTGGTTTGTGGAGGTCAGATAGGCAGTCGCTCCATGTAAAATACTGGTATTCAGCTGTATCCGGTTAGACTGGTAGCCGACCTCAACATATGTAGTTGGGAAAAGGTTAGGCAGATCATGTCTTTTTACTTAAAACGGTAAAAATGTACAGACCTACTATTTGAAATATTAGGAAAGAACGTAGCATTTGACATTTGAAAAACCGACGATGAATTTCAAAGATCCAGAATCGAGTACCGAACTAGTAACTAAACCATCAAAACTGTCGTAAAAACTCGACTTAATACTTACTAACCTTGTATTCAAAACAAATCCCTATCTCCTAGATAATCTCTATTTTCCTAGACTTCATTAGTGGAAATAATGAAGGGCTTAATACAAGAAATGGCAGCGTTTTGTTAAGACTACGACTGATATTAGTCCAGTAACTAGGTCTTAATAAAAGAATGTGTAGTGTATGTAGGTGGCTAGGTAATTAGGTATTAGGATTTCTTGTTGCGATTGGGAAGTATCCCACCGAAGTTTATTCTAAATAGAACTTTCCCGCGCAAAGTTATTTTGAAACGGTAGTTTCACAACTTGGCGTTCATTTAAACATAACAACACGCTCGTAATTCCCAAAAGCTTGGGCAGACGTGTACCTCTGTACACCCAAATTTCATATTTCACCATTTCGCTATATATCTGGAGCAAGTCTATTGCCATCAACCCGGCATAAAACTTCGGGCTGTTACTGATAACTTCAAGATGCTCGACCTGGGATTCAAACCCAGGACCTCAAGCTCAGTAGTGCTTGAGTCCTTTATTTATTTAATCCTTTAAGCATACAAATGTACAGGGGCGAAATTAATGGCATAGTCACTTTTTACCAGTCGACCATTGGGTAAGTACCTTCGTAAGTATACCATTAGACAACTCAGTTGAAGTATTTTTCTCAAGCGTTTTTGATGTCCGCAAACATGTCCAGCCAAGCTGACAACAATACGAGCTTGTTACTGCCCCACTGCAGGGCAAAGGCCTCATTTCATTCAGAAAACCACTCTTGCTTAATCCGGGTTGGCATATTCATTCTAAGTCCAGGTTTCCTCTCGATCGTTTCTTTCACCGATGTCAGTGAAATCTAAAGGTGCGTCCAAGCTATATAACATAACATGTTATAAAACATAGTTACATAGCGTTTTGCAATTAGCACACATACAAAACATGTTGTGTAAGTATGTCATGTAACATTTTTTAATTTAAATAACATGTTATGTTATATTGTCTGTACGCACCTTTAGATGAAATTTAATATAAAATAATAAAGATAATAAATTTAGTGCATATGAATGTGGGATTGCGGGCTCAGAGTGAAACAACTTTAGAATTTCACTTACTCACTTTATTTTAAAGATTAGCACGCGTCTGAGTATCTTGGCGTCTGGCGCCATCTTGCTATCCTCCGTACCTCCTCTCTATCATTCACTCCTGATTTAAAAAGTCATGATGGTACTTGACAAAATCTGAACTTTCAGCCTCGTGTATGAGAGGCGAGCCCCACCATGACACCGCCTAACAAAAAGTAATATATCACGCCTGTATTCCCTGAAGGGTTATGCAGAGGGATACCTAGGGTACACCCACATTTCACCAGTTATGTTTCAGTCGCATATAATAGTTGGGGGCCAGCCTATTGCCATCAACCGGGAACATTACCAGGATCCGGTACTACTAAGAAATACCGGACAAAAAAAGCCAATATCGCTTGGCCCGAACTGGAAATCAAACACAGGACGACATGTTCGTCAGTAACGCTTGCGGCGACTAGCCCAAAGAGGCAGTAAAATAACCTTTCCATTTTCCTTTCAACTTTTCCAACACTATAAGAATTTCTTCTGTATCGTGCTTCCATTAACAAACAATTAAACTCACATACACAAACAGCCAGACCCGGACTAGACCTGTAAGCTATACAAATATTAGTTCCGACCAGGAATCGAACTTACAACACGCAGCGCAGCAGCCAATCGCTCAGCTACAGCGCTAACTGTGCCTTCAAATCAATTGTTTATTATTTTAGAGTCCGTTTTAGAGTACCCTATATGGAACTGGTCCTACTGCCGTAAATCTCCATGGTGTATGCTGTAGTTTAATATCGCCGCCTGTATAACGTTGTGAGAGATGATTGCCTTCCTATTGTGTTCATTGACATGACCAGCTCTTTATCACGCCATTCATGTGCGCTTAGTTCGCCAGCACAAATAGGATCGTCTGATTAGTCTTCTAGATAGCTTTTGTATTGCAGTGGATGTGTTCATGTATTAAATAACTGGAATTCAGCTATGGGAGCTACACATGGTGGAAGGGATATCGATGTTTAACGAGATTTGATTCAATAAAACTTGGCTGGAGGTAGATCACTGTGTTGCGCAATTTCTCACAGGCCATGAAAACTTTAAATATCAATCATTTTCTATCAAGCTTGTTCCATCACCTTTGTGTCAATGTTCTAAATCAGACTGTGAATACAAGCAATCTGCTCATCATTTCTAATGGGAGTATACTCTTTGGCAGAATGATCGCAATTACATGTTTTTTGCATCTGGACTAGTTTACTATACGGACCTTGGAGAGACGCGTTCCAGACGCGTTCAAGCTTTTTTGCCATATTGGAATCAAATGTAGCAGCTTACAATACTACAGGACACACTATACAGGTCTCTATAATATCAGTGTTAATTTTAAGCCATGGTGGCAACGTCCCTTTGTGCCTATTGGCCTAGCTATGTTCTGTATCCGGCTTGATCTCCAACGGCGAAGTACAAGTATTTGATGGAATTTTGTTTGAAAAACTCAAAATAAAAACACTAAAAGGTGTTAAATAACTTTAGTTTCCGACTTTGGTTGTTACGTTTGATTTATTGAAGGAGAAAGCGGCAACATACAAAAAAAGAAACATAAAGTCGAACCTCCTCCTTTTTTGAAGTCGGTTCATAAAAAAAAATACACACGTCTGAAGCCGGAGCAGGAGGCTAGTTTAAAAGCAAACTATGGTTATTACACCATTGCTGGTCCTCTGGTACCTTTAAACCAGAATCTGTAAACAATCTGTCCAACTTAACCCAGCTAACATTCCGAGAAAGTATTAATAAAATCTAATGCATCCATTGCTGGCGGCGTTACAACTAACATTTTTAATTTTACAAAGGCGCGCCACCATTTTCTTTGGCGGGAATGGTCGGCGATTAGTTTTAATGGCGTGCCGGTGACGCTCTTCGTATCAATTAACGGTTGGAAATAAGGGCGAGATTTTCATTTTCACTGTATTGTGTACGGTATGATAGGGCCACAGGATACGCAAGTCGCACACACCGATTTAGGTGGCTTGTAGAAACATAGGTAACGTAAACAATGTGCCATTACGCATGTAATTCCCTGAGGGTAAGGCAGCAGTGTATATATACAGTGTAGAAAGTAACACGACGTTTTCACAGACGCTCCTGTAACACCCATATTTTACCTGTTATGTTTAAGACCCATATAAGACTCTATGCTCAACAGTAGAACTTGCGACCACTAGACCAAAGAGGCAGTTTGACTCGTAAAAAAGGTCCTGGAAGGATTTTTTATCACTATAATAACAAAAAATAAAAATAACACCAGCCTGCTAATGTCCCACTGCAGGGCAAAGGCCTCTTCTCATACAGAGAAGGTACGAGCATTAATCACCACACTTGCTCAGGACGGATTGGCGATTTCAGACTTATATTAATTATAAGTCCAGGTTTCCTTACGATGTTTTTCTTCAACGATATCAGTGATGTTAATGATAAACTTAGAAACTAACTATACCCTATCACAACTTTATCACTATACCTTTGCATTTTTTCTTTTACGTCCTTAGTAAATTTTGGTCATGGTCTCAACAAAAACTAACCATGCACCGTACCCTCACTCATATACTCCGATAGAACGGCAATCTGACTGGATCGGGGAGAGATCAAGCGAAGGTCCAAGGCTACTTTACTTTCAAGAAACGGGCGTGTCTCTCTAGCAGCTTTAAAACTCCCGGGCAGCTACTAAGAAAACCCAGGGAGTAGATAAATATTTCCCCACCTGGGAAGCCAACTTAGAAGCCCACGCTCAGCAGACGGTCTTGCAACCAGCTGAGCAGCCACATTGATCTTATAAGAAATGGTATGAAGACGCGCGTCGTATTCTCCTGTAAAACCTCAACCACTATAATACTATAACTATTGCCTTCAATTTCATATACTCTTCGTAACAAGTTCCTGAGTTCTAACCACACTAACAAGCGGTTTTCTGATTCCAGAGCGTTGTTAATAAAGTTCTCGGGAATTCTGATATTGTGGTCTAACAGTACGGTAACGCAACAGTTATCAATTAGTTGAAGCTACAGCTTGGAACGCGACAAAGAACTATACAACTACAATTTATCCCAACACTATTTACATTGTATTTATGACTATCAGACACCCACGACTTTACCTGCGTATGTGTCTTTATAAACCTATGTGTTATTCTTTTTTTAAAACAAACGTTGCCCCACACTAGGAATTTCTCCTGTGTCGTGCGTTCACAAACATTTAAATTCACATACACGAACAGCCAGACCCGGAACAATTACCTGTAGGCCATACAAATATTTGTTCCGTACGGAAATCGAACCCACGACTAAAGTATAAGTATAATTATCTGATAATTCAGATAATTATACATATACTTTAGTCGTGGGTATATACAACATACACTCACGCCTTTTCCCATGGGGGTAGGCAGAAACCACAAAAAGCTACCCGCTACGATCCTAACATACCGCTTTCGCTTTGCTCACGTTCATAAATCTGGTCGTACACGCACGTCCCGGTTGCAATTATTGACATTTTTTAAGGTACATTTGATTAATGAGTACAAAAAAATGTGAAAAAACTGTTTCAATAGAGTAAGTGTGGAGTTTCTTACTCATTCTTTTTCACACGGAACTACCTTTTAAAAGGGCGACTGGAATCAATTTAGTATTTTATTGAAATTTTCAATTTGACGTCAACAAAAGTGCGTTTATAATTGATTAATTATAATAAATGATTTAACTTTAAAGCAATAATGCTGTAAAGTTTTTGCGTGAAAGAAGAACAAACTTCCAAGCATCCTCACGAACTTTCACATTTATAACATTAAGTAGGATAAACCGAACACAGGATTGCATCGACAATTTAACATAGACCAATTACTGCTCCAACTAGTTGGTTGGACCAGTCGTGTTCCACTTATAGTTCTATTAGGGCTGTTTAGAGCAACGCATTCCAACATGTTGATTACTTCGATATTGTGTTTGTGTCAGCTTGTATACATGTAGATTGTTAGTATTAAGTCTTAATCGTGTTATGTAAATGAGTGAAATGGACATTGTGACAGATTAATTTTGGATGGTCTTGGTTTATTGGTTATACCTAAAGGAGTTGGCGAGTGTTCGTGGCAACAATATTGTTCTTGCCTCTAAGCTTAATCTATATATAGGCAAGTGCCATTCATCATCAGAATCTGATGTACTTGGAACAAAAGCGATTCGTCGAATGTGTGTTGCGCTCGCTGTTGACGTTTCTCAAATGATCCCTCGTTCAACATGGCCGCGCTGACCATCGCCTCGACGCTCCGCCAGACTGACAGCAGTCAAATCTCGTTCAGACCTCTTTATCTATGCGCCGTCATATATGTATACCTATTAATAAATAATAATACATTTTTTTGGCATCAAACAAGTAAGTACCATTAAACACTTAATAACAATCGAGAGAGTGTCTTGAGACACTGCGGTATTTTGGACGAGAAGATATTACGAAGCTTCCCGAACGCTGCCCAGCCGAGTTGGATTCGACGATCGACCTCTTTCTCAAAGTTGGACCTGCCTAACTGGATGCGGAAGGCGCAGGACCGGTCATTGTGGAAATCCTTGGGGGAGGCCTTTGTCCAGCAGTGGACGTCTTTCGGCTGAAATGATGAACAATCGAGAGATCTAAATAGTAATGATCATTGACCCCCATGATGCCCACCTATTATGGTAATATTAATATACGCACATGAAGAGATAACTTAATACCCCTTTTAAAGTATGTTGCGCGCACGAAGGAGTATGTGATTTGACATAGTTAAAGTTTATATGGAGTAGGGGAACAGGACCTCAAACGGTTGAATTTCGGATACTGGGTGATCACTAGTTCGTGTAAAATTGAAGATAATTAATTCCTAAACGCCTAGCCCCTTTTACACGAGCTTGTGGTTTCTTCGATACCATCGTCATCAGGAATCCTGGACTTATAATTCATATCTGTACATTTTTTTTTTCGAGTAGCTCGTGGCTAAATTAAAACAGCCGCTCAGGTTGATCGAAGGTTAAGCTACGCTTATCGAGGTCAGTCTGTGGATGGGTGACCATTCGTAACTTATCGAGACTCCTCCGCGAAAAGCACGTTAGGCTGTTGGTCCCGGTTGTCATTTGTAGATCTTTGACAGACGCTACGGGTAGTCAGAAACCCGAAAGTGTGACCACCAGTCCTACCAAGGAGTACCGTGTTGCCTAGTTACTGGGTTGTGGAGGTCAGATAGGCAGTCGCTCCATGTAAAACACTGGTATTCAGCTGCATCCGGTTAGACTGGAAGCCGACCCCAACATACCTAGTAGGGAAAAGGCTAGGCGGATGATGATGATATTGTTTTTTTTCATTGTTCTTTAAAAAAACGTTGTCTCACACTAGGAATTGCTCTTATGTCGTGGATGCGTTTCCAAACCTTTAAACTCACATACACAAATAGCCAGACCCGGAAAAACTACCTGTAGGCCATACAAATGATGTTTGTAAATATCTGAAATCGCCAACCCGTCTTGAGACAGGCTTCGCGATTTATGCTCGTCCTTCTCTGTATGAGAAGGGACCTTTGCCCTGCAGTAAAACAATAAAAAGCTAGTATTATTATATTGTACATACTTAATAGCTGGATAATAGTTGCTCTCAGCAATGGCTGCAGTTGATGTGGTATATCTGTTTTTAACGATAACGGTGAATACTCAAAATCTCTGGCGTTGTAGCTATAATTTCAATGTATAGGTCTGTTCAAGTTACATATCTATTTACTCCAGTTGTACGAGTATATAAAGCATATTAGTATAGCAAATATTATAAACCGCACAACAATATTGCTCAGCGTACATTTTATATGATTCACAAAATCCTTATGCTAAGAACTATTGTATACAATATACTACATAGCGCAATAGTATAGCGTAATCTGAACTGCGCTTTAAGTTATTTTTCTGGTTTTGTTTGGCTAATAAGTACAAGGAACTTGAAGCCACCGTGCATTGTTGTTTAAGACAGAATTCATAAATGCATATTACCTCGCCTTTTTCACATGGAGTTAGGCAGAAACCACAGAACGTGACCATCTACGATCTTAAAATACTGATTTTGCTTCGTTTACGTTCATATTTCTGGTCGCGTTTATGACGCCTCTTGCTAGTACTACGCACCTTTCTGAACAACGTCACCTATATGTTCAGTGTATGTAGTTATGAACAGCTTTTGTTAGTAACTTTTTATTCATCCTCCTTACGTGAAGAAACCATCTATTCTGCAATCTACAGCATTTATTCTACTTACATGTCTCTGCTGCCACACCCAACACTCGATTCCACACATTGATCGGATCGAATAAAAATAATTTGTCTTATTTCTGTTACATATCATATGCCGAGGCCTAGGCAGCTGGGATTGGAACATGGAACGACTGCCTACCTGATCTCCACAACGTGGTAACTACCTAAATAAAAAGATATCCCTATATACGGCTGGATGTCAGCTGCACAAACTGTCAAAGGTCTACGAATGACAACGAAGACCGACTGCTTAGCGTGCAGTCCGAAGCATGACGGTATCTCAGGACATATTGGATCGTCACCTATCCACAAACCGACTTCAGCAAACGTAGCTTAGCAATCAATTGATTCGGCTGTTATTATGTTATCACGTTCCCCTTAAACTTAAAGGGAAGATCTATAAGTCAATGATAAGACCTGCCATCTTGTATGGATCAGAATGTTGGGCCACAAAAGGACTGAATGAAAGGCAGTTGCATGCAGCTGAGATGAGAATGCTAAGGGGGATGTGTGGTGTTACGCGAATGGATAGAATAAGAAATGAGTATATAAGAGGAAGTCTGAAAGTGGCGCCTGTGACAGAGAAGTTGTGTGGAAATCGGCTGTCATGGTATGGACACGTGATGCGAAGAAATGAGGATAATGTTGTTAGGAAAGTTTTGAGTATGAATGTAGAGGGTTACAAGAGTAGAGGGAGACCCAGGAAACGATGGATGGATTGTGTGAAAGTTGATATGGCTAAGAAGGAGGTGACTTCTGAGATGACGGGAAATAGAGATGTATGGAAGAAGAAGACATGCTGCGCCGACCCCAAATGAAAAATTGGGATAAGGGCAAGAGGATGATGATGATGATGTTATTATGTTATCATAATTATATGAATATTTGTCGTATCCAGAATGTCGTAACTGACAGGTATCTCCTACACCTCATGACCCTTTTTATACTTAGCATGGCAACATCATCCTTTTCTACTACGTGTATATTGAACTACGAAACACACTGATATAAGTAGCTAACCGAGCGATTTCTCAAGTTCTCTTAAAAGGGACCAGGGCCCGCTCCGCGACAAATAAAATTTAATAGACCCTTACAAGGTTTCCTTTTCACACAAAATATTTTAGCTACATTTGCATTACAAAAGCCTATTGAAGTGGGTCGTTGTCGGGTCTAACTATGTACGGAGGTATACATACTTACCTAAACTTGTTTAATCTTGAAACGATTCGATCAACGTACGAATTTTTGCACATAGTAGAATATTTGTCGGTACCTACCTTATGACTGGTATGCTTCTTGTAACGCGCATACATTATGTATGTTTTTAAAATAGGGTTTCTTTATAAAAAGATTAAGCTCGTAACATAATTTACAATAATTATGTTACGAGCTTAATCTTTTTGCTGCGTGATATGAGACTGTGCTACGGAGATATTAATAATGAACCATTTTAGTCCGAATTATTTATTTATTTAACCATCAATTTACTTCCCTACTAATAAATATATGTAGGTTTAATTGACAAAAAAGAAACAGCCGTCATACTTTCAAACTTCTTCTGGGCGTTCATCCCAGCTGTCATGTGCTACATACAAATGGCAGCTGGGATGAACGCCTTTCTTGATTTACGAGACACGGAAGACACAAAGGACGACAATCTATGGCATACTTAGATATGTCTTGGATTGCCACCCATCCGAGGGCCGGCCTTGGCAAGCGTTATTTAATCTTGAAGATCGTCCCGTGCGACTTATTTTTTCTTTATATTATACTTAGCCACGAGCCTAATATAATTATCAAAAACTTAAATCCTCAATTCGAAAGCTTATTTCACTTCATTGAACAAACTCCCGCGTTTAATGACTCCGCTTTATACTTGTTTATCGTTAAAACTTCAAAACTTCTATTAATCTGACAAACACCGATCGTGTTCCGACTTTATCCGCAGCAACTTTATAACTATAGTAATAATGGAAGTTGCAACTGAATTCCGTGTTGCATTAACTATAAAAAAGCCAATTCAAAATCATATCATGCCAATTTAAAACGTCAATGTCAATTCGAACTATTTTAAAATTTTAAATACCCGCTTCGAATATTTTAATTTTTTCAATCGTGCTTGCCGAATATTGCCTTATATTCCTTATCGCTTTAAACCAAAATGGTGTTAGTAATTCTGTTACGAAGCCTTTACTGCTGTCACTAAATTAAAATGCAAATATAACAATTAACTTACAAACTAACACATCTGGATTTCCGGATAAGTAATCAAATTTAAATTCAATTATTTGTAAAACATAGACCAGGTACAATGTAACAAGATGTAATTCTTATGTCAGGAGTGATAAGTTTAACCTAATAGACAGTCATATATTTCATATTTTGGATATATTTAATACTTGCTAATTTTAAATATATAGTTTTTATGCATCAGTCATCATGTCCTGTGATGTGACACATAAGTAGGCGTCTTCCAGCTGTTTCCTTTCTTTTCAGCCTTTATTAACCGGACGCCAACATGTCTAGCTTCTCCAACATTTCTAATATCATCTTACCATCTTCTTGCATTTCTGCCTCTTTTCCTTATACCTGTATAGTTGTAGTTAGTAGTAGATAAATGTACATTTCATTTATTACTTACTAGTTTTAAAAATATATTTTTATGCATCAATCAGCGTGTCCTGTGACACATAAACAGGCGTCTTCCTGCCAATGTTTCCATTGTTTTCAGCCTTTCTTGACCTGACACCAACATTTCTAGCATCTCCAGCATTTCTTCTTCAATCTTTAATTATTTTTTTCTTCATTTCTTCATTCGTATTTATCCTTCATTTCTTCTTGCCTGCCTGTCTCTTTTCCTTATAACTGTATAGTTGTAGTTAGTAGTAGATACATGTTAATTTCATTCTAAACTACATTCGAATAGACGTTACGCTTATGTCAAGGATTCGTGCAGACACACTGTTTACCGCTCACGTTTACTTCATTTGAAAAAAAAACCGTTAGATAATGGTTCTACGCAAATATGTTTGGCTCAAACATTTACAAGTACTAAGACTTGCAAGTTGCAATCTCATTGTTTGGCATTCATATCGTTTTACATAATAAAGCTGAAGAGTTTGTTGTGTTGTTTGAATGTCCTTACCTTACTTAATAAATAAGAGTAATTATTTTTGCATTTGATTGCTCAATAGGGTAGTGTCCTTAAAAATTCTGATTGGTCCGAAAGTTGGATTACTCAAAAATACTGGACACGTATTTTTTCTTTTGTCACGTAAACCAAAAATAACGACGACATAGTGCGTTGAAATTGCACGTGACACTACGCCGTGCTTACACTTTTAACGTAACAGTGACCTCAGAAGCCCCTTCTCCCTGATCTTTGATGTGCTATATCATTGTCACTTTTTATTGATTTAAGTAAGCAAAATTACGTGTCGACTAAAAATAGACTTAATATATTTTTACCTAGGACACAGCCCTGTTTCAAATCACAAAGCTTTTCAATGTCATGCTACGACCTTTGAAACAGTGGGGCAAAGCTAGTTGGAAACAAATTTATTTTGTAATGACGGCACAGCTCCCAAATAGACCGTTACGGTAGAGGTCTATTTGGGAGCTGTGCCTATGCCTGCATGTAGCCAGGAGGAGGATTGGAATAGACAAGTGCAGTTCTCGGAAAACAATATAGAAGCTCGTGGTTAAATAATAACAACCG
Organism: Phlogophora meticulosa; assembly: GCA_905147745.2. Taxonomy (NCBI): domain Eukaryota; kingdom Metazoa; phylum Arthropoda; class Insecta; order Lepidoptera; family Noctuidae; genus Phlogophora; species Phlogophora meticulosa. The sequence continues at coordinate 5,522,133 of LR990526.1, read as the reverse complement.
CACGTGTCGATTAAAGGTTAAGCTTCGCTTACCAAGGTGTGCATGTGGATGGGTGACCATTCATTACTGAGAGACTCCTCCGTGCGTCGGAAAACACGTTAAGCTGTCGTTACAGGCACGTTAGAAGCCCGAAAATCTGACAACCAGTTTTACCAAGGAGTATCGTGTTGTTAATTGGGTTCTGGGGATCAGATAGGCATTCGCTTTAAGTAAAGTGCTGGTATCCAGCTGTATCAGTTAGAGTAGAAGCTGAACGAACATGGTTGGGAAAAGGCTAGGCAGAGGATGAGCCCTTGGAATATAAGTTTTGAGGAAGCAGGATAAAATGAAATACTACACAAAGTACTATAAGAAGCACTATTGAAAATATAAAAACCATAAGAAAGAGGGTCCAATATAATTTAAACGGAGGAAACTAAGGCCCAAGCCACACAGCCTAGAGTTGCTGGCTCGTTGCTGCTACTAGCCATTCAAAATACTAGGTGTTTGATTAAATACATTATATTTGTGTTTTTTTTTTAAACGTTGGCCCACACTAGATTTTTCTCCAATATCGTGGGTGCTTTTACAAACATTTAAACTCACATACACAAATAGCCCGACCCGGAACAATAGGGTAGTGTGCTTAAAAATTCTGATTGGTCCGAAAGTTGGATTACTCAAAATACCTAGACACGTATTTTTTCTTTTGACACGTAGACCAAAAATTACGACTATATAGTGCGTTGAAATTGCGCGTGACGTCACGCCGTGCTACACTTTTAACGTAACAGTGACGTCACAAGCCCCTTCTCCTGAACTTTGATTTGCTATATCATTGTCACTTTTTATTGATTTGAGTAAGCAAAAAATGCGTTTCCAATATTTTTTGGGAATCTTACTGACGGACGAAACAGACTGAATATATGTTTACCTAGGACACATCCCTATTACCTGTAAGCCATAAAAATATATTAATTTAAATATATATATATATATTTGCTCCGTGTGGAAATCGAACCCGTGACACACAGCGCGGCAGCCAGTCACTAAGTCACTGCGCCAAACGTGCTGTCGAATGCTTAGGCAGCTTTTTGACTCCCGATGCCTGGTTCACCTGTTCTTGACTTTGGGACTCATTGAGAGGAGCCTTTGCAACGATAAATCCATACTTTGGTTCGCTAAAAGCAAGTCGCCCTAGTTCCCACCAAACAAATCACCTCTCTGTGTGGCTGCAGCCTAAGAAAAGTACTTCGTTTCATACAATACAAGGTGGCTGTTCCAATCGCACCGTGATTGCGTGGATTGTTGGTTCAATTTCAGAGCTGGCTTCATGAAACGGTATAATTTTTATTATTTTATCGTATTTCATTCTTTTTATTCTTCTGAAAATCATTTCGGACCGTTTTGTTACCGTGTTGCTATCCGCTTGCTATTATTTCACGAAAGCTCGGATTGTGAATAAACTCTTGAGTGGATTTTGTTTCTGACTGAATATGTGAGGTCAATTTTGGATTAATTTTCACGAAAATAGATATAATAGAAATAGAATAATAATAGAAAGAAAACTATTCATTTTACTGGCCTCGGTTTTGTACCCAATTTTTAGTTTAGAGCAAATGTACATATTTATTTTAGGAGTACTACTCCTTGCTACGTTGTGCTTGACTCGCTGGCTCATCGTAACTACACCTAAGAAAGAGTTTGATCAAAGATTTAAGCTACGCTTAAAGAAGTGGTTCTGTGGGTGGGTTACCACCTATTACGTATCGGGACCAATTAATTGAGCAATTGGTCCCGCCTGTCATACTTTGACAGTCGTCATAGGTAGCCAAAGTCTAAAAATCCGACAAACAATTCATATTCAGATGCGATGCGCGGTCGAGTACGGTCGCGTTTTCGCTGCTCCGACTGAATATTATATTCGCGAATAGCGCGACTTTAGCCGCTGCCCGGATTCCGCTATGAGTACTCAAACGCTCATAGCCAATGAAGTTCTGGCATTCATCAAGCATGCCATCGACTACATGGACGAAGTCAGGATCTTGCAGATCTGTTAAGGAGGTCATCAGTCATCTTTTAAGGAGGAGGACATCAGCAGTGCCAAGTTGCTGCTGTTCACGACGCTCGGCAAGCTGAGCCAAATGCCGTCTCGGCGAAGGGATGGCACAGAGAAGAGTCTCCAAGACATCATTACGTTGTTGAAGGAGACCGACCCGGACGACGTGCCTGAATTCGTGGCGAAGGATCTGCATAAGCTGCCTCCCGTCACGTTCGACCACGTAGATGTCACCAGGCTGCTGAAGGACATTACACTCCTGAAGCAAAGTCAGGTCGAGATGCAGCATCAGCTGGAGGTGTCCAAAAACACTATCAGTGATCTACGGGCAGAAGTAGCGTTATTGCGCAATGCAATTTCTGCAAGTAGGTCACCTAGCAACGCGAATGTGAACATGCGTCGCGGGGCACAAAACGCCTCCATCTGCAGTTTCGAGTCGGCGGGCTCGAATGCGTCACCAGCTGCCGAGAATGCATGCGTTGCAACGTATGCCGCGGCCGTCCCTGCCTCGACATCGGTAGAGACGACGACGTGTGTAGGTTCGACGAGCCTACGCAGCAATTGTAGTCGCCGCTAAAAAACCTCTTGAGCCACAAAACTCGCAGGGTAAACTAGCGGACAAAGGGAAGGGGGGTAAACGGAGCCTGTCAAACGCAAAACAGGCTCGGAATAGGCAGGGTCCAGAGAAGGACATGAGCGACAAGGATGGTTTCATCAAGGTTGAGAAGAGGAAGAAGAAGAAGCCTCCTTGTCGGAACCAGTGCGGTACTGCGCTGGCAGGACCCATCGTGCTGCTAAAACCAGCAGTACCGACAACGCTGCTCTACGTGTCCAGATTGCACCACTCTACGAAGGTTGAGGAGATCGTGGAGTACGTGCGCGTCAAGACCAACTGGACTTTGAGGGTCGAGAGGTTGGAGCCGCGTCATAACACGAACTTCAAGTCGTTCGTGGTGCGAGTTCCGACACACTATCTCGAGAAGTTCCGCAATGAGAGTTCTGGCCGAAGGGTGTTGTGTATCGTCGGTTTCGTGGCCGCCTACATGACACTAGTCAGCGAAACACGACGCCGACACTTCGTGTGCACTAGTTTTAGTTATTATGTAATATATATTTATAGTATTTTTAAGTTTTATATTGTTAATATAGTAATGTATATGTTTACATGGGCCTTGATGCCTGAAATAAATGGATAGAAGATATCGTGTTACCCAGTAGCTGGGTTGTGGAGTGGCTCCATGTAGCTAACTTGTTTTCAGCTGCATCAGGTAACACTCGAGACCAACCGCAATATAGTTGGGAAAAAGTTAGCGCTGATGACAATGACACCGCGATTTCGTAAGTATTCAGTATGATCTTCGAGTTGAGATTTATTTAGTGTAAACTATATGAAATGCATACAGAAGTTGAAAGTATTTTAACATAATCAATCACCAATATTATGATCATAAGAATCATGGGACACTCCCTAAAATTGCTTATTTGACCAAACATAAATCTAATTCATGCCGAATTGAAAATTGAATCAACACAATCTCGACTGGTTTATTAAATAATGATATGCAAAATTCAACAATCAATCAATCAACTCGGTTGGTTATTGAAAAACCAAATAAAATCCTTCAACGAGTGGCCCATATATTATTACATTTAATTAATGGAACGACACAAACAAAAGGTGTTTGAATGGCTCAGTCATTAGTGGATTCACCCTTCGGTTTTAATTTCCCCTAGATCTATCCAAAATGCCCTAAGTCTGTTTTTATACAACATTTTTCTTTAATATTTAAATTAAAACTGATCGACACTTCTGATCGATTCTTTGCCCAAAGAATTAGTAATGCCATCCAACGTGGCAATGCTGCCAGTCTTTTGGGCACGTTTTCAAATGACAGCGATGCCGAGGAGTATTTTGACGCCTTGTGTCTTCAGTCAGGGTTAGCATTTTATTTTATTTATTTTTTTATATGTAAATAGTTAAAAATCTTTTAACAAATTAATCTGTTCTTCTTAAAAAAAAAAACTGAGGTAATGCAAATTTAAGACTTAGGTATATAGTTTTCTCATAAATGCTACTGTTGAAACTGGACCAAAATGGGACCACACGGGAATTATCAGCTTTCAAATAAAAGAAGAATCATGAAAATCGGTTCACCGAGTCGAAAGTTCTGAGGTAACGAACAAAAACTGAATAAAATACAGTCGAAATGAGAACCTCCTCCTTTTTTGAAGTCGGGTATAAATCATGTGAAAATAAGTAAATATTGGCTAGTTCACTATACTGTATACAAAGACTTCTGCTGTGTACTTTCACAATATTAACTGTGACGTTAAAATGTATCTCATGATTTTATTTATGAGTCCAGTACCTACTCGCATACATTTTGCAAACGTCCTTAGGTTTATAATTCAGTGTACCTTCTACTCTTTTGAGACAACTAATATATATAATAAATACCGGTTGTATTACGCAAATAAACGATTTGATTTGATTTAAACCATTTTAAGGAACATCCAGTCTTCCAAATTCAAAGTCTGTTTTTTTTTCTTAAAATTATACTATTCATTAGCATAATTTTCTCACTATCTTATTTGGAACAATCTCGTAAATATGGGAAAAAAAACACTCTGAGGCATGGCACAGAGTTTAACAGTGTAGTTTATTGTGACAACCAGTACTTTACCTCCTTATAATAGACCTGACTTCTGTCAAATTCAGTACATTTCAATCCAGTTCCATACTGCACCGAAAGCCAAGATTAAATGGTCACCCGACAATCGTTAATTTATTGAGTGTCTTACGAATTGCCGTAGTGCAGGGAAAGACAATGATTAAATTGCTTTTATTTATTTGTGCAAATAAAATTAAGTTGTGAAAGAAAGAAGAATTTTATGAAGAACCGTAAAAAAAATCCGCAATTGAAAAAACAAAAAAAAAACGGTTAGTATTGCAATCTATTTTGTTTAGTGGTTACATTTTATTTGTGGTGTAATTTATTAGCGCTCTTCCAAACTTGTTGATGATATTAGTTGTCTGAAAACTACTGAATTTTAAACTAATAAATCACCGCTCTTATATTATGCTAGTTCCCATTTCTCATTAGAATGCAATCGGATAAAAATCATCAATCACTACTGAGCATACCTGCAACTCCTCCGATTCTTATTCAAGATGCATTTTTGAAGTCGGATAGCTTTTTAAATCTCGATTCTTTTCCCATCTCTATTGTGAGCTCATTTTTTATTCATTACGGTAAATAAAATTATACGGCATGTCATTTCATTAAGGGATTAACATAAAGGATGACAACGTTTTTGCACTTGCCCCACGCCTCATTTTTGACGATGTTTGCTTGTTTTTCGTGCCTTTTTTGTTTTTGAGTTTGAAAGAAGAATTCAGAACGTTCTTTTTTTTTAATTTAATCACCTCTACTTCTTATTTAAAAGCAAATCGTTTTATGAATTTTAAAAATAGCGTCTTTAAGATTTGAACTTTGAAAGGTGTGTTTTAAATATTCATTTACTTGTTTTTGTTAGCTATTCATTGATTCAATTGATTAAATACTTGGGTAGATACTTTTTTTATGATGCCGAAAAAACTTTGGCGAAAAAAAGAGATTTCGTATATTTTACTTTTTAAAACAGCATGCGTTTTTTCGCGCTTCTTCCATTGCTATTCAGGATTTAAAATGGAGTTAATGGCGGCCTTCTTTACCTAGTTGAGTATGTACATTTTCTGTGTCATCGCACCTTCACAGACTGTTTATAACACCGTAGGTAAATGTCAACATTTAGCTAATAGAAAAATTATTACGAAAGTGATTCCAAAAATAGCTTTATAATATTACGTAGTCAACATCAATACCCTATGAACATCCCATACCCATCTCAGTATATACTTTTGGTGTTTACTACATACATACGTAAACTCGCTCCTTTTTCCCATGGGGGTAGGCAGAAACTACTGAACGCCACCTGCTACGATCCTTACATACTCATTTTGCTTAGTTTACATTCATACATCTGGTCACATACGCTCACCGTGTTTACTGTACATATAATGTACGGAGACCAGCATATCCAACCAACCCAATCTGTCAAATTTCATGGATGGGTTTTTCAACTTTATAACAAAGTTTCAAGGTTCATGTTTAATTGGGAAAATTTGACAGTTAGGGGTAGGTTCATGTGCTGGAGTCGGAACATTAGATCAATATTTGTTAGTAGCAATAGACTGTGCCTGGCTTGAGCTTACATGCACACATCGAAATAACCTTTTTTTTTTAAATGTACATAACCAAGCCTGGATATTTCGATTTTATTATTCCCAATTCTGAATACAGTAAAACTTGGCCAATCAATAAAAAAATATTACTATGACAAAACAGAGTGTATTCCATTTTACTATTTAATAGTATTTTGAACGAAATAAAAAAGCGATCTAATGTTTTGTAAATATAACAAATTGTCTTTTTGTAAAAAAAACTGGCATACTGCCGCAGTACTGTATAAAAATACGAATTCATAAACCGAACTCACTTTGATATTTATAGCGTCCTTGATATGTGAAACCGCGTGTTTTTTCAAATGATTGAAGTTTTTCCAGTTTAATATTATATGATATACTTTGCCAAATACTAAGGACAAGATTCATAGATCTTCATTTGTCACTTTGCTATGTAAAGTTAGCATTTCATAGAAATATGAACGTTTATGAATACGAAATATGAATGTTCATATTAGTATAAGCGAATGCAAACAAGCGTTTCTTACGAATATGAGTCTTGAACTCATAATTTACTAGGTTTTGCTAACTTTACTTAGTAAAGCTGAAAGCTTGAGCTGAAGCAAAGTATGATCTATGAATGTTACCTTTTTTTTAAGGATGGGAAATCTTCCAATGACTTCTCCCGTTCTGGGTGAAGCGGGAGGGCGTGTCAGACTTTTACTGACTAAAACCCATCCGTGTTCCGTCCTTGCCCTTTACGTTCCGGGGTCACGGTAACTCTTTCGAACGTCCCACAACCCAGGCAGGCTTCGGCCCCCTATTGGGCCCCGCCAATTCTTCTGACACGTCTCCTTGAGGTGCGCGTGGAACACGACAAGCCGTTGACTCGGGCCTGCTCTCTGGGGCGTAAGGCTTCCCTCTCCGTCACGCATTATGAATCTTACCTTATCTTAATGTGTAAATCGCAAGCACAATACGTTCTATGTTTTTATTGGATATCACTGACATTGTTGTAGGAAAACATCGTGAAGTAAATGTGGACTTTTCTGTACAGATAAATAATATTGAAGTGTCTGTTTGCTATGTCAAAATAACAGCTTTTTATTAAATGCATATTATGGTTACGTGATATATACATATATATATGTATACTAGCTGACCCGGCCACGCGTTGCTGTGGCTAAAGTTTTTGTTATATTACATTATAGTAAACAATCTAAGAGGAACAATAAGAGAACATCAGTCACGGAGTCCACTATGCTTTTTCACACAGATAGTATTTGTAAAAAAATATGGTGATCTCCTTATTTGACTTTCTACTACTATAACCCTTTAGTACAATGAAATTATTTACGAACAAAGACGAAAATGTTGATGTTGGTATACAAATTCACTGGATTGAGATTTGAAGGGGAAGTACGTTGAACACAATTAATTAAAATGTTCTTACACTTGATATTAAGCAGAAATCAATAGGTACAAAATAAAAATTTATCAGATTTATTATTTCCATTTAATTTTATAACAAATATAAGTATATTACAGTATAATACAGTAAATAACATGTGACGCTTAAACTCATGAATGAGGTAGGCAAGGCAGACAGTCTTAAACTTTTAAACATTAGTATCTATTTTTTTGAATTATAAATACTTTCAATTTCAATTTAATTTAACACCAATCGGTGCACAATGTTTTTGGTTAACCTGTCTTTAGCTAACACAAATAGATTCGACGGTTTCCCAACACGTGAACACGCAACATATAGCCCATGAGAAAAACATGGATTTTCCAAATCTAAACCACAAATGGACATTGTTTGACCTTGAGATTTATTTAAAGACATGGCGAAAGCTAAACGAATTGGAAACTGTAGCCTTTCGAAGGGTATGGTAGAATCTGATGGTATCATCGGAATACGTGGCAGCAGGACCACTTTTCCTTTAAACTTCCCAGCCAAAATGCTTGCTTCGAGAATGTTTCCGGTGATCTTTTTGATGACCAAACGCGTACCGTTACATAATTGAGGTGGATTCAAATTACGGAGGAGAATAATAGGGGAACCAATCTTTAATCGAAAATTATGTGGTGGCATTCCAGGGATATCTAATGAATTTAAAAATTCAATCGGAAAATTTACACTTTCATTTTCATCAACAACAGTATCGATTGATTTAAAAGACATCAGATCGCCTGGTAACAACTGTTGTATCTATAAGTTAATTTCGTCAACATCAACGTTTTTGGCTGCCAAAATCGCCCGTTGACTAAGCCATTCATGATTCAAATAATTATTCTGTATATCCGGGAAAATACTCTGAATCAATTCATTTTTATCCTGAACAACAGTGCAAAAATTGTCTGGTAGTTTAATGCATTGCGTATTTGGTTGCAGTTCTATTTTACCGTTCCCAATATCTAGTAGTTGTTCGGAAAATATTTGTGCTGATGGATCATTTTGCCATTGTACTCGCATATTTATGGTCAATCGAAGTGTTTCAACACTTCGCCATAAGAATGATTGTTTCAAACATGCATTAATCTCATCCGCGAAAGTAGAGCGAGGTATAACCGGTAAGGTCTGCCGGAAGTCACCAGACAAAAGTAAGATAGCACCACCGAAAAGTTTATTATTGCTGTTTAAATCTTGCATAGTTCTGTTTAATGCTTCAAGTGAATATTTGTGTGCCATTGTGCACTCATCCCAAATTATTATAGAACTCTTCCGCAACACTGCAGCTATTCCACTATTCTTTTTGATGTTACACATTGCATCTGGTTTATTATGAACGTCCAATGGCAGCTTGAATGTTGAATGTGCTGTTCGCCCACCATCCAGTAAAGTAGCCGCAATGCCTGACGATGCTACTGCTAATGCGATTTTTTGTTGCGACCGTATTTTGGCAAGAATCAACGATATTAAAAATGTCTTACCAGTTCCACCGGGTGCATCCAAGAAAAAAAAACCGCCTTTTTCAGCAGCAACAGCCAGCATAATCCGATCATAAATAATTTTTTGTTCTGCTGTCAGTAATGGTTCACTGTTCATGATAATTGTTGCTAAACTTCCATGGTCATATTTATTTTCTCGTTGTAAATCGGTATTGACTAAGTCGGTGGCTGGACGATTAGGTGATGGCATACCATAATGATTAAGTGGTAAATTTGAAATAAGAAAACATAAATCCTCGATCAAGACCAATGCTTCATTGTACATCTCTGGTGTATAATCTATGTTTTGGCATTGATTTGTTTGTCTAATTCGGTGCAAGATGTCTTCTGTCATACAATTTTTATATTTTTCCCACAAAGTTTGTGCTTGCGAGGGATAACATGTCGTCAAAATAATTGCAAACAACTGACGAATGTTATTCGGTGTTGATGTCAACGCAGCATCAGCAAGCGTTAAGTCCCAATGGTTATCGTCTTCTAGCAATTGCAGTTCACGACATGCATCCTGGTATGTATTGAATACTCGACCATTAACTGTTCGTAAAAATTCAAAAGACGTTGGTCCGGGAACATTCACCAATAACAAACGTAAATAGAAGCACTCGCGTTGCTTTGGATGTACCGTGTAAAGTCTCCCCAATGTCTTAGCTTTGAATATGCCTGTAATGGAAGGATGTGGTTTTCCTTGTTTCCGTGGCTCCCATTTTTTACTGGATTTGTTCCATGTGAAATAACGTGGAACATCACCATACACCAATGTCTTCGCGATTTGGCCAAAAACATCAGGTTTTTGACACAATGTAAAAAATTCAGTTAGAGTCGTTTTCGGAGCTTCGAACGCTCTTTGGAGAACATTTTCTTCAGTGAAGTATACACGTTGACCGTTTTCAAGATGTATTGCCAGATGTTGGACAGCAGGATCTCTTTCGTGGATGGGAAAGCTGAGAATATGCCAAATAGCTTCATTGCTGCTAATGTATCTGCCCATTTGGTATCGTGCTATTTCGTCATTTCTATTTATGTTTTGTACTTCAAATATGGCCAAATCACTGCCTTTGTTTACATATTTACAAATATATTTAATTGATTTAACAGAACTGCAAAGCTCAACATTGATATGAGCTTTGTAAGTTTTTGAAAGTAGTGGTGAGTATGGTACCACCCACTGATTATTATCAAACTCAACTTGACTTGGAAAGTTCGGCAGTCGCATTGTAAATGACATGTACATATTTAAATTATAGAGTTTAAATAATAATTTCAATAAGAATTGAAATACTAATTTAATCGTTTAAATATAAGAAAAAAAATCTGAAAAACTTATATAACACGTTCGTAGATTTACCATAGCAGCGCCATCTATTGATTACTTACTCAACCCAGTCGAAAGGTATCGACATCTGTTAGAATCATTTGGAGTTAACAGATAATTGTAACTGTCAAATAATAACAGACAAATAATTAGCAATAAATTAAAATTGCGACTATAATTTGAGATTTAAACTATCCTATCTCTCAAGTTGGATCGAACTGCACATGGTGTGCGAATTTTATTATAATCGGTTAAGTGGTTTAGGAGTCTATTGAGGACAAACATTGTGACACGAGATTTATATATATTAAGATAAAAAAAAAACAATTTTTAAAATTTTTGTCTGTTTGCCTGTCTGTTATCTCCGAAATGGCTGGACCGATTTTGACGGGACTTGACGCAAGCTGACGTGTTAACGAGTAGCTTAATATGCTACTTTTATTTGAGAAAAAGGATGAAGGTTCCGCTCTAGAAAAATAAAACTCATGCAGTATTGTTAAATTCCACGTCGCGAAACAGCTAGTTATTAACATCAGTTTGAAAACGCAAACCTGCCCTAGGCTAGCATGGTGATTATACCAAATAAAGGAGATAATAATTAGGCGATTCCTCTCTCTGGAGCCCTGACCGCCGCTAGCTTGGACTCTGTTCCCGATACCGATGGGCTACTATTTTTTATATTTTTAAATGTTTTTCAATTCTTTTAATATAGAAATATTTAAAAATATAATTAAAAGGATTATACTGAATAAAGAAATGTAATAATAACTCTTTATTTCAGATTACAGGATCCATAATGTGTAAAACAATTATCGCTGGTGCCTTACTTCTGCTTTTACCTTAAAGTGGAATTGATTATTCTCTTAGTTTTTCTTGGTGAAATGGTGCTAAATAATGAGATATATGTTGAATGGAGTCTGGATTTGTGCCCGATTTATGGCAATAGACTCGCCCCTTATTGGTCATGGACATAACTGGTGAAATGTAGGCGTACTATAGGTACTCCTTTGCCTAACCCCTTGGGGTTAACAGGCGTGAGGTTGAGTTTATGATAATGATGCAATAGAGTACGTATAGCTACGTATATAAAAGACCGGGTTAACGCATAGACATATTGTCTATAACAGGCAAAATCAGAACAAAAACCCGTTTCCTAACATATTAATTCCATTCAGCGAAATATCGTACTAGTATATTCCGTTTATTCGCGGATTTTTATTTTATGAAAAAGCCGTATCGGTGATTCACAAAAAAAAAGTAAAATCTATGCATAAAACATATTTTGGTCTAACGGAAACAAGGCTATCCTGTTCCTTACCGAAGTTACTACTTTGCTGGGAAAGTTTTAGGTCGAAACAAATATTGACTCGGTCAATTTTCTCAAAATTTCCTTTACAACATTTTCCGTGTTTACGGATGATGGGGTAGACGTGGAGGTAGGTATTTCACTGTTTATCACACTGTTATGTAACAAGAAATCTAACTTTATCCTATATACAGGGTGGAAGACACATGGGTTTTAGTCAGTAAAAGTCTGACACGCCCTCCCGTTCCACCCAGAATCATCGACAACAACTTAATAGGTACCATGAGTTCAGGGAGCCAAGTGTGAGTTTTATAGTTTCAGAGTTACATGGAATAATTGTTTCTCAATATTGTCATCAGACGGCGCTTATTCATTCTTAGTACAAAGTTAAGTCAACGTTTACGGTTTTATATCTCATATAATACATAATTGCGATGCATACGTATGATTGTGAACTCTCCGGCGATGTCTTTCCTTGAAAATTTCTCACAAATGATTTTTATGATTTTTTGATAAATACGCTGGGGGTCTGCTCTTCCAGCTTGTATATTTTTTTTTAGTATAATTATGTTCCTTTTTTAAATAAAACTGTAACGGAGTACACTTTCACTTGGGCAAAGCCGCTGGCTATACATATTTAAATGCCCGTACCTACATGACAAAATCTGTCTTTGTATCGGCAGAAACTAACTGTTTGAGAATACTAAGCACACCGTGGATCTGTTCACCCAACTGGCCATCAGCTGACCAAACCTTGCAAACGCCAAACGTATAGTAACCAATCGAAATCGTGGCGAAAATACTCTTTGTATAATAGTGGTCTGTAGATAAATACACAAACCGCAACAAAAACAACATACGATTTAATACCTTAAGCTTTTAAGCAGAGAGCTATACTCTGAAAGAAGGATCAGAATACTTAAAAATACGGATAAATTTAAGTACGGACCGGAAATACTTATCTCAACAATTTCCATTTATTCGACCAAACCTTGTGTTAGTTTTTGTGAAAAAAGAACACACTAGATACATGTAGAGATTACGTGGACCCGTTTGAATTACTAATGGCCAGTACCATACAGTACCCATGTCGAATGGTATTAACTCGGCCCGTATAAAATTCGCTAAATTATTACCATGTCACACACAGCCGGCCTTAAAAATGTACCAATTTAGTATGGACTAGCTTTTCGCGGTACCGTGTTTGGTTTTCGACGAAATAATCATTATTCTCCGAGGTGGAATATCGTCAGATAGGACAAATATTTCTATGTATTTCCTTAACTATAAAACCATATCTATTTAGATTGGTTTTATTTTATTGTAATGTAATTGACATATTTTAATTTAGAATGTTAAATATATATATATATTTTTATCCTTACGTACATTTTGAATTGTTTTATTTTATTGTTACTTTCTGAAGTTTTGTTCTTTAAATTGTACTAATATGGATCTTGTTATCTGAAATGATTATTATTATTATACAAAAAAACAAACAAAAAGTGTTTTTTTTTTTATTCTCTTGGTGATGTTATAATTAGAAAACTGTGAAATATTCTGTTCACAATTTATCAACAGTTTATAATCTCTCGAAATACGTGATAAACTTGCGTTGCAAAAATCTAGTGAACAAAAAATATGCCAAAGCATCCAGTCCAGTGTCAGTCAATCCAGTCAATCCAGTGAAGGGTGGGCGTTTTGGGGGACTGTCTTATGTAAACGTTTTTGACGTTCAAAAAGTGCTGATTCTCAGCCTAATTTGAATAAATGAATTTTGATTTTGATTTTGAGTCCGCCTTTGGCAGGTCATTTTACTTGCGCATATTCGTTCATAAATCCTACTAATATTACAAATACATATAACACAATAATTACTGAACGGATTATGATAAAAGTTTACAGTATTACAGCTTATACTTCACAATAACACATAAGATACTTGTACATATACAATAATACATATGTAGTTGAAGTCGCGGGCGACTGCTAGTCTATATCTTTACAAATAAATAAAATCTCTTTGTTATGTTAAAATACTTTAACAGCTATTTACTAAATGCTAATATGATAGCATGGATTTTTTTTTAATTTTGTCTGTCTGTTTGTTTACGCTAATCTCCGAAACTGCTGAACTGATTAACACGGGACTCTCACTGGTAGATAGTTAACGCTATAAAGAGTAACATAAGTTACTTTTATTTTGACAAATAACAAGGAAGGAACCCTAATTCTTTTTTAAAAATGAATACAAGCAAAAAACAAAACCCAAGAAAAGCCCACAAATTCACCGCTAGTAAATAAATAAATAAATAATAAATAAATAATGCTGGACAATCCACACAGCATCATCTAGCCCCAAGCTAAGCAGAGCTTGTGTTATGGGTACTAGATGACTGATATACTTAATACAATACATTACATAGATAGATATTTTTTATTATACATAGCAAATACCCAGAACACCCGGAACAAATATTTGTAGATCGTACAAACATTTGTCCCGAGGCGGGAATCGAACCCGCAACCTCTTGCGTTGCAGGCGGACCTTCGCCCGCTGCGCCACACAGGTCGTCAAAATAAAAAATAAATAAAATATGCATAATATCTTCTCATTCTTCGTGTATGTAAAAATAAAATTTAGGCAAACAAATATTCTTCATTTGCCTAATGAATTTATAATACCATTGAAGGCCCATAAGCCGTTCTTAGCAATAAGTCTCCTAGCAAAATCTCCTTGAACTCACGAACATAAATCAAAATCAGAACAAACATACGCAACGATACTGTACTTATTTTATAAAATAATACGGGCCAATTTCGCTTGACAATTTTATCCGATTCTGAGTGGCAAGATAAATACCTCGTTCCTCGAATTTAATTCATTTGTTGATGAATGTGTGGCGTATTAAGTAAAGTACCTATTTTATACGCCTCGATAATTTTTCATGTGTGACTTTTCTGGTATGTTTGTTATTTGAAATGTTTGAGCTTGTCTCAATGTTTGTTTTTACTCTCTTTTATATTCAAGAGGCTACGAACTGTGTCACGCAGAGTCTCACATGGTATAGGGACTGAATGATTTGACGACCGATGTGGCACGGCGGGTGAAGGTCCGCCTGCGACGCAGGAGGTTGCTGGTTCGATTCCCGCCTTGGGACGATTGTTTGTACGATCTACAAAGATTTGTTCCGGGTGTTCTGGGTATTTGCTATGTATAAAAAAATATCTATCTATGTAATGTGTTGTATTAAGTATATCACTCATCTAGTAACCCATAACACAATCTCTGCTTAGCTTGGGGCTAGATGATGAAGTCGCAGGCGGACCTTTTCCCGCCGCGCAACATTAGTCGTCTTTCTAAAACGTTGCTCCACACTAGGAATTTCTCATGTATCGTGGGTGCGTTTACAAACATTTAAACTCACAAACACAAATAGCCAGACCCTGAACAACTACACGCAGCGCAGCAGCCGATGGCTCAACCACTGCGCCAACCGTGTCGTCAAATTGACTAATCAGTAAAACCAACGGTCCATAATTTTAACATATCATTACTGAAGCATCAAAGACTGCATTTTTATATTGTTCATTCAATTATTTCACAAAATTTAGGTC
The DNA here is from genome assembly GCA_905147745.2 of Phlogophora meticulosa. NCBI lineage: Eukaryota > Metazoa > Arthropoda > Insecta > Lepidoptera > Noctuidae > Phlogophora > Phlogophora meticulosa. Next base: position 5,506,679 of record LR990526.1, on the reverse strand, counting down.
ACGCTCGCTTCGTTGTGAGATAATGTGATTTTTTACGGGATTTTTTCCCAGAAAGATGTTTCCTTTACTGAGTATATACTGGTGTACACGGCGTGTTTGCGTTAGTTGTGTAGACAAATATGCACGTTGCCCACTGTGCTTGTTTCTACGTATATATATGTGTCCAGTTTGATGTGGTTTCTGCATGCGTCTTGGCTATTGTGTGTTCGGACACCGTTTATTTGTTGACGGTTGTAGACGGTGTGTATCCAGCTTAGAAGTAGAACACACATGAGGAGAGGGGCGTCATAAGATATATGTCAAACCTTAATCTTCTTAGGCACATAAGATTAATACATATATATTTGTGTAGTAAATATAACTGCTTAATACTAAAAATATATGAAAGTAGTTTTGTACCTACGGCAGCTACACAAGTTTTTATTTTATTTTATTTTATTTATTTGGGAAAATAAACCGTTATACATTACATATTACATAGTATTTAAATATTTTCAGGAGATTGTTAAATATGTCACCAAAGGCATTTTCCACAGAATATAGAAAAAAAATATTTTTTTTAAACCGTCATGCAGTGAATTTAATGATACCTACTAAAAAGTAATAAAAAAAAACAAAATAACAACAACAATTTACAAAAGAAATAAGCAACAATACGGAAGTTAAAACACATTTTTTAAATGTTGTCTGTCTTTCGACCTTGCTCCGGCTAATTTCCAAAACGCCTAGATCTGATTTTTGACGGGATTTTCACTTGCAGATAGCTGATGTTATAAGAAAGTAACACAGGCTATTTATATTTTAGAAAAAAAAATTAACGTCCCGCGCATAAAACTTATAACCCACGCCGACGAAGTTGCGGGCATTAATTAGTTAATACACAATATAATAAAGCTGAAGACTTTGTTTTATATTGTATACACGCACTAATGTCTGGAAGTACCAGTCGTATTTGAAACAAAAATATTTGCATTTAAGCCTAAATCTTGAGAAAGGGTATAGCTATTTAAATCACGCTACGAAGTTAGGAGCAGGTGAGACCGCAGGGCACAGCTACTAAGGTGTAATTTCTACAAATATCTCGGTATTCTCTAAAGGAATCAAAAATATTTCGTTGGCGTGCGTCTAGTGGTTCATGAGATCCTGGGTTCGATTTACACGTCGGGTACAGAGTTATTGGGTTTTTCCAACTGAGTTTTTACAGTAACAGCCTGGAGTCTAGAACTGAGGCAGTTGACAACAATGACAGAATAATCCCAGGTTGTTACTGTCCCACTGCAGGACAAGGGTTTATGCTCATTACGAAAAGGCACGAATGTTAATTACCACGCTTGTCACGGCAGGTTTGCGATTTCAAAGTTTTACTTATAATATGTCCAGATTTCTTAGTTTACCTCATCGATGTGAGTGATATCTAAGTAAACTTAGAAAGTACCTAAATATGAATTTATAAAGTCACATTGGCACTTGCCCTAATTGGAACCCACACCTCGTGCGTAAAGGCGAAGCTTCAACCACTGCGCCATCACTTTTTTTTTACACTAGGAATTTCTCCTGTGCCGTCGGTGCGTTTATAAACATTCAAACTCACATACACAAACAGCCAGACCCGGAACAACTACCTGTAGGCCATACAAATATTTGTTCCGTGCGGGAATCGAACCCACGACACGCGGCGCAGCAGTCGATAGCTCAGCCACTGCGCCAACCGTGCTGTCTTACAACTTACATAGGCAATGGGCTTGCCCCCTATTACATCGGACTTAAACATAAATGGTGAAACGTGGATGTCCTTTAAATACGCCTCTGCTTAATCCCTCGGGGAATACAGGCGTGGTGTTATGAATTTAAAATTTCGACTTCATCATGAGATTGAAACATAATCTCATCTGAATCGTGAAATGAAATAAACATAAAATTCAGATGATACTTTAATTACCGCGCGTAAAATTATCATAATGACGTCAGCTGCCTGTCAATTAGCAAATTGGAAACATTTTAGGCTGTAAATAATTAAACTGATACGAAAAAAATAACTACGATAATTGTATTCTGCTGGTTTCAAAGTTATCTCGGAGTAAACATTTCAACAAACCATCAAAATGGTGATTAATTTGGTGTTTAATGTTTAACTAAGAATAAATTGATTTCGATAACAAACGACGGTAATTTGAAGCCACAGTGAAATTGAGCGTCGACGCTGAGTTGTTATGACGTCATTTTGAATGCTCATTTGTTTAATAAGCCAAACTTATACGTTCCATGCGTATGTCTAGCCTTTTCCCAACTGTGTAAGTTGGGGTCGGCTTTCAGTCTAACTGGATGGCAGTATTTTACATGGAGCGAGTACCTATCTGACCTCCACAACCACTTTACTAGGCAACACGATACCCCTTCGTAAGATTGGTGGTCAGACATTCGGGCTACCGACTACCCGTAACGACTGTCAAAGGTCTAAAAAGTCAGAGGCAAGGAGGGGTCTCTATATGTGTTAATGGTTCATGTTCAAGGAACAGAAGTTCCTTGGTAAAACTTGTCGTCAGACAGTTTGACCAAGGGGTATCGTATTGCCTAGTAATTAGGTTGTATATGTCGATTCAAAATATTGGTATTTAGATTCATTTGGTTAGACTGGAAGCAGTGGAAGCCTGCATACCTGGAAATAGGCTAAGCAGATGACGACTTTTTGCCGTATTGAAATCCCAACTTCTGGTGTTGATAAAATAACCCCACTTCAGCATGCGGAAAACATGTTCCATCACAATGTATTGACACGATTTCTATTTTCGTTATAATGTTTATCGTGTCCATTTATTAGCAGTAAAAATCTTTAATTTGTTTGTGGTGGTCCGGTAAAGCGGTTTACGAGCAAACGTGATTACGGCGTGGGTTTAACGATGCTCCTGAGATCTGGTTTGATATACACCCTTATTTATTGCCATCGGCATAGAGTAATAAATACGTGTAGTAGCGAGACTCGTCTTCTTTTATTTGAACGTACGTCAATGCTACCTAAATAAACACACGTTTAAACAAAGTGTGAAAGATTATGTACACGTCATCGGCCAAATACACCATGAGATGTTTGTCAATCAAATGTACCATAGGAGTCTTTTTGGAACATTAATTTCATTGGAGCTTTAAAAAAAAGAAAATAGACCACTTTGTTACAAAAATCAAAATCAAAATCAAAATTCATTTATTCAAATTAGGCTGAGAGTCAGCACTTTTTGAACGTCAAAGACGTTTACATAAGACAGTCCCCCAAAACGCCCACCCTTCACCACTTCCTAGTGTTTTTGCTGGGAAGAAGAAGTGGAGGAACAAACTCCCCAGCAAATACTATCAGCAGTACTATCCTACTGCAGGGCAAAGGCCCTCTTCTCATTCTGAGTAAGCACGACCATTAATCACCACGCTTGCTAAAGACGAGTTAGCAACTTCATACTTATATTAGTTACTTTTAAGTCCAGGTTTCCACCATCACACCACACACCACATATACATACAAATTGATAAAATCACATTGGTGCTTGCCCGGTTTAGAACCACTTTGTCTTGACCACTGGGCCATCACGACGTGTTTTTTTTTATTGTCCTTTTTGCTGAAACTGGTGCTGACGTGAGCGACAGCGTTTGGTAGGCAATGTCAGCATCAAACAGGGTGATGAATATTATTGCTGATAATTTTGTTACAACTTCTGACTCTCTTGGCTGGTCCTTACTGCCTGAAATTGTAGGCATTTTCAATGAGATCGAACCGAAAGATTCGCTTCTATATACGTTTATATTCTTTGCCATCGGCCTCCTTTATATTTTGAATAGAATGTTGGTGTGAAGGGGATTCGTGTCAGCTGTTCTCGTAAGCAAATGTTTTTGTTTTGATGACCCAAATGGCTTTGGAGTGTCCGTGTTCCATCGTTAGAGTCGGGGCTTGATTTCCGATTCGCGACTATTTTCAGGTTATTGAACTGTGCCACTTTTTGCACCAAAATCACATTTTTTATCCGACTACGGCGAAGCCTGGATGGGTTATATTTTTAGCAGTCTATGTTTGTATTTTTACTCTTATCTTTTTATGTCTACCTACTTTGGCAGAGTATTGAGGTTTTGTTTGTCAGAAAATCATTCTGATACCAGTCGAGACTTGTGAGGAAAGGAACAATTTGCCCGGCCCGGGAATGGAACCCAGGAACGTATGCTCTACCGTAACGCCTCTAACCACTGGTAGACAGAGGCAGTTTGAAACAAGTCGTTATGAAACCTGGACTTCAGGTTCATGTCTTCTCTGTATAAGCCTATGCCATGCAGTGAGACAGCAATAGGCTTGTATTACTACTAGGCGTCAAAATAATTTCAATGAGCTCAAAGTGATTTGTAGACTTGAAAAATGTTCGGTATTAGTGTCAACATGAAGGGCACACGTTTCAAGAATATTAAAGATAGCACAGTGAGTAATCATTTCTTGTCATTGACATGTACAGAAGTTTTGCAAACACTTTGTACAGAGGTCGTTTTTGTTCTTCACACTTATGAAACATCGCTAGGTTTTTCATTAGTTCTTGCCGTGGGAGCAGCGAGGCTAGATGGATTGCCCCCATTCGTCTCCACATCGGGCGTTTCTTTAATTTCCACTACACTGCAGCGACAAATGAGAAACTACAATGAAATGGTGCCAAATTGTAGGTTACGCTTTTGACGCCTATGTTTTTTTATGTGCCCAGTTGATGGCAATAAGCTCGCTCCCTGTTATATATCACTTTAACAGAACTTGCAAAATGTAGGTGTAATATAGGTACATTTCTGCTTTACTCTTCGGGGATTACAGGCTTGATGCTTCTTAGTTAAACTAATAAAATAATAATATATGTATGGGGAATGACACCTTGGGTTCGTAAGTATTTAGAACACAAATTAATATTTTAATCAGGACAAATACTTAAATACTAGGGCGCACTGTAGTATTTTGTCTCATTTACCCTCATTATCCAAATCTCATGCACTTGCCTGAGGGGGATGTGTGGTGTTACGCGAATGGATAGAATAAGAAATGAGTATGTAAGAGGAAGTCTGAAAGTATTTTAGACACAACGTATGAAAGTATTTTTTCCACACAACTTCTTGGTCACAGGCACCACCTGTGACCAAGAAGTTGTGTGGAAATTGGTTGTCATGGTGTGGGCGTAATGCGAAGGAATGAGAACCACGTTGTGAGGAAAGTTTTGAGTATGAATGTGGAGGGTTACAAGAGAAGAGAGAGAGAGACCAAAGAAAAGATGGATGGATTGCGTGAAAGATGATATGGCTAGAAAAGAGGTGACTATTGAGATGACGGCAAGTAGAGATGTATGGAAGAAGAAAACATGCTGCGCTGACTCCATATAAATTGGGATAAGGGCAGGAAGATGATGATGATCCACGCGTCTAAAATACATTGCCGTTAGAACCTAATAACGATACAAAACAGCCATTTTTCGGGGACAAATGTTGCAAAAATGCAAAGTAAAATATTCTAAACCCAATGCCTCTAACTCATGAAACAGAACCAGAAGGGCACTTATGAAACTTCACAATTGTTTCATTAGTTTCCTGGAGCTAAGGTCTAAGACGGATCGGACCCATTCGTCTCCATATTGGGCATTTTCTTTAATTTTGTCCCGTTACTATTGCGGTGCGACCACTATTTGTTACTTTATCAATGTCACAGTCGGCCTGGGACAGGGATGGCGAACCTTTATTGGCGATTGTACCATTACATCTTATACGAGTATATAAAATGATCGTGTCACAGTGTTTGTTATTAAACTCCTCCGAAACGGCTCGACCGATTTTCGTGAAATATTGTGTGCATATCGGATAGGTCTGCGAATCATATAAAATTTATTTAACATCCCCCTAAATGTTAAGGGTCTCTAAATTACCTCTAAATTTTATTTTTTATTTTTTAGATAAAATTTATTGTTTTTGTTTTTTTTATGATACAACATACAAAAATACATACAACCCCAAATTTTCACCCCTCTACAATCAACCCCTATATGGCAAAACAACGTTTGCTGGGTCAGCTAGTCTAATATATAAAATTCTGGTGTCGCAGTGTTTGATACCAAACACCTCCGAAACAGTTGGACCGAGTTGTATGAATTTTTTTGTGCATATCGGGTAGGTCTGAGAATCGGCCAACATTTATTTTTCATACACCTAAACTATATGTGGTCCACTTCACACATTTTTTAATTTTTTATGGATTTTTTGTAATTTTTTTGGCTTAAAATATGTGGCATTAAAAATACATACAACCCTAAAATGTCACCCTTCTTTCACCAACTTCTACATGGCAAAACAACGTGTGCTTGGTCAGCTAGTTAATATATAAAAAGCCAGTCTTGGGGACTGATGACAGAAGGGAAAAATTAAAACTTGGGAATAACTATCAGACTGGCGCAATACGTCACATTAGCATGTCGGTGACGCGAACCCAGAAGTTTTGTCCTTATCAAAAATCGCTCAGCACAGCTAAAAAGTTTTTTATAGTAATTTCAGGATTGGTGCCACAGTAAATATAAAAAAAGAATACCAGCCTGTTACTGTCTCACTGCAGGGCAAAGGCCTCTTCTCATATAGTGAAGGCACGCATTCATCGCCACACTTGCGAAAACGGGTTGGCGATTTCAGACTTATATTAATTACAAGTCCAGGTTTCCTCACGATGTTTTCCTTCACCGATGTCAGTGATGTCTAAGATACACAAGGTGCTATAGCAAGCGATATGTATAATGATGAGTACAATGACCCCTTGAATATGACCACATATATCCGATACAAGCTGTCATTCCAAAAGAATTATACCTCACTGAATGAACAAACGAAGCGAAATCTCCTCATATATTTTTGCTTCATTGCTCGTCAATTCGGTGTCGTTGCTGTGAAGATTACATTGCTTGGTAAAACTTTAAATTGTAGGACCTAAAATATATGAAAATCATTAGTCAGTCTATTACTTTAACATTTCTCTAAAATTCTAGGAAATAAAACAAAAGCTAGATTCTGGGACCCAGGATTTGTTTTAGTACAGTTTTCATAGAATTTTCCGTGTAAAAAGTGAAACGTGGTTTGTTTAGTCCCATTTTCTATTTCCAGGATACTCTTCGGAGCTCTCAGCCGTTGGAATCTCAATTCTTGTTTTTTTATGGGAGATCCATAAAAATCCAGCATGGATTTTTAGGTTATTTTGATAGGTATTATTTTTATATCAGAATGTAAAGAGGATGTTTTTTTTTTTTGATATTTTGTCAAGTACCTCTTGCTTAACTGAGACGGTGCCTGCGGTAACCCTAATTCTTTTCAACCGACGAATAAAAAAGGAGGCGGTTCTCACTTCGATACGTATATTTTTTTAAGTCGGTTGAGAAGAATTAGGGTTCCATGCATAAAAATGAAAACCCTTTGAAAAGTTGTCAAATTCCACGTGGAAGATAGATAGAATACCTACTTATAGTAAATAACATATCGTACAGATGATCGCCTGTCGACCGTCACGTCACCGCACCATCAATCACACTCTGCGCTTTTTTGCCATTTTATTTTAACTATACCTTTGGTGGTATAAAAAATAATTAATGAATTAAGAAGAAATGGCAAGCTATTGAACTCCTATGGCAAGTACTGGACTGCCCTTTGAAGGTTGATGCTGTTACTAAAAAACCGGACAAGTGCGAGTTGGACTCGCCCACCGAGAGTGCATTGTTTTTTTCACACACGATACGGTTAACTCAATTCAAAATTTGGACCACCTTTCCTTGCATAACGACTCTGTTTTTTAATGATTGAATTACAAATGTATAGTTATCAGATTATTCCCTATACTTGTAATATAAGACGGTATTACTTGTCAAATTTCATAGGATAACGGAAAATACCCTACAGCTTTTGATTCCTTTGAGAGTGTCGAAATATATCTACTGTATTTTTTTTCCTATAAAGATTCCGCTTTTTTTCCTTTTGATGTATGGAACCCAAAATTAACACATTCTTACGATAGGTACATAAAAAATGAAAGAAACTTGATAAATACTCGGATTGTCCGATTGATCCTTGTCACTCGTTGCCTATTAAACATTAGACTTACAATATTATAGAAATGGGAAACCAACAACTTCAACTAAAGCTCTGTTCTACAATAAAGCTATAAAGCAATTACATTATATTGTACAGACTAATAATACAAGAGCCCTTGCTAGTTTCAAACTAGTTATATTGGTTCGTACACAGTAAAACAAGTTTCTTAGAACTACCTATAAGTAGCTTAATAGGTACTATTGTGAAAGGAGGTGTATCATTTATTACTTCAATAAATAATATTTTATGTCATCATCATCTGCCTTCCCAACTATGTTCGGCTCGGCTTCCAGTCCAACAGGATACAGCTGAATACCAGTATTTATCATGGAGAGATTGCCTGTCTGACCTCCACAACCCAGTTACTGGGCCACACGATACCCCTTGGTAAGACTGGTGTCAGACTTTCGGGCTTCTGACTACCCGTAACGACTGAAAAAGATGTTCAAATGACAGCCGGGACCAACGGCTTAACGTGCTTTCCGAGGCACGGAGGAGTATCGATATGTTACGAATGGTCACCCATCCACAGACTGATAATAATCTTCGATCAGCCCGTTTGGCTGTTTTTATTTAGCCACGATCTCCTCCAAATAAATAAAATTATAAATGTAGAATAAAATCGATTAACGAGTCAAGTTGGATGGCCAGCAGAATACTGAGATTTTTAGTAAAAATATTTTTTTGGGCATGATGGAAATCATGATTGTTTACAACTAAAACCAAAAGAAAATCTGAATACGACCTAACTTACTTTTACATGTTTTTTTTAAATACTTTTTTAATGAATCTTTCACATATATACAATTATGACATAAAACTAACCAAGACACTCACGTGTCAAAGTACTCCTCCGCATCGCTGTCATCTGGAAACGTGCCCAAAAGACTGGCAGCATTGCCACGTTGGATGGCAATACTAATTCTTTGGGAAAATATTGAGCCAGCCATTTTTATACATTAACATACTAACATTTTGGTCGGCGAAAAATTTCAACGCTAGGGAATCGAGACACATGTACTGAACTTATGGTATCAGGTTGTACGTCGATATCTTTTCGAATCTGTTTATTTTTGACTGAGGAGAAGATGGCGGGACGCCTTGGATGGCTTCCTCGCGGATTGGCGAGTAAAACCGAACCATCGAGAGAAGTGTAAGGAATGAGGGGAGGTCTTTGCCCAAGAGTGGGACAACACGAGCTAACAATAAGTTTTTTTTTTTGTGCTACGTAAAATAAATAGTTCCTAGCTATTTATTTTACGTAGCACAAAAAAAAAAAGAAAGATAGTATACGTACCACAAGCTGTGATTCGTAATGCCTTATTTACATGGAACGAGAAAATTTCTCCGTGTAAACGGGCAGTTACTATAGCTTTGTACTTACTACGAGTACTACGGTGTTCCTTAAAATCGGATTTCACTGTGAAAAAGTACATATGCGTGGTCATACAAAAATAAAAATACGTGTCGAATTGAGAAGGTACTCCTTTTTTTTATCGATTAAAATCCAATTTACTAAATCAATCGATATCTTTCTTGTGGATCATAGGTAGGTCCATAAAACAGGTCTTAAATAATTAAGTTGATATTAACTGTGTCCCGCCCGTAGGGCATACAATAGTTGTTTACATCTACTTGGGACCTGAATTCAATACATAATTCAAGCTTTGTTTATCCATATACCATATATACGTCAGCACTTCAGGCTATTCCAAACTGTCAAATCTTTCCAACTAAACACGAACCTTATTATTTTGAAATAAAGTTGCAAAAATTATCAAAGAAATTGGACCGATTGGGTTAACTTGATGTGAGCTGGCCTCTATACTATATTTTCAATTTCTTTAAGTAAAAACGTATTCAATACTTTTCTTCTACTTGCTTTTATAGCTGCATTCTAGAAGGACTAGACTAATACCAATATACTAATATTGGCTACCGTGGGTGCAGCAGGTCTTCGGCGAAAAGTAATAGCTGCGTGACTGGTACCCATAAAACCCTATTTAATTCTAAAACAATGTCGGTGCACATGGGTGAATCAAGGAGGGAGAATCATAAACATGGATGGGAACGGGAATAAGGAGTGCATGTGACATCAGAACGGGTCCTATCAGAATAACAGCGCTGCGGTATTTTTTGCTGAGATAGGAAGCCTTTCTGGTCTCACACAGGTGATTTTTATATTTGTACTTTTTAATTGATAGTTTTAGTTGTTGTCTTTTATATTTTCTTTTTGGGACAACCAAATAATTTTTTGTCTTTCTTTCTTTCTTTTTCTTCTTTCATGTGGAAGTAAACACAAATGTCTTCTTGGTAAGATTTAAAGTGGATTTCTTACTATTTGTAAGCTTAAGTAGCTATTACATAAAATCACGCCTGTAATAGAGTTAGCTAGAGGCGTACCCATAGCACAGCAACAGGGAGCGAGCCTATTGCCATCAACCGGGCACAAATGCAGATTCCGGCTGCTATTAAGAAATCACAGATGGAAAAACCCAATACCACTTTGTCGGACCCGGGAATCGAACCCTAGACTTCACGCTCATCAGTCGGACTTAATAGTTCAATAGACATTTTTACAAGGTAAGTAACTATGAAAATATCCTTTCTAAGTCTATCTTGGACATCACTGACATCGGTGAAGGAAAACATCGTGAGGAAACCTGGACTTATATAATTAATATAAGTCTGAAATCGCCAACCCGTCTTGAGCAAGCGTGGTGATTAATGCTCGTGCCCTCTCTGTATGAGAAGAGGCCTTTGCCCTGCAGTTGGACAGTAATAGGCTGGTACTACTACTACTAACTATGAAAATGTTATCCTCGTGAGTTATGAGGTTTATTGAAATGAATGATGGGATTTATTCTTATTTCAGATTTAATTTTACACTAAATTAGATCCATGGAATGTCTGTCGTCTTATTCGATACTATCCCCCAGTGACTTTATCTACGTAAGTATCTGTGTGAGTTAAAACCCATGTTTTATTCTGAAGTATAGGCTATGAGACTGCAAAGTTTCATCAAAATAAGTTAAGAAGATTTAAAAACGATTTTGTTTTTCTATTTTCATTTTCCAAAGATTATGAGGATGTAATATGGATCTGTGACTCATCACTGTGTGATACTCATATCAGACATCCATACATTCTCACAATATTATACATTTATTATATTAGTAGGTACTATGATAGGATATTAATTAGTGATCATCTTATAATATGCCATAAACTTATAAATGGGTACCCATGAATGTTTCACAGTAGAGTACTCTAGAACCTTCTTGGATAGTAACTTGTAATTATGCCATTTATTAATAAATTCGTATATTAAAGGGCTTTAATGAAAACTAGGTTACGTCACAGCTGTGCCCACGCGTTAATTTCAGAGGGAACATACATAGTTCATGTTGAACATTATAATTAACATGGTTATAAAAAATTGTGTACCTAGTTACATCTCTACGCAACCCTTCGGGCAATACAGGCGTAATGTTATGTATGTATCTAGATATTTAGATTGATCGAAGGTTAAGCTACGCTTGCCGAGGTCGGTCTGTAGATGGGTGACCATCCATTATTTACTGAGACCCCTCCGTGCCTCGGAGTCGATTTTGGGTAAAATGTAAAAATAAGAGATAATTTATTTGTAAAAGACGAGGATACTGATGTGGATTGTGGAGGTCAGTTAGGATGTAATAGCCGCAGCCGGTTAGATTGGAAAACGACCCCAAAATACGGAAGAGTCTCGATATGTTACGAGCGGTCACCCATCCACAGACTGACCTCGGCAAGCGTAGCTTAACCTTCGATTAACCCGTGCGGCTGTTTTTATTTAGCCACGAGCTCCTCGGTATATAGAGATGTATGGAAGAATAAGACATATTATGACTAGACACGAAGCACAGCCAAGTTGTGCGTAAACAAAATAAGAATTTACTAACAACATTTTGAGGGAGGTATCTTTATTTTGGGTGGTCTTTTTATTCTAATTTTATTTCGTGTTCCATAGAAATAATGAGGTCTTTACAGCGCCAGAAGAATGCGAAGTTTCTATATTTTTTAAGGCGAGTATCCTCCTTTTTCATAGAATTATTGTTAGTCCAAATAAGTAATACATAATAATTTAATTTAAGCTCATATTGTGTGAACAGTTTATGGTCTTCGTATTTTAATATTTTATTTGGTGTTTTTCATAAATAAGTATATTAACTTAAGTTTTGTTGGCAACCCGTTTAGAGCAAGTCACCATCCTCTTGCCCATATGCCAAGTGTGGTGATAAATTTCTTAGAGGTATTTGTATAGTGGAACAGTAAGAGGCGGGTTTTACAACATCTAAGTCATATTTAGACAAATGTGTCTTGTTGAATCTGCAGTCAGCTAGAAAATAGATCAGTTTTTGTATATTTAATTTTATGAATAACTTGTCTCGGAAAGCGCGTAAAGCCGTTGGTCTCTGCTGTCATTTGTAGATCATTGACGGTTACGGGTAAATAGTCAGAATCCCGAAAATCTGAATACCAGTCTTACCATGGGGTATCGTGTTGCCAAGTAACTGGGTTGTGGAGGTCAGAAAGGCAGTCGCTCTATGTAAAATACTGGTATTCAGCTGCATCCCGTTAGACTGGGAAAAGGCTAGGCAGATATTATATAGAGATGTTTATATGCCCATGTCATGCCATCCGATGACCGAAGTGGCGCAGCGGGCGAAGGTCCGCCTGCAACGCAGGAGGTTGCGGGTTCGATTCCCGCCTTGGGCCAAATGTTTGTACGATCTACAAAGATTTGTTCCAGGTGTTCTGGGTGTTTGCTATGTATAATAAAAAATATCTATCTATGTAATGTATTGTATTAAGTATATCAGTCCTCTAGTACCCATAACACAAGCTCTGCTTAGCTTGGGGCTAGATGATCCTGTGTGGATTGTCCAGCATTATTTATTTATTATTTATTATTATTATTATCCACCAGCAGCTGAAAGGTTTCCAGTTATGGCTTCATGATCATGCACGTGTCAAATGAAGGACAATCATGTAGGTAATACCGTATATTGCTTTTTTCAATTCGCATAAAATCAGTAAGTATAATATCATAATTCACAACAACACCATTACACTTCGATGGGTAGGTACACCTATCAAACACCGACCATACAATTTTCTCCTTCGAGGTAAGAAACCTCACAACATTATTTTCTATTTATTACCTCATCAAACTGAATGGCTACCTTCCTATGAGCATAATCAGAGCTCGCACAAAAAAAAAACAAAATAGCTTATCAAATATCAGTATTACCTCATATCCAAGTTCGATATGGCAGTTTTCAATTTAGGAAATCCGTGTAGTACTTACACACATATGTGTACTTTTTTTGTTGTATACTGCACAGATTATAAGGCTGCGTCCGCTAGAGAGATTCGTTGTCTGTTTTCTTTCCAAATAAATAAAATTGAGTCTATTTGTAATGTTAAAATAAAAGCTTTTTACCAAATGCATATTTTATTTTTATTTTGGTGATATTTAGGTAATATTTATTATCTAATATATAAAATGATACAATTATTAATATATGAAGAAATTAAATAAAATAAATATTCACAGGGCATCGAAAAATTGATCCGCATCGCTGTCAGCGGGAAAAGTGCCCAGAAGGCTGGCAGCATTGCCACGATCATTCATTGTGGCAATGCTGATTCTTTGGCCAAAAACAGGCCAGATTTTTATGTTTTGGTTGTTAATCTGTCTGTCTGTTTGTTTGAGGTATATTCTGTCACGAGACTTTCACTGTCAGATAGCTAATGTTTTAAGAAGTAACTTAAATTACTTTTAATAGGTAACGATAAAAAGGTTTATCAAATTCCATGTGGACGAAATCGTGGGCACAGCTAGCTTGCCAACCTTTTTTTATTACTATAAAAAAGGTTGGCAGTTTCTGATGTACAGACGAAAAAACATCAAGCTATCCCAAACTATCAATTTTTTTTCAAATGAACATGAATTGTTTTGTTTTAAAGTTAAATAAAATAAATAAATTTATTTATTTATTTATTTATTAAATTGTTATCAAGTTAAAGAACTATTAAATAAATTTGACAGATGGGGATAGTTTGATGTGCTGGCCTTTGTACAGAACAGTTTATTTTTCTTATGTATTCCAGTATTTTGCTTCAGTTATGTATAAGGTAATGTAGTGTGTTCTTTCAGAAGCAGCTATCTAGTAGTAGTATACTGTTTATTTGTCGAGCTGTACTTGTTACCCTAAAACTACTCTTCTTGAGGGTTATAGCGGTATCAGAAGTGGTGAGAGTATGTCACAGTCGGCGAGTCTTACAAAAACGGTATGGAGGGTATCGGGCAGTCGACACAACCAGGGCGTTGGGCTGCTTGAAAGAGATGAAAATAGTCTAAATTTAGTTCGCTTGTACATTAACTGCGTTAACTCGCCCACCTCAGAGACTCTAAATAACAACACATTGTAACATCCGCTCACATCACACTCACCATAATACATACTAACTCATTCATGGAATATAATATACCTATGTCAAATATCTACACAAATACACACCACACACACATTCATACCACACATACTCACAACTATAATGAACTCAATCTTGTAAGTTAAGTCTGAATTAACATTTGATTTACGATATCTTTGCTTAAACATATTTTTTTCTTTTATCCACATTAGGAATTTCTCCTATATCGTGGGTGCGTATACAAACATTCAAACTCACATTCACAAACAACCAGACCTGGAACAACTACCTGTAGGCCATACAAATATTTGTTCCGTGCGGTAATCGAACCCACGACACGCGGCGCAGCAGTCAATCGTTCAGCCGCTGCGCTAACCGTGCCAACAAATTATCTTTTACCTAATTAGAACCCAACTGTGTGTTATCAATTACGAGGATACATGACACCCACGGTGTCCTAGTGTGGAGTCTAGACTTACTACATTGCACACAAATTTGTTGATGATGTCATGTCAAAATGTCATGATGGCCCAGTGGTTTAGGCCTCGTCTCTTGTGCACGAGGTTGTGGGTTCAAATCTGGGCAAGTACCGATGTGAGTTTTTAAATTTATATGTACTTTCTAAGTTTATCTTGGACATTACTGACATCGGTGAAGGAAAACATCGTGTGGAAACCTGGACTTATATAATTAATATAAGTCTGAAATCGCCAACCCGTCTTGAGCGAGCGTGGTGATTAATGCTCATGCCTTCTCTGTATGAGAAGAGGCCTTTTCCCTGTAGTGGGACAGTAAAAGGCTGGTACTTTACTTTTTTACACAAATTTGTTTCGTTTTACAATCAATTATTATTATTTCTGTTTTAGATTTATCTTTGTGCTTATTATGTCTGTAAGTTTGTTCGTAATAAGTTCTATTCTAAAGGTTAGGTTGTCAAGAAAGGAATCGGCACCAGGTTTTATCACGTATTTATTAAATGATGTTATTATCTACGCATAATGTAGTGCATGCTGAGCTTTTCTGTAAGTGATGAGGCGCTTAGAATTAAGTCAGCAATGTAAAAATTATAAAGTTATAGTGTACTCATTGTTGAGAAGCGTAATATAAATAAATAAATAAATAGTTACACTTCAGCCGAGTTTGTATATTTTTAGTGACAGTATGTCTAAGCCTTAGTTATCACGGTCCGTGCACCGGGCATATGGATAGTCCAGGGATTACCGATATGAAACTTGACTGAATGGAATCGGTCCATGTATTCGATGCCAGTTTGCCGGATTTCAAACGAAGTACGAACAGGTTTCCGGAGCGATATCGAGTATTTTTACCCGACTGCCACGAAGGGTTATGTTTTTCGCGTGTTCGCATTTCATCAGAGACAATTTTTTTTTTTTTCTTTCCATGTTATTATCGCTTCTATTTTTCTTATTTTTATAGCTTTTTTCATCTCTGAAGGTCAATGTTGTTGTTCCATTGGTGATTTCGTGTCAATTTTGAAAGTATCGCCAGCTTTATATTCTTTCCTCGACCGACCGACCGACCGACTTACCGACTTACCGACTGACCGACTGACCAACCAACCGACCGACTAACTGAGCGACCGACCGTTGGTACTACAACTAACCACAACTTATATATATATGTGACTGAATTATTAGTTTTCTTTAAGTATTTTTTTTCTATAACCATAAATTTCAATGTTTCGCATCTGACAGGCGTTCCGTGAAAGCCAACTTTTTAAACTAAGTTTCTAAAACAAACATAAGAATGTACCAGCAGATTTCTATATCTCCAAGAAAACCTTAGACAACTCTACCCTGGGAAAATGCAGTACCACTTTCATATTTCACAAAGTGACATCCCTTTCAGATCTTCTAAGCTGCATGTTCCACAAACCGATAGAGACAGCGTACCACTGACCATACCTTTAATCAATCAATCATGTCAGCCAACCGCAGTCCACGTCTGGACAAGCTACGTCACAGTCCTTTTAGTGGTTCGATCTAACGTGCGTGAATTTTAGGGATATTTCTGCGGTAAATTAAAAAAATTGGCCTTGTGTGTTGGACCTCAGTGAAGGGTTGGATAATTACGCATGCACTATAGGTACATGGTACAGTGATTTTACAGACTGCGAACATATTTCATTATATTTCTCAAATAAACTATAAATCTATAAATTATAGCGAAATACCATGTTTTTTGAACTATGGAATCCAACAATATCCCACAAGTTTATGCGAACTGAATTTTTATTATTTTTCAATTTCACTCATTTGGGTACATTTGCACGGAGTTGGCTATCCCCAACTCAAAATATTTCAAGATGGCTCCTGAAATTTTTGTCGTTATTTTACTAAACCTTTTTTTTTACAAATTTTACATAATAGTGCCAATAGTGCCAATAGTGCCCGAGTTAAATGACTGTGTAACATCCGGACGGTCAAACAGTTTAACGGATAGACAGACCAAATCATAAAGGGTCCATTTTTAGCATTTGGCTATGATATAAACCCTGAAAACACTGCTGACATTATTTACTTACCTATAATCCGCATTGCATTGCATTTCATCTACTGACTTCAAAACCTTGTTCAGATAAATCACCCAATCAGAGCAAGGATTATAATAAGGCTTGTTGCAACGTTATCCGTTTGATCCGACTGTATTTTGTTATTTTGCATTTTGTGTGGAAGCCCATTTTAAATGCATTCTAAAGCCGAAACGTCGTTATATTATACAAAAGACGGAGTGTTTCGTGGGTCTAGCGGTCTCAAGCACTACTGCTGAGTTTAAGGTCTTGAGTTCGATCCCCGGGTCGGACAAAGTGATGTTAGGTTTTTCCATTTAGATTATCTCAGTAGCAGCCTAGAGTCTGCATTTATGCACGGTTGATGTAACGGGCTTACATGGGACTTAAACATAATTGGCGAAATTTGGGTGTATTACAGTTGTACAGAGGTACAACTGTAATACACCCAAATTTCGCCAATAATACTAATAATACATAATCAGAACATTACGCCTGTAAAGCAGAGGCGTGGTGTTCTGTATTATGTTATTCAACAAAGGTCGATGACCATTTCTAACCGAAGAAAACACGATTTCTTCGATTCTCAATTCGACACGAAGATTTATTATTTTATGTATACCACGCATGCAACTTAATACACTGTAGTCTGTTTTCAATCATTTATTTTTTACTGGACAGATTATACCTCAAAGTTGATTCCCAAAGTTGAGTCACAAGATACTAAAGTATTGATAGAAGTATTAAAGTGTTATGAACACAGTATTCTCGGAACTATACGTATGTTTATTATGAAATAGGTCTTTCCTCAAAGTTTTAATCGTTATTTCACGAGGAAATCGCTTTTGAATTTTGTATCAGGGTAAGATATTTATGCTCGTGATTGTACGTGTAGAAAATAGTAGGTGATTGAAACTCACCTATTCTTTTTACATGACATGTTGTCAACACCGAAACCCCAACAGTTAACAAAATTAACAGACTTTCCTGTTAGTATAAACGATACACATATAACTAAGCGATTGTGAATACCGTTGCGTTTACAGAGTCACGAGGCCGTTCCGGGAAGGTAACGGAATCGGAGCGAACGGAAGGGGAGATGCGCGGTTCCCTATTTAAAATAATTCGCAGGAGGTGGGGACTTTCAGATGATACGATTGTTGTGTTTACTTTAACAATATTTAAAAAAGAAACAAACAAACAAAACAATTATTTGTATGAGTCAATTTTTATGCGTCTGGCTGTTTATGTATGTAATGTTTGTAAATTTGTAGACGCACCCACGATATATTAAAAATTCCACATTTCTCTGTAAGCAATGTTTACAGAGAAATGTACGACTAATGTATGACGACAAATGTACCACGAATCATACTTACACTAAAAAATAATTATCAACAAAGCGAATTCTTGGTTCTACACTCTACCAGTAATAATTTAGTTTAACATTATTTAGTTCACCACTTAATTTAAAAAACTTAAGTTTCAAAACCTGACAAATATTAATTTACAAATTGTTACTAACTAGTTGGCAGGTATTCCATCAAATAAAATAGAAACTAACCAAACTTAAGCAAACCGCGAGAAAAGTTATTTTTCCACTAATTTTTGCTCTTGATGGGCGCCATCTTTGTTAAATTTAAGCAAATATTGTGTAACAGCAACAATATTTAACAAAAACGGAACTGTCATATTTATTTTCTTGATAATTCATGTTACGTCGTCAAGTCGTCGCATCGGATCGTATAAAGAATATCTAATTACTCGGCGTATTATTTCCTTAAACACTAAAATAGCACGGTCCTTTCCTTTTAAAGTTGGCTAAAATAAAACTTCCGCAATTACTTACTATCACAATTTGCATGTAAATGCAACGAATATTAATATGAAGACAATGTTAATGAGCGTTTACATAGTACCGTCTATCATACTTCCTTCATCATTATCATCATCGTTGTCACTATTTATTTGCTTTCGGCGCAGCATGTCTTCTTCTTCCATACATCTCTATTGGCCGTAATCTCAACGGTCACCTCCTTTGCTGCCATAATTTCTTTCAAACAATCCATTCAGCACATCTTCTGTCTTCTCTCTATTTCATACTTACTTATAACTACTAAATAATAATAATACCACAGCCTGTTACTATCTCACTGTACCGCAAAGACATCTTCTCCTTCAGGGAAGATACGAGGATAAATCACCACGCTACCTCAAGGTGGGTTGGCGATTTCAGATTTATATCAAATAACTTATATAACTGGTTTAATAATAGCCAACATTTTGGACTTCAAATTTCTATAAAATACCATACTGCGTAGAAAAAAATATGAAAATCATATGTTCAACGATATCTTTTAGTTAATTTCTTAGAATAATCATATCACTCACTAAAAGAGGCTGTAATACATCTAAAAAGGAAAAAAAACGAATGACCTTTTGACGTAAAAAAGATGCAACGTAATACAAACCTCAAGGAGTCATTTCAGTCAACTCCCAAAGGACATAGCCATGTCGCATCCGAGCAACCCGTACGACGGTTATTATTTACCCACTAGCCCTCTACTTCAATAAAACTACAAGAAGGTACTCCACTTTTCCAATAGCAGTAGGAATGTCTAAAGACACTCCACTTATACGCTACCGTCATCTCAATAAATGCAGGTTCCTCTTTTACTGGCTGTCGTCCTCTGATTTACAGCATCCTTGAGGCTCAGATGGATTTATGTGTCGTGATAAAATGTTGGCACACTAGTTGAATGTAAAGAGAGAATTTAATTTAGGGTAGGTACCTACATAGATTGTATTTGACCAATAGCTTTATTTACACCCTGCTGGGTTTATGCATTAAGGGTCCTTTGAGTCAATTAATGGGTACAAAGTAAGTTAATTGATGAATAGGTTGATGTGGAATTTAGCTCTTTCAATTAACTATCTGCAAGTTTTCAACATTAATACATTATGGAGCCCTCATAAGTGACAATTAAATAAATAAATAATGCCGGACAATCCACACAGTATCATCTAGCCCCAAGCTAAGCAGAGCTTGTGTTATGGGTACTAGATGACTGATATACTTAATACAACACATTACATACATAGATATTTTTTTCATTATAAATAGCAAATACCCAAAACACCCGGAAAAAATCTTTGTATCTTTGTAGATCGTACAAACATTTGTGCAAAGGCAGGAATCGAACCCGCAACCTCCTACGTCGCAGGCGGACCTTTGCCCGCCGCGCCACATCGGTCGTCAAATTAGTTTTGCTGTAAGCCTATTTGGCTGATACTTTCACAACATGAGCTTTTCCTCTTGCGATGGCATGTCAGAAGAATGACTTGGCGGTCTCTGTAAAGCACACGCGATTCTCTATTACTCAACCAGGTAGATCTACGAACAAAGTAGCTTAGGGGAGACAAAGACAAACACGATTTAATTAACCAACTTCCATTACAATAATACAGAGACACAGTATTGTACCAAAAACAACGTGCACAATTGTGCTCGCAGACAAAACAAATGAACGAACAAATAGGAACATTTCTCCAAAAAGCGGTATATAATTTTAATTAAAGAATGTTACAGCGATGCAGCGATAGCTTTTGCATATAAGCCTCACCAACTACCAAGCTTGCGGCTGCACCGAACTTTTGTAATGGGTACAATGGCAAATTTTTACGTATGGAGAGGTTTTTGTGGCGGTTTCACTATGTTTTTGGACGTTTTTATTCGCATGAGTTATGTACAGTATGTTACAGTGTGATGCAGTGGATATTGAGTCAAGGAAGGAGATGATATTAGCTAGTTTAATCTGATTATCTTTCATATTACCTATGCATTCTCAAAAACTAGTAAGTCCAATTTGAAATTAGGATTCCGTTTACTGGATCCATCGAAGGCGGTGATGGTCAAAGGAATTAATCATACATAGGTAGGACCTCATCCGGATCTGGCTTTTATTAAGGTATGTAGACACAATCATATTTTCTCTTACATGGCATGGTAAAAATGTATACCGTATTATGATCATAATGAGCTGTTATCCATGTCTTGACTGCAAAATTTAATTCAGCTCAATATTTATTGTTTTCCAAACATCAATACATCTAAAATACGTATAAATAAAATATAAATAAATTTGAAGTGTGTTTTTCTAATTCCCAAATGCTTTTAACTTAATGCATATAAAAGTTTATACGGTAGCCATACCAAAAAACGAATCTTATTATTTTTTGTCTGTCTGTCTGTGTATCTGGCTGTGTGTCTGTATAAATAATTCTTTAAGTTTTTTCAGAATTCCACGCGCACGAAATCGCGGGCAATAGCTAGAGGAAAATAAATGAAAGCAGATAAAAAAAACAAATCATATTTAATGAGAAGATGAACTAAAAGGCCTGTTCCCTCCTTAAAACCGGTGCACCATTGAACGCTGCCTTCGGGAGTCCATGGAAGGGCGTAGAGTAGGAATCGAAGTATCTTCTGACAGATCTATCGCCTTTTCTCATCAGCCACACGAACGATTCTAGGAGGTCTACTAGAACTGCTGTTCTAGAACTGTGACAATACATTCTTTATTGAATCAAATCAAATCAAATCATTTATTATGTGTATAACATTAAGGACGACGTGTAATGCCAATAGGCGTACAAATGTATGGATGAATGCTTGAATAATTCGATGAGCATGAGTATGTGAGAAATACAAAATTACAATGTCAAATTATGTCAGATAAAATCACAATAAATATCTGTAAGTTTATTTATATGAACGTAACATAATATCACGCTTCTTTTCCCCACAGGGCTAGGCAGAGGTGCACCTAAAATACACCCATAATTCACCAGCTATGGTCGTAAGTCCCATCTAATAGAGGCCGGCCTATTGCCATCAACCGGGCAAGGATCTTGAATTCGGTCTGCTACTGAGAAGTCCCAAAAGGAAAAGCTCAATAACACTTGGCCCAATTCGGCAATTGAACCCAAAACCTTATGCTCAGCAGTAGTGCTCGCAACCATTAGTGTCTAGACGAACGAGGTATGCGAGGTGCTATTCTACATATTTCATGACGTATATATAACATGTAAAAAGCAAAGTCCTGATCAGTATTATAGTCTAGAAGGTAACACCTAAAGATTTATTGGGAGCGTCGGTAAGTTTACTTGTAAATACTTTACGGGATCCTAATATACCTACACGTATAAAATTTGTCTTAAATTAGTTATGAAATTTGAGTCCGTATTAGCTATCGATATTTTGTAAGGATACTAAAAGACGCTTCCCATTTCATTAGAAAAGATAGAAAAGACATAAAAGAAACGGTATAAAAGAAACAAAAGAAAGAAACAGTAGAAAAGAAACAAAATAAAGAAACGGTAGAAAAGACAAGAGGAAAAAAATAAATTGGTTATCTAGTTCTTTACTTTTATTTGTTATAATTAAAAATACTAACCAATGATGTGCCTCTAAAATATAAACAAAAATGCATAAGATACGGAGAACGAATAAATCAGGGATTCCGCGGATTCCCTTGGGGATAACAAAATCACGAATGACATGGAACATTTGACTTGATTCCGCATTTACTGAGTAAAATTGGTGAATTAACTTGATTCTCTTTTTTTCTACGCGACCAAATTAGGGAATTTGAACCGTATTAAACAGTGCGCAATATATATCTGTAGGTACAGCGAATAGGTACTTTGAAAAAAATACACAAGGGTGAAATTGGCACATTTGTAAAACGATTTTCGTATAAAGCTTATCGGAAGTAGGATATACATTTGGTCTTTTAGTCTCCATCAGCGGTAAGGGCTTAAAAGGCCGCTAAGTACTTTGAAAATGCATTGCTTTTGGTTCTGGCTTTGAATTTGCGTCTTAAAACGTTCTATGTTTCTCAAACCACACTGATAGAAGTTATAGTTCAAATTATAAACTAGCTTTTGCCTATTACTTCGACTTCAACTGCGACTTCGTGGAATTTAGAATCAAGTATCTATATTATTATTTTTTCCAGTCATTTGAGAATTAATTAAATACCAATAAAATGGACTTGGGACGAGTTAGTAAATGTAGCCTATATTTTTAGTAAGAGCTATATCAATACATCAGTGAAAACAGCATTCAATTCCATGCCGTAGTTTTTGCGTGATGCGTTTACAAACATACAGACAGACAAACAATAATTCTAAAAATGGCTGTTTTTGCTTCTGTTACCCCCATTTTAAAATATAAATAAAGTACCCCCATAAAAACCCCCCATTTTACTTTTTCTGCAATATCTAAAATGTACAGACGGTCTGTTACAATTTTATTATATGTATAGAAGATACAATGACGTTTCGACCACTAATTTATTGTGAAATAAAATTTACGCTACCATGTTGGTCTATTTTCACACATGATATATTTTTATTACACGATGTGTCAAACTCAACCGGATTAAATTAAAAGTTGGCGGGTAGTTTGCTTTTAGGGACGTCAAAAAAATTGCAAATATTAAAAAGTTTTAATTGCCAATCCTGTGCGCGCTATGTTAAACGCTTGGCACTTAACACACAAACGTGGGGTGATCATGTATATTGTGTGGAATTAATGCATATTAAATTCTGCACTGACATGCTGTGTTTCGTGTCACTGCTATTTACCTGGAGGTAAATAGCAGTGAGTCTTTCAAACGAAAACGCATTAGGTGTTGCTGTTTGACTTTATAAAACAGCAAGCATAACCAATTGTTTTTTTTTTTTTACAAAAAACGTAGATGCTTTATGTCAACATAGGGTAGATAACTATATAATAAGATAAGTGGCTGTGCTTGATTGTAGTCAGTACGGTACCACCTTTTTTTTTTGCCGGGGTGGAAAATCCTCCTGGATGTCCTCCGCCTTGGGGCGGGCGGAGGGGTCTGTCAGACTCTTACTGACTATAAATCACCCCGGTACACATGAACCGGGGATCATGGGAACTAGTGCGACTTCCACGATCCCCGGCTAGTGCCGCCCCCCCCCCCGGAAAAAGGGGCGCGCGTGGATCACTACGCGCCACCGCCTCAGGTCCTGATGTGTGGGGGGCGAGGGACGTCCCCGAGTCCGCCGCCCAGTACGGTACCACCCAAATCAACCTTAGTCCAATTCTAAGCTGACCCATAACACCCGGTTCTCCACCACTGCATCCATTCTATCCCAGCCATCTCCTTAATACCGTCAGTCCACCATGCGACGCTTGCCTACATACGGTCGTCACTCTACGACTCGTAATCTCGTATGCTCTAACAGCTGTCAGTTCTTCAACAAACATTGCCGGCCCTCTTCCACCTTACCCACTCACTTATATTTATATCACATCATGAGCAAATTATTTTATCACCTCTTATAACGGTGACGGAAACTTGAGATAAGGCATGTCCTAACGCCAAAAATTCGATGGCATGTGACAACTATCAAATCGCACAAGACACGTGACGGATTGGGGCTCGTTCCCTCGTCCAGAGAGCAGGCCTTTGACCAAGCAGTGTGAACTTTATAGGCTGACCTAAACATACTGCTGATCATGTAGTCCTGAGGTCAATTCCCAGGTCGGGTAAAGTGTTACTGGTTTTTTTCATCTGGAATTTCTCAGTAGCAGCCCAGAGACTGGATTTGTACCCAGTCGATGGCAATAGCCTCGCCCCCAACTACATAGGACTCAGACATTACTAGCGAAATATGGGTATACTATAGGTACACCTCTGCCCAACCATTTGGGGCATAAAGACATGGGTCATGTTATGCTATCCATACTTAGCTCTGCATACTGATAATAAGTTTACCTTATCATCACGGTATCCATTTCATCAAAGAACTGGATTGCACTAGTATCGTTTGTTTTTTTTGCTACCACGTGCGTTGTTTGCATCCCGATCTGAAAGCAACATTAATTTTAGTTAGTTTCACAGTCGAAACTTCGTATTTTGTGGCCAAGCTGTTTCGTAATGGCTCGTATATTAGAGTTTTATGTATCGTTTTGGATTTTAAAGTTTCTTTTGAGGGCTTTAAGCTGTAACATCCATATCAATATTATAAATGCGAAAGTAACTCTTTGTTTGTTTGTTACCTTTTCACGACTGAATCACATTGAATTACGATCAGATCAGCCCTTTGCTGATCTGATCGTTATGAAATTTGATACGGAGATAGATTGTATTACCTTAGGATAGATCCTGGGTAAGAATACATATAATCTATTTCTTCTGCTCACAAAGGGAGAAAGAGATGGAGAAGAAGAAGTGAAGTTTGAAAGTGAGTTTTTGTTTTAATCGAGAAGGTAAGCACGTTTACACCAGAGTTTAACGTTTTTCATGTTACAAGTGAATGGATGATACATAAAACCTCGTAAACTCACTTTTAACTAGCTTCTACCCGCGACTTCGTCCGCGTGACTGTACGTTATAGCGTATGCAGATGAAGTCGCGAATAGAAGCTAAAAACCTCCTCGATTAATACAAAAACTCATTTTCAAATTTCACTTCTTCTACGGTATCTCATTCTCCCTTTGTGAGCAGGACATTCGTTTTTCTTGTATCTTATATGTGTATAAAATAAGTACGTAGGTACCTATGTACTACGTATACGGCGACTTTTGTGATATCGCAGAAAAATACAGCATGAAGGAAAAACCCGTTTAGGAGTTTACATATTTAATGTAATCAGCATAGGTATCTCCTCGGAAAACTGGCAGAAAATGGCACATTCATGCCTTCTAAGAGTATGCTATAATTTGTGAAGATTGTTTTAGCTTGTATTTTAAACGAATTGTCGAAATATTACGGCAGCTGTTTATACAACCCTCTGTTTTTAAGAAGACAGTGAAATTGATAATTTTGAATTTTACTGTTTTATAAGTTTGATTTCACTATTTTGCATTTTTATTTAACAAGCAGCGCCACCGAGAATTGATGAAACAAAATGAAATCATGACGAAATTATATTTGTTTCTCTAAAAAGGATCTCAAAACAAAAATTTTACACGTTCTAAAATTGAATAAATAAATGAGAATTCGAATAGGTCAGTGTTTCCCTACCCGACTACTCTGAGTAGAACCACCGACACAAACTCAGAGAACTCTTTTAAGGTCCAGACATTATCTTGGTCAGATCATGTGAGGACCATTTAGTAGTGTCTGAGATGGTCTTTTGAGGAAAGAACCTCACAGATATGAGTGGATCTGTCCGGTTAGTGCAAGGATCATTGTCAGCAATCGTAGAGCACAACTCAACTGCTCAATTTCACACTGGGTGTGCCGTACATTCCTATTTGCCTTAATCTCAGTAGTCACCTCCTTTTAGCCGTAGTAGTAGTAGTACCGGCCTATTACTGTCCCACTGCAGGGCAAAGGCCTCTTCTCATACAGAGAAGGCACGAGCATTAATCACCACGCTTGCTCAAGGCGGGTTGGCGATTTTAGACTTATATTATTTTTTATAAGTCCAGGTTTCCTCACGATGTTTTCCTTCACCGATGTCAGTGATGTCCAAGATAATCTTAGGAAGTACATATGAATTGACAAACTCACATTGGTACTTGCCCAGGTTTGAACCCAGAACCTCGTGCACAAGAGGCGAGGCCTAAACCACTGGGCCATCATGACCTTTTTTCCATTCATTGATTCATTTCTTATCATTCATCATCAATCCATCCATTGTTTCTTTGCTCTTTCTCTCCTCTTGTAACCCTCCACATTCTTACTCAAATAATATTTATTTTGACATGTAGGTAATATTATTTACTTCGTATTACTGCGAAACCAGATCGAAATAAGTTACCAACTACAAATCTAATAAATAGGCACAATATTCTTTTACCACAATAAAAAATACAGCACTTTGAGCAATACGCAATATTTTGCTCTTCATTTCTTCACACACAATAGAAACAAAGCATTTGTAGAATTCTTTCTTCTTTTTGTTGAAATCATTTTTTTTGTACTACGTTTTATTTTCTTCGTAAACTATATTGCATGTTAGAACTTTTATGGTTTACTGGTAATAAAAATTGTTATTATTCTTGCAATTGTACCTGATAACGTGTTTTTGTTAAAATAATAAAATATGATTTATCTTTAGCAAAATAAATTCAAACCTTAAAATACTGTCTTACTAATAATGTGACGGTGGTACGAGCTAATATGAAAATAAGGAGCATATGGATAAATACAAACAGCCTCCGAGGTCGAACAAAGGTGATGATATGTATGATACGCTTGTCGAGGTGGGTCCGTGGATGCTTCCGTCCATTACATATCATAAATAGAAGGGGCTTCTTCGTGCCTCGAAAATCACGTTAGCCTGTTGGTCCCGGCTGTCATTTATAGACATTTGACAGTCGAGTGGTAATAATCAGTCTTATCATAGGGTATTGTGTTGACCAGTAACTGGGTTGTAAATCTGATACGCAGTGGCTCCATATAAAATACTGGTACTCAGCTGCGATTCCAATATGGTTGGGAAGGCAAGACAGCTCACAAAAATGGGAGTACCTACTTACTAATAAGGTCAATGTATGTCCTTCTAGGCTTTGCTCGTGCTCTCCCAGCGTTCCCATTTACAACAAAGAGAAGAATTTTTGAAACATCATTGTTATATTGTTTCAAAAATTCTGTCACCGATTCTCTGATGAGCCTTAATTAAGGCCTGTAGTATGTAATCTAATCAGACTCATGACACAACCATCACACAAACTAAACGGTGAACTCAGAAACTTGGAGATAGGGACTTTGGCTAAGGATTATTCTGAAACAAAACCTGTTCACGGCTGACACTATTAGGTCTTGTGATTAAGGGCGAAAATGTCTGACAACGGAATTGTAACCTAAAGTGTTCAAACATGACAACATAATGAAACTTTGCTTAGTACTATTTGGGAACGAAATTAAACAACTAACCTTTATACTTAGATAACTACGCTTTGTGAAGTAATGGAGAACTACGAGAAAGACACATCGTAGCACTATCACCCTCCTGCGCTTATCCCGATATAGTATTAACAAATAATAATACCAGCCTGTTGCTGTCCCACTGTAGGGCAAAGGACAGAGAAGGTTGATGAATTTGATGATAAATTGGCGATTTCGGACTTATATCAATTATAATTCGAGGTTTCCTTAAGATGTTTTTCTTCACCGATATTAGTGATGTTCAAGATAAACTTAGAAAGTACATATGAATTGAAAATGTCACATTGGTAGCCGTCCAGATCCAGGCTTTAACCGCCGTGCCATCACGACATATTTTATTACAATTACCCTGATCTAGTATTATAAAATAAAGTTTATATTAACCCACAAAAGATCATATCACTTCCAAAAATATAACATCGTCATCCTCATTCTCATCATACTTCTGCCCTTATCCCAATTTATTTGGGGTCAGCGCAGCATATCTTCTTCTTCCATACACCTCTATTGGCCGCCATTCAAAAGTCACCTCATTTCGAGCCATTTCATCTTTCACACAATCCATCCATCTTTTCTTTGGTCTCCCTCTACTCTTGTATACAATAATATAACGCAGAAAATAACTTAAAAGCAACATAAAACGCAGTATATATAGATCTCACACACCACGTTACTAACTTTGATTGCTCAGTACATGAACCATCCAGCAAAGGTTCAGATATCGACAAGCTTACCTCAGTGCGAATGCCCTCAAGATGCTGTTGGAGCTAGCCCGAACCTGTTACTTTTTTTTTTTTCGTTTAACATATAGATACATTGTCTAGAGCAATGTACAAGGAAGGCGAAGCAAGGTTTACCTCGTTCATAACTCTAATAGCTATTTCTCAATATTCACTTCGTTTATGCGCCACAAATCTATAGTTTCAGTGTTCTTTTTGCAACCTGAAACGGTTGAGAATGAGAATGCTGAGGGGGATGTGTGGTATTACGCGAATGGATAGAATAAGAAATGAGTATGTAAGAGGAAGTCTGAAAGTGGCGCCTGTGACCGAGAAGTTGTGTGGAATTCGGTTGTCATGGTATGAGCATGTGATGCGAATTAATGAAGGACCATGTAGTGAGGAAAGTTTTGAGTATGAATGTGCAGGGTTACATGAGTAGAGGAAGACCAAAGAAAAGATGGATGGATTGTGTGAAAATAGATAAGGCAAGAAAAGAGGTGATCCTTGAGATGACGGCAAATAGAGATGTATGGAAGAAGAAAACATGCTGCGCCGAGCTCTATTTCTTTTTTTTTAAACGTTGCCCCACACTAGGAATGTCTCCTGTATCGTGGGTGCGTTTACAAACATTTAAACTCACATACACAAACAGCCAGACCCGGAACAATTACCTGTAGGTCTTAAAAATATTTGTTCCGTGCGGGGATCGAACCCACAACACGCGGCGCAGCAGCCGAAATAAATTGGGATAAGGGCAGGAGGATGATGTTGATGATGAAACGGTACCCACGCTACTAGGAAACTACCACTACGACAATTCACCCCGTGCTTTTATCTAAATAAGCACTTCGCCCGCGACTACGTCCGCGTGATTTTCGTACTGTTCCCTTCAACATTTAGCATCCTCTCCAACCCTTTGAAAGCGTAGTTTTTAAAATAATGGTAGCTTACAGCACTCAGGAATAACGTAGCTTTCTAACAGTGAAAAAAGTTTTACCCCCTCCATACAAATTTTACTTTTTTATAATATTTATATACATAAAATAAAATGAATAAAAAATACATTTACTTCTCTTCCACAAATAAATACAAAGAAAAACTTAATAGTTTAAAATTTAAATAATTATTTATTTTAACTGGTGTCTAAACTAAACCGGAGCCTGTATTTTATATATATATATATAGATATACATATATATATAGTAATATTGATAGTATAGATATCCCAAGCGACAACATACCTATTTCAACTCAAACCCTTACCGATTGCAAGGATAACGTCTATAAAACATAATATTTACATTACACAAAAGAAATTCATATTGTAACTCTTTCCTCCTTTTCGAACGAGAAACGAAGGAAAAATACCTGAAATGAGCTGTGCAAAGAAAACCAAATCCGCTGGAATTGAGCGCCACCCCAAAAACGTGATGACAGTTGATCCAACGGATCCGTGCATCTGTTTCGGAAACGAGGGTGAACTATAGCTATGGTACATCAGTGGTGGGGGTCAGTGTGGAGGTTAGTGTATCGTGTATCCCTCACACAAAAACTGTCCCTCACCACCCACTAATCTTATCTGTTTTTATTGCTTTTGTATTATGGTGCATTATACAAGCTTTTCTTTTCCGGTGGAAAAATTATCTTATGACATCCCCCGGTCTTGGGCGGGGCGGGAGATAGTGTCAGACTTTTACTGACTAAAAATCCACTCCTGTTCCTTCGTTGCCTTTCGTACCAGGGCCGGGTCTTCCTTTTAGAATCAGACCCTTGGCCCCAGTCTGTAGGCTTCGACCCTGCTGGGCCCCTACAATGTATTATACAGGCTGGAAGAGACATCGACGCAAAACCTAATAATGTGACTTCTGTACACCATGATTCTCGTTAAGATACTTTCCTTAAGATTTTTTCTTATACAAAAATTAGAAAGGGATGTTAAGCTTGTTTCTGTTTTTGTTTGCATTTAAACTGTAATATATCATGATTTATATCTAATCCAATGAGATGATTTGACAGAAGCGAATTATTATTTACATTTTAATTAGAAATCATGAAACGCCGGCGAAGAATTTCAACGCTGGGAGGTCCAGAATCATAAACTGAACTCACGGTATCAGCTTGTCATCTATATCCTTTCCACCCTTTATACATTACATACCTAAACTGACGCCTTATTCCCATAGGTAGGCAGAAATAACAGAATGTCACCTGCTACGATCCTAACATACTCATTTTTCTTCGTTTACGTTAAAGGTATTGTGCAATACCTATATTCATTAGTAGACACTAATGACTGTGCCATTATTCAGTGGTGGCAGCTCCTTTGAACTTTCAAAGAAAACCCGGTAGGAATCGAGTTTTACAAACACGACGAAATGTGATTGTGTGATTCCGAAATTAGTTGTCGAATTGTCAATTGTATTTTTGATATTACCGGACGGAATGATTCGCATTTTACTAGTATAATTTAGACAAGACGATGGGATGAAAGATGCAAACAAGATGAAACCATGGAAATCCAGTAATACTACCGATAAATGATTGCTTTTAAATCCATTACGCAAACTTTTCTCTTAGTAATATTTTTTTCCGCAAAAAAACGTATTCCTTTTAAAATCATTTTCTATTTTTTTTGCAGCATTTCATAGTATTCTAGACGGTGGGATTTCATAATGCGTTGCATTTTCTGTACGGAGAACGAGGGGTCATTAAAAACTGCTGGAGCGAGATAATGATAATTAGTGATGCGCCGCATCGGAAATGTTAGTCGAGTGAATCGACTAATCGATTTTGAAGCTTCACTGGCGAATGCAAGAATGGTAAGTTGAATTTTTATTCAAGGAAATAATCAGATTATACCAGACTTTTGTATAAGCTGACTGTGCATTTGAATTATGGTAACCGGATAACCAATACCTATTGCGCTCATAAAATAGCACAACGCAATAAAAAGAAAAATATAATTTAAACAAAACTCTTTTTTTTTCAGATTATTTAAAAAAAAAACGAACTATTAAAGAACTCAAACGATTCCATTTTTCACCTGTTTCAAGTGTTGGTAAAAAAAATACTTAGTCGATTTAATTCATTCCACAATCGACTAAAAATAATATTAAACGTCGCACCTCTAACAGTAATGATCACGACTGCAGACGCTCGCCATGTAATTGATATATAACGAATTTTAAATTATAATGGCGTTCTGAGACCTCCCACACCATTATGTCTTATGGCATTATTACGTACCTACTTATCATAACGAAGGCCCTTTCAAAGTGTTTTATCGATGTTTTTAAATTGAAATGTGTATTAGAGAAAGCTATATATTTTAGAGATGTGACTAAATGTGGTAAATCAAATAAAATTTGAAAATAACAAAAGTAAATTAAAAAATTAGAAATTAAAATCAACTAGCGTGCGTGAATGATCACATGTATGAACGTGAACGTAGGTTTGCGTTTGAGGGTGAGTTTACGTGAGTATGTATGGATGCATGTATTTAAAAACTTGACTGCCCCGTGGCTCTGGTGGTTGCAAACGGTATACTACGGAGTATGAGGGACTTAAAACATAACTGACAAAATGTGAGTTTGCTATATTTACACCTCTGCATAACCCTTTGGGGAATACAGGCCTGATGTTATTAATAAAATTTAGGTAGATACTGTCTATATGAGATCCACACTGCTAGTTCTCGTCTACAATGTGTCGTGTTTTGTGGACGGCACGGTTGGCGCAGTGGCTGAGCGTTTGAATGCTGCGCTGCATTTTATTTGCAAATATTTGTATGGCCTACAGGTAGTTGTTACGGGTCTGGCTGTTTTTGTGTGTGAGTTTGAATGTTTTTAAAGGCACTCACGGTAAAGGAGAAATTCCTAGTGTGGGGCAACGTTTTTAAAAAAAGATAAGAAAGAAGAACTTCTATTTAATTTGTATAGTGACTGGATTAACGTAAATAGGATTACTCTTTGTGATCCGAAATTGTATATTGATCTTGCATGTCTAGTTTTGAGTTTATTAGTGTTTTCTTTCATCGTTGTAAGTAGATATCATGGACGTACTGTAGATATCATGGACGTAAAATTCAAACAATATAACTACCAACGAAACCCACTCAAATCCAACGAATTCCTATATTTTTATTCATTTTACCATTCATTCACACATAATCACACACACACATTTACATTAAAAGACGTGGCTGAATAAAGTATGGGTGACTGAACTAAGCATGTACAGAAAATTCTCACCGGCTAGTAACATTCAAATATTCATTCACTAATTATGTATTATGTGTTTATTATTCTCCTAGAACTATGCTGAAGTAATCAAATAATGAAAAGTTTTTTACTTCATTTCCCGTATTTTTTGTATATCAAGGCGTACGGCATGAGATTACGTTACGTTTTATAAAAAATGTGGACTTAAACCTTTTTATAAACATATTAATTATTTATATATTTTGTAATTGAAAACACAATTTTCTGTTTAAGGTTGATTGTCCACATTCTTCATAAAACGGAACGTCATAATCTTATGTTCTCCTTGACATACAGAGGACATGGAAAAACAAGACTAAAAAACTTTAAATTATTTGATTGTTTCACGAAAGTTCTAAGAGTTATAAACACGTAATAATTAGTAAATGAATATTTGAATGTTACGAGCTAGTGAGAAATTTCTGCAAATGCTTAGGACAATAGTTTAGTCATGTCCTTTTAGTTCAGCATCTATCAAATTTTACCTACGTAAGAGAACAGCTCGCAAGTTTTGTCAGTTTTGAACGGTTACCTAAATGCCCATAGTCACATTTATCAAATAAGATGTATGTGAGCCCAGCACAGATATGACAGTAAAAGCTTCCGAGGTGTTTCCAGGGAACTGATTTGTGTGTCACCTTCCGTTCAGGACATTCAACCAAAGAACTTGGCAGTTTACACGCCACTATTTTTAAACCGACGAAAAATAAATGAGGACACTCATAACTTTTTAAAGAGAAGTCCGATTTTTTGGATAGTTTAGTAGCGTGCAATTTCAAGAGGAAACGCCCTAGAAGGATATAAACTTGAGTTGTGATGTTCTCTGGTAACGTCAGGTGCCTAGTACTCGCCAATGTTGTGTATGACCAGATGTATGAATTCAAACGAAGCAAAAATAGTATGTGAAAGAAGAAGGTTTTTAGCTGTTACTGCTTACTGCCAAGGGAAAACGCATGCAATGGAAGACGCAAGTTCATGTATGAATGCACAAATTTTAATTGAAGGAAAGTGTAAAATATTTCTTGTACTTCATTGCGTTCAAAAAACCATACAACTACAAATAGAAGATCCTGTTAAACAACAGCTTATAAAATAGACTTACTTCCCTAATAAGTTTAATTAAGTTTAAGTACCGTTGATAAACTTTCGCAGTGTCGTTTGTGACGCTGCTCTACGTGACGTTATAATTTTCAATCCTGAATCCTGAACTGATCGTAACTTTAATGAGATTATAATTTTATGAAAGGTCCACTGTGAAAATGCTCCAGTTCGTAAAATATTTATCAGTTTCAGGCTGTGTGTACAGGGGCCAGCACATCAAAGTACCGGAATCTGAAAAAAATATTAGTTATTTTTTCAACTTTATGACAAAAGAATAAGGTTCATGTTCAATTGGACTGGACATCCAGCTATCCCTAACTAATTTTTGACAGTCAAATTTTTGACAGTCAAATTTTTGACAGTTTGGGATAGCTTGTCTGTACACGGACCATGTCTGTGGCAGTTACACAAACTACGGATCACATCTGACGTCACTTCTGAATCGTGCAAATTGCTCCCCTAATCCTGAATCGTGCAAAGAGAGTTATCCGCGTGATTAGAACACAATACAACAGCCCTACAACAACCATTGGTCAGTAGTACACGAGACTTAACACCCGTCTGTAGGATCCACCCTTTTTAGTAAAGAATGAGAAAATCTCCACTATGTTCTTCTTCTACACTCTCAACGCGAGGTCGGCTTTTTTAATCTTTCGGCGAAATTTACTTCGCTAACATCTTCATCTGTATAGGCAAGCTTTTGTGTTTACCTTTAACCCTCTTTAACCCTCTTTAACCCTATTTCTCATTATTCTGAATACTTCATAAAATATAACATAACATCCAGGCTATTTTCTCCGAAGGATTATACGACGGTGTCCTTATAGTAAACCCACATTTCGCCAGTTATGATGAATGGGATCTCTGATGAATGAGTCTATTGCCATCAACTGGGTACAAATCCATATCACTTTGCTAGACCCGGTAATCGAACCCAAGCCCGCATGCTGAGAACTAGCGCCAGCCTGTACAACCACTATACAAGCTATCTTCGATCATCAGCACTCGGTGATATTGGAGCATTTAGGTCACTATCCGTCACGAACTTTTCTGTGGGTGTTTAAAAGTAAACGTTACTTTTAAGACGCGATTTTCTAGCTTGTAAACAGTTTTGAATGGGATTATGACAAGCTAGTTTTGAAACAGCCACGACAATACTAACTAAACTAGTGTGACATTTGGAACATAATATAATAGAATTAATGTTGTTTGTTTCCAGTATTTCAGATAGTACATAGACACATAAAGCAAAAGGTTCAAGCGCCAGCATTATGCTCGGTTCCTTTAAAGAGAGTACAAGCTTTGATTTTCAGCTTAAACCTTTGACTCATGTTTAAAAAAATAATGAAAAAATCACATAACTATAAATCATTTCCACAGATAAAAGTTTAAAAGAGCTTTCTGAATACATTATAACAATAACTAACAAAAAATTTAAAATGAAAATTCCATTCTTTTCATTCACCAATACTTTTATTATACCTTAAAAATAATTCAAAAGGAAAATGTTCATAATCGGATGTTGTCCATTATTTTCCCCGACGCACTCTGAATACGATATTGCCATTCTTTTGATTCCAATATTCGTTGCACAATGCCGCCATCATTTTATTTTAATCTGTCTGACATTTTGGTGAAAAGGTGGGTTTATTTTAAAATCCCTTGAATTATCGAGCAGTACTTTTTAACATTAATTAATAAGGATAAGCTGCCGATGTAGTCAAAAGTTAAACAATAATTTATTTTTATCAGACTATTAAATTTCGTTTTGAAAGTCAAAATTTAAAAGAAAAATGTTCTATCAGCCGTTTCCTAGATGTAGTAGTATGAGCAAAAAACTTCACATTTACTCTTTTAAAATAAAAGCATCACAATATTTCGTACTCATTATTCAGATAATTATTTGTGAAGACTGAAGACGATGTATCTAGAAAAAACAACTTTCCGAACTAAAATAAATGCATTTTTTTTTCAATAATTAATCCATACGTTATATGACGGAAACGTGCTGCTCACATATTTACAAATATTACAACCGTGGGTTATTATTTTTAATTATAGCTTTGACGTTGGTCAAAAGATTCTATAAATATAAATATAGATAAGATAATATATACTACTATGACCCAAAGGTCATAGTAGTTTTCGAGAGTATAGAAAGAATGAACGTTTTGCCAAGCTCCTTTTCTTAATAGCTACAATAATCTGGCAACCCGTAGGCGACTTGTGGTAACAATATTAGGTGAGACGCGGTGGTAAAATGCAGTCGATTACCATCAAACATACACATATCATCACGCCTGTATTTTCCAAAGGTTTGGCAAAGGTGTCAGTATCAATACTACAAACACTTTCCAAAGGTAATGTTCAAATCACAAGTAAAAAGAGATTGGGTTTCTGACTACCCGCAACGACTGTTAAAGATCTAGGAATGGCAGACGGTACCAATGGATTAACGTGTTTTTGGGAACGGTGTGTCATGGATCCATCCACATACCGATATTGACATACGTAGCTTAACCTCCAAAAGCCATTAAATTTACAAGCTGATATTTTAAACGATATCTTGGACATCGTGAGGTCTCACAAGTGCATAAGTGATAGTCCAGTCAGTTGACAGTGTCAGTCGGCAAAACATTTGTATCAAGATCCATTTAACTTTTCACTTCGCGAAGCCAGATTGGTCGTTTCGCTCAAAAAGCAGTGTGCGAAGAATCCCAACACAAATGGTTCGCCTTTATTCAATTATTGGCTGTCAAAGGAAAAGGCAACTGTTGTGGACAGCTCAAATTCGTTTTGTTTTTTCTGACAGCTAAGCGAGAAGGTAGGGTTACGAGTTGCACGGCCAATGTTTAGTCGGCCAATGATTTGTTTTTATATAGTTGGTGTGTTGGTATTGGTTGGTGGTCCAACCAACACCAACAGTACTGTAGTGTTCTTGGTGGAGTTGTGTTCCTGATAATAATTGAAAAAAATATATAAATGTTTACTATCTAAAATATATACAATTAAGTTGCCGGGGCTTCCCAAAAAGTAATCCAAAGATACTTGTGATGGGATAATAATTATATATAGATAATTATATAATTAAATATTCTAACATTATAAAATTCTCAACCGGCGTGCGTGTTTAAATGGAATATGTAATGATCGTAGCAGGTAGCGTTCTCTAATCTCTGCCTACCCCCATGGGAAAAAAGTGTGAGTTTATGTAATGTAATATAATTATAACCTCAGGCTTGTCTTCACCGAGGTTAAGGCAGAGGTGCTGAGGATTTCGCCTTGCAGTGGGACAGTAATAGGTTAGTATATATTTTTTATTACGAGTATTATTAAGTTTCGCCAAATGTACCTAAGTGATAACGGGCCTAATTTATAAAACTTTTTTCCTTTTTCAAGGTTTTCGACGACATAAATGATTTATTACAAATTCTGAGATTATTTTCGACGTTTTGAGTCCTAATTCTGAGCTAAATAACAATTGATCAATCTGAAGTTTTATTTTTCGCCTTTTATAAAAAATTGCGTAGAAACTTTGTTTTTCTACTTAGATTAAGAAATTGAATCTATTTTTAACCCCCGACGCAAAAACGATGGGGTGTTATAAGTTTGACGTGTGTGTGTATCTGTCTGTGGCATCGTAGCTCCCGAACGGATGAACCGATTTTGATTTTGTTTGATAATGACTAACTAAACTAATGAATAACTCTGACATTTTATTTTTGTTTTGAAGAACAACCTATTTATTTAGGCAAGAGTAAGTAGAATGACTTTCATATTTGTGTTTTATGTAGTAGTAGTAGTACCAGCCTATTACTGTCCCACTGCAGGGCAAAGGCCTCTTCTCATATAGAGAAGGCACGAGCATTAATCACCACGCTTGCTGAAGACGGGTTGGCGATTTCAGAGTTATATTAATGATATCATAAGTCCAGGTTTCCTCACGATGTTTTCCTTCACCGATGTCAGTGATGTCCAAGATAAACTTAGAAAGTACATATGAATTGAAAAACTCACATTGGTACTTGCCCAGGTTTGAACCCACAACCTCGTGCACAAGAGGCGAGGCCTAAACCGCTGGGCCATCATGACTAACGTTGTGTGTTGCTATGTGTTTTATGAAAGTTACCTATAAGGACTACTTACCTACATGTAAAAGAATAATGGCTCGTTCCATAATTTGCTATTAATTTCATATGAGCTAATGGTATCATTAGTTAGATATCTTCAAATAATATTTTTAGGAGCGTTTACGCGGCACGATCTTTCTTACAAACAGTCAAGTTCATAATTAAATGTATCAGCCAATTTCTGTGAAACTAGACAAGAATATGATAACTGATAAATATTTTGTAAATGAGTTATAGCAAACGCATTAACACGTCTATGAGTGAAATATAATTTTTAAACTGCATAGGTTGGTGTTACCCTATATGACATTTTCAATACTAGTATCGCTAATTTTAAGAAGATTTTATCCAATAGCTTCTTAGAGCGTATTTAGTCATTTTTCTGTTTGGTTTTGTACTGTATAGTCTTATTTTTTTTTGATGCCATTCTATTTATATACTTCATGTGGAAACTTGTAACTGGCCATATTTTTTTGATGCCATTCTATTTATATACTTCATGTGGAAACTTGTAACTGGCCATATTTTTTTGATGCCATTCTATTTATATACTTCATGTGGAAACTTGTAACTGGCCATATTTTAGTCTAAACTTTTACTCACTGTCTGTTTAGCTGTAAGTTTTCTTAAAAAAGTAATAAATAAATAAATAACTACTTTGAGAAGAAACACCAAAAGAAACTACGAGGTTTAAAATCTAATAGTCTAAATCTAGTCTAGTCTAGTCTCTGGTGACTCCGTGTCAAAAGCACTGACACAATACTACTTACGCCAATATTGCATTATGATTATTTTCCATGAGTATTCATTTCAACTGTTCTATAAACAAAAACCGCTCCGATCAACATCAGCCTAGCCTTTTCCCAACTATGTTGGGGTCGGCTTTCGAGACTGACTGGATGCAGCTGAATACCACTATTTCACATGGAGCAACTGCTTATCTGAACTCTAAAATCCAGTTACTAGGTAACACGACACCCCTTGGTAAGACTGGTTGTCAGACTTGTGGGCTTCTGACTATCCAAAAAGACCGCAAACACCGCTCCAATATTATCAATTATTCACAGCTAATTTGAACTTCGAAACACAATACAACTAACGTAATAACTGGCTCGGGGCAATAGCAAAAATCATCGTGACACGAAATTGCTTCTAACAAGAGTGACCCGTCTGCGCGGCTGTCGGCTCCCTCATTTGTCAAGAGTGACATGACGAAATAAATATGTGGTATCGTGAGACTGTGGAAGCGGGTTCTGTTGTAATGGTGTTTATGATTAGTAGGTATTTTATATGCTGTTTGTGTTGGCTAAGTAAAAATGGCCGCACGAGGTGAACTTCAAGGTTTAACAACATTTGTCGAGGTCATGATTGGCCATCCACTACACAATACCCCTCCAAAGCTTAGAACATATGTTGAGCCCAGCTGTCATTTGTAAATCTTTTGCAGTCGTTACCAAGGAGTAGTCAAATAGGCAGTCACTCCATTTAAAATACTGGTTTTTAGCTGATTCCGGTTATACTGAAAACCCACTCCATCATAGTTTGGTAAAGGCTAAGCAGATGATGGGTGGGAAAAATGCTGGAGGCGCACCTGATTTGAGCTTAATACTTAAGTCACCTTTAATTAAATCAATTCTTTGGTACGGATATACTTATACCACCTCTCAATATTACAAAGTAACAACGAATCTATCAAAAAAAGGTCTGGGTTTGCGATTATTTCATTCTCATAAGAATACAGCCTCAGGATGCAATTGATAGTACTCAGCACAAGGTCCTGGGTTCGATTCCCAGATCGAACAGTGTTTTTGGGTTTTTCCATTTAGAATTTCTTAGTAGCAAGAACGTCTCTTGAAACTTCTTCTAATACTTGCTTATTGCTCGCTATACATCCATTCACGAGAAGGGTCTAAACAAAATTTGTTTGGTTAAAACATTGTTGGTAAATAATACTAAGTACTACTATATAATATAGTATTGTAATGAACGTGTAAGTATTGTATTGTAACAAGTCATGAGTTATTATTTTATTTAATGGGTACATTCGTAAAACTGACAATGTTTGCTTGCTGCATGATAATAAGATTAAAATTCATTCATTCAGGTACCACACACATACACACGTACACTGACTCAAATGTTTAAGCAGTGGAAGCAAGTTTCTGTAAAACACAGATAAGTGTAGATTAATATTCTAGAGAATGTGAGTTTTTTTATAATGTAATGTTTGAGT
The DNA here is from genome assembly GCA_905147745.2 of Phlogophora meticulosa. NCBI lineage: Eukaryota > Metazoa > Arthropoda > Insecta > Lepidoptera > Noctuidae > Phlogophora > Phlogophora meticulosa. The sequence continues at coordinate 5,466,175 of LR990526.1, read as the reverse complement.
ACCGGTTAAACGAATGAATGAAAACAAAACGGACGTCCGGTCTTAAATGCGAGAGTTAATTGGCTTTTTCTAGATAGGCAAGCACGATCGTAGACTTTAGCATCGCTTAATATCAGGCGAGTTATGGTCAAGGGAAACATAAACTTTGAAGGGGATTTCCATGTTAACTCAGTATTATTTATTACTAGCAAGGTGTCAAAATTATGAATTACAATGATTTTTTAAAATAGAGTATCTGTATGTTACAAACAATGTTTAAGGCGACTAGCACACTGCACCGTATCACGCAGCGTAGAGCGGGAGTGCGTGTTCTTACGTTGTTTGCAAGTATGTGGTGTGTGTAAAGGTAATCTATTAACTAGACTTTTAGACTACTGTAGTATCTGAGCTTAGAATTGAATATTTTACAGTCCTCATAGCAACATATCTAGGTCTTTTCTTTGGATACAAAAACGTGGAATAGGTACAACATACATACCTACACATGTGTCACACGAACAAAAGATATCATGTTAGGCTTCCATTTTCATTTTAAGGTCCAAACGAAAAACTTCTGTTTCTACATTCTGCCGTAGTTAAGCAGCCTTTGGCTTTAAAACCTTAAACCGTATCATACCTGTGTCCAAGATCAAAAGGTGAGCCTTTCAAATATAAATAAAATAACATTAAACCCTTTTAACCACGATAAGGTTAACTAATAGAAATAAAATGATATATTATTACAGAAACACGTGCCAACCCTGTCTCATAAACAATATAAAATGTCATTAATATTGTACCAGACCCAGTATGTAATCGCATGAATTATTAATAGCAACATATCGATACCCATGCAGATAATTCATTGATTAAATGACGTTGTAATTTATATTGGGCTGTAAATTATAATTATTATCAATTTGAAATTGGTTACAGTATATTATTGTTGTTGACTAGCTGTTGAACGCGACTTTGTTTGGAGATAAACTTGCTTGTGGATCTTGTGTACTGTATCCTAACGAGAAAACCTAACCACTTATGCTAGAAAAGGTAGGTACAGAAAGCTATTTCTTGCAATCGTTGGTTTGAGTGCTATTCCTATACAATCCAAATCCATTTCTGCTGAGTTATCTAGGATTCGCTTCCAGAGGAAAAGCTCAACTTCCTACCTGGTCCAGTTCTGGTCTGACCTCTCCAGGTCTGTAGGCTATTGATAAACCTGTTTCTGCTTTCAAAACTGAACACGACGCTCCCAGTTTACACATTACAAAGCACCTCGGTGCTATGTAATATTTTTGTACCATAATATGGTTGTTCTAAATGATATCATAGTTATATGTTCTGATCATAATATCGACGATGAACTACCACCATGCCTCCTATGTACCTTTTTTTTCGGTTTTTACTTTTTACGGCATGGTTGGCGCAGTGGATGAGCGATCGATTTCTGCGCCGCGTGTCGTGGGTTCGATTCCCGCACGACACAAATATTTGTATGACCTACAGGTAGTTGTTTCGGGACTGGCTGTTTGTGTATATGACTATGAATGTTTGTTAACTCACCCACGACACAGGAGAAACTCCTAGTGTGGGGCAAAGTTTAAAAAAAAAATACGTTAAATGCTATTATTTAAATAGAAGACATTGGTAGTTCGACGTCGATATACTGGAAGTATTATGACTATTGCCGAGCGCGGCGATATATCGTTGACGCCCTGTAGCACGACGTCAATCCTCGCCTTGTATCTTGTCCTAGACTGCATCATTTCGCTGAAAAAATTAAGATATATTGATACTGTTGGAACGTTTGTCGATTTGCGAAACATTACGCATGTAGCCTACGAATAATGAGACACAGGTCATCATCATCATATGCCTACATATGTATTTCCCAACTATAATGGGGTCAGCTTCAATTCTTACCGAATGCAGCTGAATACCAGTATTTTACATGGAGCGACTGCCTATCTGGCCTACACAACCGAGTTACCGGTCAATATGATACCCCTTAGTAAGACTGTTAGTCACTTTCCGGCTTCTGATGACCCGTCTGTCAAAGGTCTACAAATGACAGCCGGGACCAGCGGTTTAACGTGCTTTCCGAAGCACAAAGGAGTCTCCACATATAATGAACGGTCACCCACAGTACATTTGACCTGTTATGTTCAGGTAATTAATTAAACATTATCATTAAATCATCCACCTTATTTATTGCGTTGTTATTACTGAGTATTTTATTTAAACGAATACATGTTAATGTTACTTGTCATTATTATGTAATAATAAATAAAATTGTCAGTATAATTGCCTGTATGCCGTTCTGGCTTCATAAATAAATAAAATAAACAAATCACCCAACCACTAGTTGACACGCTCTGGGGATAGTTGTTATATTTTATTTTTTAACTTGGTACCCATGCCCGCGACTTTCATTTGTGAGCAGAACCCTAATTCCTTTTCTAAAATCAATGTAGTACCAAGTTACTTCTTAACACATCAGATATCTGCTGATGAAAGTCCCGTCAAAATCAGTCCAGCTGTTTCGGAGATTACCTTAAACAGACAGACATACAAATCTATTAATAAATGTTTTTTTTTTATATAAAGTAACAAGTTGTTATGAGCCATCTTACTGAACTAACCTATTCCCTCTCGGCTTTAAGACCCGCTTGCCTTAAGTAGTAGGAGGAGTTGCGCCTATAGTATGGAGGCGATCCTATTGCCATCAAGTGGGATTTGTATATGGGCTGATAATTATGTGCATAGATATTAAGTTTCCGTAGTGTAGCGGTTATCACGTGTGCTTCACACGCACAAGGCCCCCGGTTCGATCCCGGGCGGAAACAGGATTTCTTTTTAAAACTTTAACAGTAGTTTCTAGGTTCTATTTATATTGAATTTCTACAGAGAATGGTGACAAATAGCATTCAATTAATATGTTTACTTTTATATTCACACCCGGTTATTACTAAAAAGATTTTAGATTTCACAAAACAAATGATATTTTAATAGCAGTTTTAGAGTGCAATACACATTATAGCACGTTTTAATAAAATGATTCCTATTAACGACTGTGGCAAAATGGCATTTTAATAATCTTAAATTCTTTTATTTTACTATTTATTATTAATAACGACTAATTTATTAACGACTGTAAAAAAATGGCATTTTAATAAGCTTAAATTCTTTTATTTTACTATTTATTATTAATAACGACTAATTTATTAACGACTGTAACAAAATGGCATTTTAATAATCTTAAATTCTTTTATTTTACTATTTATTATTAATAACGACTAATTTACCCATAACACAAGCTCTGCTTAGCTTGGGGCTAGATGATGCTGTGTGGATTGTCCAGCAATATTTATTTATTTATTAACGACTGTAACAAAATCGCATTTTAAAAATCTTAAATTCATTTATTTTTACAACTATAGTTATTACGAAAAGATTCAAGAATTTTTATATAAATTGTAAGATCAAGAACTAAATGATATACCCGGTCTGCTTCTAGTACCAACTTGCCTTTTACCGCTTTAAAAGGCCTAAAAAGTTTTGCGTACCAGCCATAACTCTTTGAGAAGCCTCACTGGTAAGTTGGTACTTGAAAAGAAAATTTGAGGATCATTTTACTTCAATAAAAACTTCTAATGGGTCAAAACGCGAATACGCGAACATGCGAAGATCGAAGGCATCTGGCTTAAAGGTGTGTCTACATAGCTACCAACTTTATGCAATTAGCACCTCACTGGACCTTTTGTTTGTATTTTAATATGAGTAATGCTTACAAGCGAAATTTCTCATATCCTCACCTAAGAAACAATAATTTGTTTCTTAGGCAACGAGAATAGGCACTTGCAATCACTCGAACGGATACTTACGAATGCTTGCGTACAAGTAGGTGGGAAGTTACTTGCTGTATGGTAATATTAAAAAAATACTATCCTGTTATTGTCTCACTGCAGGGCAAATACCTTTTAGGGTAGGTACCTCCGAAGTTTGCAAAGAGAAAAATCAGATATAATTATATGTAATAGAAGTTTATTTAAAAAATTACAGAAAAAATATAACGATATATCTAAATAGCACACTTTTTCACACTTGATGGTATGGAACCCACGGTGCGCGAGTCCGACTCGCTCTTGATCGTTTTTTTTTCATACAGAGAAGACGAGCATGTTATGTATTACTATATATACTACTACAGATTACTATATACTACTACAGATTTCCTCGCCTTGTTCATCTTCATCGATTGACGACACGATTGGCGCAGTGGTTGAGCCATCGGCTGCTGCGCCGCGTGTTGTGGGTTCGATCCCCGCACGGAACAAATATTTGTATGACCTACAGGTAGTTGTTCCGGGTCTGGCTGTTTGTGTATGTGAGTTTAAATGTTTGTAAACGCACCCACGATACAGGAGAAATTCCTAGTGTGGGGCAACGTTTTATATAAAAAAAAAAAAAAAAAAAAAAAAAAAAATCGATGTTTGTGATGTCTAAGATGAACGTAGAACGTAGGTACTAAAAATGTAAAAAGCCACATTGGTACTTGCTCAGATTTTAACCCAGAACCTACCCAGAACCACTGGCTAGGCCACTGCAGAGGTTTATGCAATTACGTACATTATGTCATTGACCATAGAATTTTGCAATACATGCGGTCATTGTACCCACCCACTATCATAAGTGAAAGGTGCTGCTCTAGTTTAGTTTATACAGGTAGTAAAATTTGGTCGGAATTACTAAGTTTCCGTAGTGTAGCGGTTATCACGTGTGCTTCACACGCACAAGGCCCCCGGTTCGATCCCGGGCGGAAACATTGTCTTTTTGTCCATGTTTTTTTTGCAGGCTCATGACGGAATCTTGTTATTTGCCATATGAATATAAGAGGCGGAAGAATGGAGTTATTTTAATGTAATAAGTTTTTGTTCTAATCTTAGAATAAGATTCATAAAATTAGGTTACTTTTTACCGTTTTTTTTTCTTAGCCTATATTGTCCCACTGCTGGGGAAAGGCCTCCCCCATATTCTTCCTTTTTACCGTTATCTACTGATTTAAAACAATAATCATTTTAATTGCTGTATATTAGAGTTGTAAGCTCTGAAAACGATTTGACCTTAATTAAAAGTAAGTTGGCTCAGTAGGCCAAACCATTTTGACTTGGCCCCACAATCATCATGAGATGATCACATCTCGCGATGACATCCCGCAGGCGTCCAGTGAGTGAAGATTTTTACTTATCCTTTTCCAGGCATTTGTCCAACAGTGGGACACTATGAATGCTAGCAAGAAAAGTATGGGAGTAACTATCAGACTAATCAAACTAAGAGCTATAAGTATAATCCTGTCCTAAACAGGCACACTGGTTGGGAATCATTACGGGGACATTGTAAACGCATTTTATTGAAAGTAATTTTAAGCCAAGTTGCATTTTCTAACATAGGTCTTAAGCAATTCATTACCTTCATTTATACACGTAATTATGACACGTTATTTTGCGAAAAAACGCAGATTCAAAGCGTAAAATACATACTTATACTTTGCTTTACCAATTTTAATCAAACAGCTAAGAACACTCCCGTCTATTAACCTTTTTAACTAAAAAGACACAAAGTCAAAATCGGTTCTGCCGTTCGGAAGCTAAGATGCCACAGAGGGACACAAAAGTTAAGTAACTAAAATTTAAGGTGCATAATAATGACAAAAAAGTCACTGTTTCCGCCCGGGATCGAACCGGGGGCCTTGTGCGTGTGAAGCACACGTGATAACCGCTACACTACGGAAACTTACTAGTACTTGATAGAATTATAACTATCATGCAATAAAAACTGGAGCACCTTTCACTTAACGGAACTTACTTAGATATAATAAGTGCGACAGTGGTCAGTCATTGAGGGAGTTCAATGAACTTATAATTTCTTGATATGCTTGGTAAAACGTAAATATAATATCATGGTTGGCCTATTAAAACATCCGGCTGAAAGGATGTAAACAAAGCTTAGAACAAAGCAAATTCACAAAGTTTAAGATAATTATTCAAATGCAATCGAAGGTCTAAATCACCATTCCATTTTCCTAACTATGTTTGGACCGGCTTCAGCTCAGCCAGATATCGGTATTTTACATGAACCGACTTCGTATTCTGATCTCCACAGCCCAATTACTGGGTTATTATGGCTCAATAAATATAAATAAAATGAATAAATATAAAAAATGCTGGACAATGCACACAGCATCATCTAGCCTTAAGCTAAGCAGAGCTTATGATATGGGTACTAGATGACTGATATACTTAATACAATACATTACATAGATAGATATTTTTTATTATACATAGCAAATACCCAGAATACCCGGAACAAACCTTTGTAGATCGTACAAACATTTGTCCCAAGGCGGGAATCGAACGCGCAACCTCCTACGTCGCAGGCGGACCTTCGCCCGCTGCGCCAGATAGGTCATCATTATCATCGTATGGTTAACAACCTAGTTAAGTTAATTAGCAATATGGCCAATGTAACATTTTCATTAATTAATTAATTATGTCAGTCATAATCACCCTCCTTACATGCGTGAACTAAGTACAGCAGAGAAAAGGACGCCAATATCTACCGATATTGGCGTCCTTTTCTCTGCTGTCCATTATTACAGGATGTGGTGTCTGTATCAAGTTCTAGTTTTGAATTGGCTTTCCTTTATACTCTTTGGTACTGAAATACTGAGCTGTGGGATTCGGATACTCGTAGTTTATAAAGCGTTTTTGTCTGAGTAACCTTTGCCCAACTTCGTTAGTGTTAGCAAAGGTATAAGTTTGACAAAAGGTTATGAAGGAAAACTCATAACCTTTTGTCAAACTTGTTAGTTTTGTTGCTTTTTTATGAATTCCTGGTACCCCTACAAATTCTTTGTTATTTTGATGCAACAAAATGCATGCACAAAAAGACTGTTTCCGCCCGGGATCGAACCGGGGGCCTTGTGCGTGTGAAGCACACGTGATAACCGCTACACTACGGAAACTTATTTCTTGTGACTGAAATTATCTAGTATTATAAAACAAACTGGAGCAACTTTCACTTCTGACAATAGGCACAATGACCACATTATGACACGACACATTGACTGACATTGATATTGGTTTAACGCCACTAATTTAATTACCAGCTAGCTTACGCTGTCCGCGGGCACTATCTATTTTAATATAGTAGTTTTATATTAGATACCTATAGAGGCCAGCACATCAAGCTACCAGATAATCAGCTATCAGATATGGGAAGGTGACGTACAGACGTACGACGACGCGTCGTCTTCACATATAATTGTCTGAATGGATACAACGTTTTAGTAAAAAAAACCCTATTTTTATAATGTGTGTGTGAACTGAGGGACCATACTGGTCTGCTACAAAAATAATTGGATTTAGTAGAAATCTTAAAACAATTGTAGAAAAAATCTGGAAATATTTTAAAGTTACAAAAAACAATTTCCATAAACTTTTATAACTTTTGCCTAAGACTGACTGACTGAATAATATGCACCTTCTTTTGGGTTATAGTTTACTGTTAAATGAAAAAGATATTATTGTATTCATTTCGTCTAATGATATAATTAAAAAATCGAAAATTAATTTATGTGTTCAGTATCTTGTCCATTCATCTTCACACAAAACTACATTTTGAAGGAGGCAATCAGAATAGTTTTAGTATTCTATTTGAATTCTATTGTTGACGTTTAAAAGTGCCTTTTTAAAGGTCTGATTGCAATATTTATTTTAATCCAGAATTACATTATGGTTTTATATAAATATAATTTCATTACCTCCCGGATTCATATTGTGTTGCTTATGTGGATACTGAATATTTATTTACTGAAGTTATTTACTTGGTAATTGCAATTTAAAGAAAATATCTATAAATTAATGAGTTTATAGTTGGAAACAATATGAATGTGGTTTGCACATTACCACAATGTTTTTGTTGTACTTTTGAGAAATATATAGGATAACGTTGCAGACTGGCGATGTATAAATGTTTTTGCCCGCGGCTCCGGCCGGTTGGAAAGAGACAAAAAGTAACCTATGTCACTTTCCATTCCTTCAACTATCTCCACTTCAAATCACGTCAATTCGTCGATCCGTTTTGAAGTGAAAAACAGACAAACACACACTTTCCCATTTTTAAAGTATGGATGTGTTTTATATATACTGTTATGAGATTTAGACACAGTCAATAAGTACTTCACTTTACTATTTACTTTAAAGAACCGTAAAAAACTTAACCCAAAACTAGGAATTACTCCAGAGTCGTGTTAGCGCTTATAAACATTAAAACTCACATAAACTACAAGTCCACGTTATCCAGTTTAGTTCATCAAAGATATAATTAAGGACACCAGAATTACATAAGGTTAAGCTTAAGTAGCATACTTTTTGGAACCGCACTAAGTATAGGTAGTGCATAGAACCTTTTTAGATCTGTGAGCTTAGTCTTCACAGTGAAGTTGTTAGTTCTAGGAAGATACGTACTTATCAGCACATGAAGTTTTAGATGCGAAAGTCGTACTGTGAAGTCCCACCAATCATCCGCGTTAGACCATAGTCCTGCTGTTTAGAAGGTCATGGAATTTAGGTATCTATGCAGATGTTCTCATTAGTTATGCTAGAAAATACTAATAGATGTTTTATTATTAAAGCTTAAAGTAAGTCTCAGTCCACGCCTTTAACAGTTTCTTATCAGACTGAGGTGTTTTTGCAGATGAATGAAGGAGGATTTTGCCAGTATTTCTGGAGTATTGCGAGATAAGCTTGTGACACATATTTGGAATATACTTTAGGTTTGGCATATTGTACTATATATAAATAGAACACATACTCATTGAGGCAGGGAGAAACTACAGAACGCCAAATGCTATGGTCGTTTCTCTTGGGTCAAACATCATCTGGTCATAAACGCTCGAGTGTTGTTCGTTCTGAAGAACATCACCAATTTTTTTTTAATAATTAGCACTTGTAACCGCAACGGGCTCTTATACCAGTGCAAACTGCCAAAACCCACAATCAATTTGAATGTACTTGTATATATACAGAGTGTTCTGTGTATTTATTTCTCAAAACTCAAATCAAACGGTTCAGCTAATCAGAGTTTAGTGCGATCTATTTAAATTCAATGACCTCCACCTGTACCATTACCCCACTTTTATCACTTTTGTCCTGGTCCTGCCCCATTCACGATCCATTTGATCTTGGCTTTACCTAAGCCGAGCTCGAAATAAATGTTTATTTTTGTCTTTCTCCATTTTCTCTATTCCTTCATTTTCTTTTCACATTTTGGTTTTTTAAATGTTGATTGGGGTTCGTAAAGGTACTTTTGGGAATATTTTGGTTTAAATTATGTATTTTTGTGGTTTTTAAAATAACACTTGTAATATTTTAATATTGGCTTTTCGATCTCTCTCTGATATTCTCAGAATACTTTCCATATGCTGAAATAATAAGTTTTAATGTTTAAGTTTTACCCACAAAATTTCAACAAAGAAGTTAAATAAAACAGCATTTTCAATTTATGATCAAATACATCCCATCATATTGACTGCCTCAGTTGCAAGCGCTACTGCTGAGCAAGAGGTCTTGAGTTCGATTCCCAGGCCAAACCACTCGTTATTAGGTTTTTCCGCCTGGAATTTCTCAAGGATCTGGATCTGTACCCAGTGAATGACAATGGACTCGACCCTTTAACATTGGACTTAAGCCATAAAATGGCGAAATGTAGATATACAATAGGTGTACCTTTGCCTAACCTTTTGGTGAATACTTGTGATATTATGTAATGAAATACATAAATTACCTACAGATGATTTAAAAACCTTCTCTTTCTAGAAGTCAGTTAAAAATGTTATCAGCCACAAACTATCATCAAAAAAATTTCAACACACAACCCAACAAAAAGATTACCTACGTAAAAGTACCAAACAAAACATTGGATACGAACGGCAGTCTCCTATTCCCGATTGAGATTTTGCGAGGCAAATGCTACACACTGGAGGCTTTATCTTTGCAAGACCTTAGCCCAACAAAGCTTCGACGGCCTTAAAGTAGTTCAGTGGATAAATTGAATTTTATTTACTTCCTTTCTCGCTACGAAACGTGTCTCTTCTTCCATCAATATTATTGGATATACCTACTATATCGTTGGTATAATGGTAGAAAGTAGTACTGTAGGTCCAGTTGAAAACCAGCGTCAGGCACTAGTTGTCTGGCATTTTTGCTGAACTGGACCCTTTTAGCGCAGCTGAAAGCACATACTTAATAATATATACTTATATATGTTTTTTTAATGTCGATGTTTAGTATTGTCGTTGTGTGCCTGAACCAGTGCTGAATAAATGTTTTTTTCTTTCTTTCTTTCTTTTACTGCTGATCATGAGATTCTTAGTTCAATTACCGAGTCAGGAAGAGTTACTGGGTTTGTCCGTCTCGAATTTGTCAGTATAAGCCCAGTGTCTCCATTTGTGCGCGCTTGATAGCAAAAGGCATATATATATATATATATATATATATATATATATATATATATATATATATATATATATATATATATATTACATAAGTCTTTTTATTTTTTATTCCTTCCGTTGATTATTACTAACCGTTATATTGAAGGTACTAGTGAAGGTACTATATTCAATGATGTATTCCTAAAGATATATTAGGTCTTTACCTATGAAATTGCCGTTCTGCAGTACTGGCCATTTCAAATCAAAATATTTTTTGTTTGGCTAAGAATTCTAATTTCAAATTAATTTTATTTTAAAAACATGGATTTTTTTTTCCAAAAGTAGTCATTTGTTTATTGATTAGTGTTACATTTTCATCGCATTTAAATCTTTTTCGTCATCATGGATACGTTAAAAATTCGAGTAATTATGGAATATGAGTACCGTCGTGGCAGCAACGCGGCACAAGCGGCACGCAACATCAACGACGTTTACGGAGCTAACACTACAAACCAACGCACTACCTGTTATTGGTTTGCTCGCTTCCGTTCTGGAAATTTCGACCTGAAAAATGAACCTCGCGGTCGTCCGAAGACTTTGGTCGACAATGACGAATTAAAGGCGATTGTGGAAGCTGATGATACACAATCTACGGCTGAATTAGCAGCAGCTTTCGACGTTAGCGTCAAAACAATATTGGTCCATTTGCGTCAAATTGGCAAGGTAAAAAAGCTTGACAAATGGGTGCCCCACGAACTCAATGATCGCCAGCGCGAAGTACGCGTCGAGACGTGCCTTGCACTGCTCAACAGACACACAAATGAAGGAATTTTGAACCGCATTGTTACCTGCGATGAAAAATGGATTCTGTTTGATAACCGCAAGCGCTCAGCAAGTTGGTTGGATCCTGGTTCAGCACCTAAACAATGCCCTAAACGAAAACTTACCCCAAGAAAAGTGATGGTCACTGTTTGGTGGTCTAGCGCCGGTGTGATTCAACACAGCTTCTTACCAAACGGGGTGAGCATTACTGCAGATGTGTACTGTGAAGAATTGAACACAATGATGGAGAAGCTGGCACATCTCCAACCAGCATTGGTCAATCGCTCGTCTCCGCTGCTCCTGCACGACAACGCGCGACCTCATACTGCACAGCAGACGGTCTCCAAGTTGCAAGAACTGGGGTTGGAAACTCTCCGTCATCCGCCCTACTCACCAGACCTTGCGCCTACAGACTACTACTTTTTCCAGAATTTGGATAACTTCTTGGCGGGAAAAAAATTCAATACCCGAGAGGCAGTACAAAATGCCTTTGAAGAATTTGTTGCCTCCCGTCCAGCTGATTTCTTTAAGAAGGGCATCAATAAACTGCCACTGCGTTGGCAAAGATGCATTGATTGCATGGGTGATTACTTCGATTAATACAAATAAAAAATACATGAAAAAAATTCATTTAAATTTTTTCATACAAAACGGCAATTTCATAGGTAAAGACCTATTATATATACTGCTTAAGACATCGTTAATCGTATTGCTAGAGGTCTAACTTACACCCTATTTTTTTCTCAACTCCACGTATACGAAGTAGCGGATAAAGCTCATTTATAAGTAATAAATAAGACCATTTATAAATAAATCTTCCATCACACCGATTTGCCTTTGCGGAAAAGAAACGGAACACAAATCAACACCGACATTGCTAGCATTCACAAACACGTTACATCCAAGATTATTTCCCAGAGAGTCATGAAACAATCGTCTTTTATTTCGCCTCAATATATTCTCTGACACAAGTAATTTCAATGACGGTGCTAATGACTCCCTTAATCAATAGGGCCTTGGAACTAATCCATGTAATGCCGACCATCTTATCAACGCAACTCCCGTCTAATATAACAAAGGGGGTTTGAATCAGGGGTTACGCAAGGGTGTTCGTGTGTTCAGACCACAGGAATCCAAATATATAATAGAAGTGGATTTGGCTGAAACATGAATATTCAATGATTTATCTGTTATTGCCGAAATATTATTTGGAAGAGCTCGTGGTTAAATAAAATCAGCCACACGGGTCGATCGAAGGTTAAGCTACGCTTGTTGAGGTCAATATGTGGATGGGTGACCGTTCATTACTTACCGAGACTCCGCCGTGCCTCGAAAAGCAGGTTAAACCGTTGGCCCCGGCTGTCATCTTCAATTAAGATCTTTGACAGTCGTTACGGGTAGTGAGAAAGGGTGTTCATGTTGCCCAGTACCTAACTGGGTACAGGAGGTCAGATAGGCAGTTGCTTCATGCGAAATAGTGCCATTCAGCTGTATCTGCTTAGACTGGAAGCCGACCCCAACATATGGGAAAAGGCTAGGCAGATGATGATGATGCTGAAATATTATTTGGATAATAATGCTTCCGCAGCTTTGTGTAACTTTACTCAGTTCAAACAACTTGTAGAGGCAAGAACTATGTAGTTTCGAACTCATTCCAAACATTTGAATACTAACTATTACGACAAAAAAACTACACACTGGTTTTTGCCGCCATAAATGCAATGCCGTGATTGGCTTAGCTGGCCCGTGCACATAAAACATGTGTGGAAAAGCACTAGCCTGTCTCACAAATTTAATAGCGTATCCTAACTATTATATTAATATTATAAATGCGAAAGTAAGTTTGTTTGTTACCTTTTCACGCCTTAATCATTGAACGGATTTCTATTAAATTTGGCAAAGAGATAGATTGTACCCCGGGGAAGGACATATGCTTCTTTTTTAGCAACAAACCACCTTTTGTTATATTAGGCGTAAGCTAGTCTACTTATAAAATAGCCTATTATGGCCAAGATAATTTAACGTAACCACGTTTTAGTTCCTTGTATGAAGAGTTTCATGCAAGCGAACTGATATCTGGGTACGTTGAATATGTTAAGCCGTTCAGTCCTGGCGTAGTTCGTGGAAGTAATCGAGCTATCCGTTGAAAGGCACGTGCGTTGAGGCCATATTCGTACATATTGAATTTCACTACCAACCGCTATACAATGCCATATTACCCTCAATAGCAACATCTATTTGCTTATTAAGATTTCTGTGGTTAAATCTGAGATATTAATCATTCGCCTATGCTAGTACAGAACAATGAAGTTTTGGTAAAACCACGGCTTGTTTCATTAATTTGATTTTGTTGGAAGATGTTTTGCTCTTGTACGGGTTTAGGGAAGCGAGTGAACTTGGTAAGGCTGTGTCTTGTGAGGGGTGCGTCCCTGGTGAGGGAAATAAGTGTGTTTAAACAGACGTCGTTGTTTCTGGTGTGAGAGTAATTAAGACCTAACTCGGACTTTAATTATTTAGCATTGTAACGTGTCTTCAGAGTAAGACGCACGAGTGTCGTCCTGTGTTTCCTGCGTGCAACCACCCGACTCCTAATACGAAGGTACCCGACGGCGTCCGAACAAGAGTGATGTGCTTTTGTTTGTTCGATTATTTAAATTGAATTACTTACCCTGAAAACTGCTAAGCTCAAGTTGGGATAGTTTAATTGTCTGATGCATTTCAGACGAGCTGTGGGCAAAACAAATCACGGACTAAGACCCATTGGTTGCTAGGCAACACTGTAGTTAGGATATGAGATGGGTTTACCCTGCATTAGGCTAGATAACCTTTGTTTGGAGTTTAGAAGAATTCTTTTTTAGTCCATAACATTCATATTTGATTTTCCAAAGCTTAGCCTTCAACCTGTTTTGCAGAAAACAGAAAGTTCCTTCATTTATTTCATCGGATATCCTAGAATTCAATTAAAATCATTCGCTCAGATTATTAGATAGACGGAGGTCAAGAAATCTAAAGACAATTGACTAGCAAATCCTATCTCAGAATCCGAGATTCTCAAAGCAGTCTATCTATAGAAACAATCTTAAAGACATTTTGATTGAATTGTACCCAGTTCTTTATGTTGGCATAACTAGTCGATGCCCGCGGTTTCACATTGTGGATTTAAAATGTCTTATAATTTGACTGAATCGTTGTTATGGTGGTGTGAAGCCACATGCCACAAACAACATGAAGTCCTTTTTTTTTGTTTTGGGGGACACCTTCAAAAGGCGCCTGGACTGTTGGGGAGAAGACCACGGAGTGTAGGATTCTTACCTCACTAAAACCACCCCTGTGATCAGAATCAGCACATGGAAGGGGCCCCGTTATATCCTAAGATACCACTCCGGGACCCCCTGACCATGAGATTCTAGGTTCAATTTTGACTTGACGACCCATGTGGCGCAGCGGGCGAAGGTCCGCCTGCGACGCAGGAGGATGCGGGTTCGATTCCCGCCTTGGGACAAATGTTTATACGATCTACAAAGATCTGTTCCGGGTGTTCTGGGTATTTGCTATGTATAATAAAAATATCTATCTATGTAATGTATTGTATTAAGTATATCAGTCATCTAGTACCCATAACAAGCTCTGCTCAGCTTGGGACCAGATGATGCTGTGTGGATTGTCCGGCATTATTTATAGTTTTCCTAGATGGAATTTCTCAGGAGGATCCCATAGTCTAGATGTATGCCTGGTAGATGGGGATAGACTGGCCCCCTAATACAGGGGACTTAAACATAACTTGCGAAATATGAGTGTATCTACTATAGAGCTACTACTCTGTTCTCTTTCTCTCTCTCTCACGGAATAGAGGCGTGATGTTATTATGTAATTTGTATTAATCCAATACGTATTCTGTTCAGTGTTCACCACTCAGCCGTTCATGTGTGAAAATCTGATAATACATTTAATACCCACTCTAATAACCCATAATATTATATCATCATTATTATTTCCCCGTTTGTTGTGGTAATTACTAGAGCGACTGCTTGGCATTGTGGCTTAGGTTTGATCTGCATTACAGAAACATAATATTATGAAGTTATTTTCAAAAGGTATTCCTGTATCAGCCAACCCGTTTGAAGGCAACAAAAGTTCAACTTTTATTAAATAACTCGCAAAATGTAGATATACTATAATGTTGTTTTATATTTCACATTTTATTTATTAAATACTCTAAGCACACAAATGTGCAGAGGCGGACTTAATGCCATAGGCATTTACTACCAGTCAATCTTTGGGTGATTCAGAGACCAACAGTGGTAGGTGCGATTTCTTTAAAAAAATAGAGATCAGCATAAAATTAATTATATAGATTATAAATTATATGTGACATTAATATGATATGCCAAGTTTTTCCCAACTATGTTGGAGTCGGCTTCCAGTCTTACCAGATGCAGCTTAATACCAGTTTTTCACGAAGCGGCTGCTAACATAACTTCCACAAATCAGTTGAAACTAGGCAACGCGATCCTCCCTGTTCAACTATATACTGTAAAAAATATTACTTGCGCTTATAAGCCACCGTACCCACCCTGTTCCGTGGGTAAAACTATACCCTTTGGCTGGAAGTGTTGTCACACTGTCTGACTACCCGTAACAACTCATAGACATACGAATGGCAGCCGGGACAAACTGCTTAACGTGCTTACCGATTCACTGTGGGGCCTCAGCACGTAATGGACGATCACCCATACAGGGACAGATTTAAGTAAACGTAGTAGAACCTTCTATAGACTTATATAGTTATTATTATTTAGCCGCTAGCCTCTTTAGGGTATAAGTAGAGATGTCTTAATCAATTAAATAAGACGTGCTTTCCTACGTAGAGTCCCATTTCTTTGTCTACAAAATACTCGTACGTCTGATTCATGAAGACGAGCCAGTGAGACATGCACGAGATTAGACCTTTAATTTATTACCTAAGGACGCTGGTAAAGTCGGAAGCGGAGTTTCATTGTGTTCAAATTACAGTGACATGAAATTCTTGAGGTACAAGTTTAACCGCGTAGGGGATTTTAATAGGAAGCACTGGGGGTCTTTTGTTTGTGGAGAAATCGTGTTTTTATCTTTGAATGTCTTTCTTTTTTTGTTAGGATTAAATTAACTATAAAATCTTGGTTTTATCATTGCTTGCTTAGCTGTTCAAAATCAAAAACACTAGGGTTACGGAGACCGTGTAGCCATTTAGTTATTTAGGATATCGCCCAGTGGTTAGCGGTACTTACATAATATTACTGGTTCAAAGATATTTAGACAGTTGTATGATCCTAGTTATAAATCAAAGTTATTTATTCAAGTTAGGCTGAGTAACAGCACTTTTGTTATTTGTTATTTCATCTTAAATTAAAACAACATTATTTATTTTAAAAAAAAGGCCAGCGGCCAGTGACCAAAGGGCTGGCCTTTTTTTGGCTAAAGAATATGCGTTGCCATTCAACGTGACAATGCTACCAGCTTATTCAGCACTTGTTTTGTTGACATGTGTACATAATAGTTATTTTGCTTTATTGAACAAAAAAGTAATATTTATGTAGGTACGATACAAGTCGTAGTTTAGTTCGGCGTACAAAATGCGTACATGATGACTTTGTGATCGGTCTTTTTATAACCTGTATACAAAACAAAGATAAAAAAGAAGAAAAACAAAAGATATTAAAACTAAACGAGGTTGAAATTGTTCTCCATATCCATCTACAAAATACCCCATTACCATCCCATTCAAAACTAAACTCACACTCAAAACATAAACACAAACATCTAAAAATGAATTTAAAATTCTCCCGAAACATTTTTAAACCACAGAATTGGAAAACGGAACAACACGAGAAGCTTCTGGTGCCAAACAGAGGTTGTAATTGAATATCCCACATCACATTTACATTTGTTAGGATTCACTGGACAAGAGGTCAGGCTAGGAGCAAACACTAGAATGTGCTAAGGAATGGGGAATAAGGATCGCAGTAAAGGATAGGGACACATTCCTACTGTTTTCTGTACATACCTTTCTCACTTATATATGAAGTTTTTGCAGTTAACCAATCGATTTTCATATAAGGCCCCGGTATGGAAATTTTATGAGGAGTGAAATTAATACCAGCGTTAACTCGAAAGCGATATGTTTTACGTCATTATTGGCTAAGCCAATATTGGTCGCCAATGTTGGTGCCAACAGACAATCGCATTGAAAGAGTAAAGTCAGTAAAGTCTTCAGTCGCGCGTTGGAGCTGACGCGCACAACTTTTTATTTGTTGGATCTCGTCATCTGCCAACCTTTTCCCAAGTTTGTGTTTCCAGTGAAACTTGAGACAGCTGAATACCAGTAACTTAAGGAGCGACTGCACATCTGACCTCCAGAACCCAGTAACTGGGTGGTCGTCAGATATCTATGCTTCTGACTATCCGTAGCGATCGTCAAAGATCTACACATGACACCCGGGACCGGCTTAACGTGCTCTCTGAGGCACGGAGGGGGCAGTATGTAATAGATGCCACCCATCCGCTGACCGACCTTGACCAGCTTTACTCAACCTTGACCCGTCGGTCTGTATATATATTACTTGGTTACGAACCCCCTTGAAGCTCACAATGGGTTATATAAAATTAAAGTTTTACTTATATCAGCTTAACTTTGTTGAAGTGTCGGCTGCCTTACACAAAAGGTGGTTCTTAAAAGAAGGTACGGCACCATACTCACATAACCGTTACTGAGATTGGCACTTAAAAGCGTATTTGATATTATAAAATGAATAGCTTTTTCCAGAGACTTCGTCCGCGTGTATGTTCGCGGATGCAGACACAGCCGCAGATTAATACTAGCCCATCTCTTTTCCCAGGATATAATGTTTATGCTTGCTAAATTTCATTACGATCCGATCAGCTGTTTATTCGTGAAAAGGTAACAAACCAACAAACAGAGTTACTTTCGCGTTTTTTTTTTAGTTTTAAATAAAAACTTTGACCCAGACTAGGAATTTCGCCTGTATCGTGGGTGCGTTTACAAACATTTAAAGTCACATGCACAAACAGCCAGACCCGTAACAACTACTTGTAGGCCATACAAGTAATCGAACCCACGATACGCGGCGCAGCAGTCGCTCGCTCAACCATTGCGCCAACCGTGCCGTCAATATGGAATTTTTCCTTTATGATTACTTTTACACTACATGACGAAACTCCAGCCAACGACTGTCTGTCTATTCATTTGTTTTATTATAAATAAAAATTAGTGTTTATATTATGTTACATGTAACAAACTTATAAAAGTCCATGACATAATTTGTCTATGTAACTACCTATGTACCTACATTTGCCATTGGTATAGTCAGCTATCGGACTGTTATTTCTTACTAGTAAAAATAATAAATAATTTTACTAGTAAGAAATAACGGTTATATTAAACATAAGGCGTATTTATTTTATTGATAAGATGAATTCCTATAATAAGCTTCTTTTGTAAATATGCCAAACGCCAACGACTGTCTGAATATCTTCATAAATAAGTGTTTATGCCACAAATCTGCATACGACTCTTCTATCATATCTTCCTGCACCTATTCTAAGTTATACTTGTAATAGGAGATCGGATTCCATCTTGTAAATGCTGGCTACGTCAAACATTTTAACTTAATTTCAGGCAATTTCAATCTGCTCGTAAAAGCTGCTTCAGTTGTTAGATAAGCACTTTAAGTTGCAACACTAACAAAATTCCCGCTAACTCGCTCTTCTTACGTTTTAAGCCATATTATTATGGTAATTTATTGCCATCGTTGGGGTTAGAGATAATAGATTTTTCGGTTCTATGGGAGACTGAAGAAAAATCAGAACGACGAGTTTTTAACCGACTTCAAAAAAGGAGGCAGTTCTACGCTGAACTGTATGTATAGTGGCTAAGCAATTTATGCTCGTCACACTGCATATGAAGCGGGGCTGATGGTAAAGTACCAGGAGAAGTCCTCAACAATCAGTTTCCCTACATTGAAAGATAATCATCAGTTTACATGAAGAGATTATCTTAGATAAATTAAATAAAAGCGACAAATAAAAATCATTTTTATTCTTCTTCTTCCATACATTTATATTTGCCGTCATCTCAGAAGTCACCTCCTTCCTAACCATATCATCTTTCACACAATCCATCCATCGTACTCAAAACCTTCATACTCAAAACTTTCCTCACCATATGATCCTCATTCCTTCGCATCACATGTCCATACCATGACAACCGATTTCCACACAACCAAGAATAATAAAACCAGCCAAGAATAAAAATAGAATGTTTAAAAACAAAATCGCGTAGTCTTCACATTCAAAATAATTCACACAAACACTTTTCCGAACATTGCTTTGAGGCCGACTGTACTGTTAATATTTAAATGAAGCACTTAGCAGCAATAATGTACTCTGCAAATAAACACAGGCTGATCTTCAAACGCTTAGGTTTCCATCAACGCTAAAAGAGGATTAGTAGTCACTGACTTCTGAAATATGTCTAAGTAAGCCTAGCACTAATTTTGACGTAAACGTTACGTCAAAGTCTAACGGTTTCTGAATCGAAAATACGACTATAGACCGTGTCATATTTTAATTAATATAGGTGTTAATATTTTCACTTGTTATATATTTTATGTGTACTTTGTGACTTATAGCATCGTATTGGACTTGACTGTAATGTTATGTATAAATTTGAACCAAAATGCCGTAGGATAGGTATTTTTTTTATTTATAGCAAATAAAAAAAATACCTATCCTACGGCATTTTGGTTCAAATTTATAAATAAAATATATAAACAAATAAATTAGATTTAGGAAGAGAATACCTACTAAATATCATTTACTTTGCAATATATTGTATACATTCAAGTTCTTTACACTTATCAGACAGACGTGTTGCTGGGGAGTTTGTTGCGCCACTTCTTCTTCCCAGTAAAAACACTAGAAAGTGGTGAAGGGTGTTTTTGGGGTACATGTAATTTGTAATTTTTGATGTTCGAAAATCGCTGGTTCCCAGTCTAATTTGAATAAATGTTTCTTTTTTTAGTTTAGGATTTTGATAAAAATATATTTAACATGCTGAAAAGTCAACGTTTGGTTTAAATGCATATTTTCTATTCTGTTATGATACTTATTCCCGATTTCACTAACTCTTTCAAAAACTCGAAATTAAAATTTTCGTTATAGGATGTTCTACTCATACTACCGAATGAAATTGCCGACGGCCATTATGATTATAATATGGTTTTGATAGACCTTAATTCAAGCTGAAAATGAATTTTAGGCTATCTAGATTCCGCATTATTTGAAAATAAAACCGGCGAAGTAAGCACAGGAGGAAAGGGTTCAATATGAACATTTACGCATGTACACACATTTTATCAACTGCAAAAATAATTTTGTATTTGAGTAGGTGCAATAGTTCTCAAAGATGGTATGAAAAGCAAAGTCATTCCTGCAGTTCCAACTTTAAAAACGCTGTGATATTACCAACTAGGTATTGAACTAAACAAAAATAATTATCACGTTATCTAGGTTATGTATTTGGTTCTTTGAAAATTTATATTACATAACAACAGGCCTTTAGCGCCCGAAGGGATCAGCAGAGGCGTGCCTATTGTACACCCATATTTCGCCGGTTGTGTTTAAGTCCCATGTAATAGGGCGAGCTCATTGCATCAACTTAGCACAGATCCAGTATCCGGGCTGCTACTGACAACTCCCATATAAAAAACCTAATAATACTTTGCCCGACCCTTGAATCGAACCCAAGACCTCGTGCTCAGCAGAAGCGCTTCCGACCACTAGACCAACTAAGCAGGCACATTTTTTATTTTACTTGCCTAAGTCAATAGTTTAGACGACACGGTTGGCGCAGTGGTTGAGCCATCGGCTGCTGCGCCGCGTGTTGTGGGTTCGATCCCCGCACGGAACAAATATTTGTATGACCTACAGGTAGTTGTTCCGGGTCTGGCTGTTTGTGTATGTGAGTTTAAATGTTTGTAAACGCACCCACAATACAGGAGAAATTCCTAGTGTGGGGCAACGTTTTTTTAAAAAAATAAATAAAATAAAATAGTATTCAACAATCAAAACGGAAGAGTTTTTTTGATATTTATTTCATTTGAGGTTACATTCAACACGTATTTCCCATTCCTATTTGTTATAAAGCTTCATCACGTAACACAAATGAAATAACAAAAAGGACGGAAGGGTTATTCTGCAGCTTAGTATAATGTCTTAATATTTTTATATTTAGATACTACAAACATTTCAAGCTCGGTTTGGAGCTCGTGGCTAAATAAAAACGGCCGCACGGGTTGATCGAAGGTTAAACCATGCTTGCCGAGGTCAGTCTGAGGATGGGTCACCGTTCGTATCATATCGAGACTCGTCCGTGCCTCTGAAAGCGCGTTAAGCTTTTGTTCCCGGCCATCATTTGTAGATCTTTGACAGGTTGTTACGGCTAGTCAGAAGCCCGGGTATCGTTTTGCCCAGAAACTGGGTTGTGGAGGTCAGATAGGCAATCAGACTTCATGTAAAGTACTGGTATTCAGCTGCAACCGATTAGACTGGCCAACCCCAAAATAGTTTGGAAAAGTCAAAGTAAATGAAGAATACTACAAACATTTTTCACATGATGATTTATTTAGAAAAAAAATAGTGACACTGAAAACAAAAATATTGAAAACGACTTAAGCTAAAAATCCCTGAAAAATTTGAAGATTTTATTTCTATTGTATGTGATCTCTTAGTAAAAGCACGGAGTCTGGATTTGTGCCCGGTAGCAATAGGTTACATGGGACTCAAACATAACCGGCGAAATGTGGTTGTATAGATACATCTCTGCCTAATTTTTCGGGGAATACAGTCGTGATTGTATGTTTATTTATTTATTTATTTATTTATTTGGCTCACCAACAATTGAGTACACTCAAACAGTTATGGGTTACATTAAATCAAATCGGGTCAGGTGTATCAATCTCTTACAGGTAAGCACATCATGCACTACATATTGATTAAATGTACAATTTGATACACACAGAGCAATCGGGCTCCTCAGGCCAAATTAAAACTAAAAATTGAAATAAAACATTAAAATCACAGACAGAAACAAAGTTGAGGACGAAACAAAATTACTATCGAAAACCTAATTGAATTAAAATCATAATAAAATTAAAAGTTATACAAATTCAAAATAGTTATTAAAAATTAAATATAACAAAATCAAAATAATCATTCAACAGAATAGAATCAAAATAAATTAAATGGCATCATAATTAAAAACCTAAAAAATAATTTACAACGTAATCGAACTAAATTCATATGGATATCATAAGAAAATTAAAATAAAATCATAACCAACATTTAAATCAGTCAGAAACATAATTAGAATGGAATTAAACATAATTATATTTAAAATAAAAACATAAATATTTTTTTACCTAAAAACATTCTTGAATTACAGTCATACAGGTATTATTATCAAACTAAATTGCAGACAGAATTAAAATCGAAATCATAAAAAGGATTAAAATACAAATTGAATATAAAGACAAACATGTAACCAAAACAAGTTCACAGAAAGATTTCACACATTATTTAATTAATTTTATAATACTTCTGAACTTATTAAGTGAGTCCGAGTGCACATCGACCAGATCACTGCAGTTGTTTAATAATTTGCACAGACGGGGTATAGGAGAGTTAGCACCTAGAACGGTTCTGCGCAAAGGAGGACGTAAAGGGGTTATAGGAGCTCGTGGTTTTTTTGTAGGCACACGAAGTTTGAACCTGCTCAACAATTGCGGACAGTCAACTTGATATCGCAGAACCTTGAATAAAAATGTTGCATCTAATAAATCTCTTCTTTTTTGTAGGGATATCATTTTGAAATGCAGGAGTCTCTCTTTATACGACCGTTTCTTTTTAGCTATTCCGGAAGAATAAGCCAAGTGCCACAGAAAACGTTTTTGGACCCTTTCTAATCTGAGTGTGTGGGTGGCATAATGAGGTCGCCATACAGTGGTGCAATATTCCAATGTGCTACGGACCAAACAATTATAAAGTAAGATTTTAGTCCTACAGTGACGAAAGCAGGTTACATTCCTTATTACAAACCCAAGCATTCTAGAGGCTTTTTTAACTACGTTTTCAATGTGGGGTAAAAATGTTAACTGCCTATCGAATAAAACCCCTAAATCCCTCATCTGCTCCACTTCCTGTACAGAGGTCCCACATATATAATATGCGGATTGTGTTACATTTATTTTTCTGGTAAATTTGACATGGTAGCACTTCTTGATATTTAAGCTCATACCATTATCATCACACCACTTCACTAGCGTATCAATATCACTCTGCAGAAGTTCAACATCAAGATCTGATTCAATAACTCTGCAAAATTTTAAATCGTCAGCATACATGAAACACGCAGAGAATTTAAGTTCATTTGCGAGATCATTGACAAATAAGTTGAACATGAACATGACTGGACCAATATGTGATCCCTGGGGAACACCAGATGTAACCTTGTAGGAGCCTGATCGGTAACCATTGAGAGCAACAAAGAAGGTTCGACCTTCAAGATAGGATCTAAACCAATCAAGGAGAAAGCCAGTGATACCGTAAGCGTTTAATTTATACAGTAGTATATTGTGCGGAACGCGATCAAAGGCCCTACTAAAATCGGTGTATATCACGTCTACCTGTTTGCCCGAGTCAATGGCACTAACCAGAATTTCCGTGAAAGTCACTAGGTTCGTGCATGTAGATCTGGAACTCACAAAGCCGTGTTGAGAGTTACTGAGGTAAAGTTTCAAATGAGACTGAATATAGGGACAAATCAAGGATTCGAAGACTTTAGCGAAGGTAGACAATATTGAAATTGGTCTATAGTTACCTACATAGTCACGATCGTTGCTTTTATGAATTGGTACCACCTGCGCTACCTTCCAAAAATTTGGGAAAGTGCCCGTGGCAAGTGACCTATTAAATATTTGTAGCAGGGGAGCCACCAGAGACGAAGCACACATAGAAACAAAATAAGGGGGGATCCCGTCAGGTCCAGCGCCTTTTCGACGATCCAGAGCTTTCAATTTGTTGAGCAAGGTATCAATATCAATTTTAGGAGCTGTCAAAGGTAAACTGGAAGCTAACATTTTCTGAATGTATTCTGATGGAGGTGAATGATGAGTCACGTTTTGTTGACTGTACATTGCAGAAAAATGAGCAGCAAACATTTCTGATATACTGACGCCGTCTGAAGATGATGTAATGCCGTCAGTCATTGTTAAGGGATAAGAACTAGTTCCACCTCGCTTGTCCTTAATATAAGCCCAAAATCGTTTTGGATCCTTGGCTATGACAGTCTCTAGGTCACTGACATACTTACTGTAGCAAGAGGTAGCCAGAACAGAGCACCGCTTACTCAGCAGTTTCAATTCGAGCTCATCCATGGGATTTTTATAGATTCTATATCGCTGGCGAACCTTTTCCTTTTCTCTTAAGGTTCTTATTAAATTTTTATCGAACCAAGGCGGGTGCGTCCTATGTTTACGTGCGGAAGGGGGATTTTGCAATGCTATAATATTGTTAATTTTGTCGTAGAACACACTGACCATGTCATTCACATCGTGTGTATCACCAAATAAAAGGTTCCAGTCAATCTCACTTAAGCTTTTATGAATTGCATTATAATCTATTTTGAAAAAATTTGATGTTATTTGTATTGTGCTGGTATGAGCATTATTATTCAAGTGTTTAGATGAAGTTCCAAGTTGTCTCTTATTATGAACAGACGCCAGCACATCGAGGTATATCAAAATTTCCCAATTGAACATGAACCTTATTCTTTTGTAATAAAACTGAAAAACTATCAAAGAAATTTGACAGATTGCGGTAACTTGATATGCTGGCCTCTGTATATAGTTCCGTTATCAAGGGATTATTTTATCTTAACTTCTTAACGATAAATATTATGAAGAGGTAAATTTGTTCGTTTGTAAAGGATCAAAGAGAGTAGCAATCCGATTAAAAAATATTTTATCTTGTTATGGAAAGCTACTCTACTTTAGATTATCTTATTTCATTTTTCAATTTTTTTAATTTTTATACTATCGACGTTAGGGGCAACTAGTTATTAATAAAAACATTTGTGTTATTTTGTTCACAGTGTTGAATAACCTTTTTAGCTCCTTTTTTGTTAGATAAGTAACTCTACAGTACTTTTTTTTACTGTACCGTGGACGGATTTTATCGCCAATATATTCGACTATTTTCTTAATATTTGGGTTTGTAATTTAAAAACTAAGCTAATTTCATGTATGTTTTATGTATCTTTTTTGGAGTTTCCCCCAAGAGCATTGCATAAAAAACCAACATACATAATATATTATATGTATAATGTATAATAATATACTGTCTGGTTTAATTTATTTTGCATTATTGTGATTCTTTACCCAATCATTAAAACTGTTTCAATTATTTTTGTGTGGTTAAATATATTTTCTGATTTTTAACCCAATAATTACATATTTAGTTTTGAAACCATGTGAAACGAAATTTCATGTTGTTTGTCATGAAATGCAAAAGGGGACAAATTACCAGGAATAAATAAATATCTAGTTTTAAATTTGCATAGTAATGAATCACTGCGTGGATGGGTGACCATCTATTACCCTCATACAAAGAATCGTGCATCGGAAAGCACATTAAGCCGCTTGTCTCGGCTATCATTAGCGGATCTTTGATAGTCAACAGCCTGAAAGCCTGACAACCAATCTTGCCATCCATCGTGTTACCCAGCAACTGGTTTGTAGAGGTCAGATAGGCAGCCGCACCATGTTTAATACTGATGTTCAGCAGCAACAGGTTAGACTGGAGCCAACCCCAAAATGGTTCCAAAATTGCTAGGACGATGATCGCACATCATTAAGTTTCCCAAGTGACATCGGGCAGGGCACATTGCTGGCAGAACCGATGGTCATTGGGGCGGAAAGATTCTGATGATTAAAGAAGCAGCATGGGTAGGCCCCCACATGGTGAATCGGCGGTCTGGTGATGATTGCAAGAAGCTGACGGATTAGGGCAGCGCAGGATCGATCGTTGAGGAAAGCCTAAGTGGAGGCCTATTTCCAGCAACGGACGTCTTTTACATAAATAGTTTCCCATGTGCTCGAAGTATGTTTGCTGGTGTAAGTATTGGTAATGAAGCTTACCATATTAAGATCATCGTTTATACGTGACGCATTGTTAGCCACCGACTTTGAGTGAGCGTTACGCCGCCGTTTAGGTATCGATTGCTTTAAAATACATTGTACATTAAACTTTTTGATCACATCGACCTATCATCACGTTATTGCGAGTTCATACGGATTTAGTGAGCTTGCTAACAATATACGTGTGAACGCGGTTGCGCGCTATGCATTATTCAATTGTTCATGCTGTTTTGACAGTTGGTATAGATGTAAAGGAAGAAATCATTTCAGTCTGTGTATAGACTAATATGTATGACCATTATTTTTATTTTATTATTATTACTATTACCACTATTCCATGTATGTGAACTTCTCCTGCATGTTCTACTCATCTTAAGTATTTTTTTCAATTTTTCTCGTGTGATATAATACAACGTAAAATTAATATAAAGTCTATTGACAAATTAAATGCAACATCTTCAATTTGTTTAATCATTTTTAATTTAGTTTTATTGTATGTTCCAAAGTTGATTCAAATAAATAAATAATATTAATAGACACTTTTTTTAACAAAATGTAGCTATCTATTTATAATTAAGTTCCCGAGACGAATGATTGACTGTACATGTGTGTACTGTCAAGTGAAAAGACTTGTATAAGTACAATAAGTAGGTGAAATTTAAAGCGCGTGACTGTACATTCCGATCGATTGATTCCAAGTTCATTGCCTTTGCTAACGACACACGGGGCGGAAGAGTTAAGATTATTAGAAATCGCTATCGGCGTAGTAACTCTTCCGTAGTAATCAATACTGAGGAAATACATGATCCTGCCTGTCAATAGAAATTATAACATTATATCCCGCCTAATATTCGCTGAAGGGTTGAGAGGTGCGTGTCGGCGACATCATCGCCGGCGTTTATCGGAGTCTATATTGGAGTTTTTGCACTAATATAATTTTCACACAAATACACAGCACTAGACAATATCAGAATAATGTTTAAGCAGAGTATAAGGAAAATACCTTACTTCAACTCAGGGTGTTTATTCTACGAGCGGCGACAAGAACGGGTCGTCCATTCGCAGTACAACAGTTTTTATACACAAAAGTACCGTCAATTAGAATTTATAATCAAGCGGATCTGTCAAGACAAATCTTTGGTATACATTGAATCTCAATAAACTCAATCGGGTCTACCCTTTATAGCAGAACTTTTTATGTCATAATATTAATTAGCATAACAGTGCATAGCATAAACTTCATTTCGCAGAAAATCGTTCGGCATACACTCATTTATAATACATTAAAAACGCATAATTTTGTAAGTCAGAATCATCTTTAGGCATAAATTTCATATCCATAATAATTAAACAGTAGAACCATCATATTGCAGAAAGTTCACTGTCAGAATCGTCTTTTGGCATAATTTTGTAAGTCAGAATCATCTTTAGGCATAAATTTCATATCCATAATAATTAAAAAGTAGAACCATCATATAAGCTTGTTTGTTCCGTGCGGGGATCGAACCCACAACACGCGGCGCAGCAGCCGATGGCTCAACCACTGCGCCAACCGTGTCGTCAAATAATATTAAAATATATTTTGCAAGCATGCAGCATGCAAGCAAGCATGCAGCATGCAAGCAAGCATGCAGGCAAGCATGCAACATGCAAGCAAGCAAGCAAGCAGCATGCAGCAGGCAGGGTTTCTGTGACGGCTCCGGCGCTGCGGCCCTCCGGCGGCCCCACGCGTGCTAATCGTCGCAGACGGCTTTCGCTCACCACCGCAGCTTCGGCTTGTTGGCCGGCACCGCCGGCCAGCCTCAGCCGCGGCGGCTCACTCGCAGCCGCCTGCTCCTCAGCCCGCGGGCCGCCTCGCCCCTACGCGCCTACGCGATTTTAAATAACACTCTAGGGGTAGGACAAACAAGACTACGTGAAGTCGGTTTTGCAGCAATTCGGTTCTGTCACTTCACTAACTTTTGTAGTACAACATATTGACTTTTCAAGACAATATTTTAATTTTAATTTTAATTTAAGGTTAAGAATATGATTACATTTTATAGAAATGACAATAATTATGCCTAATAAAATTATTCCAAATGAAATTCTGCCATCTTCTTAATATGCCAAGTGAAATTATTCCAAATAATCGTCGCTCTAAATAAACGTTATGTGAAACGAAATTATGCGAAATTAAGCTTTGCCAAAAGTAATAATGCCAAATAAAATTCTGCCATCTTAAAAGTATGCCTTTGTAAATTCGGACGTATAAACATTCGGCCAAACAATAATTATATTAAATGATTTTTATGCCATATATATATTCGTTTAAAGAAGATTATGCCAAGTGTGTTATGCCAAATAAATTTCGGAGCATCAAAATTCTGCCAGATAGAGGGAACCCAACTCAATCGGAAACTCACATTATTTCAAACAAATCAACTGGAAAGCACATTGTTTTAAAACAACTTATAGTCCATCATTTATATAGTTTTAACTGGAAATACGTAAGAATAAATTAAATTAATAACATGGAAGTTAGATTAACAACACTGACTAAAACTGACACATATATGGAAAAGTCCAATAACACTGTGCCTGACCCGATACTCGAATCTAGGACCTTATGCTCAGCAGAAGCGATTGTGACTTTGTAACCAGTGAGGCAGTTAGAAATGTATCTTTTAAAGATACAGAGATACAGAGCTTTCTTAATCAATCCGATCATTCAAATTATTGTTTACCCTGGAATTTACTGCAGGGTAAATTAAGGCCTAGGTACTGTCCTCCCACTTCTCTCTATCTAGGGTTACTTGGGACAAATCGAAAGGATTCAGGATGCACTGCCATGTTCACCTGGGCCTCGGCGACGATGTCACTTACCATTTAAAGGGTCCTATTGGGTCACGCATTTGGCCTATTGTTCGTCGATCGTCGATATATAGCAGCAGTGTTATTCTGTAAAAATCTCCTCATGAAAATGGAGGTGGAGTAAAGGCGAACTTAGCTGTTATCTCCATACGAATGTTATTGATTGAAAGTTCACTTCACCTAACTTGCAGCGAGGAGACTGTTACGGAACAAAACTGTAAAAGAAGGTTTCATTACAATAGGATGGTCAGTTCGGTACATTTTACTCGAAAGGATACAAACAATGGACTGTCTGGTGTTTTTAGCCTCATTCCATCTTACCGCTGCAGTTGTCCACGTAACCTCGTTCATTTCAGTAATAGATGACTGATGTTAGTATGAACTCCTAACTCGGTGTTCAAATTCTCATTCATTCAGTTTTTGCTAAGATAATCTTAACAAATCTAGCTTTAAAATTGTAAAAGTCTTTGGTTCAAAAGTTGTTAATGACAATGAATTAACTCTGCACAACTCTTTACTGAGAATACCGAAAAACGAGAAACGGAAATATGTGTATATAAAATAATCCCAAAACGGCAACCGGTAAATAACTATATGAGACTTCATTTATGAAATTATTACTGACCGGAAAAACGAATGCAAAAACCGAATACGAAAATATTTTTTCACGTACTTACACAACGTTTCCTCGTTTATATGCGGATGATAATAATAATAAAAATACACCTTCGGGACATGTTCGTTAATCCTCGGAATATTCCGTCGAATTTAATCTCAGTGATTATATGAATATGCGCCATCCCTTAACTGAAAGGTCGACGTTAAGGCCCCTTACCCTAATTTATTCTGGGTACCTACTTCGCTATGGTATTAACCATATTTTCATTGTGAATGGAAATTTTAGCTGAGATAATAACTTATGTAGCTGTGGTGGCTCCAAATAATAGATGTTGTTAAATTTAAGCAGTTCCACTAAAATGTTAAGATTCTTAAAATTTCGATCGTCTGTGGAGCTTTGTAAGATAACATTGTGGCTCGTTTTCGCTGAAACTAGGTGTCTAAGTAAAACGGTTACGGCGCTGAAAATTGAAAATCCAAACAGTCAATAATATTTAGGCATTCATTTTGCTATGTATAGCTATAGGGCTATGTCCAGCAGTCTTTTTTTTTTTTTTTTTTTTTTTTTTTTAAAACGTTGCCCCACACTAGGAATTTCTCCTGTATCGTGGGTGCTTTTACAAACATTCAACTCACATACACAAACAGCCAGACCCGGAACAACTATCTGTAGGCCATACAAATATTTGTTCCGTGCGGGAATCGAACCCACGACACGCGGTGCAGCAGTCAATCGCTCAGCCACTGCGCCAACCGTGTCGTCGTCGTCGTCAGCAGTGGACTAGTATAGCCTGATGATGATGATGATTCATTTTGATATCGCTATGAAGTGTAATAATATGTATGCTCTCTTATATTATTAAGTATGCACACTCCTTTATACCTAATATGCTGAATTAGCACTATACCTCATAAGCCACATATCCATGTAACATTGATTGCATTCATTAAATAGTACTACAAGCATGTGGTTGTTTCCTTGAGACCACCTCTTAGGAACCCCAACATTACAGCTAAATAGTAGTGAAAATGAGCATTAACTATACATATATAGTCTTGGAATATACAGAATTTTATTTGAATATCCAAGCTTAAATGTATTTTTCTCATCCGCATCACTATATTAGCTGGCAAGATGAATAAAATAGAAATTTCTTAAACATCGAACTCCATAGACCGTCAAAATAATTCACACTCAAGCACATCCATAAATCTTCACCAATCCCTGTCACAAAACCCAGTTAATCCGTCAAACGATAGTAATTAATCCATAACCGAAGCAATGACTAATGGCAACACATATCGCAAATAAGCCAACACACCATAATGAACACTGCCGACTGCGAGGGATAATTACATAAAATCAATCCAGACGATTGACAATTTCTGCCCACTAAACCTGTAGGTGGAAACACAATATCTTTGCAGGACTAATAAACTATAGGGAAAGCCCGTATTAATCATCTCGAGGTTACGCATCACTAATACCTTTGTAAGGATACGAGGGAATAAATAATTTCTCCTTGTATATTCTATGAAAGGATGCGACCGAGGGTAACGGTGAATAGCTGGGTAAAGATTGGTATTAATCGTGGATAAACTTGATGATTTCGGGATTTTTAATACTTTGCGAATTTTGTCCTGAGAGTTTGACATTTTGGTCCTTGGAGACTTTGGTTTCAACTAAACTTGGCTAAGCTTTTCTTACTTGGGTGAGGACTAGGTTCAGCCCTAAAATGCGATAGGCTGAATTGACGGAACCAATATTTGTATGACCTACAGGTAGTTATTCCAGGTCTGGCTGTTTGCGTATGTGAGTTTAAATATTTGTAAACGTACCCACGAGACAGGAAAAATCCCAGTGTTGGGGCAACGTTGTTTTAAAGACAAAAACAAAATAAAGAAAAACAAAGTTATAATATCCTGATTTTTACTTTTTTTTATTTTATTGTGGAGTGCTTTATTGTGGAGTGCTTAGCCACGAGATCCCCATCTCGTGGCTAAATAAAAACAGCCGCATGGGTTGATCGTAGGTTAAGTTACGCTTGCCGAGGTCAGTCTGTCAATGGGTGACCGTTCGTAACATATCGGGACTCCTCCGTGCCTTGGAAAGCACGCTAAGCCGTTGGACCCGGTTGTCATTTGTAGATCTTTGACAGTCGTTACGGGTAGTCAGAAGCCCGAAAGTCTGACAACCAGTCTTACCAAGGGGTATCGTGTTGCCCAGTAACTGGGTTGTGGAGGTCAGATAGGCAGTCGCTCCATGTTGGTTGGGAAAAGGCTAGGCAGATGATGATGTAGAGTGCTTTATTAAAATATAGAAGTGAATGAAGCGGAATTTCCAGATTTAGCCTATAGCTCTTGCTCAGCAATCTAAAGAACTTATGTGACCTTGAAACCGTTAAATATTCTGTAGCAGTTAATAGTTGTTTTCTTGTGTATATTGTCCGTAACTAAGTTCTTGAACTTATGTTTCCAGCATACTGATAAAGTTACACAAGGCCAATGAGAAGCCTATTCGCTGTACACTAGCAACACCGGTCTATAATTAATTTCAATAGGCTGAAGGTAACCTCGAATGTAAAATATTTATAGCCAAAACCAATTTAGTTCTAGAACAAACATTACACACATTTTGATGTAACACCATCATGAAAATTAATATTAAAACTAATATAAAATTAATTTCGCGTTTGGTAACATTGATCACTTTTACAATATTCGGTTGGTATAGACGCCCGCACATCCAACTA
The DNA here is from genome assembly GCA_905147745.2 of Phlogophora meticulosa. NCBI lineage: Eukaryota > Metazoa > Arthropoda > Insecta > Lepidoptera > Noctuidae > Phlogophora > Phlogophora meticulosa. The sequence continues at coordinate 5,433,404 of LR990526.1, read as the reverse complement.
CCCTAATCTGTCAAATTTCTTTGGCAGTTAAGTTTTTCAGCTTTATTAGAAAAGAATAAGGTTCATGTTCAATTGTAAAAATTTGATAGTTTTTTTTTGTTTAAAGAAACGTTGCCCCTCACTAAGAATTTCTCCTGTATCGTGGGTGCTTTTACAAACATTTAAACTCACATAGGTACACAAACAGCCAGACCTGGAAAAACTACTTGTAGGCCAACAATTTTTTTTTTTTTTTAGTTATTTTTTTTTTTTTTTTTTTTAAAACGTTGCCCCACACTAGGAAATTCTCCTGTATCGTGGGTGCGTTTACAAACATTTAAACTCACATACACAAACAGCCAGACCCGGAACAACTACCTGTAGGTCATACAAATATTTGTTCCGTGCGGGGATCGAACCCACAACACGCGGCGCAGCAGCCGATGGCTCAACCACTGCGCCAACCGTGTCGTCTAAACTATTGACTTAGGCAAGTATAATAAAAAATGTGCCTGCTTAGTAGTATTTAGTAGTAGTAGTGGAATTTCGATGTGTTGCCGTCTATTCATATTTCAGCTGACCTATATGAAAACTAAAACAGGAACAAATTAAAAATTGTTTCACACTTACAATGTTAACTGTTTAGTAAAGCTAATTATTAAATTTTAATCTAAAAATATCTTTATTATTATTTTATAATAGTTCATAATAAAATAATAATAATACCAGCCTGTTATTACCCCACTGCAGGGCAAAGGCCTCTTCTCACGCAGATAAGGTGCGAGTATTAATCACCACGCTTGCTCAAGACGAGTTGGTGATTTCAGACTTACATTAATTTATAAGTCCAGATTTCCTCACGATGTTTTTCCTTCACTGTTGTCAGTGATGTCCAAGATGTAGTCCAGATTTCCTCACGATGTTTTTCCTTCACTGTTGTCAGTGATGTCCAAGATGAACTTAGAAAGTACACATGAATGGAAAAAGTCACATAGGTAGTTGCCCAGGTTTGAACCCATTACCTCGTGCACTGCTTTCATAGTTTATGAGTTAATAATATGTAATGTTAATAAAATCAACTTTACATAATCCTGACTATTCTTGTTTGCAACAATAGTTAATTATGCGTATTTTTTATGTTAACCCCACCCAGGACTCCACGAGACAGACTCGATCTAGTGTGGAGTCAAAAGTAAATTGTTTCCTTTGAGTATGCATGCATGGAAATCTACATAAAAATTACCTACAATTTAAGGCAATGTTAATCATTTTTTATTTAGGTTGATTTAAAACATTAAATAAAAATAAAAATAAATAATGTTGGACAATCCACACAGTATCATCTAGCCCCAAGCTAAGCAGAGCTTGTGTTATGGGTACTAGATGACTGATATACTTAATACAATACATTACATAGATAGATATTTTTATTATACATAGGAAATACCCAGAACACCCGGAACAAATATTTGTAGATCGTACAAACATTTGTCCCAAGGCGGGAATCGAACCCGCAACCTCTTGCGTCGCAGGCGGACCTTCGCCCGCCGCGCCACATCGGTCATTACTTTCATAGTAAGTATCATGAAATTTAAAAAGCAATATCCTCGTATCATGCCAATGACGAATATTTTAATACAGATAAACATAGTTAGTATACTAAATACTCTCCAAAATCTATTAAAGAACCCTTACTATTGCAATTCAGTTCGTACGTTACTAGGTTTTGAAATCACGTACGAACATCGACAAAGGGAAAGTATTTATTTAATTTTGTAATTTTTGGTAAACTTACAGCTACGCAGACTCAATAGTTCATTCATTTTAGTTAAGTTGATGGCCAATTAAAAAAAAATAAAGTTAGCTTTATAAACAAATATACAAATATACAGCAGACAGTGTTACATTCGCATTTTATATATATACATCAAGGGCAAGGTACAAACATTTAAAGACACACATAAACGGTCAGACTCGGAATAACTACCTGTAGGCCATACAAATATTTGTTCCGTACGGGAATCGAACCCATGACACGCGGCGCAGCAGTCAATCGCTCAGCCACTGCAGCAACCGCTGCTCAGGCCAAATACGTCATACACTTTATATTACATAAACTACTTGTCTGGTCTTGATCATTATCTACCAACACGTTGGTTTAGGCAGCCCGTAAAATAAATTTTAAGTACTGTAAAGGTCGTATTCAATAGCAGAACTTATTGTATACAGGCTGGTAGAACTTTAGTTCTCTCTGGTTTTAAATAGCCAAGCAATATTCGAAGTCAAAGGTTGATCGTTTATTTTTGTGACGAGCCAATGTTAAGACCTGCTTCTTATAAACGTGTACAAATCAGCTGAGCAATAAGACCCCCGTATCGGTGCTGTAGAAGAATCCAGCTACTATTAGTAGCTACTAAAAAGCCAATTACGTATACAAAACTTGGTAAAAATAGCCCTACAATAGGGATGACGAATAAAAAATATTTTTTTGTCCGTCAAAATTATTAAAAAAATATTGGAGACGTATTTCTTCATTTTTTTACGTATTAAAAGATTACGTTAATTCATTGAGTTAAAATGTCCCATGACGTCCCGCTTATGGAAACTTCATACATACTTGTGACGTAGCGACCCCCACTTTCCAACTTTAATGTGTTTTATCCAAGTATTTTTTATTAATATGATAATACCACTTCTGATCCCTTAGAGATCAGAAGTGGTTAATATTAAAAGAAACAAAACACTAATCAACCTAGGAAGTTTTATTTCTTAAACAAAACTTTTACTTAACAAGAATATTAAATGACAAAAGTACGATATAAACCGAAATGAAATTCGTAACGGAACAAAATGATATGACGCACCAAGGACTACTCAAACGTCAGTCACGTGACGCGTTCGAAAACCAAAAAGAAGAAGTATGAGGTTGTAACCGCTCCGTTTTATTTATACCCTTCCCGTCGTCGTCGGTCCGATTAGCTGGGAGGTACTAAGGAGTATTATATAAAAATATGATAAAGCAAAAGGAGTCAAATACATTTTTAGTATAACAGAAAAAACTCCACACTTAAAAACTGGAAGAAACAAACAAAATGAATACACACCCCATATTATTGTCACAGCTCACTTTAGTATTCAGTACCGCTACCCGGCTGTCGGCGCCATTTTAAAAATGCCAACTTGTTACAAATTAGTGTGCCTTCCATTTCAGGTGCCTGTCCACTGAAGCGGGGTTAGTGAGCGGAGCCGTGCGGAGCTGTGTAGTGGAGTACCTCTTTCCATTGATAAGGCGTTTTGAAGTAGAAGAACTGTGGAAAAGTAGCAGACAGTTACAAGCTCTACGTTAAGAAGAATAGAAAATCATGACGTTTCCTTTCTACACATCATCGCTTCGCAAAGCAGGTCTGAATAAACTCGACGGTTACAATGCAAAAAAAAACAGTCTTCATTCCACCGTAGGTACCGTGAGCAGAAGCGGAGGCTGGCAAAACAATTGAATCTATTTATTTATTCAAGCAGAAGCGCAGTTTGGGTGGGCCCCCCAAAAGGTGGTCCGAAGATCTGGTAAAGATCGCAGGTAGCCGATGAATACAACGCAGGACCAATCGTTGTGGAAATCTTTGGGGGATGTCTATGTTCAGCAGTGGACGCCTTTTCGCTGAAATGATGATGAAGTTTACAAGCACAACATTACCAACATAGATTTCAGAAACCTCAATGGTTGAACATTGTCTTATTATAAAAAATATCTAAATACATAATAAGATTATGATTACTTATTATAAAGCAAAAATCATATCAAGAAAAAACTAAGAGTTTTATGAACAGAGACCAGCACATCAAGCTATCCCAATCTGTGAAATTTCTTTGATGGTTTTCAACTTTTTAACAAAAGAATAAGGTTAGTATTCAATTGGGAAGCGTTGACAGTCGGGGATAGCTTGATGTCTGTATCCTGTACATAGATAACAGTTTTCGTAACCCCGCAACGCTTCGCTCCAATCCAATCCAATGAACACGCGGCCTAACAAGAAAAGCGGTGGGGCGAAGCTTCTTATAGCCATTGTTTGTACGATCTACAAAGATTTGTTCCGGGTATTCTGGGTATTTGCTATGTATGTTAAAAATAAAAAAATCTATCTATGTAATGTATTGTAGTAAGTATATCAGTCATCTAGTATCCATAACACAAGCTTTGCTTAGCTTGGGGCTAGATGATACTGCGTGGATTGTCCAGCATTATTTATTATTTAGTATTATTTCATTTATTCATGTTCAATTCGGAAACTTTGACAGTCTAGGATAGCTTGATAACATTTTCGTAACCCCGCATCGCTTAGCTCGACTCCAATCCAATGAACACGCAGCCTAACAAGAAAAGCGGTGAGGCGTAGCTTCTTATAGCCATTTGTGGGAGGCAAATGTGATCGTTTACCGTATATGGTGAGTTATAAAGACGTAGCAGCTCATTAGTGTAGAGCTAAGAATGGCGGTGTTCAGTTACCGCTAGCGAGGTGGTTACAAAGGCCGGGAAAAGTTTAAGTAGGGTTTTGTGCCAGGATGTTTATAGAAGATATTCGAAACCCCGTGGGGTTATTTGCGGGATAAACTTAACTGTGAGTATTTATTCATAAGGTACACGTGTATGTTACAGCCAATGAAGGCCAGTCTTACAGATAAAGTTAGCATTGGTGCCAATTCCCGTGTCGACAAGCTATACTAAATTTGGGCTGCTTCTATCTTTCTCTTTCTTAAAACACAAGAAAGGGACGGACATATATGATAGCTGTCAATTTAAGTGGAACTTAAGCTTCTGTACAAACATAGATCACATTTCAGATTGCATCGACTAAAATTGCGTTGGCTGCCAGAGAGAGATACCAATTCCCTAATTTTAGTTTAATTTATTCCGATAATTGACATAACATCACGGTTATATTCCCCAAAACAGTCAGCCAGTCCAGGCAGTGCAATTGGGGCTAGATGATGCTGTGTGGATTCTCCAGCATTATTTATTCAATATTATTATTTAAATTGATTGGTAGTTAATAGGTTGAAGTAGTAAAGTTGTTAAACTACATATTCAGCTGTATGTGGTCAACGTTAAAGCATGTAAGTCTAAAATTGGTAAAACCACAAAGTTAACAACTTATTACATTTCAGCTCAAAATATCATCAAAAACCTTCTATAATTTGCTTTTTGATTGCCTTTAATATAGGATACACACAATGTATTCTCATTTACCTCATGTATTACTATCATTACCAAGTTTATGTTCGCACGACACAATGACATCTCAGTCCGTCCCTCGTCACACTCGCCCCACAGAATAGATACGGTACAGAAGGTCTTATCCATACAGTAAGTGGAAAAGACCGAGCACAGAGTCTCACTTCACATACAACAAGTGATCGAGATCGCCGATTCATCGTGCGTAAGTACGGACGCACATCAAGCTGTATCAAACTGTCAAATTTTCCCGATTGAACTTAAACCTTATTCTTTTGTAATAAAGTTGAAAAACTGTCAAAAGAATTTGACAGACAGTATGTTGATATGCTGGCCTCTGTACATGTCAATACAACTCGATTCTTGGTTTCTAAGTTTGGAAAGGTAATTCTACGGCCATTGTAAATAGCATAGTCAACAATGTCTACTTTTACCAAATGATATTACACACGTAGTTTAAAGAAAGGTATTTTATAATAAACCATATCCTAAAAAAACAAAATTATAAGATTACTAGTACCTAAACACCTACCTACTTTTTCGGCGCCTTCGAAAATTGACGCCTCACCACTGGTATTTACATTTGCGTGCGTGCACCAGTTTTCACTCGTTGTGTGAAGTGAGCCTTCGGTAGGTATTATTCTGTGTCCGGGCAGTGCCGCCATTATGATAATCCGTGTCACAACTATGACTTCTCGGAAAAATCTGGAAATCCCATTATTTCAGTACGTTTGTGCTGCATTCGTTACTAGTATCCGACTGCCTGTTTACTGAAGATCCTATTTGTTATTCAACAATTTATTCAAAACACATTTTATTGTTTTGTTTTGCTATTTCTTCGTGCTATATAGTCTGTCGCAGTTACCAGTAGGTACTTGTATACTTTTGCATTGAGTGTTTTTCATAAGACAGATATAAGCTGAAATGCCGGGAGGGTCCGCACTTGAATGACATACATTGACCTTATTGGTGATGTGATAATCACCAATAAGGTCAGTCTATGATGAACTTCAAAAAGGTCATGTGCGTGGTACTCGCAGCCGGCGCGGCGGCGTGCGGGTATGACCAGATATATGAACGTAAACGCAGCAGAAGAAGTACCTATGTAGGGATTGTAGAAAGTAGCGTTCTGTAGTTTCTGCCTAACTGCATGGGGAAAAGGCGTGAGTTTATGTGGTTTATGTAGGTGGACTGAACTCACTCTAATGTCTGTCTGTCTATAATATTTCCAACTGCATGCGTAGCATGACTAAGTCTATATGTATTCTACCAAGAATGGACAACGTTCTTTCTTTCCAATTTTCTACCCGAGCACGGGGCTCGGGTAGAAGCCGAGTACGCCGAGGAAAATAGAAAACTTCTTTCTCTTCAGTTTTAACATCGCCATGCTTGTGACAGAAATCTTTCAACAATCTGTCATATTGTCTATTCTGCCGTCGAAAAAACCCGTTTCGATGGTGGTCATGCTACGCGTGCTGTAGTGGCTGTTATCGTGTCACGATCCCGTCACTTATTGTTTAAGCAGCTTGCAAACAAAACTATACTGAACAACAGTCATTTACATTAAGCCAATCAACTCGTAACAAACGGTTAATAACCCAAGAAATAAAAATTTTAACAAACTATACAATGAAAGGAAATAGAGTCATAAATATTTCAGGGTTCAACGGGCAAAAAAAAACATTTAAAACAAAATCGCTCCTCATATACTTAAACGGGGGTTGTTCAAAAGTGTTGACAAAGCTAATAAAAAGGGTTCAGTACACATTTATAAAATGGACGACACAACGGCCATTTTATATAATCTCTGTTTGTTTAATCCTTTCGTTTTATGTTGTTAGATTAGTTAACGGTGTTCTGAGGGAACATAATATTATTTTTGTAGATATAAGCACTAATCCATATTTGAAGGATTATATCATTTTACTGCGTCGTTGGTCTAGTGGTTTTTTTTTTTAATGGGCATCTCGCAGTTTATACTTCAGGAATATCTCCTGCTTAACCAAACTTTCCTGTGGGTACTTAATTAGAAATTAAGGCCTCCAGCCAGGACGTAAAAAACTTTAAAACCTAAGCGACCAATCGCTAAAGGCCTGCTGAGGAAAGCAAGGGACGGGCTGGATCTAATAGATATATTATTTAGGGACTAATTTAAACAACTACTGGCTCAGCTACGCGGGCTGGCTCGAGCAAAGGGTCGGGGAGAGATTGGTTTAGTGGTCGTAAGTGCGAGTGCTGAGTATGAGGTCCTGGATTCAAGTCGCGGGTCGGGCAAAATGTTACTGAGATTTTTCAACCGAAATATTTCAGTAGCAGCCCGGAGGATTTGTGTCTGTTGGTTGTAAAAGGCTTGGTACCTATTTCATGGATTTTAAACACAACTGACTAAATATGGGTGTAATTTACGTGCACTTCTGCCTAACCCTTTGGGGATCATAGGCGTCGCGTTATGTTATGTGATTAATGTGGAACTTCTCCGCAGTACTTTTCTGACCTATTTCGTTGCGGGATCCAAGACAGTTGAATCGTTTCTCCGGAACTCGTCGGGCTTCATTGTCACGACGCTCTTCTGGTGGTCGCCACTGTTGATTCTGGTTTTCAGGAGTTGTTGTGGTTTAGGAATAGTGTGGTATGCCTTTTTCGTAATCTCTTTTTTCACCATTCGGTCAGAATAAAACGAAGGTGCCTGGTGCATCAGCTGCAGTGGCCATGTTTAATTACAGTTAAAAACTTTTATTACATACCATAAAATAAACGAAGTACTTTGATAGATAGGTACTAATAAAACTGGAGTAGTGACGAGTAATTAGGTTTTTTACTTATCTGCTGTTGTAAATAATAACCTTGCCAAGGTTTTATCATATTTACCCATTTAGGGTTCCTTGCACGCGTATGTTAAACGTGCACGTAAATGTTGCTATTCCGTATCGGGTTTTCTAGTTTATATTTTTTTATTGTTGTCAATGTTTGTGTGTTTGATGATGAACTGCGTCAATGTTTACACGCCAAAATAATAGATTGTACAAGGATTCTTTAATATTTGTAACTGTTATTTTTAACCACCTTATTGTAAATTCCCACATTCTAAGCAAATAAATGAGTTTTCTATTCTATTATTTTCTTTTCTATTCTATTATATTCTACTCTATCCTATTATATTCTATTATTAATAAAATAAAATTAATTTTTAATATAATTTTATTTTTACTATATTTACCTTCATCGCCAACACAGGTAGAAATTACCGGATTTTTAATTCGTCTCCCAGTCATGAAATCTATCCATGATTTCATTTTCATAGCGTCTATATTTATTAGTGCTCTATTTACTGCCTTTAACATCTGTAACCTCGTAGGTAGTTAGTATTATCATTTCGTGATACCGATTTCACTTGTAATACCTAATAATAAATACTTACCTGTGTAAACATCCTATTTGTTGCTATAGTGGCAATTGAAAATGCCTACCCCAAAATAGTTGGAAAAGGGTAAACAGGTGATGATGAGCAGCAATATAAATACAAATTGTAAAATTTTCAACTGTCTACCTATTACGATTTTGACGGCACGGTTGGCAGTGGCTGAGCGATCGACTGCTCTGCCGCGTGTCGTAGGTTCGATTCCCACACGGAACAATTACTTTTATGGCCTACAGGTAGTTGTTCCGGGTCTGGCTGTTTGTGTATGTGAGTTTAAATGTGAGGGGACACACTCCCACACTTAACAATGTATAATAATAAGGTTGTCATGAAATACAGTTCAGTTGGCATTTGACTCTCGAGCCTTTCATTACTATCCCAATAGGCAACCCAACACACCTACACTAACAAATGTATGTAAATGCACCCACAATACAGAAGAAATTCTTAGTGTGGGGCAACGTTTTAAAAAAAAGCAGATACAGCCCGCTGACAGACATACAGACGGACGGATAGCAAAGGCTTAGTAATTAGAATAGAATAATATTGCTCGCAAAATATTACTGAAAAGATGGATTTGACTAAAGATATCATGAATAATTAATTTGCAAGTGACGCCATCTATGGCGAACATCTGTTGAAACAAAAAACTAATTAAAACATCTATTTAAAATTGTATACTTAGTAAAATTATTGTCAATTTAATTTAAATAAATAATAAGTGGAATAATAATAAGGGGTACGTGGCATATTTCAATACTTACCTACTACGTCTGCGAGAAGGAGGTAAACTTAAAAGATCTTTGTAATTTTTATACCTAATGTTAGTGTAATAATTCGGAATCATGTAATTTACCTACTTATAATATACTGTTGCCTATTAAAATTATTGTGCAATTTATAATTATTCAATCATTTTATATGAAATGAGCGACCCGCCCCGGCTTCACATGGGTAATTATTGTTTTTTAAATTGAGATTTTCATACGAAGTTCGAGGAAACATTGTATGAAAATCGCAATAAAAATGGTAAATTAAAACTTTCAATAAATATTAACTTTAAGAGGTGGAAATGGGACCACTCCCATTTATCCCCTTAAAGTATAACAAAACCAATAATCCAAACTTCAGCTTTGTTGTCTTAGTATTTTTGGCTGTGCGTTAATAGTCTGCCAGGAAAACTATTAATAACTACTAATTAACTAAAACTAACAGTAGGTTAATTGCCGGCGCGTACTGTTCCACGCGCGCTTCAAGGAGATGTCAGCAACTGTAGGGACCCAGCAGGGTCAAAGCCTACCGGGGCCAAGGGTCTGATTCTGAAAGGAAGACTCGGCCCTGGTACGAAAGGCAACGAGGGAACAGGATTGGGTTTTTAGTCAGTAAAAGTCTGACACTATCTCCCGCCCCGCCCGAGAGCGGGGGATGTCATAAGATGATTTTCCCACCACAAAAAAAAAGTGGCGAAAAATTAAGAAAAAAGAAGAAATGAATAATCCCATAGGAGTGGCATTGCCAAGTTGTAGAAAAAAAAAACGAATTGAAAAGTTTGTTAGATGTCGCTAGGCAAGATTGAAGGCAGCAATGGTCGAAATCGGTGATGAAAACAAATAATTGAATGCATTTGTTTTACAAATTACTGAGCACAAGTCAGACACTACAGCAGCGAGATTCAATCATAAAGAAGATCATCATCTGCCTGCCTAGTCTTTTCATAACTGTGTTGTGGTCTTCTTCCAGTCTAACCGGATGCAGCTGTATACCAGTATTTTTAATGGAGCGACTGCCTATCTGACCCCACAACCCAGCTACTGCGCAACTCAATACCCCTTGCTAAGATTGGTTGTCAGACTTTCGGGCTTCTGACTACCCATAACGAATGTCAAAGATCTCCAAATGACAGCCTGGACGTTGGTTCAGGCTGTCATTTGGAGATCTTTGGCTTATCATGCTTTCTGAGGCACAGGAGAGTCTAAAACAGACTGACCTCGACCAGCGCAGCTTAACCTTGGATCAACCCGAGTGGCTGTTTATATATAGCCACGAGTTTTTCATAAAGAAGATCATATATGACAGTGGCCGTTCATGTAAAAGACTTCCGTCTGTCAAACATACGTTACTAAAGAAAAAAACAATTGCACACTCATTATTGCAGGGTTATTAACTGTGTAAACTTTAATTGCTATAAAAACGAACGGCGTTTGACGTTATCATACACTCTTCACAAATTTTGACAAAGGAATGGAGTGGTTAGTGTCTTTGAACTGAATTATTTGCGCGTTTTTTAAAAGTGAATAGTTATAATTGAACTAACGGGTTTTTTTAATATATTAAGGAGTTTTTTAGTCAATTTTATCAATTATTAATAGTATTACAGCAACTTGTGACTGTACTATAGGGCAAAAGCCTCTTCCCATACAGAGAAGGCCAGTGCATTAATCACCACGCCTGCTCAAGGCGGGTTGGTGAATTCAGACTAGAAAAGATTTATAATAATTTGACATAATAATATTTTCAATCGTTCATATAATGACTATTTACAATCTATTGTTTGTCTTTTTTTGTGTTTATTTACTGTTTCAAATTCACTATTTATTATTTTTAGCTGCTATAAATTAATTTATATACAACATAATTCAGACACAATGCAAATTGTTTTATAAAAATAAATAAATTAACACTTATATTAATTTTAAGTTAGGTTTTCCTTACAAAGGTTTACTTCAACAATCATGAAAATAAGAGTTTCTCTTGACTGGTTCCATTTGTCAGTCTTTTCGCATAATACATGTAAAATAATAATTTTTATTAAAACCATTTCCAGTTACAACTCATCATGTCTGACTCCAACAACGGGAACAGCTCCTCAAACCTTCGCAACAGCTTTGCAGTTCTTTGCAGCAGCACAATGTGCAATATCAGAAGGATCGATACCGGACTCTAATGTGACAAGTAAATATATCCTTTAATACTTACTGTTTCGGATTTAACCTGGGTTTAGAGACCAACTAATTATTTATCTCAATTCCGAAAATATCAATTATGTATGTGATGCGTAAGCGTCTCATACTGAGTTCAGCTGAATAAGTGTAGTAATTTACAACCATTATGTTAAATCTAGTTTTCCCGTTAACATACGTTAAATAAAGATTTAGGAAAAATTGGCAAGACTACTACTAGTATTTATTGATTGCAGACTGGGAAACATTTGACTTCATAATAGTCGGAGCGGGGACTGCTGGATGTGTAATGGCAAACCGGCTGAGTGCAGTATCAAAATGGAAAATCTTACTCATTGAAGCTGGTGACGATGCACCAGCAGAGGGCAATGTAAGTATACATGAAGATGAAATGTTTATATCGACAGCTAAAGGCTTAATAAACTGGTATTTAAAGATTATAAACTTTCTCAATATATTTTAAAATAGTGACGCTTAGTAATAATTTTATCAAAATCATAATTGTTTGTTTCGGCAACGATTCACTGGACTTTTTTCCTGTATACAATTTGTTTTTCTTTTGATAAGCGATGTCAAAATATCGAGGTAAATATAATTGGGAAAAAAGGGTTAGGTAGATGTGTCTGCCTCTGTGTATAGTGCGCATATTTCGCTTCACTGTATTGCCTACAATTTTTACCACGAAATATCCTTTCCCAGTAAAAATCTAATATTAAGTTACTTACCAACAGAAAAACTTGATTACAAAACAAGTAAATTAACTGAACCCCATTATTTTATAATTGTTTTTGAAGAAAAATCACGTATCCAAAAGTAACGCATGTTTGACATATTTATAAGTAAAATGATAAATAGAAAAAAAAATGAGATGAGAAGAAGACGTGCTACGCTGACCCCAAATAAATTGGGATAAGATAATGATGATGATAGTGATGATTATAGTAAATAGAAAACAAAGAACTTCTCTATCCATCAATTTTAACCATAGTATCTACAAATTAAATTAAGTTAATGTAGGATTTATTTGAACAAGTAACAATGAATTTAACACAAAACTTTCGGACTAAAGTTTTCGATGGATACCGACATCATCATCATCATCATCGTGACAGCCCATAAAGTAATCTGGAATCGCCCACTACTGAGTACGGGCCCCCGTCTTATATTGGAAGAATTAGAGCATACTCCACTGCGCTGCTCTAGTGCGGGTTGGTGGGGGTTTAGGACAGTGAAGTATAGAGCTTAGTAGTAAATAGAGTCTCTATATAGACCTCTATGCGAATATTGATGTCAAATCTCTCGCAACGTGGATAAACTGATCTTGATTTTTGCTGATTTCAATGAAGTTTATAACTCAATATTGCCCAACAAGTCGCTTGGTAATTTTTGCCTTTCAAGCGTAGATATAATCAATGATGGATTTTGAACTAAAGTTAAAAATGTTTTAGGTTCCAGGTCTGGACAAAGGCATGTTTAGAACCCGATATGATTGGAGCTACATGACAACCAATAATGGAATAAGTAACGGAGCAAATATAAACGGATCTATTAATTATCCACGAGGCAAAATGATGGGTGGAAGCAGCAACTTGAATTCTATGATTTACGCCCAAGGATCTGATCACGATTTTCAAAGTTGGTTCGACCTTGGTAATACTGAATGGAGTGTAAAAGAAGCACGACGCTGCTTTAAAAAGGCAGAAAGTTATCAAGACATGGATTTGTTGAAAAATCCAGAAATCAGGGATCATTACGGCCATGACGGACCTTTGGCCCTAAATACGTTCAACAGCACTTTCAGACCTATTACCGAAAGGCTTCTAGCTGCTTGGCATGAGATCGGTATTAAGAATGTTCCAGACATAAATGTCGCAAATATGTTGGGGTCAAGCATTTTGACAGCCACAGCTGCAGGCGGAGAAAGACAGAGTCATAACAAAGCGTATTTGAACCCAATACTGCACAGAACCAACATGAAAATTATTAAGAACAGTTTGGTGAATAAAATTTTAATTGGACGTACGTCTAAAACAGCTTATGGTGTAGAAGTTGAACGTGATTCAAAGAAATTCACATTTAAGGCAACAAAAGAAGTAATTCTCAGCGCAGGTGCTATAAATTCTCCACAGGTATTAATGCTGTCTGGAGTCGGCCCCAGAGAACATCTAAGGTCAAAGAAAATACCAGTAATAGTTGATTCGCCAATGGTAGGACAAAATCTACAAGATCATTGCACTATTCCCGTAATATTTTACGGCGACGAGCCTGGTGAACAGAACCCAGCTGATCAACAATTTAGTGTCTTACAATACCTTTACAATCGCAGTGGTATTTTGGCACAAAATAGCTTTTCAGATGTAGTTGCATTTTTTTCTGATGACCCAAATGCTACGTACCCCGAGTTTCAATCGCATTTTACGCTGTTGTGGAGAAACAGTTCAAATATAAAACAAGCTCTGACTCAACGTTTCAGGTACAAAGACGAAGTAGCTAATCCAATCATCGAAATGAATAAACAGCGTGCAGTTCATATGCTACTATTCCATCTTCTACATCCATGGTCTAAAGGAAACATTTCTTTGAATTCGAACGACCCAAAGGATAATCCACTCATTAACATAAACTATTTCGAAAATCCCAGAGACTTAGAATTAGCAGCAACAGGTCTTACAATGCTTACAAAAATAGTAAACACTACAGCCTACAGAGAAATCAACTTAACTTTGGGAAGAATGGAGTGGGAACCATGTAACCGTTTTGAATTAAACAGCAGAGATTATTGGAAATGTGTTTGTATAGAGATGACACTGACAGTGTACCACCCTGTAGGAACATGTCGGATGGGGCCGGACCCAAAGACCTCAGTCGTGAGTTCAAGGTTAAAAGTCCATGGAGTTAACAATCTCCGTGTGGTAGACGCCAGTATAATGCCCACACTTACGACTGGTAACACTAATGCACCAACTGGGATGATTGGTGAAAGAGGAGCAGAATTGGTGATAGGTGATAACAAAAAAATGTAATTAAAGAACTGAACGCAGGCATTGTCAGTTGTCACTATTGATTTTGGGACTTTTATTTATTCTTCTTCCAAAACATTATTATTTTAGCAAATATGGATTCTTCTTTTCTTTAACCCACATTCTCTACCAGTTTTGACTACAAATTATTGAAATCCTTTTAAAACCACGAAGATTTCTCCTCGGGATATTTACAAGAGTGGTCTTAAGTTACTCAGAGAGGCATGGCATATCATAGGGCTCAAAGTTGTTTCTTCTAGGCCTTTAAATATGTTTTTTTTATCTAAGTCGAAGATCAAATAAATGTTGATTCTACTATAAACACAATAAAAATAACAAACTTTTATATACTAAGCCTCTTTTCCGGGATCACTATCTCTTTCAAGAATCAACTTAGTTTTTGAAGATCGTAATGTAAGATGCGTGTTAAACTATACAAATAAATAAAACCGACATAAAACCTTCAAATAGAAGGTTAAGGTAAAGGCTGCATTTAAGGTTTATTACGATGATAACTCCAAGATAAGATAATAGATACCTACAGTGATTAAACTTGCATACACTAAAACTCTTTACAAGCCGTCGATGTATACATACATTCAAGTAGTGATGATTGTGAGGCCATCCCTCACCTGGCTGTGAGGAACTCTGCCGATTGACGACGGCATACCTGTTATTTTTCCTCGGTGCTTTAGCTCACAACTACGCCGGGAGTCGTGGGAACAAACGATCCTTTCATAACCCTCGGCTGGTGCCGGCCCGCATCCGCGGGCCTTCTCAGTTCATGGTGGGGTGTGAGGTATTTGACTCCCCCCGTGACGTCTAAGAGGGGAGCGCGTGGAACACTACGCGCCGCCACCTCGGGGACGAAGGCATACCTAGGATAAATTACACTTTAATTATAATACAGCCTGTTACAGGGTAAAAGCCTATTCTCATACCAAGAAGGCAAGAGTATTAATCACCACGCTTGCCCCAGGCGGGCTGGCGAATTTCAGACTACAAGACGTATTGATATTTTTAATGATATCACATTTCTAGTCAACTTCGGCATAATAATTGTTTGGATGTGATTGGCATTTCCTTACTTAATATTATAAATGCGAAAGTAAGTTTGTTTGTTACCTTTTCACGCCTAAACCAATGAACGGATATCGATAACATTTGGCAGAGAGATAGATTGCACCCCGGGGAAGGACATAGGATACTTTTTATCAACAAATCACGCGGGCTAAGCCGCGTGCGGAAGCTAGTTTTCTATATATCTTTCATCTTTGACGACCGTTGTGGCGCGGCGGGCGAAGGTCCGCCTGCGACGCAGGAGGTTGAGGGTTCGATTCCCGCCTTGGGACAAATGTTTGTACGATCTACAAATATTTGTTTCGGGTGTTCTGGGTATTTACTAGGTATAATTAAAAATATCTATCTATGTAATGTATTGTATTGAGTATATCAGTCATCTAGTACCCATAACACAAGCTCTGCTTAGCTTGGGGCTAGATGATGCTGTGTGGATTGTCCAGCATTATTTATTTATTTATTTTATTTATTTATCTTAGTCTATATGTAATGCCAGAGACAAATAGTCTTGTTTATGTGTATTGAGAAAAATTTTGACAGTTAACTTTTTATGATTATCATCTTTATAGAGCAATAGCTTGTTTTGCGTTAAACTGCGAGTAATTTGCTTATGCAGTTTTTTGTAGATATATTCAAATGTTTTATAATGTTTTAAATAATAATGAAGTTCCTCGTTTACATACAAGCGTTAAATGGCTGTATAAAACCTAACTGTCGGGAACCACTGTAGAGCATAGTTGTTTGACGATATTCACTAACTTGGTTGGAGAATAGAGTGGTGATTAACTAGCAAAATATTTAACTTCTTGTACAGCATCAGCGTCAGTCTCCGTCTTTTTGACCGACTTCAAAAAGGAGGAGGTTCTCAATCCGACTGTATGTTTATTTTTGTAAGTTTGTTACGCGATAATTACGCCAATTATGAACTGCTTTTGATGATTAATCCTGTTTTTATTTGGCAGATAATGCTTTACAGGTAGTCTTATAAACATGTCATCGAAATTGGTTCTGTAGTTTGGTTTTTTAATCAAAACAGCAGGAAAAAATATACTTAACTTTCAAGTAAACTAAATTTTGTTTTTTATTTGCTTTCCTATTACTTTCCAGAGGTGCTCCGTCTTAAATTATTTAAAAAGCAACTCACTTCAAAGTTAGTAATATTTTTTTTTACGAAAAAAATAAAAAAAGGTGTAACATAACTTTGTTTTTGGAAGTTGGTGGCATAAAATTAATCATACGAAACAACCAAAGCCACCGACTTCCAAAACTAAAGTTATTTTACACATTTTTTAGAGCTGTATAATACATAAAAATGACAATTCTCTCATCGCGACGAACGTGTGTCGTTATCATCAAATTCAACATTAACTCGTGTATTGTAAAAATAATTTGCATGTTGGCTTCTAAAAAACATCAAATGAAACAAAAATTATAAAATGTTATCGGACAGTACAAATAATTATTTTATAATAATGAAAACTAAACTAACCGTCGAATGCTCGTAACGTTTCAATTATTTTATAAATAATAATGTTTAACTTACTAAAATGGAATCCATAACATACACACACGCTCACATACTATATACACAAACATGCACGTACGCACACTCACACATCCACACATGTACACACACACACACACACACACACATGCGTACACATACACAATTCGAGCTGCTCTTTTTGATAGAATTCTAGTTTTTATTTTGTATCCTTTTTATTATCTTTGGTTTATTAGTCTCCATTTTGTAAATGTACTACAGGGGAAGTAGCGAGTCAGCCCCAACACAAGTATTGTTAATAACTTAACGGGGCTGCCTCATGCTATACGTTTTGTAACGATTTTGGAACAATAAACAATTTTTTTTTTTTTTTAATTTAACTTATTATTAGCGTTTTAGTAATATTATAACAATTTTCCAAAAAAACAGCGAAGTCTGATTCTCACGTTTCAACGATAATAAACGAAACTACACACTGTAAAGAATATACTAATTTAGAATAGAATATAATACTCCTCATTGTACCTACACCATGAAAACTTAATAATAAAATGTATCTCATTAAACACTCAGTGTTCTTCCTCCTCTCTCCTACTTGATCTATGCTCGACAGGGTCCATAATTGTGACTAACATATATTGTTTCCCTACCAACTACATACATTATGGTACGGAATAAAGTATTGGTAATTGAGAACTTACAAATAATGAGAGCTACATAGGGTGATACAATAGGCGGCCTTATCCTTACAGAAATCCTTTGGATGGATTTGATGGAGAAGAAGAAAAGATATGTTAGTAGTTCGTGGTATACTATTTAAATGTATGCAATACATAACAATTTGAATACGTTGATTTAATACATAAAATATACATATATGACAAATTATAATGGAAAATAGATAGTAGGTACATACACATACAAATTACATTATCAATTTAATATGGTGATAGCAAGCATTGATCAAAGATTACAATTGATATCGAATGTTAAGACAAAAAAAGGCAAAAGACGTCTGTATTTTGCCTATTTTCAGAACAGATGGTGCAAATCGAAATTGAGCATTTCGTTTTCCGTACAACTATTTTTTTTTAATTCGGAGAGACTTTTTCTAAGAGAAATTAAAAATATGTATCTGAGTCGTAAGTTATTGTCTAATACAAACTTAAGCATTCTTATAACTTTAGGGTTAATGTCTAAGTAACTTTGATAATCAATTTACTTTAAAAACAAGTGACAACAGCGTCCTAACAGACACTTAATCAATTGTGTGGAAATGGAGTGGTACGTATCCATCAATTAGATAGCTTACTGACTGGTTATGTGAGTCCATACACTTAATTATTTATTTGTTGGCTGCGGGTAAGTCAATTTAAGTTTTTTATTTAATGGATTTAATCCTTTCCTCACATTGTTATGTAAAGAGTTTTATGGCAATATGTGGCTGACTAGTGACATCGATGTAATTATTGATCATCAGTTGTGAGCTGGAGTTTTTAGGGACTCTCTAATGTAATTTTTGACCTTCAAACAGTGCATATTCTGAGAATACTCAACGTCATACAACTCAACTCAATTAATGGAAATTAAAAAATAAATGATTTTATAAAACAGCGTTGGGGTTGAAAAGAAGATGTAGTGACAGAAGCTGAAAAGAATGTGCTTACTTGTAGATAATTTGGTCACGTTAAGAGGATGAATGAAGGACGACTAACGAAAGGTATTTTTATTACAAGGTGTTTATATGGCAGGTATAAGCAGAAACCCCGGGATGTCCTAGAAGGATATACACATGATCGGGTTAGTAGTACTCGCAACCCGTGTGAACGAAGTAAAAGGAGTAGGTTAGGATCGTAACAGGTGGCGTAAGTTTATATATGTATGTACGAGTATTTTTTATTTTTGGATGTTGAGATAATTTGCATATCTATTACAATTCTCAACATGACGACGATCGACCCCAACATAATTGGGAAAAGACTAGGCAATTGGTACTAATACTTGTTAATATAATTAAAACTATCTAACAGTTACAACGCATCGTGTCTGACTCCAACGGCGGGAGCAGTTCCTCAAATCTTTGCAGCGGCCTTGCAGTATTTTGCGGCAGCCCAATGTCTTCTTACAGAAGGATTGATACCAGATGCTGTTGTTAAAGTTAAATATCTCCTTAAATACTTTACTTCTACCTACCAAACCTTTGGATGGCACGGCTGGCGCAGTGACTGAGTGATTGACTGCTGCGCCACGTGTAGTGGGTTCGTACGGAAAAAAATATTTGTATGGCCTACAGGTAGTTGTTCCGGGTCTGGATGTTTGTGTATGTGAATTTGAATGTACGTAATCGCACCCACGATACAGGAGAAATTACAAGTGTGGGGCAACGTTTATAATTAAAAAGAAACTTCTCAGTGTTTTCACTTACATCCACATAAGAATAATAATCTTTATTACACAAGAAAGAGGTTACAAATTTGTGAAGTCCCTGACTCCTGTGCTAGGTTATAAACCTGTGTTACAGGAGCCAGAATATATGATAGCAACATCGTCAATAAAACTTTGTGAAAATGGTAATCTATACTTTCTTAACAGCTTCATCCCGTTTTTCTCTAGCCCATATTGCTCCACATACATCTCCCCAAAGTATTTATTTTGATATTAAGTTATTTTATTTTTGCAGATTTTGATAAGTTCGATTTCATCATAGTCGGAGCTGGAACAGCTGGATGTGTTCTGGCAAACCGTCTGAGCGCTGTACTAGAATGGAATGTGCTACTCCTTGAAGTAGGCGATGATGCACCTGTGGAAGCCAATGTAAGTATTCACAAAGATGAAGAATGATGCAAGATATAAAATCATAAGTAATATCCACATTACCGCTCATTTAATAATGATTAGATTCCAGATTTGGACAAGGTCGTTCTGGGCTCAAAATACGACTGGAATTACCTGACTGCTAACAATGGAATAACAAATGGGGCAAATATAAACGAATCAATTTTTTGGCCCCGGGGTAAAATGGTAGGTGGAAGCAGCAATCTCAATGCCATGATTTACGTACAAGGAAATGATCAAGACTTCCAAAATTGGGTTGATCTCGGTAATGCAGAATGGAGTGTAGAAGAAGTGCGTCGATGCTATAAGAAAGCAGAAAGTTTACAAGACATTAAATTGTTGAATAATCCGGAAATCAAGAATCATTACGGCCTTGATGGGCCATTGGTTATAAACTCGTTCAACAGCACTTATAGACCTATAACAAGAAAGGTTCTTTCTGCTTGGGACGAAATCGGTTTTAAGAATGTTCCAGATCTTAATGTCGCAAACGTGTTAGGCTCAGGCATTATGAGATGCACATCAGCTAATGGAGAAAGACAGAGTCATAGTAAAGCGTATTTGATACCCGTACTCCACAGAAAAAACTTGAAAATAATTAAGAATAGCTTGGTGACAAAAGTTATAATAGATCCTGCATCTAAAATCGCTTGTGGTGTAGAAGTTGAACGTAACTCACAGAAATTTACTTACATTGCGACGAAGGAGGTCATTTTAAGCGCAGGTGCTATTAACTCTCCACAGCTCTTAATGCTATCTGGAGTCGGCCCAAAACAACATCTCTGTTCAAAGAATGTCCCGGTTATAGTTGATTCGCCTTTGGTAGGACAGAATCTACAAGATCATTGTATTATACCGGTATTAATTTATGGTGATGAACCTGGTGCAGAGGACCAGGCTGGACAACAGTTTGATGCCATACGTTATCTGTACAATCGTTCCGGTTATTTGGCGCAACACACAGCCGCTGACATCCTTGCATTTTTTTCTGATAATCCAAATGCTACTTATCCCGAGTTTCAAACTCATCTTGTTGTAATATGGAAAAATACTTCTTTACTTCCACTATTGCTGAAACAACGATTCAGGTACAAGGATGAATTGGCAAATCCAATAATCGAACAGAACAAAAAACACGCAATTTACTACCATGCATTTAATCTTCTACATCGGAATTCCAGGGGCAACATTTCTTTGAGTTCCAACAATCCTAAAGATTATCCAATTATCCACCCAAACTATTTCAATGACCCCAGAGATTTAGATAAAGCAGCAACTGGTATCAAAATGCTTACCAAAGTGGTAAATACTACAACTTTTAGAGCAATCAACGGATTTCTGGGAAGAATGGAGTGGCCACCATGCGATCGTTATGAATTAGACAGTATAGATTACTGGAAATGTGTTTGTATAGAGATGGTACTTACAATTTACCATCCTGTAGGAACATGTCAGATGGGACCAGACCCAAAGACCTCAGTCGTGAGTTCTCGGTTGAAAGTCCATGGTGTTAAAAGGCTTCGTGTGATAGACGCCAGCATAATGCCCACACTTACTAGTGGTAATACCAACGGACCAACTGGAATGGTTGGCGAAAGAGGTGCAGAATTGGTGTTACAGGACCACCACAAACTGTGAAAAGATATATGATATTCGCAATATCCCATTTCGCTGATCAGTGTAACAAACCATATTGAAGAATAAAGGACGCTTAATGTTGTAAATACTTTCACTTCGTATGTTTTTTTGGCTGCTTAACATGTTGATCGCCAAATGATCGACAAACAATACATTTTCTATTGTGTCTCGTTGCTTGACAGTTAAGGTGTTAAAGTGCCTTTAATATTTTAAATTTAAGTGATCTTGAATTTAAAATATTAAAAAATACTATTTAAACCGCAGTATCATTAAGGCTCTTAAAGGTATGATTAGTCTATTTATGCCTTTGTTAATGACGTTCATCTAGACATGCATAGTAATAGTTTGATTAGACCACCTAATCTTTAAAAAAACAATTCAGTTAGATTTTCTTAAGAAATATTTGAAATTATATAAGCATGATGAAAAACACTTGTATAATATGGTACCACAAGTGTTCGCAAGCTGTTTACATGAAGTTACAATATTAAATTAAAAAATTATATTAACCGTGAAAAATGTGGAAGTAATGTGTGTCAAAAAAGTTATGCGAAATTATTGTTCTATTAAATAAATAAAATAGGAACCACCACACTTGTTCAAGGTTGATTTAAATACCAAATTACAAAAACATTTTGATACCTTATTATTAAACCATATGACTATACTTTGCACATTTTTACACTTTTTTTTCTATTCTATGCTAAAAAATAAAATATATATGTACAGACATATACTTTTATTTGAAAGCCATTATATTGTCAATGTCACTCA
This sequence comes from Phlogophora meticulosa, assembly GCA_905147745.2. Lineage (NCBI taxonomy): Eukaryota > Metazoa > Arthropoda > Insecta > Lepidoptera > Noctuidae > Phlogophora > Phlogophora meticulosa. The sequence goes on along the minus strand of LR990526.1, from coordinate 5,410,966 downwards.
GGGTGTCGAAGCAAATCTAATGATATCATGTTAATAAAATTCATCAATCCGTCTAAGCTATAGAGAAATAGACATAGCATGTATGTACGAGATCGCCACATACTAAGTAAACCTGACGTATCTTAATATCTCATAAATTATATACAAAAACCCGACAACAACCGTCGGGCAGTAGCCCACCAGTAGCACACCCGGCAGGTCGGAGGATCCTCCCTTTGCTGTGGAGGATGAGGAGCTTCACAACCTGTTCCTCATACCCCCAAACATACATGCACTCGAAAACATTATCCTCCTTCCAGAACAGGCAGGTAACAAGAACACAGCCTCCACGTGGATGTGTTCCAGAAACGCTAAGGAGACCCACACATACATACATATACTATGAATTCTAGATACCAGAAACCATACGACCTAAACTTCGTCGAATTTTAGGTCTTCAATACATTGTGCAAGAGAAAAAGAAGGGCAATAATTACATCTGCCTGGTACAGAGGCCAGCACATCAAGTGGACGGTACGGTTGGTGCAGTGGCTGAGCGATCGACTGCTGCGCCGCGTGTTGTGGGTTCGATTCCCGCACGGAACAAATATTTTTATGGCCTACAGGTCGTTGTTCCGGGTATGGCTGTTCGTGTATGTGACTTAAAATGTTTGTAAACGCACCCACGGCACAGGAAAAATTCCTAGTGTGGGGCAAAGTAAAAAAAAAAAGGTACCCCAATGTGTCAATTTTCTTTGATAGTTTTTGAACTTTGTCGCAAAAGCAATTAAGTTCATATTCAATTGGGAAAATGTAACAGTTTGGAGAGCTAAATGTAGGTACTGGCGTTTGTATAACAGGTTTAGGGCTCCCAAAAATCTCCCAGGTCTTCGTCGGCCGTTACCCTAATATGCTCGCTTCGGACATATTTCAGAATCTATTCTACACTATTTTCCCAATAACTTCTCGAGCTATTGTGAGACGGACGACCTAGATAGTTCAGATTATCGGAAATACATTTATCGAGATTTGGCACTATTAAGACCTAGTTGGCGCCGCTGTATCCCTAAAATAGGCGTCGATATAACGATTATTGAGAAGAATGGCTGATTAGAAGAGCATTTTATCGTCCCATTTAATTCCTACTGCCTGCCTCTCCAACAGTTTTGTCTATCATTAGATGTTGTAGGTACAGAGGCTAGCACATCAAGCTACCCCAATGTCTCAAATTTCTTTGATAGTTTTTCAACCTTATCTAAAAAAAGGATCATGTTTAATTGGAAAAATCTGACAGTTTGGGGTAGCTTGATGTGCTGGCGTCTGTACACACATCCTGTCTCTAAGTTGATAACAATAAATATCATCACATTCTTCCTACCTTTATCCCAATTATTATCAGACACGGTTGGCGCAGTGGTTGAGCCATCGGCTGCTGCGCCGCGTGTTGTGGGTTCGATCCCCGCACGGAACAAATATTTGTATGACCTACAGGTAATTGTTCCGGGTCTGGCTGTTTGTGTATGTCAGTTTGAATGTTTGTAAACGCACCCACGATACAGGAGAAATTCCTAGTGTGGGGCAACGTTTTAAAAAAAAAAAAAAAAAAAAAAAAAAAAATTAAGGTTCGGCGCAGCATATCATCTTCAGCATATCTCGCATATCGCAGCATATCTCGTCCAGACATCTCTATTAACCATCATCTCAATTTATATATACCTCCTTTCTCATACCATCTTTCACACAACCAATTCATTGTTTTTTTGGTCTACCTCAAGTCTTGAAACCTCTTTTTATTTTTTTCATTCGTTTCAATATTAATTACCGAACGACGCGTAGTATCCACATATTTTTTTTAAATCACTTTGTACGAATATTTTTGAGGCGGCTTTCACCCCTTACACCTAACAGTACTAACGTAATATAAGTACAAAACTAACATTCAGAAAGAATAAATATATAAGTACGCACAACAAACCTACATGTAAGCGATAAAAATAAAGCTAATTAATAAATCAAAAGTTTACGAATATTGATATTGCAATTACAGCCTTTCATTAGTTAATTCCCATTGAATACACTCACTAAGAAGGTAGTCAGCCTTCATAAAAACTACAAAGAAGAAATGAAACACCATACAAAAGGTGTTTTCTACTAACCCACATCGATTCTTTCACTTGAGTAGGAAGTGCACTACCCCCGTCTTTTGTTTTCAGCAGACAATGTAGTTTTCTGTGGCGCGTTCGAGAAAAAAGGTGCTCTTCACTGCTTTGCAAATACACGAGGATTTAAATGCGTACACAGACACTCCGTGAAATTCTACTGCCTGTGTGTGAATTTAAGAAGTTATTGGTTCCGGTGTATTGTATTGGATTACTGTTTATTTGTGGTTTTTTTTTAGAATCGCGTTGTTAGTGGCTTTACCCTTGTTTTGTCTTTAGATTTCATAAGCCTGTTATTTTTTAAGATTGTTACTCACTTAAGTTTGTATATCAATCAACCCTCTAATATTAATGTAATATATACACTCAGAGACAAAGATAGATGGCAAATCTTTTATTTAAACGGTGCTCTACGTTTGATGTAAAACCTTTATATTAATACTAAAAAATCCCAAATGATCGTAAGTGTAAAGGAGTATCATTCATCGAATGTCAGGCTGCCATTATTAAAATGTGTCAAAAATATCTCGTATTACTCATCCAGTTTATTTACCAAACTAAATAAAAAACGTTGTCAGTTTTATGCATCATTGTAAAGTGGTCGAAAATTCGAGATACATTTAAAAAATTAAGGTGATGGAAATATTTTTTAATGCTAGTTTTTCTTTTTTTAAGTGGCAACCTGTGGGCAGCACTGTTGTTATGTCACTAAACATCATTAACCTGTCATTATTGTGTTTCTTTTATTGTTCAGTTATAATGTAAAATTTAAATTGAACGATAAGAATGTGTGCGACTTGGAGAGTGACTCAATATAGGAAAAGAAAAGTGTCTCACCAGTGATAGAGTAGTGGCAGTTTTTGTATGAGAGCAGATTTTGTGGAAAATTGGGAAACATTGCCATATTTGAACGGTAAAATGTGGCTGAGCTGTAATGTAATCCTAAGAACTACTATGTACTACCCATATTTGCAAAATAAATTTCTATTCTATTCTATTTCATTTTCAAAATAAATAAAGATTCCTACAAAAAATGCAATAATGTATGGAAACGGAAAGTTTTTTTTTTTTTTTTTAAACATTGCCCCACACTAGGAATTTCTCCTGTGTCGTGGGTGCGTTTACAAACATTTAAACTCACATACACAAACAGCCAGACCCGGAACAACTACCTGGAGGCCATACAAATATTTGTTCCGTGTGGGAATCGAACCCACGACACGCGGTGCGGCAGCCGATCGCTCAGCCACTGCGCCAACCGTGCCGTCCGTAAATGTAACCCAAGGTTTCAAAAATTCGCTGTGAAAATCAATTGATGATACCAACTCACGAAGGGCAAAGTGTAAAAAATCCACGCGGCCGAAATCACGGGCCACGCGCTAGTTTTATCAAAATCCACACAAACAAACTGCTACATGTGATATAATAAACAAAACACAAGCTTATTCAAGCCGTCTAGCGTTTTGCGAAAACAGCGCCTATTTACAAAACATACCATACTTTCCCCAGCCTAGTACCAACCCTCATTTATACCGTTTATTCCGAGACCCCTCTACACAAAACTATCTCTTGACCCTTTATTGACATTGAAAATGGGAAGCTTTTTTCATGATTGCGGTCCGGAGTAAACTATTTACTTTGCCATAAGCGAGAATGGGCCCTATTGTCTTCTGTATAGCCGCGAATATCAATATATCACATGCATAAACATGTTCGGATATGGACGCTGAATCAGTAAAAGGGAATAAATGTATCGAGCACTTATATCGGGGTGAAGTAGTCAGTTTGATGGGGAAAATGGGCTTTTGCCTTATTGTTTGCTTATATTTGTGTATCTGACCTTGGGTAGCCTATTACCAAAAAGTTATGGTCGTAATCGCCTGCCTCGTAGGTCCTGGTTCAGACAAAGAGTTATTGGACTTATCCATATGGAATTTCTGGATTTTTTCACGGCCATTGTGTTTAAAAAAAAAACAATAGCGTTGCCTCACACTAGGAGTTTCTCCTGTGTCGTTGGTGCGTTTACAAACATTCAAATTCACAAACACAAACAGCCAGACCCGGAACAACTACCTGTAGGCCATAAAAAATATTTGTTCCGTGCGAATCGAACCCACGACACGCGGTGCAGCAGTCAATCGCTCAGCCACTGCTCCAACCGTGCCGTCAATAGCCGTCCATTGGTAATAGTCTCGCTCCCTATAACATTAGTCTTAAACATAACTGGTGAAATATTTGTGAAATATAAACACAGCTCTGCCTATCCACTCGGGGCATACAGGCGTGCTCTTATGTTCAAATATCGTATTTCACATGGAGCATCTGCACCCGTAATGGAATTACCGTAATACTGATAATAATCTAAAATTAAAACAGTTCTACGAATATCTAGCTTCTAACAACCCGCAACGATAATTATAATAAACACTAGCTGTTTCCTGCGACTTCTACATGGGTTTTATTTTGTTTTTAGTGGAGCCCTGATTAAATTTCAAAAAATAAAATTTGCATTGGCTACTCATGCAATCATCAATCCTCAATGCAAAAATCCTCTCAGTTTGGTTTTCCAGAACAAATAGACGGACAGACTATTATAAAATGTGTTTTTATTATAACTAACGCATGTATTTGTAAGTAAAAAACTGACAGACACTTCAATTTTATTTTTTGTAGTAGCTATTTTCGGAACGTCCAGTATTTACTTCAGAAATCAGTTTGTGCTGCAGCTCTTCAAGCCGACTTTATGAACTAGACTGCAGCTTTACCCCATTCTCCTTCATCCTTTCTTCGGCTCGATTTTACCGATCTCTCCACTCGCATAGTCCCCGAGAGAAATCCTTAAAAAGCTCTACTATTCCCGTCAGTAAGTATTGTAAAAATACGAAGAATATCGCAGCGTTTTTCCTTAAAAGATCTTAGATACATTGTGAGGAAAAAACAAATCGTAACGCACTATTTTCACTGGTTAAATGACATCCCTAATACTTGTTTATTTTTATAGCCTATTATAAAGGAAACGTGGCCGTTTGCGTTCAAACGCTATCAGGTCAACCGTGACTTTCTCCGGTTTTGGGCAAAACAGGTCAGTTTGTAGGATGATTTCGTGAAAGTGTACTCAGTGCTTTCGTGGAATTATACTTGCGTTTTTCTGGCGTTCGTCCCAAATAATACAATGTTTGACATCGTTTTTCCGGATTGCAAACTTTGATTTCGGCACAAATAATAATTTAAAGACGAGTGCAACTATAAACAATGTCATATTTAATTAATTTAGGTTATTAATATTTTTACTAGGTGTTATTTTACTAGTTATCTATTTAATGTCGTCGTACTTTGAGATTTATGGCGTCGTATTGGACTTGTCTGTAATTTTGCTATAATTGGAAAAGTTCTTTACTGTGCGTAAAATATAATTTGCATCTTAACTTCTCTTTAAATTTATCAAAAGGCACACTGTAAAGTGATGACATCCGATACTAGCCAAAGTATCGTTGTTTACTTTCAGCTACAAAGACAATAAATTATTCCATTAAAAACAGCTGTTACTCTCGCATACTTTTCGAATTCTACCGCAAAAATCCGTACATAGTTTATCCGCAAAAATACCGCAGTAAAACCCATAGGGGAAACTAGTCTCGCGCAAAATCTGCGCAAACACGAAACGGAACACAATACTAGCGTGAGTTGCGATGTCTGTTTATTCCTAAAATCCTATCGTTTTCCTTATGAAATTATTTCTAACAAAGCCACCTGTATGTTCACATGAGGAGTTGTGAAAGGCTACCTTACACTGTAGCAATGGAACGGAAACCATTGAACAGTTCACATGAAAGGGTAAGCTGGGCAAAATGAATTGGACTCTGTGATACGGCGAATAGGAATCGAAAGCTGAGGCAGCATCGTTTGATGTTTTGACCATCCACGATTTTGATCTTTTATCACGTTTTACAGTTCGTATCTAGTGATATGAAAGGGGATTATCTTAAAGTAAAGGACACGTTGAATATATGGGTTTGTAAGGGGTTTGTGGGTCGTCACGTATTTTGTCAATGTTGTGGTCACAGCTCGAGCCAAACGTTAAAGACAGTTGTTGTTGTTCCGTGGAAGCCGCCCCGAATTTTGTTTAATGTATTTTTGATACATAGACTACATAAGGTGCTGAAATCACAGTAGTAATAAAAAAAAAACCTTAATGTTTTTTTTTATTAGGTACAGATAACGTGTCATTGAAGTCAAAAGAGGAAGAACTATAAAATTGATTTCTTAACTCAGGATTTCTTGTATTACAGCCAACAACAATATCTCCAGGAACTGGATAAGAACCAAAACGAATCCATCTGAAACAACAGCGTTTAGCAAAGATATCATTCTTTTGAAAAGTTGAGAACTTTCCGTCATTTCTTTTAAGGTGCACATCCAATCTTATCGTATCTTGCCAAACTTTAATCAGATGCGTGAGAAAAATGGCGCCGATTTGTTAACGTCACCACGAAGCGCCACAGCCTAACTTTTTTTTACAACATTCTGGTTTACTTCTGTAATACGGACAGTACGTTTAAAGAATAAGTACCTGCATGACCGGGCTTCGCTCGGATAAAACGACGTTTTCAAAAAATGAAACCTATCTAGATCGATGTATTGCCCCCTAAACCCCCTGCCTACTAAATTTCATGAAAATTGTTAGAGCCGTTTCCGAGATTCAGAGAGAATTCATAAGAGAATTGCTTGTTTGAGGTATTAGATAGATATCTAGAATATTGATAAAGGTTCTGATTGAGCAGGCTTATGGTCGTAATCTTGACCAATCTTGACCGTACAAGTTAGAAATAATTTTGATGTGAAGCTGGACTGAAGTGGACTGCCTCGTTGGTCTAGTGGTCGCACGACTGCTGAATGTGATGTCCTGGGTTCAAAACACAGTTTGGGAACATTTTTATTGAGTTTTCTAATGGATTTTTTCTCATAAGCAGCCTGGAGACTGGATTTGCGCCCGGTGGTTACATGGAACTTAAACATAACTAGAGCAATGTGGGTATTACAATTTATATTTCTATACTTAATTAATAAGGTACTAATATAATAATCAATGCAGTAAGATGTGTTTGATGGTTCTAGGAGTTGATAAAAAGCTTGGGTCTTAAACATAAGAAGAACGACTCTTCTTACATTTTAAGCTACCAAAGTTTAGAAGTAACCAATATAGATTTAGCTACCAAAATACCTGCCTTATTGTTTTTTCCCAATAAACTAACTAATAGAGCCCAAAACTAAAAAACGATGTTTTTTTTTAAATTCGCATTTTATTTTTATTCTGTTTGAAATGCAAGCGGCTTTTTCAGCCTTTGAATAATATTTAACGTTCGGTTTCCCACGCCATTTTTTTTACGCTGACGGAATGCAGTGACCACATATCAAGTAATTAATGTGTTATTTTAAGAGTGGTTGAATACACTGTAACATACAGGCTGCCTCAGAATGTCAAAGATACGAGTAAAAAGTTCTTTTATCAAAAATCTTTGACGACCGATGTGGTGCGGCGGGCAAAGGTCCGCCTGCGACGCAGGAGATTGCGGGTTCGATTCCCGTCCTGGGACAAATGTTTGTACGATCTACTAATATTTGTTCCGGGTGTTCTGTGTATTTGCTATGTATAAAAAAGAACTATCTATGTAATGTATTGTATTAAGTATATCAGTCATCTAGTACCCATAACACAAGCTCTGCTTAGCTTGGGGATAGATGATGCTGTGTGGATTGTCCAGCATTAATAATTTATTTTTATAATTTCAACAAAAGTCTAATAAACATATTTTCGTTGTATTACTGTCAAGTCGCCTAAGGTAACCAAATAGATTATAAAACGTTGTCTCAAGTAAGTGTGAATAAAACTATTCTATCATAAATAAAAAGAATATGATGATAAAATATACAATGAATGAATAATTATAATTAATATAATGTTACTGTATTCATATTATATTGAGTGTGTATTTTTTTAAACAATTAAATTGCAATGCCTTAACAGGTAACTAAGTTCTAAGAACCTACCTAATGTTAACATCTAAACAATCTGTACACTTAGTTGGCAATAAAGAATTTTAATTTTAATTTTGATTCTAATTTTAAATATCAAATTATTTTCTAAAACGAAGTTCAAGTTCAGAAGAAGAAAAAAAGAAGAAATTAGCCACGTAGTTAATCATTTACCAAGCCTTTTCCCAACTATGGAACTATGGACCCGGACGCAACTGGATTCCAGTATTAAGTAGTAAAATAAAACAGACTCGACTACCAATTCACTCTGTCTCCAAGTAAAATAAATATTAAGATCGCTATCCACACACAAACTCCGTATGCCACCACTCTATGATTGAGGCCTTATACTAAACATACAATATGATTTATTGTATTTCCTCTTGTTGGTACATATAACAATAGAACTGGCTCTGGTCGATTCTGGTGTGATAAATTCGGTGTAGGTATTCAAATGTAGCCAACTATAGGCTACATTTGAATACCTACACCGAATTTACCTTCACCGTTGTTCGAATTAGAATGAAAAGGTGGGTCCCGTATTCTACGCTATTTCTGAAGTAGAGTCGTAAAATGTAATGCTTTTACAGGTTTCAGGTAGGTAACGTTCTTGTAAAAAAACCCACAAAAGTTGGTACAAAATAAAAGCAAATAGAATATTGGATTCAGGCATTAATTACGGATATAAAACTAATCGCAAATTCGCCACTTGGCGACGTTCTGGCATAACTACAGAGTCTGACCTCAGGATCAGACTTGATGCGATTAGGATCAGGATGATTGCTTTGGATTGGATGCATGATTGCTTGACGTACGATATTAAAATTGAAAATATATTTTTCGATTGTATTAATTTATTTTTAAGACTGTTTTCATATCTATGGATGATAAATAATGTGCTTGCTACATAAATTCAAACAGCTAGTTTGATTTTATGTCGCAAGCACATTGTTATGTGTATTTTCAATTTGAAACTAATTCGAATTGACGTTAAATTTTATGTCAAACACTCGTGCTAGGCACACTGATCGCCTCGGAGTCCAAACATTAAGAATCTGGTGTGAAACGAATTTACGAAACCCATGTTTTTCCTGATTGTAAAGGAAAAAAATCTGATGAACTAACATTTCTAATATGTCCTCTAACACTTTTGGTTCATGCCAATAACAGACCGAGCAAGACAGATTTTCAATTTTTTTATGGAAACTCATGAAATGACCATATGTAAACGTACCAAAAGGAGTATGTACTTTAGAATCGCAGCCGTGTAGTAAAAAACCTGATTTTTCAATGCTGACTTTCGTCTTTTTTCGATTATTTTAATGCTGACTGACTGATAAAGCAATCTCATATTCCGCATATTGGTCTGGAAAATGTAGTTACTGTAGATGCAGTACTGCAACAGCACCGGATCAGGAGACTCGCTACAAATAATCCGGCTCCGCTGACACAATCACGTTTATTAAGAGGAAGTCTTTACATAATCACGTCACATACAAGAATCATCTTTTCTTGACAAGTGAAAACACATATATTTTAAACAATGTCTAAAATCTTGAGTGTTTGACACCAGCCTGTATCCAATAAGTTCCGCTATTGCATACGACCTTTACAGTACATCCGACAGCACATCAATCTATCCTAAACTGTAAAATTTTCCCAATGAGCGTGAACCTTATTCTTCTTATGTAATTAACCTAACTTAACTAAACTTAACTTAACTTGACTTAACTTAACTTAATACTTGATTGCATTCCATAATGTTAAATAAAACAGTTGGTATGTAAACTTTTAGTTAAGTAACATTTATTTAAGTATGTATAAATAGTTGTATCGTTTTGAGGATATATTTTCTTTTATGTATTTTATAAGTTGTTTAAGAAGTAAGTTAAAAGCTGTAAATAAAAATTGACAAATCGGGGTAGCTGGATATGCTGGCCCCTGTACGTATAGAAGCATAATTCTACCCGTTGATATAAAGACATATAGTGCGGTCATTGATATAAGTAAGCAAGTAGTCTAATTCCCGTCTGTAGAAGATTACCTTTAATACCCTACACGTGTCCCCTGGGTGATACTGAATGAATAACAACAAAGGATAAAGACCCGGATAATACCGACCACCGCACATATGCCATAGCTAGCCACGATTTCATTTAGGGAACGATTTAATTAATACAAAGGAGAGTAATTAAAACCTCAATAAGGCAAAAGGTACTTATGAACTTTAAAGTATGAAGGATCATCATTATGAAGTCCGCCATGTTCTTTTTGTGACGTCATACTGGCGTCTCGTCCAAAATAATTTGTTATTGGTTGGAATCGGTTTCGTAGATTAGGCGTTGCAAAAAACATTCTACACATAGCACACCATCATGCCTGTATACCCTGATGGGTTAGTCAGTTGTGAACAGTCACATTTTGCCAAATATGTTTAAATCCTATTGCCACCAACTGGGCACAAATTCAAACTCCAAACTGCTACTGAGAAATTCCAGATGAAAAACCCAATAACACTTTGCCCGACCCCGAAATCAAACCCAAGACATTGTGCTCAGCAGTAGACCTTGCAACCACTAAACCAACGAGACATTTACATACTATTCATCTCAAACGTCCGTCTATACACGTAGGTAAGTGTGGTAACTAGACTTGAAAACATGCCCTCTTTATACTAGTCTGTAAACTTATTCATAATATCCCATCAAAGTACAGACAGGGAAATTAATGGTTGACCACCTTATGGTTGAAAGCATGTCATAAAATGACAAGGTCTAGTTGTCTGTGTGTGTATATTGGTGTAGCTTCAATTTATTTAGAATTGTTGTCGAAAGTCGTTAGCAATAAATTAATGTCCCTGATTGTACTTAATAAATCTATCACAGACCAGTTTAACTATACATTCTTGTACTATACCCTCCCCATTTTGTTTTACAAGCCACACTTTATACGCAAAATAAATTATTCAGTACCGTAGGACCAAAGAATATCAGACAAAATAACGAACACTTTCGTCAGTATGTTTGCACTCACACACTCACTCAACGGAGTATATTTCTTAACTTGGAACAGTACAACAAATACCCATATGCGAACTGTCCTGATCCCAAACTTGAGTTGTGACCAGCGTTCGAATGTTCTAGAATAGGATACAAAACTTATTTATTTTCAAGAGTTGCTCTTGGGTGGAATCCAATAACGGATCTCGTATTCTAGAACTGGAAGAGTCTTAAGCCTGGTTCAGATTTTTCTTTCATGGAATGTTGGATAATATAATTGGCAAGTAGGATATTATAATGGTATGCATTATACACTTTTGAAGAAAAAACTTTAATGTTCACACATAAAGTTCAATTTGCGGTACAACTTAAACTATTTATATGACTTTTCTATACTACTAGTGTATATTGAAAAAACAACTTTAATTACACAAATTAAAAGTTAATATTTGTGTAAGTGGAAATAACATCACTTACAAATATGAATTTGAATATGGAACAGTATTGGTTTTGAAACATGAGACAGCAAATTTTTTACCAGCTGAATCGCTCTGATATGATAATTAAGAACAAAAAATGTAAACCTGCCTGGTTTTAACAATACGCGTTACGTGAAACATCCAAAAATCACTCGAAATAAGTAAGAAAAAAAGAAGACAACGTGCATATTGTAAGAAAAGAAAAAGAACTTATCACAAGGAATGCAAAAACAGAACTGACCTTGTCTAGACAATGCAAGTAGGTATGTATGTATACAGCGTGTATCAGAAAATAATGGGTGGTTTATTTAATGGGTCAAGTGTATTGTTATCATCTTCATTAAAAAAATTTAGAACGTAACCAACCTTAAGATCACTAAAATAATATGAGATGTTCCCTACATTTTGTCGATTATGCGAATAGGTTGCGTGGAGTACCTGATTTGCATGAACGATTTCAGGTTTGGTGCCATCGTAAAAGTAATTCAAAATGAAAAGTAAACATAATCAGAAGAGCTCGTGGCTAAATAAAAACAACCGCTTGGGTTAATCGAAGGTTAAGCTACGTTTGCTGCGGTCAGTCTGTGGATGGGTGACCGTTTGTAACATACCCGTTGGTCCCGGCTGTCATTTGTAGATCTTTGACAGTCGTTACGGTTCGTAAGAAACCCTAAAAGTCTGACAAACAATTTTACCAATTGGTATCGTGTTGCCCGGTAACTGGGTTGTGGAGGTCAAATAGGCAGTCGCTCCATGTCAAATACTGGTAATCAGCTCCACACGGTGAGACTGGAAGCCGACCCCAACATAGTTGGGACAAGGCTAGGTAGATGATGAACTTACCATGATCATCCATTTCTGATACATGCTGTAGATGTCGAATACCTAGTACGGACTGGAGGTCGAATTTAAATCGGCCTAGCAACAATATATATATAGCGAGACATACTTGAAATTCCACAGATTTAGAAACAGCAAAATAATTAAACAAAGCATGTTCGGAACACAAGATTTCAGTACCGTGTACATTGTACTTATTCATTCGGAGGCACTTTTACACTACGAATTTATAAAGTGGGAATTACTAATTGTTTTAATGTAATTGCTGCAAGAATTACTTGTTTGTTTACCGAGTAATTATCATTTTTATTTTTAAATAACCCTTAAAGAGTAATAATAATACTATTGTCTCATTGCAGAGGAAAGATCTCTTGTCATATAGACAGGGCACGCACCATCACGCTAGCTCAAGATGGATTGGCGATTACATATTTATATTAAAACAGCTGCGCCCCGCGGTTATACCCGCTCCTAAGGGCCGTAGCGTAATGTTAGCCTATTACGTTAGTGTCAGAAATATATTTTTTAATTTTTATATTTTTAGCATATCGTCTACTTTATATTTCGATGTAAGACCAAGTTTCCACACAATTTTTCCTTCAAAAAAAAACTTTTTAAAAAGAAAAATCAGTCATGTCGTGCAAAATTTCCACGACGTGTAACATAGGACCCGTTCTACCGTGAACAATCAACAGAGCATAACGAATTACGCCGCGGCGTAATTCGTTAGCGCCGTAGCGTTGCGGTTTGTTCGATAACTCCGTGCATGTTGTCGAATAGAGTGGATGACGAATGTCAACGATTGGTTTGGGAACAACTTCCGAAGTTCTGACACTGGGTTTACACTGAATGGATTGCTTTGGTCATGTAACCGACTGTAACACCAGGTGACATTTAAGCAGCGGTCACACTGTGTCGTGACAATTTTATGATGTTGGACTGTCTAAATATATTGTAACAGGCATCCAGGGCCAGGTTAAAAAAAAAGAATTCTTGACGTATACGTTACGTCAATTCAAACGATTTTAAAAGTGAAAATACTTGAGTCGAATATATTAATATTTATTTATTTTTAACACTTTATTTATATCTATGGGTGAATACGAGCACTAATTTATTGTGTTTTGTTTCACAAATTTGAACCCGAATTCCGTAGGATAGGTATTTATTTAATTTATAGCAACATTACAGTCAAGTCCAATATGATGCTATAAGTCACAAAGTGCACATAAAATATATGACAAGTGAAAATATTAATCATCATTTGCCTAGTCTTTTTCCAACTATGTTGGGGTCAGCTTCCAGTCTAACCGGATGCAGCTGAATACCATTGTTTTACATGGAGCGACTGCCTATCTGACCTCCACAACCCACAGTTACTGGGCAACACGATAACCCTTGGTAAGACTGGTTGTCAGACTTTCGGTTTTTGACTACCCGTAACGACTGTCTAAGATCTACAAATGACAACTGGGACCAACGGTTTAACGTGCTTTCCGAGGCACGGAGGAGTCTCGATATGTTACGAACGGTCACCCATCCACAGACTGTCCTCGGCAAGCGTAGCTTAACCTTCGATCAACCCGTGTGGCTATTTTTATTTAGCCACGAGATCCTCTATATAGATATTATCCTCTATTGATATCTACTGCATAGATATTGAAGAAAAACGTAGGTACAACAAGCTGAAAATGGTAACTTTTTTTGTACCCTGTCTGAAATTTCATTACAGGCATTTTCGTTATAAAAGATAAATCTACCAACGGGATAAACAAAATAATACTCAGACAAAGCGGGAAACTGAAAATTACAAGAATTTAATACTTATACTAATTTAAAAACAGAACCGTGGTACAGTGGACAAGGTCTGTTAAAACAAACTATGCGTTTGACTAGCGCGAATGCAATGCTTACTGAGCACAAGTTTATTTTCGTTCCAGTCACAGCTGGCCGCTAGCTATGCGAATTTTAACTGCGAACGTTGGTACTTATGTGTGTAACCGAACTTATCGCCTTTGTATCCAATGTTGGAACTTGAAATAATAATAATAATGTTTTGAATGAAAGCATTCTAGCTACATCGAAGTTAGGAGAAACAAACTGTGTAGTAGTTTGTGTGGTGTGTATGTTCTATATAGGTGTTATATTTGTAGTTTATTTTATGTTTTTCTTTTCCTTTTATTAAGCTAATAGAGATGTGTCCTAGGTAAAAATATACTAAGTCAATTTAGTCCGTCAGTAAGGTCACCAAAAAATATTGGACAAGTTTTTTTTGCTAACTAAAATCAATAAAAAGTGACAAGAATATATCACATCAAAGTTCAGGAGAAGGGGCTTGTGACGTCCCTGTTATATTTAATGTGTAGCACGGCGTGACGTCTAACGTCGAATTTCAACGCACTATATCGTCGTAATTTTTACTTTACGTGACAAAAGAAAAAATACGTGTCTAGTATTTTTGAGTAATCCGACTTTCGTACCAATCAGATATTTTAAGGACACTACCCTAATGCACCTACCACTATTTATCTCTGTATCACCCAAAGGCTGAGTGGTAGAAAATGCTTGTGGCATTAAGTCCGCCTCTGTACATTTGCGCGCTTAAAGTTTTTATTAAATAAACTATTTATACATTTGCAACTAAAATACTTGTGTTGTAATGACGACTGTCATTTGTCTGGTTAGTACAGTAGGCCACACGTTAGTGGTTACACTTTATTTATTTATTTAATACTTTAAGCACATAAATGTACAAAGGCGCACTTAATGCCGTAGAAATTTTGATCCAGTCAACCTTTGGGTGTCGCAGAAACAAACGGTGATAGGTGCAATTACTTGACCTTGAGCTTGCCTACCGTAGCAGTCTAGATTTGCTACCACTAACATACGTCCTAGTGTACCATCTTTCAAATTTCAATTAAAGTTTTTTTTATATAAAATGTTTGAGGATCTACATTTAACAGGACAGTTTATGTTTGCATAAATACAACAGATAAATGCCTTATCAACTAGTATAAAAAACCGGATTGTTTCTATGACAATAATGCAAGTATTATGCATTTCAATGCATACCACTTGAAATTTTATAAAGCCATTTAACATTTAACACTTATCTATATATTAGAAATGCAGTTGGTATTGCTAAAATAATGACATGATGTACCGCTCATCATAACATTATTTTCGCAATACTAACGGATAAAATGATGAAATATTATTTCTTTTGTAAATCGGTAAATACAGCATTTTTCCTTAAACTAAATGAGGTTGATATTTTCTAGCCGACTACTTTGACACCGAAACAAACCCGACGGTCATAGTCTCTTTTATAGTCAAGACATTATCCTGGTACGCATTATCTATTAATCATATTATGAGGACCTAACAGATTAGTGTCTGAGTGGGTTTTTGAGGAAAAACCACACAGATTTGGATGTAAAGGCAGCCACACTATTCCCAAACTACTGCAACTCCTGAAAACCAGAATCAACCAGACCGACCACCAGAAAAGTGTCGAGACAATGAAGCCCGAACGAGTCCCGGAGAAACGATTCAACTGTCTTGAATCCCGCAATGAAATTATTCAGAAAAGAACAGCGGAGGAGATAGAAAAATACATTCTTTCTACTTTCCTCCATATCAAGCAGGAGACAGGAGACAGAACAGAGCTAGGCATTAGGCCTAGCTCTGTTCTGTCTCCTGTCCTGTCCCTTTGTGCCTATTAAGGCACAAAGGGACGTTTACAACTGGGTTAGGCCAAGTTGCCTAGCACCACGGTTGACAATTAATACTGATACCATTCCGGTCAATGTATTCAAAATAAGCAAATGTGCATCATAATAAAAAAGGCAAAATAAAAGAAATTAATATGACGCATAAGCTGCATTCCATTCCGAGAATCTGTACACAACTTACATTCAAAGCTAAATATGTCTTGGATTAAATTAACTTCTCGCGGCGCGATTTAGTATGCGAACACTTTCCACATTTATTTTACTTATTTTTAGTTAATTACAAGATTTCGCGCAAATTTACTGGCGCAACGGGATTGTACAAGACAAACGAAGAATGTTGGCAGTTTTATAAGAATTTAAAGCGTTTTAGCAGTTGAATTTAGCAGACGAGGATTCAAGCAGATGGCGGTGATGATGACTTGTTGACGTACATCAACGGCGAACTCTGTTAGTATAAGAGCCATATCAATCACTTCAGATTTCAAAAAGAATAACTGCATCAAAATAGGTCTGTTCATTTACGGGCTACGATGTCACAGACAGTCACAAAGATACACACTTTTTGTGTGGGGTTTAAAAAAGCACATAGAAATGGGTATGGATGGTCAAGATTTGGATGTTTGGAAAAGACCAAGGTAAAGATGGATGTGGTTGAGGAAAAGATTTGCAGTTCTGGCTACACATACAAAACCGTCGAAGTGCCGGACATGCCCACCAAGTCTTCCGCACCCTAGTAGCTAAATATTTCTCCATTTTCAAATTAAAATTTTAATTAGCTTAGTTTGTAAGTACATAAAGGGTTCTCGCTGATTACTATAAAACTGGGCTAGTTAGAGACATAGTGTGGTTGTTTGTGTGTATGAGTTTAAATGTTTGTAAACGCAACCACGATATAGGAGAAATTCCTAGTGTGGGACAACGTTTTTAAAAAGAATAAAAAATTGGTTCATTTTTCCTAAGCGAACTAGATTTCCTTAAAATAAATTAACCTCATTTTTATAATAATTTAGCAGCATAAATGAACCTAAAAATATGACTTAATTGTGTAAATTAAGTCATATCTTTAGTTTCATTAGCCTAGATTTGATTTATTGAAATGAAACTAAGTTTTTCGATACAACCACTTAATAATAATATTAAAATATATACCTATATATATATATCCAAGTGATACACACAGACAGCTCAAACCAAGGCAGCAGAAGAATACAATAAGCATAATGTAGTATAGATATTGTGCACTAAGATTTAAATCTACAAAAGTCTATGCATCCAAACAATAATAATGAACCCTGTCTCTTAAACTAGGAGTAAGTGGACTAGCCATGTTTACAAATATTCAAAATTCTAAGTCGATAGCACGCGCAGTTTCTGATATATGAATCAGTCCCAGACAGACGAAGTGGCACCGTTAGAGTTCCCTTTTTACCATTTTGGTACGGAACCCTACTAAAGACAAGAGCAGGTATCTAATAATAGATCCTTGATCCCACTAAGCAATCAGAACAAAAGAAGTCAAAAAACTTGAGGTCTTCCAACACACACATACCCCAAAAACGTAAAGATTGATAAACTGTTAAAATTATTCACCAAGAAGTGCTCACAAATTCGTTTAGAAAATTAAACTTCGTAAATCTTAGCAAAATTAAGTAGGTATCTGTGTTAATTATATTTCAAAAGTTAAAAGGATCTTGTAATTGATAACGGAATGAGTTTATGAAAGTATATTTAATTTAACAGACGAAATTTTCGGCATTTGTGTCGGATGCAAAACTTTTTATTTGAATTGAAAATAATACATTTTGCTTTTCATCGGTAAGAGAACAAATATAACATTATTTAATTAAGGAAGAATAAAATACTCTCTATTGTACACCATAGATACTTAATTAATGATATCTGCGAGATTCACCATAGTCATGGTCATTTTTAGTGGAGACATAAAAACTCTAAAATAATACCTAATTGCTTTTAAAAATAACATTGCCTACCTTATGGAAACAAAAGAACGACCATCATCGAATGATAAGGGTTTGTTTTTCCATTTGGAAAAAGAAGCCTAAAAACCACATACCATCAGTATCCCTAGCATAAATGCTAGGCGTAACTTAACGTCAACACGTTAAGTTACGCTAAGTAAATTTTACATAACTATATATACTATACATACTAAAATGTTACGTAACTACGTATAACGTTACATTTCTGCTAGGGTGTGCAAATGAGTATTTACTAATAATTAATCTATTTTTATAACATATCTATGGGTGATACTAATTGTGCTTACCTTACGAATTTGAACCTAAATGCTACAGGACAGTTACAATGAAGATTTAAAAATTTGTTGCTTAGGAAACTGCTTACGTTTAGCAAGACTTAATCGGAAATTACTTTACTTGAAGTTAGGCAAAAAGAGTGTGGGTAGGTAACTAATTCGCATTTTTAGTAACTCTACGTGACACATAATTGTAGTGAAATGCAAAAACAGTGTGCTATTATTTAAACACTAACTGTGCCCCGCGTTTTCACACATGCCGCGGGTATTTGAGTAATCAAATACAAAAAAAAACTGACCCGTAGTTTCCAAGAAACACCCTCTTCAGCTTTAGTATATTAGCATAGATATTCAGATATAACATTAAGGTTTTACCTACTTCAGTTTCCTTTTTTATTTGGGATTAGCCCGCCACACGGTTCCCAAACCACTGTAACTCCTGAAACCCAAAATCAACAGTCGCGACCACCAGAAAAGCGGTGAGACAATGAAGCCCATGAGTCCCACAGAAACGATTCAACTGTCTTGGATCCCGCAACGAAATTAATCAGAAAAGAACAGCGGAGGAGTTAGTAAAGTATATAATTTCCACTTCCCTCCATATCAAGCAGGAGACTGAACAGAGCTAGGCTAAGAAGCACAAAGGGACGTTTACAACTGGGTTAGACCCAAATATTAGGTCTTTACCTATGAAATTGCCGTTCTGCAGTACTGGCCATTTCAAATCAAAATATTTTTTGTTTGGCTAAGAATTCTAATTTCAAATTAATTTTATTTTAAAAACATGGATTTTTTTTTCCAAAAGTAGTCATTTCTTTATTGATTAGTGTTACATTTTCATCGCATTTAAATCTTTTACGTCATCATGGATACGTTAAAAATTCGAGTAATTATGGAATATGAGTACCGTCGTGGCAGCAACGCGGCACAAGCGGCACGCAACATCGACGACGTTTACGGAGCTAACACTACAAACCAACGCACTACCTGTTATTGGTTTGCTCGCTTCCGTTCTGGAAATTTCGACCTGAAAAATGAACGTCGCGGTCGTCCGAAGACTTTGGTCGACAATGACGAATTAAAGGCGATTGTGGAAGCTGATGATACACAATCTACGGCTGAATTAGCAGCAGCTTTCGACGTTAGCGTCAAAACAATATTGGTCCATTTGCGTCAAATTGGCAAGGTAAAAAAGCTTGACAAATGGGTGCCCCACGAACTCAATGATCGCCAGCGCGAAGTACGCGTCGAGACGTGCCTTGCACTGCTCAACAGACACACAAATGAAGGAATTTTGAACCGCATTGTTACCTGCGATGAAAAATGGATTCTGTTTGATAACCGCAAGCGCTCAGCAAGTTGGTTGGATCCTGGTTCAGCACCTAAACAATGCCCTAAACGAAAACTTACCCCAAGAAAAGTGATGGTCACTGTTTGGTGGTCTAGCGCCGGTGTGATTCAACACAGCTTCTTACCAAACGGGGTGAGCATTACTGCAGATGTGTACTGTGAAGAATTGAACACAATGATGGAGAAGCTGGCACATCTCCAACCAGCATTGGTCAATCGCTCGTCTCCGCTGCTCCTGCACGACAACGCGCGATCTCATACTGCACAGCAGACGGTCTCCAAGTTGCAAGAACTGGGGTTGGAAGCTCTCCGTCATCCGCCCTACTCACCAGACCTTGCGCCTACAGACTACTACTTTTTCCAGAATTTGGATAACTTCTTGGCGGGAAAAAAATTCAATACCCGAGAGGCAGTACAAAATGCCTTTGAAGAATTTGTTGCCTCCCGTCCAGCTGATTTCTTTAAGAAGGGCATCAATAAACTGCCACTGCGTTGGCAAAGATGCATTGATTGCATGGGTGATTACTTCGATTAATACAAATAAAAAATACATGAAAAAAATTCATTTAAATTTTTTCATACAAAACGGCAATTTCATAGGTAAAGACCTATTATTCAGGTTTTACCTACTACTGAAGTAGGTAAAACCTGAATATTTGGGTCTAACCACTTTACAACTGGGTTAGACCCAAATATTCAGGTTTTACCTACTTCAGTGTTCGTGAGACCTCAACATGCTATCTTTCTGTCTAATCAAGAACGTATTGACAAAATCGTGGTCGCCAGTCACCACCTACAATGGCTGATCCATAGAACACGTGTGTATGAAAACTGGGTATGTGTGAAGAGGCACTAAGGAGTAACGAGATGGTTCGGGACAAAGAGACAGTTCATTAGTCTACTTGTTAACACTGTGATAACTATTTACCTTACCTACAAAGTCAGTTGAATCAAGATTTAGACAATCGAATATTCTGACGCCAGCACATCAAGCTTCCCCAATCTGTCAAATTTTCACATTTGAACATGAACCTTAATTCTTTTGCTATAAAGTTGAAAAACTGTCAAATAAATTGTACAGATTGGGGTGGCTTGGTGTACAGTCTAGTCGTATGACCTTCGTCAGTTATCAGATTGTTTCCGTTTTCATTTAATTTATTGCTTTTTTAATCTATTCTTTTTATAAAATAAAACTGAAGAGTTTGTTTGAATTTATGTTTGAGCCCCGGTCTCTGGAAGTGGATGTGAAAAAATATGTATGTATTTGATCCAATGCTTGTTAAAACAAAGAGGTTATTCAACATCACGCTGTGATTTTTAGGAGCGGGTGAAACTGCGGGGCACAGCTAGTTGAGTTATATACATAATTTATTTATGGTTTTTTTTTTTAACGTTGCCCCACACTAGGAATTTGTCCTGTATCGTGGGTGCATTTACAAACATTTAAACTCACATACACAAACAGCCAGACCCGGAACAACTATCTGTAGGCCATATAAATATTAGTTCCGTGCGGGAATCGAACCCACGACACGCAGCGCAGCAGTCAATCGCTCAGCCACTGCGCCAACCGTGACGCCAAAAATATTATTAAATATTATTTGTACAGATGCCAGCAAATCGAGCTATCCCAAATCACATCAATTATGAGTGAACCATGGCTTGGAGATTTCATATGGCTTCATACGAATCAGCTGTTTTCAATAAACCAATGATTCCCTTTGATCCTTAGGGCGGAAGTACGCCAAAGTTTATTTCTACTTAATCAGAGCGAGAATATGATAAAAAATTCTTTTTGAAATGAGAGATATTATTTATGGATGATGTGATTAAACCACGTTCTCGTTTAAAAGATGATGTCATGAACTAGTGACAGAAATTGAAAACAGTATCCCTAAGGTGGATGGGTGAAGATGAGAGGATGAATGAAAGACGAGTAACAAAAGGTATTTATAAGGGAGTTGAGGTTTGTAAGGATTGTAGCAGGTGGCGTTCTGTAGCTTCTGCCTAGTCGCAAGGGTAAAGGGTATATATTAAATTATCGATTATTGATTAAGGAAAGAGGTTTTAAACTGTGTATTTAAGGCCTTTTTTGTGAGCTTTTCCGTTGATGTTTAGAACACCTTCCATTTTTGTATTTTTTTTTTTTCTTAAAAAAAACGTTGCCCCACACTAGGAATTTTTCCTGTGTCGTGGGTGCGTTTACAAACATTTAAAGTCACATTGTAAGTTTTTATTAGGTCAGCAAAATGTTACCAATTTATAAATTGCTAATAAAATCATAATTATTCTTTTATTTGCCTATTTCACAATTTTCACCGAGTCCTACCTTGATCAAAAGGAAAATCACGCTGTAAAGGATGTTGCCGAACTCCAAAAATATAAGCTAGTCGTGTTTTTATCCGCCTTCAATGTTTACGAAAAATTGAAATCGCGGAAGTCTATGTACTCGTAATACAAACAAGCGACTTACGGTTATAAAACAGAGGCAACATTTTTCCTTTCTCCGTAGAAAAAAAAAACATAAACCAGTGGAAAACATGATTGATGGGCACAATGTTCTATAAATTCGTACAACATAGCATCTCTCTTGTTCCTCGGCGAAGAAAACATTTTTGCATTCGTATACATGCTGATTTTTTTATAAAGTTGCTTTTATTTGTATTGCTACAGTAAAATCGTGCGTTTGTAGGCATGCCAGCAACCCGGTTAACATCCTGTATCGAAGAATAAATAATACCGATAAAGCTTTACCTCAAAAAATAAAGCAAAAGGAATTTATTTCATAAATTTTCCAACGAAAAAAAAAATAATAATCATGTATTCAAGCAAAAATGTGAGTCATCGCCCAAGTTTAACGCGTTAAACGTTCGACAAAGCTATGAAAAAATTGCAAACGCGTCCATTCGTGGCGTCATTCGTGGATTATTAAAATTGTTCAGCCATATTGTTCCGCAATATTGACAAAGTTCGGCGGTGCCCAAGTTTTTGTCGTCAATTTAAATGCTGGGATGACATCAAAACATTTTTTACAGCATGACGAGTTTTCTTTTAAAAGATAGACGACGCAAAAATATACATATGCTTTTGGAATTTAATTATGTTACAACCCGTAAAATGTTAGGTCTCGCCCACCCGTGGCGAATGTTTGCATAATTCAATGAATACATCCTGCGTAGAACGAAACCCTTTTAAAAGCAATTTCATATGTCCGAAGTACCTTTTTGATCCTTAATGTGACTAGTTTTCGCAGAATTTTTTTATGAAGCGGATTCAATAAGTAGCCTTTATAATAATATATTTATCAGGTAAGGTATTTTGTTACTGCCTCGTTCAGTTTGTGGCTGAGGTCTTGGACTCGATTCTCATTTCGGAGAACATGTTACTCAATTATTCCATCTAGAGTTTCTCAGTACTAGTCTGGAGTCTGAATCTGTGTCCGGTTAGTGGTGATAGGCTCGCTCTTTATCACGTGCGATGTAAACATGAATCCCACTGCCTGAGCTATGTATTGTACGTATATTAAACTATTTTTGTTTAATTTGATTAGAATTTCAGAACTTGTTGTATCCGTTTTGATAAGTCTAATTCAGACATTCATTGAAGGATAAACACTAAAAATCCCAACAATATTTTCCTTTGAAACAATATATCACGCTGGCCTTTGTTTCCCATTCAATCAAAATCGGCTCATCTTACACTCAGCCAGTCTAAACAGCGACAGACAGCCTTTAACGCATTGCAAAACCTAAGCTTTTCCACAAAACAATGGGTTCTAAACAAAGCCTCCTTTGTGAACCAACCTGTCTTGAAATCTAATCATCGGCAGGTTGGTTCCTCAGACATATTCAAATATAAAAAAAATCATTTACATATTCTCCGTATCGAGGCAGGATCTCTTTTTCATGAGCCCATTTGGCAACCCTACGTATGTACGTCGTAAAAGTTCAAATGGCTGCTTGATACAAACAAGCCTATGAAAGCTGTGTGCGTGAGCCCTGTTATGTGAAAAGTTTAATACATGGAATATAAATCAGAGGAATTAATTTTAAATTATTTTCAAAGTACCTTTTCGTGGCTGTAAAGTGCGAAATGAAAGGGTTGTCAATCTATTCCGTAGTTCTCTCTGCTTTAAACAAAAAAAAACGTCTCGTTTTTCTGGATCAAAGGTTTTAAACCATTAATCTGAGACAAAATCTCCCGTACTAGGCTGTGAAAAATGTTTCCCGTCGGGATAGGCTTTCATTTTTAAGTTGAAGACATGTTTTTTCCATAAAGATCTTGATGCTTGTTTATAGGTATTTCTACAAATATATTCATTTAGAAGTCTAAAATAAAACAATGCTTACCTCGAAGTTTCTTAAAAGAGACTGGGCAAAAATAAATGGTCTACGGTTCATATTTTTAATACGTCTTTGACAGCTCCTACATCACCCAGATAGAATTAAAAACGCGAGTAGGTATACTCTTTTTGTAGATGTTGCTAAAAACACATTTTTTGTTTAAAAAATATGCATTTACTATAAAAACTTACTCTAATAGTTCTAGGAGCTCGTGGCTAAACATAAACAGCCGCACGGGTTGATCGAAGGTTAAGCTACGCTTCCCGAGGTCATTCTGTGGATGGGTGACCGCTCGTAATATATCGAGACTCCTCCGTGCCTCAGAAAGCACGTTAAGCCGTCGGTCTCGGCTGTCGTTTGTAGATCTTAGTCAGTCGTTACGGGTAGTCAGAAGCCCGAAAGTCTGATAACTAGTCTTATCAAGGGGTATCGTATTGCCCAGTAACTGGTTTATGGAGGTCAGATAGGTAGTCGCTTCATGTGTTGAAGTGTGGGCGTTTTGGGGGACTGTCTTTTGTAAATGTTTTGATGTTCAAAAAGTGTTGTTTCTCAGCCTAATTTGAATAAATGAATTTTGATTTTGATGTAAAATACTGGTATTCAGCTGCATCCTGTTAGAATGGAAGCCGACCCAAACTTAGTCGGGAAAAGGTTAGGCAGATGACTTACTCCAATAACTCTGTCCACTTAGAGAATTTCGTTTCATATGATACTATTATCAATAGTAGCCGTGAATAGACCTAGGTGTACGCGGTGCAATAATCTTACTTTTATATTAATTTATTTTATTATTTATTAAAACTATATGCACAAATTAAAAATAACCGGATGGATTTATTGCCTTAGGGATTTATATATATATATATTTTTTATATGCCAATATTTATCTTTCTAATCACTACTAAACTAAAACTTACTAAAAGCTTACTGCATACCTTTTCCTCCCGTGGCCACCGATGGTCCAAAAGTCCCCAAACTCCTTTCCACGAAAATCATTGGCTAAACAAACAACAGTAATGCTCTCAGCTTATAAATTACTTAGCAGCACTAAAATGCTTTCACCACAGAACAGAAAGCTTAAATATGTTCATAAATACCTAAAGTATAATAATCTCTCCTAATACCTACTATGAACGCTTTAAGTAATTCATCAATGTCTACAGAATCCACCGAATCATTGAATCTTGAGTTTTCGGGGCCACTTCTCGTCTCTGTCAGAAATAAGATGTTTTTTCAGCGAAGCAAATAAAATCGTATTTGTGGATTGATTTTAAGCTTAGCTCTTTATTGAGTTCGATAACCAGGCCAGTGATTACGTTGGTTTATGAAGAATTTTGAAGTAACCCTATATTCTAACTGCGGTTTAAATCTAGTGTAAATGCTAAATATTTGTTTATATTGAATAATTGGCTGTACGGTTGGCGCAGTGGCTGAGCGATTGACTGCTGCGGCGCGTATCCTGTATTAGATTCCCGCACGTAATAAATATTTGTATGGCCTACAGCCTACAAGTTGTTGTTCCGGGTTTGGTGTTTGTGAGTTTGAATGTTCGTAACCCACGGTACAGGGGAAATGCCTAGTGTAAGGCAACGTTTTTTATAGAAGAAATAAAGAAACAGGTTTATTACCATTGGCCACCAATGTACTGCTGTACAAATATCTCTTTAATTGCATCGCGCTGACGTCAAACCTACGCCACTTTTACTCACAGTGCAAATCTTTACTTCATTCAGCCCGAGGAGCTTTCCTACTGAGCCACTACTTTTGCTTGTCAAAGTAAACTAATTTATTACGATGAGACCATTTCAAGTTGCACCTTTTAACGTCAGATATGTATAATAAAATCAAAATTATTTCTCATTCTCTATCAAGTCCATCCAAAGTATTTCTGAAAGAGATCGCTTTAAGCGATAAGGCCGCCCATTGTAACACCCTATGTGGCTCTAAAGCTGGTGTACAAGAGTATTCTATTATATTCTATTCTAATAAAACGGAAAACTGATTCTTGATAAATGAAGAGCCCATATGTCGCCAGTTATATTTAAGACCCATGCTATAAGCAGCGAGCCTATTGTCTTCAACAACCACATATCCAATCCACTGCGAAATTCCAGATGGATAAACTCAATAGCACTTTGACCCGACCCGGGAATCAAATCCAGGACCACATTTCAGCAGATATAGACCAACGAGCCAGCTTGATATTTTTGAGGTAAATAAAATATTATGGCATTACCTATATCAAAATAATAGGTATGTTTTGACTGCCACCAAACCAAAATAAGGGTTATTGTTATATTCTTTCTTTTTTATTAACCTCTTGTTTATGGTCCTTCTAGAGATTATTGTTTAAGGATCTGTGGTATAGACCGTTGAATTTATTTATTAGTCTGGTTTCATCATCTGCCTAGTCTTTTCCCAACTTAGTTGTGGTTGGGTACCCGTCTAACCTGATGCAGCTGAATACCCGTATTTTACACGGAGCGACTGCCTATGTGACCCCCACAAGTCAGTTACTGGGTAATACTGGTTGTCTGCAAACAGAACCACCAACAAGTTATCTTACTTTTATTTACCTAAGTTTTAATTTAATTTTTACTTTATAATTATTCGTTGTTAATTTATTAAAATTACTATGTTGCATTTTCCAGTCTGAAACACAGGTTAAACCTAGTTCAGGCAAATAAGCAACTGTGCTCTGTTTTAATTGTTATAGTATTTACTTACCTGTGCAATGTGACGGTAATAGATTGATATTATTTTATTATTTCCGTAAGTATTTTTCTTTATTTCTACATATTTAAACAAATAAAAATGTTTTTTTTATAAATAATTATTTATAAAAATAGAATGTCTATAAAGTTATAGCATTAAGTCAGTGAATTCACTATCAATACTATACTGAATCATACAATTTTATGTCAAACTTCTTTTTCAATAAACTCAACCCCAAAACCTATTTCAACTCTACCTATTGATATTTAAATGTTATTAAAGCCTCTATAGAGACCGTAGAGAAAATTGTTACCTACCCCCCTCCCTTCCCCCCTACAGAATTACCCACAGAGCCCAACTTGTTCAATTAGGATTCCTGTTCCAACTATGAACAACTTTGTCCTCCGTTATATATTGTTAGATTGTATGAAAATAATATGGAACTAGAGTTATACGGTGCCTAGGTGTTGGGTTGGAGAAAAGTGTTCTATTTTTGACTTGTCCTTTGTATTTGAACATCTGTTTTACCTTACTTCGTTTACTCCTAAGTAAATCGTGCAAAAAGAATAAAAAATTGGAGGATGTTCCAAAATTCACGCAAGATTTTAATTTGCCGCCATTTGCTCGATGAAGTGTCGGGAATCAAAAAAAGAAAACGGTTTGACAGTTGACAGTTTATGGTGAGTAAAAATAGAGTACTACACGAGAAAACAACGCGTTTTCATTGTTAAACAATGTGATAAATATATTGAGTGTAACAAAACAATTGGCTGCCACAGTTCACAAAATATAAACGCAATACTGTTTTAACTTCGTCAACTGTGAAGAGAGTAATTAATTAGTCGCCGTAAAATGACATACATTTATTATTTGTGATGTTCTTCAAAATGGTCAGGTGCGTAGTACTTACAACCGCCGGCGTGTATCACTAGTGACTAGATGTATGAACGTAGACGAAGCGAAAGGAGTATGTAAGGATCTTAGCAAATGGCTTAATGTAGTTTCTGCCATGGGAAAAACTCGTGAGTTTATGTATGTACATATGTAAGAAATAAGATTTTAAAAGTTATTCGTTGTGTCATTCGAAAGGTCGCGATTGATAAGTAAATTGATAGTATCCTATTTAGGGCTGATGGAAGTATCAAAGTTATTGATTTATCTTGTACCAATATTTTTAAAATAAATTTTAAAAAAAATCTACTCCAAAAAATACTGATACATCTATTTTTGTATGGTTAAAATTACAGCGTTTTGAGGTAGGTAGTGATTTATTTAAATAAGTTTCTAAATATCGTTGTATCGGCTAGAGTTAGTTTTAATTTCGATACAGAAATTAAGCTCTAAATATCTATTTTCTGGGAGAGCCCACTTAGACTATATGTCTTATAAGCTTTAATTAATTCAGTTTCCAAACTCTTAATAATTCTAATTTAAGTTCTCTCCAGTCTCGAATGACTTGTGATAAATATCAATGGAGTGTCCCCAAAAACTTGAAGTCAGTTGGTACGGTAGGCCGCACGTCAGTGGTAGTGAAACAACATATGCTGACTATTCTATTGAATCTTCACATTACGTTAGGCTAGCTCAAGATAAAAGTTTTTTTTTCTTTTTTTTTCCTTTTTAATTATGCCTCAGCATTGAAATTGTAACCCAAGGGAAGTTGCGAGGTAACCCCATCACAAGTATTTCCATAACTTAACGGGTTGCCTCAATTTTGTGCTGTAGAACAATTTCATGAGAAATAATAAAAACTTTTTATTATTTTATTATTAAAAGAGTTACTTGAACTGTTGCGAATTCGATCCGTTATATAGAACCTCCATTGCTGTTTAACAGACCTTAAGACATTGAAATTATATGTAATGACTGTCTATCAAGGATACTTTATAATCTTATGTTATTACCTTATGAGAACCCTCGAAAACATTACATAATTTAAATGTTAAACATACGTATTTCCTATTTCCCGTAAAATCAAATTTACGATTGGCAATTCTGGTTTATAACTCCCCCTTAATATAATAATCCATTCTACGACGTCCGCGTTATCTCGTCCCCTTTAGCCACAACCATCCCAAAAACACCAGTCATCGTCTCCTTGTCACCTTGTTTAATTACTTACAAGATGCTGGGGTCAGCATCCCTTTAGCTGTCAAAAACCTGTCAAGTTAGCGTTGAAACTGGGTCATATGGTTCCGTCGTTTGAATGAACCGTGTAATATGTACTGTTGAACTCAACACCTTTTAGACTTCACAGTTACTGTGTACCTCATTATAATTAATATAAAATAATAAATAATGCTAAAAAGAGCTTCTATTATGGGTACCAGATGACTGATATACTTAATACAATACATTACATAGATAGATATTTTTTATTATACATAGCAAATACCCAGAACACACGGAACAAATCTTTCAAACACTTGTCAAAGGGCGGGAATCGAGCCCGCAACCTCCGGTTTCTCAGGCGGACCTTCGCCCGCCGTGCCACATCTGTCGTCATTGACAACTATGTATGTTAATAATTGAAGGAATATAACTTTTTATATTCTTTGTTCGAAGTACATAAAATGAGTATATAACATAGCGTTGTCTTAGGATAACATTTGTCAGTATTGACTACAAGAAAATAGGGATTTGTCCTAGATAAAAATATACTAAGTCCGTCAGTAAGATTACCATAAAATATTGGACACGTATTTTTTCTTATCCAAATCAATAAAAAGTGACAATGTTATAGCACATCAAAGTTCAGGAGAAGGGGCTTGTGATGTCACTGTTACATTAAAAGTGTAGCACGGCGTGACGTCACGCGCAGTTTCAACGCACTATATCGACGTCATTTTTGGTTTACGTGACAAAAGAAAAAATACGTGTCCAGTGTGTCGTGTATTTTTGAGTAATCCAACTTTCGGACCAATCAGAATTTTGAAAGATACTATCGCCTGAAAGTTAAAATCACATAAAAAATCACGCTGTGTTTTACGAAGGGTCAGGCAAAAGTGCACCTATAGTGTATCCACATTACGCCCGTTATGTTCAAGTCTCATATAGTAAAGAGAGAGCATATTGCCATGAACTAGGCACAAATCCAGTCTCTTGGCTGCGAAATTTATTTATTTACTTTAAGCACACAAATGTACACAGGTAGACTTAATGCTATAGGCATTTTCTACCAGTCAACCAAAACTAGATAAAAACTCAATCAGAAATCAAAAACAATTTCAGAAAGAAAACTCAATAACACTTTGATTTCACCTGACCGGGGAATCAAATCCAGGAACTTATGCTCAGCAGTACCTGCGGCTGCAGACCATTCAGACAGTCCGAATAAAAATGGAATGGAAATTCTTGGAAAAAGATAGGCAAAATAATGTATATTTTTAAATGTACGCAAAAAGAAAATGATCGAAATTTGCTATAAACTTACACGGACAGAGAGACGTATAAATAAAAGCATTCGTTTTGCTCTTTAACAACTGAACCATAAGTTTTTTCCTGAAACGGTTTGGTCATTTCTTTTTATTTACAAAGGTAAATATTGGTCCTCTGATCCTCAACAAAGTGATATAGGTTTGGGTTTTTGTTCTTTGCTTGTTTCTATTTTAAGTGTGGCTGGTTTATTTTGAATAGAGTTTATGTTAAGAGAAGAGAAACCTTATGTAGGTAATATGTTCTTGTCTATTATTAATTAGAACGAAAGAAAATATTAATGAGAACTCATTATAAGCCTATAGTTAGATAAGCATATAGATTATGTTTTTGTTTGTATAAGTTTGTTTTATGAATGAAAAAAAACATATGTGGATACAGGCAGAAACTACAGAACGCCACCTGCTACGATTCTTAAATACTCCTTTTGCTTCGTTTACGTTCAAACATCTGGTCATACACGCACGCCGGTTGTGATTACTACGCACTTGACCTCACTCAAGAACATCGGCAATAAGGTCAGTGTATGTCCTTCTTGGACGTCCCCTCCCGTTTCCACTTACATCTGCCTTATAAAAAAAGTAATTATATGGCTTTTACAATACCCCATTAACAAACAAAATACCTGTAGACGTTAGAGACTGGGATTCTGATTATTTGATAGACCCCTGGGGTCTATTTGTGTGCCCTTATCTATGAATAAATACATAAATAATAATAACGATTGAACAAAATACAGACTGATGCAACAGTCAGTGCACAGGAACATAGAATAATGCACAAAGCTGTATTTTGTAATGTAGGCGAGCGCTACACACGTATCAGGAGGAAGCTTAATATTTAAGGAGGATTCTGTCTGAATTAAAAACATGCATTTACATATATACAATTATGCCATAAAACTAACTATACCTATACATATTTACAAAAACAAAATAAAAAGCCGACCAAGACACTCAGGCGTCAAAGTACTCCTCCGCATCGCTGTTATCTGCAAACGTGCCCAAAAGACTGGCAGCGTTGCCACGTTGGATGGCAATACTAATTCTTTTGGCAAAGAATGAGCCAGCCCTCTGGTCACGCGAAGTGTCGATCAGAAATTAAAAACTGTATTTCTTGGATTAATAAGCTTAAAAACTTGGCATAAATACTTATCAAAGTAAATCGTAAAGTTTGACATTTTTCTTTTTTTTTTCCTTAGTCGGCCTTTATTAGGTTTGTACAGTATATATTATCTATAATCTATGATTCTAGAGCGCAGTCTGATTAATTTGAAACTCGGTATCATTGCTTTTAACAAAAAAAAATGACAGGCGACAAATCGACCCCTTATGTGGCAAAAAAAGTGTTTTACTGCGTCGCATGCAAATCATGAAACGCAGTAATATAAGTATAGCCTTTTAATGCCAAAAACGAAATGAGACCTCGGCATAGAACATTTTAAATATGCTGGTGTTCATTTGCCGCGTGTGCTGTCAATGTTTTTGACGACCTATGTGGCGCAGCGGGCGTAGGTCCGCCTGCGACACAGGAGGTTGCGGGTTCGATTCCCGCCCTGGGACAAATGCTTGTAAGATCTACAAATATTTGTTTCGGGTGTTCTGGGTATTTGCTATGTATAATAAAAATATCTATCTATGTAATGTATTGTATTAAGTGTATCAGTCATCTAGTACCCATAACACAAGCTCTGCTTAGCTTGATGCTAGATGATGCTGTGTGGATTGTCCAGCATTATTTATATTTTTTTTAATTTTTATATGTCCCATTCATACCTATCAATCACGTCTTGTGTGGAAAATCGACGCACATTATGCTACCATGTTCAGTACATGATTGTGGACCCCCAACGTTGAAATTTTTCTCCGTACGAAATTGCTTTTGATATTTTTTCTTGTATATTTAGATTTTCAGAAGAAACATTAAAAAAAATTGTTGGTTTTTATTTTAACTCTAAATCCCATTCATTTCGATACAACCGTTGTAACATGTGAGCCCAAAACTGTCATACTTTCTGGCTCCTGTCTTTGGCCTTCAAACCAATCTTACCGCGTGGTATCATGTTAGAGACTAAATGAATTAAGACTGTCAACAAATCTTCATATTATTATAGACGACCAATGTGGCGCAGCGGGCGAAAGTCCGCGTGCGACGCAGGAGGTTGCGGGTTCGATTCCCGCCTTGGGACAAATGTTTGGAGTAAATCTGCAAAGATTGGTTCCGGGTGTTCTGGGTATTTGCAATGTATAATAAAATATATCTATCTACGTAATGTATTGTATTAAATATATCAGTCATCATCCCATAACACAAGCTCTGCTTAGTTTGGGGCTAGATGATGCTGTGTGGATCGTCCAGCATTATTTATTTTTTTATTTATAGGTTAGTAAAAAACATTACATAAGTCCGGCTTTTCCGTCCCTTAACTTATAACTTCAACAACTTAACAGCTAAGTAACTACTTAGTAAAAAAACTCTGCTTAGCATTCAGAACTAAAAAGTACACAGTTTAAGCACTTCATCTGGGAGTTTAAATAACAAGTTCAGCTTATTACAGTCAACTAGAGGAAAGCAAACTTGCCGGCAGCGGATTAACTATTTTTTACTTCGTTCTACACATAATTATACGAGTAATACGCTTGCTTCTAACAAATTAGGCAGTTGTAGATCGTAGGTATAATCGCCTCACCCAACATTCACTTCCATACATTAGTATATTTCTCTTTGTTTATTGACAAGTAAACGTAGTCGTTTTCTTGTAAAGGTAACCGGTAGTTGTAGATAAAAAACATCGCAGATTGCTGGTGTTACAAATAAGAACTATATAAATAATTCTAAACTCGCGGCTAAGAGCTAGTTTTACACCGATAAATTAAAAGTCACCCTATTTAATATTTGGCCTCCTCAGAATTGTTTTGAAAGAAAAAGAAGAAAAATTGTTTTGTCTATTTTATGTTTATAGCTTTGGAATATTATACCGTCTAGTGTTAGGTTACTTAGACTATTAGTCCTTAGTCTATTGTATTTTTATAAAATCCTATCTAGCATACGATATATTAGTATTTAATTTAGTAGATATTTAAATAGTAGTTTTCATTACTCTTGTTAAATATTAAATCGATTATTTAGTTGTATCGAATCAGAGTTGATTTTGACAACACATTTGTATAACATATATGTCTAAAATCACCAACCAGTATTAGCGTGGTCTACAATGATCGAGACGAGACCTTTGTCCTTCAGTGGGATAGTAACAGGCTGGTATAAATTTGTGTTATTATTTAAATATTTAAAAAAATAAAAATCTGAACTGCTTAATTTTACCGATCCGATTTACCATACCAACAACATTTTGAAATAAAACGTTACAATTTTATAACCACGATAAATGTTGCTAATTACAATATTATCACCAATTAAATTGCCGCTGATTACAATTTTATAACAGTTACAACTGTCGCTGAAATATTTGCTTTTAAAATGAAGATTAATAACATTGATTTGTTATAAAATAACAACAAATTATTAAAAACACACCTGGCTTGTGACAGAGTATAGGTTATAGACGGTTTATGGAACTAGAAATATTTACTTTGTCTAACCAATCCTTTAAGAAAAAGGCAACTAACATACTCTTTAGTATAAATAATGTCTAATATAATGTAAGTTAGTTATTGTGTCAAGTTATCACTGTCAGCTGATTTTCAGTGAATTCCTTCACAGTTCTTCACTTCTTCTAATTCTTCTGTTTATACCTAAGTGGACAATGCTGTGGGTTGCATGTTTGTGATTTTACTGTATAGACTTATTGTATTGTTTTAGTATGTAACTGTTTGTTCTTCCCCAATAAACAAAATAAAATAGACAGAACGGCGTGTCCGTTATGGGTAGACGGTATGTTTTTGTTTTATTCATTCATACCTAACTCAAATATGTTTAGTATTAGCTTATTAAACCCAGGCATGTTTAAATGTGTCACAGTTGTGTCACAGTAAACACTTAAATCAACTTTTAAATATTCAGGTACAGAACTCGTTTACCTGTTTAGTCTAAAGCTGAGGAGACCTAAAGACACATCAAGTGTAATCACTATAGCATCCCTAAAACGTTCCTTCGTGATGTCTAAACAACTGTCATACCAGTGCTTCCCAGCCTTTTTAGACGTAGTACCACTTTAGTTACTTTTGTTATTAGCAGGGACCAGAAGGTTTAAAAAAAAAACTGTGCCTAAAAAGAAACTGTGTCTAAAAAATCTAAAAATTAAATTTATTTAACACTGCTGCTGCGCCGCGTGTTGTGGGTTCGATCCCCGCACGGAACAAATATTTGTATGATCTACAGGTAATTGTTCTGGGTCTGGCTGTTTGTGTATGTGAGTTTAAATGTTTGTAAAGGCACCCACGATACAGGAGAAATTCCTAAAGTAGGGCAACGTTTTTATAAAATAGAAAAAAAAAACAAGAAAAAAAAAACTATGAAAACGAACATTCAAATAGAAAATTTGATTAGGTTGGCATTCAAGTAATTTAAGAGTTTGTAATTTTCTACCTTTTGCTTAATTAAACATGTTTAAGCTCTTGCGGACCACTGGCTGGGTAGCAATGACCTTCATATACACATACACACACATACAAAATAAATATCTACACTACCGAAGTAACGATAATAATAATATAACAATATAGTGAATAAGTAAAATAAGTTGATTTTTTAAATTGGTTTGCTAACACCTAGCTATTTTGTATAATAATTTGTGGATAACGTCTTGAGTAGTGTATTTGTTACTTTTATTGCAAGATTTACATTGTATACCTACTTTGTAATACTGCTGTTTGCTATCCCTGTTGTCATGGTATGGGCATGTGATGCGAAGGAATGAGGACCATGTTGTGAGGAAAGTTTTGAGTATGAAGGTGCAGGGTTACATGAGTAGAGGAAGACCAAAGAAAAGATGGATAAATTGTGTGAAAGATGATATGGCAAGAAAAGAGGTGACCCTTGAGATGACGGCAAATACAGATGTATGGAAGAAGAAAACATGCTGCGCCGACCCCAAATAAATTGGGATAAGGGCAGGAGGATGATGATGTTTGCTATCCCTATCAAATAAAATAAAATAAAATGGGCTAACTAAATAAACATGAATATAACTTATAAAGACAGATTTTAATACTTTTTGATTTAAAATATCGCAAATATCGCATTATGCTGAGATAGGACACTTTTTGGCCTCGCATAAGTCCAGTTTTTAATTGAACTTTATAGTTATTTTTATGTTTGCATTTCCTGTGTGTCCTAAACAAAATGTTTCTCTTTTCTTTTCTTGATGTGTATCATATTATATGTAGATTTCCAGTATCAAGTCATATTATTTTTGACATAACAATCACAAATTTCCTGAAACTAAACTCAATCAATAATATAATCAATGCATCAGGGCACAGAGAAAGTGTACCGAATACTACGACGTGTTTTTTTTAGTTTACACAAGTACACAAAAAAAATGATTTTGATTTTCAATGAAAGAACACTTTTTACTAATAAATCAACCGACGTCGCCTTTTACTATGAGCTCTTAAGTACAAAAAAGAAAAATATTTATTACGACACGCACGGTAAATAAAAGTTTAAAATAAAATAAAATGGCTTGCGGTTGCGACAAAAAGGTCCATTTCAGAAGTAATGCCAGACAGGTGATGTCTGACGCTTTCAAACAAACCTATAGAGCATGGTAAGTCACTGTAAGTCAATGTATTTTTGTACATAAAAACCATACAATAAGCCCCCTTAAGCCCTTAGTCACCCACCGTCAAACGCTCACAAAATAAGAAGAATGAATGACAAACAAATGAGGAGATAGATCACTCAAGTAAATAACAATGAAATAAAAAAATGCGTAGGTAATTCAGAAAATGTATCCATCACAACTTCCCCCTTCTTGTTACTCGATCTCATACATCATTATTATGAACACGGAGAGATAAAAAATTTGGTCCTTTGAGACGGTTTCAACTTTATGCACATAATGGTCCTAATAAGCAATTCATTACTAATACAGGACTTACGATTCCTGAATGATCCTTCCTATTCATTTAATTTCAATGAATTTGAGGATTTGGAAATTTTGGAGTTTGTTTCTCAGTCAGGGTTTAACCGCTCAACGGATTTGGATTTGGCAATTCAGGTAAGGCGGCGTCCTAATTATCTATGACCTCGGTATGAACCCTCGACCCGTATTAACTTTACCTTGGGCGAATATCACCAATGAAACTGAGCTCATCTGAATTTCAAGCGCTGTCACACCTTAACAATAATGACACTGACAGCTCTTGAACGCGGTTTAGGTGTGCTAATTGCGTTCAGTTTCTTCAGTGAAATAAGGCTCTTAGTCGCGGGCTAAAGCTATAGTCTGTAAAACCACTGAACTTCAATTCTGTCGGATACTTGCATTGTGTTTTACGTGTTCATTTAGTTTTGGCGCCATCTAGATTTTTATTTTGACAATACATTTACGTGTAAAAGCAAATGTCATCATTATCATAACTTGTTTCGAAGGATTAGATTCCTCTTGCACTTTCAAATAAAGAGTAGGTAGTACCTGGATGACCGGTAGCTTTGCTCGAATAAAAATACTTTTTCTAAAAATGAAACCTAGCTAGATCGATTTATCGCCCCCGAAACCCATTAAATTTCATGAAAATTGTTGGAGCCGTTTCCGAAATCCAGATTATATATTTATGGACATATTTACAAGAATTGCTCGTTTAAAGGTGTTCGATTTATGGTGTGCATGGGAACAGACCTTTGCCCGAAGAGTGGGAGCATACACACAATCCCAGGTTGAGGTAATATTACGCCAAAGTTCTAATTTTATTCTGCCCTGTGTTGGAATCACACAAAGTTCGCTGCAAAAAACATGATGGATGACTTTTATTATTTGTTTATTTACCGTTAATTTCGCCGAAAAGAGTTGAGCGGTTCTAACAGAATGCTAATGTGTTTTTCCCGTTTACTTATGTGATTTATTTATTACTTGTGTTGTATAAATTGATTTAGGAAATGGCACTTTATACTTTGTTGTTTTTGTCGTTGATATTTCAGTATGTAGGTAAAAGGATGTGTGAAAGTTGCGACGGTAACTGATAACTTGTGTTGAAATCGGCTGTTATCGGGCATAACAGAGGAGGAATGAGGAACATTGAAGATAGTTTTTAGTATGTATGTCGAGAGTTAAGTAGAGGAAGACCAAAGAATGTATGGATTCATTTTTTCAAGTATTTTATTGTATATGAGGACACTTAGGTAGGGGTAGTGACGTCTAGCATATGTAGTTTTTGTATGTATTGCGGGACAAACCGGTTTGGGTCTTCTTTTTACTGTTTGGCTGACAATTGCGATGTATGGAAGATATGGCTAGAAAGTATGTGTCTTTTGAGATGACGCGAAATAGAGTTTGTATCAACATCTATACCGCCTTACATACATACAAACTAATCTGACGTCCTAGATCGCGATATTAAAGTTATCCGCACTATTGGACATAATTTATATTATACAAGAACCCGACAGCACCCTTTTCCTTATATCATTAAAATTTGTATGGAAGAAGAGGACATGCTGCGCTGACCCCAAATAAATTGGGATACGGATAGGAGGATAATTTAGTACGTACATATTAAGAGCTGGAAGATAAGATAAGATTGTAGATTACCAAACCGTATTGAGATATTATAGTTGGTAATTTAGTTGTATACGTATTTTTAGTGATTCCAATAGGTAAACAGTTGGTTATTATAAAATTTCACAGTTGTAAAACCGAGGGTCATTATTTTATTTTTACCGTCGTTGTTATACTTGGAAGTACAGAACCATACCTGAGAACCTGAGAAAGTTTATGGAGATATTGAAAGTAAAAAGCTTTTTTTGTTTAGCTACGACTATAGTCCTGTATTGTTGCATGCAATTATGACCACTATAGTTTTGCGCTACATTGTGCGCTTTTGTAAAAAGACTTTTAACTTTATTTTACAAAAAATAGTTTCGGAAGTCGGTGGCATAAAATGAATCAAACGAAACTACCATAGGCAAACTATTTGTTTTTTAATTTATCTTACACCTTTTAGTTTTCTTTATAGTAGGTTGATTGTTTGTAAAAATAAAACATGCATACAGTCGATAATAGAATCTCCTCCTTTTTTGAAGTCGTTTAAAAATAAAAGACTCAGGTTTATTTTAGTTAAATATTAATTACTTCACTTGATGGACAGAATGCGTAGAAAGCGGTTTTTAAGAGGTTTTTTACCTCTGTAAATGACAAATGTTAAATGATGTTTATACTTAAAACTATAAAATTTTTATTTTACAGCACAGAAATAATACGAGTATATTGAAAAAATATAATTTACATTAAACACAGGACTTTGTACTCAGCAGTAGCGCTAGATCATCGAGGCAGTCAAAGCGTTGGAGTTTTTATAAAAAAACATCGCATTAAAATTCTAAACCATTTTTTCATTCGAAGAATTCTTTGAAAATAAAATCATTGCGTGACCTTTTAACCTGTTTAGCTCCGGTATCATAATGACCATCCATTAGAGGCTCGGTTGAATACATCAACGTTATCTGAATGTGCCTGAACCAACTTATTATACTCATCGTTCAATCTCACCTCGTAATGGGACTTTGTTAGACTATGGCCAGGAAATACGTGGGCCCAAGCGTTAGAAAATTATATTTTTAGCTTGATTGACGAGTGAGTGAAGGTGTACAAAATGATCGCAATATAATGTTAGATAGTGTGCACTTTGCATCCGGAGTTGTTTACTATACGGACCCTGTAGAAACTCGATCAAATTGCCGTGCGTTCAAGCGTTTTTGCCATTTCTACTATTGGAATCAAATGTAACAGCTCATAACTTACGACCCATTAATATCAGTGTTAATTTTAAACCGTGGTGCTAGGCAACTAGGCCTGACCAATTTGTAAACGTCCCTTTGTGCCTATTGGCCTAGCTCTGTTCTGTATCCTGCTTGATATGGAGGGAATTGGAAATGATGTATTTTTCTAACTCCTCCGCTGTTCTTTTCTGATTAATTTCGTTGCGGGATCCAAGGCAGTTCAATCGTTTCTTCGGGACTCGTCGGGCTTTATTGTCTCAACGCTTTTCTGTTGGTCGCCACTGTTGATGCTGGTTTTCAAGACTTGCAGTGGTTTGGGAATAGTGAGGCGGGCTTGTACAATAAAAAAAAAGTACCTACACAGAAATATAAGAATCTTACTTCATGAAAAATTTCGTTCAATTAGCACATTTTATTTTGGTTGTGTAATAGGTAAGCTGAGTTTTTTTTTAATGCCAGCGCCGCTTATGTTCGACTCGTGTGGTCTGGTCAATCTTCAAGGTTGAGCAATGCTTGCCAAGGTCCGTCGGTGGATAGGTGCACATTGCTTACATATTGAGCCCCTGTGTGCTTCAGAAAGCACGTTAAACCGTTGGTCCCGAACTCATTCACAGATCTTTGACAGTCGTTATGGGTGGCCAGGAAGTTTGACAACCAGTCTAACTGAAGGGTATCGCGTTACCCAGTCACTAGTATGAAGTTCAGATAGGCAGTAGCTCCATGTAAATACTGGTATTCAACTGTATCTGGTTAGACTGGAATCTGACCCCAACATTATTGGGAAAAAAGGCGACGTAGAAGTGTCTACCTCTGGGTATATTGGGAATTTCACTTCACAGTATTACTTCCAATTTCAACCACGAAATATCCGTTGCCAGTAAAAACCAAATTTAGTTTGTTTCGGCAACGATTCACTGGACTTTTTTCTCGTATACAAATTTTTCTTGTTTTTACGCGATGTCAAAATATCGAGGTGTAACAAATTTCCAGTCAATAATACAACAAGAAATACTGACCAACGGTTGCACGTCGAACATTATACACGGAAAGCCCTGTAACGCCTATGCAGATTCTTCAGATATCAAACGACCCTCATTAGTTCAGATTCAAGTTTACACCCTGTATAAGGACCAATCACCGCTCCCTTCGAAGCCGTAAAGTCTTAGCGCTTACAAAATCCAGGTCATAGTCAGTAGCACGTGGCGTCAGATTTCTTATTAGTTTTAAAATGAACATTTTTCCTTGTATATATTGTGCTGCCAGGAAAATTAGTGACGTAGTATCGCTGTGTAACACTTTTAATTAAAGGTTTGGATTTATTTTTCGAACAATGTTTTCAGAACAGCTTTTTGGATTAAAATATCATCATGCATAAAATATCAGGCAATATAAGAGCTAGCATACGCTGAAATGCTCGCAATCTAGGATATTTCAATTGCTGTAGATAAAAATACCACTTCGTATCAGATGAAACCACTTACAGAAACACCATTTCAAGAAACATACATAAACTCGCGCCTCTTAACTCATGGGGGTAGGCAGAAACTACAGAATGCCACCTGCTACGATCCTTACATACTCCTTTTGCTTCGCTTACGATCATCTCTGGTCATACACGCGCGCTAGTTGCGCGTACTACGCACCTGACCTTTCTAAAGAACATCACCAATAAGGACAGTGTTTGTCCTCTCACGGCGTTTCCACTAACAATTCAAGCAAATTGATACAATTTTACTTACTTTATACCATTCAGAGCATAATATGCCAATTCACCATTAATAAATCGTATAACTCCCACATGCAGCCGCACATTTGAAAAAATATATATTCAGTGTTATCCTATTTGAGTCGTAGAAACGGAGCGGAGACATTTGCATTTCAATTTGAAGCATTAAAAAAAATCGGTGAGACTATCGGAGGAAAATCGTCCATTACGAACGTTAGCTATGAATTTATGAATAGGAAATGCTGAAGCACGCAATGGAGGAATATTATGTAATTTGTCCTCGCTCTTCAATAAAAATATGGCCGTCTGCAACACTATTTTTTATTTCGTGTGAATTTGTCGAACTCTTACTTATTCTAACTACTCTGTTCTATTTTAAATCTCAATCTTTGGTCCGAGGACCAGAGCGTTTATTGTTGAATTTAATATCGATCGATCGCTATAGGAATTCAGACGTTTTGTACTCTTGAGTTCGACGCTTGCGCAATTGCGCGATTTTTTGCGATTGGGCTTGGTGCGCGCTTAACGCCACTCTTGATTTTATTTTGACATCTGTGTATTTCGCCAAATATGTAATTACGTGACTGGAATATTACCATTGGAATCGTATTGGCTTTTTTTTTAAGGATGGCATCCAACGACGTCTCCCGTTCTGGGTGGAACGAGCGGGCATGTCAGAATTTTAATGACTAAAACCCATCCGTGTTCCGTCCTTACCCTTTACGTTCCAGTGTCACGGTAACACTTTCGAACATCCCACAACATCGTATTGGCTTCAGATCGGAATTTAAATGAGTTTGGAGAATAAGGCCCCAGATGAGTCATTGGCTCAATATAAATAAATAAATAAT
Organism: Phlogophora meticulosa; assembly: GCA_905147745.2. Taxonomy (NCBI): domain Eukaryota; kingdom Metazoa; phylum Arthropoda; class Insecta; order Lepidoptera; family Noctuidae; genus Phlogophora; species Phlogophora meticulosa. The sequence goes on along the minus strand of LR990526.1, from coordinate 5,369,150 downwards.
GCTGAACAAACCACACAGCATCATCTAGCCCCAAGCTAAGCAGAGCTGTGTTACGGGTACTAGATGACTGATATACTTAATACAATATACTACATAGATAGATATTTTTATTTCACATAGCAAATACCCAGTACACCCGGAAAAAATCTTTGTATATCATACAAACATTTGTCCCAAGGCGGGTATCGCAGCCGCAACCTCCTGTCGTCGCAGGCGCTTTTCACCCGCCGCGCCACATCGGTCGTCAATATAAAAAAAAACAATAAAAATATGCTCTGGGTTTTGCGCAAAGATGCTATAACTGTGCATAGCACCGCACAATGCGTTCACAATATGTTTTGCCTTTATCTGTACTTTAACCAAAACCACAAAATATTTTTATGAAATGTTTTGCAAAGTCCATTTGATCTAGATTCATTGTTTGGAATGTAAATAAATCCTATTTCGAGTTCTATTTTCGTGTTGTTGAATGAAAACACGTTTTATTATGAACAGGAGTGTTGGTTTGGGATAGTCGTTTGATCATACAATAGCCTGTTTGGTACTTACTTGCTTACGTAAGAAATTGCTGTTTTTATAACAACATAACATCACGCCTGTAATTCCCTGAAGCTTAGGCAGAAGCGTACCTATAGTACACCCACATATCGCCAATTATGTTTTTAAGTCCCATGTAGGAGGTGAGCCTTTTGATGTCAACCGGTCATAAATCCAGACTCCGGATTGCTAGGGGATCAAAATAGGATATCCCAACAACAGTTTGCCCGACCCGGGAATCGAACACAGGACCTCGTGCTCAGCAGTAGTGCTTCTAACCACTGGACCAACGAGGCAGTAATAAAAGTAAGAAAGTAGGCTGTTTTTATAAAAGAGTTGAAATATATGAAAGCTCAGGACGGCGTTCATTAGAATTCATCTCGCAACGTGCTATGTGGGTAATCCAAACACGGTAATTTAAATTAATCGTCTTCGAAACTTAAACGATTTTACCTCCATGACATTAAAATAATTCAACAATTGCGTAAATGATAATCGCTAATATTCTGTTCAACACTAATCACTTTAAAATGCACTATGTTTAAGGCGATGAATAGCGATTTGTCGTAGTGCGCTGGCACCCGCTCGCCAAGAAACGAATCCTAAGATGGCCGCCCCGCTACGGTACGGTGACGTTGAATACCTGTCACTCTTGACAATGCTTTCCTCATATGCGCCGACATATATTTTTAAGCAAAACATTTACCACCAATTATCACAACATACACCACAGACAAGTCCGCTGGTGCGAGTGGCGCTATTGTCGTAGCAAGGAGAAGCAGATGGCAGCAACCGACGGCTATGGTCGGTATGGAGGACGAGAATAACGATCACCGAAGAATATTCACAGATGACAGCGCCGAAGTGAAGTTAACGTTGATTTTGACAACTGTCAACTTGACACCGAATAATGATGTCTAGTGTAAAACAAACAAGGACTTTGTTGTATGAGAAAGAGGGGTAAAATTATTAAAATAATTCAAAAGACACGGGCAATGATGTAAGGCGTTTACAACATTTAGCCGATAGGAATGAGACCTGTCCCCGTAACCACTTGACAGAAAACTGGGACACCAAAAACAAACAGGCAAAATAAAACATGTATTACTTACTTTCATTTTTTTTTTTTTTTTTTTATAAGAAAAACGTTTTTTTTTCGTTTTTTTTTTTTAAGAATTTCGTTGGCTAAGCAATATTTAGCCTTAAGTTCCTTTTTGGGTGAAGCAATTTTGAAATTAAACATAACATCACACTTGTACACTCCGAAGGGTCAGACGGGATGAGCCTACATACCCCGGAGGTGTACATTTCGCCAGTTATTACGTGGCGAGCCTACTGCCAACAACCAGGCACGAATCGATACTTGCTGCTACTGAGAAATTCCAGATACAAAAACTCAATAACACTTATCCTGGCCCGGGAATCGAACCCAAGACCCCATCCTTAGCAGTAGCACTTGTGACTACTAGACCAACGAGACAGTCGGCTGTATGAAAACCTTTAAAAAAAAATGTTCGCGACGGTACAGGGAGGGGCGCTAGTTTTAAATAAACTTTAATAGTATTCAACTAAATCAGTACTAACATTCGCAGGCTTTATGTAGATTTACAAAGGATTATTAAAAAAAGTGTTCAAAGAAAAATGTCACTTCTTAACCCTAACATTTCAGAGGGCTAGGGGCCCGCGTAAAAGGGTATCGATTTATTTAAAAATATTCACCTCGTGCTTGACCTTTCGACCTGAGCCCATACAGCCTGCGGCGGCCAGGTACGATTGTGTGAATATAGGTAGAATCACAAAACGGATTTAATGTAATTAGTACAACTGTAAAGGTTTAATACCCTTGGGCTGTCTTTTGTATTAATTTGTAATTTATCATAACCACGTGGAGAGTAAGATTACTAGGATAGAAAATGTTACTTTACTTACCTATGAGTAGAGGAGCTCGTGGCTAAATAAAAGCAGCCGCACGGATTGATCGAAGGTTAAGCTATGCTTGCCGAGGTCATTCCGTGGATCGGTGACACAATCTCACTTGCAATTCATTAACAGTCAATGTCAAAAACTTGTCGAAAATGTGGGTAGTTCAGACGTATTTTTGACAGATTGAGACTGTGAAGTTAGAATACGAACGTTCTTAAAAAAACATAAATTACTTTAAAGTGTGTTCTTAATCGTATGACCTTTATTAAGCCCGTAGTTTGGGCTCACAGTTGCGGCTCTAGGGATAGCTCTAGACTTGATACAGATTAATACAGGATTAATTAAATTAATTTTGTCGTGTTGATAATCACAAAAACGTTGCATATGTGTAATGTTTATGTATTTAGGGTTCTAGTTAACCAGATGCGATTTCTGAATACCTTTTATAGTTGCGAAAGATTACTAAAAACCGAAGTGGCTGCAATCCAACAATTTTACTAGTCATTTTCATTTTACATCCACATTCTGGATCAAAAATATCGACTCATCAAAATTGAACGCACACGATGCGATTGGCTGTTGATAATTCGTTCAACCAATCACCGCAGTTAACGTACACTGAGAATTTGTATTAATTTTGCGATCATTATCGTTCCAGGTTTTTTGGGGGACGTTTTGACGCGATTTATAAGCGCGTTTAATTAATGCGCGTCTGCATGGCTTCCCTTGCCCGTAGGATACAGTTACGATAGAATCGCTTTTTTTATAAATTCAGCATCGCTACTACGAGTGTCTCGGTCGCTATTGGGTAGACAGAGAGTGGTGGCGCGGCTGTGAAGGCACTGACAGGCCATGAAAACCATAAACCAGACCATGGTAAGAAAGAAAGAAATAAAGAAAGAAAAAAGGAAAAAAAGAAAGAAAAAGATATGGGACACAGTAAATATAAACACCAAAAACGTAAACCAAACAAACAAAAAAAGAAAAGCCACAAAGGCTCCTCATCTCAGCATATGCTGCATTGCATCTAACGAAAGGAGTTTGTAACATTCCCACTGCTGGACTCAGGCTCACTCTCTGTGAGACAAAGTGGCCCATTATCCATCAGCCAATGCGGGTTGGTGAATGTCAAATATCTTCACATTATTGAATTCTAGAACATACTGTTTTTCTCACGATGTTTTCCTTTAACATTTTAAGAGCTGTGGTGATGAAATTAATTACACAAAGTAGGTAAGTAAAGTGACTGTCTGGGTTCAAACCTATGACACGCAAGACGAAGCCGTTACCACTGGACCACCACCTCTACCAAAATTTGAGTCGCGCAACCGTAATTCGTTTGAACTAAAAACTCAATCAGTGTGAATTTAATTACGAGTCTTGATGAATGAAAGTTTGTTTGTTTTGCAAAGCGGGCGTCACCTCATCGTGTTGATTGTGACAATTTGATAACGAATTCTAAACGCTGACGTCCTTGAAAAATTAACACGACACGTGTTCAAATTATGCTGCGTTCACATCGAGTTCAGACTGTACTCGATGTGAACACAGCATCACTTAAACATTTCGATGAGAACGATATGGCGGCTCTAAAAGTCTGAACACGAGAAGAGTCTTTGAGCAGTAACAGATTCATTTGATTGAGGGGGTGGGAGGAGGGGTACTGCGTTGTTGCACACTTTACAGCGACCATAAAATTTGACGCTTATTATTAGTGAGTGTGGAAATTGGCTCTCATGGTATGGACACTTGATGCGAAGGAATGAGGATCATGTTGTGAGGAAAGTTTTGAGTATGAATGTAGAGGTTACAAGAGTAGAGGGAGACCCAGGAAACGATGGATGGATTGTGTCAAAGTTGATATGGCTAAGAAGGAGGTGATTTCTGAGATGACGGGAAATAGAGATGTATGAAAGAAGAAGACATGCTGCGCCGACCCCAAATGAAATTGGGATAAGGGCAAGAGGATGATGATGTTATTATTAGTGAATGTTCCTTTTCATTATAAATCTATCATTGCTTATAATTCCCAGCAAATCTTTTGCATAATTAATATTTAGTTTTATAAAAACATGTCAGCACATAAAAAAATTAGAGCCGCCGGTGTTGCGAGCATGGTACGAGACCCTTGGCCATCAGGTCATCACTCCATAGGCCGTGACGATAAGCGTCACAATGACAGCTGAGTCATTGAACCGATTATTATTCATATTTAATCATTTTACCTCTTCATTACGTCAATAGAATATTTATTTGTGTAAATGTCTTAATCTTTCTAAACCACAAGAGAGTGACAGAGAGATCATAATTAAATCCGTGAACAATTACTGGCACTTGTCCGTGAACAAACGATGAATATTTGCGACACCTGTGACGTCACAGATTGCGCTGGCAATGCAATTTGCACTTAATATACAATTAACAGTGCCGGATTTGAATGGAGATTGCTCGGAAATATTGTTGAAACGAAGTTCCTTATCGCGCCGTGCGAAAGGGGGCTAGACGGAAAAAATAAGACGAAAAGTTGTAACGACACTTTTTGCTATAGTTGTAAGCCGTGCGGCGTGCGCGTGTTTCTCTGTCTGTCTCTCTCTCTCTCTCTCTCTTTCTCTCATAGAAAGCAAGCCAGTTATTTTCGTTTCGTCTTTTTATTTCGCATTGAACAGTGTGGTGTCGCGACGAGTATTTTTGTTGAGTATATGCAGGTTTTTTGTACATTATAAATAATAAAAAATAATAACAAAAGGAACTGCGTTCCAACCGGGTGTCCCTTGACACCTCTCAAGTTTTTTTGATAGAATATATACTTACTCCTTACTCCTCGTTACAGCTCGTACACTATATTTTATTACGTATATACAGCATATTAACCCACCTCGATAGCCGCAGCGCACCGCAGCATATCTATTATACAAAATTCTCGTGTCACGGTGTTTGTAATTAAACTCCTCCGAAATGGCTCTACCGATTTTCGTGAAATTGTGTGTTCATATCGGTTAGGTCTGCGAATCGAACATCTATTTTTCACACCCCTAAATTTTCCTTTTTTTAGACAATTTTATTTGTTTTTATTTTTACTTTTTAATGATACAGCAAAATACATACAACTTCAAATTTTCACCATTCTATCACCAACCTCTATATGGCATAACAACGTTTGCTGGTTCAGCTAGTAAAAGTAGTATAAATAAAAAAAAAACATCTTTCTAATGACGACGTTAGTAAATATTTTTCTTAAATTATGAAGACAATTGCTTTTCCGAAAGCAACAGACTATGTTTTGGTAAGCTCACAAGAAAATATGTAGTACCAACGTTACTGAATGAGCTACGCCTGAAGTAAATATAGTATGTTGAATCTTAAGATCAACTTGAAAAGGTCTAAAATAACATTATGTGAATCATAAAAGAATAGAGAATTTCCACTTCTCCTCCACATCAAGCAGGAGATAGAACAGAGCTATGCCAATAGGCACAAAGGGACGTTTACAACTGGACCGTATACAAGACATCATAATAACATACATTATGACCCTACCGAAAGAAGAATAAAACATGTCGCTTGCCAAAACATAAACATAACGTGTGGCCTTGACATAATTATTATATACAATAGCCAAATAACTCTATTCACTAGGCAAGGTCAGCTCGGAAGAAACTTACTATACATTTTACTTACATATATGTCTAGACGAAATACGCCTGAGGGCGAAGACTCAACAGCGCGGTGTGAGATGACTCAGTAACACGGAACCCACGTTACGTAGTATCCTGCGAATACGATTGGCCTAAGGCTGACCATTGTGAAAATGGTTGATTTCGGTTGGCTGTAGATTTATTTATTAAAATTGTATGCACAAGTAAAAATAGCAATACAAAGTCGAACTTAAGGCCTTAGGCATTTTCTACCAGTCTACCTTAGGGCGTTGCAAAGACAAAACATGGTAGCTGTAACATGGAAGAAAATAACTACAAAATAATTATAAGTAAAATATAATAGTATACATTTATAAATTTAAAAACAAAAGGAAAACGAAGTCTACTTGACGTACGTCTACTTGAAGTAACATAAAAATACATTCTACTCATAGAAATCAACTGTGAGATGAATCTGCCAGCTTAATGTGAAAGTCTTCAAGTGCCTTCAAATGTGAACCGATAGGTTACCATCCTGATGTTCAGACAGAGGGAGCGCATTCCAAAGTAAGACCGCCTAAACGAAGAAAGAAGAGAAACCACAAGGCCTAGATAAAAAACTTTTCCGTAGCGTAAAACGCCAAACGCTAACGTCAAAATATAAATGACATTACATGTGAAAAAAAGTCTCGTGGCATATCTAGAGCTCAATGTCAACTCTATACGATTAGGAAATATTTCCCTTGGCGTTAACGTTTACAGAAAATGGTTTTTTTCCAGGTCCTCGGAGCGTATAGTCTTTTGTAATAAATAATGAATAAATAAATAAATAATGCTGGATAATCCACACCGCATCATCTAGCTACAAGCTAAGCAGAGCTTGTGTTAGGGGTACTAGATGACTGATATACTTAATACAATACAATACATAGATAGATATTTTTTTTATACATAGCAAATACCCAGAACACCTGGAACAAATCTTAGTAGATCGTACAAACATTTGTCGCAAGGCGGGAATCGCACCCGCAACGGCGGAGAAGGGGACCTTCGCCCGCTGCGCCACATAGGTCGTCATTTGTCCGATATTATGATGACGAAGATGATGATTACTAAGTGTTCACGCTATGATAAAGGTAGCACCCTATCTGACAAGAAAACTGACTCATAAAACTTATCAAAAATGGATATTTTTGTACAAAACTGTTCATTACATTACATGTCTCAGCATATCATAATATTCAGTAGGTATGTACGTATAGGCGGACTTGACGTTCGCCTGCCAAGATGGATTTACGTGAAGTCCCTAGAGGAAAGCTCTTGGAAATTAATCCCATTGAAGTGAAAATGGTAATGTAAAGAAATGGAAGTACCTAGTCGGTTTCAATAATCTTCGAGACATTTTTGTCAGTTTGTGGGCTTAACATCAGGCTCGATTATCAGCTGCAGACGAAAAGCTTTCTCTTTTTATTATTAAACTAGCGCGTCGCCCACGTATTCGTCCGCGTGTATTTCGTAGTTTTCCCTACGAACGATCAACATTGCGATAGCTCAGCCAATATACATCATATAAATATAGTTTATAGCCTAATAGCACTCAAGAATAATTTAGTATTCTAATAGGGAAATACTTTTTCTAATCGGATCTTTAGTTCCGGATATTACCCCCTCCATACAAATTTACAAACTTACATACAAATTTTACCTCTTTATAATATTATTATAGTAATAGTATATAGTAGGTATAGATATCACTTGAGTTGGCGCTGTTTGGGCAGGACAACGTCTGTAAGTTCTGCTTTAATTAATTAAGCTTATAGTCATTTTTTAAGTATAATAGGTCTTTACCTATGAAATTGCCGTTTTGTATGAGAAAATTTAAATGAATTTTTTTCATGTATTTTTTATTTGTATTAATCGAAGTAATCACCCATGCAATCAATGCATCTTTGCCAATGCAGTGGCAGTTTATTGATGCCCTTCTTAAGGAAATCAGCTGGACGGGAGGCAACAAATTCTTCAAAGGCATTTTGTACTGCCTCTCGGGTATTGAATTTTTTTCCCGCCAAGAAGTTATCCAAATTCTGGAAAAAGTAGTAGTCTGTAGGTGCAAGGTCTGGTGAGTAGGGCGGATGACGGAGAGCTTCCAACCCCAGTTCTTGCAACTTGGAGACCGTCTGCTGTGCAGTATGAGGTCGCGCGTTGTCGTGCAGGAGCAGCGGAGACGAGCGATTGACCAATGCTGGTTGGAGATGTGCCAGCTTCTCCATCATTGTGTTCAATTCTTCACAGTACACATCTGCAGTAATGCTCACCCCGTTTGGTAAGAAGCTGTGTTGAATCACACCGGCGCTAGACCACCAAACAGTGACCATCACTTTTCTTGGGGTAAGTTTTCGTTTAGGGCATTGTTTAGGTGCTGAACCAGGATCCAACCAACTTGCTGAGCGCTTGCGGTTATCAAACAGAATCCATTTTTCATCGCAGGTAACAATGCGGTTCAAAATTCCTTCATTTGTGTGTCTGTTGAGCAGTGCAAGGCACGTCTCGACGCGTACTTCGCGCTGGCGATCATTGAGTTCGTGGGGCACCCATTTGTCAAGCTTTTTTACCTTGCCAATTTGACGCAAATGGACCAATATTGTTTTGACGCTAACGTCGAAAGCTGCTGCTAATTCAGCCGTAGATTGTGTATCATCAGCTTCCACAATCGCCTTTAATTCGTCATTGTCGACCAAAGTCTTCGGACGACCGCGAGGTTCATTTTTCAGGTCGAAATTTCCAGAACGGAAGCGAGCAAACCAATAACAGGTAGTGCGTTGGTTTGTAGTGTTAGCTCCGTAAACGTCGTTGATGTTGCGTGCCGCTTGTGCCGCGTTGCTGCCACGACGGTACTCATATTCCATAATTACTCGAATTTTTAACGTATCCATGATGACGAAAAAGATTTAAATGCGATGAAAATGTAACACTAATCAATAAACAAATGACTACTTTTGGAAAAAAAAAACCATGTTTTTGAAATAAAATTAATTTGAAATTAGAATTCTTAGCCAAACAAAAAATATTTTGATTTGAAATGGCCAGTACTGCAGAACGGCAATTTCATAGGTAAAGACCTAATATCAATTGTTTTTTTAGATGCTGATGACGTACAATGCTGTGTTCTTACAAACATATTGGAGCGCTTAGACTAAATTTTAAAATGTATTATTTGTAAAGTACCTAATCGTGTATTAATTGTTGAAGAGATTAAATAAATAAATATTATTGATGCGAAACTAACTCCATCTGTCTGTAACTTTTTCACTTACGGTACAAGAAAGCGCGGACTCAGCGCGGGATTTCTACAAAAGGACCACAGACAGTCTATGACCTCAGGTAGGATACAAGATTTTTTATCCCGTTAGTACGTTATAAACAGGACCTCAAATACCAATGTATTTGTATTTATATATATATTTGTAATAGATAAGAGTAGTGGGATGACGATAGTGAAGGATGGGCGTTTTGTGTCTGTCTTATGTTTTTTTTGACGTTCAAAAAGTACTGATTCTCAGCCTTATTTCAATAAATGACTTTTTATTTTGATTTGTATGACGTTCACGAGGGCGAAGTCGTGGACAAAACCTAGTTCCACATATTCCCGTAAAAGGAACAGTTTACTTATTATATTTACTATACGACATTTCGTACTATACGAAATAATATACGAGCACACAGCATAGTATTGCATGCCGAGGCCGCTTTCCCTGGCCAGTGGATGCCTTCGGGCTTATTACATTCCCACTTTTTCTAAGGTAGAAAGGGCGGGTTGGCTTAATTTGTATAGCTTTGTTACCCTACGCAAAGTCATGTCTCCACATTTCTGAGAAACGAGGATAATTGTGTATGTGTTTCAATGTATTCTGTCCTTTTCCTGTTCAAGGAATTTTGTGAATATGTGAATAGAAGGAGAAGTTATAATGTAGCATTTTGGCTTACTTTGTATGTCATAAGACATTCCGAGTTTACCAGTATTGTGTGGTTATCAACAATGTTGTAGATGACGAGCCGGCTTCTACGCCATTGAATATGTACCTACTTAGGACAGAGATAAATTGATTACGTTTTCTTTTTATCTCACTGGTTTCTGATTGTTTGATTGACATTGAAAGAAATATAAATGTTGTGAGCAAAAATATATATAATATATTTTGATATTTTGGTCGTTCTAATTTTTCATTGAGACCAATGAAACAATAGAATGACTGACTTATTGGTCTTGTAGAGCATCAAGTGCTGCTGCCAAGCATTAGGTCCTGTTCAATCCCCATGCAGTTTGGATAAAGTGATATTTGGTTTCACTCATCTAAAATGTCTCAGTGGCAGCCTAGAGTCTGGATATGTTTGACGGCACGGTTGGCGCAGTGGCTGAGCGATTGACTGCTGCGCTGTGTGTCGTGGGTTCGATTCCCACACGAAACAAATATTTGAATTGCCTACAGTGTGTTGTTCCGGGTCTGACTGTTTGTGTATGTGAGTTTAAATGTTTGTGAACGCACCCATGATACAGGAGAAATTCCATGTGTGGGGCAACGTTTAAAAAAAAAAAATTGAGCTGCTACTCGCACCTATTACATAGGACTTAAACATACCTAGCGAAATGTGGGTGTACACACATACACACAACACCACTTCTAACCCTACGGGTTATAAGCGTGATGTTATATAGTGTATGTCCGTAAGTGTATCCGCGGCCTCGCACTGGTCTTTTTTTACCCAATTGCGCGACGCAAAGGAGGTATTGTATCAGCGTGTGTAGGTATGTATGTGTATTCTTTTGTGGCGCTCTAGAGAACAAACGCGTGGGCTTTTTTGTTTATTTTCACTGTTATGTATTTATTCGTTTTAGTTCTTGCCGTATTTAATTTCTGTGCATATCCTAAATAATTGATTTTCAGTTGTCTTCCAATTTTGTTAAAAAAATAGAAAACATTGAGATGTATACCTCATTAAAACAAATGAATCTGAGACTAAGTACATCTGAAACAATAAGCTTGTATTGCCGGAACAAGCCCTCAGCTGAATACGCAATACTAAAGATTTGAATGATAGTAGATTTCAGCGAATTGGGGTCCGACGGCTTAGCCAAGGCTCAAGGCGAAATATTTTCTCATCTCTCATAAACGCTTTAGTAAACATTTTTGGCAGATGGCCGCGCAAGGAACTAGGGGAAAACTCGCTGGGCGATTTACTTTTTGTACACCCGAATATAATCGAAGCGAAAATTGTCCGTCCCGATTTTCTCAACACTAAAAATACAGCTATAAAGTAAACGGGGCACGGTACTGCTTGATGAAAATTTAATTTCAATTCGTACCTAAAACAAGTTCAAAGAAGTAAAAAAACTTGGGCTTCTGGGAAAGTGCGAATGCCCTGCCTACCTACCTATACAGTTTCATTAATTATAATCGTTTCTTTTACAGTGCGGTCACTCTTGATTTTAATTCCCATTGATCAACATTGGAATTTAGATCGTTTCGTACTCTTGAGCTCGAGTTTATTTTGGCTGCTATGTGTTTCGCCAAATAATATAATCACGTGACTGCTAAATTAACATTGGAATCGTAGTGGCTTTAGATCGGAATTAAAATTAATTTGAAGACTAAGGCCCCAGTTCAGTAATGTAACAATCAACATAGGACTCCCCCTCCAAAATAAATCAGGGCATAAAGTATAGAAAAATGATACGTGACGCGATATCGCTCTCTGTGTCGTTCCGTTGAGTATTCTAGAATTCTGACATCATTCATCACGAAATAACTCGAAAAAGACTTGAAAATAGTCAGGCACTTCGTTTTCTCGCGACGAGAGACAGATGTAGCAAGTTAATAAAACAAATATTTCTTTATCATGGCTGTTGCTACCGGCTTACGGTTTCGTTTTAGTCATTCAATTTTGCGTCAACCTCTCAAAATTTTTGTTCCGATTTTTATTGTAACCGATTTTATTAATTAAGTAACGGCCGTTCCTGGCTTGGTTTGGGTAGCTAAAGAAACGGAATTGAATATTATATTAAACCCCAACCTTTAAGTCAGAGTCCTATAACATAAAACATAATGTAGGGGCTCGAATAACTACACATTTCAACCAATTGGATTGGATTGGCGTGGTGGTTGAGCGATTGGCTGCTGCGCTGCGTGAGGTAGGTTCGTTTCCCGCACAGAACAAATATTTGTATGGCCTACAGGTACTTGTTCCGGGTCTGGCTGTTTGTGTATGTGAGTTTAAATGTGTGTAAACCCACGACACAGGAGAAATTCGTAGTGTGGGGAAACGTTTATTATTATTATAAAATGGGGGATAATCACCCGATGTTCCTAGCACAACCGCAGAAGGAGTCTAAAATAAAGTCACGTGTTCATTCTTCGAACTATTTAATGAGACTAAAGTTAATTTCTTACAGTACAAAGGGGACCTATCTGTACGCGCTGCTGATTGGGTCGCACACACCTTGACTTGTTAGCTGAATGAAAGTCACGGATAGCCGAAGATGATTGTTTATTGACTGAACTTAACTACCACGTAACTATTGCTAAATGTATAATGTTTGAATGAGTACCGCTGTGTATGATCGCTGATTGTGTACTGTCGCCTTACACTATAATTTGTGCAAGGTGACGGAAAAGTGCTGATGTATGCAATGCGCGCGTGCCATGTACGATGCATGACTCGTACATATTCCCGGGCGAGAAAGATGCTAGTGGATGATGAGAGTGAGTTACAAAGTGCTTAAATGCTAAACTTATAAATTTCACCCAAGTTACAATTCATGACTTAAATCTATTCTTAATATATAACTAGACTTAGTCACTATCACCAGACACCGGTTTGGTGAATGCAGGCGGTGTCCTCTTGTGGCGCTTGATACTGTTGAGTAGGCTCGAAAAGTTTCTTGACTCCACCGCCTCTTCTGGTTGTCTCGAGTCTCTAGTGCGTGGCGTCGGAGCGACGAAGGGTGCCTCGCGCTGTGTACGCACTGGCGGGGGCGCCGGAGGCTGCGTCCCGAAGTCCGACTGTAAGTTGGTGCTTCTCTGCCGACGACGATAGACCCACCGACACAGATAAACTGCTACTGCTAGTACAGCGCCAGCCATCAACACGTAGATTGCTGAATATTGATGGATATCGTGGTTTGAAATCCCTGTGTTCAAGGCGTTTTCTGATTTCATCTGCTCGATCTGTTCCTTGATGTGCCGCAATGCAGTTTCGTGATCGGTGTCGTTGATTTCAAATTGTGGCAAGGAGACGTTGAAGAAATGGTTGATGGGTGCGATTTGTTGTGATTTCAGGTCAACCGCAGTTTTAATCTCTGAGTATCCCAGTTTGTGTGACAAAACGGTAAAGTCTTCGCCTTTAATTACGCAATCTGAATCCAATACTATGACCCCGGCTTTAACGATTTGTATTGCGGTAATCTGATGCTCGCATATGACTCGAAGTGCGCATTGTCCGCAACAATAATAAAGGTAAGTATTTATTTTGTTCAGTTCCATCCAATTATTACGGCATGCTGCTGTGTTTGTTAGACATCTGTTTGTACCTTTATCTTTGATACACATGCTATCTTCTGACTTAAACTGGAAAATGGGTTTTCGGGAGTGACAGAGGCGCGTAGATTCATCGTATTGGACACATTGTTGTATGTCTCTAGCCGTCATTGCCAGATAGGTGTCTTTGCGTAAGTTGATTGCGATGTAATCCGATATTGGCACGACGGCGACCGTTGTGTTACCATGTTGTTGTGGTATTGAAATGAGTTGGTATAGGTCATAGCTCTCTCTATTGACCAGTGGTATTCTGATTTCAAATATGAGGTACTGCTGTGTTACCCTTGTTTTGACCTTCAGAAGGTGGTAAATTTTTGATAGTTCTGTCTGTATGTTTTCTATCGGTAATGATAACTCTCGCGATAATTGTCCTGAGATTATGCTGAGTTGGTCTCGTAATTGCTTCGGCGTAAGTAAATGGGCGCTAAACATTCCATGATGAATATCTGTGATTGTGTCGATAACTGTATCTTGTATGGATTTTAGCTTCGTTAACATATTTGTAGCTATGATGGTGGACAGTGCTAGCTCGCTCTTTACTTCTTGTGTCTGCAAATTTCTGTTCAATATATTGGTTGCCTTCGTCAGGTTGTTTAGATGTTGATTGATGGCCTTGTGTTGCCGATTGATTGTCTCTTCAGTTCTCTTGAGTAAATTGTATTCTGCTTCTACTACTGAGGTCTGGTTTTTCCACAAGAGTGCTAAGTGATTCTCGTTTCCTTTTATAAGAGCAATATCTTGTTTGTATTGGTCGGCGAAATGTTGATCCAGAACTCCAAATAAACTGTTAGCGACGTAGCCCACACCATCGATGAGGCCTCGCCGCCGTCGTGTGCGTTCTTCAAAATGCTGGCTCAGTAACATTCCATTGTAGTACTTTAGTTCGTCATGAGAGTGACGTAGTTGCAGTAGGATGATGTCGCATAATGTTTTGTCTGTTTCTCTCTCACATACACCGTTTATTTGTTTGAGGTATTTGTCGCAGGTTGCCGAACCGTCCCAGTAAGGGTTCATGTCGTAGTACACGATGAGTTAACATTCGTCTCGAATGAACTGCATGTTTGAGATTCGATCAAAATAGAGTGCTTTGTGTATTGTTGTCAAACTATATGGGGATGTTGACTGTTCGTGCCCAAATATGGATGTCATGAAGAGAAACAGTGTAATGATAGTTGCTATCAGATTAGACTTCGATCCAAGTCCTTGTTTTGCTTGTTTTTTGGTCTTGATATTTTGGCAGTCTGACCTTTTCCCTGTCTGCTCGGGTAGTGATTGGTGATCTGTCTGATCAGATACCAGCACCGACAGTTTAATCACTGGGCGCTTGAGGTACCCGTTTTGTGTTTTTAGGGTGACAACCCTGACCAATCCATCGCTACCGGGATGTAGCTCAGTGACTCTGCCTAGAGCCCATCTTCCCGCGGGGAGGTTAGGCTCGTGAATGATGACCACGTCATTTACTTGAAGGTTTTTCTGAGGTCTCTTCCATTTACTCCTTGTTGAGAGTGTTGCAAGATACTCGGATTGCCACCTCTTCCAAATGTCTTGGAAAATGTTCTGTGTCCGCTTCCATCTTGTCCTTTCATCTTGTTCGGTGTCTAAGATAGTCAGCATTGGGCCGCTGCTCAAAAAGTGTGATGGAGTTAGATAATTCAAATCATCTGGGTCCTCTGTAAGTGCGCACAGCGGCCGACTGTTGAGACATGCTTCGAGTTGAGCAAGTAAAGTGCTGTATTCTTCAAAAGTGAGTTTTTGCTCGCCAACAACACGTCGAAGATGATGCTTCAGACTCTTTACCGCTGCTTCCCATAGGCCTCCTGCGCTTGGCCAGGCGGGAGCATTAAAATGCCAATGAATTCCCAACTCGTTTATCTCTGTATGAAACTCTTCGTTGAATGTTTTGAGAAGTTCTGATGATCCCTGCTGCAGGGCTCTATTGGCTCCAACAAAATTGGTGCCATTGTCACTGTAGATATGATGTGGCTTTCCCCGACGTGAAGACATGCGTTTTAGAGCAGCTAAGAACGCAGATGAGCTCAGGTCTGAAACGAGTTCGAGGTGCACAGCTTTGGTCACCATGCACACGAACACCGCGATGTATCCCTTACTTGTCTTGACTCCTCGCCCTTTATTGAGCTTCACGTCGACGTATCCCGTGAAATCAACGCCGGTGTGCTGAAATGGACGAGAAGGATTGCTCCGAGATCCAGGTAAGTCCCCCATCAGTTGTGTTGGTATGACAGCTTTATGTTTCTTACACGTAATGCATGCATGCAAGCGCTTCTTTACAGCTCTGTTTCCGCCTAGTATCCAGTAGTTTTGTCTGATACTGGCGAGCGTCGTCCGGGCCCCCGCATGAAACGTGCGGCGGTGGGCTTGGTCGATAATTAAGTCAGTAATGTGGCTGCTGTGTGGGATAATCAATGGATGCTTCATATCTTCGTCAATATTCGCATGTTTGAGTCTGCCTCCCACTCTCAAAAGGCCATCCTTGTCCAAAAATGGGTTAAGCACAAAGTTTTACTTTTGTTGGGAACTTGCTCCTGTTTTCGCAGCTTGCTGATTTCTTCTGAAAACTGCGTTTCTTGTACATATTTTATAACCATATGTTTTGCGGTTGTGAGCTGATATTCACGTAAACGTTGGTCAGGACAGTTCCTCCATAGTATCTTCTGATAGGGCTGATGCTCAGTGTTGCAAAGTATCTGTCGATACATTTTTTCTATGTCCGCCGTATAAGCGAACTGATATTGTCTCCATCGCAAGATTAATGACATGAGGTCTTGCTGTAAATTCGGGCCACGCTTCATGAGGTCGTTCAAAGTGTAGCCCGTGGACGTTTTCGCCGATGCGTTGAATACTACTCTCAATGCCGTAGTTGCTGAATCGGCGCGTTGAACGCAATGGTGAGGTAAATAACAAGTCGGTGTCTCGTTACTAGTACACTCGACCATATGATTTAGTGCTTGATATTCATGAATGAACTGCTTGTATGCGTCTGCTAATTGAGGCTGTTTGCAAAATTTTCTCTCCAGTTGCCTAAATTGTGCCAAAGCCATGGGTTTGGTAGCTCTTAGCTTGTCTTGATAGTTTGGTTCGAACGGTATCTCAACAATGTAACGACCTTCTTTGTCGCGAGTTGTTGTGTTCTGGTAGTGCTGCAAACAATCCAGGTCATCCTGTGACATTCCCGAGCTTTCTGCTATGTCCTCTACTGTCCAAAATTGTTTAATGTCTTCGATGTTATTTATGACAACGTTGCATTGAAATGTTGTTTGCACGTTTCCGCATAATATCCAGCCCAACCGTGTTTGCTGTGCGACTGGTTGTGAACTATCGTGCCTGATGATACCTTCTTGGTTTATGTTTGAGTATATCTCAGCCCCGAGTAAAATATCTACAGGACGACTCTCATTAAACTCTGGATCAGCCAATGTGATATTTTCTATAAATGTCCATGATTTTGGTTTAATGAACGTTTTATTAGGCAAATTGTTTATCAAATTTCGCATAATAAAAACATCGGTGTCAAATGTATAATCACCGTGAATGGCACTGCACGTGATTCGAATGACGCCTTTGCAATTATTTTCTTTCGCCCCGACACCGAATATGACCCCTTTGCAGCGGCCACGGGGTATCCGTAGTTTCTGTGCTGCTTTTTCCGTTATCAGGGATGTTTGTGAACCTTGATCAACGAGCGCTCGTAAAGTTATCAGAGACCCATCGTATGCTTTCACTTTGATCAATGCTGTGGTAAGCAGAGTTTCTGATACATCTTCTTGAGACACGTGGTTGCTGCTGTCACTTATTGTTATCTTGCTATCAGTGCCAGCTGTTGTTTGCTGCACTGAGTTGCTGTTTGATTTCTGCCCACCCCCATTGCTGTATGCGTCGTGAAGCAAAGTATTATGATCTGAGTTGCAGACGCGGCATTTTTTTCTTGATGCACATTCCTTGCTATTTGTATGTACGTTTAGGCAGTTTTTGCACAAATTGTATTTCGCAACTGCCTTCCGTTTTGCGTCAGGCTGTAATTCGAGAAATGTTTTGCACGAAAACATCCTGTGTTCTTGATTGCAATGTGGACATTTTGTTGGACTTTCATTATCTTTTGTCAATGAATTTGATTTAAACTTATTGTTTTTGTTCTGATTTGCGCTGAATGCCTTATATGAATGAAATTTTTTGTCTGTGTAGGCTCCGACTGAGATGATTTTGTTGTTTCTGGCTTACGACGAGATGTTTCCCATGATGTAAATTTTCCCTCTAGGAAATCCAGAAAATCTGCTATGTTTGGTAGCTCGCGCGGCTCGGCCAGTGACTCTAGGTAGTCGTTTTGAGTTACCGTATCCATTTTTTGTGAAAGCAGATGTACCAACAAGGGGTCCCACGATGACGTGTCTACACCAAGGTTCTTGATTGCATTGATGCATTGTTGACTGTTGTCGTATCGTGGAGTTTTTTGACTGATGCTGCTGATAGATGTTGAGTGATAGGAACAGCTAGCAATGCATTGAGATGTGACGTGAAGATCAGTTTTCTGTTGTTATATCTGCGGTTGAGGATCTCCCATGCCGTCTCATAATTTTCCGAACTGATTGATAGATGCTGAATAAGCTTCTCGGCTTCGCCTTTTACTTTACTTTTGAGAAACTGCATTCTCTGTGCGTTAGAAAGAGACGGACTAGAATGGATTGTCTCAACAAATAAATCTTTGAATGCTGTCCAGTTTTCATAGCTACCACTAAATGCTGGAATTTCGATCTTCGGAGTCGACTTCTCTCGGTGAGTAACTGACCACATCTTGGAGTTGATGGTTGCCTTCATCTCGTTGTAAACGAGTTCGCACGTGTTGTAAGACATCTCGTACTGCACGTTGCCTTCGTTAGGCAAACTGTCGAGTTCCCAGTAAAGTGAATCAACCGCTTTCCACCTGGTTTCTAACACTTTTAAGGCGTCTTCAAACTGCCAATTTTCTTTGAGGAGGTCCACGTTGATGTTTGATGCGGTTCTTTGGAAGGCTTTGATATTGCTCCTTTGTTTGCGTAGCATTTCGTCTGTTTTGCTGTTACCCGCGATCTCCGCTACTTCAGGCACCTTTATTGACAGGGGTGATTGGTTACCTTGCTCTTGAAGGAATTTCGGCTCCGATGACTGCGAGGTTGATGGTGCGGGCTCAAAATTAAAGCCTGCTGGCTTTAATACGGGTGAAGCAGGTTTTACTTCTTGAGTTAAATACTTGATTAAGAATTCCCTAGTGCTTCTGTAAAACTGTTTTGTCTGTTCATAGGAATCTTGCACAAAGTATTGATGAGATGGATTTTCGCGCTCACTAATTTTCTCGTGGTTATTTTGAAATTCTGCCCAATACTTGTCGAGAATGTCTAGTTTTCTCTGCACACTGTCGGGAGTCTTGCGACTTACTCCTTCTTTCTTGAAGTTGATCAGAAGTTTCTGCATTGCCTCCATGACTTGATATTGAGTTTGAATGACTGACTCCATGATCGGAAAATTATTGGTACGGGAAAATTCACCGAAGAAGTAGACGTCTTCTCTGCTGGTTTGTTAATAACAGGCACTCAGTGTAGCTCACCCTCCTGTACGTTATGTGCAACGTCTCAATGTTACTGGTGAGACCCGCTTGTGGGAGGCCAATAACACCGATTTGCTAACGTACCTGGGATATACCACGCTAAGGACTCTGCTGAGGCTCGAAGGACCATAAAGATGTACGCGCTGCTGATTGGGTCGCACACACCTTGACTTGTTAGCTGAATGAAAGTCACGGATAGCCGAAGATGATTGTTTATTGACTGAACTTAACTACCACGTAACTATTGCTAAATGTATAATGTTTGAATGAGTACCGCTGTGTATGATCGCTGATTGTGTACTGTCGCCTTACACTATAATTTGTGCAAGGTGACGGAAAAGTGCTGATGTATGCAATGCGCGCGTGCCATGTACGATGCATGACTCGTACACTATCCTTGGTTTGTTTATGTTCGGGTTGCCATCTCAAAAATCTGCCAACTAGGACAAGAAGCAGAAAATCCGAAGATTTTTGAGCTTATAACCCGGACAAATAATCATATAACTATGTCAACTGCATACAATTTTAAACTAAATGAGGTCTTCTTAAGAAACAAAACAGATTCTTCTTGAAGTTTTAAGTAACTGTTAGCAGTTTAACAGTTTTTTTTAATGAAACAATAAAACATTCTTAAAAATTTAAACTCTGAAAACCCGGACGATAAATGATACCCCGTCCGGACGCTCTCCGGACGCCCTCCCCGAATCCCGGACGAATGGCAGCCCTAGGTTATGTTATAGCTAGCTTATACATAACTATAACTGATAGAGGCTGTCATGGGCTTACTGATCAGATAAAAATAAAATACATCTTACGATGGTCTCTATGTTTCTTGGCTGGAGGACTTGTGGGCCTTAAGGGACATTGACCCGCTCCTACAAACATTAATAATAATATTTAAAAAACAATAACATTTAATGAATCTTGACTTGGTACACGAGGTTGTCGACATGTGGAATGTGGACTCGGCTGTCACTGTGCCGATCGTCGTAATGGCCAATGGCTAAAAGCCTGGACGACCATCAGTCGAAGCACTCGTTACACGGTTGGATCTAAGGTCTGATACAGATGGCAGTACTCGTCGATACGGCTCGCATTGTGAGGAGGTTCCTGTCTCTACAAACCTAACCACCGGTAGCTTGGACCCTGCCCCGCCTTTGGTGGACCACAATTTTTTATATTTTTAAATGTTTTGTATTTTTTATTGAAATATTTCAAAATGTAATTTATACGTCGAACGAATAAAGAACGAATAAAGATAATAATATTTAATAATAATATTTTACTAACATAAAATGATGTTACATTTATAGGAAACCCTGATTCCTGCGCTAGGTGAAACCTGTGTACTTCTTCAGAAGAGTCGAATACTATCGGATCTCTCAATAAGCTCCTGCTTACATCCCGTTGACTGGTATGGCACCTGTTAACAACTATCAACTCCAAGTAGACTTCTGCTAACAAGAGATGCAGTACCTACTTAATTGCTTTGATTTTGATATTTTAAGTAATAGAAAGAAAGGCATATAATATTGATTAGATTGTAACTGCCATGTCAAGGTTTGACAGAGCGAGACGATTTTGTATGGCAGCGTTGGCAAGTTAACAAGAACGCCGACAGTGTTGTACGACTACCGAAAAAAGACTAAAACGTGTAATCGATATTAACATGAATATCAACGCTATGCACATGACGTCTGAGTTCATTTTATAATGACAAAAACTATCATAAATGTCATAAGTACATTTTGATGACAATTGAAACTGAACCTTATGCAATGAAGTTAAAGTTTTATATTCTGGAGCAAGGCAATTATCTCACACCGTTGGACATACTTTTTACGCGAGAGTGAGCAATTATCGCGTGGCTCACGTGAGCCCTACAGGTCGTGACAGTACCGAGTAAAGTTAACAGGTAAGTTAATGATCCCATCCCCGTTTCTCCCTTAACCCCTAACTTATTCATAACTTAGACCCCTTAGCAACAAACTAAGGTGAAAGTAGAGTTACTGGAGCCTAACCAGCTCGATAGATAGAGGTATAATAAACCCAGGAGTGAAAAGTTTTCCTCGATGTTCTATACCCAAGGGGCTCAACACAAACTTCTCACGATGACTGTTGTTAGTGTTTTTCTTAGTGTAAGAGTGTTTTTGTAAGATTATTTGGCTATCTCGGCTTAATCTAGTTCCTCCTCTTGTACGGAACGGTTTTATTTCGTAGGCTCTCGTCGGCATTACAACTTTATCACCGCGGTACGCTCTCCAGATGATTTTGTACGTTCAAAGGTTGTTTTTTTACATAGCTGATAGTACCACACACCTCGCCTTGTTTGAATTATGTGTGTTTTCACATAAGTATTCATCATCATCCTCTTGCCCTTATCCCAATTTATTTGGAGTCGGCGTAGCATATCTTCTTCTTCCATACATCTCTATTTGCCGTCATCTCAGAAGTCACCTCTTTCTTAGCCATATCATCATTCACACAATCCATCCATCGTTTCCTTGGTCTCCTTCTTCCCTCTAGATTCATACTCAAAACTTTCTTCAAAACATGATCCTCATTCCTTGGCATCACATAACTAATATACTTCTTAATATATATATTTTTACTAATCATATATAGATAAACTCACGTTTTTTCCCATAGCGGTAGGCAGAAACAATAGAACGCCACGAGCTACGAGCCTTACGTACTCCTTTAGCTTCGTTAACGTTCATACATACACGCACGCCAGTTGCAAGTTCTACGCACCTGACCTTTCTGAAGAACATCACCAATAAGGTCAGTGTCCTTCTAGGGCGTCCCCATTGTTAAATATGACACTTATAAGGCACTGGCTTACTCGTGGCTAAATTTTACCAGTTAAGCTACACTTGCCGAGGCTGGGCCTTGGATGGGTTATCACTGAACAAGCGTGTAAAGTCGTTTGTATATCTTTGACAGTAGTTATAGGTAGTCAGAACTCAAGTCCAGTAGAAAGTTTCTCCATGTAAAATACTAGTATTCAGATGCATCAAGTTGGACTGGCAGCCGACCCAACATAGTTGGGAAAAGACTGGGTACATGATAATGTATGTACTCTGCTCAATCAAAAAAAATCCATAGTGATATTTGTCTTAATCGAACTCACTACACGAAAAAAAAACATCTTTTTTTTTACTAAACATAATGGCGAAATTTAGGTTCAATATAGGTACAGGTACAGTATATATACTTAAAACCTATATTTAACCTAAATTTCGCCATCAAAGGTTAGACAGAGGTGTACCTCTGTCTAACCTTTGGGGAATTACAGGTGTGAGTTTTTTTTTAATATTTTACAATTGAAAAAGCACTAGGCACAGGTACAAAGATACTATTTGTACAATTTTACATTTCAAATCAAAATCTAAGTCTAAAATATTTTAATAAAAGGCTAAAGTATTTTTTCTAAAAGAACTCTTATATTAAAAAAAATAATGATCTTCGTCACGGCCGTGGACCCGATCAAAGGTTTATTATGTAAAATACTTCTTATTGATTCCTTCGCTTTGATTAAAGAAAAAAAACAACTTTATTTTTTATAGCTACGGCTTCGTCTCTTTTGCTATGCCTAAGATTTTTTTTATTACCAGTAGTGCTTTCTTTGTGTTGTTTATTTAAAACTAGCTGTTACACACGGTTTCACATACAACAAGGATTTATTCATGTAGGTACGGTAGTCCGCACGTCATATGACTATGGTAACAAAACCATTATAAGCTGGGCTCGCGTTCTATTGAACTCACGTAAGACACTCTGCGCTAAATCAAAGACTAAGTGACGTGTGGCCTGCCAGGTACGTATAACCTCACATGAATCTATAGAAAATTTTCTCTGCTGGCCTCTTTTTCTATTAAAACTCGGTTCTATATTGTGTCAGATCGAGGTGCTACCACCGACGATCGTTCAACTATATACCTACTCATGTACGTTCAAGTTCTCAGAACCATTACAACTGGGTAAAATTCATCGGACTGCTAAGTGAGACTACATGACTAACAAATCAGTCACACATAAGAAAACTGTTCTAAAAATGTTCTTTTTTTTTAATACAGGTCTGTATTCAAAAAAAATTGCTCAACTTTTAATGATTTCCTCTTTGGTCTGGTAGTCCCAGTCGTCTGCTGAGCGTGAGATCCCAGATTCAATTCCCAGGTCAGGCAAAATGTTATTCAGTTTTTACAATAGGCTTTTTTTATTAGCAGCCTGGAGACTGGATTCGTGCCCGATTGATGGTAATAGGTTTGCCCCCTATCACAGGGGACTTAAATATAACTGGTGAAATGTGAGTGTTACTATGGACCTCTCCTAACCCTTAGAGGAAGAGAGTCGTGATCTTATGTATATTTCTGTTTATACAGATTTAAAGTTCGAACAAACAGGCAGGACGTCAAAATGTTCTGACAACTTTTTGTTTTCTTTTTTTTTGCATGGAATTTGTTCGACGGATATAATAATATTATTTTATTTGTAGATCAATTTCTATGAAAACGTGTTGTTGCCTATAAGGCCGATTGTATATCTTTAAATAACATTTATTTAGTAGAAAATAGACCAAGTGACCTAATTTAGTTTTCGGGAGTTTGGCACCTAATATGATCACATAAAGCTATGTAATTATAGTTAAAAATATCGAATATTTTTTGACGACCTTCACAAGATTCCGTTACTACTTATCTTTTTAATTACTTTCGCAAAATATTGAATTCAATTAATTTCAATTAATTATAAAGCGTCTTTATAATGAGATTGACTTTGAGCAATATTATGTAAGGTAGCTGTCGAGGGCCGGACTTGACAATATTGAATTAGTTAGCCTGAAGGTGTACTGTCCTGAACGTGTACAACGGTGCTGATGGAAGACATGGACTAAAGTTACACTATTTATTTTCCTCTCTTAAAATACACACAGACATACAGAGCAGAAGGGGATTCGACCTTCAACTCATAAACTAATTTGACGACCGATGTGGCGCGGCGGGTGAAGGTCCGTTTGCGACGCAGGAGGTTGCGGGTTCGATTCCCGCCTTGGGACAAATGTTTGTACGATCTACAAAGATTTGTTCTGGGTATTTTCTATGTATAGTAAAAAATATATATCTATGTAATGTATTGTATTAAGTATATCAGTCATCTAGTACCCATAACAGAAGCTCTGGTAAGCTTGGGGCTAGATGATGCTATGTGGATTGTCCAGCATTATTTATTTTATTTATATTATCTCTCTTGTAGTTCTTACCTATCACCGTCATTTTCTTGAGCAGTTTGTCAGTAAGAAAAGTTGTTTTAATTTTAGTTTAGTTAATGAACGAGCGAATTGGTGCCAATGATATCCGCATGGTCCTAATTGTAAGTCCTAGATCTATTCCTACAGTTTTCATAGTGAGAATGTGTCATCATCATCATTTCAGCCGAAAGACGTCCACTGCTGGACAAAGGCCTCCCCCAAGGATTTCCACAATGACCGGTCCTGCGCCTTCCGCATCCATGCCCTTCCCGCGACTTTCACCAGGTCGTCGGTCCACCGTGTGGGAGGCCTGCCTACACTGCGTCTTCCGGCGCGCGGTCGCCACTCGAGAACTTTCTTGCCCCAACGGCCATCTGTTCTACGAGCTATGTGCCCCGCCCACTGCCACTTAAGTTTGGCGATTCTGTGTGCTATGTCGGTTACTTTAGTTCTCCTGCGGATCTCCTCATTTCTGATTCGATCACGCAGGGAAACTCCGAGCATAGCACGCTCCATCGCCCTTTGGGTGACCTTGAGCCTTCTTATGAGGCCCATAGTAAGGGACCAAGTCTCAGTTCCGTAGGTCATCGCTGGCAACACACACTGGTCATAGACTTTAGTCTTGAGACACTGCGGTATTTTGGACGAGAAGATATTACGAAGCTTCCCGAACGCTGCCCAGCCGAGTTGGATTCGACGATTGACCTCTTTCTCAAAGTTGGACCTGCCTAACTGGACTGTCTGTCCCAGGTAAACATATTCGTCGACAACTTCGAGTGTAGAGTCTCCAACCTTTAAAGAAGAAGTGGGTGTGACATGGACATTTGACATAATTTTCGTCTTGTCCATGTTCATTTTGAGGCCCACTTGTTGGGAGGCTCTACTGAGGCCATCGAGCATTGTGCCTAGGTCTTCCAAGGTCTCAGCCATGACTACGATATCGTCAGCGAATCGAAGGTGAGTGATGTACTCGCCGTTGATAATGATGCCGAGTCTTCTCCAGTCCAGGAGCTTGAAAACATCTTCCAGGCCGGCAGTGAACAGTTTCGGAGATATAACGTCTCCCTGTCTCACCCCTCGCTGCAACTGGATAGGTTTTGAGCTTTGATCCTGGAGGCGGACTGACATGGTGGCGTTTTCGTACAAACACTTCAGCACTTCGATATATCGATAGTCAATTTGGCACCGTTGGAGAGACTGTAGCACGGCCCAGGTCTCGATCGAATCGAAGGCTTTCTCATAGTCCACAAACGCCAAGCAGAGTGGCTGATTATACTCCTCAGTCTTCTGTATAATCTGTCGCAGCGTATGTATGTGGTCTATGGTGCTAAAGCCTTTTCGGAAACCGGCTTGTTCGGGAGGCTGGAAGTCGTCGAACCTGCGAGCGAGACGATTCGTAATGACTCTCGAAAACAATTTGTAGACATGGCTCAGAAGCGAGATGGGTCTATAATTCTTCAACAAGGTTTTATCGCCTTTTTTGAAGAAGAGTACCACCACACTTCCGTGCCATGCCTTAGGCGTTCGTCCCTCGAGTATGACGGAATCAAATAGCTTCTGAAGAGCTTTCAGGGCCTGTGGTGTGGCCCTAGAATAGCACCACCCCATCTCCTCCCGTGGGTGTCGTAAGAGGCGACTAAGGGATTCAAATACCGGAGGATGGGCAGCAGCATCTTTCCGCGCACTAGCCACAAAACTGCGATCGCCAACCCGCCTGCCAAGCGTGGCGATTACGGCATAACCCCCCATGATGTGGAAACCCAAGAAATGGCCCCTAGTCCCCGGCGGCCCCGCTATTCCTGGCTATGGTACCGGCCATGGTAACGGCGGGGCAAGAGGTGCGAAGAATCCCCGGCAGATGCCAGGCTACCAACCCCGACGACCTTTGGCCCTGGCAACGTACAACACGCGCACACTGCGAACGGACGAGAAGCTTGCTGAACTCGAGGAAGAATTGAGCAGGTTACGGTGGGATATCGTAGGATTGTGTGAAGTCCGGAGAGAGGGGGAGGACACCATAATCCTCAAATCCGGTAACCTGCTCTATTTCCGGGAGGGCGACCAACTGTCCCAGGGTGGTGTCGGGTTTATCGTCCACAGGTCCCTTGTCAACAACGTGGTCCAGATCGAGAGTGTTTCGACGAGGGTAGCGTACCTTATACTCAGAATCACCAAACGGTATTCGCTGAAGGTCATACAGGTACACGCACCGACCTCGAAACACCCCGACGACGAGGTGGAGACTATGTATGAGGATATCTCTAAAGCCATACATAGCTCCCGAACACACTATACCGTTGTGATGGGAGACTTTAACGCGAAACTGGGCAAACGAAGCGACAATGAGCTGAGAGTGGGGCAATTTGGATATGGAAAGAGGAATGCACGTGGCCATCTGCTGGCCGGCTTCATGGAGAAGGAGGGCCTTTTTATGATGAACTCCTTCTTCAGAAAACCGGAACAGCGTAAGTGGACATGGCTGCACCCTAACGGTGTCTCAAAAAATGAGATTGACTTCATCCTGTCGACGAAGAGGCACATATTCAATGATGTCTCCGTGATCAATTCAGTAAAAACAGGAAGCGATCACCGGATGGTAAGAGGCACATTGAATCTTAGAACAAAGCTCGAAAGATGTCGACTGATGAAGTCTACGCTCCGACCAGCACCTATCCAGCTCCAGAACCCTGAGCACTTTCAGCTCGAGCTGCAGAATCGCTTTGAATGCCTGGGAGATTGCGAAAATGTGGATGATTACAATGACAGATTTGTGGAAATTGTCCAAACGACTGGGTCTAAGATCTTCAAAACCCGTCGTTCAAAAGGAACCAAAAAGATCTCGGACCTCACCAACAAACTTATGGAACAAAGACGAAATTTGGTTCTGCAGTCCTCTGAAGATGCTGCTCAGTATCGGCGTTTAAACAGATGGATCTCCAAGTCCTTGACTTGCGACCTACGCAAATTTAATACGACTCGTATTAAGGAGGCGATTGAGAGCAACAAAGGCTCAAAGGTTTTCGCAAGGGATCTGTCTGTTGGTCAAAGCCAACTGACTAAGCTGAAGGCAGAGGATGGCAGAATTGTTTCGTCAAAGCCGGAGCTGTTGAAAGAGGTCGAGAAGTTCTACGGACAATTATACACGAGTGTACGGCAATCTGTTAATAATCAGGCTAAAGACCCAAGAGCCAGATTGACCCGACACTATACCGAGGATATCCCGGACGTCAGCCTGTACGAGATTAGAATGGCTCTTAAACAGCTAAAGAACAATAAGGCACCGGGTGATGATGGGATCACGGCTGAGCTTCTGAAAGCTGGTGGAACACCGGTAGTGAGAATGTGTAAATGTGTATAATTATGTGCATGACAATAGGCATGTGTCCTAGGTAAAAATATAATAAGTCTATTTAGTCCGTAGGTTAGATTACCGTATTTTTTGCTTACTAAAATCAATAAAAAGTGACAAAGATATAGCACATCGAATTTCAGTAGAAGGGGCTTGTGACGTCACTTCCACGTAAATAAACGCACTATATCGTCGTCTGTTTTGGAAAAGGAAAAATACGTGTCCATTATTTTTGAGGAATCCATCTATAGGAGTTTTTTTAAGGACACTACCCTATTGTAAACATGTTCATATTTAAAGAAAATACCAGTTCCATAGTAGAATGGACTGTATCAAAGCTTTGCAACTAGGTCCTAGTACAATTTTACCTATCTAGCTACGAATATTACAATCTCACAAATTAAATTGAACCGTAAAGTAATACAAATAGAGTGAGAAATATTTTGGGGCATGTGGTACAAATGTATACCCACAGTGCTTGATCAACGCACAATACTTTGTTAACTAGGGCTTGATATCTCTCCGTAATGACATATCGGATAAAGGGTTTAGGTGTGGTCTGGAAAGCTTGTTAGTGGAAGGTCGTATCAAAGCCTTTAACGATGCCGGCGTCCCTAATTGTGTTATTTATAGACGAATGTCATGGGTCCAAAAGACAGGATCTAAGTAAATCAACAAGTTTCTTCAGTTGGTAGTTACGTACTACTAACAGCTTAAAGGAAATTGGCAAAGAAAGTTATTGCGAGTTCTTGCGTTTTTAGTCTTGCCTTATATTCTTTTATTATAATTTTTATTTATTTTCTTATCTCTCTTGTGACCGTAGCCAAGAGAGACTTGCCTTAACTTGTATTAATTAGTCTCAATTTATCAATCAATTTTTTCATGTATCTGTAACGTATAATTACAGAATTGCATGATGTGTGAAAATATCAATTTATTTTAGGAAAATAATCGTATTTTTTGATGTTTTACAAGAAATAGAAGGCTATATTATTTTATTTGCTATATTCTATCCAGCCAGGTATAGTCAACATAATACTGGCGGAAGTTCGCAAAAATCTGGACTAATTGTTCTGTCTGAGATGTTGATCTGAAGTCCAAAATGCTGGACTTCTAATTCATTGTTACCATTAGCTCACCAGCATCTGCCTAGGCTTTTCCCTAACTATGTTGGGCCGGTATCCAGTCTGAAAGGATGGAGCCAAATACCAATATTTTACACGGTGTGACTGCTAGGTAGCAAGATATCATCAAGATATCTCCGTTAGACTGGTTTTAAAACTTTTGGGCATTCTGACTACCCGTAACGACTATCTAAGATCTACAAATAACAGCCCGGGACTTAATGTGCTTTCCAAGGGATGGAGGAGTCTCGGTATGTAATGTATGGAAACTCATCGACGGACCAACATCGTTGCTTAACCTTGAACATTGACCGAAGTGGCTAGTTTTAACTAGCCACACGCCCACATCAGCTCATCCGGGAATTTGTATACAAGCGAGAGCTCATAAATATTTAAATTTATTTAGCAAGCCCAGATTACTAGTGTTTTCGTCACTACATAACTTTTCAGCATAAATCGCGACCTTTTTCGTCAGTTCACATATGAATTAGGTATTTTTCGTGAATGAGCTTGTGTCTGAATGTGGTACAAGCCCATGAATATAAATTACATTAAAAAAGTTTATTATGCCTTGTTGAAATAATTATTTTATGAAAGTTACTATGTGTCACACTCATCTTTTGGTAGGTAAAGTGGTTTTTTTTTCAGTCATATATTTTAACTAATATTCTAAAATCTCACACATAAAATTGTAGTGGAACAGCTATTAATAAATTCATAAAAAAGTTTATACGTAGTAACATAAAAAAAAACTATTTATTTAAACTATGTCTATTGGTCTGTTTGTCGTGACGTGACTGTCTTCCATACAGTTACCTAAGGTGATCTTTTGGGCATCATTAGGTACCCAATGTCATAGCATTGAAAAGCGATTAAGGGCGATTCCACCAATGAAAGTAAACGAGATCAGCTCTCTACACCGAGTTAAACGGCTAGCAATGTCAATATTCCACAACAATAATGACACTGACAGCTCTTGGAAGCGGTTAAGATGTGCTGATCGCATTCAGTTTTATCAGTGAGAAATTTGCGTTGGAACCTTGGCGCACAGCAATCAAAATACTCGTACATAGGCGCATATACAGCTCGCAGCCATCAACAAGCTGGGAAGATCTTTATAAGAACACAAGCTGACCCGTCAAACGTTGTTTTGCCATTTTAAGCCAAAAAAAAAAAAAAATATTTAGGGATCACCCTTATCATTTAGGGGTATGAAAAATAGATGTTGGCCGATTCTCAGACCTACTCGATGTGAACACAAAATTTCATACAAATCGGCCCAGTCGAGTTCGGTAACTAACATTGTGACACGAGAATTTTATATATAAGATGATACTGTACAGCAGCTTAACAGTTAGTACTATTACACAATATCTGTCTCTTATCTCCCTTTTTTTGAGTAGACATAGGCAATGTCACAGGACATGGGCTATGTCTATTTCTATAAGCGATCGCACGAATACGTTATAATCACTTTTATTCTGTTCGGTAAACTAGAATGTCTTATCGCGCCGACAGAGGGCTCTCTGGTTTTCCGACAAAATTTGGGACAAATGATGAATGCATTCAGGGTTGAGCTACACGGTTACTAACAATCTGTGCGCGGACAGGACAGGTGCACTACAGGTCCTATTAAATCTTTGTGTTTTTTTTCCTCAAGATACCATCTTAGACACTACTATATGGTCCTCATATTATCGATCTGAATAATATCTGGACTTTACAAGAGTCTGTGACCTCTGAGTTTGTTTCAGTGTTTCTTCTCAGAATAAACAATGAAACAAACTCAGTCTAGTGAATTCCGACCCCATCAAGCTTATGAAAAATATATGTTTTAATTAAAAAAGAAAGAAAAAGTATGTATATTGACGTGTAAAACTGTTACCTTCGATTTACAAAATATCACCAGCCGCGGTGTTACCGAAGTGGCGGTTAGAAAGTGAACATGAGATCATTCGAAATTCCCACAGGATAGTTATTTTTTTCGGGATAAAATGTAGCCTATTTGTAAACCCATTTGTATTTGTAAAAGCTTCTTCCTCTGTAACCATCCAAATCCGTTCAGCCGTTTAGGCATGAAGGAGTTGCAAACATACCGAGAAACTTTCAATATTAGTGTGATTTATAGTATGAATTTGTTTAATTATTTATTTTGTTAGGGAAACATTGGATTACATCGGAAGTGCGTAAATGTAAAATCCACAACGTTTCCACAGATTACCTAGTTTAATGATACAGTGAAGACACAATATAACTTGAGTTACAAAAACACAAAGAAGAAGAGAGGAAGAGAAAAAACAGGATGTACTTAATATCGTAATCTAAAACAAATAGTACTTTCTAGATACAACAAACCAAAAAGAAAAGACACTAAACATCACGCAAAAGTATTCATAATTGCGACGATTGCGAAGTCGAATATGTATGCACGATCTACAAAGATTAGTTCCGGGTATTTCCTATGTATAACAAAAAATATCTATCAATGTAATGTATTGTATTAAGTGTATCAGTCATCTAGTACCCATAACACAAGCTCAGCTTAACTTGGGGCTGGATGATGCTGTGTGAAGCGTCCAGCATTATTTATTTATTAATATGAGGACATCGTTTCAGACATCTCTGGTAGAAAATTATCAACTTTAGTCCACCCACGTTCATTATTAAATGTGTCCCAAATTCTACACAGAAAACAAATTATTATTTAAACTATTCGCAACTTTGCGTTTTTAATTATTTAGTTTGAGAACGGCTTTAAGTTTTTATTACTTCTACTGTGTGTTTCTTTGAAGTTATTTTATTAAAAGTTGTACCTATATCAGAAACTTTGATAAGCAAATAATTTTAGATAAATCTAGGATTCGATTTTTTTTTTAAATTAAAGCTGAGTAACACGGGCAGTGTTATTTCTGAAGACCTGGTTCACAAAGAGCTTCACCAACAGGTCTTAGCAAACATAATGATGAAAGCAAAAACTCCATCAACCAAACAAAACATCAAAACCTAAGTATGTATTTTTGCCACCAAACCTGAGACCGAAAAGCCGTCCACTGCTGGACATGAGCCGCAAGCGTCGCCGCAACGAGCAGTCATGGGCTTCCCACATACCTCGGAGTCCCTTGGCCTTCATCAGGTCACGGGTCCACCTAAGAAGGTCCGTCAACGCTACGGTTTTTGGTTGGCGGTCGCCATTCCAAAGTCTTTTTGGCTTTACTTTGTATCTAGGCTTGGCAATAAATATAGGTATAGCTTGACTTGACGGTAACTACTTTCTAGACCCATTTAATTGACGAGGTTTACTTTACCTAATTACCTTTTTTGTCTTACACCATGCACATTTCTGAGGCAAAAAACTAGATTTTCTTTCTTTTACTTCTACTCAGATTCAAGTTAAATACTGATCACCTTCAGCCTTTCTTTCAGGACTTTCGGCAGTAACTGACTAGAGAGGAAGCCAATACCAACATTGTTGGAAAAAGCTAAGGCGATGATGATAGCTATTGGCCAGTAAGTTTTAGTTAGTTTAATACTTTTGTTTTTTCAAATGTTTTGAGAATTTTAAATGCGGCGCGGTATTTCACGCCCCTTTATGGGAGTTCATGGTGCCTTCTAGCAAGGCTGGCTGATAGCTAGGGTACGCGCCCCAGCTGCAGCAGCAGGTTATATATATATTTATCTACGGTATCTTCCGGGCCCCAACTTGTGGTACTTGTCGAAACCGTTGGGCCTTAGTCGGTAGGAGTCCGGCGGAGAGTCCAAAGACAACAAAAGGTACTTACAGGTAAGATTAATATAATTCCTTCTTTCCTACCATTCTCGCTAAATTCAAAAATTTAACGACATGTGCACACAGTGTATTTTTCAGACTCAATAATACTTTCTTCTATTTCGGAATTCCATTACATTTCATCAGTAACTGTAGTGGCTGGAGTAATTGTTCGTTCTTCACATTGAGCTGAAAGTAAATGGCTTGGGGCTTGGAAACTAGCGACGTATTACATAAGTAGGTACAAATGGGCCGCATGACAGTGGTAATTTAACCGGAATAGAACTCTGTTCTACGCTAGGCTGGCTCAAGGTCGAAGTGTGACCTTTTGAACTAACTTACAGTGTCCAGGAAATTACAATGTTTGTAAAGCTACTTTTTTTTCTTCAGGTTATACAAAACTTTTGTACGGTGTAGTCGTTCAACGGAGACGGCGAGATGTGTTGGAATCCTTCGATAAAGACTGGTCCTAAATAGCTTTAGATACTGAGAAGTGTAAAGAAAGAAGAAAGGCGTAAACGCCTGCAGTGGGAAAATCCAGTATAAGTAATAATATAAAACACAATACAGTAATATAGTCATTCTACCGATAATCATTACGGCCAGTGGCTTAATAGCTAAGAGCCTTTTTTTTTTTTGATCCGAAGTGGATAATCCTCATAGATGTCTTCCGTCCTGGTGGGGCGGAGGGGTCTGTCAGACTCTTACTGACTAAAATCCACCCCGGTGTTCCATCTCACACCTACACCGGGGGTCGCGGGAAAGTACGATCCTTCCACAAAATAGCTAAGAGCCTCGGCCAACACCTGAAGAGGCTCTCGTTAGGAAGCTGGATCAAGGGCTTGATCCAAAAAGCGAATGAATAGAGAAATAATACACAACTTTCAAATGGTACTGGATTTAAATGGTAACGATAAGTAGTTTATTTGGTCTAGAGTTTCTATATGTTCTTATTATTTGGTCCAGTTTTTCTGTCTGTACCAAGTCTAGGTCAAACTAACATTAAAAATACCGCAATTTTATAGCCGACATATAAATCTGGCCGCAGCACACTCAATATTCCATGCGTTACTAACTTCTGGCTGCTTTTTATCCACTCGGACGGCCGCCAAAATAAGTTTGTGACCACAGTTTTTATATTTGAAAGTAGAACAATACATTTTTTCATAATTACGATCATCCGCTTACTCTTTGGCCCCTCTCCAGTGGCAGAGTTCTCTTCTAAAGTAAATTTAATTAAGGAACAGTTTCAAGTGCGAGGTTTTCACTGCTTCCGATGTTTTGAGGTTCTCTCACCGATTTTATAGTTTTTTTCTCAAACTCCACTAGTTTTTGATAAAAAGTTACAAGTAAAACATTTTCTACAGAGTTGACTCATGAAAAAGTTATAATAAATGATTTTTCTTCCGTTTACTCGGTACGAGCGAGCTATTTGCTTAGTTTCATTGATGTTGAAACTTTTCAGGATTTTTCACGTTTTTATTCTCTGGTGGATTGAGTTACTTAAATGCTAAGTAATATTTTTTATTCTTGTCGTCTAATAAGATCCGTCTTTTTTGCCCGTTCAACGTAAAATTGCTTAGAGCGCTTTGTGAGTGCACCGCGCACCAAGCAAGAATAAATTGAAATATTTCCAAACACTACAAACAGGTTTACGCGAAGACAGTCTGTTGTTAGACGACCGTTTTTAACTTGAACAGTTTCTGCGTAAAATCCCGGTTTTCTATTATACGTAGTAAGTATTTTATATAATTTATATTTAGTTTTACATTTATAACTCTTTTATTTCTTATAAGTGCGACCCTATAAGATCAATAGATAGCCTGTGTCAGACGACACCTGACTGGCTTTACGGTATGTTGAAATAGACCTTTAAAACACAGCTATGTTTTGGCATACACTGAGCATAATTTTTAAAAAACGCCATTTAAAAAAAAACTGTTTCAAATCGATTCGAAAGACCAAATCATTGATTTTCATTATTTCTTTAATATTCGATCGTACTGCAATGTAGGTTTCGTCTGGCGCTGATACAAAATACTACCAAATATTTGCACCAAATATTTCAAATGGTGCGTAAAATTTATCCCAATGTTATTCTACCTATGTGCTACATTAAATACATTAATAGATTAATCCATTCAGTCAATTAACCATGATTGAGTGCCTATCAAACAACTACACACAAATCCAAACTAGTATTTGCAATTAATAATGTACTGTATGTATTCGGAAATCTCATTATTCCCACAAGGACCAAAAAATCTCACAACTTGGTCCTTACATCCTAACATCTCAGTACCACGTTCTAACGTTACCAAACCGGGTAATGCTGTAAGTGGGTAATGTTAACACTGTCCGGTCACAACAGGTTGGTCACAGCGGCTAATCTGTGACCGTGTTACAGTCTCAGCGATTCCTCTGAGACGTTAGCGAGTAAGTGATTGTTCTGCCGCATTCAGCGTCGTCGACCGGGGTATGTGTGACTAGTTCAAGAATAACTTTAAAGGTGAATAGGGAATCTGTTAAATATCCATGAACATACGACTTTATTTCGTAAAGTAGGCTACTAGATTTGATTTGACGACCTATGTGGCGTAGCGGGCGAAGGTCTGCCTGCGACGCAGGAGGTTGCGGGTTCGATTCCCGCCTTGGGACAAATGTTTGTACGGTCTACAAATGTTTGTTACGGGTGTTCTGGGTATTAATTATGTATAATAAAAAAAAACTACCTATGTAATGAATTGTATTAAGTATATCAGTCACCTAGTACCCATAACACAAGCTCTCCTTAGCTTGGGACTAGATGATGCTGTGTGGATTGTCCAGCATTAATAAAAAATAATAATAATAGATAACAGTACACTTAGTTTTAAACTTTTATTCAGTGATTGGCTCCTTGATTTAGCGGCGAAAACTTCCTTCACACTAAGTATCATAAACCATTTCTCAGGAATGTATTATATACTAGCACTTAAACTGCCGACGAAGTGTACTTTGCTATTCGAACTTCCACATCCAGCTAATTTAGGTTAACTCGGGTTATATTCCTCCAATTTTTGTGAGATCTCTCTCGCTGATGATGTAGCTTTCAATATGTGAAAGAATTTTTGAAATCAGTTCAGTTGTTTTCGATTTTATCCGTTACATACAAAACATTAAATCCTTTCTCTTTATAATATTAGTTAAGATTAATTTGGAAAAGCGAACGGTCACGTTTTGCTGAAATGTAATCAAGCAACATGTCCCACCTTTTTGGCTAGAGATTTAGGTAAAACAGGCCGCACGTTGGTGGTAACGCTACAACCTTGAGCTGACCTAGTGAAGTACGGAGTTATAATTTTGTAACCACTGACATGCGGCATACCGTACTCACACATTACCCTTCAAAAAATAACTAGACTGCCTCGAAATACCGAGTCCCTTACATTACCTTAAATTATGTTACATTTACTGAAAAGGTAACCGCACTATTATTATTCAGATCAACCCAAGTCCCCGAACTTTTTACCCTCTCCAGCATCTATTCCTTTCACCGAATTACTCGGAATGAGCCCCGCCTGTTCCCAGTTCGTCGTTTTTTCTTTGAAAAAAAAAACTTTCAAGTCATTAGTCTCTCGACGTATTTAAGTTGGCCTATTGTGGGTAAAAGGACCACTGTCATATTAAAAGGCCTGTTTTAAAAAGGTAATGCTTCCCGTCAGGGGGTATCGTGAGATTTATTATGGGATTTCTTTTCCTTTACGATTTTAGGTTAGTGATGAGGTAGAAAGCTTTCCAGTCTAACCGGCTGAAGCTCAATATCAGTATTTTGAGAATTTCTGACCTACACAACCCAGTTACTGGGTTATGCCACTGGTTAAGATTGATTGACTTTCGGGTATCTGACAACCCATAACTGCTGTCAAAAATTTACAAATGCCAGTATTCAGCTTATCGTTCTCTCCCCGGCTCAATGTGCAATGGACAGTATCCCATGCGCAGACTGACCACGGCATGCGTAATTTAACCTTAAATCATCACAGGCAGTGGTTTTTATTTAGTTGTCAATACAACCCAAATATTCCCTTTGTCTTGATGTAGGCGACAGGCTATACTGTTAATAATAATATTGGATATACTGAACATGATTTGAAATGAATTGATGTTCTCGTGTCTAATAACAGCCGCATGGGTCGATTGAAGTTCAGCAACGCTTGCCGAGATCAGTCTGTGGGCGGGTGACCATTCATTACACTCCAAAAATTTTCCGTGTCTCGGAAAGCACGTTAAGCTGTTTGTCCCGGCTGCCATTCCTAGATATTCCTTGATCTTTGACAGTCGTTACGAGCAGTCGGAAGCGCAAGTCTTACCAATAGATACCATGTTAGTGGGTAACAACCTAGTAACTGGTTTTTCGAGGATAGTCGGGCAGTCACCTAATGTGATATACTGGAAGCCAACCACATAATTGGGAAAGGGGCTAGATAGATGAGGAAGATGATGTGACTAAATTATTTCAGTGTATTTTTTTATTATTATAAACATTTATTTCTTTAAAACAATAAATAAAGTATAGAATAAAATAAATAATCATAGGGCACCGAAAAAATCATCAGCATCACTGTCAACGGGAAAAAAGCCCAGAAGGCTGGCAGCATTGCCACGTTGAATGGCAATTCTGGTCAGGTGAAGAGTCGACCAAACGCTTCGCGATTTCTCGAAAAACTAAATGGGCCCACGGACCCCATGGCCGTAGTGTTTCAACCTGAAACGGCTCAAACGTATAAATTCCAATTAGGTTGTTGTATTTTCGCCATTTGAGGTTTTCGGCACCTGCAGCAGCCGCACCTGCACAGTCCACCGTACTAGGAAGATGGGATGGCGAATAAATGAAGTGTATTTTCAATAACTTGTTTGAATTCAAACACCACACCACCAATAACTGTCAGAGACAGTGTTACATGAAAGCCTGGTCAGATCTTAGTCATTCGGTCATCAATCCATAGGATGCATTACGTCTTTGTCTCTGATATTTGTATTACTGTATGCACAAAGCGTGTCTAAGCATTCGGTACGTGACTTGCTCCTAATCCCTATAAGCTCGCGTTTGTCGAAATAATCTCTAGTATTATCGAAATTACAACGGTAGGATTGCTATGTTGCTACTTTATTCACTTTGGACGATACAATCGAGCTGTGTAAACCAATTTGACTAATCTAACGGAGCTCTATTTACCCGAAGCTAAGAAGAGTTATGATTTGAAATAACAATGGCAGATTTTGGGTACTAAAATATGTGTTTGAATTTTTTTTTAAAGCTGATAAAAATATATTTTTTGTTGCGGATGGAAGTGGAAATGCCATTAGGGGGACACCTTAGATGGACTAGAAGGACAGACGAGTTTAAAATCATTATTTTACTGCACTATCTTGGAGGAAAATTCAAAATTTCACTTGAAGTAAAATTGATAAATTAATCACAAAACAGTAAAATAGTGAAAGCTATATGCGGCGTTGTCAAATTTTAGACAGCACACACCTAGACACCCATTTTTATATCTCTAGTGCGATACAAGGAAAGATTTGTGGAAAGCTCAATCCTCTCAACCAGGAAAATAACATAAAACAAGATCGTGTGAACGTTCGAAAACCCATCAAAATGTCATCAACCTTTTGTTTATGTTTATACAAACATTTGAATATAACAGCCGTAAATAAGAACCCGGAGTGTGATTGAGAAAACTTCTTACAACTTCCTCAATTGATCGCTGTTTGAGGGAACTTCATAGATATTTTTATATTCAGTTAGTGGTGTCAGCTCAAGTTCACAAGTAAAAGAAATAATACAGAGTAGGTAGAACGACCTATTATTTATACAAAAGTTTGTTTCCGTTATGATATTTAGTGAATGATTTGTTGGTTCCGTGTTGATAATAATTATGATTTGCTATTGTTTTTCGATAATATACGATGTTTCGGCTACTTCCCGATTCGCCATTATAGCATAATACCTAAACAGGCACACTTTTACGACTCTATGATCTCTCTTTTTTTGGTTTTACGTTGTATTCTGGCCTAAAATTATTACTTAACCATTTTCTGATGATTTTTGGGTTTATCCCTCTAGAATTTGACATAGCAACCCGGGCTCGCGCTTTATTACAATATTATATAATAAATATATAATATTTCGATACACCTCTGTCTATCCCTTCGGGGAATACACGCGTGATGTTATGTTTCTGTTGATTTTTTACGATGTATAAAGATTCTCGTCAGTTTTTGTAGGTATGTGTTCTAAGTGACCTGAGACTATTTCAGAAAGTGAAACCGGAGTCAATAGAGGAAAAAAAGTATGCGACCAAAATGTTTTTATTAAATTCGACACCTGACATGTGTGTGACACCTATTGTGGATAGTAATGCCAATCTATGTTTTATTAAAATTGCATGGCTAGATAGTGTTCCTGAAAAACAAAAACAAAAGCCTTTGTTACGTTTTTGATAGGATTTTATCAAGCGCATGACATACATATGTAGGTGCTACACGACATAATATGTAGTTACCTGCGTATATAAACTATGTTATGTTGGGCACTGTGAGTTTTATATGCTGAAGGGAACCTGCACTGTACTGGCTGGCAGAATATTAGTGTTGGCTGGATTAAAAAAGCACAAGCGACTTTAGAATCGTTTGAAATAAGAACGTGTCGATTGTTTATTGCGTAGCAGATTTGTTTCGGACGCGCTGATGTAAAGATGTCTGCTTAGTAAGACAATATGTATAAATTAGAGGAGCCCCATTAATAATAGCTGTCAGCTCTAGTAGTGCTGTAGGGCAGTCCTGTGAGGTGTAAGTACTGCCATAATTTACATATATATAGATATCTTTTATGCTGCGTTATTTTATAAGTAAGTAGTAGGTAGGAACCTAAAGTCACTATGACACTGGGTTAGCAAAGAAATACGTATTTAGATTTCTATCTTTCTTTCCAAGTCTTTGAATATTCAAAACCAATCTGGGTACCAACGGCTGTCTATAATTAAACTTGTCTTAACACATGCTATATGTATAGCTCTGATAAAGTACAACGAAATAGGAGAAATAATTAATTATTATTTCTGGTTGCTTTTTTCATGAACAAGCGAATATACTCCATTAGGCTGATTGTTTGTACGGCCTCCAAAACAAGAACGGCATAACAAGCCGAAGCAAATTTTAAATCAGGAAGAGAGAGAGATCATCATCTCCCAAGTCTTTTGTTCATAGTCGCTGTTGGCATACCTACTAAGTCTACCCAGATATAGCAAATTTATCAGTTTTTTACTTGAATCGACTGCCTATCTGATATCGACAACCCGCTAACAGACTTTCGTGCTTCTGATAGCCCATGTCGACTTTACGTTGGCGTTGCCGGCGTTACGTGCTTACCGAGGCATGGAGAGGTCTTGGTTTGTATTAAATGGTCACCCATCGGCTGACCAACCCAGGCAGGTGCAGTTTAACTTTCAATCAGCCCGTGTGTGAACCTATTAGAACTCGTGCAGCGATAAGATTGTAAGCTTTTTATTTAAAAGATACATTTACTGTTTATTTTTTTCCCTATAATCCTAAAGTGTAATGAAAAGGAATCATGTTATAAAACAATGCTGTGGTTTAAAAGAATACGTAGTGAGGGGACGCCCTGGAAGGACATACACTGACGTTCTTCAAAGAGGTCGGCGTGAGTGAATGACCAGATGCATGAACGTAAACGAAGCAAAAGGAGTCTGTAAGGATCGTAGCAGGTGGCGTTCTGTAGTTTCTGCCTATCCCATTGGAAAAAGGCCTGAGTTTATGTATGAATATAATTAAAAGGATTATTCATTACATATTATTGATTTGCCTTTTATGCCAATTAAACATAGGAGTTTATATACAGACGCCAGCACATCAAGCTACCCCAAAGTGTCAGATTTCCCCAATTGAACATGAACCTTATTTCTATTGAGATAAAGTTGAAAAACAATCAAAGGAATCTGACACATTGGGGTAATGTGTTGTGCTGGCCTCTGTACCACCGCGGGGC
The DNA here is from genome assembly GCA_905147745.2 of Phlogophora meticulosa. NCBI lineage: Eukaryota > Metazoa > Arthropoda > Insecta > Lepidoptera > Noctuidae > Phlogophora > Phlogophora meticulosa. The sequence goes on along the minus strand of LR990526.1, from coordinate 5,328,327 downwards.
GCAGTTATTTGTACAACTTTAGTTAAATTCACTAGGATTCCTCGATAATAATTTATTATGTATTATTTGACCATCGCGTGTTTTTGGGACCAAATTATTTGACACGAGTTTAACAGGATAATGACCGCATTTAGGTATGTTAATAACTATGATCTCTATAATTAAACCGTTTCGTGGTTCAGTAAATGTTAATTTAAGTAAAATGGTGTTATGTTATGACAAACTAAATTATGTAATTTGTTAATAATCCCTATTTCAATTCGAATAACTCGGTGGCTCTAAAATTAATATTTTTGCAGCTATTTGTTTATATGTTCTACCTTTGGATGTGTTCTATTTACTGCATTGTTAAATTATTTCGAAGTATCATCATCATCATCATTAGGCTATACTAGTCCACTGCTGCACATAGCCCTCTCCTAATGAGTGCCATAGCGCCCTGTCTTCAGGTTGCCGCATCCAGCATCTGCCTGCAGTCTTTCGCAGATCGTCATCCCACCTGGTCAGAGGGCGTCCTACACTACGTTTCGAAGTATGAACGTGCTTAAATGTAAACATATTTTATTTGTTCCGTCCTAGTTACATAGTGTTGTTGAAGACTAGTTGTGACCCGCAGTTTCAGCCGCTCCGAGTCACAGCATCATCATCATCTGCCTAGCCTTTTCCCATCTTTGTTGGAGTCGGCTTCCAGTCTAACCGGATGCAGCTAAATGCCAGTACCTTACATGAAGCGAATGCCTATCTTACCTACACAACCCAGTTACTGGGCAACACGATACCTTGGTGAGACTGGTTGTCAGACTTTCGGGTTTCTGACTCCCCGTAACGACTGTCAAAAAACGACAAATGACAACCGGGACGTGAACGGGAACGTGCTTCCCGAGGCACGGAGGAGTCTCAATATGTAACTAATGGTCACCCATCCACAGACCGACCTCAGCAAACGTAGCTTAACCTTTTATTAACCCGTGCGGCTGTTATTATTTAGCCACAAGCTCCTCCTTGTTCCACTGTTTGTATTGTCATAAATTGGTAATTAAATGCGACATGTCCTGATTCAAGGGAAGGGCGCCATTTTGATCAATATGCTTGATGTTCTCGACCAATATGGTAGCTTGTTTAGTAAATAGCTGATGGTTCATGTAGCAGTTTATAAGCAAAGGTAATGGCATATAAGGTAATTTAAAGGTACGGAGTAAGGAAATTGCTAATGATAATAAGAAGTACCGATTTCAGTGGTATTTTGGTTTGAATGAATGAGGCACGCGCAAAGAGTAAAATCACCCATAGATATGAATAAATGCTGGGTAATTAATAAATATACAGTACAGAACGAGTATTGTATCTCACAACCGCAGGTACCAGCGTCAGGCTCCTCTTGTCTGGCAATTTTGCTGAATTTCCATTTGAGGAAGCTGTAAAACTGTTTTTTTTACTTATTTGACACATTATTTTATTATATGCATATTCTTTTTATTTTTGTCATTAAATTATTTTCTTTGTTTATTTCTTTTTCTTTTGTCATTTTTAAGATCGTTAAAATAAACGTTTATGTCAAGCATTGTAAACCTTTGATTTGATAGCTAGCCGTAAAAAGAAACGATCTAAATTTAAATGGACGGACAAGACTAATGTTCGTCGATGTTCTATTTTATTTTCAAATCTGGCAAGCTTAGAACCATAATGTGTTGTAAAAAGTATTTAAGAGAAACGAGTATTTCATTACTGCCATTTAAATAATCTGTCGTATCAATCAATCGTAAAATAGGTAAAGCAACGCATAAAATTCCACTTAGAATAAAAACTGAAGCGTACAATCGGCGCCCACAAACAATTATGGTTATACAAAATACAATGTTGTTTTAATTCAAAACATTTCGTATGTTATGATGGATGAAAGAATAATAAGTAAAATGATTGATTGCTATTTTCATTCACGTATTTTGTACTCACCTACATACTTATTTTAGATGCCCTTCAGACGTCCTCGGGTATAATAGCGCCCATTATGTATTCTTCGGCGGCCAGATAATGATATTTCGTCCCAAGATGAGAAAGGAGATGTTCGAATGTGAGGCAGAGGATAATTTAAATAGTTACAATGTCATTTTTCAAGATATTTTATGTTTTGGCAAAAAGTTAGCTCATTTTGTGCCTTTATGTTTTAGTTGAGTAATAAGTATTCGTTTGTTTTATTTTATTTTATTATTCAGCTCGAGTAAACAGACATACATAGTACTAGAATACTGAAAGCAAAATGTTCAAACGTCAGCATTATACTTAGATCCCCTGAGGTTTCTTAAGCGCTTATGGTTTTCAGCGTGAGCCCTGACTGCTACTCGTATTTACAAAAAAAAGGGAAAACATTTTAGCCACAAAGGAATAATTTGATCAAATATTAATATTGACGACACGGTTGGCGCAGTGGTTGAGCCTTCGGCTGCTGCGCCGCGTGTTGTGGGTTCGATCCCCGCACGGAGCAAATATTTGTATGACATACAGGTAGTTGTTCCGGGTCTGGCTGTTTGTGTATGTGAGTTTAAATGTTTGTAAACGCACCCACGATACAGGAGAAATTCCTAGTGTGGGGCAACGTTTTTTTTGAAAAGAGAAGAGAAAAGAGAAGAGAGAAAGAGAACGAGTTGAAAAATAGTTTTCCTCACCCATGATATTTTCAAACGACCTATCCTACGACACACCAAACCGTGAGATACATGAGAAAACAAATGAATTCCTCCTTTAAGTGTAGGAGACCTATCCTCAGGAGTTGTTTCTTCAAGATTTTATTTTACCACTTTGTTAGCGTGATCTATATGTATATATATCTATACCAAATTACATCTTCCTAGTACTAAAAGCCTCTGAGCTAGGCCGCGGACATATAGACGGACGAATGGACGTAGTGAAACTGTAAGGGTTTCTTATTTACTACCTAAAAACGATAAAGAAACTAAAAATACCTACATAGACAATGCCTTATAACACAAGAATACAATACATATTTCCTCCACACGTTTCATAGCTGCATTGACCAAGTTATATGGGGCTATACCGCCATACTTTTCGGTCCTTACATAAAAATGTCTATCAGATAAGTTATTGGGCTCGCGGATAACGTGACGTAGTTCTATACACGTTCCAGTTTAGAGATTTTACGACTTTGCCACTGTATAGATGTGTTGAGAAGTGCCACTTTGACCAAGATATTTTATATCAGGGTGGACATAAAATATCTTCATCATTAAACAGACGGAAGTTCTTCAAATGTCCAATCAAAGCCCTCCATAAAGTGTATTATAAATGTTTTGATTTTATTTTTCAACTCATAATCATAAAATTAAAAAAATTAAATTCGTGCTTAGTATTAAAAATGCTAACGTAAAACCTGTTTTTTTTGTTTGACTGTTACCTCTTCACGACTTTACGGCTGAACCGAATTAATTATAATATTGAATTTGGTATGGAGATAGTTTATAACCATGGAATTGACGTAGGGTAATTTTAATATCGCAATTTTGTCTACATCTGCGGTAACCAGCATTCACGCGGACGACGTTTAACTAGTTTGGTATACATACATCGAAAATGCATTTAAATTAATAAATAATTTATGGATGAAATTAAATCGAAGAAATTTGATTTGAGAACCAGCATAATTGCGCAGCGAATAATAATTCCAATACCAATTATTTTTACTATATAATTGAACCATACTCATTGCATCATTTACATTGTCGCACAGACGAATTTATCAAACGTGAAACAATGGATTTTCAAATTCCGTTAAAATCTTTCGTATAATTGTGAGCAATCACAATTGCGTACCACAATTGCAAAAGTGTGGTACGCAATTGGGAGGCAGGTATAGTCGACAGCACATCAAGCTATCCCAAACTGTCAAATTTTCTCACTTGAACATGAACCTTATTTTGTAATAAAGTTGAAAAACTATCAAAGGATACAGGTTGGGGTTGTTTCATGTGCTGGCCTCTGTACTTCTCAAGTTTTCTATATCATGACCATACTAGGCACATAAAATAGACGCTCATGTAAATACCAGTTTCTCAATACATGTAAACGAAAATCGAAAGAATTCGTGTTATTACGTCCTTTTTTCTCCATGTTTTTATGGATTTGTCTTGTTTGCCAGTTTCAGCTGATTTATTCTTTTATTTTACTGTGATTTCTTGATTAATTTTACTGTTCGCTTGGATTTTATTGTACTATCTCATGTGATGGGTTCCCAGTATACCTAATACTGAGTTGGATATGTAATTTAGAACGCTGTGTAAGAAGATATTTTTGTGTGTAAGATTTTATAGATGCTTAGATACACATTCGCATATTTTTATGTTGACTTGGAAGTTATAAAATACTAGCTTTTGTTTGCGACTTCGTCCGCGTGATTGTCGGTTATCGAGGATACCGACAAAGTCGCGGATTAAAAACTCTTATGTCCTTTTCCAGGATATTATACAATTTCATGTGAATTCGTTTAGAGGATTATGCGTGAAAAATTAACAAACAAATTACGTTACTTTCGCATTTATTTATTTATTTAATAGAACCTGATAGACTTACAGCTAAACATCAAAATAATAAGATAAACATAGTCGACAGAATGCCAATTACAAGTCCTCACATGTAGAAATAGACTGGATATTCTAAAATGAGCACACAAGTAAAATTAAAATGCAAAAAACAAACTATTAAAACTATATTGACCGATGTGGCGCGGCGAGCGAAGGTCCGCCTGCAACGCAGTAGGTTGCGGGTTCGATTCCCGCCCTGGGACAAATGTCTGTACGATCTACAAAGATTGGTTCCGGGTGTTCTGGGTGCTATGTACAATAAAAATATCTATCTATGTAATGTATTGTCTTAAGTATCAGTCATCTAGTGTACACAACACAAGCTCTGCTTAGTTTGGGGCTAGACGATGCTGTGTGGATTGTCCAGCATTATTTATTATTATTATTTATTGTTTATAATATTATAGTTAGGATTACTCACTGCCCCTTAAATTGGTAGATCTCCTGCTTCATACCTGTATTTATTATTTATAAATTATGCATGACGTCCATTTTTTCTCTACGACACGAACGAACCGCTTGAAATTGAAAAACACAAAGTTACAGTTTTTGATCCGGGCAGGAAATCGAGCTCAGATATTAATATCCGTTACTGACGGCGGTTCCACCGTCAAATACATCTATAAAGCTACTTTCTATTCAGACATAGACTGTATTTTTATTAGTTAGGATAACTATCTAACTAATACTATGTAGAAAAAAGCTATACTTTAAAAATCTAATACTTATAGCAAACTGAGAAACTTACGTTCGTACGCCGCATTGACAACAAAATAAACTTTATATTATGTAGGGGTATAAGAGATAGCGTATAATATACGAGTGGTTCCTTAGTACCAATATTGAAACAAATAAACATCATTCGGAAACTCACGATATTTTAAGTAAATCAAAAGGAAGTATCTAATTAGAAACTTAATATAAATTCAACTGGAAAGCACAATATTTTACAGCAACTTCAAAATCATCATTTCATTATTTTTACACGAAAATAAAAGGTTAACATATATTTAACCGGAAATACGTATTTAATTAATAACATGGAAGTCCGATTAAGAACAGAATAATCAAACCCAGCTTAAAATAAAAATAAAAAAATGGTTTGGCGCCGATATACCTACACCATATCCATACCATTGAAATAACAAAGACTGATACTGACTTACTGATCTACTTACTGACTGAAATTGATACTGACTTTTTCTTACGAAAGTTGACGAGTCGCCATTGGTATCTGTTGTCGGGATTATGCATATACGCTGCATGCTGTATATTGCTGGGGAGTTTGTTGCAACACTTCTTCCTCCTAACAAAAACAATAGTAAATTATGTAGGGTAGGTGTTTTGATCTTATGTAATTTTGTATTCTCAGCCATATGTAACACCTTAACTGCCAAACAACGATAGATAAATGTATTGTTTTTCGGTCATTTGGCGTTTAATGCGTTTAACGTGTTAAATTTATGATTTTTAATTTTGATTTCGTTTCATGTAAATGATGCGGATAAATCTAATTTACCAATCTTACGATACGTACGTCAGTTTAATCTCGTTGAAAGGAAAGAAAGTCGACATAATTGTTTAAAAACATTCGTAGATCTTTAATAGTCGTTAAGGGCAGTCAGAAACCCAATATATGACGACCAGTTTTTCTAATAAGTATTGTGGTACCCAGTGCCTGGGTTGTGAAGGTTAAGTAGGCAGTCGCTTCATGTACAATAGTAGTACTAAGCTACATACAGTTTTAACTAAAATCTGTTCCCAATATAGTTGGGAAAAAGATGAAGATGGGCCCGATGCGGCAGAAGTTGATCGTACTCCCCAATTCCGAATAACCTACTTTCCATAAAAAATCGTTGTATATCTGTATATCCTTTGTTACCCACACATAGTATAGTTCCTCCTTTTACCACAAATGTTCAAGGCTTACACGGTTAAGGACCCTTGACTTGAGTCTACTACAACCGTGCTTAGTGTAAAGGGGCTTTTGGCTGTAATGGTATGTTAACCACCAGAAAAAAGGTTACTTTTGTGAGGTTAAAAATAATCAATGTAAGTTTAACTGTTTGGATGTACAGCATCGGATTGTGTCAGGAACCAGGATGAAAGGGAATTCTTAATCAATGAGTTACAATTAAATATGTTAGAGGTAGAACAAGTTCAAACTATTTTGGTACATCATCCAAATTCAGGTGTGGCTGAAAGAATGTCCCAGCTAGTATACTTAGCAGCTATAATAAAAAAAACGTGGCATTACAAACATTCAAAGTCACATACACAAACAGCTAGACCCGGAAAAACTACCTGTAGGCCATACAAATATTTTCATGTTCCATGCGGGAATCATACCCACGACACGCGGCGCAGCAGTCAATCGCTCAGCCACTGCGCCAACCGTGCTGTCGTGAGCTATACTTTATTGATTGAGATTTCCATTTGATGATTATAGATAAGAGAAGGCATGAGGAGCAGGAGGAGCTCGTGGCTAAATAAAAACAGCCGCACGGGTTGATCGAAGGTTAAGCTACGCTTGCCGAGGGTAGTCTGTAGTTCGATGACCGTTCGTAACATATCGAGAGTCCTCCGTGCCTCGGAAAGCACGTTAAGCCGTTGGTCTCGGCTGTCATTTGTAGATCTTTGACAGTCGGACAGTCGTTATGGGTAGTCACAAACCCGAAAGTCTGACAACCAGTCTTACCAAGGGGTATCGTGTTGCCCAGTAACTGGGTTGTGGAAGTCAGATAGGCAGTCGCTCCATGTAAAATACTGGTATTCAGCTGCCTCCGGTTAGACTGGTAGCCGACCCCAATATAGTTGGGAAAAGGCTAGGCAGATGATGAGATATAAACCCAGACAAAAACAAAAAAAAAATAAGAAACCTATAACAGTTTATACTGATGTAGGATTAAAAACAAAGGCTTGACCTTAGTCAAACGCCCTAGGGTTAGCGTAGGTACAATATCAATTAAAGTACTCGAGCAGTTCCTCATTGACCAACTGATAATGAACTAAGTCTCAACTAACATAGAGTTCAAAATAGCATGTATGAAAACAGAGCACGGGCTTAGTATAGTGAAGCCCTAATATTTAAACCACATTGATCACGTATGCTGCATATTAAATTATATTTCGTTGGACCGATTGTGATGAGAGTAGTTCTACTAAAGGTCTTATTTATATAAACGGGTCTAGACAATGTAGGGTTGATATAAAAGGCACCCTGTTAATGTGTTTTGGATAGACTGAAACATAACTGGTGAACCCACGGGTGTGCTATAGATAAACCTCTGCCTACCTTCGGGGAATACCGGCATGATGTTTTGTTGTGGATAAATTTACGCTTTAATAACTACACTATGAATTATTAAAACCTATTTTTTATTGACTTTAAAGTAGAAGAAGTGAATTATTTACTTTGAAATCAAAACTGTTAACGGGTTTGATAGAAATGATAATTTTGTCATTATTTTTACAGAGTAAAGTAAACAAACATCAGAATAAAACGTAAAAGTTCAAGTGAAGCATCACAAATGCTGAATTGATGGCACCTATTCGGTTTTGCGTCGATATCCCTTCCACCTATTCCTATTCAATTTGTAGTTGTAGATGTTACGTCATTTTTTTTTAAACTTTGCCCTACACTAGAATTTTTTCCTGTGTCGTGGGTGCGCTAACAAACATTCAAACTCACACACACAAACAGCCAGACCCGGAACAACTATCTGTAGGCCATAAAAATATTTGTTCCGTGCGGGAATCGAACCCACGACACGCAGCGCAGCAGTCAATCGCTCAGTAACTGCGCCAACCGTGCTAATTAGCAGCTAAGCGACTAACCCAGTACCCAAATGACTGTAGACATAAATTGTCATTCTGTCCACCAATATTTCACTGGGTCCACAGCCTGTGACCCATAGGGAGGTCCTATGTCGTCCAAGCATTAATTCGGAGGTCAAACGGCCTGACTGGTGTCGCGTCATGGATAATTGGGAGGATTTAAGGCCGTTAATATTGAATGCCTCGCCCATGGTCCGACACTGGTTAATGGGTGCTCGAGTAGGAGTGTATGGCAGGAGAATGACAGAAGAACTGCGGTGCTATTTTGAAATAAGTCTTCATTCTGTTCAGGTGACCTTTCATTACATATCGAGACTCCTTCGTGCCTCGGAAAGCACGTTAAGCCGTTGTTTTCAACTGTCATTATTAGATCTTTGGCAGAAGTTTGACAACCAGTCTTACTAAGGAGTATCTTGTTGCCCAGTACGTGGGTTATGGGGGTCAGATCAGACAGTCGCTCATGGTATTCAGCTGCATGCTATTCGACACCACAGGATCTTCCGGTTAAGCAGTAAACAGCCGTCTACTGCGAGTGGCCCTACCTACAAAGAAATGCATGCTGTTCGACTGGAAGCCAATCCCAACATAGTTGGGAAAAGGCTAGGTACATAATGAGACAGCTTTATGTTACTGTTTAGTTGACCTACTGATCCACAACGCTAAAGGTGCCGTGAGAGAAACAACGTCATGTGCAGACACGTATATACATGGCAGTATTCCAAATACGTGTGTATTGTTACAATTTTTATATAAATAGCTTCCCTTTTGAACCTGTCCTGCTATTAAGAAGTGATTTTATAAATGTTGTGATTGGTTCATGTACGCCAATATGCCAAATTGTTTTTGTTTCCATTTATCTCTCAACAGGTCATCATCTGCCTAGCCTTTTCCTAACTATGTTGAGGTCTGCTTCCAGTCTAACCAGCTGCAGCTGAATACCAGTGTTTTACATGGAGCGACTGCCTTACTGACCTTCACAACCCAGTTATTTATTTATTTATTTTTTATTAAAATCTCCCTTACAACTATCATTACAGGAATGTTCCTAATGCGATAGCTCGGTCTCAAAATTAAATTTACTTATTTACAATATAAAAACATTATATGATAAACCTAAAAAAAAAAAAAAAAAAAACAAAACACTAGGTACAAATCTTAACATCTACGTAATAATATAATAATCATGGCTTCTGTACATCACTCCCTAACTATAAAAACACAATATTTAAATAATAAAACAACAACATTTAGCCTACTCTAATCTACATTATAACATAAAATAAACAACAATATTTTTGCGAATTCACTCAAACAACATGTAAATACATCGATCTTACTGTTACTGTTACTGGGCAATACGATACCCCTTGGTAAGACTGGTTGTTAGACTTTCTGGCTTCTGACTGACTGTCGAAGATATACAAATGACAGCCGGGACCAATGGCTTATCGTGCTTTCTGAGGGACGGAGGAGTCTCGATATGTTAGGAACGGTCACCCATCCACGGACTGACCTCGGCAAGCGTGGCTTAACCTTCGATCAACCTGTGCGGCTGTTTTTAGTTAGCCACGAGCTCCTCCATCTCTGAACAGCTGTTTTAAACAAAAAAGAACTGTCGTTTGTTTCATAAAAACTATGACTTACCTGGTTATCTATATTCTGTCATTACCTGTATTGTTTAATTTTGGGAGTCATCGTACTGACTGCCTGACTATATGGCCAGAATACACTACAAAATACATACACTATAAAACGTGGTTTTTAGCAACTGGAAGCACATCTATGGCGGCGTGTGCCTTACAAATTTATCAGTTAATGATCTTCTAATAACTTATTCATCTTTTAATGATCGCCTTTTTAACTCTCTAAAAAACTAGTTAAGTTCAAAAATCTTTTATATTAATATACAAGAAAATGGCAACAAAACTACGTATATCAATATTTCGTCGTGATTGTCTTTTCCATGGTTTTCAAAGGCGCTGAAGAACAAATATTAACTTGTACAGACGGTGCTTTAATTTAAATAACAATTAATTTATATTAACCAGACTCTTGTCACGTTCTATCTGGACCACGTATGTCCATTCTCTAATTATAAGAATTCATTAAACTTCTATACACAGACTAATTGAAAGCTATCAGCCAATCAGATTCTTCAGACAAAAACAAATAGGCTCTGTGCGTGATAGACATATTTAATGAAAAGTCTATCAACGTTGCTTGAACCGCAATTGGCTAATTATTATAATAAGGATTCGCAAAGCTTGTTCTAACTTTTAGTATTTTTCACGTGTCTATAGCTGTTCACACAACATTTACAATAAGTCAAGTAAAATTTTTAGGAAATAATCTTACATTAAAAAAGAAAGATTTTTTGCAGAAAAATATACTGAAAATACTTGACAAAAAAAACATTAAAGGTTCCCTCCATGAAGGGGCAGGCCGCTACGCAAGCGCTACGAGCGTAGCGTTCGTAGCAACTCTCTACGAAAACTCACCATACCATCGAAAACGCATTTCACAAAGTTCCGTTCGCCGTCAAAACCACGTCGTTAGGCAAAACGATGCCTTTAACAGTTTCCAAAAGGGCCATTTTCATAAAAGTTGATATTTTAACAAAGAATTTTCCATATTGGACCCGACTTTGGTCGTTAGTTGAAAATCTGAAAAGGCATACTATTGTGTATTTTTTCACTCACTCATTCATTCATTTAAATCGGCCCATCTATCTGCGTAAATGTCCCCTTTTGGCTTTATGGGGGCTTTCTAGTGGACTGTCCAAACGTGGTCCAAACGGATAGTCATGGAAGCACTGGAATACTGCCATAAAAAGTATTGCAATGTGTTATTATTTTATCATAATTGAATATGGCTTGCAATAAATAATATTTCAATTAAACTGGTCTCAAAACATAACACACACAACATGAAGCTAGGCAGAGGTTTACCAAATAGTACAACCTCATTTCGCCAATTAAGAAGTCATATGCAATAGGGGGCGAACCCATTACTATCAACACACACAAACACAGAACAGGCTACAATAAAAAACCAGTAAAATTTCCCGACTAAGGAATCGAACATAGGACTTTATGCTCGGCAGTAGCACTTGCAACCACTCTTTTTTTTCTCTTTTTCTTTTAACATAACACAAGCCTAACCAGGTATCTGTATTTGCCCCTGGACTACCAGAACAGGGGATACACATTTCCAGGAACATCATTGTACCATACCTTTCTAAATTACTTTATAATATGCTGCTTATTTAGGTCAGAGTTTTATTTTTTTGTACATTTCCAACCACCTGGCGTGTCGTACGTGGGCCTGTGTCGGACTAAAACGGGATATAATACTAGAGTTATTATGTAATGTACCTATTGTATAAAAGAGTTTGTTTTTCGGATGGTTTATACAGGAAGCAATAAAGTACTAAGAGAATAGAGGAAAAACTTGTAAAATTGGTGGAACTTTCAAAAACAAAAATTTTACTAATATTATAAATGTAACAGTTTATGAAGATGTATGGATGTTTTTTTTACTCTTTCAGGCAAAAACTACTGAACGGATTTCAATAAAAAATTATATCGTATTATACTACAGGTAGTTAATCCGGGTCTGGCTGTTGGTGTGTGTTTTTAAATGTTTGTTAACGCACCTATATATACTACAGGTAGTTGTTCCGGGTCTGGCAGTTTGTGTGTGTGTTTTTAAATGTTTGTTAACGCACCTATATATACTACAGGTAGTTGTTCCGGGTCTGGCTGTTGGTGTGTGTTTTTAAATGTTTGTTAACGCACCTATATATACTACAGGTAGTTGTTCCGGGTCTGGCAGTTTGTGTGTGTGTTTTTAAATGTTTGTTAACGCACCTATATATACTACAGGTAGTTGTTCCGGGTCTGGCAGTTTGTGTGTGTGTTTTTAAATGTTTGTTAACGCTCCCACGATACACTAATAATTCACAGCTTAACTTAACATCACGCCTATTTTCCACGAAGGCTTGGGTAGAGATGCACCCACATTACGCCAGCTAAGTTTAAGCCCGACCTGGGAACCCAGGACCTCACAAAATCAAAAATGTCAATAATCATTTTACTGAACTGAACACCAAGGATTCGATAAGAAAAACCTCAAAGCTCACATTTCCACAGCAAGAAATACAACATATTATATATCTCTCTCGATGTCTTACTGACCCACGATCTAGTGCCGTGATAGAGGCCCTAAATCACTAAAAACTGTTTTCTTTTATTTGTTCTGCAACCATTCTTCATCTGTATGGGGGAGGCTATTGAATACTAAGTCGGACATAGGTAATTTCTGTTGTTCAGGTAATGTTATGTGCCAGAGTAATTTATATAAGTAATGTTTCTGGGGGAAACACATTTGTTTGTTGACGTTGTTCCTTTCTTATCGTGGTTGGTTTTTGTATGTTATTTCGTCTTCTTATTTTCTGTATCGTTGTGATAAATAATACACACATAAACACGTAACATCACGGGTGTATTCTCCGAAGGGTAGGGCAGATGCCTTCAGTACATCCACATTTCACCACTTATGGTAAGTACCATGTAAGGGTGAGCCTATTGCCATCAACCGGGCACACATCCAGAATCCGAAAAAAATAAAAAAAACTCTGATAAATTATATTATTATATAAAATTATTATTATATTTACCACTGCAGGGCAAAGGCCTCTTTTCACACAGAGAAGGCACGAGCATTAATCAACACGCTTGTTCAAAGGAGGTTGGCGATATTATACTTACGAGTATATTATACTAGCTTTTGCCCGTGATTTAGTCCGCGTGAATGTCGGTTAACAAAGATGCAGAAAAGGTCGCCAAATAAAAACTATTCTGTGTCCTTCCCCAAGATGTTATCTTTCTCCTTGCTTAATTCTTTCCTCACTAAGATCCGATCAGCTGTTGAGATGAAAATTATTTTCACCTTCTACAAAGTATAAGAACACTTTTAAAAAAGATGAAGAAAAGAAAAAAAAGAGAATTAAATCGGTAAAGTCATTCTCAAGTTATGGCGTGAACAAGGAAAAAAGGGATTCATTGTTGAAACATCTTAACACGCTCCTACAATAGCAAATCGAACACCAGGCAAGGTATTTAGCATACATAAACAAATCCATCGGATAACAAAAGCGAGCTCAATCAATGAAAGCTGAAACGTCGGTTTTACTTACACAAAGCCGAGGGCGTCAGTAAGTCGGAAACAAAGGTAGGAATACCTGTGAGCTCTACACACGAGCATCGCTCGATCTAGAAAGTGAACGAGCTGCAATCCGAGGCGTTGAAGAGCCTTATATAAAGTGCATGTACATTGAGGGATTCTGATTACGCTTGGTGGAAGCCTTTTGAGGTAGAAATTCTTGGAATTCATTCTTAAGGTAGGTAATAAGACAGATTCTACCTGTACTTTCTATAGGCATCGGCAGGATATACATATACAAATAGTCGACTGAACTTGAGGGGGGGACACCCTAGAAGGACATACACTGACCAACAAAAGTTTATGGCTAGAATTGCCAATAACATTATAATGTATTTTTTTTTTCGTCTTTTAAGTTGTCAGTGTGCATGTACATATCAATGTAACATGTATAATTTTGTAAAAGGGTGGAGACCTGGTGTCCTGATTAATAAAATATTTATTATTGGTGATGTTCGTCAAAAAGGTTAGGTGCATAAAACTCGCAACCGGCGTGCGTTGTTGACCAGATGTACGTAAACAAAGCAACGGAATCCTAAGGATGATTGCAGAGAGACCTGAATCTGCAGTTGTAGGAAGGCTGATCAGGCTGCATGTGGTGTGAGCAATTTTTGTGACTAACATAGTTTTAAGATAATGTTACTAACAAATTATGGACATTTTATTAGTCTGAATTAAACGTATTTTATTTTATTTGTATAAAGAGTATGTATGGATCGTAGCATGTAGCATTCTGTAGTTTCTGCCTACCCCCAAGGGAAAACGGCGTGAGTTTATGTATGTATGGTGTGTATGAACTTCAGCCGGCCTGATTTTGTATAGAGTTTCAATATAATTAGAGGCATGAATAAATCCAGCATTAAGTATGTTGGATTTATTAATGGTCCACCATTTGTGGAAAAGGAAATGCATATTATACATATTTTCCGTTCAAAGGAAATACAAGTATTTGGTAATACTCTCAAATAATCATACAATGAAGCATGACATTCAACAAAAAAATATGTTGTAACGATCTTTTTATAACATCTTAACTGCCACAATAGAAAATGTATTGTTTGTAGGTCGCCTGGCGTTTAAGGTGTTAATCGATATTCTATAATTACTCAATAACATACTAAAAATATTGATAAAACAAGGAAGATAATACAAAAAGATTGCCTAAAGTTCACAGCACCGAGAGGTATTACGTATAACAGTCATAAAAGTAGTTTTGCTAGCCTTTGACGACTTTCTCAAGAGAAACTAATGTAATAATTCGGCAATAGTTACGAAATTGATCTCCTAAGTCGTACACAAGAAACAGATGGCGTATAAAAACATATTTCCACTGTAATTTTTATTTTCTTGTCACTACTACGTCATATAAAAATGAGAGAGGTTTACCCGGCGACTTCGCTCGCACAATAGATTGGTCATGCTGTGGTAAAAACACCAGTGATTAACCACTACGTAGGTAGATAAATATTTTCATCCATAAAAGGGAAAACGATCAGGGGCCTCACTCTTCTAACTAATTTGAATTCTGATCTAAAGCCAATACGGTTTTAATTTTTTCATCTGCAAGATGAAAAAATTAAATTGTCAAGTGATTATATTATTTGGTGAAACACACAGCGCTCAAAATAAACTCAAACTCAAGAGTACGAAACGTCTTCATTCTAATGTCGATCAATCGGAATTAAAATCGAGAGTGAGCCCGCTGCTCATCTAAACCCCGTTTAAGAGCTGTCAAAAACTGTACACCAAAACAATGGTGGCACTGACATCTCTTGGGTCTTGATCATTGCTGAGGATCACAATGACATTAACAGCTGTCAATGTCTGCATACGACACTGACAGTTCTTGAATGCGTTTTGGACTGCTGATCGTGATAATTAATATTGGTGAAATTGGGCCTCAGGCTACCATGGCAGTGAATTGTACATTATTGTGTCAACAAACAAACATATCTCTACAGATTAACTATACAGTCCATATAGAGATAAAACAACAATAACCATTCTGCCATAGAGGGTCAATCTAACAAATTGAGGTCTGAGTGCCGATTAGCGGTTTATAGTGTCCGAGAACATTACATTCTTGATACTTTCAACGTATCAAAAAGTTAAGCGCTCTATAAAATACTAAGTTACAGGTGAACAGTCACCGTTAGGTTATGATGTACTAACTTTCGCTCGTGGCTTTGTCTGTGGAGAATATGGTTTTAAAAGTCATGCTATCTATGTGGAGCAGTGGCTATAAAATAGTGTTGAGAAATATATCTGTTTGTTTTGTGTGTCGCGTCTTCGCTTTGTAATAAAACGAGGTTTATAACATTAAATATAAGTTTCAAAAACTTAAGTTCCTGGTATTCGGGTTTATGTTTTTGAACTGACTTTTTATTGTAATTATTTTGGGGTAACAATATGAATATATTTGCAATGTTGTGCTAATTAACTCATTTGAAAAATTATGATAGTTAGTTTAGAAGTTATGACGGAACAGATGAACATACAAACTTACATACCGATCAAAATCATAATCTCGCTTTGCATTGATGTTGATTGAAGTTTATAGTTTGATAGTATTGTTTGTCTTGTATATCGTGAAAATAAATGTTATACATAATATAGAATTAAAAGGATTAAATATCCTAAATACGACATGGAATAATCGATTACTGTACAAATAGTTTAACTCAAATCATAATGAGTGTCAGAAGTAGGTTTAAGTCGTAACAAAACTTTGAAGGCACTGAAATGTTTTGTTTATGAGCCTTATCCATAAGTCGGTCAAGGAAACTTCAGAAGACAAGTCGTGTTTGAGGTTTGAAAAAAAGTCACTGTAATTTATTCAAGGTTTCAGGCCTTTCATAAATCACAAGTTTGAGTGACTTTTATGGACAGTGATTTTATGATTATAATCCTACTAATATTAAATGCAAAAGATTGTTTTTTGTACAGATTTTAGTCACTCTTTCTCGCAAAAGTTACTAAACGGATTCTGATGAAATGTTACATAACAGTACTATAGCGTATACTTCAGATCAGCTATATTTTTTAAATACATGCGCAGATTAAGTCTCGGGCGACTTCAAGTCGCCAGTCTAGTTGCCGTTCAATCCTTATTTGTGCTAAAACAACAAAGTTTTTGAATGGAACATTTCAGTTAATCTTTTGCACAATATATTGCCTAAAGTTGCATAGCATGGTCGTGCACAACAAACTAGTGAAATTAGAGTTAATATATCTTCATATTGCCTAAAAACAAAGTTTGGTAATTTAATGATGAGATGCTGAACTAAATGGAATAGTCCAACTTCAATCTTGGCCCACATACCTATCAAAGTGTGCACAAGATTATACTGCGTCAGTGAGCAGAGTTCGCGTAGTTGAATGTTGGACCTAAAATGTTTAAACATTTTGCCATCGCTTAGAAGATGAGAAGCCCCATGCAAACGCATTCTGCCTCATACATTGAAAGTTAGTAAATGTGTTATAAATTTGTCTTGATCAAAGGGTGGAAGATACATCGGTGCACAACCATGATACCATGAGTTTAGTACATGATTCTTGACCTCCCAGCCTTGAAATTTATCGTCGGATTTTCCTAATTTCTATGTATTTTTCATGTTTTTTTTTTATTTAAACTTTTTTATTTTTTTAAAACGTTGCCCCACACTAGGAATTTCTCCTGTGTCGTGGGTGCGTTTACAAACATTTATAGTCACATACACAAACAGCCAGATCCGGAACAACTAACTGTAGGCCATACAAATATTTTTTCCGTGCAGAAATCGAACCCACGACACGCGGCGCAGCAGCCAATGGCTCAGCCACTGCGCCAACCGTGTCTCCAATCGTCGTCAGTTAAAGAACAAGCAAGTTATGTAGGTACTGAATACGCAATTATGTACGCATAATTATCAACTGACAGAAACCCATGTTTCTCTCAGTTCACTGGTAATGGTACCAGGTTCTGCGTCAAACACTCCACCCTATATATATGACTCATACCAAAATAAAGAGCCATAAACATTTCTTTATTTATCCCGTACATCCAAAAGTCACACCGGCCCCCATATTTTACTACGAACCTGCCGGCAATTCGTCCAAAAACTACCTTACCTTAACGACCAAACGTTTTTGGTACAAACGGCGGCAAAAAGTGTTAGGAACACTTTTGTTCAGCAACAAGACTGCTAGATATATAGTGTAGGGGGACGCCGACAATTTTGTAGTGTTGGGACAAATTGGTGTAGTGAAAAATTGTGTGCCTGACAGGACGGAATTAGGGCTGCCAAAAGTAGTAGTTTCCAGTTGTTTTTTTTGCCCAATTTGGATAAAGTCATGTGTGTGTGTGTGTGTGCTGAAATGCAATTTTGTAGCTGGCTGAAAATATTTGCAGGTTTTGGGTCGGTTTAATTAGGATATTCTGGAAAGCCTCGTTTAAGGGCAGTAGATTATTTTGTTCTGATATTTTATACGTGAAATACAATTAATTATAAAATGACATAACACAACATTACGCCTATATACCCCGATAGGTCAGGTAGAGGTGCATCAGCCACATTTCGCCAGTTACGTTCGCCCCGTATAACATGGGACTCTCATTGGTCAACTCATTTGTGCTTGGTTGTTGGCAATAACCAGGCACAAATGAGTTACTGAGATATTTCAGCTGGAAAAACCCAACAACACTTTGCCCGACCCGGAAATCGAACCCAGGACCTCAAGCTCAGCTGTAACGCTTGCGGCCACTAGACCAACGTGGCATTCGTAAATATATATCAGACATCGGTTAACCATAATTAACACATTCACGGTCCAACTTATTTCGTATAATAAAATGTAACTACTATTTTCCCACTACATAGCATGGCCTCTTCTCATACAGATAAAGCATTTCTATTAGGTCTTTACCTATGAAATTGCCGTTCTGCAGTACTGGCCATTTCAAATCAAAATATTTTTTGTTTGGCTAAGAATTCTAATTTCAAATTAATTTTATTTTAAAAACATGGATTTTTTTTTCCAAAAGTAGTCATTTGTTTATTGATTAGTGTTACATTTTCATCGCATTTAAATCTTTTTCGTCATCATGGATACGTTAAAAATTCGAGTAATTATGGAATATGAGTACCGTCGTGGCAGCAACGCGGCACAAGCGGCACGCAACATCAACGACGTTTACGGAGCTAACACTACAAACCAACGCACTACCTGTTATTGGTTTGCTCGCTTCCGTTCTGGAAATTTCGACCTGAAAAATGAACCTCGCGGTCGTCCGAAGACTTTGGTCGACAATGACGAATTAAAGGCGATTGTGGAAGCTGATGATACACAATCTACGGCTGAATTAGCAGCAGCTTTCGACGTTAGCGTCAAAACAATATTGGTCCATTTGCGTCAAATTGGCAAGGTAAAAAAGCTTGACAAATGGGTGCCCCACGAACTCAATGATCGCCAGCGCGAAGTACGCGTCGAGACGTGCCTTGCACTGCTCAACAGACACACAAATGAAGGAATTTTGAACCGCATTGTTACCTGCGATGAAAAATGGATTCTGTTTGATAACCGCAAGCGCTCAGCAAGTTGGTTGGATCCTGGTTCAGCACCTAAACAATGCCCTAAACGAAAACTTACCCCAAGAAAAGTGATGGTCACTGTTTGGTGGTCTAGCGCCGGTGTGATTCAACACAGCTTCTTACCAAACGGGGTGAGCATTACTGCAGATGTGTACTGTGAAGAATTGAACACAATGATGGAGAAGCTGGCGCATCTCCAACCAGCATTGGTCAATCGCTCGTCTCCGCTGCTCCTGCACGACAACGCGCGACCTCATACTGCACAGCAGACGGTCTCCAAGTTGCAAGAACTGGGGTTGGAAGCTCTCCGTCATCCGCCCTACTCACCAGACCTTGCGCCTACAGACTACTACTTTTTCCAGAATTTGGATAACTTCTTGGCGGGAAAAAAATTCAATACCCGAGAGGCAGTACAAAATGCCTTTGAAGAATTTGTTGCCTCCCGTCCAGCTGATTTCTTTAAGAAGGGCATCAATAAACTGCCACTGCGTTGGCAAAGATGCATTGATTGCATGGGTGATTACTTCGATTAATACAAATAAAAAATACATGAAAAAAATTCATTTAAATTTTTTCATACAAAACGGCAATTTCATAGGTAAAGACCTATTATTATTTGTAGCAACAGTCTCCTGAGTAGTCCAGCTTCTCCAGTACATTGAGCATTAGAGCAATAATGATAAAACTTATTTTTTTATTTTTAGTAGCTACTGATTTTTATTTCTTTAAAACGATACAATTATTAGTATATGAAGAAATTAAATAAAATGAATAATCAAAGGGCATCGAAAAATTCATCCGCATCACAGTCAACGGGAAAAGTGCCCAGATGGCTGGCTGCATTGCCACGATGAATGGCAATGTTGACTTTTTGGCCAAAAAAAGGCCAGCCCTCTGGTCACGTGAAGAGTCGACCAAATGGTTCGCGATGTCAAAGAGCAATACACATACATATATAAACTACGCCTTTTCCCTATGGGGGTAGGCAAAAACTACAGAACGCCACTTACTGCGATCCTTACATACTCCTTTTGCTTCGTTAACTTACAAACATCTGGTCATATACGCACGCTGGATGCGAGTACTATGCACCTGACCTTTTTGAAGAACATCACCAATAAGGTCAGTGTAAATGCAGTCATTTTACTCATATAACTGCACATTAACTATCTTTATCTCAGTTTTTTCTCTATTCTTATTATTTTTATCTTTCTGTACTTTCTAAATTTATCTTGGACATCACTGACATTGGTGAAGGAAACATCGTGAGGAAACCTGGGCTTATAAATTAATATAAGTCTGTCCAACCCGGCTTGAGCAAGCGTGGTGACTAATGCTCGTGCCTTCTCTGTATGAAAAGAGGCCTTTGCCCTGCAGTGGGAAAGTAACAGGCTGGTATTATTAACTATCCATATTTGGCCGTTATTTTTGTAATCTTACTATAAATGGAGTATAGATAATGTAATTATAACTGCCCGCGAAATAGAAAATAGTTCATCTTTTTTATTTTCCGGGCTTTTAAAATGTTAATAAGTACTTAAAGAAAGAGTAAAATATAAGTCCGCGGATACAGATGACTTCGGCAGGCGTCGCATGCGAAGCCCGTTTGCACCAAACTCCTAGTATAGCAAGAAGGAACACAACAAAATACAAAGTTTAAGCGGCACTCAAAAGCTCGTTGTTCAGCGCCAGGTTGCACAGGTGAGGTTGACTTTTTGAAACGAGAGTTTTAAGTAATCCCCTTGTACACCCCTACTCCGGTTAAAACCTCTTTTTCCTTTATCCTTCATCTCTAAAATGCACCCCACCTCTTGTAATTATGACAGCAACATCTCTAATGACCGCGGCAACCGCTTGAATTATTACGAGGACCCCTGTATCTTTTGAGAATTTCACCCAAAGAAAGATAAGCCTGCGCTGACTCTGTTAAATTAAAATGTAACCTCCCCCTTCATAATTCTCTTTGTTACTTGGTACTGTTAAGAATGGAACAGGGAAAAGAATAACCCTTATCAATGGTTATAGTTTATCATAATTACCTACATTTACCATTCAATTTGTATGCAACTGGTCAAATTTACGAGTACTAGATATATAATATATAGGTAATATAAGATATAATATGGATATTTCGGTCCAAGTATACAAGGTGTTTTTTTTTTAATCTCTTAAGTCTAGTATGAATAAGACCACATCAAAGAATCAACTGGCAAATTTATTCCATTTTATTTTTCATACAAAATAATTCAACTAGGTCACGATTTTTAACGGAAATTCTCTTACGTAAAATATGACAACGTTGCATTTTCTTAGCTTCAAATAAAAACGATTGGTATGAATTAAGATAAATTACTTTATGAATTAAACCTACACACACGAGAATCACACATGTTATTTTCGAAATCTTTGGACCACATATTAACAGATTTATTGTATTATTCTTACGCATAGAATATAGCTCTGGGGCTATATTCTATGCGTTAGTTAAGGGATATAAAAAAAATACGACATAAAAAAAACTGAAACAATCTTCCCGCGAATAGTTAGGTTTAGTGTACTGTTAATCCCTAGTAATCAGTAAGGGATGACAGCTCACTTCACTTACTTTTTAACGGGGAGATTTTAACAGAATAACACTGCAGTCAAAAAATTGCAACTAGAAACTACTTTATCATCACTTGTATGCCACATCAACATATTTTTTGTCTTCCTCTAAAACTGGAATTCCAAATATTCGTTACAATCCTGTTTAGCTCTTGCAAACGACAAGTCACATCTATTCATTACTGGCTGGGCGCTCAAAGTCCCACCTGTTTTTTTACCAAGCCGAAGTCAGTTGGACCTTAAATTTATTGCAGTTACTAAATTCGGAGTTTGCAGCGCTCATTACAATAAAGTACATAAAACACGAACCCACCTAACCAGAGTACGTTTATCTTTGTTAACGAAAGTTTAACAATTAATTACGTTTAGTTTTAATCTTAGTGGTGTAACTCAGCGTTTATGAAGTAAGTGAATTAGGATTATTTACTGTGGGTCGGTTTGATGTTTAATAATTAATTTTATGGAACTGTTTTCAATTTTAGTTATACATATGTATGTTTATTATATTGATTTTTGACCTTTTTACGTTCATTAGATCTGACGACCGTTGTGGCGCGGCGGGCGAAGGTTCGCCTGCGACGCAAGAGGTTGCGGGTTCGATTCCCGCCTTGGGACAAATGTTTGTACGATCTACAAATATTTGTTCCGGGTGTTCTGGGTATTTCCTATGTATAATAAAAATATCTATCTATGTAATGTATTGTATTAAGTATATCAGTCATCTAGTACCCATAACACAAGCTCTGCTTACCTTGGGGCTAGATGATGCTGTGTGGATTGTCCAGCATTATTTATTTATTTATTTATTATTAGTTTCTGTTGAAATTAATGTATTGTTTACGTATTAAATTTTGCAGTAGACTTCACGTGTCGGTGGTAAAACATTTACCTAAATATTATTATTTATTTCTTGTGTATTTTGCAATGAAAAATGAATAAATGCAATTAAATGTAATTTGAATACCTACACAATTTGGACGCCGTTATTGGCAAAACATGGACGCTCACAACATATTATTAGTGTAATACCTTGCATGTATTATTAGTCAGTTTATGTAAACGCATGTTTGATAAATAAATTATCTTTTATCTTTTAATGGCCTAGTCTAGCACGGAGTTTCAATAGAATAAGAGGTCAGCTAATCCTAGTTATTAGACCGCTGACGACAGTGGTAAAAATCTATACTTTTAATAATAAAAATGTTGAAAATACTCCCTTATCTAGATTAATATTCTTATATAATACAGAGTTACATACTGAATTAAATCTGGGACTCGAAAAGTCTGGAAAATTATAACATAAAATCAGCATAAAAATTCTTAGTTCACGGCAAAACTAGGAGAAATACATATAAGAACAAACAAACCTGGTAGCATAAAACCTGAAAGGGGGAACTCATTAAGTTATTCTCAAAGAAAAAGAGAGGCGGGAAATATTAATTAAAACCTTGTCCGTGTAAGGACCACGGTTACCGAGACTGCGGCAAACTTCTTGGAGTGCAAAATATTCTTTGGTAGACAAAAAAAGAAGTTTTCGTCTTTTGCTTCGTTGTCGTTGACGGGGCAAGCTTTTGAAGTCGTGACAGGTCCCGACTTCGATAAATATCGGCAAAGAGTAATTGGGGTTGGAGGTGAGAACTTCGTCATAACTCAACTTGGTTGGTTGAGAGTTCGATAAATTGTGATTGGCTGGCACCTTTTTGATTTTAGAACGATCTATGTGATTTTAGAACGATCTATGTGTTTGTAGAACGACCTATGTGATTTTAGAACGATCTATGTGATTTTTGAGCGATCTTTGTGATTTTAGAACGATCTATTTCAAAGTTCAGAGGAGCATGTGGCTAAATAAAAACAGCCGTACGGGTTGAATAAATTTTAGGCTACGCTTGCAGAGGTCTCCTCCGTGCCTCGAAAAGCACGTTAAGCCGTTGGTCCCGGCAGTCATTTGTAGATCTTTGACAGTCGTTACAGGTAGTCAGTACCCCGAAAATGTGACAACCATTCTTACTATGGGGTATAGTGTTGAGCAGTTACTGGGTTATGGAGGTCAGTTAGGCAGTCGCTCCCTGTGAAATACTGGTATTGAGCTGCATCCGGTTACACGGGAATCCCAACATAGTTGGGAAAAGGCTAGGCAGAGGATGCCTACGTCAAAGCTTCGTTACTGCCTCATTGGACTGAACCAATGCTTGCTCAGCTGCAATGCTGCTTGCTTGCAGCCCAGTGGTTGCAAGCGCTACTGCTAAGCAAGAGGACCTGAGTTTGAAACCCGGGTCCGATCGATAGGCTCTATAACATAAAACTTAAATATCAGGCAAACTGTGGGAGTACTACAGGTAAAGCCCTGCCAAGCTCTCCGAGGAATACAGGCGTGATGATATGCTGCTACAAAGAATACATCTCTCGTAGTTTTAAGTAAGTAACAATTTAGCATAAGACCAGCGAGTGCCCTGTTGAGGAAGTCTAGTGACTTTTAAGACAGTTCTTAAACTTGGCAAGAATTGCAGAGTTCTGTAGTGGCATGTCAATTGTTAATGAGCAAGTGAGGTAAGATAAAGGGGGATCAAAATCTTTCCTTTTTTGTATTTTTGAAGTGAAATTTCTTTTTCGACGTGTGAGGGTAAACTTATGCAATGTTACATAAAAATTGGAACACTTTCCAACGCCATCTTGAAAAAATCGTTACATTTTCTGTCACTTTGGACCATGTGTGTTTACTTACATTGAGGAGTGACTTGTAAAGAAGTATTTTAATGATAACAAGTGATATAATACTTGGTTTTATTGGAATCCATTTAAATTGATAGTAAAAGTGAGAGATTATTTTTTATTGTTTTGAAAAAGTATCATTTTATACGTGTGTACACTACACACCATTTTTTTTTATACCTGACCAAACTTTATGTCTTTGAGTCTGAAAAGTTTAGAGAGAGATGAGGCTACTGGTCTAAATTTATTAACTAAATTCAAAAGAGGAGCTTCTAAATTCATGTAAAGTTTCAAAACTTTTCAATTACTTAATCAGCAATTACGTTCTCTTTAGTAAGTCGCGTCGCCAGTAATGTTATTAAAGTTTATATTGAGTATGCGCAAATACTTGCGCCCGACACAACTTTGATACTACTACTTGTTACGACAGCTAATAAGTCATCGTTATGAAACGAAATATTGTCAATTATTTATTTCTCTGATTAATCATTCATTAAGTAAAATATGTCTTTAGAACTCTAGGCCCTGTCCCGAAGACACAAGCGGCGATGTCGCGGACAGCGGGGTGTCCAAATTCATAGATTTATATGAAAAGGACATGGTGTTTCAATTATTTTTGATAACTTGTATAGAGGCATTTTAACATGCCAAGTGATACACAAACAATATATTTTCTATTATGTCTGATTTTCTGGCAGTTAAGGTGTTAAAGAATATAATCAAACGTTTCCACTTTCATACTATAGGATGTCCCAAAATGCAAGCATGATTTTGATCTGCCATCGCATTTTTACTAATCCTAAACTGTCAGCTGTCAAACTGTTTTCTGTTTTTGTTTGTCAACACTTCGCCATACGAATCGCGGTAAATTCAAAAGTTGAGTGAATTACGAGTATGTTACATCCATTACTACAGAATATATCGGGACATTGTTTTTGCTCTTCATAATTTCGATGAAACTCGGCTTTTGTTCTATGCTTTTTATATGATTTTTTTTCTGCCATTTCCATCGGAAAGATGTTATCACCGCCGTTTCGAAACTCGCGACACAAATCTACACTGCTCCAATGCCGCAGGACTTTTGGTTGGCTTTGAGACCGGGATTGTTTCACCGCTCCGCTGTCCCCACCGCTTCCGCCCCCGCTCCCGACACCGTCCCGCATCCCGCTGCCTTCGAGACCGGGGTCTAAAGAGTTGAGCAGCAACATTAGTATACAATTGTAAACTTTAATGGCCTTTCCGATGGAGAAGTTTGTAAGTTAGTAAGTTAGTTTAACTCACTTCCACGTAACTAGTTCCAACTAAGTTATTAAAATGCAGTGATCTAGGAGTAAGAGAAATACGAAATGTGCTCACTTTGTATTTTGTTCCGAGAAAATATAAGATATTTTAAAACTTATTTACTTAGTTTTTTTTTCAGATTGCGTTGTTTGGAAAGGCTTTGGGATAAATAATAACTGCAACACCGGTTGAACGAAGGTAAAGTTACACCTTCCGAGGTTGGTTCTTGGATGGGTGACCATCCATTACATACCAAAACCCATCCGTCTCATGAAAAACACACGCCATTGGTCCCGGTTGCCATTTGTAGATCTTCGACAGTCGATACGGGTAGTCAGAAGCCCGAAAGTCTGACAACCAGTGTTACGAAAGGGTATCGTGGTACCCATTTACTGGGTTGTGGAGGTCAGATGGGCAGTCGCTCTATGTAAATTACTCGTGTTCAGCTGCATCTGGTAAGACTGAAGCCGATACCAACATAGTTGGGGAAAAGCTAGGAAAATGAAAATAAGTTGGTTTTTAATATTTTTTGGTACAGCTATAGTGAATGTGATAGCTATATTGATAGCTATATTTTATGGTCAAGCTATAGATATTTCCTTAACTTATCAGTCCAAATACCAATGTTTAGTGTTATTACAAGTTATGTTTTCCAATTAATATGAATTTTCTCATATATTTTTCTATATGGACTGGATTTTAATAATTATAGTTTATTTACAAGACTGCTAAGCATGAGGTCTTGGGTTCGATTACCGGCTTAGCAACATGTTATTAGGATTTTTATTAGAAATTTCAAAATCAATCAAAATCAAAATTCATTTATTCAAATTAGGCTGAGAATCAGCACTTTTTGAACGTCAAAAACGTTTACATAAGATAGTCCCCCAAAACGCCCACCCTTCACCACTTCCTAGTGTTTTTGCTGGGAAGAAGAAGTGGAGGAACAAACTCCCCAGCAACACGTCTGTCTGATAGGTTTGAGACTTGAAGCTATACTGATGGCTATAGGCTCATCCCCTATTACATGGGACTTAAAAGCATAACTGGTGAAAGTGGGTGTACAGCTCTGCCAAAACCTTCGGGGAAATATAGGCGTGATGTTATGTTAGTTTATTTACTAATCAGCTGTTTCCATATGTGGAAACAGCTGATTAGTAAATTCACACAGGTTAGATTATAAACTGCCCGTACACCTGCCCCTAATAAAATTCACGTATTCCATTCCAATGAAATAACTCCAAAATAATTTTATATATTTCGAACGTTTCCTGTTGTGTCGTAAAACGACTCTTGAAATAAATTGTGTGTAAACCGAATTTTCGTTTGTGCTGGCTTCAGTTGTTTGAAATATTGCCTTTTGCTGTTTTATATAAATGAAATGCTTGAAGTAATTCAGTTCTGTAAAAATCTCCCTGTGAAAACTTGGGCGGAGTGAGCTGTCTGTGTCCAATTTAACAAGATACATAAGCTTTGAAATAATCATCATCATCCTCCTGCCCTTACCCCAATTTATTTGGGGTCATGGCAGCATGTTTTCTTCTTCTATAAATCTCTACTTGCCGCCATCTCAATAGTCACCTCTTTTCTAGCCTATTATGGCGTGGACTGTATGTTGGGGTTGTTCGTGAAATAAAAACTCTTCTTGGTCGTAATTCTTGTTTTATTTGATCTTCCTTTAGACTAGTTAACATTTCTTGGCTTAGTTGGCGTACTACCCCCTAACCGTTTTTTTTTTTTTTTTTTTTTTTTTTTTTGGAATGGGCATCTCGCAGTTTATCCTTTAGGGATATTTACTGCTCAACCGAACTTTCCTGTGGGGGGCTTAATTAAAATTAAGGCCTCCAGCCAGGCATAAAAACTTATAAGCTAAGCGACTATCGCTAAGGGCACCCCCTGCGGGGTACGAACCTCGGCTTAGGACGTCGCTGAAGAGGACAGCAAGGGACAGGCTGGATCTGATTGTTCCATTATTTAGGGACATTTTAAACATTAATCGGCTCAGCTTCGCGGGCTGGCTCTAGCAAAGGGTCGGGAGGGGGGCATTGACGGGGTCGTCGCGACGGGCCTCGGCGGCGAGGACGGAATGTCCGTTTTTGTTTGCGAACAGTGCTGGTGGCCTTATCGCTCTCCTGGAGGAGAGTGATAGGATCATCTGGCTCTGTGAGTGTGTGTTTCGGTCTTCGAACTGTGCTTATTCGCGAGGGAGTGTATCGGACGGCCGATGACACTAAGGGGTTAGGATGAGCGGTAGAACAGTCCATGAAGCGCTGGGTGAGTCGCTTCATGAACTGTTTCACCGTAGGTATTTTGAGATCTACATGGAGAGTCTCATTTCGGACGTAGAAGGGGGCTCCCGTGACTCTGCGCAGGAATCGGTTCTGGACGGTCTGAAGCCTATGAATATGATACGGCTTGGCGTGAGCGAACACTGCGCAAGCGTATGTCATGATTGGTCGGATGACCGAGACGAAGAGCCGCAATTTGCACCTGAGTGACAACTTGCTTTTCTCGTTGGTCATACAATAAAGCCTGCCGGACGCGAAGACGGCGCGCGAACGCGCCGCCTTTATGTGTTCGGCGAACGAAAGTCTGTGATCGAGTATCACACCTAAGTATTTGGCTCGCTTATCCCAAGGGATAGGCTTGCCGTACATGGCTAACGGACTAGGCGTGGGGACATTGCGGCGTCCGGGTTTCCTAAAGAGAACCGCTTGACTTTTGTCGGGATTGACCTCGACTCTCCATTTCCGGAACCAAGCGCCTAAGACGTTTGCGGAAGTTTGGAGTGTGCGAGCTATGGTGGTAGGGTTGTGACCGGTATAGTAGATGGCCGTGTCGTCGGCGAAAAGCGCCAACTGGGCCTTTCTACCCCTAGGGACGTCGCTAGTGAACAGCGAGAACAAGAGAGGAGACAGCACGGATCCTTGAGGGACGCCCGCGCGGATAGGGTGAGGTGACGATAGCGTACCGTCTACGCGATATCTAAACGTACGATTCGACAGAAAATCTCGCAAGATGAGCACGAGACGATCTGGCACATCGAGTTGGTATAGCTTGTATAACAACCCGTTGTGCCAGACCTTGTCGAAGGCTTTCGCAATGTCGAAGAAGAGGGCGCCGGTGAGCGCGCCTCTCTGAAAGCCCGCGCTGACGTGTTCGACTACGCGGTGCACCTGTTGAACACACGAGTGTCCCGGCCGGAACCCGAACTGTTCGTTCGGTATCAGGCTCTTTGCCTCGACATAGTCCTTGAGTCGCTTATAAATAAGCTTCTACCCCCTAACCGAGAGCCGTGCCCTTATATGTGCACGGCTACGTGTGTACAAGTTGTGGACACGTCCAAACAATCCTAGGGCGGTCCACTAATAAAATCCCCGAAATCCCAGTTCGGCTCCCGACAGGTTCATACGTGTTTCGACCTGTCGGTGCCGGACCCTATTCCCTGAGATTGACGTCATACTTGGGGAAATTATTTTATTTACTTGGTTAGGTGTAAGTACTTTTCTCTATACAAAACTACGTTGTGCTCGCTTTTACACAATGTTTCCTACATAAGCTATGGTGAGTGCTTATATATAATAAACTTTATTTGTTTTTAATACTTTACAGGCTGCGGTACACGCTTATATGTCATACTTTAATAATCTTTGCGGCCTGCGCTACAATAATAAATTAACGATCTCTTTACAAGCTGCGGCATGCGCTTATACATAACAAATTATCTAACAATCTTTCTACAAGCTGCGGCGTCCGCTACATTTCTCCTCCCGGCGTAGCTCGCGAAGCCTCTTCTTTATTGAAAAGGACGACGAGTTTGCTGACTGGGCGCCGGAAGATTCCCGTCTTGGTCCGTATCTCGACGACTCGAGTGCTGCCATCACTTGCAGGGTGCGTGCGTTCGACGATTCCCATTGGCCAAGTATTTCGGGGTAGCGTACTGTCGACCACGAGGACCACGTCGCCAGGCTGAAGAGGGCGCACGTTACTTTTGGGTTCGCCACGGGGTACCAGGGTAGGTAGGTACTCCCGTAACCAGCGTCGCCAGAAGTGATCGGCGAGCGCTTGTGTAGCCCGCCATGTCCTTCGGTCGTCCTCTTCACATGGTCCCGTCGTTGGTAGGCCGGTCGATGACCCCAACAGGAAATGGTTAGGGGTCAGGGCCTCGGGGTCATTAGGGTCAACGCTGACGTGGGTCAGAGGTCGAGCGTTGATGGCGAACTCTGCCTCGGCGAGGAGGGTGTAGAGGACCTCTTCTGTAGGCGCCTTCTCCTTCAGAGTCACCCTCAGGGCCGTCTTGACAGAGCGTACCATTCTTTCCCACGCACCTCCTTGATTAGGTGCGCCGGGAGGGATAAAGCGCCACTCCATCCGGTGCTGTAGTCCTAGGTCGTTCAGGACGGGCAGCCACTCCTTGTAAGCGGTGTAGAGCTCCTGATCGGCCCCACGGAAATTAGTGGCGTTATCTGAGTACATAAGCCGCGGCCACCCTCTGCGCGCAGCCATTCTCCTTAGGGCCATTATTGCAGAGTCCGTCGAGAGGGAGGCCACGAGCTCAATGTGCACAGCACGGGAGGTGAGGCACGTAAACAATGCCCCCCACCTCTTCTCTCGGCGGCGGCCCATCTTGACCATCATGGGACCAAAATAATCCACCCCGCAATTTGTGAACGGGCGGTGGAAGGGGTCCAGGCGGGCATGCGGCAAGTCTCCAGTGGCCGGCGTCTGGGGTGTTCCCTTTCTTCTTTTACAAAATGCACAGTTTCTTTCTATGTTGCGCACGGTAGGTCGCAAATGTATGACCCAGTATCGTTGTCTAAGGTCATTGGTCACGCGCTCACGGTTCGCGTGACCCGCTGCGCAGTGTTCTCGTAGCACTAGGAGCTTTGTTATTCGGTGACGGCCGTCTAAAATGACCGGTCGCTTAGTTTCTTGTGGCGCCGCGGCGGCGCTGATACGCCCGCGTACCCGTAGGAGGTCATCTTCAATCACCGGGTCGAGAGGATACAGTCTGCTCGTCTTAGGGATAGGGCGAGCGGACCGTATCCGCTTTATTTCGTCACCGAAACTCTCCTGTTGTGCCCGCTGCATTATTTCTTTCTCGGCGCGCTGTACATGTCTATGTTCCAGCCTCGTAGCGGCGCGTCGACACATATCGATGAAAGTCAGCACTCTCGCCGCGGTCCTCACCAGTGTCTCGTACTTGGAGAAGCGGGCAGGGTCAGGTAGCCAGCTGTCTGGTGGGCCCTCCGCGACGTGCAAGACCTCGTGTTCATCGTCCTCGTCAGGTGTCACTTTCCCGGGCCATTGGTTTTCGTGTAAATAGAGAAAGTCAGGCCCCTGGAACCATCTGTCAGTCGCACTGATAGTCGCATTGGTGATTCGAGTGGCGTCGTCGGCTACGTTGTGTTGGGTAGGTAACCAACGCCACTCTTCTTTCGAGGTGAGTTCGGCTATCTCTCCCAGGCGGTGCGCGACGAACGGTGTATATCGTCGCATGTCGTGCGTTATCCAGTGCACGACCGTGGAAGAGTCTGTCCAGTACACGGTTCTGCTCACCTCGATGCGATGCTCTTTGCGGACGGTGTCAGCGAGTCTAGTTCCTATGACCGCCGCCTGTAGCTCTAGCCTCGGAATAGTCTGCGCCCGTCGTGGCGCCACTTTAGCTTTAGCGGCGACCAATACGATACTCACGGTATCGTCGCAGTTTGCTATCCTCCAATAGGCTGTGGCGGCGTAAGCTTGCTCGCTCGCGTCACATAGGACATGTAGTTCTATGTCTCTGTATTCCTTTGACGTATAGTTCCTGGGTAGCTTAAGTCGCGTGATGTCATTGAGCTGAGTGAGCCACGCTGCGAAGAGTTCGTTTTCTTCCTCTGGTATTGGCTCGTCCCACGATATTTGCAGGCGCCACAAACTTTGTAATATGATCTTTGCCCGTATCGTGAAGTGGCTCAGCAATCCCAGCGGGTCATAGATTGACATCACCGCGCTGAGAGCTTCCCTTTTTGTAGGTGAGCGTTTACGCTCTCGTACTGGAGTGGGAACCCGGTTCATTGAGGTATTGAACCCGAGTTCGTCTCGGTCAGCGCTCCAGTATAGCCCGAGTATTTTGCTTGCGGGCTCTTCTCCTCCCAGTTGTGTAGGCACGGTGGCACGCAGCTCTCGGGGTACGTGGCGTAACACCGCCTCACTATTAGCGCTCCACTCTCGTAGAGTAAACCCGGCGACCGCGTGCACCTTTCTTATTTCCTCTATTGCCTGCAGAGCTTCTTCTTGGCTGTCGTAACTTGCCACCAAGTCATCCATATAGTGACTGTTCTTGATGGCTTCGAGCGCGCGTGGATATTCGTGCGCATGTATGTCCGCGTTGTGATTGCGTACATAATGAGCCATATATGGTGAGCTGGCTGCGCCGAATATCATGCTCGTCATCTTGTAGCGGCGCGGTGGGCTCGTTCGGTCACTACCCCTCCATAGGAATTGCTGCGCCGGCTGATCTTCATGTCTGATTTTAATGCGTAAAAACATTTCTTGAATGTCCGCAGTGACGGCGATCGCTCGTTCTCTGAAGCGGAATATGATTCCCGGTAGCGACAGCAGCAGATCCGGGCCCTCTAGTAGCCTGTCGTTCAGGCACACGCCGTGACTTTTCGCCGCTGCGTCGAACACTAACCTTTGTTTGCCGGGCTTGTTCGGATTCTGTACGGCGAAGTGAGGCAAGTACCAGCAGATGGCGCTTGTGGTCTCTGCACCGTCGCATGGCACTGCGTAACCCTTTGTTAACAGGTTATTCACTTGGGCACTATATTGCGCGGCAAACTCAGGTGATGCGTCCATTTTCTGTTCGATTCTTTTCAGCCGGCGGAGCGCTGCGCTGTAGCTGGGTGGCATGTTTACGTTGTCGTATTGCCACGGCAGTCCGACCTCGTAGCCACCGTCAATCTTTTTTATGGTTTTGTTGACGATGGCCATCGCTCGTTGGTCGGTACTGTTTACACGTGGTTCTCGTGCAATGCCCAGCGCGTCGATTTTAAAGTGAGCCTCCACCAAGTCGTGAAGCTGTCGGTGGTCGTGCTGCTGCTTCTCATGTTCGTAGAGATGCAGCACGTTGTCTTCGCTCACGATAACATTGCGCGGTGTGGTCCCGTGTACTACCCAGCCGAGCTGCGTTCGGGATGCAGCCGGCTGGTTGGGACCGCCGACCCGGAGTTCTCTTGACACGATGCACTCCCAGTTGTCCGTCCCCACTAGGATTCCGGGTCGGGTTGGTTCGTAACACACTTCTTCTCTTGGGAGGTTGCGCAGGTGCTCATATTTCAGCAGAGTGTCTGGAATTGACTGCTGGTGAAGCCTCAGGTTTCTCATTGTTCTTGCCTGAAGCTTGTGTGTGGCGCTGTCTTCGCCGATTCCCCTTATTTGGATAGTGACAATCTTGCTTTCTTGGTCACGTGAGGACATGTTCACACCACGTATGTGTAATGGTCGTGACATGCCCTCTGCCCCGATGCTCGCAGCCAAACTTTCATCCATCAGGGTGACGGTGGCTCCCTCATCTAGGAGCGCATGCGTCATCACTTCTCCCCGTGGACCCGCGATGATTACGGGGCACATCTTGAGTAAGACAGTCTTAGGGCCGGTGGCTGTTAGGGTAGCCACCGACATGACTGCCTCCTCCTTTGCGTGCTCTTCAGCTTTATTATCAATCACTGACTTATCTTTGGGCGGTTCCTTTGGCTCTTGATGCAGCGTAGCGTGATGGGGTCGGCGGCACTCGTTCACACCACACAACTTTGCTCTGCACGTAATGCGCCTGTGTTTCTTCTGGGCGCACTTGAAGCAGATTCCGTTTGTTTTTATTAGCTCCCAGCGTTGGCTCACGTTCATTGATTTGTATTTAGGACACTGAGTTAACACGTGGCACTGGTTGCAGCTGGGGCATTTATTTTCTTCGCTATCTTCAATCGTAGCGAACACTGTGTTGGGTTTTTTCCTCTGGATAATAGCGGGCCTGGTTTCTTTCTTTTGGATAGCGGTATTCGTTGTTGTGGTGTACGTATAACGTAACGCCCTGTCCGCTTCTCTCATTAAGAAGTATGACAACACAACGATTTCTGGCTCCGTTGTCCCTTCGTGGTCGCAGGCGAAGTCGCACCATCGAGATCGTAGATGGGGACTTAGCTTTTCCAGTATTTCCCTGGTCAGCAGTGGGTTGTGCAGGTACCCTTTTCGATCGATTGTCTTCAGTACACAGATCGTACTTTGCACTTTGATTGCAAAGCTGTTGAGATCGCTTGCTGAGGGTCCTGGCTTTGGCATCTTCTTGAGATCTTCCAGCGCTTTGTCGATAATGGTTTCTGGTCGGCCAAAGCACTGTTCTAGAGTCTTCATTATTGTTTGCGGTTCTGTGGCCACGTGTAGGAGTGCCGCGACCGTGTCGCGTGCTTCACCTCTCAGGCAACTTCGTAGCCGCTGAAGATTCTCGGACGGTGACACATTAAACATGGTGGTAGTGTCATGGTAGGACGCCTTGAATGGCAACCATTCACTGATGGCCCCGGAG
The DNA here is from genome assembly GCA_905147745.2 of Phlogophora meticulosa. NCBI lineage: Eukaryota > Metazoa > Arthropoda > Insecta > Lepidoptera > Noctuidae > Phlogophora > Phlogophora meticulosa. The sequence continues at coordinate 5,293,945 of LR990526.1, read as the reverse complement.
AACGTCGGCAGATCTGTATGCCGGAGTCGTGGTCTAGCCATCTTCTCTAGGGTGGCAGCTAGATGGTCGATACTGTTCCGGGTTCTCGTCGGCGTCGGTGATCTTCTTCTGGGCATGTTAAAATGTTGTTGCTTGGTACCTTCTTTTGTTTCTAGGTTTCCGGCCCCCTCCTCCCGTGTATCGAGGGGGTTGGTGCGCAGCCACTGGTCCACCTTCTGATTTTGGTGCTCTTCTTGCAGCAGGTCGTCATGAGTGGTTTCTTGGTCATCCTGGATAGCGGAGACCTCTGCTGCCAATCTCTTCTTGACTAGATCGGCATCCAGTTCTAATTCCTTTCTTCGGATGATCGCTAATCTTTCGGCTGCCTCTAGTTCGGCTACTCGTAGCCGCGTGGTTACACTCGTTGTTGACCTTACTGATTGCTGCGGTGATCTTGCTGGCCTCTGTTCGGACGACGGCCCCGCTGTAGCGTGTTCTGTCGTGGTAGTACGCCCGATCATACTCTCGATCCGAGGTGATTCGGGTGGATCGAGAGATAATCGCCTAAGTCGCTCTCGTTCGATACGTTCCGCTTCCCGGCGACGTACTGATACCAGCAATTCTTCGTCCCTTCGTTCTAGGGCCCGCCGTTGTTCTTCGAGTTCTGTTAAATCACTTTGACTACGGGTGACGACCATCGCGTTCGGTTGACGGCGCACAGTGATTTCGCAGAATGTTCAACGCAGGTATGCAGGTATCTTGTAACCGGTTCGGACGTGTTTCGTTCTTGAAATGTAGGTTCTTCAAATGCAGGTTTCTTCAAATCCGACCTCGAAGGACCAGACTATTATGGCGTGGACTGTATGTTGGGGTTGTTCGTGAAATAAAAACTCTTCTTGGTCGTAATTCTTGTTTTATTTGATCTTCCTTTAGACTAGTTAACATTTCTTGGCTTAGTTGGCGTACTACCCCCTAACCGAGAGCCGTGCCCTTATATGTGCACGGCTACGTGTGTACAAGTTGTGGACACGTCCAAACAATCCTAGGGCGGTCCACTAATAAAATCCCCGAAATCCCAGTTCGGCTCCCGACAGGTTCATACGTGTTTCGACCTGTCGGTGCCGGACCCTATTCCCTGAGATTGACGTCATACTTGGGGAAATTATTTTATTTACTTGGTTAGGTGTAAGTACTTTTCTCTATACAAAACTACGTTGTGCTCGCTTTTACACAATGTTTCCTACATAAGCTATGGTGAGTGCTTATATATAATAAACTTTATTTGTTTTTAATACTTTACAGGCTGCGGTACACGCTTATATGTCATACTTTAATAATCTTTGCGGCCTGCGCTACAATAATAAATTAACGATCTCTTTACAAGCTGCGGCATGCGCTTATACATAACAAATTATCTAACAATCTTTCTACAAGCTGCGGCGTCCGCTACACTAGCCATATCATCTTTTACATTTGAAATAATAATAAATAATGTTGGACAATCCCCAAACTAAACAGATGATCAATAACATACCATGAAACGTAAAACGTAACGCGCGTAACGTTCATTCCGAGACTCGGAAAGCACGTTAAGCCGTTGGTCCCGGCTGTCATTTGTAGATCTTTGGCAGTCGTTAGGGGTAGTCAGAAGCCTGAAAATCTGACAACCAGTCTTATCAATAGGTATCGTGTTCCCCAGTAACTGGTTTGTGGAATTCAGGAAGCCACCCCCAACATAGTTAAAAGTATCCATAGGGCTTACTTTTTTTACAGAATTGCATTGAAGGTTTTGTTGAGTGGGATGATTGTATTTTTTACTATTTTTTTAAACGTTACCCAGCACTATGAATTTCTCCTGTATCGTGGGAGCGTTTACAAACATTTAAACTATATGTTAGCTTACACAAACAACCAGACCCCAAGCAATTATCTGTAGGCCATATAAATTTAAGTACCGTGCGAGATTCGAACCCACGACACGCAGCGCAGCAGTCAATCGCTAAGCCAATGCCGTCAATTAAATTGGAACTAGTCTACTAGTACCTATCTTATGGTTTTTGCTCTATACTCCACCGTCAGAGGCAACATCGAATAAATTTTGGAATTTTTACTTTTTGTGTTAAATAACTATAAATGATCATCATTTTCAGGGAAAAATTAGTCATATTTTATTTTTTCACAAAACCATATTTAGTTCCTTGTGTAATAATGTTCTTTTATTCATATTACTTGTACAAAATAATTTCGATGTTGCACAGCTGCCAGGCGTCCTGTGGCGACTCACATTTTTTTATTATAAACACTAAAGTCACTTCTGTTTTCCTCGCACGGTGGACGTGACCTGCGACTTTTTTTAACATTGTCACCCATGAGAAATCTGCGGAGACATTAATTTATGAACTGGTCATTATGCAAAAACAGAACAAAGCAATGTGTCCTCGAAGCTAAAATTATGGCCCTCCCGCGGACAAATGGTTTCATTTAACACCAGACAAAATTCATGCAACATGAAAAGTTATTATTCTCTTAATTTCAGTAAACTATCCAGTTTAAAGTGTTAATACTTATCTAGCTCATTTTATTCCCAAGTTAGATCTCATATTTTACAGAGTAGCTTCTAAGTAACACATAAAGTTCCATTTATGTGAAATAATAGTATTATTTATATAAATAATATTTTGTGGACACTCCCAGGCGACATTTTAAAACCGCAATATTATATTGTGTGGTTATATGTGTTTAGTGTTGGGCCAAAGTTGGAATCGATAATCTTATCGATAGAATTAAAATAATTTTGTGCATTTTCAATTTATAATAATATTCATTTTGAATTGATTTTGCACCTAGATAAACGCGTACATAATGGTAATGATGACACAAAAATACACACAGTAATCATACCATACATTTTATATTAATTTTTAATTATTTGAAAACCAAATTGGTATTGTTGAAATCAAAATGCAATTGTTATCAATTTACAATTTCAAATTAATATTTCATCGCAATGTGTTGGCAGGCTTACAATATTTTAATATTGGTAATTTAATTAAAACAATATTTATAACCTAACCGCAAGACCTAAGTAATTTATTATGCGCAAGATTTAATATAAAATACTTGTAAAGGAGCAATAACTTTTGGATTTAATAAGCATCACCCAACTAATAACAATTTGAAGAATTTTAATTAAAGGCAAATAACATGCATCTTATAAAATGTGTTTTTGGAAACTTAAAAAAAACGACATCAAGAAATGTCCTAGAACTTCGTAGGTCATAGGTATATAGTATCAAAGAGATTAAATTAAATGTTGGGCATTAGAAAATTCTCTACGACAGATGATACCCATGACACCATCGTCAATATATGATGACATCATGAGGAAAACATCGTGAAGAAACCTGAACTTATAATTAATATAAGTCTGAAATCGCCAACCCGTCTTGAGCAAGCGAGGTTATTAATGCTCGTTCCTTATCTGTATAAGAAGAGGCCTTTGACCTGCAGTGGGACAGCAACAGGCTGGTATTATTATTATTAGTATATATTTTTATATGATACCCGAGCTGTCAGCTCCGCAAACTACCAACCACCACCCCGAGTATAGTAACCAATTTTAGTCCGTGATACATCACAACCTAAGGTCCACTTAAAAACCAGCGTCAGGCACTAGTTGTATGATGGTTTTACTGAACTGGACCTACTTGCTGCAGCTAAGACATACAATTAATTTATATTTTTTCGTTTTACCTTCATTTAGTGCTTTATACGTAAGCCAGTGCCAAATAAATACTTTTTCTCTCTTTCTTCTTTCAACCTTGCTCGTTGACGTACCAATTCCCGCTATAAACAATTTTTACGTAACACAATGTCAACACGAAACAAGAAGTAATATTTATTTATTTTAAGGATCACCAACGAGAAATACATTACAATACTAAACCACTATTCAAAGATAAGTTTAATTCGAAAACTTTAACAACGTAACGAGACACAGTAACACTTATAAAGATCCGTTTCCGTATTTCCAAGAGCCATTTCGTGCTAAGTACGTTTAATCTAGACACTGCACTGTTACTCAAGTTCAGGATCGACTATTCTCGATCAAAGTCACGACTTCCTCGCTTTCCTTTAGTCGGGATCATGATAATCGATTAACGCCAACTGTGCCAACTGTCACATCACTATCTTTGCCGACATTCGCCGCCACCGCGAGCATTCACTTCACGTTTCTGTTTTTCTTCGCATTTGTTACGCGATCATTTGTTACGCGGCGAACATTCAGTCACGTAACGAACATTACAATTTGTTGTTTACATAACACGACGCCTGTAGTCCCCGATGATCTGGGCAGAGATGTACCTACAGTACACTCATTTCACCTCCCAAGTCCTGAACCTATTGCCATCAATTGGTTGTTCGTTTCGCGAATAAAAAGATATCTTCTTGAAGCGAATGCTCGCAGTGGGTGTGTACCGTGTACAAATCGTCGGCACGGAAATTTAATCACTTTCAGGGAAAAAAGTTGTTGGAGTGCTATTAAAAATATGAAATGGATAAAACTAATTGTAAGTCGTCGCCTTCTGTTGTCGGCCTGTCTGGACGACTTAAGCGGCTAAACTTTAATAGAATTTACGCCATGGTGGTTCATTCATGAGAAAGTAACAAGACGAAACCGTAGACTCATTACAGAGAATTGAGGAAATAATGTACCGGGTAATTGTAAACAGAAGACATTTTTATTTTAAGATAAGATAAGATAATTTTTTATCTGTTCAAAACATGAGTATACACACATAGCATTCATGTTACATCCAATTATAATTACTTCAGTCATGTTTTGCCTGAACGGCGTACAAATAGACCCGGAACAGCTACCCGTAGGCCATACAAATTTTGGTTCCATGCGGGAATCGAACCCACGTAATGTGGCGCAGCAGTCGATCGCTCAGCCATTGCGCCAACCGTTTCGTCAGTAAAAGATTTACTTGTCTGTGCTTATTACAAAAGAAAAATGTTGGATGTCCGTTTCTGTCCGTTTGTGTATGTGAGTTATGTATGTATTTAAATGTTGGTTAAGGCACCCACAATCAGGAGAAATTTCTAGTGTGGGGCAACGTTTTAAGTTTTTTAAACAGTAGGACTGTTGACTGTAAAAACATAAAACGAACCCTAAAACATGTAACAAACACACAACATAAACTCAAATATCTGCTCGCCCCTTCTGGGAGTACAGGATTACGTAACAAAAAGGCACTTTCCTTAAAAGACTGCACAAAAGAGAGAAACGAAACTACACTCCGCTTATACCTTCATCAATATTTATACAAACCGGTAATATTTAAATACTGTAATGGTTCTTCATTATCATTTGGCGCAGGTGCATCAGCATTCAAATAGGAATGCGGTGGGGACGCGATAGCATTAACGCAGCCACTACCACGAGTCAGATCAACGTCAGAATTGTACAATTAGGGTTGTGACAACGTCATTTTGTGGTACAGCTATGTTGGATTCGATGGGCCGGTTCCGGTTAGCTTAATCGCTGAGACGCTGACCAATCAGGTCGCGAGTTTTTAGCTGCACGGAACACATATAGGCAGGTAATATATACAGGTTGATAGGTACAACGATAGACAAACTTTACGAGACTATGGTACTCAAAAAAATGAAAGAAAACTTTTATATTCGCAGGTGATCAGATAAAAAGTATATGTTGGAAAATATAATTTCCTTTTGATTTGTAATCAATAGAGTTCGTTTCAAAAAGCTCTGAATGAAAAGGTGGAAAGTACAAAAACCCATATAATAATTGTCCGAAACATTGAATATTTTATCTTTCATAGAAAATAAAATCGTCTAGAGTTTTGTGAACATAATTGTAAACAAATATTCTATTGTAAATATGTTATTGTTATATTTAATTGGAAACAAATGAGAATATTTTCTTTTTTCTTTTTATAATGATGAAACAAATAGTAGCGGTCAGGCCAGTACTGTACGGTGTGCAGAAAAAGCAAAAAGTCAGATTCCATCGCCGTGCGGAGCGCTTGCTAAATTCTTTTATATCTCGTGCATATCAATATTGAGTCCGACTGTACATTATTATATTGAAAACATCAATGTATCTCTTACATCCGTGAATTAAAAAAAACAGTAAAAATAAACCTACAGGTAGTTGTTCCTGGTCTGGCTGTTTGTGTTAGTGACTTTAAATGTTTGTAAACGCACCCACGATACAGGAGAAATTCCTAGTGTAGGGCAAAGTTTAAAAGTGTTTTTGGGCTAAAATCAAAGAAAAACATCGTCAGGATATTTGGACTCATAATTAATATAAGTTTTAAATCGCCAACACACCTTGAGTAAGCTTGGTGATTAATGCTCGTGGCTTCTCTATATGAAAAGAGATTTTTGCTCTGCATTGGGATAGTAACAGGCTGGTATAATTATTTATATTATTAATTTAAACCATCATCGTGCATTTTTAATTTTGAAAATTTTCTCAATTAATTTGAAATTAGCTTACAGTGGTGCCGTGGTTGCAGTGGAAGTATGGTGTGATTTCAATGCGCAATGGACTATAATCCATCCACAAACCGACCTCGCCAAGCGTTGTTAAACCTTCAAGATTGACACGTGTGGCTAATTTTGGTGATGTTCTCCTTATTGGACATAACCTTCTGAGGCGTTTCCACTTACAACTGCTTTGTAAATATCTTTTGTTGGTCACCTTTTAGACTTTCTCTCAACGTAACCTCAAGTATATTCTTTTAAATTTTTGTAACTACATCTTCTTTTGAACCACAACGTTGTTTTATACCATCGTTCCTCAATCCATCATTCATAGTTACACTACACATACTTCGTAAGGCTATTTATAAACAGGCTTTATTGTTATTCATGAAGCGAATTTCAGGTTGTCATACCCTAAATTAAATTCGCAGCCTCATGGAACAGGGAGCCTAATATCAAATATAATATCGTAGGGACGTAATTCACAAAATAGTCTAATCGGATTATTTCTGACTGACGGATCATGTTAAGCCTTCCAAGGTTATTAGGTAGAACATCATTCCACCGTTTAATCTCCAAATATGTCCAATGATGTTAAGCAAATGCTCACGAAATGTTCTGAGAATAACATAAGTTTAATCACAGAATATGTAGACTTGGATTACGCAGACCTTGCGAACTCAAATAACTTAGGGATGTGTCCTAGATAAAAACATATGAAGTCTATTTGGTCAGTCAGTAAGATTACCAAAAAATATTGGACACGTATTTTTTGCTTACTCAAATCAATAAAAAGTGACAATGATATAGCACATCAAAGTTCAGGAGAAGGGGCTTGTGACGTCACTTTTACGTTAAAAGTGTAGCACGGCGTGACTTCACGCGCGATTTCAACGCACTACATCGTCGTCATTTTTATTTACGTGACAAAAGAAAAATATGTGTCCAGTATTTTTAAGTAATCCAACTTTCGGACCAATCAGAATTTTTAAGGACAGTACCCTATTATGGCTGTCTAGTCTCACAGAAACAATGTTTCGCAAAAGAAGTGACAAGTGAAACAATTATTCATGAGATAAATTATTTACTTCTTTCGGTTTTATGAAAGACTCCTGTAAATAATGTCTGGTTCGAGAAATATGTAGGTGAACAAATGCTGTGGTGTTTATGTACCAAATATTTAATATTCTTTTTTCTTATCTTTTTTTTAAAACGTTGCCCCACACTAGGAATTTCTCCTTATCGTGGGTGCGTTTAGAAACATTTAAACTCACATACACAAACAGCCAGACCCGGAACAACTACCTGTAGGCCATACAAAATATTTGTTCCGTGCGGGGATCAAACACGCGTCACGCAGCGCAACAGCCAACCGCTCAGCGTCTGCGCCAACCGTGTCGTCATATTATTTGTGATGTTCTTCAAAAAGGTCAGTTGCGTAGTACCCGCAACCGGCCTGCGTGTATGACTAGATGTATGAACGTAAACGAAGCAAAAGGAGTATATAAGGATCGCAACAGGTTCTGTATTTTCTGCCTACCCCCATTGGAAAAAGGCGTGAGTTTATCTATGTAATACAGCTTAATTAAAACTAAGAGCACTTATTAAAAACAACATAAAGGGATCGTCAATTAACAACAGGCGCACGGTCGATCAAAGGCTAAGCTACGCATGCCAGAGTCAGTCTATGGATGGGTGACCATCGGGACTCGGTCGCGCCTCGGAACGCACGTTAAACCATTGGTCTTGGCTGTTATTTTAGACCTATGAGAACCGTAACCAGACATACCAAGAGGCATCGTTTTACCCAGTTAGTGGGTTGTGGAGGTCAGATAGGCAGTCACTATGAATGCTCCCTTACACCGAACCATGCGCTTTCCATCAATGTAATATCGTTCTTAACTGTACTGAATAGAGTCGCAAATCAACACACACACTTTTCATTTTCACCCGGAAGTATCTTTGCCGATACCAATGTCAACTTTTTTTCATTTGCGAATTATCTACTAACCTGCATTTTTACGGGTAAAAATGTCACCATTTGAACCTGATCCTTGTTTGGGGATTAGATTTTTTTTTAGTAGCTAAATGCATATACTCTGGAACATGTCAGCAACTTGACTAGTAGGACTGACTGTCCAGAGTATGATGGGCATAAAAAATTACAAATATTTATCATCAAAATTTCAGCCAAAAGACGTCCACAGCTGAACAATAGCCTCCTAACTTCGCCACATCAACTGGATCAGGCTACTCACATACAGTCCAGTGAAATAAAAAAAATTGTTACTGTTTAGTGATCCTTACCTACATACATAAACCCACATTTTACACAACATAATCCTAACAAATATCTATGTACTTACTCTCACTTACTTACCAGCCAGTGTCATTTCCAATTACTTTATTTAAGAAAGTTTTATTAATGAAAGTATTCTAATTTCAAGAAAAAAACAGTGCTCTATTGTGATCACCCTCATTTCATATCTTAACTATTATTTTGAAGGCGGGTGGTATGACATTAATTGGTTTTTGGCTGATTTCGACATAGTTTTAAGAGAGTTTCGTATGAAATTTGGATGTTTCTTTCTTGTTATTTATGTACTTATTAATCACTTAAATTTCAGACCTCTTACGATCATTTTCTCTTTTCAAAAATTCAACCGTATTCGATGTTTTCAAAATCGTTCAAAAGTCCAATATTATTACCGTGTAACGCCAAAATTTTAAAAGGGATTCCAACGTAACAATGCTACAGAAGTATCAATCAATTATTTTTTACAAATCCAAGTTAGCAACAATAAAATACCTGATAAAAAATCTCCATTTTCTTTTCTCTCCGCCTACTCAAGACCACATGAATGGGGGCAATTTTCTCAAATACACCATATCCGCCGCGCCGCTTTGGAATACTTTACAAAATCGAAGTTGGTAGCTCGCGATAAAACTACGCCCCAGAGTGGGTTCAGTGAGGAAGTCCTTATATCGCTCCTAGAGGGAGCAATCCTATCGTGTTCAGTATAACTTGCATGAACTTCAAATTTTGAACAGCTTAGACTTTAAGATGCTTAAAGGCATATATTCTTATCTTTATAGGGAACTATAACAGCTCACCTCGACTAACCAGTATTTTACTTGGTAAAGAACAGATAGTCACCCATTCAAGAGCTTAACTCGGCAAGCTTAGACTTACCTTGATCGACCCTTGTGGCTCTTAGTATTTAGCCACGAGCCACCTAGTAACCGGGCTGACCCTAAATTCTAACCCCAATTTTCGTAGATAAATCTCTCGCTAGCAATAATAGAAAAGCTGGTTCCTTTGTTTGTTTATATCTAGTGCTTAGTCAGGATGAAAGGTGATGCTTACATTGTTACCTAGGACAGAAGAAAGGATATATTATTATATTGTATAAAGGCCGTTACTCGAGGACAAAGGAAACTGATTATTAACATTATTTTTATTCGTCTGCGTTGAGTTCAGCGGCTTAACTTATTTGTATACAGTTTTGTCTGGATATTTTAAGAGTTGCTTTTGTTTATTGTTAGGTCATTGTCCTTGTTTATTTGAGTAACAATAGACAGGTGGAAAAAGAAAGAAAGGTGTTATTTTTATTTGCAAAAGAAGTTATACAAATTACCAGCGTGTTACTATGATACTGCAGGGCACAGGCTTCTTATCATACAGAGATGGTAAGAGCATTCGTCACAAACGACCACGCTTACTCTACGCGGATTAGCAATTCTGACTTATATTGATCATATAATAAGTCCTCGCCTCACGATATTTTCACCGATTTCAGTGAGCTCCAAGATATACTTGTACGCAAATTTGAGCCCGTGTTATGTACATATGTTGTACAGCTTCAAGTTCTTCAAAACTATCAGACAGACGTGTTGCTGGAGTGTTTGTTCCACCACTTCTTCTTCCCAGCAAAAACACTAGGAAGTGGTGAATGGTGGGCGTTTTGGGGGACTGTCTTTTGTAAACGTTTTGACGTTCAAAAAGCCTAATTTGAATGAATGAATTTTGATTTTGATTTAGCGAACGTAGGGTCACTCTCTGTTTCGGTGTTTACACTCTTATTTTGATGAGACTATACACATAATACGCCCTAGGAGAGTTCTTGTGTGCAGAAGCGCTTAGTCTGAACTAGGCATAGGTGACAGAGGAACATTGTATCACTGTAATCAATATCAATGAATTGTAAACGTCACGCAGGTCTAACATCGATCGTTATATTAATCGGTCGATCAATCAAGTCTAATTTCTATAGCGTGGCATAATGTTCGACAGGGTCCTCTGAGATATTGCTGTAATCACTACATGCTGTACACTACATGGCCAACAATATGGCAGAAGACGGTTTCTGAAGCGTCATAAAATAAAAATTGAATATAAACATAGTCTCAGACTTATACAGTCCATAGGTTGTTAGTATTGAACAATAATGGTCATAGTCCATTGCAATGTTTCGTAGAAAATGCTTTTTATTACGTGGAGAATATTCATGAATGATTTCTACCCTGATCTCTGGCACAGACGCCAACACACCAAGCTATCCCAAACTGTCAATTTTTTCCAATTGCACATGAACTTTATACTTTTGTAATAAACTATCAAACAATTTTGACAGATTAACTTGAAGAATCTTCATTAATAATCTCTACCCCGGCCTTGGAACAAACTAATAATAAAAACTACAAATGTAAGGTTTTATTCAAAATGTTTTCACTCGCTATACTGATGGCGGAAATACATATCTTACGACAATGATCAATGATCTGACGATAATGATCGTTAACCGGTGCTGCAAAATTTCTGCTGGTCTTACAGCGTGATGAAAAGTAACTAAATTATTTTATATTGAATTTATATTATTTTTTACTAATACGTTAGTAAAAAATAATATAAATTCAATATAAAATAATTTATCGGCTTTAAGTAAAATTGTTACTAATACTATGAGTTATGTTACTTGAATACATAATTGAATTATTGTTGGTCACACTGGTGGCGTCAGTTCCTGAGACTTGGGTTGGAGGGAACAGTTTATGGTGCATGATAGCCTGGCAACGAGAGATCGTAGCCGAAAGGATACAATTATTGTATCTTTGTGCTTCAGTATTTATAATTACAGCTTTGTAAATTGGACCAAACTAAAAGATAAGTTTAGAAAATATTACATAAGTTTTGAAAGTTACTGCGGTTGTTTTCTGAGATATCCTATACTGACTAAATGACAAAATGATTATTATTTTGACTGAAGACCGGGTATCAGATTTTGACTTCAGGCTACATGAGCAACCTTTTAAAACAATCGTTTTGAGCAACGCAATACATAATGGATGCTTAGGAAAAATAGCTACCCAGTGTTTTCAATTCCACTTCCGGAAATGTAAAAACATATGTGAGTTAGCAAAAATAACTTTAATACCCACCCATAAAGTTCTAAAAAGTTCACAAAGTGCTAAAACTGGAATTATTCTTATGACTTTATCAATAATAGTAGTTATTGTCTTGTGACTATTTAATTTAAATAAGCATAAAGTTTATATCTCCAAGGGCTGATAGAACAATAGTCAGATAACTTTTATCTGAGGATTAAAGGTGATGGTTTGACATGTATTATATTATACGGAAGTTCTCCGCCATGTTTTTTCGTCAGATACAAGTTATCTGTCGAATGACACTTCAACCCTAGGAGGAAACAAAACCAATTGAGTATAGAAATTTGAAATTAGAATAACCACTTTACACTACGCACAGTACCTACGTGTAATCACCATGGCAACAAGGTAGTGTAGGATTAAAACAAATTTGACGTTAGTTTATCTGACAGCCATGTAACTCGAGCAAACCCACATGACTAAGTAAATCAATCACAGGGCCACATTCAGTGCTATGCAAAACTCAATAGATTTATTTATTTAGAAATTTAATGGAATGTGCAGGGTTACATGAGTAGAGAAAGACCAAAAGAAAGAGGGTTGGATTGTGTGAAAGATGATATGGCTAGAAAAGAGGTGATTCTTGATATGTCGGCAAATAGATATGTATGGAAGAAGAAAACATGCTGCGCCGCTAGATTGGGATAAGGGCAGGAGGATGATGGTGAGAGTAATTTAATGGAATGAAAGACTCGCCATAAAGAAACGCACTGAGATCGCACATTTTAATTTATCATAAAGTTGCATTCTTACTCACACAAGAATTATTCTTTCTCGAATATGGAAGTCACCCAATACAGTCCCATCTACGAACAATTTGAATTAGACTGAAAGTTCACATAGCCACAATTTCGACATACCTTTTTACAGACACATAATAAATATCTCTGCTCACACCGATTACAGTCGCCATTTGCGTAATAACAACTCAAGTGTTCCCATCCCCATTTTTTAATAGTGCGAGTAAGTGCCAGACTGTCTCCCTCCCTCCCCCCATCACCTCATGCCCCACGCCTTCCCTCTGAGTTCACTCAGTGCAAAGAGGAACATAAATCTTAGACTGTGCACAAATACATTTGTGTTTCAAGTCTCTACTAAAGAGACAAGGTTGAAGTTTAGAAGGATTTCATGGTAAAATACTGGGGTCTTATGAATAAATAGCATACCATTTACGGGTTCGCGGTTAAGTGATAACAGCCGCACGGGACGATCGAAAACTCAGCCGAGTTCGTTCGCTGGATGGGTGACCGTCAATTATATATCGAGACCCCTGTGTGCCTCGGACAGTACAAAGCTCAGATCTGATGTCTTGGGTCTAATACGAACACTTTTGGCAGTCGTTACGGGTAGTCAGAAGCCTGAAAGTCTGACAACCAGTCTTTCCAAAGCGTTGTGTTCTCTAGTAACTATATTGTATGTTGTATAAGGATGAGGAACTTTACACCCTGTTCCTCATACCCCCAAACCAGTATTACACATGTAGTATTTCACATAGAGCGACAGCCTAGACAGGCCGTCACTTCTTGTAAAATACTGGTATTCAGATGCATCTGGTTAAGCTGGAATCTGACTCCAACGTAGTTGGGAAAAGGCTGGGAAGATGATGACTATTAATTTAACGCATAAATTACAAATAGAGTGTTCCTAGTAGAGAAGTATAATGGACTCGCTTTAAGTTAAATTACTTTTTAAAGTAATATATTACGGACTAACTTAGACCGGATTTTAAAAGATAAAAATAAATCTTAAAATCTACCATAGTAAGGTGAGTTATGTATATATCTATTTATTTTTATTTTTTTATTTGTTTAAAAAAACGTTGCCCCACACTAGGATTTTCTCCTGTGTCGTGGGTGCGTTTACAAACATTTAAAGTCACATACACAAACAGCCAGACCCGGAACAATTACCTGTAGGCCATACAAATATTTGTTCCGTGCGGGAATCGAACCCACGACACGCGACGCAGCAGTCTATCACTCAGCCACTGCGCCAACCGTGTCGTCAAATCTATGTATGATATTTATTTTGTATGTCGGTTAAAAATAACTCTTTTACATATCAATGTTTTTCTTTAACTAGTTCAAGGTATGAAAGTCCAGACATTATCATGGTCAGATCGATCATATGCGGACCAAACCAAGTTTGTTTCTGAGTGGATTTTTAAACCACATAGATTTGAGTGAGCCTTTCCAGCCAGTGCCGCATTTTTCAGTCGTGTAGCTCAACCGGAGCTTTTTACTTAATGCATATGAAAGTGTTTACGGTAGTTATACAAAAAAAAACAATTTCTAATTTCTGTCTGTTTGTTTGAGGTAATCTCCGAAACAGGAGAACGGATTTTGACGGGACTTCATTGGCAGGTAGTGTGTTAAGGAGTAAAGGTCTCAACTCCGAACTTAATAAATACAAGATATAAGATAAATACAGTTTATCTTCATTTTTTTTATGACAACGTAACTTTAACAAAAAAATGGCTTTAGCAACATAAATAGGCTCTCCTTACCAAAGTCTGGGCACGATTACATCATGGGATATTAGGGGTCGCTACATGTTACAAAGTTGTTGATTGTCATCTAACTCAAAACACAAGAAAAAAACAGCTCCCTTTAAAAATTCTGCCTTCATGAAAACTCACCTTCAATAGTGAGTACAGGGAAAAACATAGTGAAATGCTTCCTCAAACCGATTAGTGACGTCACATGCCAGTAGAACAAAAGTTATTAGAAAATGGCGGCTTTAAGTTAGAGTTGCGGCTAGGGACAAAGTGACATAAGAAATTCGTAGTATGAGAGGAATTTCCTCCGACATTTCTATGGTAGTCTTAGTAATTGCTTGAGCTCGTACAACGGTAAATTGTTCCGTACCGAATGGTACCTGTTGTTTTAAGGATTCTCATACCCATGTTTGGTACTTCATAATGTTATTCAATTTTGTTTAAATTCTCGGGTTGTGATCGTTCGCAGGATACGATAGAAGTTTTAAATGTCCGCGGGCATTGTGGGTTCACAAACAGTGTATTAATTCTTATTATATTTTGTTGTAGTGTTGTAGATTATCTGTGTGAATTATTTTATACACTAGTTACATATATAAAGACACGACTTATTTCCATGGGGGTAAGCAGACTACTACAGCACGCCAACTGCTACGATCCTCATATGCTTCTTTTACCTCGTTTATAATCATACATATGGCCATACGCATGCTGGTTTCGACCTGACCTTTGTGATCAACAAGGTCAATGTATGTCCTTCTCGGGCATATTCTCCCAGCGTTTTCTGCCTTATAAAACCCTTTGCTAGTCGCCTTTCATTCATCTTGTCGTGACAATATATACATATAATATCGTACATTATTTTTATTTTATTTGCCTTTGTATACGTTTCTTTTTCTAACGATCTTCCATCTCAGATTCCATCATCATTATCCATATAATGTTACCTATTAGTAAAAGTAATTTAAGAAAACATACCGCCATTATAGTGAAACTCTTACTAAGTTGAACAAATCTATTTGGAACTATTAAAGCAAATCGCTATAATCGAAAGTACAACTATTACGTATAAAGATGATTGACATAATTATTATTTTTGACATAATGTGTTGTATAGCTTCAGGCTCTTCAAACCTATCAGACAGACGTGTTGCTGGGGAGTTTGTTCCTCCACTTCTTCTTCCCAGCAAAAACATTAGGAAGTGGTGAAGGGTGGGCGTTTTGGGGGACTGTCTTATGTAAACGTCTTTGACGTTCAAAAAGTGCTAATTCTCAGCCTAATTTGAATAAATGAATTTTGATTTTGATTTATTATCTGCACAGTTTAAATAAAACTGTAAATTATAAAATAAATCTTTGTAAATAAGCACTTAGGAACACCATCATAATAACATAACATCAAGCCTGTATTCTTGGAAAGGTTAGGCAGAGGTATACCGATAGTATTCCCACATTTAATACTTAGTTATGTTTAAGTCCCATGTAATAGGGATGAGCCAATTGTCATCAACCAGTCACGGATCCAGACGCCAGGCTGTTACTGACATATTCCAGTACCAGCCTATTACTGTCCCACTGCAGGGCAAAGACCTCGTCTCATACAGAGAAGGCACGAGCATTAATCATCACGCTTGCTCAAGACGGGTTGGCGATTTCAGACTTATATTAATTATATAAGTCCAGGTTTCCTCAAGATGTTTTCCTTCACCGATGTCAGTGATGTCCAAGATAAACTTAGAAAGTACATATGAATTGAAAAACTCACATTGGTACTTGCCGAGGTTTGAACCCACAACCTCGTGCCCAAGAGGCGAGGCCTAAACCACTGGGCCATCATGACCTACACTGACATATTGCATGATACTGACATATTGCAGATGGAAAAACCCAATAATACCCAGAATCTCAGCAGCAGCTCTTGAGACCACTACACCAACGATGCAGTCTAAATGTTACTAAAATGTAATGTAATGTAAACTTACAATTCCTTTTCCCGTAAGCATCAATATGTCTACTCATTTACGAAGAGAACGAGCGCTACTAATAGGGTCCCATAATATGTGACGAAACATTAACTATACCATTACTAGCTATTTCCCGCGACTTCGTTAGCGTGTAATTTAGAATCAAGTATCTTTATTTTTATTTCTTCAGAGACAGTTGATAATTAAACATATATATATATATATATGTATATATATATATTACCTTAATAATTGCACAAGAAACACTTATCTAGACACTATGCAGCGTTACAACTAGGGAAAAGAGTGTTTTCAATGAGCTCTGGCACCCAATGTAAGATTTAACTTGTGTTTAGAGTGCCAGCATCCTCGCCTATGAGTTGAACATTAGCAGTAGTTGTAAAACGAGCACAGTATATAAATGTTTAATTACAATATTGTATTTAAGATGCTTGTTAAATATGCGCATAAATTAAATATCAATAAATGGAGCCTTTATTTTAACACCTTAACTGTCAGAAAACTACACACAATAAAAAATGTATTGTGTGTCGGTCACCTGGCATTTAAGGTGTTAAGTACGACCTATAACAATACATCGTTGAAAACTACACGGTTGGCGCTGTGGTTGAGCCATCGGCTGCTGCGCCGCTTGTTGTGGGTTCGATCCCCGCACGGAACAAATATTTGTATGACCTACAGGTAGTTGTTCCGGGTCTGGCCGTTTGTATGTGAGTTTAAATGTTTGTAAATGCATCCACGATACAGAAGAAATTCCTAGTGTAAGGCAACGTTTAAAAAAAAAAAAACTGCATTAAAATCTATGCAGTAGTTTTTGCGCGATAAGG
The DNA here is from genome assembly GCA_905147745.2 of Phlogophora meticulosa. Classification (NCBI taxonomy): domain Eukaryota; kingdom Metazoa; phylum Arthropoda; class Insecta; order Lepidoptera; family Noctuidae; genus Phlogophora; species Phlogophora meticulosa. Next base: position 5,276,693 of record LR990526.1, on the reverse strand, counting down.
GTAGAAACATACAGACAGACAGACAAAAATTCTGAAAACTGTTGATTTAACTTATGTTGCTCTAATAAAGACCCCCATATTAGTTTTTCTTCAATATCTATATTGTGCAGACATCGCCCTGTTACAATTTTATTATATGTATAGATAGATGTGGTATATGGGACAGAACCGTTAATATTAATAAGGGAGGCTGATGTCCATCTGCCCGAAGTTCCGGCAGAAAACCAGATACGGATATTATGTCTCATCTTGTTATGTTAGGTAGAAAGGGACAGAAAAAATATTGTCGTCAATATAAATGTTAATAATAATAATGGCGCAAAGATTGTTGATATTGCTAGGTATGAGAAACTCCACCGAATGACCTTAGGGAAGACGGTGGCGTAGTGATCACGTGTCGCCGTGCACAGCGAGGTTCAGGACATCTTAACCGTCTCCTCAGGGATGTGCCCTAACAGGCGTTGCACAGAGGGCGTCCCGGAGTGGTCTCTAAGAGGTAACGGGGCCCCTTCCATGTGCTGGTGATTACCGGGGTGGTTTTAGTGAGATAAGAATCCCACACTCCCTGGTCTTTTCCCCAAAAGTCTAGGCGCCTTTTGAAGATGTACCCAAGCTTACAAAAAAAAGGTATGAGAAACTCATGAAAGTAGAGAGAGATAAGCAATTTAACTCGACCTGGCTTGTGAGGTTGGCGACATGTGGGATGTGAATACAGTTACAGTCGTGATGGCCGATTGCATAATAGCCAAGAGCTTCGATCTGAGGAGTTGTGCAGTGGGTGGAAGAGCACACAAATGGATTCACTTTAAATAACATAACATATCATCACATCACACCTGTATTACCCCCGATGGTTGGACAGAGATGCCTGAGATGAGGGGACCTGTAGTAACGCCCATATTTCGCCAGTTATGTTTAAGTCCCATGTAATAGGGGGCGAGCCTATTACCATCAACCGAGCACAAATCCAGACTCCGGGTTGCTAATGAGAAAATTTCTATTGGAACAACTCAATAACCCAGGACCAAACGCTCAGCAGTAGCCCTTGAGAAAAATAATGGTAAATATTTTATTATTTTAAGTAATAGGTATATTAATGATTAAAAAAATCGTAGTGTTAATCAAGGTATTTTGTTGTAAAGAGGTTTCACTATACAGGGGGTACCTAATTATGAACAACTTTCACTCCAAGAACTACACAGTAATACATAAAAAACTGCTATTTAAAACAAAACGCGACGCGACGAACAAAACCCAATTTTGTTTATAAATCTCATTGTTGTTTCACCATCCTGAATTGAAGTTTTGCTGACATTTGTACAAATTGTTGGTCGGTTGGACAAATGTTTGCTTCGTTTGAACCAAAGTTAATATTTCGTTTTCGGGTATTGGTCACGGCGTGTAGCTGTTTACTTTCCTGAATTGTTCAACTACGTTGGTAACTGAAAATATTATGTAAGCACTCAAAATCTAATTCAGTACGTAGTTGTTCAGGGAACTGACTTTGTTTGCCTGAGGCTTTTCAATGGTATAGCAGGTATGCTCTTCAAATTTATATGCGAAGCCATTCTTATGTGCTAAGAAAGGCCACTTTGTGGTTTTAACACAAGAAGACCAGTATCAATATCGAATGTTTTTTTCTGCCTTTGAACTGTCTGAAAAAGGTGGTGTAATAACACCACCTTTTTCAGATAGTTCAATAGCGAAAAATATTGTAGAAGTACTAGTCTTTAGATAGTTATAATCTAGATTGCCAACGACAGCAATTCAACTATATCAAATTAAATATCTTTTAAGGCTCCGTAAAACGGTAAAAAGAATACTAATGGTGCGACTTTATGTGTCTGTTTGTCGCAATGCTTATATACAGACCCATAAACGATATTAACTTGAAATTTGGAATGTATTACCCATTTCCTAATTCCAAGTTTCAAGCTGCAATTGCACATTACAAATTATGTTTAGTTCATTTATGCCGCTTCGTTTTTGAGTTACGATAAAAAAATAAAATAACATTCCTCCCACGTCGAAGCTTAAAAAGCAAGAAAACTGAAATAAATCCAGTTTGCGTGTCCATGTAAATATTACAGGAACAATAAGTAAATAATAAATAATAATTATTTATTTATTTTGGCATATTGGTGTGTGCTAGCTAACATGTAGCAAATTATTTAATTGAATGATGTATAAAGATGATTGACACAATTATTATTTTTTGACATACTATGTTGTATAGCTTCAAGTTCTTCAAACCTATCAGACAGACGTGTTGCTGGGGAGTTTGTTCCTCCACTTCATCTTCCCAGCAAAAACACTAGGAAGTGGTGAAGGGTGGGCGTTTTGGGGGACTGTCTTATGTAAACGTTTTTGACGTTCAAAAAGTGCTGATTCTCAGCCTTATTTGAATAAATGAATTTTGATTTTGATTTTGAAAAATAGAAGGATTTTTCTAACAAGCGCAGTTTTTTATGGAAATTGGAAAAAACACTTTACAAACATAGCTTTACGGTCGAAAAATAAATGGGAATATATTTTTCTACTAAGGTACGGACCTGTCGGTCGGCGAGTCCAACTGACACTGCCGTTTTTTTTAACGTTCATCACCGCTGTATAAAAGCTAAGTCAGAGTGCAGGTTCTTTAAAATTCAAGTTAAGGAGCACTACTTTTAACAAGGCTGCCACCCGTCTGCTTAATTAATTTAACCTGGACACTCATACGCTCTATTGGTGGTGCTAATTAGGTTTGGTATACTTCGTGTATCTATCTAATGGTCGGTAACGCGACTGCTGTGGATAGAATTGTGCAGGGTCTTCCTTAGGTCAGGAAAAGTACATTTTTTTTTTTTTTAATTGTCCGTTTCAAGACTCCCGGCAGATGCGAAACATCGAAATTGATGATGATTTAATGAATTTTATTAGATTAAACCAATACTCAGCACTCGCTTTGTGTACTTACATAGCCCATTTTTAATTATCTGTTTATTGTAAAACTCAAATTATGTGATGGTATCAGCTGATTTGTTATTTTATCATTCTGCAAGTGCTGTGCACTTCTATTAGTGACAAATTCACTTCACCTAACACAGTTAGTGATTTCTGTTTATAAATGTTTTAGTACGTTGTTTAAGTGCCATACAAAGAAATAAATAAAAGATATTGGTGCGATGTTATGTTGTTTTCACGGCTATTTTGCAGTGTTCTACCTTTAAAAGTACTTACCTATGCAGTACTTTAGTTATTAAGTAACGTCCAAAAAGTATTCCTGCCGAAGCTATGTTGGGTTTATATTGGCGATGCATTTTACATCAGCTACCAATTGGACGGAACGCCGGTTATAGTACTTTACTTATATGAGACTTACTATGACACCGAAGTAGAACGACTAGCTTTTTTTATAGAGGGATAGGTACGATTAATATTTGGTTCCTTTTATAGTTAATTGGCCAGATAAATTGATTGAATAATGAGTGGGAGATAAATTCGTAACTCACTTTTTATTTGCATAGAGTTCCGTGTCTCATGAGTAAAAAACGGAACCAGTATAGGATCACTTCGTTGCCCGTCTGTCTGTGTGTCACTGCCTTTTTCTCCAGCACGCCTGGAAGCTGTAATGAATACCAAAAACTTAGGTCTATGGTCCCTTGTAGTTCTAAAAAACAAGCTTGTAAGTGAACGCAATAAAAGTATGTCTATTAATACAACATGTTTTGATAGTCTCAAATACATCGTAACCTATAGGGTACTTCGTGTTAACCTAGAATCACGAAATTTGGTAAGAATCCTCACCACATGAGTAACAAAAGTTCGAGAATCGTTAATTTGTAGTTTCTTCTCATAAAAAATATCTTTTAGCGATTACAAACTTATATTTGCAGTTGGAGATTTGGCCGTGACGTATATTGCTGTATAGAAGAACTTTTTTAAACTATACATTTATTCTAAGTTTCCTACTCCTAAGTAATATTACCACTTATCTTTTCGTCAGGGTAATGTTGAGTGCTTTCAAACTTCAGTAGGTACAGTTTATTATTTTGATGAAAGGAGCTGTAAAAATACCTTACGATTGTACGGAATCCTGAGCACGAAAGTCACACTCGCTCTTGGTCGGTAGATTTTTAATATGAGGTATTTCTTGAAAGCTTAACTAATCGTCCTTCCATGAAACTTGACTTCCAAAAAGTACTTGAACGGAATCAACACACTACTTAAAAAGATGGTGTGAGCTTATAGAATCTGAAGTGAAATCTTATATGATTTTCATTACTAATTTTTTAATAGAAATGAAACGTGTGGCTGATGACAGGGGATGATAACTGAAGATTCCACGTCACTGAGCCGAAATGGGGATTATGAAGATTTTTTTGGTCAATTCGTAACAAAAATATTCGCTTCAACACTTTGGTGTAACAGACGGCACATCGTCGTATAAGCACCGACTGGCATCGACTGTCTGCTCCCGTTAGTTATAATATATAAAAGATTGGATTACCAAGTGGTGTGCGCCCCTAAAACACCTCACTGTAGCGGTAAACGGGCTATCCGCTATAAAATCGGTGATTTTCCCGTACGAGAGCGAATTTAAAAACTTATCGATGAATTAATCATGGAGTATTCGGAGTTTTCGTCGTTGTTTTTTTTATTTTGTGGAGTAAAAAGTTCCTGAATGTTTTTAGTTAAATTGCTATTTCCATTAAACATATTGCACGAAGCCAGATACATATTAGTCATTTATCTATTATATTTATTATATTTATATTACTACTCATTATATATATTACTCAAAAGGTTTATATTATGCAATTGTTTCATTATTTCAAAATAAAACCTATTAATATTTTATAGGTACTAACTGGCCGTAATAAGTCGAAATAATATTTGGGATGCTATTAACGTTTTCTGTTTTTCATTTACTTTTCTTGATGTTAATGGCATGCGATTGGTTTTTTATCTAAACCGACCAGTATTCTTAGATTTGATCGGAGTGAAACCTCTTTTAATTTTTTTAAGTATCCGTCATTATAGATTTAAGATTATACTTATGAAATGTATTGTGGGTCAATCACAGCCAGTAATAGAAAAACGGATGAGAAACGTTTATGTAATACCGTCAATCCTACAACTTCACGTAGACTTTTACTATGTACTTTACCTATATGTATACATATATGGATTAAGCAGACAAGCATCACACCTCTAGACGCTCGTATAACAAAACAGTTTTTATAGGTAGGTAGTTAAAACTTTGCAGCTTCGCGGTGGAACTTTTTAATTTCCCTCTGACGATAATACCGTAGCAAAGTAAGTATTTATTTACAATGTAAACCCTACTCTAGACTTTGTAGACAGTGGAAGCATCGTGGTAACTAAACGCCGGTAGTATCCGTGTAGATTACTTAATTAAAAGAACTTCAGGTCTTGTCAAAATATTGATATTCAGCGTAGTTTGCAAAAAAACCCGTTTTTTGGCGTACGTGGTTACATTTTTTTTTTATCGTTGCCCCTCACTAGTAATTTCTCCTGTATCGTGGGTGCGTTTACAAAAATTTAAACTCACATACTCAAACAGCCAGACCCGGAACAATTACCTGTCGGTCATACAAATATTCCGTGCGGGGATCGAACCCACAACACGCCACGCTACAGCCGATGGCTCAACCACTGCGCCAACCGTGTCGTCATAATGATGGTATTATGGTTTTTCACAAGAAATCCGTTGCATTGAACCTGGGAGAACGCTGTTGAGCCTTTAAACCTGCAAAGATATTCATAGTGTATGGTATGTTATTTACGAGGTTTTTTTTCACAGGCTAGAGATCGGTGCTGCATTCTAAATCCCACCATACAATGGATTTTTGCAAGAATTAAAACTAAATTGTACTTGTATTATACTGCACATTCCGATATTATTCTACATAATCATGTGGCATGTGGTGTTTTGTGCTGCATTGGCTTTAATCATACGAACTATATTATATCATACTAGCGGACCGAACAGACGTTGTCCTGCCCGTACAGCGCCACCTACTGGGTCCAATTGTAAATCTAAACCATTCTCGAATCTCCACGAACACACACAAAAAATTTCATCAAAATTGGTCCAGTCGTTTAGGAGGAGTTCAGTCACATACACACGCACACAAGAAATATATATATTAAGATATTGAAGTGTGGTCCCAAGTTTAAAACGTTTTTTATGTAAAATATCACAGGTACAGATGCCAGCACATCAACCTACTCCAAAAGTTTTGCCAATTGAAAATGAAACTTAAGCTTTTGCAATAAAGTTTAAAACCTATCAAAGATATTTAGCATATTGGGATAGCTTGATGTGCTGGCCTCTGTACATGACTGATCATCGCAGGATGTAAGGGATCCTTGTGTGTCTGTGATATATTTCGTCTAAAAGCTGTTTTGAAAGCTAAGCTTTTGTAAAATATTTCTCATTTCACCTCATCTCCGCGAAAATGAAATACTATCAAAAATTCATAACGTTATACCACGCCTCTATTCCTCGAACAATTAGGCAGAGTTATAATTACCCCACTTTCACCATATTTTAGAAAATTATGTATCAGGCCCGGGTAAGCGGGGGCGAGCCTATTCCCATCAACAGGGCATAAATTCAGACTATGGGCCACTGAAAAGTTTCAAAAACCCAATAATTCTTTACCCGACCCAAGAGTTAAATAATAAATAAATAAATAAATAAATAATGCTGGACAATCCACACAGCATCATCTAGCCCCAAGTTAAGCAGAGCTTGTGTTATGGGTGCTAGATGACTGATATACTTAATACAATACATTACATAGATAGATATTTTTTATTATACATAGAAAATACCCAGAACACCCGGAACAAATCTTTGTAGATCGTACAAACATTTGTCCCAAGGCGGGAATCGAACCCAAAACCACATGCTTAGCACAAGCGCTTGCGACAACTAGACCGGAAGGCAGAAATTCATATCTAGATCATCATCATCGGCCTAGCATTTTCCCGACGATGTTGGGGTCGGCTTTTAACCTAAACGGATGCAGCTGAATGCCAGTATCTTACATGGAGTGACTTCCCGATATGAAATGGATGGTCACCCCTCGACGGACAGACCTCAGCAAGCGTAGCTTAACTTTCAATTGACCCGTCTGTTATTATTTATCAACAAGCATATGTAGACAATTATCTCATTTATAAATTTACTGAATAATATTTGAAACTAAATTCGTGTGTAACCGCATGTACGTAGGTTCATGTTGTGGGTAGTCTAAAATACTATCGCCGCGGGATAAGCATTGAAAATTAGCGCGCAAGAGATACATAGAATAATTAGACCATAAATTGTTCACGTGGTGAGCGAAACCACCGAACGGAACCCTGAATCTGGTAACAGGCAATTAGGTTTTGTTGTGGAGTTGTTTGAACAAAACATTTTGGGAGTATTATAATACCCTACCTTAGTATAGATATTGATGGCACGGTTGGCGTATCTGAGCGATTGGCTGCTGCGCTGCATGTTCCAAGTTCGATTCCCGCACGGAACAAAAATTTGTATGGACTACATTTACTTGTTCCGGTTCTAGCTGTTTGTGTAAGTGAGTTTAAATGTTTGTGTACGCATCCACGATACAGGAGAAATTCCTAGAGTGGCGCAACGTTTTTTTTAAGAGGAAGAAAAAAGATCCATATACTCGTATATATATGTATGTTATAGCGCTTTAATATTAGGTACAGCAGAACATTTTTATAAAGGGTGGAAGGGACAGCAACGCACAACCTGATACCAAGAGTCCTGTACATAATTTTGGGTTAGTTACAAATGATGATCTTTTACAGTTTAAATAAAAAAAACGTCAGAAAAAATCAAAAAGTTAGGAAAAAAAAAATCAACGCTGAGGGGGCTAGAATGTCTTGGTACCAGGTTGTGTAGTTAATTAGCGACTAACAAGAACTATACGTAGTTAGTAAGGTGTGACGTTACTACAACATCTCGTGCAAGTTTCAACTGTTAGCTAACTTCGTTGATTGCGCACTCAAATGTTTAACAGAACAGAACTATAGTTCGGCGATTGTTAATAATAAACTACTTTGTTTAACAAGACCAAGCTAGATAGTAAGTAATACTGAAAGTACTTTTGAAATACAGTTTTTTTTATCGGAAATTTTTCACCTTTTTGTTAAGGTCAAGAAGCTGTCATCACCATCATTTCAGACAATGATCGGTCCTGCGCTGCCCTCATCCATCGGATTCCGGCAATCTTCACGAGATCTTCGATATGACAGATACATCTTGGGGCGGGTGGTAGGAGGGGAGGATACCTACGTCCTACGTGCGTCTACGCAACGCCCTAACTCTTTCTAATCAAAGACAGCAAGTTGCAACATGCCTAGTTTAAGAAGGCAGTTCAAGTTGGCACTGTTTGTCATAGTAAAATTACAACGTAGTGAAAAAATCGGTGAATTTTATTTTAGTTCTGTGTTTTCCCGCTTGCATAGATATATTATTGGTCGTACCTACGTGTGTACACGTCTGAACAAAAGGACTGTCAGTACGGGCATGTCATTGTGTTATAACTAGTTACTGTAATACGACTCGTGTCCGTACTGGCTGTTCTATTGTTATACGACTGAACGTATAAAAAAAGACAAAAAAAAAACGAGAATTATGAGAAAAGAAAATAATCAAGAAAATTACGAAAAAACAAAAGTCAAAACTAAATTACGGGCACGTGTATCAACACGTGCCTGTAATGTTGTTTTGACAACATAATTTACTTATACAATACGGTTATTCAATAAAAATTGAAAAGCCATTTTCCTCGCAGTGAATAGCGAAAAAAAGTTTTCCACGTGTCTAATTAAATTACTTTTTAGAGGGCCTTGTAAATAAATAATAATAGCTGCACGAGTCGATCGAAGGTAAGCTTCGCTTGTCGAGATCTGTCCGTGAATGTGTGACCATTCACTACAAACCAAGACCTAGTTGCGTATCTGAACGACAGTCTTACAGATGTCTGGTCCTGAGCAGATGGTCGCCGGCTGTCATTCGTGTATCATTAGTAGTCTTAACAAGCAGATAGACAGTTGCTGTATGTAAAATACTAGCACTAAAAGCCGACCTCAACATAATTAGTCGACACTAACGCTCGGGTCATGGGGCCCGAGTGCACGTCTCCTTTACAAGGCGATTTCTCGTCGACTGAGCGACACATCACGTGACCAAAGGGCTGGCTCATTCTTTATTCAAATTCATTTATTAATTTTGTGAACACAGGGTACAAAAATGCTGTTGTATAAAAATGTTTGGTCCATCCTATGTTCCGCCGAAACGCATACAAAATAATGACGCTATAGTGTCGCTAATGTCAATATCATCAAATTTAAATTAATTATAAAAGTACAAAATGTCATAAAATACAATGTCAGCAAATTAAATTTGTCAAAAATAAAATAAAGTAGAACAAAAATCGCACAAAAAAAAGAATATAAATACAGTGTCAGCAATATTACAATTGTCAAACTAAAATTAATTTAAACAGTACAAAAAAAGCCAAAGAATAAGTATTTCCATGCAACGTGGCAATGCTGCCAGTCTTGTAGGCACGTTTCCAGATGACAACGATGCGGAGGAGTACTTTAGCGCCTGAGTGTCTTGGTCGGATTTATATTTTATTTTGTTTTTGTATATATGTAAATAGTTAGTTTTATATTATATTTGTACATATTTAAATTTAAGTAATGAATTACGACAAAAAAGTAGTGCATGCTGTGCTTACCTGTAAGAGGTTGATAACTTGTCTGTGACCTTATTGTATGGATCTCGTGTCTTTGAAGCATTTTATTTATTTGGCTCACAAACGATTGAATAGGTACACTCAATTGTTTGTAAAAATACATTATCCACCTATTATATACATATATACATTATTTTATTTATTTGGCTCAAATAAATAAAATAATGTAATATAATAAGGCTAGGTGGATAATGTATTTTTACTTTTTACTCATGGCCGCTTAAACCCAAAATGTTAAATTACACCCTCAAAAGTGGTGTTCGAAAATCTTCTCATATTATCTTAACAGAAACATAAAGGCCTTCAGCCCCTATGCATTTAATTAAGATGTCCTCTGGTCGTTACGTAGCTAAAATATATTATTATCATGTAAGGGTTTCCTGCCGGAACTGACCCTCAGTATCAAATTATTAAGACAAGATAAGGCTTCCTTGTACTTAAACAAAGTTTATTGAAGCGTGGTGGAAAGTAATCATTGTGTTACGAGCTCATGTTAAAGAGAAGGAGCGTTTATTTTTTCGGTACAGCCCGCCATACTATTTCCAACCACAACAAGCTAGAATCAACAGTGGCGACCACCAGAAAAAGGAAGAAGAAAATAATCTAGACGAGGCCCGGTAAAACGATTCAAAACAGTCTTGGGTCCAAGGAAATAAAATGGAAAAGAACATCGGAATATTCTTTTCGGTTTTTGGAGTTAGAAGATAATAAAAACACTTTTCTCTATGTCAAGCAGGAGACAGAGAAGAGTTAGGCCAATAGGCATAAAGGTAAGTTTACAACTGGGATTAACCCAGTTACCTAGCACAACGGATTAAAATTAACACATTAATGGATCCTATATCGTGAGCTCTAATATTGGATTCCAATAATAGGTATGGCATTATTTTATAATGTATCACCTAAGTTTACTTTTTTTTTTAATATTGCCCCACACTAAGAATTTCTCCTGTTTCGTGGGTGCGCTTACAAACATTTAATGTCACGTACACAAACAGCCAGACCCGGAACAAATACCTCTAGGCCAAACAAATATTTGTTCCGTGCAGGAATCGAACCCACGACACGCGGCGTGGTAGTCGATCGCTCAGCCACTACGCCAACCGTGCCGTCAAAGAACTAAGAAGAATGACATCTCTTGCTGTCATACAACTGTAGAAAAGGACGGAGACTGATAGTGACAGATATGAACAATGTAACAGCATGCCCAGTTTAAGGCTGCAGTTCAGGGTGGCGCTGCTTGTCAAAGAAAAATGCAACAAAGTGAAATAATCGGTGCATTTTATTTTAGTTCTGTGTTTTCCCGCTTATATAAATACATTGGTCATACTGTATTGAGATGTCAAATTAGTTTATGTCATGACGGACGCCATGTTTTTGGTCAATGCGTTTGAATCGTCGATCATGTTCTATGAAAGCTTAAATTTAACTTAAATTGACAGTTTTTATAACTTTCTGTCCCTTTCTTCTTTAACAAAAGTAGAATAGGTGGAATTACGTTTAGTTTAGTTTCGTTTTTGGAGAAAGGAAACGGCACCATTATATTACATCATAATTTTATAGTACATATCGCACTTATATTATGACTGCGAAAGTGTGTCCGTATGTGTGTGTATGTGTGTGTGTTTGTTACTCTTTTACGCAAAAACTACTGAATGAAATCCGTCCTGTAGTTTTTGATGAAACTTTACAGCTGTATAGCTTATATTTCAAAGTAAAACATAGGCTATAATTTATAGAGACACATATCTACGCAGACGGAATCGAGTGTGGCTGCAAGTCTAAAATAATGGTACTAAGCACTTGGAACTCCCAAATTCAACAGATTTATCTATAACCTAAAAGCTTTTATACACCATTTCTCAGGGGTGAGTCTAAAACAAAGAAAACCCAGACATACTCGTATTTCACATTACGCCATTACTTTTGATAAAATTTTCAATTTCGCTGACGTTTATTGCACATTATAATAAAACTATGCGCTACTTTATTAAAATCTAGCATTAACAGGAATCTTCACGCAAGTTAATGTCTATACTGGGTATTTAATTTTGGCCGGCTATTATTTTAAGTTATACACTTGCGGCCGAGAAATATTACCATCATAAACTTTTTCTCTTTTCCTCTTTTGTTCGTGTAATTAGGTATGATTAGATTGATAGATTAGACAGATTCTTATTTCAAAAATATGATAAAGAATCCTAGAAAAACACTGACTTCTCTCTCCTCTCTCTAAAAATGTCATGATACGACAGTTCAGTCAATTATTGTAATTTTCATATCCTTGTTTTATGTATGTATTCGAATATTTATGTATTGTATGTATGTATAGGTAAATGTATTTAGTACACCACAGACTACCGACATATTTCTCCTTCTTTATCAAGTCCATCCAAATGTTGTCTGTAAGAGATTGCCTTCAGCGATAAGGCCGCGCGTTGTAATTCACTTTATCTAGCTGTAAAGAGTATTCTATTCTATGATTTTAATATAAGTGGATTCACATCATCAATAGTGAAACGGGTAAGAATTTAACTTACTACAACCTTGTAGTGAGTTAAATTCTTACCCGTTTCACTAAGCCCAATACCCAGGAGGATTCCCTGTACTAATAGCTAGTTCACCTAAAAGTTTGAACCCAGTTGAGATCATCTACCCTCCTATGGGTATTTGCACATGACAGAGGCTGCGAAATGTTCATTCATTTTCCCAATAGAATGGTTTTCCATTCTTCCCTGGTAATGTATGCAAATGGAAAATATTCCATGCCAAGCTACGATGTTTAAAAATACACTGACCTGTAAAAATTTTGCTTGTCATCCCACATAATTTGCCTCGAAAATAGGTTAGTAGGTAAGTAGGGATGAGGGACAGTTTCCTGGATCTTGTGGGACACAGAGGTTATTAATAAGAAGCTTATTATTAAATTCTGCTGAGGTCATGCACCTTAATGCCTTCAGTTCAGATATGGCCCTGAACAATCAAACGCGTTACGTGAAATGTAAAAAAAGACCGGTAAGTGCGAGTTGAACTCACGTGAAGAGACTCACGTAAATGACAAGACTTATAGTTAACATTGTTGTTAAGAACGTGTTCACTGCAACTGCAAATGTAAGTCTGTCAGAAATTCATATGTGTACCAAATTTCTACTTAATCGGCCTGTGAGTTTGTTTTAGAGCAAAGTAGCTTTGACAGACACAAGAGACAGATGACACAATATGGAACCCTAAAAAAATATTTATGATACAAACCCAGCCTTATTTACCCATAAACATAATTATTACCCCTACATTCTTTTATTTGAAATAAGTTTTTTACTGTTCCATATTTTTGGCCGTAAGTGTACTATCGTTGGGCGTAGGGTAACACACTTAAAAGGCCGAAAGGTCGAGCTATATTAAGGGACCTAGCCCTGTTAATTACATAGATAGCGCTGCGGAATTTATTTCTCCTGATAGCCATCTACAGTACATAAGTGTTATGGTACCATTTCACAAGATTACTACTGTGAAATACTTAATTACTGAAATTATTGCGATCCTTTCAGCCTTCGGCGTAACTCGGATGTCTTGTTTGGGTTCTACGAATGTTATATGCTAATATTATTAGAGGTTTATAAAGGTATTGTATATTAAAATGGAGGTGGATGGGTTATGGTGGCAGGTAGTGTAATGGCCGATATAATTTTATGCGAAGCTTATTTTATTTTTAGAGGCGTGTTAACAATGATGACCTTACAGTGTTTTAGTGGGTTTAATTATTTTTTCGATTGCTGACAAATGCTTGCACTGACTGGACAAGTCCACTCATATCTATGTTGTTCTTTCCTTAAAAGACCATCGCAGACACTAATGTGTATGGTCCTCACATGATCTGACCAAGATAACGTCTGGACTTTAAAATGGACTGTGACCTCTGAGTTTGTTTCGGTGTTTCTTCTTGGAGTAGTCATGTAGTTAAACACCAAACTAATCTAAATCTAATGTATTTATTCAATTTTATTTTATTCGTGTTTTTTTAAACTTACCTTCAGAAATAAACATTATTTCATATCAATATCATATTAATAAAGGCCTGCCAGAAGAGGAGCTCGTGGCTAAATATAAATAGCCGCACGGGTTGTGGTGGATGGCTGACCGTTCGTAACATATGGAGACTCCTCCTTGCACGGAAATCACGTCAAGCCGATGGTCCCGGTTGTCATTGTAGATCTTTGTCAGTCGTAGCGGGTAGTCAGAAGCCCGAAAGTCTGACAACCAGTCTCACCGAGGGATATCGTGTTGCCCAGTAACTGGGTTGTGGAGGTCACTCCACAACCCAGTTTACATGTACCTTACCGTATTTTACATAAAAAAAATACATAAAATACTGGTATCTAGTTAGACTGGAAGCCGACCCCAACATAGCTGGGAAAAGGCTAGACAGATGATGTCAGTTTTTTATTCATGTCATTTTTCTATGGGCCTTGATTGCCTGATAATAAAGCAGTTATTATTATTGATTTTGAGCATGGAAAAGTATAATTTCTAGGTAACGATTTTGTACCTCTGCACGGTTTTTTTATGATCTAACCAAGAGTAAAAGAGACTGTGATCTCTGACTTTCAGATACAGTTTTTTTTGTCAGATAGCGAAACACCAACCTAGTTTAAAAAAATATTATATATATGTATTATATAATACTTGTTGGCGTGTTAAAGTGTCTGTAAATAAATATCAATTATCATTCAAAGTATTTTCAATAATAAACCTTCTTAGGAATGTTTTTTTTATACATTGGAAATGTATGTTTAAGCTAGCGCACATCTTAAAGTCAGCCATTTTTTAAAGCAAGTAGGTTTAGATCAGGGATGTTCAGAGCTTCGACTCTCTCTTTGATCTTACACCTTCGGTTCCGACTTCGGTTTCGATACTTTTAAATCGGAGATCGGAGCAATAAGATGTTTTACATTTCTGTTTTACCAATTTAATTTTGAATAAACATTTGTTTTATTTATTTTTTGTTTGTGACACAATAAAAAAATAAAAGATAAAAATTAAAAAATAAAAATTAAATTTAGACTATTTTTGCATGTCCATATGAGGTTAGTACTTAAAATGTACGAGTATGTTAGTCAAACTAATTAAAAATCAAAAATATGTCGTAGTATCAATGTCAAAATTGAAAATTAAATTCCAATACAAAATAAAGGTTTATTTTTAATTGAAATTAATGAGGTTGACTGATTATTGTTTGTACTATTTTATTTTATTGCACAGGCAATAAAATAAAATAGTACAGTTAAGGACAGCCTTAACACATTTTTCTTATGCCACCATCTCCGATTCCAAATTTAAAAACTCCGACTGCGACTTCGGTTCTGATTAAATCGCCTCCGTAACATCCCTAGTTTAGATATTGAAATACCACTTCTATTCTACTTTAAAACTTGCCACCGTATCAAAGCGTGGCTTATAACGAGATTTTCATGTCTAGATTCAAATAGAGTACCTACATTCAACCTGAAAGAAAGTAAAGATCCCCCAGGGAAATTAGAAAAAATAATCTAAAATGTTGTCTCTTAGTCTCAGCCAAAAGCCAGTAAATAATTGTTTTCAGCACTACTTTCAGTATTTTTAGTATTTTCTTATACGAGGTTTTGACAGGTAGATAGATTTTAGAAAATATTTATTTTATACCAAAAAGTTTATTTATTATGACAGTGATATAAAACTAAATGTCATAATTTGCTGTTCTTTAGTTATTGCCTAACCGAGAACATACATAATTTTTATATACGGATTATACACCATACTGAATTTATGTACAGTCGAAGAAATAGAAGGTCGAACATTTTAATTTCAGTGCTATATTTGTTTAAACATATACAAACCAACATCTGGCAACATTATTCATATACTCGTAACTAACTAACTAACTAACTCGTAACTCGTAATATAAAAATAAAATAAATATTGCTGGACAATCCACACAGCATCATCTAGCCCCAAGCTAAGCAGAGCTTGTGTTATGGGTACTAGATGACTGATATACTTAATACAATACATTACATAGATAGATATTTTTATTATACATAGCAAATACCCAGAACACCCGGAACAAATATTTGTAGATCGTACAAACATTTGTCCCAAGGCGGGAATCGAACCCGCAACCTCTTGCGTCGCAGGCGGACCATCGCCCGCCGCGCCACATCGGCCGTCAAGTCAAAATGTGGCGGAGTTAGTAAAATATATGTATATCTTGTTAAATCTTGTCATTTCTAGATCTTTGACAGTCGTTACGGGTAGTCAGAAGAACAAAAGTCTGACAACCAGACTTAGGGGAATCGTGTTGCCTAATAACTGGGTTGTAGAAGTCAGATAGGCAGTCGCTCCATGTAAAATACTCGTATTCAGCTGCATTCGGTGAGACTGGAAGTCGGCCCCAATATAGTTGGGAGAAGGCTAGACAGATGATGATGATGTCTTGTCACATATATTATTGTGTCTCCAATTAACTACGCATATACAAAATACACACACAGGCATTCCCCAGTGCGATCGTCAAATCGTTCTGACATTATTTTCATAAACAAACTTTTCTCTTAATGTCTCGTCGTCAACTGACGAAGTTTTGATTATGTTAGTATAATTTTATTGCTACGGAACCCCTCATTTGTTTTTTGGCCTTGGCAACTCAATACGAGTATTTTTGATAGTAAAATCAAACTAGAGGTGTATAAAACAGCGATTACTGATCATATTCTCGTCTCGATTTTATGACGTGTAATAAAAAAGTTAGTTCCTTTTTGAACATGAATTGGTAAGCTATAATTCGCATGAAAAAGTTTTTTTCATGTCTTCTCTGTGAATTGATAATAATATTTTGAATCGTTTGTATGAAATAAGACATATTGCACCGACCCCAATTAAATTGGGATAAGGTTGACGGTGCCTATGGATTAACGTCCGCGTCTGTACATTGTGTGTTTAAATAAATAACGGCAGAAGGATGACGATGATGATGATGATGATTTAGATACATCTGTATTTATTGTTCTTAAAAAAAAAAAAAAAAACGTTGCCCCACACTAGGAATTTCTCCTGTATCGTGGGTGCGTTTACAAACATTTAAACTCACATACACAAACAGCCAGACCTGGAACAACTACCTGTAGGCCATACAAATATTTGTTCCGTGTGGGGATCGAACCCACAACACGCGGCGCAGCAGCCGATGGCTCAACCACCGCGCCAACCGTGTCGTCAATATTATACTTATACAGACGTAGCTTTTACATGACCCGTATGGAAGGGGACAGACGTATGTATAAAAGGGACAGGGAGGCCTTTTCCCAGCAGTGGGACATAACAGGCTAATTAGATAGATTAATTCATCTTCTTCGTAATACACTTGGAGGTTGATAAACCATTCACTTGAACTCCTAATCAAACAGCATCACTCCACAAACTTTCTACACACGATCTTCTCAAACTAAAGTCTACTACTAAGACAATCCCTTATAATCTGATTAAAGTTAAGCCCAAGGCCCACGTTTCTGTCGTATCAATGACAATAGTATGGTAAGTGGAAAAGTTACAAAGGTCAATGTCTCTCATACAATCAAGGTGGATCTGTTTCCATCACACGTACTACCATTACTTTCGAGTTTGAAACTTTTGGAAGATGCTTCAGTTCTCAATTGTTCTATTGAACCGTGTGATAAGGTTTGAATGTGAATGGTATTAGGAAAGTATAGATGATGAATATCTGATTGGGTAATAGAGGCTGTTCATGAGCGATTCTCTTTAAATAAAAAGGTCTTGAGGTTCGTAAGACGTACGAGTCTATCAGTCCACTCCTATTATAAGCTAGCTGACCGGACAGTTCTTGTCCTGCCAATGGCGCGAACTGTCAAACGCAAAAAGTTAAAAAAGTCGTTAAGTTTTCTGAAATTTTCCAATTTTATGCGCAATTGTCTTAATTTTTCTTTTCGTTAGAACATTCTTCTAGGCAAACGTAGTGTAGGACGCCTTCTGACCAGGTGGGATGACGATCTGCGAAAGACTGCAGGCAGATGCTGGATGCGGCTAGCTGAAGACAGGGCATTATGGCGCTCATTAGGAGAGGGCTATATCCAGCAGTGGACTAGTATAGCCTGATGATGAGAACATTCTTCTATGATTTTTTCTAAATCATAGAAGAAATTTAAACAAAAGTTCATCAGATTAGATAGTGGGAAAACGCGAGCCTACCATATAAAAAATTAAAGATTTTTCACTTTTCATATAACACTTAAAACTATAACTGATACAAACATACAAGTGTTTAGAATTTTATAATATTAAATTTAAAATTTACAAAATAAAATAAAAAGCCAACCAAGACGCTCAGGCGTTAAAGTACTATAATAAATAAATAATAACAGCATATAAGTTGCACACTGTAGAACCATAATAATTCGTAAAAAAAAAAGCGAACACGTAGATACTTTATCTAACACTATCTCTTAATAATAATATGTTCCATGTAAGGGACATATTATTGCTAAGTCATAGTCTACGCAACCCACATTAATTCTAGATACCAGCACGTCTTTCACCTATTACATCATAAGTAAGCACCTTTAGGTATACACGGTAAAATAGCTAAGTATACAGGTAACTACTCTGAAAGTAATTGAAAGCCTCGTCTGGACCGGTGTCAAAATACTTGCAACAATTCTATTGACGTAAAATTGTTACATCGTTTGGTAGAAAAATGTTGAGGCAGGACTGTGTTATGGTTTAAATATTTTAAATAAAATAAGATCTAGTACTTATCTAGTGTTTATTTTAAAACGGATCTCTTCATCACCACGCTTACTTAAGGCGAGTTGGTGATTTCAAACTTATATTAAATAAAAGTCCAGGTTTCCTCCCGATATTTTCTTTCAGATGCTGGATGCGGCAAGCTGAAGACAGGGCGCTATGGCGCTCATTAGGAGAGGGCTATGTCCAGCAGTGGACTAGTATAGCCTGATGATGATGACGATTTTCTTTCACGAATGTCAGTGATGTCTACACAATACATATAAACATAAACTCACGCCTTTTTCCATGGGCGTAGGCAGACACCACAGAACGGTATCCGCCACGATCAATACATACCCCTTTCGTTCATACATCTGGTCATACACAATATTACTGTGATAGGTAATTTTAAAAGAATGCTACCTACACACATATTTCTTTCGCCGTCCGTACAATGGCTTACGCTTCGGTCAGACAGCCCATTACATCTTTTCATATCAAAGTGACATTGAATTATCACTATTATTCTCGGATCTTATAAACGAGGGTCTTCAGCGGCCATAATGTTCCTCCAAATCTATTAAAATAGGTAAAAGCGGACCCACCTTACTTTTTTGTTTTGGCTTAATTGAAAATTGACGTGGCCATAATGATTGATTGCTTTGAAGTGACTTTGCTTTTCATGGGCTGAAATTATAGAAGATTTTGTGAGGTTTTTTGTGGGTTTTTTTAGCGTATTGTTTGGGTGCATAATAGAACCTCTATTGGGGCGTACGTCAGTGCGTCCAACGCATCGTAGGCAGTCAGCGTCCCTTGCCTTGACTGGATCTTTTTACAATAGGTACTATGAGCCATTCATTACGAGGGAAATAGTACCATTTGTAACCATATGTGTAGATTATACCTAATATTTTTGGAATAACGCTGACAGGTTGACCCTTCAAAACTGCACATCAATACTAATATTATAAATGGGAAAGTGTGTGTCTGTTTGTCCGTCTGTCACGGCAAAATGGAGCGACGAATTGATTGACGATTTTTGCCTCTTTCTATCCCCCCACTTCCTAACGCGGGCAAAAGCTAATATATTTATAAGTTTATGGTATGTGAGGCGAACGTCGAGGCCCGTCGCGACGACCCCGTCGCTCCCCCCTCCCTGACCCTTTGCTAGAGCCAACCCGCGAAGCTGAGCCGGTAATTGATTAAAATAGTCCCTAAATAATATATCTATTTGATCCAGCTTGTCCCTTGCTGTCCTCTCTCAGCGACGTCCTAAGCCGAGGTTCGTACCCCGCAGGGGGTGCCCTTAGCGATTGGCCGCTTAGTTTTTAAGATTTTACGCCTGGCTGGAGGCCTTAATTTTATTTAGGCCCCCCACAGGAAAGTTCGGTTAAGCAGTAGATATCCCTAAAGGATAAACTGCGAGACGCCCATTCCAAAAAAAAATAATTGAGGCGAACACTAATTCATATTTAGCGACAACAGACAGCTGTTCGATATCAGGGAGTAGACCTGTAACATAAAAATATAATGTTAGGAATAAAACTACTGATGTAATAAACCTAAAGCGCTTTTCTGTGTTTTTTTTCCAAGAGCTGAATTCTGGACCTAAAACTCGGTTTAAAAAAAATGCAATGTGATAGCCTAATTCTTTATAAAGGCGAAATTTTTATGTGCTAAGCAACTGCTTAGTGTTTACGGACTATATTTAGCCGTCGGCTAGAGTTAGTGAAACGGGCATAACTGTTGCTTACATTGAATAAGTGTATTGCTGGTTCGAAAATTAGCTCAAAACACTATGCGCCAACATGTTCCATTGAGGTACGTTTTGACGTAGACATAAGTCAGATTGAAATTCGAGCTAAACGTGGGGCTTAATTCCTTGTAAAATATTCGATGATGGGCTAGTGCCCATGGGCTAGCATAAACAATACTATACTAATCATTTGCCTAGCCTTTTCCAACAACGTTTAGGTCAGTTTCCAGTCTAACCGGATGCAGCTGAATGCCAATATTTTACATGGAGCAACTACCTATATGACCTCCACAACCCAGAAACCGCGCAACGCAATACCCGTTGGTACAACTGGTTATCAGACTTTCGGGCTTTTGGCTACCCGTAACGACTGTCAATTATCTACATTTGACAGCAGGGACCAACAGCTTAACGTGATTTCCGAGGCACGGAGGAGTCTCGATATGTCACGAACGGTCACCCATCCACAGACTGTCCTCGGCAAGCGAAGCTTAACCTTCGATCAACCTGTGCAGCTGTTTTTATTTAGCCACGAGCTTCTAAAGACTAATGATGCTAGACTAATACTATACTATGAATATATATACTGGATACGAACTCATATAAATGTTACTGTGAATATCCGATATTAGTGAATAATAAGTTGCAACTGTATGTCAGAAAATGTTACGTAAATTAAGTTGCATCAAAATCAAAATCAAAATTCATTTATTCAAATTAGGCTGAGAATCAGCACTTTTTGAACGTCAAAGACGTTTACATAAGACAGTCCCCCAAACGCCCACCCTTCACCACTTCCTAGTGTTTTTGCTGGGAAGAAGAAGTGGAGGAACAAACTCCCCAGCAACACGTCTGTCTGATAGGTTTGAAGAACCTGAAGCTATACAACCCATTATGTCAAAAATAATAATTATGTCAATCATCTTTATACGTCATTCAATTAAATAATTTGCTACATGTTAGCTAGCACACACCAATATGCCAAAATAAATAAATAAAAAGTTATAAATACCAAAATCGACAATTAACTCAAGCAAAGCCTGCTAAACTGAATACATAAAAAGCCTCCAAGGCAGTCCAAGGGCGTGCCCGCTGACATGTGCAATGCTGAATTATATCAATACAACTCATTCATACAATGTAATGACAGGATCATGTCAATAACATAAAAATAAGGATAGTAGAAGAAACATACACAAAAATAAAGAACTATTAAACAGTAAAAGAACATAGTAACATTGTCCTGCGTTCAACAAAGCGACCAACTATTCTTGTCTTCTAAATAGTCGTTGATCGAATAATATGCTTTAGAACAAAGGTTTGATTTAACTTTAAAAGGTAAATCCAGCAAAGAATGAGGTAGCATGTTATAAAAGCGGATACCGAGCCCCACAAATGAGCTCTGGACCTTACGAAGCCGTAAGGCCATCAGGCATAATATATACACCAGTCATACGCCAAGGCAGTTCTATAAGTTAGTCATTCGCAAACTTCCTTATATTACTTCAGTGTTTCTTCAAAAAGCGACAGTCGTAATTATAAAAATTAATTTAGCTGAAAGCTGAAAAAGAAAAGATCATGAAGTATCTAGATCTAGCTCATGACGTTACGAAATGGACTCAACAGTTATAGTGCATCCCCAGATTTGCATAGAATCAAGTACCTTTACATATAATCTTGAAATGCACTTGAGCAACTCATTATTGGTTATATTTTTAAATGAGTTTATTTTTATTATGCTGCATTTAGTTGTCCTTACCTATTTTTTTATTATTTGAATTTTTGATAACATATTTTGTTACATCCAGTTAAATAACTTTTGGATCAGGGTTATCAAGTTGGTTTACAAAAAATATGGACAGCATAGTTAATTTTAGTTTGGAAAATACTTTTTTGTTTTAAAATTTTTGTTTTCCAAAACATAAATTAAATTAAATTGGAATGTTGGCTAGACAGTTTTCAAATTTAATTCCAGTAGTTTTTGGAGGTTTGTCTCGATGTCGGAAAATATGTCATATTTTTCAAACTTGATTAAATCCTTGGATCGACATTAATTGAAATATATCCATTCGGTTTGGATTTGACTATAGAGATCTTAACCAAATGAATATTATCAATGAGATTTCCAAATCTGCGTATAAAACAAATACACATCATTGGCAATCATCACGAAAGGTCTTTGCGAATACTTGATTATATTCTTAATAAAAGGCATCTTCTTTTACGGAAGCGGAGCTAACAGTTTGAATCTCCGAAACTTTGTTTAAATTTTCATCCGATCTGAATTTACTTCTAAAATATTTAGTTTAAGAATTCCCGAAAGCGCGTGATCCTTAAAGTTTCCCAAAATTTCATTAAAGTTAATTTCACGTTCAACAAGATTGCCATATCGAGGGTTTATGGAGCTTTCTTTATTTAAGGACTCAATATAAATTAATACAACTTGTATTTTCAAAGAATATTATACCATGTTTAAAATGAATGTGTGGCCTTGACTACGCGCTCGGGGCGGGCGCCATGTTACTTTTCCATGTAAAATGGGCAGCGTTAAAATTAAAACCAATTTGAAGTTGGTTAAACTTTCGACTGGAGTATTTGAATTGGAGGCAAATCTATAAATTATCATCTCCCTCTTCAGTTAATTGTGACGGGGAAGAGGGAAGGGGTGTCGAAGTTTGAGTCTCATTTAAACCGTGGTTTGAAATTCGGCGTTCGGAGATCTATTGATCTTTTAAAGGTTTAGATCAACTTGTTTAACTTTGCTTTTGATTAATGACAGTTTGTGTTTGTTTAGTAAAAATACAGGATTAAGAAAGTTTGACGGAAACTTGATGGAAGAATTTATAAATATATCTAAACAGCAGTTTTATTATGTCAAATACGCAACCAATACGCCAGAATAATAAAAAAATATGGCGTGAGGCCATTTTCATATCGCCAGGCCATAAGTTGGGCTAAGGCCGAAGATTGAAGGAGTCCCAAAACTCTATCACGGCCTATTGGGTCGACGTGTCTGACGTAATACGAGGCCGACGTCGATCAACGAAACGTGATGCTTTTACCAAAACATTGTAGGTATAATACAGGGTTGACTCGATACAAATATGAGTAAAGTACTCGATACTTTTTAATTGGTATCGAGTATAATCGGTAACGAAGACGGTTTTGTGTTTTTCTCATTAAGGAAGCAAAACCTACAAGATTTAAACCTACAACATTAGGAAGGTACCTACTACATAGTAGGTACCTACCTTCCTAATGTTGACTGTATTCGATACACTTTGTGGGTAAAATCGAAGTAAGTTAAGGTTAAGTTACCTTTAGGAATCGATTATCGAATCGAATGACATCAAATCGGGTGCTTTCAATGGCTTCGGCCTGCTCATAGATTGATGCTCAAGTTTAATTAGTAGTGCATCTTTATTACAGATTCAGGACGCATGAAGACCAAGAGCGATCATCTCAAGGCGACGGATGAGAGTTGCTAAGAAAGAGGGGCCTATGGATCTCCATAGGCCCCTTCTTCTCTCTTCTTGTTCGCATCTCCTTAAGACCTCTTAAGGAGATGCGAATATAGAACGAGAAGACCGCGCCGTGTCTGTTAGGGCAAAAATCAGGGCGCACAAGTTAAAACAACATTGTTAAGTGCTCTTAATTTTGTTCTCACTATTATACATACTATAAGTATATATATATATATATGTGTAATATCATAAATGGGAAAGTGTTTGTGTCTGTTTGTCCGTCTTTCACGGCAAAACGGAGCAACGAATAGACGTGATTTTTTAAGTGGAGATAGTTGAAGGGATGGAAAGTGACATAGGCTACTTTTTGTCTCTTTCTAACCCCCTACATCCTAACGCGAGCAAAGCCGCGGGCGAAAGCTAGTATAATATTGTAAATGGGAAAGTGTGTGTCTGTTTGTCCGTCTTTCACGGCAAAACCACTGAACGGATTTTGATAAAATTCTTCTGCATCTTAAAGAACATAGAACACAGGCTACTTTTTATCAGCTATCCGCGGGCGGGGCAAAGCCGCGGGCGGAAGCTAGTTATACATAATTCTACACGAGCAGCCTGTGGTTCGCAGACTCGCGTACACACCACAACGTACTTCGTACAGTTACACATAACAATGCATTTAGGGTGTCGGCCCCGATTCCAACTGATACTTCTCGATAATATCACAAAATGATGCAAATCCCTGGTACGCAGGGCTCGGGCCAACACCAACGAGATCCTGGCGACATTCACGCAAAAGTTCGATTGTCAGTTCTTGACCCATTGCTATATGGTCCATGTACAGAGGCCAGCACATCAAGCTACCTCAATGTGTCAAATTCTTTGATGGGTTTTCAACTTTAACACGAAAGAATAAATAAATAAATAAATATTGCTGGACAATCCACACAGCATCATCTAGCCCCAAGTTAAGCAGAGCTTGTGTTATGGGTACTAGATGACTGATATACTTAATACAATACATTACATAGATAGATATTTTTATTATATATAGAAAATACCCAGAACACCCGGAACAAATATTTGTAGATCGTACAAACATTTGTCCCAAGGCGGGAATCGAACCCGCAACCTATTGCGTCGCAGGCGGACCTTCGCCCGCCGCGCCACATCGGTCGTCTAAATAAGGTTCATGTACAATTGTAAAAATCTGACAGTTTGGGGTAGCTTGATGTGCTGGCGTTTGTACTAAGCCACTGAAGTTTGTAGCATAATCGTATTGTGTCTATTGTATTATTTTATTTTATTATATATTAATTTAATTTTCTGTTTTTCCCAGTGACCTGTTAAACAGTACTATTCTGTATAAAACAAACGGATTTTTTCTCTATTTCTGTTCTTTCCTTCTTTTCTTTATTTTCTTTCTTCCTTCATGAATTAAATTTGAAATGTATGATTACTTATTACTTAATTCGAAGTTGCCAAACTGTGGTGGGTTTTAGTTTAAACAACAGCCGACGTTACAATTTACAGCATTAAACAATATGGTTTAGGCTCGTTTCTTGGAATAAGAACCATATTTTCATTACAATAGTTTGGAGTTGACTCTGTAAGGAAAATTCCTAGAATTCAATAGCTACTTACCCACATTAGTATAACTTTTGCAACTTTGAGCAAATATGTTATTTAAAAGTGATTTTTAACTATTAAACCCTGCCTGACCCTTCAGAGATTACAGGCGTAATTTTATGTTATGTTATTTCTTTAAGAAATTCATCATAACGTCAACTCGATTCATAAATATTTTGTAACAAAATCTGTTATTTTATCCCAAATTTGTCCTAATAACAGTTTTAAACAAACAAACTACACAATCCCTTGAGCTACAGACGATAAGAAAACTTTGTAGAAAGGAAACTTACACGTCTTCAGCTTACGGGTCACTTTTTATTTCTTACCGACGCCTCCCAGTGGGCGATTGTCACGAATATTATTTATCAGTCATTCGTGAAGGAGGTACGAATGATACTTTAAGAATATGAAGATCTAATCCTGGTGCCGGCAGTCTTGTACTTGCTATAATACAATAGCATAAACGAAGTCAAAAGTATAAGCTGCTGCGATACTTACTTATACTTTTGACTATACGTTCTGTAGTTTCTGCCTACGCACACAGAAAAGCCGTGAGTTTATGGTACATGTTTGTAAAAAACGTAAAAAAATTTGTAAAATCGAAAAGTGCACGTCTCAACGCTCATTTTATGACAAAAATGACTTGATTGAATTAGACGGTAATTTTCAATAAGCTATTACTCAGAATGATACTGAAGCGGATGAAAAAAAAAATGACTCAAAAAGTGAAGTTTTTTGGGCGATATCGTGACCACATACATCATCCGAACATACAGACAACCCGACGTCCACTGAAATAGTTTTTCAAAACGGTTTTTTATTTACTATCTAGCAATAATAGTGTTTTTTGAAAGTATCTACTGTCATAAAAAAGTGTTATTGTTGATATTTGTCAACTCATTTAATACTCAAAGTCCAAAAGGATCGGATAAAAGCAATTTAAGCCGAGATAATTGCTTGACCTTGAGAGAGTGAGAGTAAAGCACAACTCAACGCTTCGCGTTGAGACGTGCAATAGATAGTAAAAAACAATATGGCGTAACAATGTGGCGTAGGTATCTTAGAACCATTCAAAACGTCAAAATCATTACTAGAATTTCCGATTTCGCTTTTGTGGTGGACAAAATTGGCCCCATCACTCGAATTTGTTAAATGGACGAAAAAACCTCTTTGGCGTTACATTGTATTGATTTGGAATTTATTGTCAACCAATTGGATGGCGGCTGTACAATGGCTAGCCTATTGTATTGTATGGCAATTCCTCCCCTCGGATGGATGGAACATCTGAATGCCTGACTAGAGGCTGGATTTTGGCAGTGTTCAATGTACTGAAGATTCTCTAGTAACAGCAATTCAAAGGTTGAAAGAAAATGCCGTTCGGGAAATAGGTATACATTGATAACTTGCTAGTTTCTAGTCAAAATGAATACTTGTAGTCATTTGAAAATATCCATGCGTCATATATTGTTTTAGTTTCTTTTTATCGACTTTTATAATTTTTATCCACATGTTCTGGCTTGTAATTAGCTATTTGTTAATAGTACACTCTTTATGTCATTTTTTGTTAGTCTGTAAGCCTTGAGGTGTATGTAGTATGTATACTGTAAGTAAGATACCCAGTCAGTAAGGTCTAAGCTATAAAAGACATTGTATTAATATAAGAAGGGTAATAATAAATGGTAATCGAACGGCTTCAGTTGTTTCACAAAGACTAAAAAATAATGTAAAATAAAATAAATAATACTAAATTCTTGTAAGACTTTTTCCATATCAAAAGTCGTTATACCTATGTTGTCCATTTAAGACAAATATTACCACCATCACAAAAAAAGTATAGAAGCAAATGAAACCATTTCAAATAACGCAACATTATTATGAAAAAACATTCAATAAATTGATTGGAACGGTTTTTTTATCAAAATATTATTTTATTCTGTTCCAATACAGCCCAACGAGGCCCATAGTACCGGAATTAACGGACAGACATTTTTTTCAACCCAATTTATTTAATTGGAAGTCACATTGCCAACGAAATCCGTTTTAGTCTATTAAAATTGGATTAAACTGGGTATGAATGGGACAGGTGTAAAAATATATAAAATAATTGTGAGGTGTTAAATCTTGTTGGTTTGGTATTTCGTTTTAAAAGCATACAAAGCAACTCATGGTTTTTTCCCATCGGGGTAGGCAAAAACTACAAAAAGCCACTTTTTACGACATTAACATACTCCTTTTGCATAGTTTTCGTTCATATGTATGTCCAGACACGACCTTAAATTAACGCAGGAGTCAAAAGCGTTTTTCTACTAAAGTTTTGATAGAAATACTAAGGTGTTATAAAAACAATATTCTCGAAACCATACTATTATTAAAAACGGCTTTCCACATTCATTTCAATGTGTATTTTACGAGGGAATCGCTTTTGAATTTTGTAAGAGTGTGTTTTGTGTTTATGCTCGTGACTGTACATACGCCAGCACATCAAGCTATCCCAAACTGTAAAATTTGACCAATTGAAAATAAACCTTATGCTTTTGTACTAAAGTTGAAAAACTATCAAATTAAATTGTCCAATTGGGGTAGCTTGATGTGCTGGACTGCTGGCCTCTGTACATCTGGTAAGCACTCTGTACCTGCTTCTTATTGTGACTTTTTTAAATAGGTTTTTTGGGAACCGGCGAAATGTGGGTGTACCTGCCCCTACCTAACCCTTCGGGGAATATCATGTTCTTGAGGAATCCTTTAAGTTACTTTATAAAGTAACTAAAAGGATTCCAAAAGAACAAAATAAAAACATTACTATAGTAATGTATTTATTTTGTTCTTCTTTTATATTGAATGATTATTTCGATAATAAAGAGATGAGGGCAGGTCTTTATAACAGATGATCCTCATCATTATTCTTTAGAATTCTTTTCTATAATTCCTAAGGTCAGTAATTTTCACTATATGTATATAGATATAATATGCCGAACACCGTAAGATTTGTCACGTGCTTTATACCACAAAAGCTGGCAAACATCCAATATTTTGTTTGTGAAGCCATTTCATAATTCCAAAGTTATGGTAGAAGCTTATCCAAGGAGTTTCAAGAGTTTTCTACTATCTAATGTTTTTAATTTTGGAAAGAGGTAAATATATATTGGAATTTCACATTTAGGGCCAATTTCGCGAATTTATTTACTGCCAGTATCTTTACTAGAATAATTTTACCTTTTTTGTCTTATACGTACAGGTCCTCTATGAACAATTTTCTTTTTCTTTCTTTAAATTAAACTGAATGCTATCGGGACGTCTAAGCCGCGTTCAAGAGCTGTCAGTGTTATCATTGTTGAGAGATTTTGACACAGACAATTCTAGAACGCGACATAAGGGGTGTCGGTGGGGGGAGGGGATCGAGCTGAAACTCATCTAATCTTACTTTGGGGAAAGGTCAGCGTCAGGTCACGTATTTTTTTCTCTGTTAAAATATGTATAATTTCCCAATTACACTCTATTTTCACAGAAAAAAAACATAATAATTAAAAATAAACGTGTTTTTTAGAATAAATGATACTTTTGAAATTGGTAGATGGGGGTTTAGCCAAATTTCACGACATCTTACCAGGGATTGGTTCGAATGATGGTCAAAACGGCCTCACGTAATTATTGGACGCCCCCCTAAGGTCAAAGCAGACATATAAACTCAGAAAAAGATCGTCATCGTAATAACTCGAGCCATGCAGTTTTCTTTTTTTGAAAGTCCCTACTGCAACTCACACTAATCGGTATCGTAACGTAAAAAGGCGATACGATGACGATCCCTTTCCGATTTGTGTGCTACGAACCTTTATATTGCTGAACGCGATCAGTTGGTCAGGTGAAATTCGGCCTTTGAGCTTACATACTGTTGAGCTCTACGTAGTACGGAGGTTCGAAATGACGGAAAATGTTCGCTGCAAAACTGTGACATTGTCCGTAATCCCTATTGTAGAGCGGTCCTCACACAGTACAATGGTTCGTCAATCGGATTAGTTACTGAAGTTACCCACGCTTCTGTATGGAGGATTTATATTTTGATTAAATATCTATATATTAAATTAAATATTGTGACGACTTAGATGCGTCTGCAAAAGATTGGCCGGATAAAACAGCACAGAGAGAGGAATGGAAGGCAATGGGGGAGGCCTTTGCCTATTCTATATATGTATATTCTATATCTATTTCCAAAAGTTTATTTTCAATTGGTTTATTGCGTTGTATAAAGTTTATTTTAGTTTAAGGTCTTTTCTGTCGCATTAGGGTAAAGCCTG
The DNA here is from genome assembly GCA_905147745.2 of Phlogophora meticulosa. Taxonomy (NCBI): domain Eukaryota; kingdom Metazoa; phylum Arthropoda; class Insecta; order Lepidoptera; family Noctuidae; genus Phlogophora; species Phlogophora meticulosa. The sequence continues at coordinate 5,246,986 of LR990526.1, read as the reverse complement.
TAAAGATAGAATAAGTTTTGGTAAATAAATAAATAAAAAATAAATAAATAAAATCATAAACCCTACCGGGCACTACTAGTAAGTACTTTGTGCAAAAGAATGTTAATAAGTTATGTTATTCTGCTCCTATAACCTATTTACTCTTTTTGAGTTATGTACGTCAAAAGGGAAAACGGAACTTTCAAAGGATAATTTCGTTTTCCGTCTGTCTGTCCGTCTGTTTGTCTGTCTGTCCGTCTGTCAAGACTCTTTTTCTTAAAAACACGGGAAGGCAACCAGTAGAGATTAATATCAAATATGCGGGTCCACTGTCCCTTTTAACTCTAAAAAATCAACCTTATAAGCCAACGCAATAAAGAAATTAGTCTTTTAAAACTCTCACAAAAAAAAACAAATGCTCCAGAGTACTTTCCGTTGACCCAGAATCATGATATATGGCAAGAAACAAGATCCTACAGCACAAGTAAAGATAAAATTCCCTAAATAGCATTTTATTGTGTTATCACATAGAAAATTAATTAAGTGATAGCAACTGAACAATTACCAAAAGTTTTTGGGGGTATGAGAACAAGGTGTAAAGTTCCTCATCCACCATTGAAAAGGGAGGATCCTCCGGCCAGACGGGTATTGTGTCTGGTGGGCTACTGCCCGACGGTTTGCTGTCGGGCTCTTATATATGTATATGATCACTCGCGTGGATAACTTTAATATCGCGTACAGGAGACGTCAGATTTAGTTCGTATGTGGTGAGATAGATGTCGCTACACGTTTGTACACACGGAACGCTCTGTGAGCGAGTCATACTCACACTTGTCGTATGTTTATAATTATACTGCTCCAGCAATCTCTGTTGTAGTCTAAAACATACAGCACTATGCTGAGCGATAATCGTTTTGCGCGAATGTGAAGCTTATTGTCATTTGTTTTTTCACATGGGGCGTAATAAATTTATTTTCATTATTTACATACCATTTTGCATATAATTAAGTTTATCAGTTTCTGAACGGGTATTTTTTTAATTTCGTACAAACATGTTTTCAAATGTTTATATATGTAAATATAAATACGCTGGTGCATATCTTTTCTCCTTCTATATCAAGTCCATCCAAAGGTTATCTGTAAGACATCGGTTTTAGCGAAAAGTCCGCCCTATTGTAGCACCCTATGTAGCTCTTAAAGTAAGTTTTTATGGTGTACAATAAAGAGTATTTTATTCTATTCTATTGCTGTTGGAAAATAAAAACTAAATTAATACTCTCCTTCTTAAAAAAAAAAAAAGTTTCTCTAGATAAAGCAAAGTAAAGTGGTTAGTACTGTGCAGCAACTCAGATGCATTACTTCGATTGCGGCGAAGTTGCCTCCGACACCATCTTTAAGCAGCTCTTTTATACCTTTTTGAGCTAATCTACAGATGGATTTTTTTTTAATTTCGAAAGTGCGGAGAATTTGTGGTCCATGGAGATAGGTTTCTATTTGCTCACAAAAACTGTGAACAGAGATACTCTCGTAGACCAGTATCATCAAATGCATTTTTAACCGACTACAAAAAAGGATGACGATTTTGTGTTTGTTATAACGAGTTTGTTGGAGCCCCAACACCATCCTGAACGTGCCCTGCAACAAGCTGGATAACCCCCTTCTGGGGCACTGAGTTCAAGCACAAGTGCGTGTGCCTGGGGCCCCAGAGGGCGGAAAATATTAAAATTAATATAATATTAATATTAATATTTTGAATGTACCTAACATTAGTCTTTAATATTATGGGCTAAATATGGCTGAAATAAAATATTTTATTTTATTTTTTATAAAATATTATATTTACGCGATCTATGTATACGTATACTTTCCTTTGAAAGAATGGGAATAGGAGAATCAGCTCCGAGTGCGCTGGACTTACCAACGTAAATTATATTATCTCTCTCGTACATAAATACGTTCATCATCCTTGGGACTACAGGCTAACAGCTACACAGGTCAATCGAAGGTTAAGCTGCGCCTGCCGAGGTTAAACCGTGGATGGGTGACCATCCGTATATTTGATTCAGAGAGTCGGGTGTCATTGTTAGATCTTTGGCTATTGTTACGGGCAATCAAAAACGATAGTCTGACAACTAGACTTACCAAAGGGTTACCCAGTATCTGAATTGTGGAGGTCAGATAGGCAGTCGCTCCATGTTAAAATCGCCTTATTCACGATATAGTCTTATTTACATCCAATTAAAATTTGAGACCTACGTTACATATATTTAAATGATTTTAGTTTATAATATTAGCAATTACTTGTTTCGTTGGTCTAGTGGTTGCGAGCGCTACTGCTCAGCATGAGGTTCGCAACCAACGGTAGGCAACGGGTTCGATTCCCGTGTTGTACAAAGTGTTATAGGGGATTTCCATCTGAAATTTCGCTGTAACAGCCCGGAGTCTAGATTGGAGCCCAGTGAATGCCAATAATTTCATCCCCTAATACAAGGGGCTTAAACATAATTGACGAAATGTGGGTATACTCGTACTATATTTACACCTTTACCTAACCCTCCGAAAGTACAGGCGTAATGTTATCTTTTACCATATTTTTTTTTTTTTTTTTTTTTAAAAAAACGTTGCCCCACACTAGGAATTTCTCCTGTATCGTGGGTGCGTTTACAAACATTCAAACTGACATACACAAACAGCCAGACCCGGAACAATTACCTGTAGGTCATACAAATATTTGTTCCGTGCGGGGATCGAACCCACAACACGCGGCGCAGCAGCCGATGGCTCAACCACTGCGCCAACCGTGTCGTCAAATTACTGCCAATTTCAGTTAGATCAAAAGACAATGCGAAATATCGCTGCAATTCGAATATTGAAAAAAATATTTCGATCTCACAGTCTACATTGACGTCACCCCCTTAACCAAAATTATTTTAAAGTAGTGAATCGCGAACTACTTCAGAGTACTTAAGTAAACTTAATTAATACAGCGATGATCAAAGGAGATTTTATAGTAACACTATTTAACAGGCAATTAGTCCATTATAGCCCATTTGTTTGACGATCAACCAAATTAAGTTTCGGTACAATTGGGTGCATATTACCTTAGACGCTTCACACTTGCTTGGATCCTTCATCATTTAGCCATAATTAAGATCTCGTTCAGAATCGACGATATCGTAAATTTCGACGGCATCATTGGCTGCTGCGCTGCGTGTCGCGGTTTCGATCCCTAGAGGTAGTTGTTCCGGGTCTAGCCTTTGTGTATGTGAGTTTAAATGTTTGTAAATGCACCCTACAATACAGGATAAATTCCTAGTGTGGGGCAACGTGATAAATTCCTAGTGTGGGGCAACGTGATAAAAAAAACCGCAGTGCTTTTCTGTGGTGTGTTTCCTCGTGGCAGCTGTTTTGAACGGATGAGATGTTTTTTCTTTTTGTATTTTATTTTTTAGTTCGCTCAAAATGTATTTTTTTCTTTACTTTCTTTTGTTTTTTTTTAAAGGGTTTGAGAGACTCTAGTCTAGGTCAGAGGTGACAGAATTAAAGTCGAAGATGAAGTGAGCTTCCCCAGAAGAAGCCTATTTACTTTAACTTTGAAGAGATCGGTCGGATCTTTCGGTTTGAATCGGCGTTCTTCAAAGTTCTTTTGTTTTTTATGGTCAGTAGAGGTTGTTACTGTCAGCCTGTAGTATCCCACTGCGGGGCAATGCCCCCCGTGCTCTATGGCTTCAAGCTATTTCGGCCCAGAGCTTTTATTGGCCATAAATGTAAAATTAATGTAAAAAACGAGGTAGGTACTCCAGTTAAAAATTACTACTTAGCTTACTAAGGTAAGTATTAACATTTTACAGGTTTATTCTAGACGTAATTGCTACGCGTAACAGCTTCCGCTGAAAGCTGCAGTGAGAGTAGTTTAGACAATGTGACTAACGAGTGCCAACGACTGATGGCGCCAGTTTAGAAATGAGTTTAATAGTTAGCTTTTACAACTTTGTGGTTTAAAAGAACATGTAGTGACAAAAATTGAAAAGAATATGCTCAGATGTTTTGGTTTGAGAGGATGAATGAAAGACGACGTACAAAAGGTATTTGTAAGGCATGTAAGCGGAACGGCGGGAGCGGACGCCCTAGAAGGACATACAACTGGCCTTATTAGTGATATTCTTCAAAAAGATCAGGTTCGTTCGGGCTGGATCTAATAGATATATTATTTAGGGACTAATTTAAAACACTACGCTGTCTGGCTTGAACAAAGGGTTGGGAGGAAGACATTGACGGGGTCGTCGCGACGGGCCCCGGCGGCGAGGACGGAATGAGAAGAAAATTGAAGGGTCATAATCAGGTAAGTACTAGTATTAGGTTGTGCATAGACGTCCATTTCACCCTGTAAGCAAAAGTTCTACTAATAAGTATGTAGTATCATTATAAATTCCTAGTTCTAAGTTTTATTTTACATGTTCACGTATATCTTCGTATGTATTCTGTGGTCACTTTTCTTTCTTTCTTTATCAACTAAAATATATAAGGTTTATAAAGAAAACATTCAAATTTATCACGCTTTCAGCATTTCATCTTAACGAACCTTGACAGAACACACATCAAAATACCTAAATAAAATCACAAACACGGACATGCAACTCTAGGCCAAAGTTTGTCACAAAAATATTATTTCATACCGAATTCACCCACTACAGCTCTGAAAATCACAAGCTTGGACAGACCGACTGTATATAATACATATATTATAACAATACCGCTCCACTTTTATGAAATAATAGAAAGTAGAAACTGGACCCTCCATTTTCCAATTGGAATTTATTTCAATTCAAAGTTAGTAGTAACAGTACCGCAGTTGGTCTGATATTTACCAATTATTTTTCATATGAGTTTACTTAGGGAATTGCCACTGAAATAAATAATATATTTACTTCATTCAATTTGCATGGGCAACTATTCCATTTTACATTGTGTTGTGAAAATAGGTATGATTTTATGATGCTCAGTTACTCATAACTCTTTAAGAAGAAACGAATTGAGATCACGTGAGTGAGTGATTGAAGTCGAGTGAGTGAGTGGTTGAAGTCAACTGAGTGAGAGATTGATTGAATTCATGTGAGTGAGTGAGTGATGTTGAGTGAGTGAGTGGTTGAAGTCAACTGAGTGAGTGAGTGATTGAATTCACGTGATTGAGTGATTGAAGTCACCTGAGTGAGTGAGTGAGTGATTGAAGTCACGTGAGTGAGTGAGTGATTACAGTCAAGTGAGCGGTAAAAAAATATGGTTAAATATTATGTTCTGTTAGATTTTCAGCTGTCAGTCGTTGAGATGCAAGTTGAAAATGCATTGATGCCGACATAACTATGTTTTTGAGTAAATGACGTCTGGAGTTTGAAGTTGGCATTGTTTGACTTTAACTAACAAAATGTATATAACAAAAATGTGTATTGGTCTACAGGGTGCCGATTTAATCACCTGCAGGACTTAAGGTGAATCAAACCACGGTACTCTACCCGAATCAATAAAAAGTAGTACCTTAATTTTTCTCTCAATATATAGATTATATAATTATAATGCAGAGTTAAACCTGAAGCGAATCCCGAGCGTTGACCTCATGTGCCGATCATATGATGTGCGCACGTTTAAGTCAAAAATACCTCAAGGACGCGCCGGGCAGGATAATGTACGCAAGGCTGCGTTTACAAATTGCCGTTGTTTGGGAGAAATACTTATTACAAAACAGCGTTAATTTAGTTCAAAAACCTTTTCATATTTTTTTATGCGGTCATATCTCATTCCCATTTGAGCCCTTCAGGTGACTAAATCGCCACCCTGTATAAGTTTGTAATCCTTGTTTCAGAACTTTGTGATTTTAGCCAAAATTATTCTTTATAGAGTTTCGGTAATATACAATAATTAAAGCAATTGCTGTAAGCAAAGAATATTTTTTTTAATTGTGCATCGCAATTAATGTATTAGCAGGTAATAAAGCAACATTTTTTGGTTTCTGACAGGAGTACCTACGTCTACTTAGACTTTAATTAAATCATGTCTTGAAACCAAATTCTATTAAGTCTCATAGAGTCGTGTCTAGCTTGAGCAATTTCTTGATTAAATGTACCGAAAAACCCGGAGTCGAGATGTAAATTGTAAAGGGAAGGCTCTTCGTTGCTTTTGTGCTGAGTAAGGATCGACTTGAGCTAGCAAAAACGGGGTAAATAGATATTCAATTATTTTGAGACTCGTCCTCGTGATTTATTTTTATCGCGAGGCTGCTAATGTATTGCTGTTCCGATGTTCTGTGTGGAATAAATCAAATGCGGGAGAGAAAGTATCATCGGTTCTGTAGCGTTTGGAATACCTGAGAGCCTTTGAAAAGATTCAGAAGCAATTGTATCTTTTCTTCATATTAAATAGAAAGACACGACACTAATAAATTAGTTATAATTATAGTAGAACATTACGAATCAGGAGGAAATCACTTTAATTCCAGTCCGCCAACCGTGGTGTCGTAATAGCCCAGTTGTTAAAGCCTCGCCTCTCATACACCGGATTGTTGGTTCAAATCAAGACTTTTTCACTTCATAATTATGTACTTTCCATTTTTACTCTAGATATTACTGACACCGGCTTTTTTTTATGTAAGTTTGGAATCGGCAACCCGTGGGACTCGTCATTAACTAGCCAGTATTATAAGTGATTTTTTTTTTAATATTGGGCCTTGCCCGCCGCACTATTCCCAAACCACTGCAACTCCTGAAAACCAGAGTCAACAGTGGTGACCACCAGAAACAGAAAAGCGTCGAGACAATGAAGCCTGACGAATCCCGGAGAAACGATTCAACTATCTTGGATCCCGCAACGAAATCAATCAGAAAAGAACAGCGAAGGAGATAGAAAAATACATAATTTCCTCTTCCCTCCATATCAAGCAGGAGACAGAACAGAGCTAGGCCAATAGGCACACAGGGACGTCTACAACTGGTTTAGGCCCTGTTGTGTTATTGTTGTAAAGTATTATTAGTATATTATTAATCATGATAATTACGACCATTTTCAAACATTGAGTGGTGGCCATTAGTAAACATTTTCTGGCACTTGATTTGAAATCCCGCATAATTTAAACATCATACTAATACTGTAGAAACATTTGTAGACTACGCTTAAAAGTTCACAGACCTTTAAGTAACCCAGAGTTCACAAAAGCAAAACAATGCACTCGTTCTATATTCTAGTTTTCAGAGTCTTAGTGCAAGCTAAACTAAGGCGTCTTCTTAGCGCGCCAAGAAGACTAAATCTCTCCCAAGCAGTATTACCATACGTGGCTTAGTCACAGCCCTCAACTTCCTCCCACTAAGAGGTTTGCTTATCTATTTAAAGGCTTATATGTCAAACGGACTACTTAAGGACCTTAAGCCTGAGGTCCCAAAGTGTACAAATACAGCCAGAGACCGACATACGTTATGTGGGACGGCACAGAATACTAAGCGTGGTCGGTAGTTAATAATTCAGTGGGTAAACTTTGACAAAATATGCTTAGATCTAGAGAGATTTTAGAGCGCTGAAAGTACTGTTGTATTTGTACTGTGGCGAGTTATGGGACGAGATTTGTCTGAGGGAATCCTGTTTTAGGAAGGCTTTTGTGTGAACGACCGCGTAGATACATCGATTTACCAGGTTTAAAAGCCTAGCCTAGAAAACATTGTGGGGAAACCTGGACTTTTAATTATCAGTATAAGTTGGAAATCGCCAACAAGCCTTGTGCAAGCGTGGTGATTAATGATCCTGCATTACAGGTACAGGACAGTAACAGCCTGGTATAGAAAGAAAGAAAAACTATTTATTCACGTGAAAGTGACGCACATACATAAGAATAATATTAATACACATATATTATTATTAAAAAAATCAAAATCAAAATTAATTTATTCAAATTAGGCTGAGAATCAGCAATTTTTGAACGTCAAAACGTTTACAAAAGACAGTCCCCCAAAACGCCCACCCTTCACCACTTCGTAGTGTTTTTGCTGGGAAGAAGAAGTGGCGGAACAAACTCCCCAGCAACACGTTTGTCTGATAGGTTTGAAGAACTTTAAGCTATACAACATATGTCAAAAATAATAATTATGTCCATCATCTTTATACATCATTCAATTAAATAATTTGCTACATGTTAGCTAGCACACACCAATATGCCAAAATAAATAAATAAAAAGTAAGATTGTATTATAAGCCTACCACCGTAGCTGTCCATGATGTGGCCAGTCAATGGCTGGATGACCATTCTTAACTTCGGCACCTAGAGCTGTCTGGCTCTGCATTATCTCTTCGATTAGGACAGAATGTATGGGGTTTTTTTTTAAACGTACCCCAATAATAGGAATTTCTCCTGTATCGTGGGTGCGTTTACAAACATTTAAACTCACATGCACGACCAGCCAGACCCGGAACAACTACCTGTAGACCATACAAATATTTGTTCCGTGCGGGAATTGAACCCACGACACGCTTCTTGGATTGTGCTTGAAAATTGTGCACTTAGGTATATTTGTATCTACTAACTCGAAACCCCTTAGTAAAAGATTGGTTGTATGACTTTCGGGATTCAAACTACCCAAAACGATTCGGAACGATCTACAAATGACAGCCGGGACCAACAGCCTAACATGCTCTTTGAGGCACGGAGGTATCTCGGTGTACAGTGGGCGGTCACCCATACACAGACTGATCTTGGCAAGCGTAGCTCATCGACCCGTGCGGCTGATTTTATTTAGTTCGAGCTCCTTAAATGTATAAACAAGTCGTTGGTACATAATCTGAAATATTGAAGGTTTTCCCATGTGAAATGGTGAGAAATATTGCTGAATTCCCTCGGGATTTGTTTGTACATTTCAATGAATATAGCTCGGAGCAATCGTACACTACGGAAAGCCGCACCTATGCACTTCTGGCCGCTGGAGTCTACGTGCGCAGCATTGAAAGAATGCCTTAGAGCTGGCATTCAATGTTGTGTAAAGCTCGGTGGCATTGTTTAAAACGGATAGCTTACTGACCACTAGACTTAATAAGGTTCCTTTGATCTTAAGTTCTTTTAGGAATCCTCTTTATAAATATTTTTAACTAGCAGTACTCCGCAGATTTACCCACTCCTAAAGGTCGTAACGTGGAGACAAATAGTCTTTAAACTTCCTCAAGAATTGGGCTATCATATATAAAAAGATTTTATCAAATCTGACTTTAGCTCCCGAGTTTAGCGAGTCTAAACAAATAAACTCTTCAGTATTATCATACAGAGTGGAAGGAAAATCTACGCAACAACACAAACCATAAGACCATGAGTTCAGTACATGATTTTGGATCCCCCTGCGTTGATATTTACAGTCAGTTTTTCCTTATCTCTACGTTATTTTTCCGATGTCTTCTTTAAACTGTAAAAAAATCAATATTCACACAGATTTTTAATGAGAGACAAAAAACACTAAAAACTGGTGAAAAAGCCGACGAAAACTTTCAACACATGGGGTTCCAGGATCATGTACTGTACTCATGATATCAGTTTGTATTTCGAGGTTCTTTCGACTCTGTATTAGTTCAGACACATACCTAGATCAAATGAAATTGGTCTTCCGTATAGTATAGGAGGTGGTGATGTCACATTAATGTATAAAATGGTAATGGTAAAATAATATTCTGGAATAAGTTAGGATAAAGGACCAAAGCCCCTAATAAAGTTAAGGAACCCTCTCAAAAGCGAGATCAACATAACCTACTTTTGTTTTTAATATAAGTGATTTAGGTATTGGTACGTCGGATCATGACTGTGTAAGATTCAATTTATTAACATTAACCCCTAAACTCAGGGTAGGTTAAACCTCATTTACTTGATGTCAACGTAAAATATGGTAATGTCTTTCACGATGTTACCGCAGGAAATTTTGGAGAAAAGCGGAAATAAATTGAAACAGTGAACAATCACAAACCATTGGATCATTAGAGAAGATTTATAGTCTATAGCCTCCGGGTACTTTGTATAATAGAATTCGTCGCGTCATCGTTATGACGTCACTCATAAATAGAGAATTTCTGCTTATAATGAGACGTGGTGTTTTGCTATCTCAGGATTTATGCTAAGGCATGGTTCAAATTGTTATTTTTACATAATATGGTTAGGTAAGAAGTCTGTCAAATTTCTTTAAGTATTTCAACTTTATTACAAAAGACGCGTGTTTGACAAATAAACAAAAGGGTGAAGTTCAAGATGTATAGTTGCAAGCACATCAAGCTATTCCTAACAGTCAAATTTTCCCAAATGAACATCACCCTCTTGTAATATGTACGTGAAGTTAAAAAACTGTCAAATAATTTTGACAGATCAGGGTAGCTTGATGTGTTGGCCTCTGTACATACCTACTACTTAAACATCATCATCATCTGCAAAACAGTGCAGTTGATGGGCAGTATTCTCGTGGGTACATTTATAACACTAATATTATTAATGCGAAAGTTTGGCTGCTTGGATGTTTGTTAATATTCAATCACGCTAGAACGGCTGAAGGGATTTGGATGAAATTTGGCACAGAGAAAGATTATAGTCTGGAATTGCATATAAGTAATTTTATCCCGAAGAAGGGAATACTTATGTGGGGATTTTGAAATTTCTCATCGTTTACTTTGTAACCGCTGGGTGAGCTGGTATAATATATTCTACTTATATCTATACCTACTGATATAATAAAGCTGTAGTTTGTTAGTTTGAGCACGCTTATTACTGGATCAGTGCTTATACTAACAGTTTCATTTAACTGAGATCGCCCATAGATATTTCAATAGCTAAAAGACAATTTTTTTTTTCAATTTGTCTCATTGAGGCTTCGGGGATATCCCTAATTGACACTTGCGATGGAACACCACGTTCTGCGGTTGAAATAATGTCTTCTTCAATGACGAAGGGCAAATTACAATTCGGTTCTCGTTCACTACGAACGCCTTAAAGCTTTATACCTGCATACCATCGGTGTGTACCTCGCCTTTTGGCGCGTGTGCTGGATGATGCCTTCCACCTTAATGGTGTAGTATAGATGAGGACTAGCGTCAGTAACGAGCTTGAGCTTGCCTAGCATAGTTTGGAGTTTTAATAGAATGTGAGGCCAAGTTATTCTGGGTTTGTTTCCAGTGACGCTCTAAGAACATCATGCTTCTGCCCATGTCCCAATTTATTTGCGGTCGTCGCCGCGTTTTTTTTATAGTTTGTACGTTGTTTTATAGCTAATAGTTTTATAGAATTTCGTTGCCAATCATTTTTTCTCAGATTTGAGTTTCATAGAATAATTAATACGCAGAATTACTTTGTAAATTTTAAAATCATTGATTTCGTTTCACAGCTTGCAGCGTGCAAGCGATCATGCAACATGCAGCAGGCATGGCTTCTGTCACGGCTCCGGCGCGAGCTTATCGTCGCAGATGTTAGTCACGCTCACCACCTGCTCCTCAGCTCACGGGCCGCCTTGCCCCTCCGTGCCTACGCGAATTTAAATTACACTCTAGAGTTAGGGCAGACAAGACTACGTGGATTCGGTATTCTGTCACTAACTTTTGTAGCACAACATTTTGACTCTTGTTTATATATTTTCGTTGAAATAAAATACCATGGCAAAATATAACAAACAAACAATATTCGTACAAAAAAATCTACTGCTTGATAAGTTTGTTAAATATCGATGTGACTAAAAATTAAAATAACATTCGAAATAAAAGTACAAGGACCAAATATTATATGAAACCTTTTTTGGGAAACAAAATTCTATGAAATATCTGTCTGGGGGCACAAAGGGGCAGCGTTTTTATCTCATGGACAAGCTGTACGATGCCTTAATAGTGCGCTACAGATGGGAGTACTACTACACTACAAGTCAACACCACAATTCTACATTAACTTCAACCACAACTCCTCATCCCCACAGGCCAGTAATAAAAGGCTCGGTGTTTCGTACAATATTCAAGGAGTGCAGGTGGCCGACAACGACTGCCGTCGGCAAGTGACAATCCAATTTTGTTCAGACCTCCCTCGACGCAGTTGGATAAAACCTCTACAGTAAACATTGACTGTACCTACTACGTAATGTTACCAGTATAAAATAAATGAAATCTTTGTAGGAAATATAAATGGAGGAGTAGCTCTCTTGTTGAGTGGTCGCTTTTATTTGATTTTCTGTTGTTTGATACTTTGTTGTAGGTACCTACAATGTTGATTTGTGTGGATTAGACGACATTAAATTCTTGTTTGGATTGGTTGGTAAGAAACTGAATGGGAATGAATTTAGTCATGTTACTCGTACGTACCCTTTCCAAAACTAAAAGGTATTCATAGATTATCGAACTGCCAGCGTCTGGGGAACACAAAGAAGCTATGGGTGAAATTCTGGCTTTTAAGGATTTGATACGTCAAGACTACCAAATTAGTTAATAGGCAAAGTTACCTATTTTACGTAGCTATACCGTAAAAAAAATGTGCCTGATAAAAATGAGGGGATATTTATAAACAAGCTCACTTTTAAAGTTGTCTGTTGCAGTTGATGGTATCTACCTACTATAATTCAATCTCAGATTTGATGGCACCAACTGCAATAGGTTGATTAAAAAGCCAGCTTGTATCTTGTGTACCTAATGTACAGTTGTCTACGCAGGCGGGCTTTTCCTACAGTGATTATTTGTGTATGTAAGCTTGAATATTTATAATCGCACCCACGACACTGGAGAAATTCCTAGTGTAGGGCAACATTAAAAAAAGAAAGAAAATGAAAGTTACATTTTCGGAATTGGCTCCTTAACTAAATAGCGCCCGCCATCTTGATTTCGTTTTATGTCACTCAGGGTTTCAAAACAATCTAATGATGATTGTGAAGTCTACCAAGGCGTTTAGGCTGCGGGGATGCCAAATAAATAGAAATACATACATACATACACTTGAAAAACATTACCCTACTTCTGGGGCAAATCATAAAGCAGCTAAGTGCGAGTCGAACCTCGCACAGTAACTTCCGTATTCGGCTCATTATTCTGCACAATAATGATTTTTATTTTTTTTAAATATGAGCACGTACAACTTTTTTCTGTGTTTTCCAATTTCGTTCATTCTTTTTACTGGATAGAGTATACCTCAAAGATTTTCCTTTTGAAATTTGACAAAATAAATCCACCCTGATTTTTAGCGTCGAAAATAGGAATGATAAATTTTCACCTAAATACTAAAATTTTTGTCGACAACAAAAATAATTTTGTATGTTCAAACTTATTTTTGTTGTCGACATTGACATTGGGAACATCATCTTAGGGTTTTGAAAAAGAACCGTGAAACAACGTTATTTCTGGGGTAAACCCTATTATTCTATATCTCAATACTATTAATGTAATTTTATTAAAACAAGTCAGTGTGAAACAGCATAATCTTTTTAATTATGGAATACAACAATACCCCGCACGCTCATGTTTCTACGCTGATTTTTTTTAATTTAGTGCCAACTCTAATTTTGTTTTCGTAATTTTACTACACCATAATAATGGTGTAGTGAAATTACGAAAACTAAACAGCTGCTTTTAGAATAGATACACGTAACATCACATCACGCCTAAATTCCCTGAAGGGTAAAGCAGAGATGTACCTACCCATAACACACCCACATTTCGCCAGTTGTTTAAATACCTACCATGTAATACGGGACGAGCGTACGGCCACTTACCGTGCACTAATCCAGACTCCAGGCTGCTACTGAGAATTTCCAGATTGAAAAACCCAATAACACTTTGCCCGACTTATGAATCGAACCCAAGACCTGTCATGCTTAGTTATAGCACTTGCGTCCCCTAGACCAACGTGATGTACATGGGTTCCTTTTAAATTTCAAAGTTAGGTAGATATAAATAAATAAATAATGCTGGACAATCCACACAGAATCATCTAGCCCCAAGCTAAGCAGAGCTTGTGTTATGGGTACTAGATGACTGATATATTTAATACAATACATTACATAGATAGATATATATCTATCTATGTTTACTATGTATAATAAAAAAGTATATACTTTTTTATTATACATAGTAAACACCCAGAACACTCGGAACAAATCTTTGTAGATCGTACAAACATTTGTCCCAAGGCGGGAATCGAACCCGCAACCTCCTGCGTCGCAGGCGAACCTACGCCCGCTGCGCCACATAGGTCGTCAAATTTAGGGCCAATAGTCTCCGAGTAAAATGACTGAAACAATTGGACAGTTTAAAAGTAAGAAATAATAGGGTAGATATTCTTTTTGCCATTTGAAAAAAGAACCCTAAAAATTAAGAAGAGCTATCTATTGTTTAACACCAGCCTCTGTTACTGTCCCACTGCAGGGCAAAGGCCTCTCCTCATACAGAGAAGGCACGAGCATTAATCACCACACTTGCTCAAGACGGGTTGGCGATTTCAGACTTATATTAATTATAAGTCCAGGTTTCCTCACGATGTTTTCCTTCACCGATGTCAGTGATGTCCAACATAAACTTAGAAAGTACATATGAATTGAAAAAGTCACATTGGTACTTGCCCAGGTTTGAACCCATAACCTCGTGGTGGTGTATTTATTGTTTTAGATATAAATACGAGTCTTAAGAAGTTGTGACTAAAATAATGGCGGAGGGGTAAAAAGACAAAAGAAGATTAGATAGAGATTGAAAGGTGAACTTTTTGAACAACACACAAAACAACTAAAGAACCATTTATTTAACTCTAAATAATTACGAAATCATTTTACGCATGGGATGTCTCCTCGCCCACAAAAGGAGTATCATAATGTTCGAAGTACCGGCGCACACGCCGATCGCCGAGTTCGCTTCCGTATATCACATCAGACAACTGGTCTACCAGTTCCAAAGTGCCAGGGCTCAAGTGCTGCTCGTGACTGAAGCCCAGGAATGAGGTGCGTTCTGATTCCAGTAAGTCTGAGGTCTTGAACAAAGAGTATTATATCATTAGTAAAAATTCGTAGAACATACTTTTGGGAGGTTGCCCACAGCGACTTTTTATGTAGTGATACAATCCCAAAAGAAAGAGGAAGAGATTATAAGTAGGTATTATACTTATATTTTTTTTCTGTTCCCTTTTCTTAAGAAATTGCACCTACCACCTGTTTGTCACACACCTCTGCATCACCCAAAGGTTGACTGGTGAAAAATGCCTATGGCATTAAGTCCGCCTCTGTACATTTGCTTGCTTAAAGTATTCAATAAATATAACATCACGCATATATTCCCCGAAGGGTTAGTCAGAGGTGTACCCAGCTGGTATAGTACCCACATTTTGCTAGTTATGTTTAAGTACCATAACAACGTAACAACACACATCCCGCGCTGCGCTGCGTGATGCGGTGCAATGTGCTAATCGCCTAATAGATAGCGGGCTCAAATCCAGACTCCGGTTGGTTACTGAAGAATCCCAGATACGCTACTGCTGAGCAGGTCACTGCGAGGTCCTGGGTTCGATTCGGCCAAGTGTAATTGGGTTTTTCTAACAGGAACTTCTCTGTACCAACCCAGTCTAGATTTGGGCCCGGTTGATGGAACTAGGCCCGCCCCCTATTACATGGGATTTAAACATAATTGCTGAAATGTGTGGAGGTGTACTATGCGTGATACGCCTCAGTCTAACCCTTCGGGGATTATAGGCGTGATGGTATGTGTTTTTATAACTTGAAAACCTGTAATTTAATCAAGATGGACTATTGTGTGACTAGTCTAGTCCAAAATCAAGGCTAATTGCCAGATACAGACAATATTTCACGAAAAAGTAATATTACTCACCACCATTACAAAAGCATACGCCAATAAAACTATGCTATACTTCAACACAATAATCATTGTACAAAAGAGGTGTAAAATAAAAATAACATTATTCCTTCATAATATTAAACCTTTAGTGCTGAATACATAAATATAGGACTTGTCAAAATCGCTTGAATACAAAATCGGATGAAAATAGCATAAAAAACAAAACAATAACTTAATTTTATTACTATTTTATGTTGTGGAAATAAATCGAAAATTTTTTTGACGTTGATAAAATTTCTCTTCACTGAAATCATAATTTTTGCGCCCTACAGCTAAGCTACACACATGTGCGTAGCTTCGCGTTGTATGAAATATATCGTTACAATCGCTCTGGAAATAATGAATTACTGATTTGATCGATTGTCACAAACAACGCGTGATTGCGTGGATTCCTGTGTGGCAATAGTTTAAAAATAAAAGGCCTTCTCAGGTCCAGTTAAACTCGAGATTTTATTTTTCTAAAACACCTATTCAACAGGCCGAATACGTAGGTATACGTGACTCCAGACGCGTAAATGAAAAAAAAACATATTATTTTGTAAACTAGAATTTATTTACAAAAATATTGAATTTATAATGTAATTATTTTTAATATCACTGGACACTGGATTGGTAACGACCAATCCATTTTCACTGCAGATTTGTTTAAAAATAAAAAATAAATATTATATTTTTTTTAACCACACACAGAACAGCATTGGTATGGGCATGTGATGCGAAGGAATGAGGACCATGTTGTGAGGAAAGTTTTGAGTATGAATGTGCAGGGTGACAGGAGTACAGGAAGACCAAAGAAAAGATGGATGGATTGTGTGAAAGATGATATGGCAAGAAAAGAGGTGACCCTTGAGATGACGGCAAATAGAGAGGTACGGAAGAAGAAAACATGCTGCGCCGACCCCAAATAAATTGGGATAGGGCAGGACGATGATGATGACACAACAGCATTCAAAATACAACCAAAGTTGATTGTATACATATATTTTTGTATATTAACACTATCCATACTTGTTGACATAATTTCATGTAAGTATTCAAATTTTCAAAACAGGAACCTATAATATAATTAAAAAACATAATAATATTATAAAACATAAAATTCATTTTTCAGCCTTCAACAGTGAGCAAGGTATTAGCATACTGAAACTCTGGACTGTTTTCATATTCTGACATGTCGAGAGCCACTTCACAGCTTTCGCGGACTACACGGCGAGGGTCATTTAGGTACCTGAAAATAAATAATAATCATTATAATTAGACAAGAAACTTTACAGGAACATTTTGGATTCTTCTAGATTTATGTTGTCAAAGGTGTCACACGCAATAGTAAAAATTTACTATTGTTTCTTTAAAAAAAAAGATTTTTTTAATCATTTTTTGACTCTGTTAGGTACTCTTAACGTTCTTGTAACAAGGTATGACCTAGTTAAACGTTAACAGTAACAGAATAAAGGTTCAAGCTGAAAACCAACGCTTGTCAAGCTTCAGTATAATGCTGACACCTAAACCCTTTGCTTCCAGTATCATAGTTCCATCATTTGTATGTATTACTACTAGCTGTAATACTGAAAACGATAAATCATCATCTGCCTAGCCTTTTTCCCAAGTAAGTTAGGGTTGGCTTCCAGTAAAACTGGATGCAGCTGAATACCAGTATTTTACATGGAGCGACTGCCTATCTGACCTCCACAACCCAGTTACTGGGCAACCCGATACCCCTTGATAAGACTGGTTGTCAAACTTTCCGACTTCTGACTACCCTTAATGACTGTCAAAGATCTACAAATAACAGCCGGGACCAACGGCTTAGCGTGCTTTCCGAGGCACGGAGGATTCTCGATATGTTACGAACGGTCACCAATCCACAGACTGACCTAGGCAAGCGTAGTTTAACCTTCGATCAACCCGTGCGGCGGTGTTTATTTAGCCACAAGCTCCTCAGAAAGCGATAAATGGTAATTCTAATCTATTCTTACCACCATCACTCCAAAGTCATTATACTTCTAATCGGCTTTTAATTAGGTTATTGACTATATTTAGCTGTCTCCATAAACCTTATTTGGGAGCTAACCAAAATTAAATTAAGAACATTCTTATTTAATTTTATTACCTCTGTAGCACCTCAGTACATTCATCAGAGGCAATGGATCCCAGAGCCTCAGCTGCCTCGTGTCTCACCATCTCATGTTCATTGGTGTCTTCAAGAGTCTTCCTCAGGTAAGGCACACTACGCTCGTCCTGCATCTGACCAAGTACAAATGCCACTTCATGCCGGAAGAGGGCGCTGGATGCTTTGAAACCTGGAAAAAAGAAAATTACTGTTTTAGGAATGTATTTCGATTCTATTTTAAAAACCATGGATTACTTGATTTCACCATCAGAATGAATGATATTCCTACCAAAATTTACATTTTGCCAATCTGATACAGAAGACTAGATCTACTACCAATGTAGTAGATGTAGTCTTCTGTTAGTTAACTTCTAAGAATGACATCAGACCTATACCATATAATGAAAAACTTGAAACTCACCTTCACCCAAAGCATTAATACTCTCAGTAGTTCCTAAGTTCCTTAAACTAAACATAGCTCTATATCTTTCAAACAATGTCTTAGTTTCATCCATTAAAGTATTCTTCAGATTTTCCACATCACTCTCACCACTCGGTGGAGCAGGGTCTACGGATGTAAACAAACTCTTTGAAAGGTTGGACTCCTTTGTGCTGTCATCGGCAACCCAGTTGATTCTTTGCAGGGCAATTTGACAGGTCTCTGCGACTTCAATGGCTGGGTCATGTTGGTATTTTTCTAGTAGCTCACGGAGCTTTGGGTCACCGATAGCGCCAAGGGCTTCACCTGGAATGTGATAGATTTGGAAGTTTTATTGGTGTTTTCAAGCAATTTTGTTGCAAAAATAAATTGACAATAATAATCTTAAATATTTTTTAGAGCTCAAATCAATTTATACACTTGTACTACTTCATAATAATCATCAACACAGAAATATTGAGCTGCCTATGTTCTAAGGTACTTATTCAAAATAGTAATACACATAGTTATGATTGTACAGAGGCCAGCACATCAAACTCAAATGCCTTTGTGTCAAATTTATTTGATAGTTTTTCAAGTTTATCACAATAGTGTAAGGTTCATATTCAATTGGGAAAATTTAACGGTTTGGGGTAGCTTGATGTGCTGGCGTCTGTACACATCATCATGCAGATTGTTTTATTGAATATTGTATTATAAATATTGCAAGAATTTGTCTAGGAATATAACTATTATGGCACTTAATATGAAGTGCACTAGCTGTATAAACCATGACTCACAGTTCAAACCATGCATGCACTCGCTCACGTACTCACTATCACACAATTTATCACAAAACAAAATTATTGATAAGAACCAACCTGCTTCATGGCGGACTATGGGATCCTGGTTTCTGTCCTCCAACACGCTTCTGAGCACAGGTATCGCGCGTTCATCTTGCATCTGTCCTAAACAGTAAGCTAATTCATGCAATAACAGCACAGATTCGTCTCCAAAGCACTGGCTGATGCACTCAATAGCGGTTTCACCTCCCAAGTTTCGTAGTGTAAATAGCGCCCGGAAACGCTCCTTCATTGGCCTCGCTGGATCGTTGAGGACTTTTCCAATGTTTTTCACAGCAGACTCGCTAGTTTTAGCCATTTTTGAGTAAATAATAAGAAAATGAAAAATTATCCTCGTCTGTCAACAAGCAGCAACATGCGGGTTTGACATTAGAAAGAAACAACTGCTGAACTGCTGACAATGACAGCCAAACAAATGCCAATCTGTTGATCGACGTCATCTGCCATAAGAAATATGTTCGGATAGTTTCCATGGGTGAAATCAATTTCTTCTTTTGTTAGCCTAAATATTATTGTTTGATGTTTAGTTTAGTTAAGAGTTGGTATAACACGTATATGACGAAAAGAAGTATAAGTGCAGGATAACGTTTTAAAAATAATAGACATGTTCATCTTCAAAGAAATACTTTTGAGTACTTTAAGCATTCTGTACGTTGCCAGATCGGATTTTCAAAAATACCGTGTTGTCCACGTTCGCGTTTACGAGAATAACACAGTGTTTGATTGAAAAAAAAACAGTGTATTTTACAGTGCAATATTACAATTATTAAAAACAAAACAGTGTACTTTATACGTCATTAAACGTATAAAAAAGGTTTTTTTATGTTATAAAGTAAAGTATGCATTATTTTTTTATGATACAATTATTAACATATTATTATGAAGAAATTAAATAAAATAAATAATCACAGGTTATCGAAAAATTCATCCGCATCGCTGTCAACGGGAAAGGTGCCCAGAAAGCTGGCAGCATTGCCACAATGAATGGCAATGCTATAATCCACTAACTAAACATCGTATTTTTATGAACAAAACAGTTTCATCACTGTCACTATCATAAGTTCCAACTTCCACCCTTTTTTATATTGTACTTTTTTTCGCAGTTTTTGTCCACTCTCTCTTTGTACATCAGTATCCTGCTCGAGTCATTACTTTAACAACAAATAGCACGATTTTACATTTAAAACTTTATTTAAATTACAGTGGAAAATGTTTAAACTAAATTCTTAGATGATAATATGTTTATTCTAGACAAATTAAACGACACATCAATTATATTACAATTACACTAGAGCATATCCAACTATATTTACCTGAATAATACTTATGTCTTATGGCTTATACGGGGAATTCCTAATTCTCTTTTGTTTTGGTCGGTCGCATTCATAACTGACGATACTTTCATAGGGCATCGTCTGCCTAGCCTTTTCCCAACTATATTGGGGTTGGCTTCCAGTCTTAGCAGATGCAGCTGAATACCAGTATTTTAGATGAAGCGACAGCCTCCACAACCCAGTTACAGAGTAAAAAAACCCTTGGTAAGACTGTTGGTCAGAATTTCAGGCTTCTGACTACCCGCAACGATTGTCAAAGATCTACAAATGACAGTCCGGACAAAGGCTTAGGCTGCGTTTCCACTGAAGCAGAGCTGTGCGGAGCGAACCTAGCGGTGCATGAATTAACCAACCACAATGTCTAATCTGATGTGGTGCGGAGATTTTGGGCAATGCGATTGGTTAATGCACGCACCACTAAACTCCGCTCCGCACAGCTCAGCCTTAATGGAAACGCAGCCTTAGCGTGCTTTCCGAGGCACTGAAGTGTATTGATATGTTACGTACGGTACCCCATCCACATAAGACACTTCGATACTTTCATATTAAGTAGCCTTGATTAGAATAAGAAAAGAACATTGTCAGGTTGACAAAAAAACACTGGGTCTCCATAATTATTTGTTGTTATAAAAATAAGGTAGGAATTCAGTCTGTAGATGGCATGAAAATACGGCAGATCCACTGTAATAATAGTGTTTCTGGCAACGCTGCAGCACGTATCCGATTATATTTGTATATTACGAATGTGACCATACTTTTTTAAATATTCCACTACAGCCACTTCGAAAATCAAAGTTACAATAGGTATATATGCTTTTTAAATTTTACTAACAATAAAATGCCTTGATGTAACAAACAATAAAAGGTAAAAATTTCTTTTATTTTTACGCGCCAAAACTTTCTTAAAAACTACTTGAGCTAAAAATCCTTTTATTGCCAGTAATTTTGAAAATGCTGCAAAGATTTACTTGGCCTTTTAAACAATAAATTGTAGCTAGGAAAGTGTGCAAAATAAGTGACTAACAGGCTTCTCCAAGTCGTAACAAATAAATGAGGAAATTATATAAAAGTAATCTTAATTCCAGTTTAGCTATCAGTCTTTCGCGACCATTCAATCGATGCTCGTGCGTCGAAACTGAAGCAAACAAAAATACTAAAATAACGGAGTTTTGATTTGAATAAAGTGTAGAGATATCAATAGGTAAATAAATAATTATTTTACAAATTCCTTCTCATAACAGGAAATCGTGAATGTGCGTGACATTGTAAAAATTCTGTTTTTTTTTTTGCTAACATAAAAAGTGATACCTAAATATTACCTTTACCTTGAACCGAACTTAATTGAATGCTATTATTATCTACATACATGAATAACATTAGTTATTTTTTGTACGTATTATGTTGTCTCATGTTTCTATTATTTACATTCGTCTTTCTGTGTGGCTTATGTTTCTCTAAAGGTGCGGCAAGGGTCCATCAATCAGGGACCATCTTTGGCGCTCCTTTAAACCCTGCTGGGTTTGACGGCACTGTGTGCCACTGGTGTAGTAGGCTACACCAGTGCTCTCAGATCTTTTTTGATCCACGCATAATCATTTTTATTCACTATCCTATTTTGTTTGAGTATCTTAAATGGTTAGCCCTCTTGCATAAGAGTGATGGTGCAGTTTCTTACTCGTACCTTGACCTATATTCACCCCCAGGGGTGAACATGGGTCTAACAAGTTAGGCACCCACAGAATTAGCGAATTTTGTTTATTTTTTGACGTTTTATCGGTCAACAAAGCTGCATGTAAATAAAGTTGACATTAACTACGCTATACACATACATAGCTATATACTCGTATAGTATACGAGTGGACAAGCCCCTTTTATTTACATTGGTACTTGGGCACTTGGTCTCTACGATAAGTGCAAGTGACTTACACAATCATATTTATTGTTTGGTGTCGTCCACCTACGTCGGCCCCGCTAAACAAATAATTACGTAGATAGCCACGCGGTCTAAATTATTTTTTATCATTCTATTTAAGTAGATACTCTTCTAACAAAGATGTTATTTATCTTTGCCCCACACTTAGAATTTCTTTTGTATCGACCGTGCGTTTACATACAATTAAACACACATACACACACAGCCAGCCGGAACAACTACCTGTAGACCATACAAATATTTATTCCGTGAGAAAGTTAGGCAATCGCTCAGCCACTGTGCCAACCGTGCCGCCATTACCACGAGAAATTATTATTTTATCCCAAGAAATAAGGGTCTAGCTAGAAGAAGTCTTTAGGCTTTTAAACCTGAATACGCTAACTATGCAATCACCAAAAAAAGCCTTCGTGGTAACTCTGTGGTCGTGAAACTGCGATCTGGGGCCTGCGTCATAGTAATACTTAGCAGAAAATAAACAAAATATTCTTAAATTTCACACAGTCATTTCAAGCAGCCAAGAGCATATCACTTATCTTCATGGATAGTAATATCATACTTATTACCTACTGTCCATGATACCCTTATCATGAACAGTAAATATTATATGCCTTCTCTTGGCTGAACATAACATTATAACAACCAATTCTTTAGTTTTCATATCGCAGTGATACCCCACATTGTGTCAGAGAAATGTAACCGCTGTAACTCCCAACCAACCAGACATTGGGTGCATTCCCGTAGAAAGCAGGCTTCCTGACCGGCGACCCTGTTTCTTACCAGTTCTGTGAAAAAAAAGAAACTGCCTGCACGCAGTAGTGCCGTCAGCATGCGCGAGTCAGCTCTTACAAGCGCTGGCAGACTGCTCTCTTCGTGAAAGCACCCAAAGGAACGAAAACTTCCAGCCAGTTACAAATTCAAATACTCGAACGCGTTCGATTGATTTTGACCGCTGTAACAATTTCGTAAGAATAAATACTGGAGCGCACAATAACTGTTAATCCTTTCCCAGAATACCTACCTTGTAACGCGAGGATCAGAAGCAAAGAAAATCGGTTCAGCAAAGAATTCTTCATACAAGTTTTGGAAACATGGGTGATATGTTCAGCCGATGGTGGTGGGGTGGTGACCCTGATGCCAAGAATGAAATATCTGGCATGTCTTTGAGAGACGTCTACAATGTACAACGGTCTTGGAAGACGATACAGGCAAATTCCAACCCAAACGGGTTCCTTATGTTTTTTAGGTAAAGTATGACATGGAAATTTAAACTGTTTCTTTCTGTATACCGACTTTCTAGATTGTTTCTCTCGCAATTAGTCCAAAATACTAGAAGTACCTAAAAATATATTGTCAGCCGCCGACTATACTAACGTTAGTAGTTTACTGCTTTCCCATACAATGCATATTCAACATATCTTTCACACATTGGACTGACAATTTATACGCTATTATGACTTTTCGTTCACATTCGCACCTGGTAGTGCACGGTGAGCCAGCTCACAATCGGTGGTTGACTGTAGGTACGGCCTAATTTAAAAAGAAAATTTTGTAAGTTTTTATATTGTGGAGGAAAAAAGTTTTAGACAAAGAGGCGATGACTGGCAATATGTAGCTACTGGCTTAGTAAATCTCAAATAAAAAAATATGCCTTTTTAATAACGTTTATTTTTTTATTATGTGGCTTTTGTATTTAGTTTAATATCAGAATCGGCCAGTAAGTTGCAATTGGTCAATTAATTATTAACCAGGTGTTGTGATCTTTTTGCTGTGATGCATCCATTGGAAAGAAATATACTCGTATAACGATAGTCCTTAAAAAATAAATTGTTTACTAACAGTATCACTAGAATTACCTTTATTTTATTTTTGGCGTCATACTTTTAATACACGCGTCTTTGTTTCAATAATAATAATGGTATTTAAATTATTTTTTTGAATTCGGTTTTGTATTGTAACAGTTACCTACGTTTACCAGGTATCGGTTGACGTTTTATCGGACGGTTCGTAAGTATACAAATATACAGTTCCATTATGTAGGGACATCGAACCGTATTGAATGTATAGATAAGAACTATCTTGCTATCTTAAGAAAATATCTATCGGTATGCATGCATTCATGCCTATACCTATACCGTACTTAAATATCGACTCACTGTGAAAAACTACTACTACTATTTAACTTGTAGTACTCGTACTATTAATAAAGTAATATAGTTACTAGCTTTCGCCCGCGGCTTTGCCCGCGTGGTTTGTTGATAAAAAAAGTAGCTTCTGTCCTTTCCCGGGACGCAATCTATCTCTCTGCCAAATATTATCGAAAACCGTTTAGTGGTTTAGGCGTGAAACACGGACAAACACACACACACACTTTCCCATTTAAAATATTAGTATAGTATGGATTTTGATAAGGCTGTAGCGCAAACTGAACTTTGTTCGTGGGTGTTAAAGTATTTTTTTCTAAAAACAAACAGAATGTTTACATTTTGTGTAGCTAAATTGCAAACGCAGGGTAGTAACGTACTTTGGTTTTGAGAGATAACAGTTATAATGGCCTTCTCACTCTGATTTCTAACCACATAGTGAAAATCTGCTTTACAAGTGGATCGTAATCAACACCAATTTTCCAATGGATTTGTAACATGTTTCCCCTCCCTCCAGGCTCTTCGATGCGGAACCAGAAACCAAGACATTCTTCAAGGACCTAGCACACGTTCATACTGAAGAAGAAATGACAGCAAACGTCAGTTTTAGAGCACACATCATCAACATTATGTCTTCACTTGATAACTCTATTGCGAACCTGAACAAACCGGAGCTGGTGGTGGTGTGGATGCAGAAACTTGGCGACTCGCATCGGAGGCACAGGATTGAGAAAAGACATTTTTGGGTAAGATTCCATCTATGATTTGTTGGTATAGTGGACGTTGAGGTCCTGGGCTCGATTCCAGGGGTCGGGCAGTGTTGTTGGATTTTCCATCTGGAAGTTCTCAATTTAGAAGTCCGCATAGTTTGGATTTGTGTTCGGTTGATGGCAATAGGCTCGCCTCCATTATTACATGGGACTTAAACATAACAGGTGAAATATGAGTAGGTACCTACACCTCTGCCTCTCTTCGATGAATGACAGACTTGATGTTATGATTGTAGTACCTAGAGTTACATAGTTTGACTATTGACTGCTGTATGGTGGCTCCGTGCCTTGGAAAGCATGTTAAGCAGTTGATTCCTGCGTAGATTCTTCGTTGACTCAGTTGCTACTGCTACCAAGTCAGAAGCACAAAACTCAAACAACCAGATATACCTAGGGGTATCGTATTACCCAGCATCTGGATATAGAGTTCAGACAGGCAGTCGCTCCATGTAAAATACTCCGGTTAGACTGGAAGAAGAACACGTTGTGAAAAGACTAGGCAGATGATGAGCGGGTAAAATGAAAAAAGTATTCTATTAAACCTGGTTGGCGTATCCCTGAAAATCACATCACATAATCAGGCTATACTAGTCCACTGCTGGACATAGCCCTCTCCTAATGAGCACCATAGCGCGCTGTCTTCAGCTTGCCGCATTCAGCATCCCTGAATATTTAAGCGGAATTTTAAGATGCCTCTTATAGTGGGTAGGTATCTTTCGCTTTAATATACTCGTATACTTCTAAACAAATAAATAAAATTGAATTATCTGTTTGTAATATAAAAATAACATTCATCGTCTGTCTGTCTCCTAAACTCCGTAATGGAGAAACTTAGGCTCCTATTATTTAAAAAAAAATGGGGTCATGAGCAAAAATAATAAAACACAAAAATTTATCAAATTCTACGTCGCACAGATATTTTTTGTTGTTGTATATGATAAAACTGAAGAATTTATATGTTTGAACGCGCAAATCTCTGGAACTTCCAGTCGTATTTGAAAAATATTTATTACATTTGACAGCCCAATTCTTAAAGAAGGTTATAGGCTATTTAACATCACTCTACGACCCATAGGAGCAGACAAAACCGCGGGGAATAGCTAGTAGACAATAAATCGACATGTCTTGTAGTATATTTGTGGAAATTTGAGTTGACTTTAACTATTCGGCCGTCAGTCTTCTTCATTTTTAACGCCGATTTAAACTGTCGGTTATCGTATTTCAAAGGCATGTCTTTCGCTTTTCGTGGGTGGACAGCAAACGAGGTCCCCGCGGGGTTATTATTTCGAAATATGACCTTCAGTACACCAAAATAGAAATTCAGTCTGGTCACATGTTTTGCGGCCTATGATAGGACACAGGTGTACTAGCAGCACACCCACACATCACCAGTTATGTTTAAATCCCATGTTATAGGGGTTGAGCCTATTGCCATCAAACCGGCACTCATTAAAAGTAGATCGTATGGCACCCCAAACTCTGATGACTTTCTGTGTGTCCGTGAACGATTGTGTTTTATTTTCTTTACATTTTAAGTATTCCTTATTTAATTTTTTCTTCTAAATTGATGTTGTTAGCAATTAATGAAATATTAACTTTTTGTCAGTGCAAATAAAGTTGACTTCACAATGACTAGTGGAAAAGCAATACCTAACTAGTTTGAAAAGGTCTTAAAATTGTTTGGTCGTATACCAAACTGAACTTTATTTGTAGATGTTTAAGTTTTTTTTCCAAAAGCATAATACTTGTTTACATAGTTGGAAATTAAAATCCGAATGCAGATTAGGTTTGTTCCTTTCTCGGGCTTGCATTTATCGTCCACGCAAGCGCGTAACTGTGGGCTGTTTGTAATTTTATTTTTCTTTTCCAGATATTCAAAGATGTCCTGGTAAACATTCTGCAGAATGACCTCAAGTTTTCCAAGGATGTTGTTGAGTCATGGGGCAGATACGTCACCTTCATATACGAACATATTCTCTCAAGATTGTCCTCCTAATTTAAAATAAAATGATAGCTAAATAAGTAGGGATTATGTAAAGTAAGTAGGTGCCTACATTGACATTAATTTTATAGTCAGTTTGTAGTAAATATTAAGTATTTTTTAACCTATTGGTTTATCGTATTTAAATAACGATTTCTTGTATTATATCGAAGTATCATTTACACTGATATTTAATTAAAAGCCATCATAGCCCGAGTCAAGAATGAGACACGACTTCGCTAATAAACAGGGTGACTTTCAATTAATTGGCAATCTCTCAGGGGGTAAAACTACTCATAAATATGAACAACTTACAACAACTAGAAATATCCCATTTCTGAAAGCGTTAACGCCAAGGGATAGATAAAATTGGATAGAGTTGACATAAGCTTTAGAGATGACACGTGACTCCTCTTCCTACATACATTGTCATACATTTTAACGTTAGCATATGGGGTTTTCGGTATAGAAAAGTTTTCGTCTAGGCCTGCAGGCCGTAATCGAAAAAAGAACAGCTGTTCATTTCATTTACGAGTTACTTATGCGATGCTAAATGTGCTCAACATCTGTTTTATTTCATATTTCAGAGTTGATCCCACAGAAAAGCTTGTTTATATTCATGAGTAGGTACTTCACCCCTCAAACATTGCCGATGAATTGAAGACTGTCTGCGGAGGCTTTAAGTATTGCATTTCTACTTCTACTACTACGTCTGTAGTAACTTTTGTTTGACAAAATATTTAATAATTCTAATGAATAAGTTTATAAACAAAAATTTAACACTGTTTTATTCTACATTATCTCTGATTCTCTATCTCTTTCTGTCTAGTCTAGTTGTACTACAAGCGATTTAAGTCCGAGTAATATAATGTATCAATTTAAAAATGAACATTATTCAAAATGCTGGTATTTATTACATTCAACAGTAAAATGCATTAACACTAACAACTATTGTAACAGTAAACATTATTATTCTAACAAATCATATATTTTGTGTGCATCTATGTGATGTTCGAGCTACTATTTTACCACCATATTTAAGCGTGGACCATGGATTGGGAACCAATGGTCTATAAGGTTCCCATGGCTGGTAAGGAGCCTGACTGGGATTCTCTCTGTTAGGGGGAGTGCACTTTCATGCCACCCACTCCGCATGCCTTGTGATGGTGATTTCCTTCACCGTTTACAGAATAAATAAATAAATAATGCTGGACAATCCACACAACATCATCTAGCCCCAAGCTAAGCAGAGCTTGTGTTATGGGTACTAGATGACTGATATACTTAATACATTACATTGATAGATATTTTTTACTATGCACAGCAAATACCCAGAACACCCGGAACAAATGTTTGTAGATCGTACAAACATTTGTCCCAAGGCGGGAATCGAACCCGCAACCTCCTGCGTCACAGGCGGACCTTCGCCCGACGCGCCACATCGGTCGTCAAAGTTGAAATTAGGGTTTGAACCTATATCTTATAGCAGAAGTATGCAGGTTAACCGTGGTAGTTAGAGTGACATCAGTTATTCATGATCACTGCCTCGTTAGTTTAGAGGTCGCAAACGCTACTGCTGAACGTGAGGTCTTGGATTCGATTCCAGGGTAGGGCAAAGTGATATTGGGTTATTCCATCAGGAATTTATTAGTAGCAGCCCGGAATCTGGAGTTGTTCTCAGGTGATGGCAATAGGATCTTCCCCTATTACATGGGACTAAAACATAACTGGCGATGTACTTATAAATGGCGAATGTAGGTGTAATATAGGTACGCCTTTGCTTAACCATTTGAGGAACAGGTACAGACGGGATGTTATTTTATGTGTTTTTTATGTTATTTTATGATGTTCATTATAAGGTAATCAGCGTTATCTAAAACCGTTACACGTACATATTTATTTTCACTTGGTTCTTATCATAACGCTATAAGCCACAAGCATAATGCTGGAAAGGTATGTTGTCGCTTGGCCAATCATCAATAATTAACGTATTTAGAAAGAAAGTACCTGTTAGCAGCGGTATATACTTTTCACAAATAATATAAAGCACATGGATTTAAACCTACTTCTGGTAACAGATGTATCTAACCTTTTTTTTTAGGTTCGGTAATCATCCAATGACTTCTTTCGTTCTGGGTGAAACGGGAGGGTGTGTCAGACTTTTACTGACTAAAACCCATCCGTGTTCCGTCTTTGTACTTTACGTTCCAGGGTTACGGTAACTCTACCGAATATCCTGCAAAGATGTATCTAACCTGATTCAGTTTATAGTGTTAGCTAGAATGACATTAGTTATTTTTGATCTGGAACGAATTCTTGTAAAGCAGATTCAGTAGCTCGGAATACTCCGTTCCGTAGCTAACCATATATATATATAATAAATCACGCACAAGAAACCGAATGTATTTATTTGTTTCTTCATTATCACTTAACCTTTTCGACGCCGTTGTTTCATATACGTATGTATATGGTAAGCGAGGGCACGCCCTATGCGCTAACGACACAATATGTCACAAAAATGCAGTAAGTACCTATTGGCGCCAAACCAGTTTTCGATTTTAATTTTAAGCTTGGTTTGATTATTCTATTGTTAATCTGACTTCCATGTTATTAATTTAATTAACACCTTAACTGCCAAAGAACGAGATACTATATAAAATGTATTGTTTGTCGGTCATTTCGCATTTAGGTTTGTTGGTCAATACTTACGTATTTCCGGTAAAATCTATGTTAACCTTTAATTTAGATGTAAAACTGATAAATTTGAAGTTGCTTTTAAAATATTGTGTTTTCTAGCTGAATTTATATTAAATTTCTGTATACATGGTTACTTCCTTTTGATTTATTTAAAATATTGTGAGTTTCCGGTTGAGTTTATTTTGTTTCAATGTTGGCAAGCAAATCTGTCAAGAAAAATAAGAATTTTTCTGTATACAAGATTTGCTTGATTTATATAAATTCTAATTGGCGGTAAAGTTTGGCGGTACTTTTATGTATAAAAACTGTTGTACCTACTGCTAATGGACGACCCCTTCTTGGTTCGCTGCCCGTAGAATAAATACCCTGAGTTGAAGTAAGGTATTTTCTTTATACTCTTCTTAAAGATTATTCTGATATTGCCTATTGCTGTGTATTTGTGTGATAATTATATTGGTGCAAAACACCAATATATCTGACTCCGACAAACGCCCGGCGATGATGCCGCCGACATACACTACAAGTACTATACTACAAGTACTATACGACTACACGAAATAAACAATGAAATCATTACTTTTGTGTACGTGTATTACCTACTAACATACTATAGGAGATTTTTTATACTAGTTAAACATGAAGCATCTTTGTGTACTTAGACAGGTGTGTTTGGCATTTTATTTACATTGTGTATTAGTAAACGTTCGCGTAGCAGTGTGTACATAATTTATTAATTGACAACACCCAACCGCCGTCGATATACCATCAATGAATTAAACTCGTATAATGAGCGACCTTAATATTCCGTTAGCGCTTTATTGGCCACACAATGAGATAATGGAACCTCTTTTTATCATATAAACGTACGATCTATGAATACTAGATTAGGGTAATTAGAATATAATTCAAGTTTAGTTGAGGTAGCTCTAGTCTTTGACTACTGACAGTGAATTCGGCAAACGTAGACTGACCCAACAAGAAAGACCGACGATAAAATACTGGGTGCGTGAGATAGACTGGATGCGTGCGACAGACTGGGTGCGTGAGTAGACTGGATGCGTGGGACAGACTGGGGGCGTGAGAT
The DNA here is from genome assembly GCA_905147745.2 of Phlogophora meticulosa. Classification (NCBI taxonomy): domain Eukaryota; kingdom Metazoa; phylum Arthropoda; class Insecta; order Lepidoptera; family Noctuidae; genus Phlogophora; species Phlogophora meticulosa. Next base: position 5,215,818 of record LR990526.1, on the reverse strand, counting down.
AGTCTGGATGCGAGCGACAGACTGGATGAGTGCGACAGACTGGATGCGTGAGATAGACTGGATGCGTGCGAAAGATAGAGTTGATTTCCGAATTAATGGTAATAATGAAAGTCATTAAAATGCTTGAAAATTTAGTGCAATGTGAACTTTAGGTATGTGTGTAAAAAAAAATTGGAAATAAAATGATGAGTGCAGGATAAGTCGTTTGGTTGATGCAGTCAGATGGTGGCACTCTGGCTTACGGAACAGAGCTTCCTCTGTTCCGTAAGCCAGAGTGCCACCATCTGACTGTGAAACAGTTTGAAATATGCATAATGGAAATTATGTTTTTTTTTTTTCTAACTCCTCAGCAGTTCTTTTCGGATTTATTTCGGTACAGGATTCAAGACAGTTCAACCGTTTCTCCGAGACTCGTCGGGCATCATTGATTCGACTGTTTTCTGGTGGTCGCCACTGTTGGTATTGGCTTTCAGGAATGATGGTTTGGTAGTAGTGTGGTGGGCTAATCCCAAAACAAAAACTTATTGAAGGAGCTTATCTGTACTTTTACATTATATACCGCTGCTAACAGCTACTTTCTTTCTAAGAACGTTAGTTATTGATGATTGGCCAAGCGACAACACACCTTTCCAGCATATGCTTGTGGCATATAGCGTTATGATAAGAACCAAGTGATTATAAATATGTACGTGTAACGGTTTTAGATAACGCTGATTACCTTATAATGAACATAACATCGCGCCTATATTCACCGAAGGGTAGGGCTGTAGTGCGTACCATCATCACCACACACACACATTACACATAAACATAATCTGACGACCGTTGTGGCGCGGCGGGCGAAGGTCCGCCTGCGACGCAAGAGGTTGCGGGCTCGATTCCCGCCTTGGGACAAATGTTTGTACAATCTACAAATATTTGTTCCGGGTGTTCTGGGTGTTTGCTATGTATAATAAAAATATCTATCTATGTAATGTATTGTATTAAGTATATCAGTCATCTAGTACCCATAACACAAGCTCTGCTTACCTTGGGGCTAGATGATGCTGTGTGGATTGTCCAGCATTATTTATTTATTTATTTATAATACTCATCACACAACACATACACTGTCACAATGTTCACTCACTCTTTCACTCTTCATTTATGCACTTCATACTGATAACTTTCATGTCGGGGTCCTGGTGTCCTAAACACAGGCTCCGGCTTAGTTTAGGCACCAGTCTCCCACAAATGAATAATTATTAATATTTTTAAGTATTAAGTTTTCTTTCTATTTATTTGTGGAAGAGAAATAAATGTATTTTTATTATTTTATTTATTATTTATCATCATCATCATCATCAGGCTATACTAGTCTACTGCTGGACATAGCCCTCTCCTAATGAGCGCCATAGCGCCCTGTCTTCAGCTTGCCGCATCCAGCATCTGCCTGCAGTCTTTCGCAGATCGTCATCCCACCTGGTCAGAGGGCGTCCTACACTACGTTTGCCAAGTCGCGGTCTCCACTCAAGAACACGTTTACCCCAGCGGTTGTCGGTTCTTCGCGAGTAGTGCGTATAGTATAGTATATACTAACCGTATGGACTCCGGTCTGAAATAAAAACTTTCTATTCTATTCTGTTCTATTCTATTCTATTCTATTCTATCGTGCCCTCATTTCACCAGTTATGTTTAAGTCCCATGTAATAGGGGGTGAGCCTTTCGCCATCGACTGCGCACTCATCCAGACTCCGGGCTGCTACTGAGAAATACACATAACAAAACATTAGTCCTGTATTTCCCGAGAGGTTGGGCAGACGTGCACGTATAGTACACCTACATTTCGCCAGTTATTTTTTAAGTCCTATGTAATAGTGTGGGGTGGGAGGGGTAATGTACTGAGAAATTCCTGACGGAAAATTCCAATATCACATTGCTCGATCCGGGAATCGAAGTAAGGACGTCATGTTTAGCAGTCATTGGCTTACGTTAGGTAGAAACTACGATTTTTTTTTACAGTTAAGAAAATCGACAAAAAATGAATAGTCTGCGAAGTCAAACACTATGTACTGAAGTCATGGTATCAGTTTGTGCATCAATTTTCCTACATCCTGTATTTTATGATGGGTCGACCTCGGCAAGCGTGGCTTAACCTTTGATCGAAACTTACAGCTGTTCTTCCAAACATACCCACTTCTATAGCCCTTCCTTATAGGAGTGCTTGACATTTAAATTTGTACCTATCGACATAAATAATAGGTCTTTACCTATGAAATTGCCGTTTTGTATGAAAAAATTTAAATGAATTTTTTTCATGTATTTTTTATTTGTATTAATCGAAGTAATCACCCATGCAATCAATGCATCTTTGCCAACGCAGTGGCAGTTTATTGATGCCCTTCTTAAAGAAATCAGCTGGACGGGAGGCAACAAATTCTTCAAAGGCATTTTGTACTGCCTCTCGGGTATTGAATTTTTTTCCCGCCAAGAAGTTATCCAAATTCTGGAAAAAGTAGTAGTCTGTAGGCGCAAGGTCTGGTGAGTAGGGCGGATGACGGAGAGCTTCCAACCCCAGTTCTTGCAACTTGGAGACCGTCTGCTGTGCAGTATGAGGTCGCGCGTTGTCGTGCAGGAGCAGCGGAGACGAGCGATTGACCAATGCTGGTTGGAGATGTGCCAGCTTCTCCATCATTGTGTTCAATTCTTCACAGTACACATCTGCAGTAATGCTCACCCCGTTTGGTAAGAAGCTGTGTTGAATCACACCGGCGCTAGACCACCAAACAGTGACCATCACTTTTCTTGGGGTAAGTTTTCGTTTAGGGCATTGTTTAGGTGCTGAACCAGGATCCAACCAACTTGCTGAGCGCTTGCGGTTATCAAACAGAATCCATTTTTCATCGCAGGTAACAATGCGGTTCAAAATTCCTTCATTTGTGTGTCTGTTGAGCAGTGCAAGGCACGTCTCGACGCGTACTTCGCGCTGGCGATCATTGAAATCGTGGGGCACCCATTTGTCAAGCTTTTTTACCTTGCCAATTTGACGCAAATGGACCAATATTGTTTTGACGCTAACGTCGAAAGCTGCTGCTAATTCAGCCGTAGATTGTGTATCATCAGCTTCCACAATCGCCTTTAATTCGTCATTGTCGACCAAAGTCTTCGGACGACCGCGAGGTTCATTTTTCAGGTCGAAATTTCCAGAACGGAAGCGAGCAAACCAATAACAGGTAGTGCGTTGGTTTGTAGTGTTAGCTCCGTAAACGTCGTTGATGTTGCGTGCCGCTTGTGCCGCGTTGCTGCCACGACGGTACTCATATTCCATAATTACTCGAATTTTTAACGTATCCATGATGACGAAAAAGATTTAAATGCGATGAAAATGTAACACTAATCAATAAACAAATGACTACTTTTGGAAAAAAAAATCCATGTTTTTAAAATAAAATTAATTTGAAATAAGAATTCTTAGCCAAACAAAAAATATTTTGATTTGAAATGGCCAGTACTGCAGAACGGCAATTTCATAGGTAAAGACCTAATATTTGCGATTTACATGTAAGAGTTCAACATAACGAATGTTTTTTTTTTAATAAAACTTTGCCCCACACTAAGAATTTAAACTCACAATACACAAACAGCCAGACCCGGAACAACTACCTATAGGCAATACGAATATTTGTTCCGTGCAGGAATCGAGCCCGCGACACGAAGTGCAGCAACCAGTCGGTCAGCCACTGCGCCAACCGTACCGTCAACGTATGTTATGCTTGATGTATATTGTATATTTTACACACATATAATAATAATGCTGGACAATCCACACAGCATCATCTAGTCCCAAGCTAAGCAGAGCTTGTGTTATGGGTACTAGATGACTGATATACTTAATACAATACATTACATAGATAGATATTTTTTATTATACATAGCAAATACCCAGAACACCTGGAACAAATATTTGTAGATCGTACAAACGTATTGCCATCAACCGGGCACAAATCCAGGGTCCGGACTGCTTATGAGATAAAGTACTATAATGATAACTTATATGATTATCACTTCGTTACTAACATATTTTACTAGAAGCGTGTATTACTAACACCATTATTATAGACTACGGTCTTGAAATAAAATATATACATACATCATACATAAACTCACGCCTGTTTCTCATGGGGGTAGGCAGAAACTACAGAACGCTATCTGCTACGATCCTTACATACTACTTTTGCTTCGTCTACGTTCATACATCTGGTAATTCATACACGCATGCCTATAGCGAATATTACGCAGTTGACGTTTTTGAAGAGCATCAGTAAGTAAGAGCACCAATAAGGTCAGTGTATGCCCTTCTAGGGCGACCCCTTCCGGCGTTTCCGCTTACGCCTGCCTTTTAAATTAGTGATAGATTGAGGAATGATGGTATAAAACAACGCCTACAGGAGATATAGTGACAGAAGTTGAAAACATTATACTTAGATGGTTTGGTCCGTTAATAGGATGAATGAAAGAGACGACTAACCAAAGGTATTGATAAGGCAGATTAGAAAGTATACTTTATTTTAGAGCTGCGCCCCGCGAAGTTAAAATAGTCGTTAAGTTTTCTTAAATTTTCTAATGTTCCGCGCAAATTTCTTAGTTTTTTTTTCATAAGATAAAAATCCTTTACAAAAAAAGAATTAGCCAAATTGGTCCAGGCGTTCTGTAGTTATGGACATTTGGACATTAATTTTTATTTATATAGAAGATAGATAGTTTACATTTGTTTCGATTACACCTTCTGTATACAACGTTCTATCTCCGCAACCCATATCGTGCGCAAAGCATACGACCAAGCCTTTTCCCGCATTGGGACACTATTACATATCGACACCTCACCTCTGGGAGCTCACTCATCTAATTACTCATCACGCACATACCACATTAGCCTAATACCTACATATTTGACATGCAAATGAGCGTGCCATACTCGTGTAAAGCAAATATTAATTCTATTACTGAATTCTCTGTTGAATCGTTAATACAGCGTGTGTCAAAAATGTGTGGTCATATTTTAGGGTGATATACTACACCTGATAGACAGTGTATATGACATGGGTAGATTATTATAGCCATGAAATAGTTTTATCGTTATATCCCAAGGGATATAACTGTTATGGTGTATAGCTATATCCGTAGGGATATAGGTAAGTAACTGAATCACGGCTATATCCAGTGATTCATCCATATTTTAATTATTTTATTTTGTTATTATTGTAAGCCATTTAATTGCCAGACAACGAGACACAATAGAAAATGTATTGTTTGTCGATCACCTGGCGTTTAAGGTGTCAATGGACAAGATTGATTAAGACAGTGACTATCAATTGTGTTTTGTGTTTAGCTTAGTAGGTACTGTAAGAAGCTGATTTCATCTTTTAATTGCCTGAGATCCACAAACATCCCACAACAATTTCAGAGAATGGAGAGTCTCTCATCCTTGGTGTCCTTTGACGACATATACACAAATGTCTGCATCAAAGGTATGTATAATAATATATAATAATACCAGCCCGTTACTGTCTCACTGCAGGGCAAAGGCCTCTTCTCATACAGAGAAGGCACGAGCATTAATCACCACGCTTGCTCAAGACGGGTTGGCGATTTCAGACTTATAGTAATTATAAATCCAGGTTTCCTCGCGATGTTTTCCTTCACCGATGTCTGTGATGTCCAAGATAAACTTAGAAAGTACATATGAATTGAAAAAATCACATTGGTAGGTACTTGCCCAGGTTTGAACCCTCAACCTCGTGCACAAGAGGCGAGTCCTATACCACTGGGCCATCAGGACATTTTAAAGGTATAATACAGATTATCAGGGTGTTCTGGGTATTTGCTATATATAATAAAAATATCTATCTATGTAATGTATTGTATTAAGTATATCAGTCATCTAGTACCCATAACACAAGCTCTGCTTAGCTTGGGGCTAGATGATGCTGTGTGGATTGTCCAGCAATATTTATTCATTTATTATTATTTATTTATTTTAGCTTCATCAATCATATTGATGATTTTAATATTAAAATAAATGCCACTACGGCGGAAAGGTTTACTTATTGCGACCGCGTACGGGGTACGGGGTACGCGTACGTTATTAATACACGCAGCGTGGGTAAGCCCCCTACAAGATGAATCCCATCGATGATTTGGTGAAGATAGCAGGAAGGCGAAGGATGAAGGCGGTGCAGGACCGATCGATGTGGAAATCCTTAGAGGAGGCCTTTGTCCGCCGTGGACATCTTTTAGCTGAAATAATGATGATGATGATTGTTTTAAGTCAACATTTAATCATCAATAAAATTAATTGAGCGAGGAAAACTGAGTGTTTAGTTAAAGTTCAACGTGCTGACCAGCTGCTTGGTGGGGATAAAACTCTCCGAGTTGCTCAGCATCGACATGACTTGAAGTCGAAGTATTTGTCGATAGAAATGAAAAATAAATATTTCCTATCATTACGCGTGTATTGCATGTTTACTTACAAAATTCCCCTCACAATCCTGATATATCCATACTAATATTATAAATGGGAAAGTGCGTATGTCTGTTTGTCCGTCTTTCAAGGCAAAAATACTGAACAGATTTCGATAAAAATTGACAGAGAGATAGAAAGCATCCTGAGGAAGGACATGGGCTACTTTTTATCAGCAAACCACGCGGGCAAAGCCGCTAGCGGAAGCCAGTACATATATCCTTTTTTTACCTTGATTTGAGGTTACAGGGGTCTTGAAGATTTATCAAATTCTCCTCACAATCATCGATTTCCACACGTTTCTAATACACGCTGTATACGTCGTTGATCTTAGAAGTCGGAATAATGTAGTAGTGATGTTTGGGTTTAGATTCTGAACAAATAGTTTAGTTTGCAGTCTACATAATTATTAGATAGATAGATACTTATAATCTGGAAGATTATCTCCAGAGTGGTATAAAGTGTCACCAATCTCGATCATATCGAGGCCAGCTTAAATTGGTATTGTTACCACTGTTGTGCTGCTCATTAATATTTTTTTATTAATTTTTATTTTATGAGCTTAAAAACAAGTATAGAGGACAAAGTTGTAAATCTCTGGTACCTGTGGTAGGTAATAAAAACCTGTGTAACAGGTCACAAGGTTTCCACCTCTCAGACACCGTTATGCAGTTATTGAATTTCGACAAAATGAAAATAAAATACAATAAAAAAAAATTCTCTTTGTTGCTACGAACAAAACTCTTAACAATTAATTACGATCTAGCTTACATAAACGCCTAATAAGCAATTTAACTCTAACTTAATATGCTACGTGATAGATTACGTTAAAACTAAGAATAGTATCCATTTGCACTTTTACACAAGTCCGTAGCACTTTGTTAGAGTCTGATATAATTTATAATAAAAAAAAAACACTATGTTCATGTGTTATATGTATACTATATAGCGCAAAATTGACACTACTATTCATTCATTTTTTTTACACAACACTAATTCAAACGGTTTAGTTCTTTTTAGCCTACGCAATAAATCTGTGTTGTCTAAGGAGCTGCATAGCCTCAACATTGACGTGTCGGTGAAGTCTGTGTTCGTGGGCTACAGCAAATTTTTGGATGATGGTGGCGACGAATTCCATACAGAAAGTGACATTAAAAACAAAAGTCTATCTCAGACACCAATCTGCATGGTCCGCACATGATCTGACCAAGATAATGTCTGAATTTTAAAAGAAACTGACCTATGATTCTTTCGGTGAGTAGTCAGATGGGGACACACCGACCTGGTCTAAAGAAAATATTTTTGTTGTTGATGTGTTTGTAAAGTACAATTTGTGAACAAAACTATTTAAAAACAGAAATATAAATTATTAATGGTATGAGGGTGTGTGTACAGACGCCAGCACATCAAGCTATCTAATTTTCGCAATTAAACATGAACCTTATTCTTTTGGAATAAAGTTGAAAAACTATCGAAGAATTTTGACAGATTGGGGTAGCTTGATATGCTGGCGTCTGTACTTTCAGTTTTACTACGTATCGTATTTACAAAGATATTACTGACTTCTGTTTAAATTCATAGCTATAAACCTATTCTGGATTCTATAAATATCCTACCTTCATCAAAAAGGGATAATTTTAGATTGGATAAATTGACCATGAAATGCTGAAATCGTTCTAGTAAAATTCATCGAGAGTTTAGTGTAGGTAGGTACCTAACATTTTTTTTCGTATGTCAAAAAGGCGTACTAGGGATAAAGGTCATCAATCATTCTTATCATATTACGAGTACCTAGTAACTTGGTTGTAGAGCTCAAATAGGCAGTCGCTCCACGTAAATACTGGTATTCAGCAGCAGCCGGGATGTCTGGACCGAACTCAACATTCGTTTTGGGGGACTGTCTTTTGTAAACGTTTTGACGTTCAAAAAGTGCTGATTGTCAGCCTAATTTGAATAAATGAATTTTGATTTTTGATTGATTTTTATTGTACCTAGAGGAAGCCTGTTCAGTCTAACTTTGAAGAGATTCGGGTTGAATGCGTTCGGAAACACAGACGTAGGCAGTGAGTTCCACTCTTTTTCTGTGCGCATTATGAAGGATTTATTAGAATAATTTGTCCAGGTTAAAACAATACTTCTTTGTATAAATCAACGGAGCCCTATCATTACCTAGTTAGAAAGGTACTGTCCTTTCTAACTAAGTTCTGATGACAATGACGTCAATGTATAGCACAGTCTAGCTAGATAGGTACACCCAGTAAGGACTGGGTGTACCTATCTAGCTAGAACCTACCTGCTTGGCTAAGGAGCCAAGCAGGTAGGTCCCTAAGCCTGGATAAGGATTCGCAATTAACTTACAATCGCCACCGGAGGTTGTCGACTTCCTTTCAGAGGAGCATTAAGCATTCGATGCACGCTACACATACGTCAAGACAATAACGAGAAAGAACAATACTTCATTAGTAGATATAAATCGACGATTAGCTTGCAAGTGCAGTGCGATGCATGTGGTACAGGGTCACCATTTTGTAAGTCTTGACAAAAGTAGGACACTTACAAAAAATTCCGTACTTTTTAGATTTGAACCCTTTTTAGGGTCTCCGTACCTCAAAAGGAGAAAAACGGAACCCTTATAGGATCACTGCGTTTTCCGTCTGTCTGACTGTCAATACGGTCTTTCTCAAGAACGCGTGGAGATATCGTGTTGTAATTAATATTAAATATATAATCCTATAGTCCCTTAAAGCTCTAGAAAAATCAAGCTTCTAAATACTGGAGTTTATGTGACATACATACATATTTTGATACTCGTAAATAAATCTTAAAATATTTTGGTGATTGTAGTTGAAGTTTGTGCAGAACCCTCGGTGCGCAAGTCAGACTTGCACTTGCTCGGTTTTTGTTTTCAAAATGGCCTCAAATTTATAACTTTTTTTTTAAATGAAATGAACAGAATATTTGTATCTATTAAACACTGAAGGATCTTCGAGACAGGCAGTGTACTGGAATTCAGTGTTAGATGAGTAGAATGATAACCCCTAAAGAGGTTGGCCGTCAACAAAAAATAAGGCTGTATATTAATTTAACTTTTTTAATTTCCTTAAGAAATCTGTTCAAGTTGAAAATCCGGACAACAGTCAAATCCAACCAGACAATGGCCAACGGAATGCCGGACATGTCCGGAAACACCCAGCCAGATGGTCATCATAGGTGTATAAGAAGAATTGGAATTTATTATGTTTTATGATTTACATGGCATTGTGCATGGATTGGATTTAATGTCATTATTAGACTGCGCACAATGGCGTTCTACTGTTAACATGATACTAAAGCTGATTTAGTCGTTTAACATAACATTATGAGTTCTTTACTGTTTCTAGAATGACCATTTATCTGGTCATTCGGAAATCATTATTATAGCACGAGATTATAAAGATTGTGTTTGCGTGCTATGAAGCGCAGTATTTGAGATCTTAATTTAAAATTGTTCACAATCTAGCCGCAATCTAATCTAAGTGATAGTACATAGATTTACGCGTTTTTACGTCCTTAAAAATACGGGAGTTGCACTTCTGATTATGTTCGAAACACCACACTGCGCTCCAAAACACAAACCGACTGAGCTCAAAAGGCTGCACTTGTATTTTTCGATACCCTATGATTCTTTTCTTTTTCTTTTTCATGTACAACGGCCAGCACATCAAGCTACTCCTAACTGTCAACTTAAGAACAAAATAATAAGGTTCATGTTCAAATGGAAAAAAAAACCAGGTCGGGATAGCTTGATGTTCTTTTCTTTTTCTTTTTAAAAAGAAAATTACGCCCTGCCCTTGGAATTTCTCCTGTATCGTGGGTGCGTTTACAAACCTTTAAACTCACATACACAAAGAGCTAGATCCGGAACAACTACTTGTAGGCTATACAAATATTTGTTCAATGCGGGATCGAACCCGCGACACGCAGCGCAGCAACCAATCACTCTGATTGCGCCAACCGTACCGGCTGTACACAATAGTTATTTAGTAAAGTAACCATTACAGTTTACTACTAGTAAAAATCCATACATTTAACTAGGTAGAATGACTTTTCAGTTGGTAAACATCACGCAAGAAATTCGTGCTAGGGCTCAGAGCTACTGGACATCTCAAAGTGACGTAAGAGGTCGCGAACGTCGGACTGATTAAATTAATTTCGGTAATGAAAATAGCTGATCACGGGTGACGCTGTGTATAATTTAATAAATAATTGTTTAAAAGTAATAAGAGACGATATCCTAAACTGATTTTAAATTATAGATACACGTGACCTCTTTAAAAAGGTGTGTTGGGCACTCTCAACCTCATTGCTGATGACATTGACGTTTCGGATGTGCTTTGAGTGAATTTACAAAGATCGCTTTGATAGAATATGATATGGTGTGAACAGTGGGATTATACAATTTTAACTGTGCTACAATATCGGATTGGGTCTAGCGTGTATGAATATTTGTAGTACATATGATAATAGGGATGTGTCCTAGGTAAAAATATAATAAGTCTATTTGGACCGTCAGTTAGATTACCAAAAAAAGTTGGACACGTATTTTTTGCTTACTCAAATCAATAAAAGGTGACAAAGATATAGGACATCAAAGGTCAGGAGAATCGCTTTGTGACGTCACTTTTACATAAAAAGTGTAGCACGGCGTGACGTCACGCGAAATTTCATCGCACAATATCGTCGTCATTTTTCTTTTATGTGACAAAAGAAAAATACGTGTCCAGTATTTTTGAGTAATCCAACTTTCGGACCAAACAGATTTTTTAAGAACACTACCCATACTAAATAAATAGTAAATTGAGTCATTATTTTATTTTTTGTCAAGCCCTCTCTGTATTAAATAACTAAGTTGATTGTTCATATTGTTGGTTGCTATCTTGGGTCTTCGTGTTTCCAAGGAAAGTCATGAGTCTATCTAGAAAAGGAGTGTCTCCATGCTAGTCTTTATTCCCTAAAAGGCTAGGCAGAGGTGTAACTATAGTACATGTGCACCCAGATTTCGCCAGTTATGTTTAGTTTCTAATGAAAAAGAGCGAGGGCCTATTATTTTGACCGGGTACAAATACAAAGCCCGTACTACTACTGAGAAATTCGAGATCTTTGAATATAACCTAGTACATCATGATCAGCTTTAGGTATACAGCATAGCCAGAGTTTAGGTATACACGTTTCAATATGGAGTGGACTTGTATTATTTTGGAGTAGTATTGTTTGTAGGACTTTGCAGCATCGTGCTGACCGTAATGCTACTACACGTGTCAAAGTGAAGTGGTCACTAATATTACTTGTGGTACTCACATTCTCATTACGTTGTACCAACTCAGAGCCTTGTCATGAGTCTGCAAGAGTTTGAGATAAGGGATCGTTTGTTAATTACATGAGACTCGGAAGGGGATATGGGTTTCGGAAAAAATCACAACACGAAACTTCACAAGAGAGGAGGGGGGTGTAGTGAGATATCACTTGTATTTAATTGTATCGATAAACGAGCGATTTTGAATGTACATTTAATACATGTGATTTTGGATTTGGGGGGATCAGTGTAAAATCTCACCACGATTCACCAGGGAGGTTAAAAAGTTGCTTAAAAACATCACGTGATGAATTGATGACCCCAAAAGGGACGGAAGCCAAAGACGTAAGTACATTGTTTTCCTAATACCACAAAAACCACAGAAACTACGCAGCTAACATCGTTATCCTCAAAGCAACGCAAATAGTAAACAATTGAATAACCTATAATAGCAAAGAGTATTGTAAAGAATATACATATTATAGTTAAGGAATTCTATTCAACAGCATACGACAAACTAGCTCGCGCCTTCTATACAGAGAAGGCACGAGTTTTTACCTTCTTCACCCTGCAGTGGGACAGTAACAGGCTGGTATTGTTTATTTTACTATTATTAAAGAAGGTATTAAGGATATTTGATAGGCTGAAAAAAGTAAGATAATATTAAGGTCACCAGCTACCAACCATGTTACCAATTTTACCTTCAAATCCGTCTGATCTGAACAAAATCTGTACTCCCAATTTTGGTATTGCATTGCCATCTACCGTATAAGTTAAGGCCAAGATACCTGACGTCCATCTCAGGCAGGTGATGAGATACCTAATTATCCAGGCAACACTGTCATAAGCACGATTGACCGCACGGTTGGCACAGTGGCTGAGCGATTGACTGCTGCGCTGCGTGTAGTGGGTCCGATTCCCGCACAGAATAAATAATTGTATGGCCTACAGGTAGTTGTTCCGGGTCTGATTGTTTGTGTATGTGACTTTGAATGTTTTTAAACGCACCCACGACACAGGAGAAATTCCTAGTGTGGGCAAAGTTTTTACAAAAAGAAGAAAGAAAATTGGCAAATAGAGCATTCGTCGTTTATGTAAGTGCGTACGAGTTAATTCGTATTAACCATACATTTTCCATTGTGTTTATGGCACGGCAGGCAATCTATACATATGAGGAGCTCGTGGCTCAATAAAAACAGCAGCATTAGTGATGCAGGATGCGATTGCAGGTTAAGCTACGCTTGCAGATGACAGTCTGTGGATGGATGACCGTTCATTAATATCAAGACTCCTCCGTACGCTACGCCTGTGGGTTCCGGCTGTCATTTGTAGACATTTGACAGTCGTTACGGGTAATCAGAGGCCCGACAGTCTGATAACCAGTCTTACCAAGGGGTACAGTGTTGCCCAGTAACTTGGTTGTGGAAGTCTAGTAGGCAGTCGCTCCATTTCAAATACTGGTATTCAGCTGCATCTGGTTAGATAGGACCCCAACAGAGTAAGGAAAAGGCTATGCAGATGAATTGATTATCTGTTGTGTTTATGACGTGGCAGTCATCTTAACACTTATATCTAATAAATCAAATTGAAGTGTATGTTTGTAATGTCAAAATAACACCATTTAACTAAATGCATATGAACTCAATACTATACTACTACTACTATACCAGCCTGTTACTGTCCCACTGCAGGGCAAAGGCCTCTTCTCATACAGAGAAGGCACGAGCATTAATCACCACGCTTGCTCAAGACGGGTTGGCGATTTCAGACTTATATTAATTATAAGTCCAGGTTTCCTCACGATGTTTTCCTTCACCGATAACTGTGAACTCAATGCCATCCATGGACATATCCATGCCAATCATGGATGTCGTCTACCTTGTGTACCTACTTATTGTCAACCCCTTACAAGGTAAATACTTTTATTTAGGTTGCTTTGGCAACACGGTCTTAAAACTGTTTCCAGACATTTTGAAATAGAATGAAGATACTTAACATTTTGACAGTATGTTAAAATGTTACGTAAAAATCAATACTTAGTCATTAGTTCACGATTTATGAACGACTGACTCAGTGACTGATAAGAAACACTCCTATGTTACTTAACATGATTTTCAGTAACTTATGTAAGTAATAATAAGACTGCTAATTGAAAAACATTTGACATGCGAAATAACAGGAAGCAGGGGACCAATATTGTAGGTATTTGATAACATATTGAGGCAGGGCCAGAAATTACATCAGCTACGATAGTTTTTTTTCTTGTTTTCTTGAAATGTAACTGTTATTATTAGATAAGACATGATTCTGCTTTTTTTTCTTGAGGTACTCGTGACTGAAAACTTGCAGCATCACGAGCCAATTGAAGGTTAAGCTACGCTTGCGCTACGATCAATCCATGGATTGTAGAACATCCATTATACATCACGACCCCTCTGTGCCTCGGAAAGCACGTTAAGCCGTTGGTCTCAGCTGACATTTGTAGATCTTTGACTGTCGTAACAAGTAGTCATGAGCCTAAAAGTCTGACAATCAGCCTTAACCAAGGAGTAACCATGTAAAATACTACTGCGTTATTTAGCTGCATCAGGTTAGAGTGGTAGCCGACCCCAATATAGGTAATTGTGAAAAGGCTTGCTAGGCAGATAATAATAAGATTGGATAGGTTTCTACAAGAACTCACTCTAAGACCTTGATCGTATACGATGATCATCCGGGCATGTGCCTATCTTCTTGACGACACGGTTGGCGCAGTGGCTGAGCGATCGACTGCTGCGCCGCGTGTCGTGGGATCGATTCCCGCACGGAAAAAATATTTGTATGGCCTACAGGTAGTTGTTACAGGTCTGACTGTTCGTGTATGTGACTTTAAATGTTTCTAAACGCACCTACGACACAGGAGAAATTCCTAGTGTGGGGCAAGGTTTAAAAAAAAAAAGACTTTCTAATCCAAACAGAAAGGATATACCAATAATGAGCCTTTCCAAAATAGTACGATACCTTCATACTATTTTGGAAAAAAAATGGTAGCTAACTTAGACATAGGTACCTACATAACACATGCCTTTTTCCCATGGGGGTAGGCAGAAACTATACACCTGCTACGATCCTTATACACTCAATTTGCTTCGTTTACGTTCATACACGCACGCAGGTTGCGAGTACTACGCACTTGACCTTCCTAAAGAACAATAAGGTATGTCCTTCTAGGGCGTCCTCTCCCGGCGTTTCCATCCATTTACATCTGCATTATACTGTCCTGCTTTTAATTCATACTCTCAACGTGACCAAACCATTTAAGCATACTCTTTTCAATTTTTATCACCACATCTTCTTTTAAAATTACTTCTTCACAATCTTTATTTTATTTGTTCCAGCCAATTTATTTAAAATAAGATTCAAGGCATGTAGCGTTTCTTTAGCTCTAGTTATTTGTTGAAATTAGTTTTAATAATTAATTTCTCGACGACTGATCGACACTTGACACCTGACCAGAGGCCCATTCTTTCCCCATAGAACTAGTCTTTTAGGCACGTTTCCAGATGATAGCGATGCGGAGGAGAACTTTGACGACTGAGTGTCTTTGACGGCTTTTTTTTTGTAAATATGTATGTACATTTGTTTTATGGCATAATTGTATAAATATGTAAATACTTAAATTTAAAAAATAAATAAGTTTGTAGAATGTTTAAAACAAAGGTGTGTAATCCCAACAGTTTCACACGACGTGTCTAGCCATTAAGATAATAGTGAGTTTCTGCAAACATTGGCGGCGCTTAATATACTCGTACATATATTTCACGAAGGCGACAACCGGTTGAAGTAGTATAATTATTCATATTTTTATTTGTCATTCAAATGCATATTTGAGGTTCGTGTTAGCAGCTTCTTCGGCTTTTATGTGAGAATGATTAAAATAAATAAGTAAGGTACCAAAGTCATCGTTCCATAGTCCACTCGGTGATCATGAAAATCTAATTTTGAATGTCAATAAGACTTTTTTATGTGTAGGTATTTTAGGGCGTAATTATTTGGCAAAAAACGTGAGTTTTTTTTAATGTTTTGGTGGATTTCCTTGAGGTATATTTTCAATGTAGCCCGCGATATTCATTTTTTTTTTGCAAATTGCAGCGCTGTTTAGCGATAAGGGCAGGAGGATGATGATTGATCAAATTTATTGCTTTGCCTGATTGTTGATTAAAAGCCTCAAATTGCGTCAATTATTAAAAAAAAAAACAGTAAAATTTTAGTTTTAAATAACTGTTATTTTATCATAATTCTGCATATCGAATTTGATACTGACTAACTAGTTGGTTCAGTGGTTGCGAGCGCTACCCTTATGCATTAAGACCTGGGTTCAACTCCCGGGTCAGGCAAAGTACTATTTGTTTTTATTTTGGAATTTCTATGGTGTTTGAATTTTTGCCAGGTCAGTGGGAATAGACTCGCCCCCTGTAACATGGAACTTAAACCAAACTGGTGAAATGGGTATACCTCTGCCTATGCCTTCGCGGAATACAGGAGTGATGTTACGTCATGCGTCGGAACAACTATCTGTAGGCCAAACAAATATTTGTTCCGTGCGTTAATCGAACCCACGACACGCAGCACAGCAGTCAATCGCTTAGCCACTGCGCCAACCGTGCCGTCAAAAGTTTTGTTACTTGTGTATTTAATATATTATTTGCTAAATATTTAGCTGTTAATATTAATGCTATTATCAACAAGAGGGTTACAAAACAAATGTGTCGGTTTATATATAAAGCAGCTATGCCAAAAATAAATATCTACTTAATATTCGTCTTCGGATAAAGAAACCATTGCTACATCTCGATGACAGATTTATCTAAGATCAGCCAGACGATCGCAACACTCCAAACTGTTATATTTTTATGATCGTAACTATTATAAGTATTTTATTATGTGATGGATACAACACCAGACACAGCCAAATATAATATTTATTGATCTTTATTATATTTATAACATTTTATAGATAGATCTTCATCTAAAAACGAAGTTTTTTTTGTTTTGTGGGTTTGGAAGAAATAAATTTATTCAACATTTTTTATTTAATGCAAACTTTAATTAAATTAATAGTTCGGTTATATATGCGGTTTTTCTCATGTCATGATGGCCTAGTGGTTTAGGCCTCGCCTCTTGCGCACGAGGTTATGGGTTCAAACCTAGGCAAGAACCAATGTGACTTTTTCAATTTAAATTTACTTTCTAAGTTTATCTTGGACATCACTGACATCTGTGAAGGAAAACATCGTGAGGAAGCCTGGACTTATAATTGATATTAGTTTGAAATCGACAACGCGTCTTGAGCAAGCGTGGTGATTAATGCTCGTGCCTTCTCTGTATGAGAAGAGGCCTTTGCCCTGTAGTAGGACAGTAACAGGCTGGTATTATTTATTTATTATATATTCAGTTTTTAAACTTTTTAAATATTACGATATCATGCAGGTTTTTGATGAGGGACGCGCGAGCAAGCTACTTACCTTTGGAAAGATTTCTTCGCTACAATAACTTGAAAATTGGCTCATATTGCACCGCTTTTGGACTCACAACTATTTTACACGCAAGCGTTTTACTACTACGTACTACGTAGATGATTGCTCTAAATACCAGTATTCATTATGGTGAATACAGGGACTATGGATTAAGGACTGTTCATTATTTTTTTTAAGTTCTATTTTGACTTTTTGTCTGGCAGTATGGGTACTTTATACGCAGATCTAGATGTACTTATGTTGGTATTGTTCGTCGAGACGTTGAGGTCCTTTTTTTTCTTTTTTTTTCTTTTAAATAAACGATGCCCCACACTAGGAATTCTCCTGCGACGTGGGTGCGTTAACAAGTCACATACACGAACAGCCAGACACGGCACAATTGCCCGTAGGCCATACAAATATTTGTTCCGTGCGGGAATCGGACCCACGACACGCGACGCAGCAGTCGTTCGCTCAGCCACTGCGCCAACAGAGCCGTCGAAGTCCTTAGTTCTGAGTTGAGCTCTAAAACTACTGACTATTGATTGCACTGACTGGATAGGTCCACTCATATCTGTGAGTAATCTGCATAGTCCTCACATGGTCTGACCAAGATAATGTCTGGACTTTAAAAGAGACTGAGAAGTGTTAAGTTGCACTATTACCCATCTAAACCCGTCGATATGCATTAATAGTAAGTATCGTGCCGGAATAGTTCCCATTTTTATTGAACGAATCGTAGATTTTTGCAGCAAGCCAAACTTAGAAATGATGTCGGCAGTTCATCGCACTGTCCTTTATAAATAAACAGTTTCAGTATTTAATTTGGCGCTGTCTCTGCACTTATTTGAAGAGCTTTTACCTGCCATACTATGTGGTGTAGCTTATGACTGCGGGGCTTTTATTTATTTATTATTATGCTTGATCTTGCTAAAGTTAAAATTCTAGTGTGTGAAAAAATTTTTTAAGGGTATTACAATCATCATCTGAAGAGCCTTTTCCCAAACTTGTTGGGAAAATGTTGGTCCTGTTGGGGTCGTCTTCCAGTCTAACTCTAAATCTGACCTCCACAACCCAATATCTGGGCAACACGACACTCCTTGATAAGACTGGCTGTCAGATCTACAATTGAGTGTATTTTAATTAATACAGTTTTTGATTAGTTAATCTTGGTCTTAAGTACCTAAACTAGTTCAGGCTTTACAGTGCCTACTTATTCGCTGCTACGAAACCACTACGTCTAGGTAGGGTTGCACCCCCTACGTTTTCCGTAGCACCGTAGGTCGGGTGCTACGAAAAACAAAACAAAATAAATGAATACGTCTATTGTTTAAAATTGCATATATTTTTAGCGTTCCGTAGTTAAAAAGCTAAACTGGAACCATAGTACGTTCGTCAACACATCCATTTTATTCTGTGGCTATTGGCACTTAATCGATGGGTAAAATGGTGTATTCTTTGAACTGCTAAAGCTCCGTGTAGTGAAATTACGATACATATATCTAGCCAAGTGCGTATCGGACCACGACAGTGAAGGGTTCTCTAGATACGTATAATTAAAAAGATTACGATGTTACTAAGTGCCTTTTTTATTTAAGTCAACAGTTGGTGTGCTATGCGCTTTTGCAAAAATAATGGGTCCAATCTCTCTAACTTTTGAACTATATGGAGGAAAATGTAGAAAAATTAAAAATTTTGGAAATCAAAAACACGTTCAATGGAAATTGTTTTGAAGACTTTGTTTCCACGGTTTCATTAAAGAATACCATGACACAGATACTTATTTTTTCTGTAGAGTCTAAAGAAATATTCCCAATGAGTTGTATAATTACTTATGGATAAGGTTACATAGCTAAAATTTAATTGTACATTTAATAAATAATTTATATAAATAGCTAGTTAGGTACTACTTTTGACGGCTTCGTATAAACAACTATTAAAAACATTAAAGTCGTGTGTCAGTATCACAATCAAGTCTCCTAAAGGCAGTTTCACACAGAAGCAATAAAACTATGCATGCTCAACTGAAATTCAATCATCGTAAACAAGAAACTCGTTATAAAACAATCAATTGAGGTGTTAAAAACATCTATTAGGGATTCAATAAAATGTAGGAACCCACTCAGTTATAAATGTAATTACTCCCCATAACTTTGATATAATTATTTTGTTAGGGCTTCGTGGTATGGGCGGGCGGGAGGCGGGTGCTAGCTAGTAAACAAAATACTGCCACGCCAGTACCGCTAGCAACACCGACCGCGCCGCACGCGTACCACAACACGTAACGCAGATTAGACACCTCTACATATTTTACACGAAAAACGCGCGCGTAAAAGTTCGAAGGCAACATTTGAAATTGTGACTCGTAAGTAATATTTCTATGTGGTTCGTAGAGGTATACTTTTACCTTTAAGCGGTACGTTTGAGTATTGGAAGGGTTGAGTTTTGTGTGTATTGCGGTATTTATTGTACCAAGTGGATTAAGCGAATGCTCGCGGTGCCGTCGGGAATTTAAACGACTATGTATAAATAGATATTGTATTGTATTTTGTTGGTAAAGTTGGTGTTTTTAAACTGTTGAGTTTCTTGTATTTTATAGAAACTTAACCTTTATAATATCACTTCTTTCTACGGTAGAAACAGTTGGGTATATTGACCCACTTCTGCAAAAAGTTTGAATTTGTTTCATAATCTTTTTAAAGGTTATATCCGTGTAATCTTCCACATAATAACGTATTATGCTTATTATGTATGATAAAGATAATAATTGTCTTTATCAGAAACACTGTCAATGTAAATAGGTATATTTATAGGAAATTATCTTTAAAACAACAACATCGTAGCTAACAAAATACTTATTGCGTATTTAGTATGATTCAGAAATTAGTAATCAGTAGGCAACACAATTATATCTATCTATAATACTTAGAATGTAGGAAAAAATATTTTACTAAAATTTTACCCTTAAAATAACCGATACTACGAGTTACTAAACTGTACCTAAATATACTTAAGTGAGAAATAGTTTCATTTTAAAATAAGATCACTCTCTTTTATTATTACGTATAAGTACAACAAATGAACAACATTTAATTAAGAACTTGACTTCGGCCCTCGTATGCCTTCCAAAGTTATGGGACCCTAGGGGCCCGGGAAATATACAAAAATATTCTTTATTAACGCACCAAGTCCTAATAAACACAGTAGGTACCTACGTAAAGATATCGGACACAAAGTAATATATGTATTACATTAATATTAAACGCGTTATTTTTTTTTAAAGATTTATTTTACTAATTAAAAAATAAATTATTAAAATATATTTTTATATATTTATATTTTAAATAATTAGTAACTTATCATTAAAATGCAACAATTACTCAGGAAAATTAGTTAATTTAATTAATTGAAAAAAAAGGTTAAAACAATTAATTAAAAAATGCATAAATCTAAAATTCACAGACACACTTACAATAAAATCTTACTAAGTCGTTTGGGATACCTGTGGATCGGACTGTTCCAATCCTCACTCACGACACTCGGCTGTTGACTCGCCGTCATTTCGTATTTTCGTCAAGTACAGCGGGACAAGCACGGCCTACTCTGACACCTCTCGTGTCACACATTTTATCACAGTTTGGACGATAAAACTATTATCTCATGACACGTGACATAATTTCTTGAAATTTATTTGACACACAATAATTTTTAATTGCTAATATGGGAGATCCATTTTGCCACAAATGTAGACCTAGATTAAGTATGTCACATGTTTGAACCGTGCTAATATTTAAGACAAAATGTAAGTCACAAATGTCGGGTTGCGAATAACTGCACACACGGGCCACGACACAGTCTGTTACTATCCCACTACTGGGCAAAAGCCTCTTCTCATATAGAGAAGGCACGAACATTCATCACGACGCTTACTCAAGTCGGGTTAGCAATTTCAGACCTGTATTCATTATAAGGCCAGGTTTTCTCACGATGTTTTCCTTCACCGATAGTATGTCTAAGATAAACGTAGAAAGTATAAATAATATGCACTGAAAAACTCACATTGGTACTTTCCGGGATTTGTACCTACAACCTCGTGTATGAGAGATGAGGCATTAACCACTGGGTCAACACGAAAAAAGTTAAGTTGAAGGGTGTGAAAAAGAAACAGAAGACGGTCCTTTAAATTTGATCGGTGCCTAAAACAAAAAAGTTTGTAAAACTTTATTGAAATTTCAATTTAGAAAAGAGGATTTTCATGTCACCTTTAACACTTATTCGTATTGTTTCCTCTTTTTAACCGACTTCAAAAAAGGAGAAGGTTCTCAATTCGACAGAATTTTGATATTAAGAGATATATCCTCGCCATTTTTGAACCGATTTTAAAATATTTTCTTTTTGAGAGAATGTTGGGTAAGGTTAGTCCCACCATAAAATTTAGATCAATAATATTTTTATCTGCTTCATAAATGTTGATGATGTTATAATAAATATTATACTCATCTCATACTATCAAAAAATGATGGAGACATTTTTTTTTAAACAGACTTCGAAAAAAAAACCGTAAACGGTGCAAAATAAGTAACTATCTGTAGCTTTAGAAGTCAGTGGCAAAAAAATAAATCAAAACAAAACTACAGACATAATATAGAGTTTTATTTACAAAAACAAAATAAAATAAAAAGCCGACCAAGACACTCAGGCGTCAAAGTACTCCTCCGCATCGCTGTTATCTGTAAAAGTGCCCAAAATACTGGCAGCATTGCCACGTTGAATGGAAATACTAATTCTTTGGGCACGGAATGAGCCTGCCCTCTGATCACGCGAAGTGTCGACCAGTCGTCGAGAAATTTCCTTGTAAAGAAGACGTGCACTCGGGCCCCATTACGCGATCTTTTCAACCACAAACGGCTCGTAACTGTAGTTAAATAAGGTTATTTATACAGTATTTGCGCCGATTGAGGGCCTCAGCACCTGTCGCGGCAGCGCCAGCACAGCCTGCTGTGCTTGAAACTTGAGCAAGCGTCGTGATGAATGCTCGTGCCTTCTCTATATGAGAAGCGGCCGTTGCCCTGCAGTGGGACAGTAACAGACTGGTCTTATTTATTTTATTTACATATTTTCTACGTTTGAATATTTAAATAAGAAAAATGTATATGAAATAATTTAAAAATATAAAAAAATAGTAGTCCACCGGTAGAGGGAGCAGGGTCCAAGCTACTGGTAATATTAGGAGTTCAATACTATTTATTATACAGGTTTGGCAGATGAAGATAATTTATTATATTCGCTTACCAAAATCCTATTAAGTGCCACCTTACGCTGGTATGTTAATTGTTACAACATTGATATTTAACGCAGAATTTTTCATAATTATACGAAAATGTTTCAGTTTTAATAAAACTGCCCCAATTTTTCTTGTAAAGTTTCTGCATTTAAATACATTTAAACTCACATACACAAATAGCCAGACCCGGAACAACCACCTGTAGGCCATACAAATATTTTATTCGAGCGGGAATCGAAGTCGCGACATGGCAGCCAACTGCTCAGCTACTGCGCCAACCGTGACGTCAACAATTACCCAATACCGTGTACAGACGTCCCAAACTGTTAAATGTTCCCAATCGAACATGAACCTTATTAGATTCTAATAAAGTTGAAAAACTATTAAAAAAAAATGACAAATTGGGGTAGCTCGATGTGCTGGCCTCTGTACCAATTTGTGCCCGACACTAATATGAGCCGTATTGGTGTCGGACACTACAAAACTTGTAGGTATCAACTGGTCCAATTGTGCGCTATCTTCGCAATGATGTTCGATTGTAGATACATATAATTTGACACGGTTTTTTTTATCAATTCACCACCACGTGTTGTTACCGTCACTACGCAGATACGACATGATAATTGCATAGTAATGTTGTCAAGCATGAGTAATTAAAAAAAATAGCAAAGAGAGCGTCGGTCTCGCAAGCGGCGGGTTCTTTGGTGAGAAAATCATTTTTCAATTTTCAATGTTAGATTTTTACTGTTTGCGACCGCATTTAAATTAAGTTTGTATGTAATGGGTTTAAAAGAACTGGGCTTTTTTTTTGGGGATTTTTTTTGGTAATATTTACTTAAACCTTTATCTCACATTTTTACTTTGTGAACTGAACAAATATTTTTCATCATAAATCTAAAGTCTTAAATGAAATAAAAAGTAATAAAACCTTTTCATATAATTATAATTTCTTTTCATATATTTCATTGCGGCACTTATTGCAATGGACATAATATTATTTTTTCAAATTTTTCACTTACTATGTAAACGGGCAAGCATTTAGTAACCATTCCATGTGTCCCGTTCTTGGCGTGTCAGACTTTTACTGACTAAAACCTATCCGTGTTCTGTCCTTGCCTTCCCTAACTCTTTCGAACATCTCGCAACTAGTGAGCCCCGTCAATGCTTCTGATACATTGACGACGCACCGTCGACTTGGGCCTGGTTTTTGATCAAAGAGTCGTTACCCTGTGACTTCGGCTTATCGACCGCTTACGAAAAAGAAGTAAATCTGATAAGAATTTCCCTGCACTTTGGCGAATGGTCAATGCCAATAATCAAGTTGAATAACACACACTGATAAGAAAATGTAAGAGTACCAACTTCATGTTTGATAAGGATAACATTTATTCTAAACATTTTTTGACATACATTCACACTGAATGTCAGTAAGTCAAATGAGACTCCTCCGTGTCTCGGAAAGCACGTGAAGCCGTTGGTCCCGACTGTAATTCGGAGATCTTTGACAGTCGTTAGGTACTCAGAAACCCGAAAGTCTGACAACTAGTCCTACCAAGGGGTATCGTGTTGCCCAGTAACTAGGTTGTGGAGGTCAGATAGGCAGTCGCTCCATGTAAAGTACTGGGTTTAAGCTGCATCCTGTTAGACTGGAAGGTGGTTAGGTTAGGTATATGATGATGATGTACCTATGCTTCCCGCACGACGCGACGGTGCAACAAAATCAGTACAAACTGTAATCTGTCTGCAAAAGCTATTATAATTATTATGTAGATATTATATATTTAATCAATGTTTTCATAAAAATGTATACATATCGTTATATATTCGCGCATCCATTTATCGCAAAATAATATATTGGTTTTGATACATTTTCGATGTTCGTTATTTTCATATTCGATATGTCACTATATGACGTATCCCCGAAAAATTCCGAATACAAAAAATATATATTTCGAACGAAAATTAAATTATTATTCATAAATGACGATTCATACATATGTTTTCGACAAGACTATTAAGCCGGTATTTTATTCTATCAAAGTCTGCACTACACTTCGCCAGTGTGCCAGTAATGGGCATTCACACACTATATTAGCACCTATACATTACATATTTTAACTGTCTATATTCTATTGTGTTTACTAGGCATTTAAAGTTAGGTATTTATAACTTATGTCTATTAGGTACTGCGACCTCGACTAGTACATACTACGGTTGGCAACTAAAATCTTACACGATTTCAATCAATGCGTGTATCGCAACATCTTGGTTCCCTGTAATCATTTAATTTGATTTACCAATATGATTAATGATATTGATAATAATGCTAAGTTATTAAGGGAGAATTTCAATACTAGATAAGATAAAAATTGACGTGATAGTCCAGTGGTTATGCATGAGGTTGTGGGTTCCAATCCGGGTTAGTCCCAGTATGACTTTTAATTTATATGTAGGGGGACCTACTTTCTAAGTTTATCTTAGACGAGGTGAAGGAAACTTTGTGAGGAAGCCAGGACTTAAAATCAATATAAAATATAATATAATATAAATCTGTATTGAACCATTGTTACAGTTGTTGCCTTCTTTTAATAACCTTAAATTAATATCGATCTGTATCTGTAAGTGACGTTCATTCGGTCAATATGGTGGTTCCCGAACTAGGCAGCGCCTGTATCTTGGGGACCGGAGTTGTGAACATGAACGATTTTACCACTGAAGTTGATGTGGAAACAATTATTTTAAACCTTAATCAAAATTTTAAAATAAAATGAGATCAAGTCAAAACTTAAATCGAATTAAACAAAGTATAAAACTTAAATTGTAAGTTGTGCTGTACAAAAGACAGAACTTAAAATTGTAAAACATTAAAAAAAAATAGTAAACAAAATTGTGATGTGATATCTAATACCTTTAAACGAGCAATTCTTGTATGTATAATATATATAATCTAAATCTCGGAAATGGCTCCAACAATTTTCATGAAATTTAGTATGCAGGGGGTTTCGGGGGCGATAAATCGATCTAGCTAGGTTTCATTTTTAGAAAACGCCGTTTTATCCGAGCAAAGCTTGGCCATCCAGGTACTAAATCTTAATTCGCCAAACCTCCTTGGGCAAGCGTGGTGATTAAGCCGCCTTTGCCCTGCAGTGGGGCAGTAACAAGCCGGTATTATTATTATATTTTTAACAGATGGAGTTGGTAGACCACAATTCAAACACAAAGTTATGTTTAAAAAAAAACGCGAATGCTAAATTAGAGAATTATTTCTTTACAATATCAAACACTCACTCATATTGTATTTATACACTCTGACGCCTGGGAAAAGCCGTTATTTTGATGAATGATGGTTACCCTTTAATTAAGTAATGAAAATGTCCCCATACACAACATGAATGGTGTCACGTATGCCTCTGACGTCACTACCCCATGGGAAATACAGTTTGGAATAAGGATATTAAGGACGACAGCAAAATGTTACAAAATACATTAAAAGTTACAAAAAAAAAATTGTTTCGTATTTTTTTTATTTAAGATCCAGGCATTTTTTTTACTTTATTGTGTGTTTTATAACGATTCAACTCAAAGCTGAAACTCTCTGAAAAAATGTATTTTGTTTTCTTGAGTAGGTACATACCGAATTACCGAACGATCTTTGGCTACATTTTATAGATCAAGATTTAACTTTTTTGGTTACTTCAATAAATATCTTGTAGTTACGCAAGAGTTAAGAATAAACTAGGTCCAGACTGTCTAACTAAGTCTAAGTTTTATTCTAAACTCGTAACGCGTACATTTATACTTTACACTTTTCTATACAAACAGATGTAGACAATAGACATAGGGACAGCATATTTAGTTTAGCCAAAAGTTATATAAAATAAATTCCCTTTTGTTTTCTAGTATTTTTCCCCATAATTATGTGAAAATAGTCAAAACATAGCAATACTTCTATTTTACAATAAAAAATATGAATAATACGACGGTAAGAATACTTAACTAAACCTATGTTTTCCTTATAATATTTAACTGAAATAATATATTTTGACTAAAATAATAGTGAGTAGGTAGCGTACGATGTAACTACCTACTTTGTCTACAAACTTTTACAAAATCGATTATCATGAGCAATTTCTCAATAGTAGCGCGGATAGTCTGGATTTGAGCCAGGAAAAAAAAGAACTGCTGAAAGGTGGGGGTACTGGATAGCACTGCCCAACCCTTCGAGGAATACAGGCGTGATGTTATTTTACATTTTATAGATACTAACAATAATATATCTTATAATAAAGTATCTCGATCTTGCTCACGAGGTTACCAGCATGTGTAATATGAACTCAACAATTACAGTGCCGATAGTCATATCAGTCAACGGTTTGATAGAGAAAAGTTTCGACCAACATCTGGAGAAACTATCGCTAAACAGTTGGGTCAAGAGCCAGATGCAGAAGGCGGTCGTCATGGACACGGCACGCATTGTGAGGAGGTTCCTCTCTCTGGATCTCTAACCACCGTTAGCTTGGGTTTTACCACCTCGCTGCGGGCGGAGCACTATTTTAATACATATTTTATCAAAAATTGTTATTTTTGTTAAAATATGTAAAAAAATATGTACATTAAAAGAATACGGAAAAAATGTATCTAATATATCTAATATTTAGTTCATAATTATGTGTGCGAAAAAGTATGTTGCCAATAAACTAACCACATCGATCATTGGTTGTTGTTATTTTTAGTGAAAAACATAACAACGATTGCATTTTTCGCTCTGATAATTTTAATTGATTAAGTTAAACTATGATGCACAAAAGTTCGGCTTTACTAAGATAACATACATAGTTATTAATTATGTAGTAAAGATATTAAATTTTCACGACATTGGCATTGATTTTGTTTTCCGATACATTTTTACTGATAATTATCACAGATAATGAATAATAGTAGGTAAGTATTAGTTAAATAAAATAATAATAGATTCCCGAATCCGAAAATACACATCAAATTCATATTTTATCATAATGAAATAGTAAAATATTAACACCTTCAACAGTCGCTAAAATCGATGTCATGATGGCCCAGTGGTTTACGCCTCGCTTCTCGTGTGGGTTCAAACCTGGGCAAGTACCAATGTGACTTTTTCAATACATTCTAAGTTTCCTTGGGCATCATTGACATTGGTGAAGGAAAAAATCGTGAGGAAACCTTTTGAGGAGCTTTCTCTGTATGAGAAGAAGCCTTTGCCCTGCAGTGAGACAGTAACAGGCTGGTATTATTATATAAACGCCAAATGACCGACAAACAAAACATTTTCTATTGTGGCTCGTTGTTTGACAGTTAAGGTGTTAATATTACAACCGTTATTGCGAAGTTTCCTGATCGTACGTAAGTGACATATTTATTTAGTTACAAGTAGGGGGGGGGGGATATAATAGAAACAATAACATCACGCCTGTAATCCCCATAGGGTTAGGTAGAGTTAGGCACATTTCGTCAGTTATGTCTATCACCATCAACCGGGCACAAGTCCAGACTCCGGGCTGCTTCTGATAAAGACTACCCAATCCGGGATTCGAACCCAGGACCCCGTGCTTGCCACTAGACTAATGTGGCAGTAATAGTGAACAGATTTTTATTAATAGTTGTTGTAGCGGCAAAACACACACTTAGCGAAAATTTCAACTGTCTACGTATTACTGTTTATGATATACAGCCCGTTGACAGACAAACGGATAGACGGACTTCAGAGGCTTGGTAAAAGGGTTCCGTTGGCAGCCTTTGAGTACAGAACCCTGTAGTACTTCCACACTGTTAAATAAAATTCCGTATCAAATTGCTTTTTGCGAATAGATATAAACACTGGCTTATATATTCATCACACCCACTAAATACACATAAACTAATAATACATACACTGTCATTTGTAGATCTTTGACAGTAGTTACAGGTAGTCAGAAGCCCGAAAGTTTGACAACCAGTCTTACCAAGGTTGCAAAGTAACTGGGTTGTGCAGGTCAGATATGCAGTCGCTTCATGTAAAATACTGGAATTCAGCTACATCCGGAAAGACTGGAAGTCGACCCAACATAGTTGAGAAAAGGCTACAGATGATGACTTCAGTAGAGGCTAAAGGCATGTTGTTTACATCGTTACAATGATCGTAAACGACAGAAAGGACACTTATTAAAATTACAAGTTTACAATAATTAAGTGGCTGTTAATGAAACTAATTACTTACAAGTATACAATCACCGCACTTGTTACACGTGGAGTAGGTAGTTAATAGGGAATTACAAGAAAATAATATAGTGACAATCTTACGGTTTTTTTTATACAAGTAAGGTTGTTTTATATAAGACAGTATTATTCAGTTAACACAGTATAATAATAATACTTTGACGCTTGAGTGTCTTAGTCGGCATTTAATTTAATTTTGTTTTTGTATATAATTTTATAAATAGTTAGTATTATATTATAATTGTAAATAATAGGTCTTTACCTATGAAATTGCCGTTTTGTATGAAAAAATTTAAATGAATTTTTTTCATGTATTTTTTATTTGTATTAATCGAAGTAATCACCCATGCAATCAATGCATCTTTGCCAACGCAGTGGCAGTTTATTGATGCCCTTCTTAAAGAAATCAGCTGGACGGGAGGCAACAAATTCTTCAAAGGCATTTTGTACTGCCTCTCGGGTATTGAATTTTTTTTCCCGCCAAGAAGTTATCCAAATTCTGGAAAAAGTAGTAGTCTGTAGGCGCAAGGTCTGGTGAGTAGGGCGGATGACGGAGAGCTTCCAACCCCAGTTCTTGCAACTTGGAGACCGTCTGCTGTGCAGTATGAGGTCGCGCGTTGTCGTGCAGGAGCAGCGGAGACGAGCGATTGACCAATGCTGGTTGGAGATGTGCCAGCTTCTCCATCATTGTGTTCAATTCTTCACAGTACACATCTGCAGTAATGCTCACCCCGTTTGGTAAGAAGCTGTGTTGAATCACACCGGCGCTAGACCACCAAACAGTGACCATCACTTTTCTTGGGGTAAGTTTTCGTTTAGGGCATTGTTTAGGTGCTGAACCAGGATCCAACCAACTTGCTGAGCGCTTGCGGTTATCAAACAGAATCCATTTTTCATCGCAGGTAACAATGCGGTTCAAAATTCCTTCATTTGTGTGTCTGTTGAGCAGTGCAAGGCACGTCTCGACGCGTACTTCGCGCTGGCGATCATTGAGTTCGTGGGGCACCCATTTGTCAAGCTTTTTTACCTTGCCAATTTGACGCAAATGGACCAATATTGTTTTGACGCTAACGTCGAAAGCTGCTGCTAATTCAGCCGTAGATTGTGTATCATCAGCTTCCACAATCGCCTTTAATTCGTCATTGTCGACCAAAGTCTTCGGACGACCGCGAGGTTCATTTTTCAGGTCGAAATTTCCAGAACGGAAGCGAGCAAACCAATAACAGGTAGTGCGTTGGTTTGTAGTGTTAGCTCCGTAAACGTCGTTGATGTTGCGTGCCGCTTGTGCCGCGTTGCTGCCACGACGGTACTCATATTCCATAATTACTCGAATTTTTAACGTATCCATGATGACGAAAAAGATTTAAATGCGATGAAAATGTAACACTAATCAATAAACAAATGACTACTTTTGGAAAAAAAAACCATGTTTTTAAAATAAAATTAATTTGAAATTAGAATTCTTAGCCAAACAAAAAATATTTTGATTTGAAATGGCCAGTACTGCAGAACGGCAATTTCATAGGTAAAGACCTAATATTTAAATTTCATATATGTATTTACTTCAACCTTATTCTTTTGGAATAAAGTTAACACAATTATGTTTTATTTCAATATGTTTCATACATTTCGGAAACTGGAATATGATTACTTCTCGATTAGTTAAGTAGATAAATATATAAATATATGAACGAATATAATTGTGGAGGCTAAGTCTTCGTCACACAAAGTGACATTCTATCAGTGTAGTAAGCGCTTAGAAAATATTACCACATATTTAGAGTTTTAGAACTCACTTTAGAAGTACAGGTAAATTCAGTTAATAGTACTCTTTTATGCAGAACCAATGCATCATAACATTCAATGTTGGTCACAGTTTGTAACAAGGTAGATTTAAGCGATAAAGAATCTGTAAACCTACCTATAGCTAAACACATAACATAGGCGTATTATAGTGTATAAATTTACTACAGTTTATAATTCCACAAAAAACATTTAAAGTGTAGTTGGTTGCCAAACCTCACAAGTTTAAAAGTTATGACATATCCGGTATGTCCCTAGCTGAGCTCTGATTAGTGCTGCGCATCATAGCCCATAGCAAGTCTCTAAGTACTCCTGACTGTAATATGTACATTTACAACAATAAATAACAAATCATCATCTGCCTAGCCTTTTCTCAACTATGTGGCTTCCAGTCTAACCGGATGCAGCTGAATACCAGTATGCTACATGGAGCGACTGCGTATATGACCTCTACAACCCAGTTACTGGGCAACACGGTATCCCTTGGTAAGACTAGTTGTCTGACTTTGGGATTAATAACTCAACCAATAAGCCCTACTGCACACCTTGGACAAAAAAGTGTGGCTTGGTTGTTTTGCGGCAGGCCAAGGCGGTGATCGCGGGTGAAGCTGGACTGCTTCCATCGAGACTGGTCCCAAAAATCCCTTAATAGAAAGAAATGGAATGAAAGTAGGGAGGAGTTGCAGTGGCAAAATCCAAATTTCAAAACACATAAGCTGAGAAAGAGAATCAAATCAAATATCTCGACTTAGCACACGAAGTTTTCAACATGTGGAATGTGGACTCGGCTGTCATTGTACCGATTGTCGTGACAGCCAATGGTCTAATAGCTAAACGCCTCTACGATTGCTCTCATTGGCCGGTTGGATTATGGACCTGATCAGAAGGCAGTACTCCTCGATACAGCTCGCATTGTTAAGAAGTTCCTGCATCTGCAACACTAACCACCGTTAGCTTGGACCCTGTTTCTGTTCTACTATTTTTTTTTTGTATTTTAAAATGTTATTTTATTTCGGTTTTTTAATTTTAAAATATAATTTGTATGTATATAAAATGAATAAAGAGAATATTAATAACTTGTCACACCGTTCGTTTTAGGCGCTCGTCGCGGATTCCGGATGTTCCTTTTATTTTTAATAGTTCTATTTACATAGTTTATTAGACACGGTGTCTAATATACTCCTAAAGTAACGTAATTGCGATCAAAACTAACTTTCACACCTTGATACTAATATCAGGGTGTGAAAATTCCCTTTGATCACAGTTCTAAATTTTTTTGTTTATTTGGTCATCAAATAGTATATGTGAATCGGTCACACATACAGTAGTTACGTGTGACCAATTAACGTTGTATGTTTTTTTATTTGGTGTAATTTGGACTTTTCATTTTTTAAATCTTTGAAAAGTACAGTCGAGAAGAAAACGAAGCCTTTTATAAAAGTTTAATAAATATTTGTCTTATGATGGTCTTACAAGTACCTACGTAAAATTCGAAATAATGCATGAAACGTCGTTTGCAACATTATCTCCTATCCTGCGCAGGCGCAACTAACGGTACATCACATATAGTGCTGATGGTGTGACTATTGGAATGATGGCTAATAGAGACGTATGCTCAGCATGCTAGATAAGGACGATAATTATTGTTTAAATGATCTGTGTACTTAATCTTAAAATAGGGATGTTTCCTATGTAAAAATATATTAAGTCTATTTAGTCTGTCAGTAAGACTACCAAAAAATATTGGACACGTATTTTTTGCTTACTTAATTCAATAAAAAGTAACAATGATATAGCACATCAAAGTTGAGGAGAAAGGCAATTTCAACGCACTATATCGTCGTCATTTTTGGTTTACGTGACAAAAGAAAATATACGTGTCCAGTATTTTTGAGTAATTCAACTTTCGGACCAATCAGATGTTTGAAGGAAACTACCCTATTGTGATACATCTGCACCACCAAGGGGTCGATGATCTGGCGAAGATCGCAAGAAGCCGATATCTGAGTGCAGGGCAGAACAGATCGTTGTAGAAATCTTTGGTGGAGGCCGATGTCAGTCTGTTGACTGATAATGCGTGATGCAAATTCATAATAGGACGTAGCAAACCAACCGTTTTTCCCCGATTATTTGATAACAAAAGATAACACGGACCTATGCCCCAAACCACGTGAATTACTGATAAAACACCCTTTAATGAAACAGTCATATGATCTGATTGTTTGTTCAAAAATAAGACAGTAATGTTAGTTAAGTATCTGTTTGCCTGATAAGATAATGTCGCAGTAAACAAATAAAAATAATTTAATACAATATGATCAGTTTACTTTTCGAGGAAAAGCCAGCGGGGTCATTATGTAGTATAAACTCAATGCATCAACATTAACTATTAATTGCGTTATTTACGATGTCGAACAGACGAATTGGTCAAAAATACAAACGGATTACAGTGTCGGGCTGAGGGGGGGACGAGACGTAGGGGACGAGACGTAGGGGTCGTGACCCCTCCTGAAAATAGGCGATTTTTATCATTTTTTTAATGAATTTTATCTTTCTGGTTACAACGTTCGACGCCAAAGAGACAAAACAATGGACGTTTTAATTTATTTTGTGATTTGTAACTTTGTAACAGACGTGGACTTAATGCCATAGACATTTTTTATCAGTCAACCTTAGGGCGATGCAGAGTCAAACAGTGGTAGTTCTCATTTCAAAAATAAAAGGTTATGAATCTATACTCATAAAAACTAAAGATATACTTACCTGTATATATAATTAACTAGAAATATGTATGTACAATATCTAATACCTAAAAAAGAGCAATTCTTGTATGTGCACATATATATATATATAAAATCTGAATCTCGGAAACGGCTCGAACGAGTTTCATGAAATTTAGTATGCAGGTGGTTTCGGGGGCGACAAATCGATCTAGCTAGGGTTCAGGTTTAGAAAACGTCGTTTTATCCGAGCAAACCTTGGTCATCCAGGTACCATTATATCAATAAAATTAAAAAATACACTTAAAATTCAATACGCTATAGATATGCCACTGCCTGGAGGCTTAATTTATTAGGGCACAGGGTAGTTCGTCTAAGCAGCCAACAATCTCATACTACAATATAGTATGAGATTCTGCGAAATGCCCAATCCAAAAACAGAGGATGATCATGTCTTTATTAGACCTTTCAGTCATACATAAGTATTCATATCCAGTCGCCTTAATTACCCAATTTACATCAAAATACAGCTGGTATACAATTAATTTGATAGTTATACAGCACAGAGCATACGGTATATCTAGACTCTAGACCAAAACCAAATCAGGTAATGCGCAGTTATGCTAGCAGCGAAACGCGACTGAAATATTAAAGACTTGAGAAATACTCGCTAGAATGTCAACTTTAGTGTAAAAACTTTTTTATAACACATAACATCACGCCTCTAATTCCCCGAAGGGTAGGGCAGAGGTGCACCTATAGTAACACCCACATTTTTTTCTTTTTCTTTTTTCTCTCTTTATTTATTATTAGGGACTTTTACACGGACGTGTATGTCAGTCCCATCATATCGTATAACAAAAAAAATCTTAACTAAAACGTACTCTAGTGAACTTAAATACTTTGTAAGCTGCTTCTGAATTAGGTGTAGAAAGTATATGATGGAATACACCCACATCATACTTATTTAAATTTAAATTTTTAAATAATGCTACTCTGTCAGACTGAAATCTGGAACACTCCGTTAATAAGTGTACTACATCTTCCGGCGTTGCACACACATCACAGTTTGGGGAATGCGTTTTTTAACACCCACATATCGCCGGTTATATTTAAGTCCCTTGTTATACTCGAGGGGATTATTGCCATCAACTAGGTACTAATCAAGGTACTAATCCTGACTCCGTACTATTATAATAAATTGGAAAAACTCAATAACACTTTGCCCGACCTGGGAATTGAACTCAGGACTTCACGCTCAGCGGTCGCACTTGGGATCACTAGACCAACGAGGTAATCGTTTTTATGTAGGTAAGTATTTAATTAGGAAACAAAAGACATCATCATAATTAGCTTATAACTAAGCCTATACGAAGAAGAATAACTGAAATTGCAATTTAAGCGTCTAGGCCCAGATTCTGGAACGAAAATTACCACAAAATTAATGTGACAAATTGTCATAAGCGTATGAACGAATGTAATTGGTTGAATGAATTTTCAACAGCGAATAACACTTGACTTGCGTTTGTTTTGTGACGTATCGATTATTTATTTTCTAAAGCCGGTTGTCAGACATCGCCAACAAATAATAAAACAAACTATTTTTTGGCAAAAATAATCTAAATATAAGGCCGTTGTTATTGAACTACCGTCTCAGATGTATACTTAAGGTAAACATATAGTAGGTCTATTTGGTTCGTCAGTTAGAATACCAAAAAATACATATTTTTTAAGAGTGACAAAGATTTAGCACGTTTATGTTCAGTAGAAGGAGCTTGTGACGTCACTTCAACTCACTATATCGTCGTCATATTTGGTTTACGTGACAAAAGAAAAAATACGTGTCCAGTATATTCGAGTAATCCAACTATCGGACCAAACAGATTTTTTAAGGACACTACTCTATTCAAGCTACTTACACATTCTTCCACTCCGTCATTTTGCTGAGGACCAATATTATATGACGTCATTTAATTACCCTTCAATCAGTCTACTTTAAATATTCAATTGGCAACCCTGATCAATTAATGGGCTGGTCGTGAATAATGTTTCAATTGGTTCAGAGTCGCGGCCGATTCTGGGTTAATGCAATTATTGGAGTTCAATTGGTTTGACGCGGCATGAGTGGAGCCACCCGCCACAGTCCAATTAATTACCGGTAGAGGCACCATGATTTCAGTTTCTTTTTTTGGATAGAAAAAGAACTTGCTTCCCATAAGGGGTTTATTTAAAAAAACTAACTGGCACTGTCAGGTGACAGGCGACAGTGCGACTATCTTACAAGTTCTTTTTATATGTTTTTCCTTTTTTGGGTTCCATACCTCAACAGGCATGATCACTTCGTAGTCCGTATGTATGTCAAGAGCATTGAAATTCTAATTAAATACGTAGGTCTACGGTCCTTGGAGCTCTAGAAAAATTAAGCTTCTAAGTCTCCGCAATAAAATATACGGTCATTTATGTGACAAATTTTGATTACTCCAAATAAATCCAAACCTTCCATAAGTTCGGATTCACTCCCAGTCGACCTACAATCATGAAAATTGCAAAGAAGGAAGGTCTTATTAAGCTAGAATTGTACAGAGTATTTTATCACATTTTCTTTTTGTAGTGTTAATTATAAGGGTGAAAGTAGCTAAACTTAACGACTGTCCCTCGGGCGTGAGTCAGACTCTCATTTGTTTTATAAACAGTACCAAATAATGATAATTTTTGGCAAATATTGAGCCTTTTCAGTATATAAGAAACAGAGTTAAGATATTACTAACTAGTTACTGATAAAAAATGTGAAGTTTTTCAGCCTTTAATGTAAACATGTTTTGATTTGCCAAAACAATAAAAACGTTCTTTATCGGATCGGTTGATGATAAATAGCGGTATGTGTGGTCGAAATTAAAACGTAAACACATATTGATAATCTCCATCAAAGTGGCGGATGCGATGAGGTCAAGACCTCGAGTTCAAGCTAAGGTGGCTTCGGCAAACTACCAGTAATAACTAAGATAAGATGAAACCATTCGAACATATCAAACCAAGGTTATTTTCAGTCCACGTGTTAAGCTTTTTTTATACAATTCATTATGAGTTATAGTAGCATGCGTCTTTTAGCTATTATTTATATTCAACTCATCATGTGAGTTATACATATTTAACAAGAAAATAACATCACGCCTGTATGACCCGCAGGGGTTAAGCCAGAGGTGTCCCTATCAGCTGGGGGCTGCAAAAGGATCGTACGTTCCCGCGACCCCCGGCGTAGGTGTGAGCCGGAATACCAGGGTGATTCTTAGTTAATAAGAGTTTAACAGACTCCTGATGACTTTCCACTCATCTGAACAAAAAAAAAGTGAACCTATAGTACACCCACATTTCACATATTTAAAGAAGTTATATTTAAAGAAGTTGTGAAGTACATTTTTTGAGAAATCCGTGATGGGAAAACCCAATATCAATTTGCCCGACTCGGTGGTAGAACCCAGAACCACCCGCTCAGCAGTATCACTAGCAATCACTAAACCAACGAGGCAGTCCACTCACAATATCGACATACCAATAAAAAATCATCATCATCATCATCCTCTTGCCCTTATCCCAATTTATTTGGGGTCGGCGCAGACTTTGTCTTCTTCTTCCATACATTTCTTTTTGCCGTCATCTCAAAAGTCACCTCCTTCCTAGGTCTCCCTCTACTCTTGTAACCATCCACATTCATACTCAAAACTTTCCTCACAGCATGGTCCTCATTCCTTCGCATCACATGTCCAACCTATTACCACACAACTTTTCTGTCACATGCACCTCTTTCAGCCTTCCTCTTATATAGTCGCAGTTAGCATTCCCATCTCAGCTGCATACTACTGCCTTTTTATTCATACCAATAAAAATATAATAAAAAAATAAAATTGTTTATTGTGTCACCTATTTCTTCTAATTAGATGACTAAATTGGCCTTCGGTCCATTAAAAAGAACGATGATTGACATCCAATTTACCGCCAACACGTACTGCCAAGCAAGTTGATATTTACCACGTAAGGCAACAGGGACACGTAGATAATTTCTTGACAAAATTATTAAAACTTAGTCGAGTCAAAAAGTTTACGTCGCCTTATTATTCATGTTTTAGGAAGTTTTTTTTTTCGCCTGTCGAATAAAAATTAGTTGGAAAAGTTTTAGCATTTACGTGAATATCATAATAAAAGAGAAATAGAAGATGCTGTCGGCTTGAGTTATGAAGTTTTTCACAATTTTGTCAGTGTGTAATAATTTCTTGGAAAGGCACAAATACGGTAAACATACCTCGTGAATATAGAAACGGTTGATTTTAAATAAACCTTAACTTACTTCGTTGGTCTAGTAGTCGCTAGTATTAACGCTGAATCGATTCCCAGGTCGAATAAAGAAGTGATATAGGGTTTTCCCATCTGCAATTTCTTGACTCACCCCTATTACCTACACGTTACTGTAGACCGGGCCCTATCATTGTTTTAAATAATAGCGCTCCGCTGATTATATTACGTTTATTAAGAGGAACATTATATCACTATTTCACAAACAAGAATCCTTCTGCCCTTGACAAAGGACCCGTTCTATATTTTGAACCATTCGAATATTGCTTCACTGTTTAAAACTAGAGAGAACTAATGTTCTACCAGCCTGTATACAATGAGTTCTGTTATTGTATACAACCTCTACAGTATGTACTAAACACATAACGTAAACATAACTGGCGAAATGTTAGTGAACTACTTACTAGGCTACTACTACGGCCTAAAGCCTTCGTAGAATACAAGCGTATTGTTATATTTAAATATTACCGTAAGTACCTGGATGACGGAGCTTTGCTCGGATAAAACGACGTGTCCTAAAAATGAAACCTATATAGATTGATTTATCGTCCCCGAAATTCCCTGCATAATATTTTTTTGAAAATCGTTAGAGTCGTTTCCGAGATTCAAATGATATACAAAATGTACAAGAATTGCTCGTTTAAAGGTATCAGTACCTGGATGACCGAGCTTAGTACGTACAAAACGACATTTTCTAAAAATGAAACCTAGCTAGATCGATTTATCGCCCCCGAAAACCCCTGCATACTAATTTTCATGAAAATTGTTGGAGCCGTTTCCGAAATTCAGATTATATATACAAGAATTGCTCTTTTAAAGGCATTAGCTATAATTTGGAAATGGGATACTGTTACGAAAAATTATACTTAAAGCATGGTGTCACCACCGTCAAACTCCCTAGCGGTGTGTGCGACACCATTATTCAAAAATATGACTTTCCCTTTAATTAATCCTATACCAAAATATTAAAGTATTCGTCAGTATTTCGTTACTTTAATTAAGTTACAGTTGCCAATTTATTAAGTAAAGGACGGCCAACCATTAGTGGATTGTTAGTTTTTTGTTAATTTGTTAAAAACTATCTTTGACCTTTATCATCAACGTGCGTGTATATGTTGATTCCCTTAATTAAATGGTCATCAATTTCGTATTGTTTTGTATTTTAATTTTATTGTAGGTAATGGCTACGCAAGTATTATTATTATATTGACACGTCAAACGATCCCTTTTAACACCTTAATTGCCAAACAACGAGACACAATAGGAAATGTATTGTTTGTCAGTCATTTGGCGTTCAACATGTTAAAGATTACGAATAATGTTCAAAATTCGTCCGTTTTTTATTTAATGTACCCCTTCTCCATATTTTTCTCCATATACTTTAACTAAGACAAATCTCACTCTCCTCCGTGCGCATAATATTCCTAAAAGAAATCAGCCTATTACTGACCTTCGGCAGGACCTCTTCTCATACAAAGAAGACACTAGCATGAATCACCACGCTTTGACGGCGGGTTGGAGATTTCAGACTTGTATTAATTTTAAGCCTTGGTTACCTTATGATGTTTTCCTTCAGAGATGTCCGTACTTTGTAAACTAACATAGAAACATATAGTACTTACCCAGATTGGAAGTTTGAACCTACAGCCTCATACATAAGAAGCAAATTTTTACACGGTTAAATGATAGGAGTTAAGACTTTCTTTCCAGTGGATAGTACCATAAAAGATCTTTCATTACTATATATATATATAAATAATAATAAATAAATAATGCTGGACAATCCACACAGCATCATCTAGCCCCAAGCTAAGCAGAGCTTGTGTTATGGGTACTAGATGACTGATATACTTAATACAATACATTACATAGATAGATATTTTTATTATACATAGGAAATACCCAGAACACCCGGAACAAATATTTGTAGATCGTACAAACATTTGTCCCAAGGCGGGAATCGAACCCGCAACCTCTTGCGTCGCAGGCGGACCTTCGCCCGCCGCGCCACAACGGTCGTCAAATATATATATTCGTCGTATATATATATATATACAATTTAGTCTACAGACTAATACCTAATTTAAGCTTAACCTAGATAAATCTGTACAAACAAATAACGTTTATAATGTCAAAAAACAGCTTTTTACTTATTGTAAATGCAATGAAAGTATATACGGTAAATGTACCTGTAATTTTGGTTAGTCTGCCTCTTCGTTTGAGGTAATCTCCTTAACGACTTGACCGATTTTGATGGGGCTGCCACTGGCAGATAGCTCATATTCTTAACCTATATATTATTAGGTTACCGCGCAAACCCATGAAAATGTATCCAATGCCACGTGGATGAACTTGCGGGTACAGTTACTTAGAAAATAAAACTAAGACTGAATACTCCATTAGCGATCTTAGAGTCTA
This sequence comes from Phlogophora meticulosa, assembly GCA_905147745.2. Taxonomy (NCBI): domain Eukaryota; kingdom Metazoa; phylum Arthropoda; class Insecta; order Lepidoptera; family Noctuidae; genus Phlogophora; species Phlogophora meticulosa. The sequence goes on along the minus strand of LR990526.1, from coordinate 5,175,689 downwards.
TTAAGAGAAAGCACTTAGTTCATGTGTTCGACACTTGTAGCACTATACTGTTCACTACATTACACTAACACTTAAAAGTACACTAACTGAAAAGGTATCGTCCTCCTTAGTTCGACAACGTGCAAAACTTTAATAACTTTGTAGCGCACAGCTATCTAAGTTTCAATATTGAATATACATTGGTTTCTAAGAACAGGGTTTATTCAACCCAAGCCAACTTAAGCCTGGGTATTATACTATTATTCTGAGGCAAACAAAGCAAGGTGTTTGAGCATTATACTGACTGATAACAACATATAATGCAAAACGGTTATCTTTTCAACAAAGTTCCTGGAGATTTTCACAGCGAGCAGTTTAGGCCCTAAGAGCCCCAAGCACACGCCTATGCTATTTTATACGCGTCTTGTGAAGACCTGATGACCAAATGTCCAAAAAAAGTGCTTCAGATTGACTCAGCACGTAAAAGTCGCGGCGGACCCCGACTAACACAGAGGTCAGTTATTAATGAAGACCCGACGACCCCGAAACGATGTAATTTATTTTGAAGGAAAAGAGTAGTTTGTCTGCTAAGAATCCCAAAATTTGGAGTAAGTGGAAATGAAAATATTAATCGATGTCTGTGCTCGTGTAACTGGCGTTTGGTAAAACCAAATATTTTTATAGTTTTACCTACCTAACACACATCAAGATATCACACCAGTATTCTCCGGAGCGTTGGGCAGACGTGTACCTATAGTACACGCATATTTTATGTTTATGTCCCATGTGAGGGCGTGTCTATTGCTATCCACCGGGCACAAGGCTAGACTCCGGGTTGCTACTGAGAAATTTCATGGAAAAAGCCAATACAACTTTTTCCGGCAAGGGAATCGACCCTAGGACTGCATGTTCATCAGTAGCGCTTGTCACTACATAGTATAAAATAAAGTTGCTTTCTCTGTCCCTATATCCCTATGTAAGCTTAAATCTTTAAAACTACAAAACGGTTTTTGATGCGGTTTTTTTTAATAGATAGAGTGATTGAAGAGGAAGGTTTATATGTAGGTATAATATATATATTTTGTACCTGTGCGAAGCCGGAGCGGGCCGCTAGCAATCACTAAACCAAAGTAGCGGTAAAACCTAGGACGCGGGTACTAATTTTGCTAATCTGTCAACTCATTAGACTTCTTAGTGAGATCTTCAGTGACGTCATCAAAAGTAAACCAGACTATTTAGTCAACTCATATAGCCCTTTTATTTTATTTTTTCTGACTATTTTATTTTATTTGCTTGGCTTTTTTCCTTAATTTTGGACGCCATTCTTTTGACAAAACATGATGCACCCATTATGTTATTATACTACGTGTTTTACAAATTAAATCATTGATTTATATGTCTTTGATGAGAGCTGTATTTTCTTTAGGACTCTTTTTATTTTTTGTCTTTCTCTTTCTTTTCTTTCTCTTTATAAGTTTGTGATTAAATCTTAATGTTTTCGAAGTGTTCCTGTCTTGTAAGAGCAGTTGACTTCTCTATGTCACCTGTACTCTATGGGTTAGGTGAAAATAATGATTTTTTTACACTTTAAATTGAAACAAAACATCAGAAAAATCCTTTCGATGATGAGAGTGTCTACAATCATGTTCTGAAGTCACAGTACCAGTTTGTGCGCGATGTCCTTCAACCCTGTATTCACGTATTCTCCATCTATTAATAAAAGGAATGTATTCATAATTCTCATTTCATATCTGTCTCAGAGTCTCATCATCGTCATTATTTCCACCCAAGTCTGGCAGTAAAAACATCATATTTAGTTACACGATACGGGGGCAACTCGTAAAAATCAATTGTACGAAATAAGATTCATTGTAACTACAAGTAGGCGAAGGAAACAAGCCATTACGCCTATAAAAGGTGACTCGATACCTCTCACCAAAGTCCTGGGTCGTAGGTATAAGGAATTTTGGGTTTTATATAAAATCGCCAGAAACCTGAGCAAAAGATTACAATGTCTGGGGTTTCTGGTAATTCTGTATTATGCCTAATTTTGTTGGAAGTTGGCATCACCGTTTCTTCTTGTTAAGCTCTTATTAAGAAGCTGTTGTGAAGTGTTGTAGTTCGTTGCATTTTGGGGTCTCCCATTAATCAGGCTCGAAAGGGGAAGAGAGGTCAGAAAAAATCACAATTTCAATTTTGTTATTTATTTTTTCATTGTACGCGCGAGGTTTTTTTTTAATACCTACTTTCACACTGTCTTATTCAAAAAGGCGATCGTTCCAGGAATTACTGTTTTGAAATAATCGCGTATTCTCCTTTTGTTCCAACTATATCATCCACAATTCATTGCGTTCACCTCCCTTATTTTTTTTTATTTATTATTGCTATTGGTCGCTCCGTCGTTGAAATTCGATTGTTTTAGTTTTCTGCACTTCTTCTTCATTTAAACTTTAACTATGCCAAGCTCACTCACACTCCTCCGTGCGATATTCAATGCAATATTCTTAAAAAGGGGATTTTCGCTCGCAATTTTCCCTCCACGTATAATTTAGTACAGCAAATATCCATTTAAACTAAATAAAGTTAATCCTGACATTCCGTCTTCTCCCAGAACCTTATAAAATCTATCAATATCGTCTTCCATTTATCAGTAAATAAGTCCAATCAATATTTTAATGTCTCTCTTTTCTAATACCTTTCACTACGTTATTTACTTGGCCCTGTGCGAATCGAATCAACACAGCTACAGTGTTGCAAATAAAAAGCAAACGTACACAGCCACGTGTCCCTACAATCGAGGCCCTGGCGAACAACGATTACTGTAATGTTAGCTCAGTTTATTAGCTAGAACCATGTGATTTCCACCTACACAAATATTGACACTGTGTTGTGTCTAAGTCTTATATAATCAACGTAATTTTATTGCAACCAGTTACACAGTGTTTGTTTGTGACAATTTGAAGTAGCAAATGTAAAACAAATATATGATAAGCTTTGGTAAATCAACGCTTGACTTGAGGGCTGGTCGCGATTCCGGCTAAAGATGTCTAGGTCGACTCTGTTGCATAACTTATTTAGCGCGTATGTTTTACCCAATACCAAGAAAATGACTAAGTTTCTGGGTAAAAATGACGCTCAAATACAAGCCGGTTTGGCTGAACAGTAAATGGTAGATATCATTTTTCTAGTAAAACTCATAATGATGCACTGTTGTCGTCTCTGCATACTTTCAAAATAATATCTACAATCGGAGTATTTCAATTTTTTTCCTGTTACAAAATATCCAAGTTGGCTGTTGCCAGTTGATTTCGTCACGCTGTGTCATAAATTGGAGTAATTTGTCGAATTCAAATTTGTGTTAATTAAAAGAGTTCAACTATCCTGCAGAATTTATAGAGGTCATTTACCTGCCTTCTATCACAAATATCAGTCATTCTCTTCGACGGAGACAGCTGTGAAAGTGGATGATAAACTTTAGCATTGACTTTTTAAAACCATATGTTTGATATTATCTTCATAAAGGTCAAGTGCGTAGTACTCGCAACCGGCGTGCGTGTATGACCAGATGTATGAACGTAAACGAAGCAAAAGGAGTACGTAAGGATCGTAGCAGGTGGCGTTCTGTAGTTTATGCCAACCCCCAAGGGAAAGGCGTCAGTTTATGTATGTATGTATGTCTAATATTATTTTATGATTCTTGTCTAGGAGGCGCTTGGAGCAAGATACATTGATCGTATCTTTGACTTCGGTCTGCTAAGTAAAGTTAGCGTTTTAGAATAGTTAGATATATTTATTTGCAATGTATGTAGGTCTCACAAATCAGCTGATACATCGAGTTAGCGTTTCTAAGTACATTCTGCCTTATATTCTTATAGTCATCCTTTTTCACTGGCCTCAAGATCGCTTCAACATGGGAGCCCTTGCATCTAGAACCAACCAATACTTTCGAGAAAATAAAACGCTTTATAAATCTTGGGAAAAAGCATATAGCGCTTACCAGAGCTTGCATGCGAGACTGCCACCAAATAAATGTATTTTCTTTCGTTCTTTCATTATCTACTTCCATCAAAGATGAGGTATATAGGTCTTTACGGGGTCCCTCTACATAATACACAACAATACAAGTTAACAGTCAATAACTGTTAACTTGTATGATATGACTTTTATGCGTGAGGTCCTGGGTTCGATACCCATGTCGAGGTTAATGTTATTGAGTTTTTCCAATAGATAATATTCTCATGAGTAGCTCGGAATCTGGATTTGTGCCTAACCGATGGCAATAGGCTCTACCCCTATTTCAAGGTACTTAAACATGACTGGCGAAATATGGGTGTGTAGTGCATCTCTGACGAACTCTCAGGAATACAGGCGTGACGTTATGTGATTGTATGACGTAACAAAACGTCATCCGAGGGGCTCGGTCTATGACTAATTCCCCGAAGAGGTTTCCTCAGAAGGAACCATCGAGAATCCGAGACGGTACGCGAGACGTTCTATAAAACCAATAGAATTAATTATTACAGGTATACTACGTCATGCTTGCGCCCCTGAGTCATGCAGATTCCAACCTGTTCGTATAATATTTATTCTTCATCTTGTGACCGAGATAATTTTCACTTTTATTTAAACAAGTTTTAGTAAAACGTCAACAAGTTGTTGGAACAAGTTTAGTTTGTTACTTAAGTTCATGAGGACCGGTCGTTTGGATTATTCCATTGTGAGTTTTCGTGTTATAATGTTGTACATATATTTAACCTCGGTTTTGATTCTGGTGACTGCAGTTTCAATGATTTTGAAGAAAGATAAGACTGGAAAGGTATTGTTTCTTTTTTAACTTTGGTGGTTGAAAACTTGCGAAGATTTTCATCGTATTTTCATGGATTTTTCATTATACGAGTATACAGATACTCTTGTATGTAACTGCTTGTTCCCTATCTTGGTGCTACTCGTATATTCGTTTGTAGTAATGGATTCGTGGGGTTGACAGTTCAAAGGGTAGAGTTTTTATGACCTTTTACTTATCAAGTCAGTTTAGGTACAGACGCCAGCATATCAAGCTATCCCAAACTGTCAATTTTTACCAATTGAACATGAACTTTCACTTTTGTTGTAAAATTGAAAAACTATCAAAGACAGTTGATAGATTAGGGTAGTTTGATGTGCTGGTTCTGTACCTAAAGTTTAGTTGTGATTTAGGTAAAGTCGCTTAAATAAATGTTGAAGTAATTTCAATCATCATCTGCCTAGCCTTTTCCCAACTATGTTGGAGTCGGCTTCCAGTCTAACCGGATGCAGCTGAACACTAGTGTTTACGATTGCCTATCTGACCTCCACAACCCTGCTACTGGGCAACACGATACCCCTGGGTAAGACTGGTTGTCAGACTTTCTGGCTTCTGACTTTCAATAATTATAAAAATAATATATGATAGATATGACGGATGTTCTTAAGTTTGAAATTTTAACGGAAACTTTTTTTCGTATCAATTTGATGTAAACCAAAAAAAACATATTGTGAGAATATTTTAGCTCGTGTAGAACTTATGATGAGCAAGTATTTTATTCAATGATAATGCTATATTTTAAGTAGACTCTTCATAGTTTTTCGATGACTCATTCATTTGCTATTTCATTTCGTAAGTTTAAGATACAAGTTTTATGTGCTAACTCTCAATTTTGTTTAAATACGAAAAATTACTTTTTATAAACGTTGCCCCACACTAGGAATTTCTCCTGTATCGTGGTCGCGTTTACAAACATTTAAAGCCACATACACAAATACCCGAGACAATTACCTGTAGGCCATACAAATATTTGTTCCCTTAGGGGATCGAACCCGCTATACGCAGCGCAGCAGCCTATCGCTCAGCCAATGCGCCAACCGTGCCGTCAAATTTGTATATTTAACTAAGTAAATCCACGTACAAGTCGGTAACAGTTGGCCCAGCATAGTATAGTGCCAATAGAACACCAGGCCAGCTTATACAAGTCTGCTTCCTCAGCTATGGTGTACATTAGAGATTATTATATTCTATTGTATACTGGTTTTGCTATCACTGACGTACTGCGCCGTTTCTTCTACGGAGCACTGGATATGTTCCAAATTCAAAATATTTCATGTCACACTAACTGTGCCCGCGACTTTCATGGGTTTCCATTTTTTTGGGCTGATCCCTAATTCTTTTCTTAACGTCGTAACTCCTTAACACGTCAGCTGTCTGCCATTCAAATTCCCGTCAAAATCGGTCCAGCCGTTTCGGAGATTACAATTAAACGTGACGAAACGACACGAAAAACAACAATTACTCTTTTAAAAGCTTTTAGAATGAGGGTTAATAGGTATGAGAGAACAGAGTCCCTCGAATTTTTTATCATAGTCTACGGCATGGTAATAAAATAGCACTCAGACTAGCTACCATAAGACCTGTAGAATTTGTAAATGTAATAAAACTAAATACAATTAAATAAAGCGAGAGAAAGACGTAGTCAAAAGCCCGAAAGTCTTACCTCCAGTCTTACCAAGGGGTATCGTATTGCCCCATGACTGAGTTGTGGAGGTCTGGTAGGCAGTAGCTTTATGTAAAATACTAGTATTCAGCTGCATCCGATAAGACCGGAAACCGACACTAAAATATTTGGGAAAAGGCTAAACAGATGATGATGACACCTTCTTATGTTGAATCAAAGTTTCCAAAAACACATAAATATATAAACCAATAAAATAATATAGAACCTAGGTCTGAGTTTAGTATATACATACCTAGTCTGTGGCAAAACCACGGTATCCAGAGGTTACCGTACGCTAGACCGCAAGGCTATTGACCACTGTTGGCACAATATTATAGGTGTGTCTACAAATACCTATTCGTATAAGCGGCGCAAGCACAGATCTTTGTTAAGTTGTAAACGCGACCGTAACAAACATACTGTTTAATTGGTAAATCGACTCAATACAGGGTTGAAGGGTTGTTGACGCATAAACTGTAAAGATTCTGGACCCCCCGTTCGTTGAAATTTTTCGTCAGATTTTTTTAACAAAAAATTTTTTTTTTGAAGTTATTTGGAAATGGCTAGGTGGCCCAGTTGTTCGGGCCTCGCTTCTTATGCACGAGGTTTTAAGTTAAAATGTGACGTTATCAATTCTTAAGTACCTTCAAGTTAATGTTAGACATTAATGACATCGGTGAAGGAAAACATCTTGACGAAACTTGGACTCACAGTGAATATTAAGGAGTCTGAAATCGTTATCACGCATTGAGCAAGCGTGGTGATTAATGCTTTGCCCTGCAGTGGGACAGTAACAGGCTGGTATTATTTTTATAATATGGAATACTTACCTACTACTTCGATGCAACGCCACAACATTCTGGTCGAAAAAAGAAAAGACAGAATTGGAAACACTACCCTGTGGTCCAAAACGGAAATAATAGACGTGGGTAAGAAAAGCTACCAGGCTCAAATTCAATTGGGTGGGTCCTGTGAGCCGCATGCACACTGACAGTTGGACTAAAGTCTCCACACAATGGGTGCCTGTAGATGGACGGAGTCGCCGAGGCCTGCCCAAAAAGAGGTGGTGAAACGACCTGCACACGTATTCCAAGGGCTGGCACGGGAACGACCTGGGTGAGAACTTTGCCCAGCAGTGGAGAACAGGCTAATGAAAAAAATGGAATCCATGCTATACTTAATATTATAAATAGGAAAGTGTGCGTGTCTGTTTGTCCGTCTTTCACGGCAAAACGGAGCGACGAATTGACGTGATTTTTTAAGTGGAGATAGTTGAAAGGATGGAGAGTGACATAGGATACTTTTTGTCTCTTTCTAATCCCTCACTTCCTAACGCGAGCTTCTTAAATCTAGTACTTAGATAATTCATTCAATTTTGTGTTGGTAACAACATAATATTGTTTTCTAACATTGCAATTATTACAAACGATACGTGAAACCAATTTAGCCAATTCGGCCAATTCAAAGTAGTCAATTCAGCTTATTATCAAGGTCTATTTTATATTGTAAATTGACTCCCTCATATGCAAATGTAAATTAATCAATTGGAATCAACTGGAAGTTATATGTTTGAGCCGTTTGGGGTTGAAACACTAGGGCCATGGGGTCCGTGTGCCCATTTAGTTTTTCGAGAAATCGCGAAACGTTTGGTCGACTCTTCACGTGACCAGAGGGCTGGCCTTTTTTTTGGCCAAAGAATCAGCATTGCCATTCAACGTGGCAATGCTGCCAGCCTTGCAATGCTGACAACGATGCGGATGAATTTTTTGATGCCCTATGATTATTTATTTTATTTCTTCATATATTATTAATAATTGTATAATTTTAATGAAATAAAAAAAAAACCACCCACACAGAAGTAAATGTGCGCTAAAAAAAAAAAAAACAATTGGTATATTTATTCGTGGCATAGTCGGTAATGTGACGCGTAGCCGAGTGACTTGACCAAGAAAATATGCAATTTGCCCACACAATTCGATGCGGTAGTTATTTCAATGGGTCTCAATGGAGATTATAGTAATTTTACAAATTACATTGTGAATACCACATCCGGTAATTTAACTTTAAATTGTATAATGAAATGGTTGGCAAATTAATTCTAAATTATAGTAAATAGGTGACACATAGGTGGTTTAGGTCTCGCCTCTTGTGCACGAGGTTATGGGTTCAAACCTGGGCAGGTACCAATGTGACTTTTTCAATTCATATGTACTTTCTAAGTTTATCTTGGACATCACTGACATCGGTGAAGGAACACATCGTGAGGAAAACTGGACTTATAATTAATATAAATCTGAAATCACCAACCCGTCTTGAGCATGCGTGGTGATTTATGCTCGTGCCTTCTCTGTATGAGAAGAGGCCTTTGCCCTGCAGTGGGACAGTAACAGGCTGGTAGGTAGGTGGGCAAAAAGTGTAAATAGTTTATATAAATTGTACAATTTAGGTTGCAGTGACCCGCCATGATGGCATATGAAGCATATTATAATACAAGGTTGGTTAGATATCCTTACATACCATCACGGCTATATTCCCAGAAGGGTTAGGCAGAGGTAATCGTAATACCCACATTACGCCAGTTATGTTTAAGTCCCATGTGAAAGTGAGAGATTCTATTGCCACCAACCGGGCACACATCCAAACTCCGGGCTACTAATGAAGAAATTCTCATTGGAAAACTCAATAACACTTCACCCGACCTGGGAATCGAACCCAGGACCTCACGCTCAGCAGTCACGTTTGGGACCACTAGACTAACGAGGCAGGAAATACTACTTATACCATTCTTATTTTTTACTGAAAAAGGGTTGGGATCAGCTTGCGGCTTCTGATATAACGTTACTCAAAACTGTCTAAGTAATTGAAAAACGGACCTAAAGTAACAAATTAAATTGATTGCAAGCGTCCTTGGTGTGGAAACTCAGTGCTAAGCAAGCACGCTTGCAATACAATCAGTCAAATCCCAAAACCAATAGAAAATCAAACAATAATTTAATATCAGCGTGATATAAAATAGCCTAATTATGTTCCTCGAGACTTGGGCTATCAAAAACATTTTTTTTTTTCAAATCCGACTAGTGGTTCTAGAAATTAACGCACTTAAACAAAAAACAACAAAACTCTTTAGCTTTATTAAAATAATTATATTCTCTTTTTTCATTGTATATACATAAAAATTTCATTTTTACGTATTTCAATATAAAAAATACAAAAACATTTAAAAATAGTAGTCCACCGGTGGCAGGAGCATGGCCCAAGCTACCGGCGGTTAGGGTTGCAGAGACAGGAACCTCCTCACAATGCGAGCCGTATCGAGGAGTAAAGCCTAAAGTATCAGGCCTTTGATCCAACCCTGTAACGAAAGCCTCGACAGATGGTCGTCGAGGCTTTTAGCCAGTAGGCCATTGCCGTAACGACGATCGGCGCAATGACAGCTCCTAGTCCACATTCCACATGTCGACAACGTCGTGTGCTAAGTCAAGATATTTAATCTGTAAATAATATATAAATAATGATATTATTATTACAGATTCTAAAGGATTGTCACCGCAAGCATTCGCTAATAATAATAATAATAAGCTTTCTGACATGCGCTTGATCATCGATTTAGGAGAATGGATACCTGTTTTCCATAATAAATACTAAACTGTCGTCCGTTTCATCCTCAGGTGACAATGGGCGGATGGCTAAGCTACATCTGGTGGGGCGGAGACCCCGACGTGGTGAACCCGATCTCAGGGCTCACGAGGCGAGAGGTCAGTCTGGTGCAGAAGTCCTGGGCGCCTTGCAACGCTGACAAGATCAATACCGGTGCTGAACTACTTAGGAGGTAAGATATTTAGGCCCTCAAATGTGGGATAAGGCACCATAGATCTGCGTGGTGGATTACAGGCAATCAATGATCGAGAGGAGCCCTGAGTTTCAGAGAAGTGCAAATAGCTGATTTTCATGTTTTCAGTGACACAATAGCTTTTAACACATTGACTGTCACGCCATAAACGCTATAGGAACACTATTGTTAGCACGAGTTAACTCGCAGTCCGGCACTAAACGTGTTGAACATTTAAACAGAAATAATCGTTTAGTTTTCTATTGTATCGCGACAACTCTTGAATTCTTGGAACAGTTAAATAACCCATAAAACACATACTTCCCAAAATAAAAGTTGTAAAATAAATTACGAACATAAAAAATGTCAACAAATTCGAGTTCTTAAATTCCCGTTATAGCTATCTACGACGCAATCAATGTCATTTATAAGTTTAAAAAGCATCTCTCTGGCAAAACCCGCATTCTCCCTCACTCTCTCTGACGAAACTCACATATTTTCTCATTTTCCCTGTTAAAACACGCATTTTTAATTTGTAGATAAGTACCAAACCCTGTCAGTAGGCAATAAATCAATCAGTTACCGAACGCACGACGTAAACCTAACGTTAAATTCAAACGTATTTTTTATTTGTCATGAGTTTTATGTCCAGGGAACGCTTTAATTTATTAAGGCACCACAAGATAGACCTGCGGCTTACTGGAAGATACTCAAAAAAATCTGTCAGCAGTCCCTAAGTACAGCCGACAGAATTGAAAACTTAAAACTTTGGAAGAACTATCTTATAAAAACTTTAGCTTGACGGTGAAGCGAACCCATTAGTTTCCCCGCTACCAAAAATCGCTCAACGCGACTAAACTAAGTACTCATACACATGAAAAAGGTCTTGAAACTAAATTAATTTTTAGTGCGAATACGAAATAATTATTTTCAATTTTGAATCGTTCGCGTTTGGCTCTCAGGTCCAAATGGGACGCTGTCTGTCGCTGTCAAATAGTACAACAGCCACATAACTGCCAGGCCGTTTTGAATAATAATAATAATAATAATAAAATTTATTTATTTCCAAAACAGGTTACAGACTTAAATAACTTGGTTAACAAAAGGGTATTATTATTAGCAGCTAGTGGTAGGAAGTAAGTACAGAGCAAATAATAAACCATGCTGCAGAAATCTGTAGACAATATAATTCGTGAGCCCTGCCTCTTAAACTAGGGTTACCTGTATCTTAAGAGACAGTGTTCAGCTAAATGATTGATTGCGATAAGATTTATACAACTTGTGAGTTGTGTCGATCTACCTAGTGATTTAAAATGAGGTTAGTTATTTCGTTTATAATTAAAATTAAAATAAAGAAAGGAAAAAGAATTTAAGGAGCATGGGGGTGTGAGTGTGGGTGTTTGTATGTGTGTGTGGGTGTATGTATGTGTGTGTAGAAGTATGTGTGTGTGTAGGTGTAGGGGTGTGTATGTGTATGTGAAGGTGTGTTAGTGTAAGTTGTGCAATTGGGTGAGGGTAGCTTGTGAGTGTACACTGATATATTAATATTAAGCGATGTATGTAAGTAGTGATTCTGTTTGTGAGTAATCCTGTTGAAGTAGCCATTCTGTCATCTTAGACTTAAGTTCATATCTATTTAGGTCGAGTATGTTAAGTTCTTTATGGGTTTTTTTGTAAATTTGTGTGCTTATTGTATAATATTGGTGTCTGGCAAAAGAAGTTTTGTGCCGAGTGCCTGGAGGGATATTGGTTCGCTTTTTGGTATCAGACGGGGGGACGGTAGCGTGTCTTCTGAGGACAGATTGAAGCACAAAGAGCTGACGGACTGTTAGTACCTTGCAATCTGAGTATAGTTGCTTTGTAGGATAACGATATGGTTTTCGTAACATCACTTTCAGTATAGCCCTCTGTGCTCTTTCCACTTTGATTAGACTAGTTTTATTTGCACTACCCCATACGGTAATGCAATACCCAATAATGGATTGACACAGGGCATAGAATACCATTTTCAAGGTATCAGGGTTTGCCGAGTCTCTAAGGGACTTAAATATATGTATCAATCTAATAGTTCTAGTGGTGAGGGTGTCAAGTTGCTTATCCCATCGTAACCCTGCGTCTATTTGTACGCCCAGATATCTTACATTATCAGTTCTCGTGAGTGCTGGGCATAGACACGAAGATGACTGCTGTGGGCAAATGTGAGCTATTATCGAGAAAGTGTGGTCTGGTGCGGTGTTAGAGCGAATAGAAAACGGAATGTAAGAAGTCTTGTTAAAATTGAGAGTAAGCAGGTTTGAGTTCAGCCATTTTATTACTTTGGTTAATGCTGCTTCTGCACTACATTTAACACCATCCCACGTTGGTCCATCAGCTACAATCACAGTGTCATCGGCATAGGCAAATATCTTAGTATTAGGGAGGGTCATTCTGCATAGGTCGTTTACATAGATTTGGAACAAAATGGGGCCGAGAATGCTTCCCTGAGGTACTCCGTAAGACACAAATTCTTCGTCACTAAGGGACTTATCAATTTTAATTCTTTGAGTACGGTTATTGAGATAATCTTTGAAGATTTGAAGAGCGATACCTCTAATACCAAGTAGTTCCAGTTTGGCGGTTAGTATGGGGACAGAAACTGTGTCAAAGGCTTTAGAGAGGTCTAGGAATATACCTAGAGATTTGGTCCTATTGTCAAGGTTCCGAGCAACCGTTTGCGTCAGATCAAGTACCGCATCTTCAGTCGAGATTCCAGTGCGAAAACCATATTGATTCTCAGCTATGACGCGATACCTATCCAAGAAGTTCTTGAGACGGCTGCTGAGGATCCTTTCAAGGACCTTAGAGAGTGCAGTCAAAACCGAGATAGGTCTGTAGTTGTTGACACAACTTCTGTCCCCTCCCTTGTGGATAGGGTATACTATAGCTCTTTTAAGAGCATCTGGAAAAACACCTTTCTGTATACAACCATTAAAAATATACGTTAGTGGCTTTGCCAGAGTCTGGTGGCATGTTTTCAGTAATAGGGGCGATATACCATCCCAACCTATTGCACAGTCATTGCGTAATTGGAGAATAAGGGATTCGACCTCAGATTCATCTACCTCCAACAGCGCAAGGGAGTTGGCGGGAGAGGGAGGGGTATTGTTTTGAAACTGCTTGGTTGGCAGATTTAAGGGAGAAGTACACCGAGATAAGATGTTAGCCGCCAGATTTTTACCTACATTACTGAAGAATTTGCACACTTCATTTAAGGAAGATTTAGGACAGTCGCGTATTTTCAGAAGTTCAACAGGGCTTGTTTTAGTTTTACTTGTGTTCGTAATTTCTTTTATTGTTTTCCAGAGTGCTTTAGGGTTATTTTTTGCTTTCTCAAGTTCACTCTTTTCGTAGGCAATTTTTAATTTCCGAAGTATGGCATTACAAAAATTTCGATAGCGGGTGTAAGTAACTTTGAGTATAGGATTTTCTGCATGTTTTTTTGATTTTGTGTGCAATTTGTCCCGATTTTGGATACACTTCAAAAGGCCAGGAGTTATCCAGGGCTTGATAGTTCTTTTTTTCCTTGGAATATTGTTTTGGTGAGTATGTTTGGTAACTACAGATGTTAACATGGTTATTACAAGGTTCATTGATGTATTAGGGTTCTCAATTTTGTATATGGGTGTAAAATCCATGCTTTGTAGCTCTAACTTAATTGCATCGTAATCCACAGAGGTAGAGGTGTGGAATGTGTTGCGCTTGGGATAAGCGTTGGCAATAGTAAGTAGGAGAGGTTTGTGGTCGGTAATATGGGAATCTAGAATTAATGTGGTGATAGGTAGGTTAGTTTTTATGAAAGCGTGGTCAAGACAATTTTCAAGCCGAGTGGGGAATAGGTGAGTCGGCAAAAGCCCGTGTGATGTGTTCAGTATGAGATATTCAAGACTCCGGTCATTTCTACTACTCTGTTTTATATCAATATTTAAGTCGCCTATTAGAGCGATATTCTGCCATGTGGAGAGTTTAGTGTAGACACTGTTTAAGCTATCCAGAAACTTATCAAAGCTTTCCCGGGAGTTGTATGAAGGTGAGCGATAGACTACTACCATGGCAATTTTTTTATTATCTATTTGACAGACAAGACAGTTTCCACACATAAAGTTAGGTTCCCACACAGAGACCTGCAGACCATGTTTCGTATAAATAACGATTCCATCGTTCTGGTTCGAGTTTACTTCAGTGAGGTGGGATTGAAATCCCTGTAGCACAGGTAGGTTACTAACCTTACTAAGCCAGCATTCGGTCAATATTATGACATCAAAGTAAATTTTTGTTAGTTGTAGCAGTACCTGAAGTTGATCAAAGTTTTTGTTTATGCTGCGTATGTTTAAATGTAAAAAGTTAATATTGCTGTCGGAATTGTTTACAAACTTCATGGAGTCCTCTGGACTACAAGTAAAGGAGTTGCCTACGTTTAGCGAATCTAGATCACTGTTTAAATTATTTATTATATTAGCCATTTAAAATAGGAATGATTGCTAAACTTGTGTTAGAAATGAGTGACTCAGTAGTAGATATACAGTTGGACTGAAAGGAACATCGCATGTTTAGGTATGGTAATGAATGTTGTTGTGGATATTTCATAGTATTAGTGTATGGTGTAGTTAGGGTTTCATGATTTGTAGCATATGTATATGGTGTGTGAGGTGTGTGTTGTTGAAGTTTTTTACAGATATGGGTAATTAAACTAAATTTAAACAGTGCATGTGAAAATTGAAAAAGTAGTCACATGTTTAAGTTTCCGAGATCGTGAAGACATTTTTCCGAATGTATTAAGACTTGCTTGTCACCCTCTTTCTTGCGCAGGAAGATATTGCCAGTAGAGAGCCAACAGTATTTATAGTCTTTGTTCTTGGCAAACTCTCGAGCTTGATAGAAAAGTTTTTTGGTAGTAGCAGGCAATTGCTCGGCGATATAGACCGGTTGCGTTTTACCTGGTAAGCCGATCAGAGTGGTGTTTACTTTGTCTTCCTTTCCTTTCTCCTTATTATATGCTCGTACAGCCGACAAGAGTGACTGTTTTGTCTGCACTGCTGAGAATTCTGCGATAATCGGGCGTGGGGTAGTCGGACTGGCAGCCTTCCCGGGGAGCCGGTATACGTCACGTATGCCGGATTCCCGGATAGGGACTCCAACAACATCGCCGATCGTGCACACTGTTTTTAAAAGGCTGGTGCTGGTTTCTGTATCATCCTGCGGGATATTACGGATTTCAATGCCCGACGATCGTGACTTGTGCTGTAGGTCAAGTATCTTTTTTTCTAAGTTTTCAATATATTGTTTTTGCAGCAGACGTTCTTTCCTTAAATCTTCGACCTGGTTTTTCATGTCCTCAAACTGCTTGTTCATAAAAGACATCGATTCGACTATCTTTTCATTTGTCTTGCGAATTTCAGCATTGGACGCCTGTATTTGGATATTTTGAGATTTAATTTCCCCGATATCAGACAATAGTTTGTTCATTAGGGTAGTTTGTTCCGCTAAGGTCTTTGAGACGCAGGGGCCTTGATCATAGTCCCCAGCATCTAATGAGCTTATGGCATCCTCTCCTTGCGGCGAGTCTCCTTTACGAAAACGTTTCTTTCTGTTAGTGTTTACGTAACCGCTCATTGTTACAGCCGAGTTGATATCTGGTTCCGACTGCGTCTGAGTCTGGCTCAGGCTGGTTGCTTATAATGAAGAATACTTTTGTTAATGTGATTTACAATTCTGTTCAGTAGACATTGGTGTTGGCAATCATCCAGATACAATTTGGCCCTTATAGGATTATCACGGAGATAGGTGAAGGAAAACATCGTGAGGAAACCTAGAGTTTTATTTATTTATTGATTTTTAAGGAAAGCTTACAGACTAATAACAATTATAAATATCTTTTATAAATAAGGACAATTGCTAATGACAAGCTTCCACATATAAAGTTTTACTCAATATGAATCTGATATCGCCAACCCGCCTTGTCCTAGCCTGGTGACTTATACTCATGCCTTCTCCGTATGAGAAGGGGCCTCTGCCTTGCAGTGGGACAGTAACTGGCTAGTGTAACGTAGGATTATCGGTAGGGCTATCAGTAAAAATTAAGGCGTTGAAATTTCAATTCATGCGTGCTTTAAACAATATAAGAACTAACTGTTTTACCCGCTCCTAAGGATCGTACCGTGACGTTATATAGCTTACAACCTTACGCAAGAATAAAGCTATCAAATGCAAAAAGATTTTTACTAATCCGACAGGTACTTCACTAGATTAGCGCGTTATACCAAAAAAAAATCTTCAGCTTTATTAACTATCAGCTGTCCTTTGTACGTATCTGGATATAAAGTAAAATAATTATATTTACGTCTCAGATAACCTTTAAATCATAACAATTTATTAACGTCTGGAAAGAGTCACAACATAACTCATAAGTCCTATTCAAATTAATACGGCTGTCGAGCTAAAATAACAGGCTCTACAAACAAAGTAGAGTCTTGTCGGCGTATATGAAATATACACCTATACATAGGTATCCAAAAATATAGTCAACCCTAACTCAGGGATGCGGGAAGCTAAGTGGCTCTATGTACCCACTTCCATTACGGGCAGATCTTTACGTTGGTATTCCACGCGTAACCTTGAGGTGGTGCCCCACATAGACGGTACATTATGTGCGTATATTTTTATTGCTTCTACTGTCATGCCGTCAGCTCTCACATTGTTGACGTGCCACCTGTTCGCGAGCGTCGACCCTAATACTAAGGGTGTATACACACGTTTATCTGAAAGGCAGATACGAGAGAGAGAGAGAATGTATTTATACGAAAGAATTTTCTCATTTCTGTAACAACAGTCCAGCATATTCAAAATGTTGGGGGCACCAAAAATACCACAACACCACACCATAAATTGACCGCATTTGAAATCTCAGACAGACATGAGAAACCACAAAACAAATCCCAATTAGTTCACCTTACTAAGTCATCATAATATTTTGTTATTATTTAACTAAGTATAAGATAACAGAGATGACTAAACTTCTATATAAGTTCCCTAATATAAATTTCAATATCAAATTTCAAAACCCCTACCTAAAGTCTGTATCAAGAACTAAGAGCTTGTCCAGACGAAGTGATATATGCGCGAGATTAGTCGCATGCAGAAAATCGTGTGTTTTTACCTTATTCTCAAACCACTGCAACTCCTGAAAACGAGAATAGTGGCGACCACTAGAGAAGCGTCGAGACAATGAAGTCCGACGAGTCCCGGTGAGACGATTCAACTGTCTTGGATCCCGCAATGAAATTAATCAGAAACCAACAGCGGAGGGGTTAGAAAAATACATAATTTACACTTCCCTCCATATCAAGCAGGAGACAGAACAGAGCTAGGCCATATAGGTACGAAGGGACGTTTACAACTAGGTTAGGCCCAGTTGCCTAGCACCACGATTTAAAATTAACACTCATATTAATGGCTCCTAAATGATCGTGAAATCACGTGATTGTGAGTAGTGCAAGTTCGTATATTCCTTCCACATGCAGTAGCTCGTTTTGCTGTTGCTTATGTGTATTGCGAGCAAGTCACTGGAACCTCGACTCGCACGAATAGACTCGCACGTAAGTCGTCTCTTCTGGTCAAGCTCTTAAATGAATGAATACCTACGTTAGTAGAAATGTCAACCTAAATCATTTAACTCTTACACGATGTTACTCACCGGCGAAACTTCTAGCTTAAGAAATTTACGCATATATATGTACATAGTTAGTTTCTGCTGGTGTGACACCACCCTAACGGTTGGCATTCCCTTCCGTGCTCGGCAAGCCGGCACTTAGTATTCCGGTATTAGGAATATGGGCGTGTTTTGGCAAACGTGACTAAGAACTTAGAACTAATCTGTATACAGTATGAATAAAATTATAACCAGCTGCGTTATTTAGTAAAAATCTCCCTATAAAAAGTTGGATGAAGTGAGCGATGAATGAGTGAGATGGCAGTGTCACCTAACGCTTTGATCAGTGATGGATGGGACGCATGTTGACTTCTGTGGACGTCTTTAAGCTGGACGATGATGAAACCTTTAAACCTAAAGACGATTCTAACGAAACAAAACTTCCTAAATCACCAGCACCACATACATATGTCCTTCTATCAGACTTAGAATACGGACATAGAATTGATAACTTTAATAACTCACTAATCTGCCAAACTGATCTATACCCATAGTGCAGCTTAACAAAATGAATTATAATAATAATAATAATAATTCATTTATTTCTCAGATAACATGATCCAAAATGGTTAGTAACAATCGAGCTTAAAAACTATGTTAGTAGGCAACGAATTTTAGTAGAAATAATTAAATCAAATCATAGTGAGAACATTCACACATAATCACATAATTATGCAGTAAATTCGATTTTGAAATCTGAAAGTTCAATAAGTAACACTATTTTACCTGTAACTTCTGTTGTTCGTTGTGAAATTCTTGCTGTAGTTGATATGATATCATAATTTTTGCTACAGAAAGATTTTTTTTTAAATAACAATGAGGAATAAGGGCAGGAGGATGATGAATCGTAAATTAATAAACTTTTCAAATAAATATTTAAACTTTTTTTTTGCGTTGCCCCACACTAGGAATTTCTCCTGTATTCTGGGTGTGTTTACAAACATTTAAACTCACATAAACAAACAGCCAGACCCGGAACAACTACCCGTAGGTCACACAAATATTTGTTCCGTGCAGGGATCGAACCCACAACACGCGGCGCAACAGCCGATGGCTCAATCACTGTGCCAACCGTGTCGTCAAAGAAAAATATGCTTTATTTATTATATTTCAAGTGATCTCAAAGGACCCTGTGTAATATATATTGGTAGCACTATAAAGTAATATTTCCCCTGTATCTCTCCTGAATCGTATGTAAAGGCATAGGCAAGGCAAGGCATTCAACATGCTAATGTGTTTTCCAAATTGCTCTTTTATAGCTGCCCTTTTCTCATGAATAAAGGTAAAGAAAATACCTACAAGTTCCTAAAGGCTGTATAGATTACTTTGGAGTGATTTGATTCAAGGATTGTGTAGCTCTACCTAAGTATTTATTTGAACTCAGTAGGTTTAGTCCACGTTTTCTTTCGTGTACGCTCCGTTTCAGGCAGGCGAAAAAGGTAAAGAATAAATTATCGTATATTTTCGAATAGTTGTCTATCGTGCCGTATATGAAATCATATATCAAACTGACATCGGTTAAGGAAAACATCGTGAGGAAACCTGGACTTATATAATCAATATAAGCCTGAAATCGCCAACCCGTCTTGTCAGCAAGCGTGGTGATTAATGCTCATACCTTCTCTGTATGAGAAGAGGCCTTTGCCCTGCAGTGGGCCATTTCTTTTTTTTAAAACGTTGCCCCACACTAGGAATTTCTCCTGTATCGTGGGTGCGTTTACAAACATTTAAACTCACATACACAAACAGCCAGACCCGGAACAACTACCTGTAGGCCATACAAATATTTGTTCCGTGTGGGGATCGAACCCACAACACGCGGCGCAGCAGCCGATGGCTCAACCACCGCGCCAACCGTGTCGTCAAATAAATTCATTAATAAGCTGGTACTGGTACTGGTGCCGTATATGTTGATACACGCTTGCTTCTACGTGCTGGTAATTTGTCGTGGGTGGTCAATACATTTGGCGAGGCCTTCTGGTAATGCATGAGGTCGACTTATGATTTTTTTTTTCTTTTGAACAATAATTGTTTAAAAAATAAATTGTTCATAATATTTCCGAATATGTAAGTATCTACCACCATCTTACTTTTGTTAAGAACTTGTTAGGACTCGTTTTGTTCGCTGTTACTACGATGTAACAGCGAACAAAAAGAGTTCAAATATTCTAGCAACGCTACAATTTTCATTTGTCCATTTATTAAAAAATAAGAGTAACTTTGTTGACTTATGCAGAATACTTCAAGAAATAAGGGAACTGAGGCTGCAAGGGTTAGCGAAATGAGCTCAAAAATAAAAGGATTTACTTTAACGACTTATGTAGAAAAGTTTAAGATTTAAGATAACCTTAGCTGCAAGAGCGTGCAAAGAGAGCTCGAATATGTATATCGGTTTTTTCTGCAAAACTTTACATAGTACATCTCTACACAATCTAGAAGAAAATTATGTCCGTTGAAAGTTGTACACTAATAGTCTTACATGACGAGGCATACTTTGATTCATTCATGCCCTTTTTTTTAAGGATGGAAAATCATCCAATGACTTCTCGCATTTTGGATGAAACGGGAGAGCGTGTCAGATTTACTGACTGAAACCCATCCGTGTTCCGTCCTTGCCCTTTACGTTCCATGGTATATCCATTCATTCAACCCCTAAAGTGGTAAAATATATTTTTAGAGTTTTTATGGGAAAACTATAAAAAAACACGCAGCAACGTCTTGTACAATATGTCTTGTAAGAGACCTAACAATAGAAACAAAGAAGAGTATCTAATAATAAAAACAAAAACGTAAGTACTGTCTTCATTCTTAAAACAAAACAAGAAAAGACGCCTCACATGCTAATGATGTGTAGAATAAATTATGTAGACGTATATAATAATTTATTCATCTGTGGTTACGTCTGCGAGAAAATATGAATCGACTTTAATGCGTATCTACATATTTATATATACGTAACCGATTCGCCTTTTTATTTATGCATTAGGTGAGTAAATGGATTTTTTATCAATTGGAATATAATTGGGGACACCGTATAGCCATTACATATTCACTCTTATTTTTTTAAATAACTTGGTATATATTTTTAGAATAGCTTTTTTTTTTATTGAGGAATAACAGCTACAATATGATATATATAACATGTTTATGTTGTTGTTGTAACATGTTTATAACATGTTGTATAAATGATATAAGTAAAGAGTTTTGATAATATTGAGGCTCTACATTATCCGCAGATTACAAAACAAAAAATGTAAGTACTTTTAAGTACCGATTTGAACCAAGTTTACATGCACTAATACAATTTCAGAAACCTTATACAGTGACAGGTGAAATGGACATTAACACACCACCTGATATCATAAGTTTATTACAGTTACATGATTCTGGCCCCACTGAAAATTTCCATCGACATTTTATTAATTTGTAATTAATTTTCTGTTGTTCTTTTTACTTGAAACTGTAAAAAATCGACAGAAACTCATTATTTTTATCTATCTAAATGAGATGTTGATAAATAAAAAAACAATTAATTCATTAAAAATCTCATTAAAAACATGAATGACAACTAACAACTATAACATTTAAAAAAAAAAAATGTTATAGGGTCCATAATCATGTACTGAACTCATGGTGTCGAGTTGTGCGTCCATGTACCTACCTTCCACCCTGTATGTATTAGAATTATTATCATCCTTATAATGAGTAGCTTATTTATAATATGAAACATTTAGCGGTACCTTTATCTTAAGGTTATCACTGTTGACCTCAAATCATTTAGATTTGTTCAATAATTTGCGGTTTCAGTATTTACATTCATTAAATTAGGTAATTAAACTAAATTACGCATCTCCCAAGTCATTTTGTAAACATTCACATTCAAGAAAATACGCACCAAGCGCTTCCAAAGATCCTTTTGAATGGGCAAAGCAAAAGAATGGAGCACGCTGCCTGAATCTGTTTCCGAACGCATTCAAGCCGAACCTCTTTAAAGTTAGATTGAACAGGCTCACTACATCGACTTTGTCTTTGTCATCCCTGACCTAGACTAGAGTCAAGAGCAAAAACGTCTCAAATAAAACAAAAAATGAAAATAATAACTTATGTATGCACATTTAGTCCAACCACTTTCTCAATTAGATCTCTCTGTGCGAGAAGAGGCCTTTGCCATGCTGTGGTACAATCATTAGATGGTATTATTTTAATCAATTGAGCGAAAACTAGTTTGCCTTTATTCGATACAATAAATACCGAACTCGTAAAAACACTAGAATTATTGTATTGTCAAGAAACCCACACATGCCTTAACAATGCAGGTAGCAAAAAACCTCATTCTGTGCACTGTGCCTATATGAACAAAAATGCCAATAAATTACCATGGTCAAGGTTCTCTGCAAATATTAAGGTCCAATCCTTAAAAAACCTTGTTTACATTCATTTCAAGGATTGGCAAAAAACAAGCTTCATAAAAAATTTGCTCATCGCGGAGATATCCGGAAACATCCTTAAGAACTTGATCAATAAAATTTTCGAGTCAATGAAACAACTCTTATGGCTTTAAGTTCTTTTTTATTGATGACGAATACATTAAAATGGTGTGATTCTTTACCTCGAAGGATAAGGTCTTATTTCGTAAACTGGAATTTTGCACCACAGCTAAAAAAGGTCTTCCATTCATTTGTGACCGAATAAAGTTTTAAGATTTTAGCGACGGTGTCGGCCAATAAAACTAGTTTCAGCTGAGGATTCGGGTAAGGCCTAAGGGTGGCCTAAAACTGGCCAAAAATAAGAAACGCTTACTTCCATTCCAGAAAATGAATGCGGAAACAGAATATTCGATTAATCATGTTTAGGTCAGACACTAAAAATAACTCGTGAACTAGCATAAGTAGAGAGCTGGTTTTTTGAACATACTTACATATATTGGTTTAATAAATAAGTACATCACATTTTACCTCACAATTCCAAAGCTACGTTTAATACTAGTTACAACAATTGTAGTATAGTATTAAATCTATTTGTATAATAATTATTGCAACATAACTATGGAACATAGAATCCATTGAAAACGACTAACGACTCGCTCTATTTCGACTGCTAATAAAGTATTGTATGCAATATTGATGTGTACAAAGTATTCAAATTGTAGTTAATGTACACTGTACAAAATTTTGAAAGTGCGTTTTTTTAAACCAATACAACAATTTGTCGTGGAAAGACCTCGGTCTTTCCACGACAAATTGTTGTATTGTTATCGTGGAAAGACCGAGGGTCACACTTTTAGATACAGATTTCGTTATAATTTTAATGCTTCAATATTAATTTTATTCATTACTTTTTAACTTGGATTAATAATCATTATCATTGCATCATTAATTCACTGCACAATACGAACAAAGAAATTTAATTTAAATGTAATCAACATTCTTCCATGTATAAATAAACGAAAGCGTACCAAAACAAAATTAAAACTACTTACAAAAACGCATCAATGTAAGTAGGTACCTACTCCTTCATTCAATATAAATAGCTGTCGTAATACTATGTAGTACCTACTTATGTACAAATAATTATAGCTAAATGACGCATGAGTCTTACAATTTCACAACTTAAATTGCGTGTGTTAACAAAAAGCGTGAATTAATAAAAGTTTATAAATAAATATTTAATCATGTAATTAGAGAGTCGAAGCGCGTTTTTTATACACGTCAATATTGTGGTGGTAAGATGACTCTTAATTTGACAGAATTACTCCTAAAGTTTTTGCCCACCTTTTTTATTATCTAGCACCTGAATCTAAATAATTGTCGTAAATAATTGTAATATTATATTAGGGTAGGTCAGGTGCTGTAGAGGCATATACCTCCCCCTTCCCTTCAATTATTTTAGGTAAATGGTTTTTCTGAGCCACCTCGAACCAGCCTTGAAGAATTACCTACAGTGTGACTTATATTAAACACGATAATATGTCTCCTAAGTATGGACTAAAAGAACTTAAAAAAATAATCGCAAAACAAACTCTTCCAAAAAAAATCTAAATACAAAAAAAAATGTTTAGCTTATGATAACAAAACGTTGTTGAAAAAACTGTACAGAAAAATTGTTTACTAACTAAGCTAACAATAGAGTTAATAAAACGTGGTCCAAAAAAACTGCACAAAAAAGTATTTAGCCTGTGATGACAAAAGCCTTTTTACATTTATAGAATTCATATTCGCAGGCTGAGTGGTATGAAGCATTTATATTTGTGCGGTAAATCGATTTATCCACCAACCCAATTAACCCCGTTGATAGTTACCTAACTCCGTCTGAGGTACTAACTTCCCATTTCCTAGTTTAGACTGTGTATTCCTGGCTTGGGAGTGGAGAGTTTTATTTCATCATCTGTCTAGCCTTTTGGTTAGGATCGGCTTCCAGTCTATGCGGATGTAGCTGAATACCTGTGTTTTAAATGGAGCGACTGCCTATCTGACCTCCACAGCCCAGTTACTGAGTAACATGATACGTCTTAGTTAGACGTAGTGTTAGACTTTTGGACTACTAACTGCTCGTAACAACTGCCAATTTGACAGTTGACAGATCTTTGACAGTGTCTAAGATCTACAAATGACAGCCGGGACCAACGGACTTACGTGCCTTCAGAGGCACGAAGGGCCTAATATGTAGTGGATAGACCTATCCACAGTATCCACGGATCGACTTCGGCAAGCGACTGTAATTATTTAGCAACAAGCCCCTCATTTTATCCTTTCATTTCACAATTGAATTATGTTATCAAGTAAAGACAGTGTCCACGACGATGATACAATTCAATGCCCTATGTTTAATATATTCCAAGTATTCTGCTTTGCACAAACATAATCTTACCTACTTTTCATATCAAAGTGTGTCATATCATAACATTATGTCTCGTCGTACTCGTAGAGCGCATTCTAGTATTTTATGATAAGTAAAATCCATTACTAAGTTGATGGTTGTCTTAAAGTGACGTGATACTGATATTAATGTTGGTATTATGTACAGTCACGAGCAATAACATATAAACATTGTCACATTTTCTAAAATATCTTAACTTCTACCATTTAAAAAAATTGTGTACGACATTTTTTTCTAAATTAACTAACCATCAAACTGTGTCAAAACTGGGTATACATTGGTTTCACAGTAATGTAAACGAAGCAAAATCAGTAAAAAGTTTACACTTCCAATGTAATTTTTAAGTATCCATGACAATTTCTATAACATGTATACAAATGTAAACGTGTTATTGAAATAGTAATGGATACATTAAAATGACATTGAAAGTGTATACCTACTTTTTCCTGTTTTTGTTAAGTTTATTCAACCGTAATGCAAGCTAATCCCTTCTATATGATTTGCAATGTTGCCGTAGGAATCTAATAGCACAATAGTTTGACGACGGACGGTATACGGAAATAAAAACAGTCGACGGGCGAGTTGATGCCACTTGCTGATGGCTACTAGCTACCTTTCTGTAAGATAATATGGAATAACGCAAATTAATGTAAAATTCTATAAATAAATTATATTAAGATTAAAAAATACAATTTATGCACAATTTTGTCAATAAGGTAAAATCACAATTTGGGTTCCTTTTGAACCCAAATTAAATAAATAAATAAATAAATAATGCTGGACTATCCACACAGCATCATCTAGCCCCAAGCTAAGCAGAGCTTGTGTTATGGGTACTAGATGACTGATATACTTAATACTACATTACATAGATAGCTATTTTTTATTATACATAGTAAATACCCAGAACACCCGAAACAAATATTTGTAGATCGTACAAACATTTGTCCCAAGGCGGGAATCGAACCCGCAACCTCTTGCGTCGCAGGCGGACCTTCGCCCGCCGCGCCACAACGGTCGTCAAATTGTGACTCATTTGTAAGCTCAAGCTGCTTAAAACTGCTGCTTTGTAATTGTTTACATAATTTCGAAACTGTAGCCATGTTTTTGAAATTTCCTTAGGTACATAATTATGTTACTAAAAGTAGAAATATTTTTTTGGTAATCTGTTGTTAACGAATATTTCATATAAATTTGTAGATCATTTTGACACAATTTACCGTTTACATAGTTATTGGACACAGTTACTTTTGCGATTTAATGTTGCTACATGACTTTGAAGTTGGAGGGCGTTTCTATGTTATTGCTCGTGACTGTACGTTTTATGTCTTCCTAAGTAGACGGGAGTTTCCATTTTTCATATGACAGTGGTCAAAATTAAACTGTTTTAGTTTTCTACAGTTCTTCTCCATATGTATACTTTAACTATGCTTAATCTCACTCCACATCTAAGTATTATATTCAAAAGAGATCCGATGTTTTCGCGTTACGTATTAATATAATAATTTACCAGCTCAAGGGACATTTTATCCATTCTTTTTTTATTTAGTTACTAACATTCTTCTTTTTAACTGACGCTCTATTTTTAAATTTACCCAATTTTGGATAGCGTGATCCAGTCTCTGGTCATTTAGCTGGAGCATTTAAATTGATCTAGACACATTTCTCCACTCATTTAGTAACAACAGACTCCAGCCTGAGTGTAAATGTGGTACTGCTCCACAAGCGGTGGTACACCATATATCGTGCCAGCGTGCCCTGATACCTGCACGCTGCAGAATCTTATGATGGCGCCAAACTCTTAGCTAAGTTCTGGGTCGACTAAAAAGAAGCATAAGCAATGCCTTTCATTTTGACAGTTCAACAACATTACTAATTTCTTTTAAAAAAACCATTGTATTCCGATAGAACACAATTAGGGTGCTAAGCTACACAAACAAAAACAAAACAAGATGGCGCGCAACGGCTACACTTTTGACTTTAGAACGCAGATGTAAGAATACATAGAAACGAATCTATTCCAAACACCACAAACTCAAACTATGTAATAGCGATATCAAAACGTAGTATTGTAGCATAAATGTCACATTTTACGGCTCTCGTTGGAAAACGTTATACGAACAAACAGCTGCGGTTATGACGACGACTTAATGAACTTATTCCAGCTACGTGTCACTGTTTGATTTGTAGTCCAGCCCGCTACCACTGCGAATAGTTTGTGTGATTAAACGCCACTCAAATGTGGAAACTGGACGAGTTAATTAAAAAATGTCTTCCTTTTAAATCTGAAATCAGTTAATTTCAAACTGAGGTCGGGGTGGGAGTTGGGGCTCATAGCCTTCTGCCCCATTTCAAAGAGAGAAACAGGATAGACATGTAGATGACGTTGTAGGTTTAGATGGGAGATCATTGTAGTCGGTGAAGATTTTGGCTACAGTTGATGTATAAACAAACAAAATTATTTTTTTTCTCTATTTCACTATAGACAGGCGATCTAAATTCAAATTCTTTGGCCTTATCCCAAACACCGCATTGTAAGAATACGATACTTACTACTAGGTATTATTTAACCATAACAAAGCGATGCCAAATTGGCATGCGTATTACCGACAGCAAAAAACATTTTTTTTTAAAGAACCTTACCGAATTAAAAAATGTGCGAAAATTTCCTAATGAAACAGAAAACTAATTTAATTAGAAAATAAAATAAAAGGATCTAAATCCGTCCCAAATCAATAAAAAAGTACCAGCCTATTACTGTCCCACTGCAGGGCAAAGGCCTCTTCTCATACTGAGAAGGAATGAGTATTAATCACCACGCTCAAGACGGATTGGCGATTTCAGACTTATACGAATTATATAAGTCCAGGTTTCCTCACGATGTTTTCCTTCACCGATGTTAGTGATGTCCAAGATAAACTTAGAAAGTACATATGAATTGAAAAAGTCACATTGGTACTTGCCCAGGTTTGAACCCACAACCTCATGGACAAGAGGCGAGGCCTAAACCATTGGGCCATCATGACTGACATGACATGTATAAACAAGCAAAAAATACAGAAAATCAAAAAACTGCCGTAATTAGGAACACCTCACTTTTTAAATTGTTTACTTAGAAAAACACCACATAAATTCACCTCTATTTTTCTGATATCGCTTTAACTATTATGAACCATGGCAAGTTCACTTGTGTAGGTATTGATCGAGACAGTGGAAGTAGAAAACGTTCTTAGTAATTTATGAGTCTATTAGTACTGTGTATAAGCTTTTACTGCAAAATGTCGATCGAAGTTATGAAGACATTGACATTTCTTACGTTGAAGATAATGAAGGTTTTATTTATGACAAAATAGAAGTTTCAAATGCCTAGTAGTTATAAGTATATTGTGAAAATGTATATAGTTTCCATGTAAGGTTGCAGAACCCAGACTCCTTGATGCCTGTAGGAGTCTGGGCCCCAGCAGTACCTACTCATAGCAAACTCAAATATGAAAATAGTGTGTTTGCTTTGTAGGGTCTAATGCTAGGGTTATCTCGTAGCTCAGTAGTGGAACCCTGTAAATTCTTTATGGACAAAGTTTATAGAGACCATAAGGACCAGTAAAATAACTCGATTATTTCCACTTTACAGATTCTTCACGGCCTTCCCACAGAGCAAAGAGTTCTTCAGAATGATCAAGAATGTACCTGAGGACCAGTACCTGGCAAACCCACAGTTCAAGGCACACGTCATCAACCTGATGACGTCAATAAACCTTGCAGTGGAGAACCTGAACCAGCCTGAGGTGGTTGCGGCCATGATGAGCAAACTAGGAGAGTCTCATGGCAGGAGAAAGATTCAGGAGAAGAATTTCCAAGTAAGACATTTCAATTTCTTTCATGAACGCTGGGAAACGGCTGTTTTTTGTTCCATTAAGCGTCGTAAAAGACGAGTAGGTATGGCATTTGAAAGCCTATATTATATACTCTACCTGAAGTTATAACCGCAGCAATGTAAAGTAACTTAGTATAAGATTATCTGTGGTATCAAATACCTCTCTCTACTTCTCTACTAATTGATCAGGATAGTTGCGTTAAGGTTCGGTAAACCTCATAATTTTCCTGGTCGCTTGGAGACGGACTTTTTCGCTTTGAATCATATCAAGACATATCGGATATTTTTATAAAAATATTACTTTCCCAATAACTTTTATACGGTAGACATATTCGTAATCCAACATGACGGCGAGAAGCGTTCGATGCTTGAATTAAATTCAATTTACGAACCGCAAATATGGCCGATACGCTCATTTGCATGTTAAATGTATTGGATTAGACTAATGTACGGATCACGGAGGGTGTGGTTCTATTTACATAATACATAATACGTCCACGTTTGTGTCTACTACACGTTTTTGTAGACGAAAAAATAACACAAATAGATTCAGGCCGTGTGTAGCAAAAAAACGAACATCGTTTTTCATCAACCAAACATTTTTGCACCAATTCAAACTTCGAATTGTTTTCTTTTTATTATCTTGCTAAGGGTAAGGCAACGAACCACCCAACCTGTAATTTCCCAAACTCTCAATACCCAAAAGATTATTCGTAAGATTAGATTTTTTTTTTGTACGAGACGTACCCGTGGTACATATCTTAACGCTATTGTGGAGTGATTCAATTAAAATATAAGTTGGCTAAACGAACTTTTTTCTTACGTACTCTACGTACTTAAATAGGTATGTTTGCCGGTAAAAACAAGTACTTACTCTAACGTGATCACAGACCAAGATATTCTTCATACCCTTAAAGTTTTTACCCAACCTTACCTTTAGGGTAGAATCGGGACCCTGAACCCGTTCTTAAATTGTTTGTAACATTTCAAACTTAAACATTAATTAGCATGCAACATATCTGTTTATTAACAAAATCATTCTTTTCTTTTCTAGCAACTCAAAGAAGTCATAGTGCAGATGTTCATTGAGGTGCTCAAGCTTGACGACGTGACACTCGGAGCCTGGGGCAAGACGGTCGAGTTCTGGTACAAAAACATATTCGAGACTCTAAATCAAGCGGAACAGACCAGATAACATACACATTGTCAACCAATTACAATTTAAAGAGTAGTTTAGTATCTACAATGGCTACTGTGAAAGGCAAACTCGAATTGATCCGCTGTTGGTACGATGATAGACGAATGACCTAGCGAGCTCACTCAAATATTGCATTGGATACGGATGTGCTTTGTAAACTCAAGAAACGTTAATTTATTTTAATACATACGTTATTAAAGCTGTAAGAATGTTTTTGGCGTAACTCAAATTTTCAATGACCATGGGTTTTTCCTCCCCAATAGTTTGAGCTTTTAAAACAGTCTGTAATCCCTGCCCACTTTTATGTTTATGATATAATAATATTCGAGCAGCCCTCGTTATCTTTTATTGTCCTTTCATCTTTTCTAAGAATCTGTTATTGCATTGAGGTCTCGTTAAAGAGATTAGTAATGAATGAACTAGTCATAGAGTTTGCTTTTCACTGTGTAAAATCAGGCTGAATAATTCATATGGCAATCATGTTTGTTAACGGCCAGTGTTGGGAGCCAAGAATCGATTTTATTTCATTATTTCTCCATTCGATTTGTTGTTCATAAAAAGACAGAAATACAACTTGTATTTTATTATGTTGTTGAATATTTTAATGCTATTGTTAAAAATCGTGTTTTGAAACGATTTTATTTAAGTAGGTAAGGTACCTAGATTTTCTTTTGTATTTTAATGAGGCCTGATCCGTCTGTGTTTTTTCTTCTGTATAGATTCTTCCTTCATGCCCTTAGGCTGTATCAATGTTGTAAACACCAAAAATCTTAAACCTTTCACCTTTTCTTTTACCTACTCTCTTGTATTAATTAATAAATTGAATTTATATTATTATAGAGTTACCTTAGGCCTCACGTCATTGGAAATGAAACCAATGTATGTTGTTAAAGTTCAAACGACGCCAAGCTAGGTCAAGGTCAAAGTGTTACCACTGACGTGCGGGTTACTGTACCCTTTTAACCAATGACTTATTTAAGCGTTTTTACGTACACTTAATTACTAATTTTTCATAGATGTAAATTTTCCTTTCCTTTTTTATGATAAGACGCATTTAATAAGATTGTAGGATAGATTTAAATGCTTCGAACATCTTCCATTTTATTGCATAGTGTAATTAGCTATATATTGTAAATAAAGCTGTCGATTTTTGTACATTGTACACTTGTTAAACCAAAAATATATTATGTAAATACATATTCAATATTGTCAACGATTTTAATTATTGGTTCATTAAATTTTATATGAAAGTCTTGGCGTGTTACTTGTTTTTACGGTGACGAGTGAATGGAATCTAAAAATCGATACTATCGGGCATGTTGGGTAGGTAAATCACAGCAATATTGAAACCCTGAGGGCGTCATTATGTGTATCGATTCAGCTGACAATACGACCGAGCAATATAATTGGAGGTATTTTTCTTTGAGCAAAATTTTACTCGACTGCTCCAAAATAAATATATTACATACCTAATGTATTTAGAGTGTAGGTATGTATCATCATTTGCACACCGGATGCAGCTGAATACCAATATTTTACATGGAGCGCTTGCCTATCTGACCTCCACAATCCAGTTACTTGGCAATACGATACTGCTTGGTGAGACTTGTCAGACTTTCTGGGCTTCTGACTACCCGTAACGACTGTCAAAGATCTAAGAAGCTTAACGTGCTTTCCGAGGTACCTAGGAACTGAACCGTCACCCATCCATAGACTAACCTCGGCGAGCGTAGCTTAATCTTCGTTCAACTTGTGCGGCTGTTTGTATTTCGAGTACATGTATATTTTTGTTATAGTATAGTTTTGTATGTACTCGTATGTCTATTTTTTAGCACGGCCTGTAAACGGCTAAATAGTTTATGACAATATTAAATGAGGTTTTGACTGCCTCTTTGGCCTAGTGATCCCTATCCGTCCATGAGCAGCCCGGAGTCTAGACTTGTGCCCGGTTGATTGCAATAGGCTTTTAGCATGGGACTTAAACATAACTAGCGAAATATGGGTGTTACTATAGGTACATGTCTACTCAATCCTTTTGGAAATACAGGCGTGGAGTTATTTTTTTGAAAAAGAGGTTTTTATTAGATTAATTTTGACACATTGAGTGACACAATATGCTGTATGATTTCAAAATAAAAAGCGTGCTATGGTCATGCGGGGTATCAGAATAAGGGGCTTGAGGAGACGATTCCAAAGACATACCTCGCTTAAATGTAGAAAATAAGAAATAAGTATGAATTCAAAACAAATTTGTTGCAGTTGGTTGCATCAAATCTGAGATTAAACTAAAATTACTGCCAGCAACTGCATCAGACTTCTTGATTTTGTTTAAAAATGTTGTCTTAATCAGGCTTGGTTTCAGATACCCAAAGATTTTGGGAGGGTTCATAGTTTTGAACAATAACAGAACTTGGGTAAATTAAAATCAATTGCTCGGTGAAAGAACAAGAAATGAAAAACAGAAATGACAGAACAAATCGAATCAAATCTTTATTTTTTATTTTCTATATCATTATTGTATCTTTAGTTTTCTAATCTTTATTCATTCTTTACTTAAAAAATCGTAAAGTAAAGAGTAGGTTAAAGTTAAATAAGTATCAAATAACAAGTGGTTAAAATACCTAGCTTAAGAGCTTTTAAATTTTCCAAATTAAGATAACAACGGTACCTACTTAAACCGCTGGAGTCGGCCATATTCATAAGTAAAAGTAAGTTTTCGCTGTAGGTATTATAAAAATCCCTAGTCCCGCAAACCTAGCATAGAGTAAAAGTAAAGAGTACGGCGCGGACTCGAGTGCTTGCATTATTCAGCCTGCTGCATATTTAATGCGCGCCGTCGCCGCTCTCCTGTCTCTCGTATCGTAACGTTCCTACAAGGTTTAGATTACGAAAAAGTAAATTAACAATGATTTATACTCACCCTCTTACAAATAAAAAAAATAGCTATAAGTACCTAGGTACTAATAATTGATCGGTCATTTAACAACACACCAGCACGCGTAGCATGACCAATTCTATATCTATTCTACCAAGAATACGCAACGTTTTTTCTTTCCAACTTAACATCTATTTTAACCAAGCACGGAGCGCCCTGTAGACTGCAGAGAACAGAAAACTTTCTTCTCTTCAGTTTTAACACCGCCATGCTTAGTACGGTAGAAATCTTCCAATGATCTGTTATGTTGCCTATTCTTCCGTCACCAAAACCCGTTTCTATCGTGGTCATGCTACGCGTGCCGAACTCCCCGCACGAAGGTAGGTTCAGATGCACATTTCACTATCATCGGGCCATTTATTGTTATGACCCATGAATTGAGGGTGATTCGAGCCTGTGCCGTCAAACGAACGCAAACCCTCTCGCAAAGGGCATTCAGGCATGATTTTTTGGTCTATCAATGTGGAATATTACCCAGACTGTGTGCTACTTCATCATTTGCCTAGCCTTTTCCCAACTATGTTGGGGTCGGCTTCGCGTCAAACCGCATAAAGCTGAATACCAGTATTTTACATGGAGTTACTGCCTATCTGACCTCCACAACCCAGTTACTTGGCAACACGAT
The DNA here is from genome assembly GCA_905147745.2 of Phlogophora meticulosa. Taxonomy (NCBI): domain Eukaryota; kingdom Metazoa; phylum Arthropoda; class Insecta; order Lepidoptera; family Noctuidae; genus Phlogophora; species Phlogophora meticulosa. The sequence goes on along the minus strand of LR990526.1, from coordinate 5,142,123 downwards.
ACCCTTTGGTAGGACTGGTACAGAGTTTCGGTTTTCTGACTACCTGTAACGACTGTCAAGGATCAAAGATTCATCAGCCAAGGACTAACGGCTTCACGTGTTTATTACATTCAGTGTGAATGTATGTCAAAAATATTTAGAAAAAATGATATTCTTATCAAACACGAGGTTGGTACTTTTACATTTTCTTATCAGTGTGTTATTCAACTTGATTATTGGCATTGACCACTAGCCCAAGTCAAAGCAGGTAAGCTTTCCGAGGCACGAAGGAGTCTCGATATGTTACGAACGGTCAGCCATCCACAGGCTCGCCTCGGCAAGCGTTGCTACTAAATACCTTTTTACTTAAAAACTGCAAAAGATTGTTATCTCAACACCGCTAGTCGTTATCCCAAGGTTTATATTATCTACGAGTACTAGCAGCCGTGTGCGTATGTTTCTGTATAAATTCTGAAGTGTAAGTTACAAATGTTTAATACTGTAAAGTTTCATCAGAATCCGTTCAGTAGTTTATGCGTGAAGCAAACATCCATACATACATCTTCATGAACTTCCACATTTGTAATATTAGTAGGAAGATCTGATGTACCAATGTGTTCATACAATGACGCTACAAAAGTACAGACACACCTTATTACCGCCCGCAGCAGCTCCGTTCATTTACAAGGGGACTGTCAAATTGTTGAGGGCCGATTTTTCAATTTGCGGTAGCTTTTATCTGAGTAATCCATATACTGTTATGTCACCTTGTGTATAGAAAATAATATCAAACCAAGTCTTAGGGAACAAAACACACTGTGTGGGACTTCGTCTAATCAGACAGTCTGTGACAGCTGCATATTTCAGGAACTAAGTCAATACTAATAAATGTTGAATGGTGTATCATATAAAAGGGCTTCATTGGGATAGGCATTACAAATCATTTTTTAATATCAATTATCCTGTATAAATCAGGAAAAACATGGGAATAACCCACTACAAGTAAAATTACCTTAGTTATGGCAATACAAATAACTCCAACTTCGATCTTGGAAATATATTTATCCTGAAAACGTACGGAACGCTCGTTGGGCAATTCCGACTCGCATTTTGTCTGTTTTATTCTTTAAATAAGACGGTTGACGTATCAGCCCATGTTATGTAGTTCAATGGTTAACTGAGCTGTGTACGTCTATTTACGTATCTATTGTCAATTGATGGCACTTAACGATTACACAAGAAGTGTTAACAGCTCGTACAATAGACCAAGGTTGGTACTGGTTGGTAGGCACTATGGACAGGGAAATAAAAATCTATTTTATGTTTTTTTAATAGTTTCGCTCGTGGTTATCTACAGAAAAATGGGTTGAAGGTATCTACCTACAATACCTACTGTAGACCGGGTTATACGAGTATCACTGTTGTTTACTATTAGGGCACCGCTAATTTAATTGCATTTATTAAAAATAGAACCTTACATCACTATTATTTTAACAATCAGGAATCCTTCTGATAGACAAGTGACACAATTCTATCTTCTAAGTTCTAAACTATTCTGATAAATCTGGAGTGATTGAAACCAGAGAGAACTAATGTTCTATACTGTATAAAATAAGGTCTGCTATTGTATACAACCTCTACAGTACCTACAGCTGGCTGTATAGCGTAGGGGTAAGGGTGTAGGAACTATGACATTTGTATACAAAAGGGAGCCCTGTGGCTTACACGTCATACAATGCGGAAAAATATTAGTTCTGGCTGGATTCAAACACTCGAGCGATTTTAGAATCCTTTCAATTATAGAACGTGCCAATTGGTTAAGGCGCAGCAGATTTGTTTGAAGTTTGAGACGCGCCATTGTAAAGGGTACACCTTTAGATTTTTCATAGTTGTGAGCTTACGAGCCGGTCCTGTGAGGCAGCCTAGTGCTCCCAAGTAAACTGCCTTAAAATACCTAAGTACAACGAACAGGCGAGAAGTTGTGTTATGTTGGCAAGCAGCTAGATTAGCCGGGGACCGAGTCACAGATTACTGAATAGTTACTACGTAAACCGAGTTGAATGATGTAAGTAGGATGCGATTGGAGGCGTCTACCTGTGGACTATATAAATACAGAATTAAAATAATAATAAAATAGTGTTCTTTTGAAGCCAGTGTAGCCAACCCAGTGTACCCACACTTTTATTTGCATTAAAATTTAGCTCTTGGATCTTTTCAACGTTTATCTCCATGTCTTGTAGTTAAGAAATTACCCATACTGGTTAGAAAAAAAGTCTCATTTCCAACGGAATGTATCGGAAAAGGTTCTTACGTTATCTGATTGTTCTAGTCTGCAACCCTCAGTTGGCCGAATAAAGGTTTTTGAGAAAATGGCCCATTTTCCTGCTAACCTACCTGTTTTTACAAAATATGTGAATCCAATTTAAAAAGTTGATGACCTCAAAAATCTAAAATGCCTTGCTTCTAACTGCTAAACGTGGGTTCCAGGGTTCGATCTCCGAGTTCGGAAAGACCGGTCCTACGAGTAGTAAAAGGAAATGGGCTCGCTCCCCACTACATTAGGCTTAAAATAACTGGCTAAATGTAGACATTATGTTTCTAGTAGGTATACCTATGCCTCTACTTGTTCCTTAGCGAGCATAAGCGTGATGTTATGATCTTCATACCTCCTAATGTAAGTAGGTTAGTAAACTTTAGTTAGCTCATTACGAGTCTACAACAGGACCACAAAAAAAGTATTGAAGTTTTTTTACGACAGTCAATGCGTGTTGCGTAGTAATTCAATCAATTCTAAACGTAATATTATAATTTGATTAACTCTTACATTGATCAATGTGTTTATCTTTATTAACGAGTTCCATTAATTTATTTGCTAGTCATTCTTGTTTATAATTTAATGACAAGTCAAATACTGCGATCTTTTAACCTGTTATCATCATATCGGCTCTACTAATGAAACACTAAATACAGAACCTGCTCATCATCATCTTTTCCTTGAATTTCCCAACTATGAATACCAGTATTTAAAATGTAGCGACTGCCCATATATATCGCTACCGCCTGGTTATCTGGTTGTCCAACTTTCAGGCGTCTATCTACCCGTAACGACTGTCAAAGATCTACCACATCTCGGCAAGCGTAGCTTAACCTTCGATTGACCCGTGCGGCGAAAGAATGCTACCTTTGAACTTCAAAAAAGGACAGTCTGAGCTGAGCACAATCATGGCGACTAAAGTAAGTGAGAATGGTGATTAACGCCCTCTCTGAAACAGTGCCCAAACTACAGAAAAGTACTTTAATCCGACTGCGCCACGTCACGCGTCATGCCGACATGGATGGAGTACGTCAATAAGAACACATCTAGCATGAGCAGACTTCCTCCTAGACTACACCTCTGACAATCACCAAAATCAGTTTTATCGCGAAATTATTCTAAACTATGATTTTAAAAAAGGAAATGTATCTTAGTTTCCAATATACTACTGAAACTTTCAAAACACGCGCGGCGTGTGAGCGGCATGTAGGGTTGCCGTCCATAATGTTAAAAAAGTGTACTGTCTAAATACTTTCCGAAATAAGCGCACCCGTCGCTACTATGGACCATTTTGTTTAGTTAAAATTGGAGGGTATTCTGTTTTTAATTTGCTTAGTAACATTAAAAAATACATGTAAATTATGAAATTACTGTTTCGCAAAGAATCTTAAAAATAAGTAAGGTTCTTATATAGAAAAAATATCTACTGTTAAATGCTAAAATAATGTTAATTATTCAGTCTTGTTCAAAAAGTTGGCACCCATGTACGCACAGTGTGTAATGGGGAAGAAAACGCAAAGCTGTGAACAGATGGCGCTGCTTGGCATTTTACTCATAATATCGCACTGTCAGTGTTATCTCTCATGTTTTGCGGGTTTTCAATAATTATAGCAGGACCAACCGTGGATTTCTTCTCATGTTTACGAACAATATGTTAAACGAGGACTATTTCCTATTAATAGCTGAACTGCCGAAAGAGCTAAAAAGCGTACTTAGTCAACTGTTGTTTACAGCGTATTTTCTTGTTTATAATAGAAACCAAGTAACCAATTTTAGAACTATTCATGATTAATTTCTATTGTCATTACAAGCGACAACACGGCGCGACATTTATTCTCAATGCCATTAAAAATGTGTTTTGTCAACTTTCTACCATGTCAAACTTAATAATAACTACCATAGTACCGTAGGCCGCACGTTAGTGGCAACTGGTAACAAAACCAATATTATCTGGCCTTGTATTCCATTGACACTCCGTAGATACACGCTAGGACAGCTCAAGGTCAAAGTATTACCACTCTAGTTTGGCCTACCCATATCAGCCAATTATGGACAAAACCCGAGGGGCGTGTCAACGGCAATGAATGTTGTATGTTAATAACATCAGTAAATCTTTGGTAACAATCTGATATTGCAAAATATTTACTTGGTAAATATAAAATATTATTTTTTTAATTTTTTAATGTTTCTTAAAAAACCTTATAGATCAATGAAATTCAAGTTCAACTTTCTTTTTATTGTTCTTTGGATCCAAATGAATCCAACACTGATTGTGAATTCTTCGGAATTAGTTAATATTGTGAATTAATCAATCTTTCCAATATATTTTACTATAACAAATTTTAACAGGTTTAAAACTTGGGAGATAAATAAAACACAAACTTTAATGATTTTTTTTTATTTTTTTTTTACAATTAATCAGATAACATACATATCAAACCAGCCGAAGTATGGCTAAACCCATTTATTATCTAAACTTACGAACAATACAAGAAATTGATACCTCACAAATTCACCTTACTTTAATATATATAGATATATTATAATAATATAATATGCGTTCACTCTACATATAGTCTACAACCTACTTAATCATAATCTAAGTTTTGCATAAATTCAAAGTAAATATGCCCAAAAGAAATATTGTTGAACTATGAATATATATTACTTTTTGGCAATTAATTGAGTATCATTTATGTGCATAGCAAAATTAATTTTCTTTTAACATGTAACTTAGATCTTACTTCATAAAGAGGCCACAAATATAACATGTTTTCTGTCGTCAGTTCGATTAAATAGGGACTTTTTGTTAAACATTATTTATTGCCTATTCTATAAACATTACTCTTATCGAAATGTAAGAAAAATATCCTTACGCAATAACTGAATTAGTCTAGCAGTGCTGTGCAGTGAGTGTCGAGGGTCCACCGGGACAGGGCGGCGCGCGCGCAGGCGCCGCGGCGGGCCGACGCGTCGCACGCACGCCCTGCCCGACCCGCCTCACCGTTGTGCGTACACATTGCGCTAACAATACGAGACAACATTTCACATAATGATCAAAACAACTATTTGTCATCTACATAAAATTTGCTCCAAATGTTTATATTAAAATATGTCTACTTATTGTAACTTCTAATTAGTTACAGCCAACTTTACAAATAATTGATACATTAGACTCTCAAATAGATCTCTACTAACTATTATTAATTAATGGTAAAAAATAAAGAATAAAAATACTTCTAAACATTGCATTTCAATCACATAAGGTTTAGTTTAAATACAATAATAACATTTTTAAAACCCGAACATAAGTATTACAAGAACAATGATATCGTTGAGTTCTGGAATGGAAAATAGCACACTTAAATTCACTAACTGTTACACTTACATAATAATTATTGTTCTCCTGCTTTGTTTGTTAATATACATTGCTTTTAAGGTAGTATCAGAAAAATAACAGTAAAATTTGTCGACTATTTGATACACTGATAATATTCATAATAACCCTTAAATTAACTTAAAGAAATTGTTAAAATTGTGTACCAAATAACAGTGCAGTGCGTTAGATAAGTACTGGGAATCGATATATAAATAGTTTGATAAAGGACATACTATGTGAGGTTATTGAATGAGGTAATACAGATATAAAGAACATAGAACCGCTGCCGATGCGATGCCGACCCACCGCCGTCCGTGCTACTGTGTACACCTTATATAAATTGAGACGCCTATGTCTAAAAACACGGCAGTTGCAAAAATAGATCTAGAACATGTAAAGGTGCAGCACGAGTGCGACAGAAGCGCGGTGTGACGCTCGCCGCGGGCATCGCTACGCTATTATTTGGTACGTGACGGAACACTAACGATTCGGCGCAGCGAATCGTCGACGGAACATACGTAGAGGATGGTGTACAGATCAATACAAATTCATATTACTATTAAGGCAGCCGTTCATAAACTTACTACGTGAAAATTTCTTACGCATGCCTCATAATTATTACGACCATAATTATATTATTACACATTATACTTTAGACATTGAGAATACAAAGTTTCAAATAAATACCCAACAAAGTTAATTTGAAGAAAATAAGGAACACTACAGCAGCAATCAAATTGCGAACACATTTTGTACTACATAAAAAATAATACACAACCCTTTGCGCGAAAAGACTGAAAAGTTCAACTTTTATAGTCACCATGAAACTCGGGCCCTAGCATGAAATGCAATACAGACTAATATTCCGTGCGTTCGTCAAAGATGTGCTTATGAGTTTAGCGTAACATATATCTCCTGCAAACGCAAGGAAAATGCTTCATAGTACGACCCTCGTGTCACTTTCAGTTAATACTAGATCTTTAGAATAAATTTTCCCATCACAGAGATTTGCACAGAAAAATCTTTTAGTTTTTTTTTAATATATTTAGCCTATTGATATAATTATGTCATAATTTAGTATCTGCTTATTTCTTAAGTGTTCCAATACAAATACCAAGGAGAATTAATTATTAATAATATTGTTGTAACCTGAGACGAGACAGCCTAAGTCTACGCTAAACTTATCAATTAGTTATGTTGATATTGTTATATTGAAATACGTCGCTGAAACATGCTTTATATAACTACATTGTACTTTAACTCAAAGGTGGTACCGAAAAATATTATTTTTTTTATTATTAAACAACGCCAATCGTTCATTATGGTAAAGAGATGTCACTCACTACAATACTAAAGGCAATCCAATTTAGTATTTATTATTATGATAACTTAAGGTTTTACAATCATCAAACTTAACGCACATCACGGGAATCACGTCTATGAATTCAACAAAATAATTCGAATTAGAAATGTAGACGATATGCAACGTTCAAAGATCAATTACTTTAAAGGAAACAAATTTCAGATGACATCGGTGGTACTCGAAATAATTTCTTGTGATCAGTCTCCGCCCTGGAGCGGCGGTGATGTCATGATACTGAGTGATACATTAACTTAATTTGTAAATCATTGATTCATTGGGATCGGTACACTACATCTTTATATGGTGGGCATTTTAATTACTAATTAAGCTTGTTCGTTTTGTACAACATAAACCGACAACGGTATTAGTCCACTTGTAAAATGGTCTTTTTATCAATGTATTCCAGCTCGATACATCACTAAAGTAAAAAAATATACGAAGCAGTTAAATATTATGTCTCGTCACATAACATGTGCCGCTGGCAGTAGGGAGACCTCTAATAAAATAAATATTCTCATCCGACTCACTGGACAATATTAAAAATATTTTCTTAATCACAGATATCAGTCTGTCAAAATTTAAATTAAGTATATTTCAGAATTGGATTAGTCATTCCTCACTTACATAGGATATTATTCAAGTACAAGTACAATCAAGGTACAAAAGTGACTAATTTAAGACCGCAGAGTATTGATTTTTGACGCCAATAGAAATATTATCTAAATATTGAGAGGTTATTAGTACTTCAGTGGAACATTAACGAATTTGGTCGTTCGAACTACGCGATTACGTATATGTCAAGCACGGTGTCGTCGAGACCGGTACACTTCTCTTATAGTACAAATGAACATTGAATATAAACAATTTCACACAGGTACAACAGAGATCTAATGAAAGAATAATACGAATATAAACTAGTTTCATATAGGATATGATCGTTAAATTATGCTCGATTATAATCACTCGCACGTCGCTCCGTGCGATACATGAATGCGAGAGAGACTAGAGAAGCAGTGTGTTGTGTAGTTAGCGAGCAGCACTCTCGAGTCTACTGCATCAATTAACTGTTGGTGGGAGGTTGGCCTTGATACACATACATAAATATACATAAACGCTACATAGTGCTCGTCGAATCAAATGCAACTTTACTGACGTATCCGAAAGGTAAGGCTGAGCCCGCGCGCCCGCAGACGGGGCTCCAGACCAACACAATATATCTACCGGTGTGCATGTCCTTTGTATGCTCGCAGAGCTAACAGATAAATGGCGACTTACTGCTCTATTACAACTATACATAATAGCAGTTAAAATATTCTCAGCAATCACATTTAGTTCAAATACCACATAGAGAATTTAGCTTAGTTCAACATTTTTATCAATGGCCCTCTGTTTACACGTAAAGTCACTCAGTACATTTTTTTTATTATTTTGTTTATAATCAGTTGTTTGTGTTTTATCAAGAACACCCTTTGTCTTACAGCTATATATTCCAATAATACAAAAATCCATTCACTATAATTAAGGTAAATTTTAGATATTTAAACACTAAAATGTAAAATATGAACATCCTAAATAAACTCTGATATTCCAATTTTTAGGCATTAGCTCAATTAATTAAATATATGATTGAGTGACTATGAAAAAAGAGAAATAAATGCATTATAATAATACTACCCAACCATTCCCTTGTAAAGTTTGACAGGGTCCAAGCTGCTCGGGCCGCCCTATCCTTACCTCTACACACTAACGTCAAAGCCTTCGTTATTTTTATATTTGGTATTCACTTATTCGCACCACACAACAAGACTAGAGGAATGATTGCCTCTTGTGTCGACGTCACGCGTCCCCGCCATCTCAACACGATCCCTCGTAAATAAGGAAGACTAGTTTCTTTGTAGATATCACCTAATGTGTTCTCTATTGTATTAGGACGTCAACGTCGTAACGTACAAAAATATATATAAATAAAGACAACAAGCAAAACTTTAACCTTATTTAAATTAAAAGGCCCTCCTGAATATCGTACGAACTATCACTAGGTTTAATTATGTCGTATAAGTAACATCGTCAGTTATATGCGACGGCAAAACGCATTTATTTAATAACAACAATGGAAAAATGAGAATGTCTTTTAGTGTGCAATGTTCAGCTTATTTATGAGTGTAGTAAATTCAGCGTAAAATAAAATCTGCATAACATTCATACATATCTTGGTCCCTATATGTGAGTACACAGTTGAACGAGTGAGTGCTGCCTGACAATGGGTACATTGCGACTGGTGTCAAGCTAGAAATAAGCCGAACTGTTGTCACGCCACCGACCCCGGCGCCCTTGAACCGCGCTGTTCAATATTCCGTGCTAAATTGTATTGGCTTTTCTTGGCGATGTCAACTATCTATAGGGACGATGGAACGTAGTAAGATATATACGTATCTATTCAAATACGCGTTGGATTAGAGGCTAAACTAATAAAGCTACCGATTTAATAGCATACTGTAACAACAAGGTCACAGGGACGGTAGTGTGACAAGCGAAGGGAAGCTACAAAATAAATTACAAACGCGCTACGCGAGGATTAGGCGGCACGAGTCCTACGCCATACACACTGCAGTTATCAGCTAGCAGTACAATATAAGCTAATTTGGAGATTACAAAATAACTTTAGAATTTTATTCCGCACTAAGGGAAGTTTAATAATTAAGATAATAAAAAAAATTAAATTAACAACAATATGAGCAAACTACTTGAATAGTTGAGCTAAAATAACACCAGAGCAGCTTGGATAGACAACAGCGACCTAAGCGTCGGCTGTCAGTATTAATGGCTCTTATTTGTACGATCAATAGTTTGTTGTGATGTCAGAGATCCACGTAATTTATGTAAACAACACAAGCGGTCGTCCAATGGCTTACAGACATCGACTTTGGCATTCAAGTGTTATGGAATAGATGCGATCGTTCGAAACACGCGACACCCGCGTGATCTCACTTCAAGATAACCAACAAATTTTAAGGTTACACGTTAAATCGGGTAAACTTCATGAAAATCAAAAAAAATAAATAGATAAAAATATTTACATATACGTAGGTATATATATAAAATGTTGATTGATGAAATAACACTTATTACAATAAAAGTAAAACATAGCTAAGCTCATTAATGATTACACAAGGCGTGGGCGCGGGCCCCGCTGCTCGCAGCCTTATATTGTCTACAGCTAGTCACAGAGCGGTGCCTAGGCGCACAATTCATTATAATACATTTTTGAAAGGAAACGATTACACCTGCCATCGGTTACGGTAACGTACCACAGTTCATTGAGGCACAATCATTGGTTTCTTTTAATTGCTTTTCTTTATATATTTTTTTATTTTTTTTTTGTTTTTATTTTTTTCTTTATTTTACTTATATTTACATCTATGATCGTTATTATAATTACTTGTAGGTACGTAAATTTACTCTAAATAACAGAAACAAATCACGAAAAATGTTATTAAAAGTGAAGCGTGAAGCGTATTAAATCTTTACGAATAAAATTCCACATTATATACATATTACAGTATAGATGTATCATATAAATACACAACAACATAATAATAACACAGACTAAATTGCACATGGCGCAATAATTGTGTGCAGGAAATAATGATGCAGTCATTGAACCGAGAGGAGATTCAGTTAGCGCGGCGCGATGGCCGCTACTCACAACCTTGTGATGCGCGGAGGCGCGCACCTCTATCGATACACCTCTAACACCATAATATACTGCTACCGACACGTCTACACATTTAAAATACGTCCACTTTATAATAATATGTATATCCATTATTAAGTACTGATAACTTTAACTGACTAAAAATTTCAAGGCATAAACTTCTTTCGTCTTTCATCTATGGATGACGTATTCTAAAGGGCACTGGTTTATTATACTCTCCGTTTGATCGGCTTTTCTAACCTTATAATGGAAAAAACTTTATAAAAATTAAATATGACATTTATTGCTGTATCATTAAAATTTAAATTTGCACCAGAGTAAACAACTGAGATTTAGGCGTTATCGAATATTGGTGTAGAATTGGACAGAACAATATCAGTTAAAAATAATACCTATACTCTTTATTTATACTATCAATCGGTAAAAGAAACTCCCTCATCACTTAAATTGAGCTTTAACAATACATAGAATTGACATTTGTCTGTTTATACGTGCACTATTGCTGAATAGACGTAACACGAAATGTTATAGGAACATCAGATCATTAACCCGTACCGCGAATCTAATTTCAAATTTTGGAAGAATCTTTATCAAGCAGAGAAATGCAATCAGTTGTTCCGGACATCTTTGATAATCACTCTTTGGCACCTAACATTAAACTCCGTGACAATCTCGATTATGGCCCCTTCGAAGGCAATCAAATAGTTCGGCTGCATACCGTGCCTTCGTATCAACAACCCGGTTGTGATGAGACGCGTGTCATACAAGCGGAAGTCTGCTGTGAGAGATAGAGAAACCGCGTTCAAACTAAATCTGTATCAGATACAAATCGCGAAAGGCAACGAAGAATACGCAATTATGAAAACGCACAACTGCCGTCGGTCCCTATAGTAAGATAATACGGTAGTAATGACAAATGCTAATATTGTTTCTAAATGAACACATCACACATCGAAACATTTAACACTAACTACTACAGGTCCGAAGCGAACAGAGCTCCAACGCACTGTCACGTCCAAAGTCGCGTTCACCTAACTTAATTAATTAATTTGTGAAGAGTACGCGAGCCAGGGGCTCGACAAGGTACAGCGAATCGCTTATATCTAACTTAAGGCTACAATCGTTTTATCATAAAAACACTGGAAGATGTTCGAAATACAGATACAATTTACATTATCATAAGTCGGGTGACCGGCTCGTAAGCGTGGTGGGTCAAGCGAGTGTCGTCGGAAGCGGAGGCCGGTGCGGACCCGCTCGCCTCGCGCTCGACTATTCTAATCCCGTAATAATTGGTAATTTTATATTTTGGCAGAGTAACTCTGTGGCACACCATCAATAAATTAAAAAGTAAATAAAAGTGTAAATAAACTTTATGATAACGAACTTTAACTTACACGTGCAATCGTTGCCGTTAAATATCAGTTGTATGCTTATTGAACTCTACGATAGGACTTAAAATGTAAACTTACACCTACAGTTATGTAATACCGACAAACCTACGGCTACAAGTATATTATTAACAGAATATCTAAAGCATATGTCACTTTGAATAACGTTCAAATTGAGCCTATAGAAAATACCACAAATCTTTTATTTAAATAGATATTGATATGGCTAAATTTAAGTTAGAACTTTATTCTTACCTATACACAAAAGTGTAATATTAATTACTGTTCAATTATAGTACTTTAATAACATTTCTCACAAATGTATGTGTAATATAAAATGATAAAACAATTTTCAATTTATTATATTAGGTTACCCTTACGTTAATCGTATAATCTAGATAATCGTCTCATTATATTAAACATAAAGTGGCACTTCAATCACAAATACTGGAAAAAATTTGGGGAAACGTCAGCTTCGGCGGGGCCGACGCCGGCGACTCGCGCTACTATGTTACTCTCAACAAAATAGATTATCCTTACATTAGGCAAGATACTTTACATCACAGGATTACTGGATCGCAAGGGAGCGCGCGTCCCGCCTTGTACTTGCTGCGACTGCCGCCGCTCGCTCCTAACGCATATAACTATATACTCGTTTGCATCAGACTATACGGCTTAAAAGGAATTTACCGCTACAAGAATGCACTTCAAATCTCATAATTTTAAATTTTGTTACCTTTATAAAAATTACAACTAATCGTAAAAGTTTTGTTAGTGGGCGAAATGCACTTACACGTTTATTGCTGAATAAAATATCACTACTGGAAAACGAGGGCTCTATGCGAGTGAGAATTCAAAACAGAAATAAATAATTAAAATACGACAAGTACAGATAAAACGAGAAAATAAAAACGAACACGAAAGAAACTCGGAACGCAATAGCTCGACGGGCGAAACAGCAACAGCCCTCGAGCACAACAAAATAAATATACGCTATAAAATAAGGCCACGGGACGTGTGACTGAGGTAGCCCGCGACGCACTACGCTATCTGATACCTACGATTATTTGGTAGATTTGCAGGAGCGGGCCGCGCGCGGTCTCACCGCCAGCGGCCCGCGCCCGCCGCGACCGGACTCTTCCTTATAAACCTCGATACAGTTTAATTTGCCATTGTATATGTATAATTCTTATATACACTAAATATTCTACATGAACACTTAAAACACAGTAAGATAATATAGTATGTGGACAGTTGGCTACCGCGACCGCGTCGCGCCGCGTGCTCGACGCCACGTGACGCGTTCGACATGATCTGACTAGGCGAATAAAATTAGTCGATCCCCGTACGGGGGACGGTAAAGCGTAATTACAACTAGACACCTAAGGCTTCGATCCTACCTCGCGTCGTCGACGATCGAACGACATGCCGGCCGATCGATAAATACTATTTATACTATCCAAATCGAAGATTTTACGCTAACCATAAAAAATTTGCACCTCAGGAATGACCGAGGCGACATTTCCGAGCGACCGCGACCGAAACGAAGCTAGGACCGAAACCCGATCGACACGGACAAATGCATCTGTACTGATCTACCGGCGCCTTAGATAGACTCCCCGCCGAGCAGGTCGGGCGGCAGGAAGGAGTTCAGCGACGACGGCGTGGCGCGCTGGTCGTGCGAGTCGGGCCACAGCGCCGCGAAGCCGCCCCAGCCGTCCTTCTGGCCGCCGCGCCACGCGCCGCCGCCGCCCGAGCCCAGGTGCTGCAGGATCATCTGCACCTCCGACTCGGCCGGCGACTCCGCGAAGATCGTGGTGTTGCTCAGCACGCAGTTGTTCAGGGCCATTTGGGCCTGCACACACAACACTCGGTGATCACACGCCCACACACATACTAATACTTTAGCGACCGACGTAAACCTAGTGGACACTCACCTTAGCGGCCTCCTCGCGCGACGAGTAGCGGGCGAGGGCGAGACCCTGGTTCAAGTACAGGTGGAAGTTCTGGAGGGGGCCATGCTGGACGCAGAGCGTCTTCAGGGTGGACCCATCGATCTGTGGAATATACTACGTTTAGAATTTGACACAACACAAAAATGTATAAACGTGCCCTACTAACGAATAAAACACTTGGGCAACAAGCATGTAACTCTGACCAACATCACACATTGTGTTTGACAAACATGTTTACTGTGACCCATTTCTTTGAACCTAAATGATGGTCTGTGAGCATTGGTGGTGACGTTGTTGTTTAGCAAGTCCATGTTCGTGTTTGTGTGGTGTGTATGCGTACCTGAGCAGTGAGGTTCTTGAGCAGCAGCCAGGTGGAGGCCTGCCAGTTGGGCACGGCGCGCGCGGCCTGGCTGTGGTGCGGCCAGGCCTTGTTGAGGCCGGGCGGCGCGGGCCGCGGCTTGCTGCCCCACGCGTCCTTGCCGGCGCCGGGCGGCGCGTAGCTCCACGTGGACGACGACAGGCTGCGCTCGCCGCCCGGAGGCGAAGTCTTGCCGCCCAGCATGTCGGCGTCCTTGATGACGGCCAGCGACAGCGGCGAGCGCACCACTGATCCGGGAGTCATGTTCGGGTCGTCTTCTACGTTCTTCATTTGGTTGCCCTGTGTACAAAATGGCTGTTGTATTATTGTGAACATAAATTATCCAGGTTATTTTCTAAACCTATTCCAGTGCAGGTATAAAAAGGTCGACCCAAAAAGGGATACAATGACCTTATTCACCACGCTGGGTAGGCAGGTAACCGAAGAGCGGACCGTCTCGCATCGGTAACGCTACAGCCAGCCATCGACCTGGGGTATGTGAACTAGCAAATTAGATAGATGGCCTATCTATTGAATAGTCATCCTTTTCGTTAGACACCAAGCTTAACCGCATGCAGGTTTCCGTGGAAAAAATTGTTAAGATGTTAATATTAGCTCTACATATAATTTACATTCCTCATATTTCGTTATTTCTTACCTTCCATGGTTTGCCAGGCTCGAACTCCGGCACCAGGTCGTACACAGGCTGGTGAGATGGGTGGGATGGCCAAGCATCCTTGCCGTCAGCCACATCATTGCCGCTATCACCCCAACCTTCGGAGCCGCGGCCCACTCCCCAAGTACTGTGATCACAGGACAAGTTGAATTATCATTGCGAAAGTTGAACTTGTGCAAATATCAGCAACCCTGAACTACATTAATACGAACAATCGAAAGGAAACTTGGTTCTGTTTTAGGTCAAATTTGAAAATCTCATACACGAAAATTTTACTTAAGTTTTTTAGATTTCACAATATGAACATACGAGTCTGGTTGCAGTCCAAGTTGGTTGAGCTGTGGGCTGGTTGTCGACTTGGCAGTGCCGGGTGCGCGGCTGAACTCAGAGCCTTCGCCGTCCTTGTCCAGGGAGGGCAGCTTCCATTGATTCAGCCGAGACTGTTGGTTACCGCCGCTGCTGCCGTAACCCTAAAATGTTATGAACGAAATGAGGACCCATGACCAGTTTGAGACAATAAATCCAGGTTCTTATAAAAGAAGACGTAATAATTTCAGGGTATCAAGAACGAGTTGTAAGATACAAATAAAGCATTGCACTGTAATACACTCTAATATGAAATAGTAAATCAGAAATGAGGAAGTTTAGTAAAAGTCTATTTTTTATGGAAGTATTTTACAGTGATATATTATCAAGTTATTACAAACCCCTTGAGTATCTTTCGGTATAGACATATCACTGAAGTTGTTCTGCAACTGGGCGATGGGGTCATGACCCTGCTTGAACAAGTCTGAGCTGCCAGCTTGTTGCTTCATGTACAAAGCTTGCTGCGCCGTTATCTGGTTCTAAACAATATAAAACACATTAATATGAAGATGTAATAAAATAAAGATTAAGTTAGGTTGGCAACAGTGTGGATAATCTACTTATAACATTGATAAATCTTTGGGAATACCAAAAGTCTACAATATCAATCGAAACGGATATAGTGACTTGAAAATTATTAGCCACGCCCACTTTGATTACAGTCGCCCAAGTTGACACTGTATCAAATGCTTGTAAAAGTAAGATGATTAGCCATCAGTGAACTTACTTGCAGAGCAGTAATCTGTTGTTTAGACTTAGTGATCTGCACAGAGCACTGCAGCGCGAGAGATGAGTGACCCTTGGTCATAGCAATGGAGTTCTGTTGCATCAATTGTTGGAGCACTTTGATCTGAAAGAGAAAAACTCATCATAAAACCTCCTTCCTGTAAAACTTCCTGCTTAAAAAGACTACATTTAAAAACTTTCCGAATTAAAAGGTTTAAATAAAAAAAGAAGTTTTGCTAAATGTTACCTGTTGCAACAGCTGGTTCAAAAGCACGAGGGTTTGCGGAGCCAGGGGTTGGTTCAATATCTGATGGTTGAGATATCCTGCAGACACTGCCATCTGAATCTGTTGCACAAGCATGCGCAGTTGCGCCGCACTCGGCTGTCCGCCATTGCCCGTACCGCTACGATTTTTATTTTTATTACAACAATGTTTATTCGTGGAAGTCCATGAGTCACTGTTTACAAACACAAGTTACATCCTTATGTAATTTTTATTTGTAAACACCATGAGTGGAGAAAATAGTGTCCACAGTTTATATTTTTCCTCAATAATGTTTATGTTTTAATGACATTCTGACCTTCTACCCAAGATCACTTCAAGATCTTAAGGGGCTTAACTATGGAGATGCAGTGATATTAACTTTGTGTGTATTATTGGAATAATTTTGTGTTAACATACCTGTTAGGGTTATAAGACTGGTGGTGCTGCTGAGTGGGCGGCGGCGGCTGGTTGAGGATCTTCTGCACGACAGCCGGCGACACCGCGGGCACGGAAGGCGGCGGTTGGAAGGGCCCGGCGTGGTGCCCACCGAAGTGATCGTCGCGCCGCCAGCCATCGCCGCGCGCGTTCGCGAGCATCTCCAGCGCTTCTTCCGCGTTCATGTCACGGCTGCGCAGTGCGGCCTCTGCCTCCTCCTTCTTAAAACCCATCTCAACGAGGAACCTAAGAAGACGAAAATGTGTCAAAATACTGCGATTTCAAATAAATACTTAAAGCATTCATATCAGTTAAATATTTACCTGAACTGCTTGCTGTTCCACACCATCTCTTTAGGTAGCTGCTTGCCCAGCGGGCCGCCTTGCGGTGGCTTCGGTCCGCCCCACTCGCCAATATCATCAGGCCACGCTGTTCCCGGTCCAGCGGGTTTAGGTTTAGGCACGGGCCATAGGTTCGGTCCGGATGCATCGGGCCAAGCGGGCGCATCGCGTTCGGGCCAAGCTGGAGTGTGCGGCTCCTCCCACGAACCGTTGCGCTGACCGTGCGAACCCCACACGGCATCGGGCTTCGTTGGCGTTGGAGGCATACGTTGGGGGCCGGGTGGGCCTTGAGGTCCACGAGCTGCCATGCCACCCATTCCGCGCTGTGCCCACAGCGAAGTACCGTCGTCGAATCCCCCTGGAGCGCGCCTTGCAGCCGGTGGCGACGGCTCCTCCCATCCTGATCCCTTGATTGGATCCTTTGGCCCTTGAGAGCCCCACTGGTTCACGCTACCGGGCATCATTTTGTTCGGACCGGCCGTGTGTTGGTGATGCTGACTCCACATATCTCCGTTGAGGCGGCCAGATATTCCTCCACGCAGGTCGTGGCGTGGGTCAGAGCTTTGCTGGCGCGGGTCGCTAGAACGGTGCGGGTCAATACGTGGATCGACACTTCGGTGAGGTTCTCCCCACGCGTTCCAGTCGTCCTTCTTGGGCACACTCCACTGCTGAGCGTGCTGCGGAGGGCCTGCGGGCCACTGCTGTGGCGGCGGTGGTCCGGTCCATACGTTAGCGGAGTCCGCAACATCATCGTCCTCTCCCCATGTGCCACCAATATTAGTGGTGGGTGTGTGGCCCCATGGAGTCTTAGCTGCAGGCTGCGGCGGCGGTTGCCCTCCATTTCGTAGGTTAGCCTCCCAAAGATCGGTGCCAAGGAATGCACCATTGTTAATATTCGGTTTCCAGGCTGGTGGCCCCCCAGCAGGCTGGGTTTCCGGCTTCCCTGGTCCAGGCTCAGGAGAGCCAGGTACATCCCAATTGGTGTCTTGATTTACATGTTGCTAAAAAATTATAAGAAGAGACTTAGAAAATAGTTCCTTAATTAAAAATAATTGCATTGTACGTAATTAACAACGCTAAATACTTACGCCTCCCCAGCCATCTTGACTGAACAAAGCTTCCCTCATTGAATTGAGTTGCTCAATCTTAGCAGAGGAAGTGCTGTTGGCGAGGTTGCCATTGTTTCCATTGGCCGAGGTGGGCCCATTCGAATTCGCAGTTGAATTGGGAGGATTAGTACCGCTATTGTTTCCGTTACCTGCGTTGTTCGTACCTAAGTGAAATGGAAAAAGGATTTGAAAATCAATCCAAGTTAAAAATAAACTACATATTTAGTAATGCATTTTATATTTATTGTCAACTAACCATTGCTCGTAGGTGCGCCATTGTTGTTAGGCTGCGAATTTGGCATATTTGGCGGGGAGCTCTGCCAATTTTGTGCAGCCGTGCCACTGGTTGGGGGCATTTGATTACCATTCCCCTTGTTGCTATTCACTGCAAGAAACAATCCCAACCATAAGCACCTAGAAAAACTGCGAACATCCATAATGTTAGTCGTAATTTCTAATCACTGTAATTATCATTTGCCAACAATAGAAACAAATTTTATTTTGATGACTTCATCATTAGAGTGATGATATTTAAACAACTTACTGTCTGCTTGAGAAGTGGGCGGGCGCTGAGCCGTGCTATTCCATTGTTGAGTATTGTTTGTCCCATTATTTGTTTGGCCACTGGAATTACCGCCCCAATTCCCAGCTGGCAAAGAAAAAAGATCTATTTTTACTCTCTTATCACCGACGACGATTAAGATATAGGTCTTATGTCGGCCAAGCGCGTTACTGCCAAATATCTGAGAGTCGATCCAAAACTAACTACTACTCTACAGCTTCTGATTGGCGATGTTAGTAAGATGAAAAGGAAAGGTTAACTTACTGTTGTTGGAGGCGGGTGGGCTGCCCCAGCCGGTGGCAGCGTTGAGAGAGCTCTCGCCGCCGCCACGCAGTCGCAGGCGACGCGGGACGCCCCAGCTGTCGACCTCTTCCATTTTCATATCCTTGATTATTCGATCCTCGTTTTTCGTGAGTTCCAACATAGCGTCGAAGGTGAGATCACCGTTCGCGAACATTCGCAAAGCCGTCTTTTCGGCGGGTTTTTCGTAACCAACTTCCAATTCATTATTGTCATGGTATGTCTTCACAGACTTGTCTTCATTAGTAATGATTCGAGTTTTCGTTTTGGATATCATATTATGAGCAGACTTGTCGTTTAGTAGTTGCGTATCGCAAGGCTCATCTCGTATAATACAAACTGAGGATTTAAAAGCGTAATCAGACTTGTTCATATGCTCCGGCGCTCCGAACGCCATCTTATAGTTTAAGTTAAAGCTACTGAAATATGGGTCACTGTATGAGATACCCTGGACTGTTATGGCGTTAATCGTTAAAGGAATGCAGTAGTTAGGCGTATCGCCAATCATTTGGTTTTGTTGGACACTATCAACAAATTCTACATTATAAATATTTAAATCTACCATCTTTACACTAGCTTCATGACTTTCATTCTTCTCAACTCGCTTAAAAGCACCAAAATTATTTGTGTTCACCACCAACATCAAGGTGGAGTAATTACATTGCATTGGTTCGGTAACAGTATTAATATTGGAGTAACAATTATCCTTAATTAGATGTCGAACACATAATATTACAGAAACATTAGACATCAGACAATTATTATAAATAGAATAATTTTCTACAGTTTTCACCTAACATTATACTTATTTTCACAGATAGCATATTGTTTCAATTAAAGACTAAGTAACAATGGTTCGTAGTGATGCAGTCAATAAAGCAGGTAGCAGTGTTTAGTGCCCCTATGGCAGAGGACAAGGTGAGATCACCGCTGGAAGCTGCTGCGGACTCGCCTCCTAGCCCCGATTGGCCCAGCCCTATAAAGTACACAACATTGTATCAGCATACAGCCAACTTGTGTCTCATATAAATAACAAACTATAAATAATAAATTTGGCTAGTATTTAAAACAAAAGCTAATAAGAAACATTCCCACTCTAACATTGAAGTTTCTGGAATGAAAATTATCACAATTTTTTTGTAACAAATTGTGAAGCGTGCATTTACTGTTTGATGTGATTGGTTGAAGAAATAAATTATAAGTACAGTCAATTCCATCAGTTGACTAGTGTTTCATTTTTATTCATAATAAAATTCCAGAAACTAGGTGTTAGTAACAATTTTTGCATCACTGACTAAATTGTACTGCTCTTTTTTATTTCATTTTTACTTGTATAAAAAAGTTGTGAATCAAAAAAAAAATTGAAACCTGTCCATGTTCCATGAGTGTTATAATACTAGGTGAAAAATATATTTTTTCTTACTCCCGAATGGAAAAATGTAATTAAGTAGTTAAAAAAAAACAATTTTCACAAAATGTGTTAAATATGCATAGAATACCAAATTTAGTGATTTTTCTTTTGGCTAGCTATTATATTGCAAGAATTCATCCCTACAAGAAGGTAATAGAAATTATAATTTCAGATTGTTGATTTGCAAATGGTAGGTATGCAAGTTGTTGACCATATTTCGCTTACCTTTTAGGACGGACGAGAGGCTGAGCTGTATATCACAGATAATGCGGGCTCGGCAGATCCTTTAGAGCAGCTTTGCAGTCAGCTCGTAACGTTTCAGATTATCTGTAGGACAAACAATTCATATTTCACATTTCTTATTGGCGGAATCAGCAAACACAATCAATAAAAACTAATACGTGGGTCATAACAATGAGTACATGATCTTTTCTTTTTTTGAGGTTACCTCAAGGATTAAAAAAAAAAGTCAATTGGATCAGCGCTTACATAGCATAGGTAGATACAGTACCTACATTACAGGGAATAGATACATCAATACCACTCATTACTTAGATTTGAGTCGCAAAGATACGATAAAGGCAATCTTTACATCAAAAATCATGATGGTGTTTCACAATACGCCATTCCAAAATGTATACGATGTAATACGACGCAAGTACTTAGTTTACGGTCGCACCGAAATTATAAAGAGTAAAACGTTAAAGTATCACAAATCCCATTTCAATTTTCACATTCCTATAAAAACCAATATTCTTTTCTTACTTTATATACTTATATATTTGTGTGTTTCGGCCTTGAGACTCGACGACTCGATGTTGAATATCTACAGTCGTATACATGTATCTATCTATGCTATATCATCCACGGTACCTATCTATATCTAGAGTGAAAGTTAGCACGACCCATATCATAGGAATAAAGCAAGAATTTTTTAAACAAATTAGTTCTCCACATTCACAAACACTTGATTAACATGAATATTACAAAACTTTCTTAAAAATCGCACTTTAATCAGGCAAAAATACAAAAAATCTTACGTGACACGACCGAGCACAACGGTGTTATATTACTAGAAGGAATGAGACAGAAAATTAAACATGTCGCTGACATCCCGTTTGTTGGAGGGAGAACAAACATACGCCTGAGAAAGCGATGCCATAAATGCTCAGAGCGATCAACGACGACATAAAGAACTATTTCTATAAACTAGCTTATTTCAGCACTTACCTCTGTTTTGTAATGTTGTTGGCACATAACTTAAAGATTTATACAAAATCACAATCCCAAACCCCCGAGAACACGGCTTCGACGGCTGGATGGAATGATTTCGTCGTCGGGGTTCGCACGAAGAGCTATGAAACGCTACCAAACAAGATGGGTACAAGCGTCGCTGAGACGACTCAAAGTTCCCTAGTTTTTTCTCATGGTCGGGTTATAGCAATTTACTATACCTACATACGTATAGCATTCAATATGCAGAGGGTATTATCTATAGTATCTATCTATAAATGTGTACCTATAATAATACCGTACGAATACATACCTATTTTTATACCGAGTGTATCTCTACATAACTATAGACAGTCAATTGACTAAGTTTGTATGAATGCCTGTGTAAATTTGAAGGTAATGTAGAGCTAAACTGTAGATACATTATCGTTTTACAAAGACACATTAAAAAGAAACGCCTAAAAACAGAAGTTCATACGATCAAAACAAAATATCTTGGCAGGTAGGTGAGTGGATAGGTACCTACCTAAACAAAGAAAAGAAAAACAAGCTAACATTTAGCGTTCTTGTGACAGTGATTACCAATGGCATATTTTTGTATTTACGATAGTTAAACGAAGCCCACAAAACCGAATTAGAATAATACAATAGGTTCCTAAAAAATGTAGGTTAGATATTCTAAAATGTTATGGAATTTACCAAGTAGGTATTAGTGTTACAAATGATTAGAATTAGGACATAGTTTTGGAATAATAACAATATACCTAAATAGGGTTTGCATATTTGTTTAGGTAAGGACAGTTTTCTTAAACTAAACCAACAAATATAGGAGGTAGAGATAGGTAGGAATTTATTACAAAGGGGATGCGCAAAGGTAGCCCGCGAAATTCAAATTTACGTATTTTGTATTTTGCAGCTAAGAAGTATTAGATTGTTTGAAAATAAATATTCGTGTCCGTAACAAATATGTAATGACCGAAGCATCATCATTAAGACCATCAATACAACTCTCAACTTCAAAATAAAATAAAAAATAAATCCAATTATATCTTACGAGTTGTATTGGTCATTTTCGTGATTATTCTTAGGTGAATCATATATGTTAGTTACACAAATAACTTTCGTATGTATCCAAGCCACCCAGTAGAGTCCCAAGCTGTCTGAAAGTCTGACACAGACGTACGTACAGTAGGCCGCACGTCAGTGGTAACACTTTAATCTTGAGCTGGTATAGTTTAGTACGGAGTTTCAATATGATACTTCGTCAGTTTGTCCTACTGACAAGTATGTTCATCTTCACCTCTTTTATTTATTTGGGACAAACAAACAGTAGGTAACACATTATATCTGCGCAAATAATGTAAACAAAGATATTATATAAATGTGAAACTCACACCGTTATCCACAGCACACTCTTCATTGGCTTTAGTGAATATCTTAACTTGACTTGCAGTGATGTCACAGGAATATTGAACACTAGTTTTGCCGTCATCCTCTTCTTCTAATGTCAAGAGCAGTCATTAGTAATGTTATTAGTTTTCTAGTATTTACGTAAATACAATTAAAACCTATCTAAATTTCTATCCAGAAGTAAAAGCTGTATTACAGGATGCTTGAAAAGAAATTTGCCGAAAATAACATTGCATCTGATCAATGCTTAATTGACTAAATTGAAATTAATCCTATAATGTACTTAGTTAAACACAGCTTGGCAATGTAGTTAGTGGAATATTATCAGATTTGAAAAAGGAGAAGAAACTACTGACGATATAAATATAAAAGGAAGAAGTTATTTATTCAGTTGTATTTTCTTCAGTTTGTTACCTCAAAATTTCCGATAATATTGAGATATTTTTTTTTAATTGAGAGGATTCTCTTCCAGATTGGTCCCATTTTTACCAAAATTTAGTAGTGATGAGATCCTGGAGAAATTGTGGGAACTCTGGGTAACTTTTTTGCATTTGCTCTCGGAAAGCACCATTTGGTAAGGTGGATCTGCTTATGATGACCACAGATGGCCACCGGAACTACTCAATAATAAGTATTTCACAGGTTGCTGTTTGATTATTTCAATATGGTCATTGAGTATTTTTTACGCTCGTCATAAACAATGTATAATTATGGTGAAGTGGAGCTGATGGTGAAGTACCAGAAGAACTCGTCAATAATTAAGGCATTTGACGAGCTATGTGGCGTGGCGGGCGAAGGTCCGCCTGCGACGCAAGAGGTTGCTGGTTCGATTCCCGCCTTGGGACAAATGTTTGTACGATCTACAAATATTTGTTCCGGGTGTTCTGGGTATTTGCTATGTATAATAAAAAAAATATCTATCTATGTAATGTATTGTATTAAGTATATCAGTCATCTAGTACCCATAACACAAGCTCTGCTTAGCCTGGGGCTAGATGATGCTGTGTGGATTGTCCAGCAATATTTATTTATTTATTTATCGGGAAAACCGATATTTTGTAAAAGGTGCTGACTAGTGTATCTTAGATCTACTAATGACCAACCCACTGAAAAGCGCGAAATAAACGATTAAAAAAATAACTAGTCAGGCTAGTTCATATTAAGCATTATTTTGGTTTGTGTAATTCAAACGTTTTGTTTAAGCACCACATTTTCCTACTATTAGGAAAGGCAGTCATGTAAAAGATAAAAAGCCGCATATCTAACCGTTATTAAAAAAAAATTACCAGGCACGCTATGTGAGCTTTGTGCCAGATTGGTGCACGGTATGCTTCGTCGGGAAATAACGGAATTACGTCACCCGACCGGACCTCCGTACGTCAATGTAACATAATTATCACTTTACGTCAAAAGTAGAACTGTCAAAAGTTATTGTCATTTTGCATTCTTTGCCTACTTACCCACTACCTGCCAAATCTATTGTGTTTATTCGTTATCGTCAATTTGCTGTATTACTTTTTCATCGATTAGGGAAAATTTGTTCATTGCTGTGTCAGATATCTGCCAGCAATGTCGTGTAATAACAGAGAGCAATGCCTCGCTTCTGGGGTATAAGAAGGTTTTTAAGAATGCCTCTAACAGAGGCAGGGGACCAATATTCAGTATGGGTAAGTGTTAAAAATATGAATTTAACACTTAAAATAACAGAAAAGTAGTTTTTTTTACGACCATATGTTAGGACAGTGTGCGATTTTGTATTGGGGTAGTAACAGGATTGCTGCAGTTTGGAACTGTAGGTCTTTAGTTCTGGATTGTTAACGATATTAACTGTTGTTTCTCCTTCCCTCGCGCTCGATACCGTTACAAGCTGTCCCTCGCCTACTTTCAGTACTCTGCAATATATTGATTCCAATAAAATATTTATTGAATGAAATTAAGAAACGATTATTTGCAAACAAAAATCAAAATTCATTCATTTAAATTAGGCTGAGAGTCAACGCTTTTTGAACGTCAAAACATTTACATAAGACAATCAACAAAGTGCCCACCCTTCACTACTTCCTAGTCAAACATTAACAATATAGTTTAAAAAAAAAAATATTATTAAAGAAACCACATAAGACTCTCTCAATCTTCTATCAAAAAATAATAATACTTTGTTTGTTCCATAATTTAACATTAATTTCAATTTGATTTTCATACAAAAATGCAATCAAATTGCCGAAAATTTTCTGGTGGATTTACTAAAAATTTAATTCATAGAAATCTGATATTTACAAACAGAACAATAAAGAAACACCCCCATCAGATGATCCATTCTTAAGTAATGATCTTGTATACATGTGGCAATTGATTTTTATTATGTACAGATTGTCAATCAAAAATCACTAACTGTTCAATAAAAAATCTTTACTCCAAGGAAATAAACATGATCATCTTTACTTACGGAAGTATGCTTTATAACAGGTGGGTTTAATCTACATTTTCAACTTAATTGTTGGGACTGGAGCGCTAACACTGCCGGCGGCATTTGCACGTGCAGGATGGGGCCTCAGCACTATATCACTGATGTTCCTTGCGTTCATGAGTTTCTTGAATGCTACGTATGTCATCGAGACTATGGCTTGTGCAAACGCTGTGTACAAGTGGAAAAGGTTGCAGACTATCAAGAGGGAGAGTGTAAGTATTATATTGTATTTTCGTCTACTATGTATTTTGCGCATGACTGTAAGTATTGAGATATCAGAGACCTACTTTTGATGTTATAGAAATACTAGCTTTTGCCCTCAAGTTCGCTCGCGTTAGGAAATGGGGGGTTAGAAAGAGACAAAAAGTAGCCTATGTCACTCTCCATCCCTTCAACTATCTCCACTTAAAAGATCACGTCAATTTGTCACTGCGTTTTGCAGTGAAAGATGCACAAACAGACACACACTTTCCCATTTATAATATTAGTATGGATAGAGCATGAAAATAGTCTATATTAAAGAAAACTGTGATGTTTGGCTATATACTTTATTTTGTCTCCATTTGAAACTTAAAAAGGTTCCTCATACCGAGTCTGTTTTTTTAAATTGAATGAAGTTTCATTCACTATGATTAAGTATCTGTGAATGATTGCTATGGCATATTATTATATTACTATTAGGTAAAAACAATAAAAATAAAACTTTTGCAATCATTGTGCACATTTAACCATTGTTTTACCTGTAGTAATTGTGTAGTTGCAAATTATTAATGAATAGTGAAAACAATTAAACAATAATTCTGCTAATTATGTGTGAGACTTGAATTAGTTTTGCTTGAAATGAAAATAAGATAAAACAGTTCAACAAATCTTTAATTCCGAATACGAGTAGAATTAAAAAAATAACTTAACAAGTGTGAAGCTATGCAGAATTGAGTTACATGTAAACTAATCAGACAAAATTTGTAACACTGATTATTGGTTATTGAACTGATTGCTGTATAACTATAAACATTTTGTGTCGAAATACATCCATAGACATCCTATTACATCCATGTTCTATAAAAGTAAAAATCAATCACATCATCCTATTTATAACCTGGTTTAGTGTCTCAACTATACCCGCAAAGCCTTGAATATTGCAATCTAAATCTTCAAATTAAATTAAACTACAAATATATAAAAACTAGCTTACTGCCGCGGCGTCGCCCGCGTGGTTTGTTGATAACAAAAGTGGCCTATGTCCTTTCCCGGGGTGCAATCTATCTCTCTGCCAAATTTTATTGAAATCCATTCAGTGGTTTAGTGAAATTTCACATTTCATGTGAAAGACGAACAAACAGACACAATTACTTCCCCATTTATAATATTAGTATATTAGTATGGATTATTTGAGGCACCTGGTACAATTGTGTGCCCAATTGTTGCTTAGTCGCATGATTTGATTGTTACCATGTCGATTCGTTTCGTCTACACGTTGAAGTGTTAAACGTTAGAATGTACGAAAAACAAAGTAGTCAATTGTCGGCTGACATCGTTTTTTAAATACATTTTGAGCTTGGTTCAGCGGCTGGCGTCTGTACGTTTGGTGTAAACCTGCCAAATACAATTCCTGACATCTTTCGTTTAAAAAAGACTTGCTTTCGACTTCTACCTTATCTGATGGTTAGAGATGATAGTGTAGACGATGGTGCATGTAGCCTGCGCTGATGGTCGGATTGTGCCATGTGGAGTCTCCTAGGTAACCCCTCAAATAATGTTGGGAAAGCACCCTATAGGTTTAGATATATTTGCGAGTATTCAAAAATGACACATTTAAAATGAAAGTATTTTTTTTATTGCGTTGACTAAGAAGCTTGATATTAATTTCAACTTGATACTCTCCCGCTTTCTTAAGAAAAGAGGGTTTGACAGACGGACGGACGGAAAACAAAGTGATGCTATAAGGGTTCCGTTTACTTCCTAAAACTAAACTAAATAAGGCGAGCCTCGAAGTCCCAAAGCGACGCGGTGACATCATAGGCAGTTACTTCTTTGGCTTTAGCCTAGTCCTACCCTGTACATGCTTGTCTGGATGGTCACTTATTTACTCGAAACTTGAAATCACCCAGGAACTTATTAGAAATAGTCATTCGTTTTCAAAACCATTCTTAGTTTTCACATAAATCGTATTTCGTTCCGAAGGATAAGGATTCGGAAATAATATGTTGATATTCTCGTTGCTGGAGCCGTTTGACCTGATTTGTTTACTCGTGATTCGTCATGTAGCTTCTTCACTCTCGCATTGGAACATCTATTCCAATCAGACTAAGCCGTACCACAATTACAGATCCAAGAACATGAATCGGACGATGACCCGTCAACGTCACGGAACAGCCATGGTGACCTTGAAGAGCCTCTGGTCTGTGGAGATAACATCCCTTCTCGATACTACAGCCTCGACCGTCGTGTGGAGTTGGGGGAGATGGCGAACCTGTTCTTCAACAAGATCGGCAGGACTACCTTCTACTGCACTTTGTGTATTTACTTGTATGGAGACTTGTCGATATACTCGGCGGCTGTTGCGAAGTCTGTTATGGACGTAGTGTGGTAAGGAATACATATTATTATTGTTCGGAGGCACCACATCAGGCTACCCCAATCTGTCAGTTTATATGAAAGATTTTTAACTTTATTACAAAATGATAAGGTCCATGGTCAATTGGGAAATATTGACAGGATAGCTTGATGTGATGTGACCAAAGTACTTTCTTCATCATCATTATATAGTCCACTAGATATAATGTAAGCTTCTATGTGCTTTTTGACCTTGTCTTATACAGGGTTGTATGTAGAACGCAGGGCATACTTTAAAGGAGTGTAGTACTCATGAAAATGAACAACTTTGTCTATAGGACCGACCGTTAAGTTGCGAAAATAAAAAAGTTATGCGAACATAGATTTACGGTGATGTAGATTTCTTTGTTTTGCGATTTCAGGGTTTGCCCCGTAGTCAAAGTAGTTCATTCTCATCATGAGTCGTACTACATTCCCTTAAACGATGTCCGGCATTCTACCTTTATAATTGATGAGCTCGATTACTTTTACGATAGGTTCGATTTACTTACATTCTGAGCTTCTCGCAACTATCCATTCCCATAATATAATACTGTTTCTCGATTTGGTAGACCAGCATTAGATAGGCGTCGATTGGCCTGGCTGGCCGTGAAACGTCCAGGTTGGCGGAAAAATACTTCTTCATAGAAGGAAGGTCATATGTGTGAGGAGTTCGTGTCTAATTAATAACAGCCGCGGGGGTCGATCAAAGGTTAAGCTACTGTTGCCGAGGTCGGTGCGTGGATGGGTTTCCATCTTTCTCCTTCCGTGCCGCGGAAAGTACTTTAAATCGTTGGTCATTTGAAGATCTTTGAGAGACATTACTGGTAGTCAGAAGTTTGAAAGTCGTAACTGGGTCGTGGAAGTCAGATTGGCAGTCACTCCATGTCAAATCACTATCCATGTAGAATTCCGTTAAAATGGAAGGGTAGGCAGATGATGACGAGAAAGTGTGTGTCTCTATGATAATCTTTTGTTAGCGTACACATGATAAAAACAAAATCTAAAGTGGGCATCAGCGTCGCATCTCGTGATAACCTGTTTATTCATATTACAATTCATTAATACCCTTGACCGATATGATCATTCGGTAAATAATGAATGGAATGGAGAATAAAAGGTACACGCACTTAATGAAGCGTATAATTGATCGCGTTGCTCAACTGCTAACGATCGTCAATCGCTAATAAACTATGTTGACATAGATCACGCAATTACAGTTAATGTGTAATGAAAGGAACTTTAAGATTACGAAGGAATTAATGTTAAATAACTAAATATGCCTAGTATAATAGTGCCTTCATTAAGTGTATTTTGTAGTCTGACAACCAGTCTTACGAAAAGTAGAAGGTCTATGTAAAATACTGGTATTCCATTGCATATGGTTGGACGGGAAGCCGATCCCAACTTAGTTAGGAAAAGGCTAGGTAGATTAGTTCTCTTATGCCTTCTGTCCACGGAGACGTAGCTGTTTAGACACGTATCGTCTAAACTTCAAAACTAATATAAAGAGAAAATATTTGATTGTTTGTATATTTGTTTGTAAAGGATAAACTCAAAAAGTACTTAACCGATTTGAAAATTGACGCTGACGTCTGTCATCCTGCGTAACACTGAGTGAAGCTTCACGTCTTAATTTTATTATGGCCACTTCAATTCTATGCCCATTCGCAGAAGGCTGCGAATGGGCATAGAATTGAAGTGGCCATCGCCATTTTGAATTTTCTCCAAAGTTGAAACTTTCAAGAAAAGTCATAATCTCACAATCAAATGAAACTGGCATAAATTGGCAAAGGACGCTCCAGTATCGCATTATCAAGATATGTATATGTAAAGATCTCGATTTGCGATCTTTACCTCCGAATATCACGGCAACACGACACTTACAGCACCATATCCCTGGATATTTTTGTTCAATTGTCCTTTATCCGTAATCCAGTTGTACCATGCGCTGTCACCTAATATACGTGCGTAGAAGACACTTGAACAAACGAAAAGTTTCCAGACATTTCTTGTTTATTTTTATGTCTTCTACCCACATACTTCCACCAGTTTTATCGTGTGCCGTAACTTTCCTTACTACTAACCAGCTTTCATGGAAATAAGTTAAAACCATTTTGTTCAGACAGTAGAAAACGTACGCCTCGTGAACAGAGTGTAGTTACCCAGGCTCTTCTTTCTATTCTCCGTGGCCAGGCTGCACAAGCACCACGCCGTATTTTGACGGGAATATGAAGTTACGCCCACGTGGGCAGTACGCCTAAGAGATTATCTCAAAGAAGGTGTTATGTTTGTTATTTAGTTTACCACGTAGGCGTAATGTACATCTACCTACCCACTGAGAAAAAGGGCGTACATTTATTTATTTACTAGTATAGTAGAGTATTGTTTTCACGCCATAAATAATAGCAGGTTATTTGCATAGCTGTTTTAATAAACTAAGCAACAATAATTCAGACAGCTCCGAATATTTGGTCAGGTGTAATGTTTTGTTTGACTGCTGCAGTATACGACAGTAATAAATATAATTTACAGCCAACGTTTCAAATAGCCGAGGGAGATAACTCGGGCGAATGTCTGTGTCCTCATGCGTGTGCTATAAATATAAATTGTACACTGATTTATTGACTGTCTAAACAACAACAAAGATGGGTGTGTAATTACAAGTAATTTATCAAGTCTAGTTAATTAAGTACACATAGCTCAGTCCCGTAATTGTATTTTTCTGTCAGTAATTCAAAATATTGAACTTTCAACACACTTGATCGTAAAGTGTGTCTTATAACAGTGCATTTAGGCTCACTATCAAACAATGTTTGTCTATCTGTGACATCGTAACTCCCAAACGAATGGGCTAGTTCCTATCTGTGTGGTTCATCGCTATATTTCGTGAAAATCTGTTATTAATATTACACTTAATACACATCCACCAACCCAAAATAGGCCCATGTGGTAGATATTGGTCAACACCGAGTTTGGGGATTACCCTCCCACTTGATAATAATTTGATATTGTAGTTTGGAAAAATGATATATTCGTTTAAATATTTATGAACATTTATCAATTTCACTCAACAGTTCCCCAATCCCTCCTAACATGACTGACTCAAAACTCTGGGATGAGCTGCCTTGTTTCAACGCTTCATCTTCGGATCACGTCGGGTATACTCGGCTGGACACCTACCGGGTCGCGTTGCTGACGTTTGTGGGGGCCATGGGGCCCTTCGTCTTCTTCAACGTGCAGAAGACTAAGTATTTACAGCTGTTCACTTCTGGAATGAGGTGGCTGGGTGAGTTGAGATTTTGATTTTAAATAATCTTCTGCTGATCAAACCTCACTATGTTTTACGTGGAAAGTTTATCGTATTCATTATACGTAAAAACAAAGTGTGTTTATGTTAACAGGCATCTCTTATCGCCAAATAACTCGTTAGTTAAAACATAACGATTGATTATTTTAATGAAGGCCGTCAACTACGGCCTGATGGCCATCGCTCACTAAAACAACCAAACACTAATTCGAATCAAAATGAACCATTCAAATATGACCTTTGTATCCTACCACGGACTGAAACTTTTCCAAAATATAGTGGCTTTAGTCGACGTTGCTTGGACGACATTTTGCCGGCACGTCGTCGCTCATAGACCAGCAGAAATGTCACTTGACGTCACTCACTATGACGCCAATAGTTCAATGCTTTACATTCAGTAAACTTCTTCCTGCGAGGTTTCATTGTGCCATCATTCTCACGTGATAGCTACACAACACCAGTTGGTTTAACTAATAAATTGCACGTTCCTTATTCAGTCAATAGGACGAGTGCAATAATAGCCCACTTATTGCATTCACACCAATTGATACTGAATGACTGATGGGACAAGTGCATAATAGCGAGGAAACGTCGGGGGCACCCATTGCTCGTGCTTGAAAGGAAGTTAAAAATATAGCTGCGATTTACTAACAGGTTAATATAGCATGATTGGAGGGAACTAGGTCGCTCCAGGATGTTCTTTATATGTTACTTAGCACTAAATTGTATAGAATCAAGTTCTTGTATCCTATCAGACAATGTTTTGCTGGAGTTTCTTGAGCGAGTTCATTCCAGAACATTCCGAGAAAAGTGGTAAGCAGCAGGCGTTTTGGGGACTGTGTTTATGTCATTTTTGACGTTCAAAAAGTGTTGATCATCAGCCTTATTTTAAGATCATCAAGATATTTTACTTGGTTTGATAGGTGATCGGTTTCGTTTCCTGCCTGTTAGTGGATCAGCCTCAAATATTATTACATCTCTTTCCCTTAACTTTTCAATATGACTAATAACGTGTAATGAAGAGAAATTATGTGAATTAAATGTTCAGAAATGTGTCCATCTTTACTACTATAGCTGTGAAAAGGCTCGATTCCCAGCAATGGAAACATATACGCTGATTATGGATAAGAAAAAACTAGCAACGATAACAAGTCAACGACAGATAAAGTAAATGTTTAAATCAACACCCATTGATATCAGCTGCGATACATATAAATTTTATCGATGGCGGATGCAAAAACCTATATGTAGTACTCCAGTATCGGTATGTTTTATGACCATTAATGTTCACGAGTTGGTAGAGAGCTAATTAATTAGTTGGTATGCACGCTAATTAATTGCTTTGAATTATTTTGATTGATTCACTTTATAAAGTACATCTGTGTAACATCGCGCCTGACTTCCCCGAAGGGTCAGGCAGAGGTGTACCTAAAGTACACCCGCATTTTGCCAATTATGTTCTAGGTCCGATGTAATAGGGGCGACTGTCTAGTTGATCTAGTGGCGCTATTTATTGCTGAGCATGTGATTCTGGGTTCAATCCTTGGTCAGACAAAGTGTTATTGTTTTTTTCCATCTGGATTTCTCAGTAATAGTCAGGAATATATTAAAATACTTATTTCCAATTAAAACAATATGGCAAACAGCGAGGAAATAACTTTATCAGTTGACGAAATATGTACAATGTGTTGATAATATCATAAAAAATGGTTTTTGATAAGCTAAGAATTTCAGTCGATCACTATATACACCTATACTAACATGCACTTTACAAGGAAAAGGTTTAGGTTTATATGTAACTAGCTTCCGCCGCGTGGTTTATTGATAAAAAAGTAGCCTATGTCCTTTCCCGGGGTGCAATCTCTCTGCTAAAATTTATCGAAATCCGTTCAGTGGTTTAAGCGTGATAGACGGACAAACAGACACACACTTGCCCATTTATAATATTAGTATGGATTATTTGTTTGCAGCATTCACGATAATGATCTCAATGGCAATCCATCTGCTGGTGGGTCGGGGTGCGCAAGGCCACCCACCTGCATTCGACGTCACCGGCATGCCCACACTGTTCGGCGCCTGTGTGTACTCCTTCATGTGCCACCACTCGCTGCCCGGCCTCATCGCACCAATCAGAGGCAAGACACG
Source organism: Phlogophora meticulosa (assembly GCA_905147745.2). NCBI lineage: Eukaryota > Metazoa > Arthropoda > Insecta > Lepidoptera > Noctuidae > Phlogophora > Phlogophora meticulosa. The sequence goes on along the minus strand of LR990526.1, from coordinate 5,108,321 downwards.
GCTCGGACTACATCTATTCTTCGATTACACAATCATAGCCATGTTCTACCTACTCCTAGCGTTCACTGGAGCGTTCGCTTTTGCACACCTCAACGATTTATACACCCTTAACTTTATACCTACAGATAGCGACAATTTGTTTCTAGAAATAGTAGAGTATTTCCTTGCCTTGTTCCCAGTTTTTACATTGTCTACCAGTTTCCCAATTATCGCTATAACGTTAAGAAATAATTTACAGAGCTTCTTCTTGGACACTTCAAGACTTGAATCGTATAATTTTATTTTGAGAAAAGCGATATTTCCTATAGTAACCGTAGTTCCTCCAGTATTGCTGACGTATTTCTTAGAGGATATAAGTATACTTATTGAGTTCACTGGTTCTTACGCAGGTACTGGTATTCAGTACTTCATACCGACGTTCTTAGTCGTCTCCGCTAGACGTCATTGCACGACCTTGCTAGGTTTAGGAGTAGTCAATAAGTATAAAAGTCCATTTTCCCACGTTGCATGGGCTATTTTTGTCCTGATATGGTCATTCGTGTGCATAGTTTTAGTTTCAGTACACATATTCGAGAAGAAATCATGACACTCATTTTGAAATTATGTATGTAAGGGGATTTTGTCAATGTAAAGAGGCCAGCACATCAAGCTACCTAAATCTGTCAGTGTCATTGATACTTTTTCAACTTTATTTCAAGAGAATAAGATTCATGTTCAATTAGGTAAATTTGACAGTTTGGGGTAGCTTGATGTGCTGGCGTCTGTACGTTAAGGATAGAAGATGATTACGGCATTTTGGTAAAATATCGGATACAGAATGAGATTACAAGTCAACATGTATTAGTTTTAAGAAAAATATTGTTTTTTTACGCTTTTTTATCAAATCAAATCTTTATGTATTCGAAGTCTGGTGAAAAGACAATAATAATAATATGATAATGTGTTCATTTATCCTTTCGTACTGTCGTGAAGAATGGTGTTTTAATTTTATAATATTATTATGGCTTTATATAATAATAACGTCGACGGCACAGCCAGTCTTTGTATTTTTGTATCGATATTACTATTTAGCATAAAAATCAAATAACTATGTAATAATAGATCAGTGGTTATAATTCCAATACGAAATAATGCAGGTTTGTTAATGTAGCGATTTCCTTTCCATATCGGAATAAATGACGCAATAAGAAAACCAAATAATTTCATGATTTCAAATGAAATTGGATTTTAGTTATTACGATAATTCGTTACTATATGCCATGTATGTATGGTATGGAAGGTCAGTATCGAGAGAACAACAAATTGATCGAGCAATTCTTAATTGATAATGAAGTTTATCACAACTAAAATAGAGTTCTAATTAGCGTGCAAGATATAGATTTCCTGCGGCCTATCTGTGGGCATACTTGAGCACTCTGTGCTGTATGCACTGATTCTAAGTATTCTTAAAATGTTAACTAATATAATCAATGTTACCTTATTCCCAAAAAAATATATGTAAGAAGGCCTTTTTATTATTTATACTAATAATGCTTACAACATACTAATTTGAATATTCTTAATGAGTTTGAAGCCTTTCTGTGATACTATAGAACTCTTCGATCAATGGAAAACTGTAGTATTATTTACTGCAACTTGCATGAAATGAATGTTACTACTTTATGAATATCAAATGGAAGATCTCTAGTTTGGTTCTATATTTTGATTTTGTATTTCCTTCAACATTTTCTGTCAATGCAACAGCACATACAAAAAAGCATCTATTGAGTGCCAGAAGAGACACAATAGAAAATGTATTGTGTGTTGGTCACCTGGCGTTAAAGGTGTTAAGAAACTTACTATTTACTGATCTTGCACACTGTTATGTTGAATTTTAATAAAAAATAATGTGATTATAGATAATAACTTACTATGAAATTGATGCTTGCATAAATAGATATTCGGTATTGTACTTACATTCATGACAACTCATGACAATGTTTTGTCGGCATTAATCGGCACAATATAATTACTTAGGTAGTTGGTACGGGACGGCTTTGTTGTTGCCGACCCGAACAAGTGTGTAGTACGCCTTAGGCCCGCTAATACATAACAGATCATTAAATGCATCAGAGACAAAAAGATGTTATAGATAAAAAACGTTAAAGATAATGCGTAGCGGCAACCCGAACATTATTCTTTTAGTTTTTTTTGGATTTGCAGCTCAGTATTGAGTACCAACAAATATAGACTTCTCCAAATATTATCATTAAAATCACCATTACAACACTCTAAATTAGAATTGTGCTCAAAAATCAAAGGATTCATGAAATAGTCCATTCAAACCCAAAATTTGAACTTAACAAGTCGTATAATTATTTCAATTATAAATACATCGTGAAATACACATTTGTTACGGTCGTGATGACTTTTTTAATAACATTCTATCTGATACTGAGTTTCAATTTGCAAAAAAAAACTATAACAAGTTGAATTTCGCGGGCTGCCACTACGAATTCACCGTAAATGTATTTCGTGATAAGTAGTGCAAGCGGGCCTTAAGGAACGACACGTTTTTTTACAATAAACGAATTAACAAAGTTATAGTATAATTAGGATTAAGTATGTATATAGAAATAAAACGTGCATTCAAGAAAGCCGTGTAATGGTTTAAAATGTTACTTTATTGCCGCTGTTTCGTATGTTTTTTTAAGTAAACTATTTCTACTTTGATTTTGAATGCTTATGGTGCCAAATCGTACAACATTTATTTACATGTTCATTTAATTTCAAATGTTTTATTTTTCGATATGCATGCTTGTTACATTCTCGTTGTGATAGAGAAAACATTTAAAGAATATATTTTATTGTAAATAAAATGGAGTTTATTGTATTGACTGACTCTTTATTAATTTATTAGCAGTACAAAATATTTTTATAACAAAATAAACTACGTACCCTTGCGTGTTCATTTCAGTGTTTTTTTTTAACCCCCGATTCTGATGTGTAAGTGTGTTTACAGATTAACATTTAGTCACTTTACAAACTATACCATTCACGTGTTGCTTGCGCTTCACGTTCCAACAGTACCTTTCAACCGCCCGAGTTTATAACAGGTTCCGTGCCCCCAGCTTATAAATCTTTAGTACATTTAAAACCTTACCCAAACTCATCTATTTTAGGGTAGACTGATAAGTAGAACCTATCAAATTGGACGAACAAAAGTTTTTGTAGACTTCATAATAAATAAGAGTCTTATTTATACGACAAAAACTTTTGATGGATACGAAAATATCAGTTGGATAAATCCGACTTGGCCGGTTGATGTGTTAACAAAGAAAACCACAAATAATGTTGAAGAATTATTTATTTTTTTATCATTATACATAGTTGTCACTTAACTCGCGTACACAAGCGACAAAAGCCTTTCATAGCTCAATTGACTTTGGCATGAAGTTACATTGTATTTGTGCTGCCGCCGGCGCGGCGTGGGCCGTATGGTTTAATACTATAAGCACTAACGAGGAAGATTTTATCATTCTAAAACAAGAGTGAATAGAAAATTAAAACTAATTTCCAAAATATCACTGTTCAAGCGCGAATCACTGGGTAGCACTTGCAATTTCCATATTAATAGTAATTTTCGGGAAATGTAAAATTAATACAAATAATGTAGTTGTTGGTGTCACGGTAAGTGAGATTTAAGTTTAGTGACGCTCGTATTTGGTGAGGAAATGAATTATCGAAACATCTACTTGCGCTAACCTAAGTGTAAATTAATTTCATACATTGGTAACAAGAGAAAACAACATTTATTTAGGTATTGATAATATAGTGTACATCTAAGGAGTCGCGTGTCGAGTGTCGAGCTCGTACACTGCAACTGTCGACTACGCTAAGTGGTATGTACTGTTTATCGGATCTGCGACAATTTGACCACGGCGGTGTTACTACATCATTATTACCGTACTAATTAATATTTCCCGCAATAGAAAACAAAATAAAACGAAAACTAATTACATAAAAATGAGTGAATGCATTTTTTACATACAACATTACACATACATAAAATAGACATTGATGAGATACTCGTAATACTCGCACACCATTCCCTAATATTGAAAAGTAGAAGCTTCAATCGTAATATTAAATAATATTGGAATCAGGAACAAAATGTTCTAGACGTTACATCTAAAATTATCTGTCTTTATTGTATCATATAATAATATTAGTGTAGCAAATATTCGAATGATAGCAATAAGCTTTGCCTCGTAAAAAGTATGCAATTTTAATAAGTACTCATAATCTAAACATTATAACGTCGAATGTTGAATTAAAAGTAGACATTACTTTGTAACAAATAAATAATATTAATCTATGCATTCATAAATCTAAGAATCATATCATTCGCATAAGATCGAACATTTCATTTAGAATTTGATTATCATTAATTTTAGAGAGGACCGGTCGGATTCATATTATCCGGTAATATGAACAACAAGCCCGAAGTCCGCATGCATAGCGAGACACTCCACTCCGGTTGGTCGCGACACACGAGGAGGACAACATCGACGGAGCTGGCCCGAGAGGAGCTCGAGAACATCACAATAAATAGTATGACTACAATATGTTTTTGTGTGGCCGCGAGGTGGGAGTGCGCGGGCGCTACTGGTGCGGCTATAACGTGCTCGGCGGCACGGCGATGTCGTGCCGCCGCAGCGCCGCGCGGAACGACTCCAGCGACGAGCGCAGCGTCAGGCAGAACCCGCGCGACGCGGGCACCAGCGGGAAGTCCGGCGGGCACAGCTCGGCCGCGCCCGCGCCCCCCTCGCCCAGCGCGCCCCCCGCGCCCCCCTCGCCCAGCGCGCCCCCCTCGCCCGACAGCAGCACCAGGCCCTCCAGGCGCGCGCACAGCGAGGCGGACGTGGCGCGCAGGTGCATCAGGATCTCCTCGCGGAAGGGCTCCGGCGGGTTCATCAACATCTTGGACATCGATTGCACCAGTTTGAGAAGCACCATCTCGTTGTACATGCGCGAGTTCTCTCTGCCTTGTTGTGTACCTGAAACGGGATAGTTGAAATATTGAAATTGGCATTCACCTTCGTTTTATGTTCTTTTACGTATTAGAAAGAAACCTATAAATTTTGATTAATATTTCGAGCTTTTCTTCATACCTTTCTGCTTCTCATAGCCGGCTTCGTTGAAGTAGGGCTCCGAGTTGAGTATGAGCCCCTGCAGCGACACGATGACCTGCAGCAGCGAGCTGTCCTTGCCCCACACCTCCACTCCGCGCCCGGACCATGTGCCCAGTAGGGACACGCACACCTAGGGAGATGGAAATATTGTTTTATGAACACATAGTCGCTTGCTACTACGCTATAAGGAAATGAAAGAAAAAAAAATCTATGAATAATGTCACAAACTGAAAGATTTCCAATGAATTAAAGTCACATATACATTTTCATTCCAACCATGTAGCCCTGCTTTAGCCATTTCATACGCCTGTCAAAAAAATACAGGTGTGTTGTGCATCTACAGACAATTTGATAGTTTAGTAACTTTGATAGTAATCATTATCCTTGCCTTTACATCAGTAGCCCTAGCACGAGTTTCTTGCGACATCTTTACAACCAAAAACAAATTACCTGATTATTAGTCATACAAAATTAGTTTCACATACTTAATCTAGAGGGCGCTGTTTCAATCTTAGTACAAATCTTTTCGATTTTCGCTTGGTAAACTATGCTATAGTGTACGATACAAAATAATGGACCGTACCTTGCCGTCTTCATAGAGGTTAGGATTAAGCCTGTCGGTGCAGTACGAGTGGTAGTGGCACAGCGGCGGGGCACGCGGGTACTCCCCACCGAGCTGCACGTCGAACACGAACAGCCCGCCCTCGTACGGTGTCTTTGTGGGGCCCGCGATCATCACCGAGAGCAGGTCGATGCGGTCCTCGTAGCCGCGGACCCATACCTGTACAGAAATAAGGAATAGATTAAAGACACGTGGAAATACTGGACAAAATTGGTCCGACAGAGATGTCATGGTTTTTAAATGTCTGAATCAATTTATAGAAACTACATTCCATATAGTCATGATGGCCAAGTGGTTTAGGCCTCGTCTCTTGTGCACGAATTCGTGGGTTCAAACCTGGGCAAGTACCAATGTGAGTTTTTCAATTCATATGTACTTTCTAAGTTTATCTTGGACATTACTGACATCGGTGAAAGAAAACATCGTGAGGAAACCTGGACTTATATAATTAATATAAGTCTGAAATCGCCAACCCGTCTTGAGCAAGAGTGGTGATTAATGCTCGTGCCTTCTCTGTATGAGAAGAGGCCTTTGCCCTGCAGTGGGACAGTAATAGGCTGGTACTTACTTAACATTCCATATTGGTATTTGAGCACAGCCTTTCTGGCTATCTCATTAAACATCGATACAGAATGGTATGATGGCAGTGCATAATACAGTGGTATTAGGCACGGCTAATAGTCGACAATGACCCCCAACCCAACCGAAAGTTTTCGATATCACTTCTAGTATGGAAGGATAGTTGGTCCAACAATCAAATCAAAGGTGGTAGATCATTTTTGACACTTTTTTGTAGGCGGATAAAAGGTCCTGGGTTCAGACGTCTGCACCATGGAGAATCTGAGCTGTTGAGCTGTTGGTGCAGCCTTCAGAGTACTTCCTTCAAGCTAAACACAGCAAAATACTGATTTGTAAGGTAGACTGTGTTAGTATGCTTACCCCTGGTGGCAGATCACTCCTGAGCAGTTTGATCTCCCTCTTCACGGCGGAGTAGAAGGTCCTGGGTTCAGACGGCTGCAGCATGGACAGCCGGAACCGATGAGCCGCGGGCGCGGACTCCAGTATACAGAATCCTTCGCCGTCTTCCCTGTTCTGTTCAGGTGCCACCGGGGGGCTGGCGGTGTCCATTTCAGCTTCTTCTGTTCCTTCTGCTGTCGCGAGGGGAGCTGTCTCAGGGGCACCTAAAGACATAAAATACAATGAGCACAGTATGGTTCTGCCTATAACGCTTGGCATTGTTGTAATTCTTATAACTTGCTTCCTAAGGTTAATCTTAAACATCTCCGACATCGGTTAAGGACAACACATTGTGAGAAATCCTGGACTTATCTATCTTCACATTTAATAAAGCTGCAGGGTTGGGTATTTCTCTTCGTTGAAATAGTATAACCTTTTAACCGCCAGAGCATAAAAGCCCGCGCGTGTCCTCCACGCCAAGCCTTTTAAATAAAAACGTTTAATTTCTCCTTTGTTATCATGAATTTTCGATATCTTACTTGTATTTTAATTTGTTACATGCAATTGAATACGCACGGGACGTTCAACTTTTAAGATATATAAATAAACACACATAAATGTAATGATTTAATTGTTTATTTCGTGTTATATTACTTATAGTTCACCGCATTTTTTTCATTCACGTATTGGTGACGTTGGCGTGCAGGGCATGCGTTCGGTTGTCTGTGTTTTTGTGACGATGGCGGTCAAACAGTTAAAGAAAAAATCAGACTGTTAAAAGGTACTGATAGGACCCATTTCTGTATTATTTTTGTCTGTGCTCTGCTTTGCTGTGCAAAGCAAAAAAAAAACAATACGCATCAAAAGTACAAAACTAATGTGGATAAATTTTATACACAAATATTGTATGGAAATCGGAGGTTTACTTAATTTGTTTCATTAATTGGTTCACTCTGTCCAAAGATATATCAATTTTAAGTGTTAAAGAAGAACTTATCGTTACGGCCGTGATGTAGATACACGCAACTTGTGATATGTGAACGTGTAGCAAACCATAATTCATTCATTCATATTATGTAAAACAGAGACTTTATTATCACGTCATTTACATGTGTGTGACGATAAATGTACAAAATATCGCTATCCACTATAAACCCAAGAAGAAGACTTTAGGGTTAAGTCTTAATTATTTTTTTTAATTGAACTACGCACACTTAACACGACTTCATAACTCGATATACGTGTGAATATAATATAACGTACTTGTATGACAAATCAGCGTTCCAATCTAAAGTTATGCTAATTTATAGTTTCCAAAATGCGTTGATTATTAATTTGGTCGTAGTGCGCTAGTTGGCACTATTTATCAAACAAATCAAGATGCAGTTTAAGAAAATGCTAAAAACAGTTTAAACACCTAATATATATTCCATTTTTTAAATTTTTTTCGAGGTCGGAGTTTGTTCGAACACTTTTCCATGCATAAATATTTTAACAGTAAGTAAACCTGCGTGCTCTATAAATAGAGTTGTCATTCGACGAATTTTCTGATCGGCGGCGTTAAAACTTTCCGCGGAAGTATGGCCTTCCCCTGTTACTAAATGTATGAATGTACTCCGTGGTACCGGAGGCCTCACCTGGCGGGCCCCCGACCGCCGAGGTGGCACGCGAGCGCCGACACTGTACGATCAGTGCCGCGGCGGTCCCGCCGATCACCAAAGCATCCACACAATCGGCAAGTTGTGCAAGCTCACTTGTCAGGGGCAGGCCTAAAGGGCTCCGCAAAGCCGAGCCTAGAGATGGGTTGAAACAAGTAAAACACTATATCTGTTATCTCTTTTACTGTTAAACAAAAATAACAGATCCAAATATCTGTTATTAAGTAACAGCCTAGTATTTGTACGTAAGTTAAACACGCATTTAAATCGCAATTAAATATCATATTTATTTCTATAATACAAAGTCGTACACATGTGGAACATCCTGCGTGTGGTGGTTGTGGTGGTAGTCCACTGTAATTTTTTCGTTATATATCACATATTGTCATGAAAAGAAAAATAATAATAGTTTTGATTATTGTTTAATATTGGTCAGTAAAGTAACAGTTAACACGACCTGATCTAGAAGTAACTTTTTGAAGATCACACATCATAAGTCGTCAACAACATACGTCATTTATTATCTACATCTCGGTACCACCTACCGCATTTTACGGATTATAAATACCAAGTGCTTCTCTTTGTAGCGTATTTTGACCGCGTTAGTGAGAAGTAAATATATTTGGAAGTAAAAACAGTAACAGCCGTGGTGACAGTGTCCCTGTGATTATACTGCTAGGAATCGTTTCTATATTTACTAGTATAGCCTCCATTTGTGTGTGATATTAGTAGTAACAGATATTTTATACTGGGAGGAATAAGTTCTTGTTATTATATATCCTTAAATATCTGTTAGTTAAAATAAATACACCACATTCTTAGTAGTGCCCGTATTATCGGACACAAAAAATATACAGCAGTTCTGAAGGGCCGTACAGCCCGTACCCCGCTGTTCTTCAACTTTGTGCTGTGAAGAAAACATACGAGGAACTCGACGCGAATCGTGGTTATTGGATTACCGATAGCGCCACGCAGTCTCATGCAAGTCTTAATGTTTCTCAGAGAGAGACCGAAGATTAATATCAGCCAGAGATAACTGAATACACGTGCAGCGAAAAATTAAAGGCTTTGAGCGTCCGAACGGGAAATAAAGGATTAAGCGCGACAAGCAAAACCAACACAAAAGTGACAATCTCGCCTAGCGCCTGACGGGGCCCAAGCTTTTTTGGTAAAAGCCCCTCGCGGCGGTAAAGTCGGCGCTTCCCACTAGGAAATATCACCAGGTCAGGTCGGTTAGGATCCTCCCGTTTCATTTCTACATCTCTAAGCGACAAAATGTTTTTTGACATCCACATGAGCGAAGTCGCGGGCACAGCTAAATAATATAAATCTGAAATAGCAAACTCGCCTTGAGCAAGCGTGGTGATGCATGCTTTTTCTGCCTTTGCCCTGCAGTAGGACATCAGGCCAGTATTATTATTTTTATTCTGCATGGGAAAAAGCCTTTGCCCTACAGTAGGACATCAGACCTGACATCAGACAGCTGTGACAGTGATCCTTGGTGAGTCTTAGCCTTAGCCTCACTACCGCTCGACCTTTGAATGGCTTCTGGTACTCCAAACAAAAGTCGAAACGTAGTACGAGAGCCCCATTATTATTAATAGCTCACCAGTATCCTCCGTCTTCTGCGCGGTAGCTGTGGTAGCATCCTTGACGTCACTCGTCGCCTTGCTGGTGGCGGCCTCAGCCTCCTCCGCCATGCTGACCACCAGCGCACCGTACTGACTACAATATTTATATCGACGTGTAAGATAATATTATATGTTACGAACTGTTATTGAATGTACAATGATCATCTTGTTTATGTTAGCCCTCTCTGGCTTCTAACAAAAAAACCGAAAAGATACGATGTTTCGACGATCATTGCACGAATCATAAATAGTACGAAAAGAGGATTATTACAGAAACAGAACACCAACAGTTGATGGGTAAGACAGTACCATGCATACATTTTACACAAAGGGGTTTACAAGGTTTCAAATTGGGCGTATGTTCGCTATGACGAAACGCGACTAAAGCGATTACAACGTTATGTGCAGGTGGCAACATTAGGTACTGATTTGAACATTTGCCACATCACTGTAGATGTCATGATAGCAAACAGCGCCACAATAAAACGTCAACGATTTTCGTCATAGCGATTTTACCCCACCCCTAAGGGCTTTGCAACACTTACATTAAACAAATAAACGGTAAAGCAATTGGTGAACTAACAATATCGGGTTCAATCGGAAATCAGAGAAATTAAGTTACCACTTTTTACAGAGTCATCTACAAAAAAAGAAAGGAAAAAAAGTAAATATAACTTAAAAAGGGAGTAAATAAAAAAAAACGCTGGCTACGAAACAAGTTTTACTTGATAGTGCTAAAAAATATGCCAAACGGGTAATTTCTTACTGTAAATAAGCTCTTTTGTTTTGTTCTATTTGGGTAGAAGCTAAATGGCAGCCAATATCTGTTCACTGCTAAAAGTCGCAGACACATTGCAATCGCACGGAAGTATTTCAATATAATTATGTAGAAAATGTTAAAAAAGCTTCGGGTAATTTCCAAACGGCACAATAGGGAATATGCATGTAGTTTTATTTGGTAGTACAAACTCAACAAAAAAAATAGAATTACTGTTTGTTACCTAAAAAAAAAGTAATCTCAATTTGAAATAAACTCTTCAATTTTGTACTTGAGTTCACGTCAGTTACTATCGCGGCCGTGATGTGACGTCTTTCCCCACGATACTGCTTTGTTGACGTCTTTATTTTTAGCCTTAAATAAAATTTAAACCTGACGTTTGTATTGACATGTTTTTGAACGTCACTACTTGCATTGTCGGTGACGATGCGTTTTGAGTTTGCGTTCCGTTTCTCCATAAAAACGCAAATTGTAAAATTAGTGATGCATTAAAAATGAAACAAGTATATAAAATTGTTTGTACAGTAATTAATTAAAGAAATATATTTTTTTCAGTCACTTGCATATTCCCTATTTTATTTCTTTCATTGTCTGTCAAAATGTACAGCGAAAATATTTGTCTCTGGCAGACTCGGACGCACAAAAGGACAATATAAATAGCGTTTTAATATATTGAGTTATATATAACCTTTTAATAGTTGTGGGAGTTACATGCAATGTATACAGGGTGTTCATTCGAGACGAAACTACAGGAAAATGTTTTTGGGGCACTGTACATAACTTGTAAAGAAAAACAGTGTCTCAAATCAATAGAAGTTGAAAAGGAGAAATAATTGTCTACTGTAAGTTAAAATAAACATGATACCAAATTAGTCAGAATTTCTTATTCATACACATTTGTTTAATATAAGTATTGACCTACGGGTAAGAGAATATAAGTAAGTGTAAGAGAATATACGAACATAAAAATACTATAAAACGATTATCATACTGTGGCATGCGATCGTGTGTACCTAGAAATTAACGGCAATTTACCTTTTTGTATTTTTGAAATTAAACTTCTTTTGGTACGGTGTTTTTTTTTTAAATAAAAACGTTTCCCCACACAATAGGAATTTCTCCTGTATCGTGGGTACTTTTGCAAGCGGGGATCGTACCCGCGACACACAGCGCAGCAGCCAATCGCTCAGCCACTCCGCCAACCGTGCCATCGAATTAGGTTTGTGAAACGAAAAAGTGTGACGAAAAAGAGACTACATTCAATGTTTTTCTCTCTCTATCTCTCTCTCTCTCTCTTTACCACCACTACAGTGAATTCATCTTATTCTATAACAAATTAACTAGAATACGAAGTTTCACTTCTACCGCGTGTGAACTGAAACTAGTTTTTTTTTTAATTGGACCTTATAGATCAGCAACTTTAGGTACAGTTTAATTCTAAATTTCCTTATTTTTACACCAGTATATCTCTAGCAACCCTTAACCAACTTAATTTATCTTAATCAAGCCCAATAACATTAAGGACCTTATAGTAGGCAATATTTACATACATTTATTAATACAGGTGAGACCCCAACGACACAGTACGACATAATAGAATGCATATAATAAAATAATAATTAACATAATAATATATATACACATGAATAAAACTATAAAAAATATATATTTTGGAAATCTGTACATGATGGGGTTAACAATGATTGGAGAACCAGTTTTATGGGGTGACGCCTTTATGTTAATATATTTTTACAATATTTTATATTGTATAGTTAAAGATAGAATTAAGTAACTGTTAAATGTAACTATGTATTAAATATTTAAACCAATTCAATTTAGGATCAGCGTTTTAAGGCGAAAGCGCCAGATTGGTTTTCGAAATTCAATTTTTCTAACGTATTTTCTAATTTGCAGCTCAGTAACAGGTTGTTTGGTAATAAAAAAATATACGCAAACGTAATAACTATGTATTTACCGACGTATATCAATACAACTAACTATAATAAGTTAAAATTACCCGATTGAATGACTATTTCATGAAATCTCGACATTGGAGGCCAATTTTAAGACAGATCAGGTATCTGCCAGTCCAACCGGATGCAGCTGAGTACCAGGTTCTTTTACATGGACCAACTGCCTATCAGACCTCCCAGTAACTGGTGTCGGCTGCTGTGTATCCGTAAGGACCGTTCAAGATCTACAAATGTTAGCCGGGACCAACGACTTAACGGACTTACGAAGGTACGGGGGGTTGACTCTGTTTGTAATGGTTGGTCACCCATCCATTGACACACCGCGGCAAGCGTAGCTTTCCCTTCGATCAAGCCATGCGTCTGTTATTATTTAAGCACAAGCCCGTTTTAACAATTATTATTATATAGGGCTATAATCGTTTATACTATCTGAACTGTAATTTGCAAAAAAACGTAGGAAAATTGAATTTCGCTGGTTCCCCTTGCGCATCACTCTTAACACCTTAACTGCTAGACAACGAGACACAATAGAAAATATATTGTTTGTCCGTCACCTGGCGTTTAAGGTGCTAAGCAATTTTTACATGTACATGTAGGCACAAAAAGCCAATATACAGGATTGTGATTTAGAAACCAGTGCTGATGTACAAACAAAATGGTTATTGTTGTTTGGAGTACGATTTCATATGAATACTTGATCAGCGGTCACGAGAGTAATCACCACCCTGGATATTTTTTATGAAAACTTAAAAGTATGCAGGATGAATACTGAAACGTAAATGTGAATAAAGCAAACACATGTACAGAAGCCCAAATATGATAGAAATAAATATAAATAAAAACAATAAAGGAGGCTCACACTGAAAAGTGGTAGACTAAGTTCTCCTCAGAGCCGTTTGTGATTTGTCTTTTCATTAAGGTGTTAAGGAAATCGGCCAACTCTTGCGGCCTTCTCCTGTGAAATAAATTTAACTTTTATTACAACTTACATAAGGCTTAAATGTGCTGTGGTGTGAGTGTGCAAAACTATTAACCAAGATTTAAGTGGCAGCATAATGCTGTGGCTAGCCCAGAGTGCCTAGTGCGAGTTTCTATACTTCAAGGCAGCTGCATGTGGCCACTAGTGGCTCAGTCAAGCGACTAGACACAGCCACCAATCTCAGCCGGTAGTGGCTTAGTGTCGGCTACCAGTCGCCGCCACTTAGCCACTACTTTTGGCTGAATTCCGTTAATTTCCGTCGAGAACTTGCAGGGGTCGAACGCGTTTGTGAAATGGAAACACTATTGATTTCGTTGTTGTTGATTATTATACTGAGACGTAGAAAACGTCGTCCAATTCAAAACCATCGATGTACAATTCTGGCTCGTGTGGCCGAGTGTGCGTGCGATGAGACCGACAAAACGAGCTCGAGCGACTCCGGCAGCTTGTGGCCCGCGCTCTAAGCCGATCGCGTTAAGTTACTCCACTTTGTATGGGATATTTGTGTTCCCATTATTTTAACCGAATAGACATCACCCATTCGTCTGAAAGATTTACCTGAAGTGAACGCTAACGAGATCCAAAAGGTATAAAATCTCACACTAAGGCCACTGAACAATATTGTAGCAAATAATTGAAGTCATGTTTGAGCTTTGCAAGATCGGGCGTCAATAACATTTTTGCCCATAGATAAATCCTGGCAGCATTTAACTGACAAAAAGACCACATGACGTTTATGTGACCAAATCAACAAGATCCGGACGTTGCAAAATAAAAACAAACATTTTTCATGACAGTTTCCTAACCATAAATTATGTGTTCATGAACTAGTGGTGACTTACCGGCTAACTTCGGAGTGTGCCTTGATGAGCTGTGTATGTATGAGTGAGCACAGTCTGTGGCAGACGTTCTTGGCCGGGGCCGGCTCACCTTCCGCTGTCTCCGTGTTAGCTGGCAACATACTCAACAACGTCAAATCTAGCTAGACAGATCAAAGAACAGGACACCAAGCAGGCTCAGTCAACCACACGTGAGAACTTAAGCTGGCCTTGCGTATTTTGGGGTTTCATCAAAATAAAAACCGGCCAAGTGCGTGTTGGATCACGCACAGGGAAGGATTGGATTTACGCATGCCCAGGACTGATATATATATATGCCTAGGTCTCTGAGATAACCCGCGAACATACGGACTAACATGGCGAAACGTTAAAGATGCGATTTTGCGGAACGCCGCAGACGGCAGACGGCAGCGACAGAAGGTGACGGGCAGACCGCATTACATAAATTGTTTCCAAGTTTTAATTTGTATGAGACAAATTCCGACATCTGCCGTCCACCACATCACACGAAATCACACCTTAATGGTTCCTTGTTGACTATGGTATCCTAAAAGGACCAGTTTATACTGGTACCTATTCATTGGTTGAAATTGGTTAGTGTCATGAGCTTACAATCACATGGCTTAGTCGCGAATCAATCTGGGTGAGTTTAATAAAAAAAACATCGCCACCTTTTATATTTTCGTTCAAAACGTTTTAGATATTTGAAATCTATTGTATTACGCGAACTTGTCATATGCAGTGGTGGTCATATAATTAAGAACGATTTGTAATACCAGACATTTTTTTTAAAACAATGTCATAATATATGTATTTCTGTGTTCCTTCTCAAAAGTAATTAATTATGTTATGAAATAGCTACATGGATAGAGTAAACGGGATTAAGAGTAAATATTAAAATCACTTACTATTTACCTTACAAATTGAATTTACTATCGACAGTTACAATTTCAAATAGTAATAAAGCTGGACAAATAAATAATTAAGATCGATTCTTAAACTGCTCGAGAGTTGTAGATACTTAGATTTTAAAAATCTCAATAAATAAGACGGTCATAATGTTAAAAAAACCTTTAATACTATTTAGCTTTATTACCACTGTATGTGAAGGGTTTTTTTTTTACTCAGAAATAAATTGCTGCGAAATTGTTTTGTATAACATGTCAAGAGATATGAATCGTCAAACAAGTTGTGTGACAGTTTTCAACGTAAGTTAGTGTGTAAGTTTCACAATAAATGAAAATTGCTGATCTCAAATACAAAATTCTCTAACAGCGGAGTCTAGAGGGAGCGTATGTGTGGTGTGTACTCACGATTTTCGCCAGCGTTACTATCGGGCTGTGGTATAGATGTGTCAGAGCCGGTGGCCTGCGCCGCCGCCGGCTGAATGTTCAAGTGCAAATGTTTCTTCGACGGGGTTCCCTCCACCTACAAATATTATAAAACTAATAATTTACATAAGAAAGAAAGAAAATAAAAACATTTATTCAGCACAGGCTCAGGCACACAACGACAATACTACACATAAAATACGAGTAACAAGAAATACATTAAAAACACATATATATATAAGTATATATTATTAAGTATGTGCCGTACGACTGCGCTAAAAGGGTCCAAATTCAGCAAAAATTCCAAAAAATACATAACATATCATCACACCTGTATGCAATTGGGCAGAGCTACCTATAGCACTCCCACGTTTCGCCAGTTATATTGAAGTCTCATGTAATAGAGGGCGAGCCTATAGCCATCAACCGGGCATAAATCTGGACTCCCAGCCGCTACTGAGAAATTCCAGATGGGAAAACCCAAGAACTCTTTGCCGAACCCGGGGATCGTATCCAGGACCAGTAATACTATTTTAGTTATCTCCTGTAGTTAAGTGAAGATTGACTTCACAAAACCAAATAGAATGGCAATTTGTCAGGTATCATGTTGAAAGTTAAAAATGGGTTAAAGGCAACTCAGGTGTGAGATATTTTCCATGCTCGGAAGAAGCGCTCACATTACTCACCAATCACATAATAAACTGCTGAGCGCCGCCGTAAACTTGTCCGTTATGAGCGTACCGTATACCGTATAGTCTGTCAGCCTACCGCAGTTCAATAATCTGAAAATGTATTAAACAATACATCACCTGCATTGGTTCCACAGTAACGTTGGCAGTGGCGATGGCCTTCGTGCCATCACTCTGCACAGGCTTCTCCGGCTCCTCATCCACTGCCATGGGGTCGGGCGGGGGCGGGGCGGCGGGCGGCGCGGCGGGCGGGGCGCCGGCGGCGGGGGGCGGGGTGCCAGTTGCGGGGGGCGGGGCGCCGGCTGCGGGGGGCGGGGCGCCAGCGGCGGGGGGCAGGGCGCCGGCGGCGGGGGGCTCGGGGTTGGCGAACAGACGCGCGAGCTGCTCGTGCACGCGCCGCTCACCCGCGCGGGGAGTGATCGCGCCGCGCTCGCGTACGCGTTCTAATAGACCCTGGGAATTAAAAGAAACACATTTACAAATGAGTAATAATCATAAAAGAGCCAGATCCAGAAGGCGTTCGTGTTGGACACGGCACGCATAGTGAGGAGGTTCCTCACTATGCGTGTCACTCAGGATCCCTAATCACCGTCAGCTTGAGTCTTACCACCTCGCTGCGGGCGGAGCACTATTTTTTTAAATATTTTTTTTAACTTATAGGATATCTATGTATTGAAAATTTCACATTATCTCGACATTTGATTGTATCTTACCAAAAAGTGATCCTCGTGGAAGAAGGTCGTTCCCATTAGGCGGTCTAAAAATCGGCAATCTTTGTACAAGTTTAACAGCTTGCGCATTATCTGAAAATTGAAAGAAAGCCTTAGAAAGCTTATGTAGACATACACACGAACCACTTACATATTTTACAGCACAAAAAAATCATAACATGTTTTTACACTCATAAGCTTTTTACTAGGTCGGTCCGGTAACGATGTGTGCAACGCCGTAGACTGATATCAATATATCGATATCTCGGGGCTCAAAGGGCGTAAGTACCTAAACTGGATTTTACAGAAGAGCCAAAAATAGAAAAGAAACAAATATTTTCGACATAACTTTTTTGTTTGTTTTAAACAAATAATTCTATTTTATACAGAGCACTGTATAATTACATTTCAAATAAATTTAAAAGTAACAAAAATAGCTGGTCCACACCTACGCCCAGAAAATGGAATATTTGGGGCGTTTTATTTACTACAAAACTTGTGTCGTAAACAACATTTTTTGTTCAATAGAAAACTTTAAATACACTGATCGATAGACGAGAAAAAAAAAGTAGGGCTGCATTAAAAAGTAAATTTCGCCAAAATGGCGGTTACGCCCTTTGACTCCCGATGTATCGATATTATGTTTATATATTTATATTAATTTTTATGTTACATATGGAAGTTTGGATGAATTAAAAAATCATGAGGAACACATCGTATACAGATCGACCATTCACGGGACAGCCAGTTTTATTTATAAAAGGATTATGTAGGTTAAAGGGTTTTATTAGGGTGTTGCATACTTTTATAAATAAAAGCTACTAAAAAAGGGGGTAAAATTAGAGGTTCTTTCAAAATGTTTATAATAAATTAAAATCAATTTTTTGTTTGTGTACTTGTTTAAACGCAAAAATAGCCGTATATGTGCAACATAGATCTAAATAAACGTGGACAAAATAAGAACTAGAAGAAATGAATTGAAGGAATGTTTTGACATCTTCATTTATAGGAAAAGCGACGTGAATTTAGATCTATGTAGCAATATATTTCAATTTAAAATGTTCTTTATCTTTTTTTTCACACAAATTAAAAAAAAAACAGTTTAAAGTAAAAACATAGTAGGGAAAAAGTAAAATAAAAGAACAGATATTTTGTTAAAACTTTTAATATTCACTATCTACTTTATTTCCTAATAATCTTGATACGGTACAAAACCAAAATAACAATAATAAAAAATATGATACTGAAAAGAGTGAAACTAAAAATGAGGAAGCCATCGAAGATCAGGCAGGATTGTTTACATCTCCACCGACTCAGCATCGACATACACAAAAAAAAAAACACTGCGAGGGTTTCGGAAGGTCTAGCGTACACCGGGCCGGCGGCGGCAAAAGTATCCTTTTGGCATACTGCGATTGCATCCCGATGTGCGAGCATTTAGGAGGATGCTTCAGGATGCCGAGGCGTCTTGTGGTAAGCTGCACTTCCCTGCTGAATTTCATATTATACTGCTCCCAACTTGAATGATTGTGCGTGAATGTGAGGCAATTGAAATGATTACTAATGCCAAGCATAGCATAAAAACCGCAAACCAAATTACAATTATTTTTTGAGAAATTCTTGCACGAAGTTCCGCCACCACCACGCTGAGACACAAGCCGACACATACCGCGTAGGCATGCCGAAGCATCCTTTCTGTCACCGTTACCGGTCATGAGAGGATACATTGAAATCATTGATCAACATTATACGCACGTTGTAATATAGTTAGGTAAGAAAAAGATACTTTTGCGATGTCGGTCCGGTTCCGCCGGGCCACGCCCACCTACCTCCGGTGTGTCTACTGTGGGGTCTTTGGTGAATATGTCTTGCATTCTTCCCAGGTAGGCGAATAGGCGCTGCACGTGCTGGACGGCGGGCGGCTTGAGCAAAAACGGCACGGCGGGGGCTGCGGGGACCGCGGGGCCAGCGGGGCCGGCCGGGCCAGAGGGGCCAGCCCGGCCGGCCTGGCCAGCGGGGCCTGCGCGGCCGGCCTGGCCAGCGGGGCCAGCGCGGCCAGCCTGGCCAGCGGGGCCAGCGCGGCCGGCCGGGCCAGCGGGGCCAGCGCGGCCGGCGGGGCCTGCGTGGCCGGAGGGGCCGGCCGCGCCCCTCCCCTGCGGCTCGCCCCCGTCCGGCCTGTCGCCGCGGGGCGTGCGTAGCCACCTTAACAGAGATAGCACTTTTACCTCTTGACTTTGTAACGTGGGGTGTTTAGCGAACATCTCTTCTAGTTTCCTCATGGCGATCCGGCCGCGCTCGATGTGCGCGGCCACCCGCGGCTCCAGCAGGCGCGGCACCTCCAGGCCCCCGGAGGCCGCGGCCGCGGGGCCCGAGCACGAGCCGCACGAGCCGCACTCTACCGCCACGCCTAACGTGGCCACCACGACTGTTTCTATAAAATACAACGATTATATGACGATAATTATACGACCTCAAACCATAAGCAGTATATAACATAGCATGGAGCACCCGGCTCGTACCGGGGGCTGCGGGCGGCGGCTCGCTGGGCGTGGGCGTGCGCGGGTCCGGCGTGCGCAGCTCGGGTTCGTGCGCGGAGCTCTGCGTCTCCCAGGAGTCTTCGGACGCGGAGCCTTCCGAGCCCCACAGCTCGCCTTCTTCGCTGTCGTACTCACCCACCTGTGTTTATGACACTTTTTTTCAAGATGCACTATTGAGCCTTTACTCAATTAAATCCAGAGTGAATTAATTATTAAAAATCAAAAATAGGTACACACTTCTTAAAAAAAACAGTTATGTAGGCAGTAATCTTCTAGTCACTGTTTCCCTCAAAGACGAAACTAAGCCAGGCCAGCTGAAGGTCAAAGTGTTACCACAGAAGTGCGGGCAATAGTAATATGTAACAATATTTACCTTGTACAGATCTTGTGGCCAGCACATACTCGTGTGTCCGTCTACCCACCACACTTTGACCCGGCCAGACGGGAAGTTGTCAATCACCTGAAACAAGTAAATAATTCAGATTCTCTAATACTTTTTTTTCAACTTGATGTCTTAAAACTTAGAAATAAGAAAGATAGAAGGCGTATTCTCACACAGACAAGGCACGACTGTTAATCGCTTACCCGGGTACAAAAACATTAATTACTTAAAATAAACTAAAAACAAAATAACAAGTCCGTGACTTTTACACTCAAGAGCCACTTAATTATTGTGAGCATTTCAGCTGGTCTCATTATTTAATGGCAGCCGACTGTAAAAGTAGCTGTAAGAACTTCATCACAATTTTATAAAATGAATAATGCTGGAAAATCCACACAGCATCATCTAGCCTCAAGCTAAGCAGAGCTTGTGTTATGGGTACTAGATGACTGCTATACTAAATACATTACATAGATAGATATTTTTTATTATACGTAGCAAATACTCAGAACACCCCAAACAAATCTTTGTAGATCGTACAAACATTTGGCCCAGGGCGGGAATCGAAACCGTAACCTGCTGCGTCGCAGGCAGACCTTCGCCTGCCGCGCCACATCGGTTGTCAAACCTACTTAGCCTGCCCACAAGTTATTACCTATAAGTATTGAACATTTTAGTGAGAGTGGTTGTTAACTTTAAATCGTTATACAACCTAAATGGTCGTTCGAAATGAAAATGATAAGTGAAACCTAAAGATAATTTACAAAGACCGATTCAATTATACCCCACTTAATATAGTTCGTCGACTTTTTCTTTTTCACAATATGGCGTCTGTTTGCTGCCATATTGAATTTTCATGTCTTTAGTGACACTCGCGAGATTAAGAGATACCGATTGACGTAAGAATCATCAAAATCGGACCACGCGTTTGGTCTCTAGAGCGCCACAAAGGAACACACATAGATACATACATGAGCTGAGCTGAGCACGAGCTCCTTGATGTACGACGTATATGTTACACTACATTTTGATATTAGTGAACAAAGTTTGTCATTGCACTCGAGCTGGAATTGCAGCCCAAGCCAAACGCAAAGTCGTTATGGAGCGTCAATTGCAATAAAAAATGCTCACACGTCTTAGGAGGCGTTTTCAATACACTTGCGAAGAATAAAATGAATAAAAAATCATACACATAATATACCAGCTCTTTCTTGCACGCCGTCGTCCGTTTGTTGGCTAACTTGAATAGCTAAACTATCTATAAACTATCTGTAGTCTCCTTTAAGTCAAAGAGTATACCTACTTAATTCCGTATGTTGCCCTGTATTCATATGTCATGTAATGTGTACATCTTTTGTTGGAGATCATAAATCAATAAATAAATATAAGTACTAGTATTATAAATGCGAAATGAAGTCTGTTTGTTTGTTACCTTTTCAACAGATCGGATTGCAATCGGGAAGGACATACATAGGGCAATTTTAGCTTCTAGCAAAAGCTAGTTATTTACTAACGAAAATTTCAGATTGGATGCAAAATCGTGCGCTTCATATAATGTTCTCTTGTACAGTGATTAGTGACGTTAGTAACATAGACAATAATGACAGCTACTCAATAAACTAAACGTTGTGTTGCAAACATCGCTTGAATGTCGGTTATCGCGGATTCAGACGAAATCGCGGAATTAAGAGACTAAACTTATGATAAGCGTCATCTACAGAACGCATAGATTATGGCTGATGGCTTTATGATAGTTCCCATTACACTTACCTGTCCTGCAGTGCAGTTGGCATCTTCCCCAGTAAAGTTGGCAACCCTGATGACGACAGTGCCAGGCCTATACTGGAAGTCTGGGTGATCCTTCAGATCATACACGCTGACTTCGCTCTCATGCAGCATTTGTGGACTATGGAATAAAAGGAGTAGTTTAGTTTACTTATAATATGTTAACTAATGCCAGTTATATTCTGGACTTCTATTTTTATGTTCGTTGAAGGTAAAGGTACCGCAGTCAGCCGTTGGTACCGGCTGTCATTTATAGATCTTCGACAGTCGTTACGGGTAGTCATAAGCTCGAAATCTAACACCCAGTCTTACTAAAGAGTATCTTGTTGCCCAGTAACTGGGTTGTGGAGGTTAGATAGGCAGGCCTATGTAAAATACTGGAATTCAGCTGCAGGTTGGAAAAAGCAATCAAATACGCAAAAAGGCTAGGCAGATGATTTGTTTCTGCATGTCGTGCAATTTATTATATTGAAGAAATTGATAATGATTAATGTCTAAACATCATGTTTTTTCCAACAGTAATGATGAGAGACATTGTATTTTTGAAACTATTCTAATATGTTATATTTCTTGTCGTATACATATTGCGATTTGCGACTGTAGAATAAAGACTATGTAACTCACACTGGATCTTCAGCACAAGTGTAGGTGCGGTACCAATGCACGATAGCTGTCCTGCCGTGGTGGTCCACGCGTTGGACCACGCCGTACTCTCTGTGCTTCAGCTGGTAAATAACAAGAATACATTGCAGCTTTAATATAAAAGTTTACTTACGCACTGAACAGTTTTAAAGCCAGTCATGTGCGTGGTTTAATGGAAAACTAAAACCGCAAGTTTTTGTGAAATAGGCATAGTTGAACTAGGGTGAAAAAACATTTTTAATCCACCCAACATGATTTACTAGAAACCAAACCAATTCAATCCTTTATCTTTAAAATTTCGATTTTTAAAGCTGTTTATTTTAAAGGAAATAAAGCAAAAACAAAATAACCAGATTTGTTTGGAAATTACAACGAATACCACTTTCAGTGCCCAGCACCCGCCTCCCAGTTAGAAAAATAATTCGCTCGTGTGCCCACAACTCGCCTCCCGAGTGTTACATTTAAATAGCCATAGATGACATGTGACTATGCACTACATATGGTAGTCCCCTACCATACACCTACGCGTTATGTAAATTTTCCAAACAATTTATGGCCGTATTTCTTAATTGGGCAGCGAAAGTGATACCATAGTCGTACCTGTTGATTTTCCTCGACGTTAGCTGCCCCGCTGACTACGAAGTCGCCCGGGAAACACTCCTGCCCGTCTAAGTGATGGATCGGATACAGTTGTGTGGATGGAATTCCCAATTCTATTGTACCATCCTGTGAATATGCGTGAAACATTAATTGCTCGTCGTAGAATAAAAGTATAACGTGTTGTGTCTTGTTGGCTACTTTCTGCCCGACGGTTTAAGTCGGATTCTTGTATTTACATTCAATCGCGCGGTTAACTGTAATATCGCGATGTAGGATAAGGCAAATTTAGTTCGTACGTAGCGATATAGATATCGCTACAGGAGAAAGAGGCTTATGCCCATTTTCACTAACACACTTATTGCATGCAATACAAGAGCAGTGCAACAGTGCAGGTGTGGCCGTACCTGCCACACGACGTTGGCGCGGCTGGTGGTGTGCAGCGTCTCCACCACGACGCGCTCGGCCAGGCGCGGCGGCGGCACGGGCGGCGCGCGGCGCACGGTGCGCTTGAGGCGCTTGCCGCGCAGCAGGCGCACCGCCAGCTGCGGCGAGCGCTTGCCGCGCCCCGACGCCGCGGACGAGCAGCGGGAAGACCAGGTTGCACCGCTAACATCATACAACACGTTGTACATAGCCATCTTCATATTGAAACTACAACGCCCTCCGCGTCCAATTCAATAACGCGTTCAGAACGGTAATGGCGCTGCCCTGATACTGCAGCGCCTCGGGTATGTTCGCAGAAGCTGGTGCGCAGAGTATGGGCCAGCTCCAACACCGTTTTGGCGATGATTGTTCACGCTACATGTAGCTGTGCTAATCCCGGAGCGAAAAATGTAATTTTACTATTTATTTTATTTAGATTATATTTATTTATTTAAATTTGTATTCTATGATTTTATTTGCTTTTGATTTTAAATATAATTTTATTGTATTTTATTTTAATAATTAGTAATTAAATATAATTTATAATTTGAATTCAATAGTGACCTTTGAATTCAAATTATTTATTTTATAGTTATGGTTAAAAAAAAAACATTTATTTCAGGCAAGCTAAACCCATATATACAGGTTTAGCTTGCCTGAAATAAATGATAATATGAATAAATGGTTTCTACACGTCTTATAATTTCTAGCTCCAGGAAACATTCTGGTTTTCTCACAAGTTTCGATTAAAAGCAGCGGTGATGACATTATTTACACTAAGTATAGTTCCTGCATAGGTTCCGAGGTTGTGGGTTCAAACCTGAGCAAGTAACCATGTGAGTTTTTCAATTTATATGTATTTTCTAAGTTTATCTTGGACATCACTGACATCGGTGAGAGAAAACATCGTGAGGAAACCTGGACTTATATAATTAAATAAGTCTGAATTCGCCAACCCGTCTTGAGCAAGCAGCAAGATTTGGCCTTTTCCCTGCAGTGTGACAGTATTAGGCTGGTACTGCCTAGGTTCGATCTAAAACGAGGAAGTCACGGCCGTTTCCACTGCTGCAGGGCTACGACAGCTCCCGAGAAATCCGTAGACCGATATGACAAACATGTCGATACACTGAGATTTGTGTGTTTTATCTAACTACTCGCATTATAGACATAAACCTTCTCGAAATAAAACAGGATCAAAATATTCTGCGTAATTTAAGCCGGGTCTCCTGCACACACGCGCATGGTGACACGGCTTTAGAGGTACAACGCGGTCATCACGAAAAGCGACGTCTCTTTTTTTTCCATGCACATAAATAAAATTGAAATGTCTGTTTATAATGTCAAAAGAACCGATTTTTACTAAATGCATAGTATGAAAGTATATACGAAAGCTATATATCTTTATATATGTCTTTTTGATTAAGGTAATTTCGGAAACGGCTGGACCAATTTTAACGGTTATTTAGGCTACCTTTACATTAAAAAAATTGAATGATATCTGGCCGTTTAAAATGGGTCAAAATCACGCCCTAAGTCGGTTACAAAGAAACATACAAGTGAAGCTAATATAAAGCGTGTAAAAATAACTAGAGTTCCGCTCAAAACAATTAAAACCCATGAAATTGTGTTAAATAGGGACGTGTCCTAGGTAAAAATATATTAAGTATATTTAGTCCGTCAGTAAGATTACCAAAAAATATTTAACACGTATTTTTTGCTTACTTAATTCAATAAGACAATGATATATCACAACAAAGTTCAGGAGAAGGGGCTTGTGACGTCACGCCGTGCTACACTTTTAATGAAAAGTGTAGCACGGCGTGACGTCACGCGCAATTTCAACGCACTATACCGTCGTCATTTTCGGTTTACGTTACAAAAGAAAAAATACGTGTCCAGTATTTTCGAGTAACCCAACTTTCGGACCAATCAGATTTTTTAAGGACACTACCCTATTCCATGTGACGAAGTCGCGGGCACAGCTGGTACTAAGTATATATAGATGTAAATAACAGCCTATTCACCTGTCAGTTTCACTGCCATCGCTGCTAGTGTTCTCCCAGTTATCGGAGTCATCGTCATTGAGCGCCGTATCAGACTTGCTGTCTCCATTGAGCAGGGTGTCCTCCCGCGTCGGCTCAGGACTGCGGACGTGCGATCTAGTTAGCGTCACAGTGTATTTGATGAGAGGGTTCGGTTATGGTGTTGACATGTAGCGACAAGCGATAGCGGTTTTGGTGTATGAATAAAGCGTGATAGATGTGTTGTTTGAATAAAGGACTGTAGGGTGTTAAGAATTTGAGTCTGTTTTGTATTAGATTGTATTTAATAGGAATTATTGATGATTATGATGATAGGGAGAGTTATTAGTTGGATGTGGACTTAAAATGAAGAACTAAAATACAATTTCTCTTCTTTTAACCCGCAAAAGTCTGCAGCAACGAGACCCAGCTGATTAATTGTTCCTGACCCGACGTCGAGTCCTTGGTTCATTTAAATTAAGAGTTATGTTTCTGTAAAATGAACTTCTTTCGTCTCCAATAACCAAATATCTAATGTTTCATATTACAAAAACACACAATATTTTTATTTCTTTTCTTTCATAGAAATAAATCCCAAAAGCAGCAAAGCTTAAGACCCAAGTTCCTAGAACTACCTGATTCCGGAATCGTTCTTCTCCTCAGTGGCGGTGTCTTCCTGACTGCTGGCCATGGGAATTGACACGTCACCGATGTTCTCGATCTTGATGCTGGGACAGTTCGCGTCCATCTTCAGAGCATCGTCTAAACTCTCTAGCTGATACGTGGTGTCCACTTCCATGTCGTGCTAGAAGGAGAGAATAGTATTAGTAGATCAATATGTGAAGCGAATATTGCGATTACGGAAGTGAGAAGAAGGCTAAAACAGATCACTGTGAGACCACTACTACTGTTTAATGTACGCCATAAAAAACTGACAAATACGTCGTACTGACGAGTTTTATGCAATTATGAGTAAAAAGACGCCATTCTAATGTTCAATGTTTGCACGATCTACAAAGATTTGTTCCGGGTGTTCTGGGTATTTGCTATGTATATAATAAAAAATATCTATCTATGTTATGTACTGTATTAAGTATATCAGTCATCTGGTACCCATAACACAAGCTCTAGTTAGCTTGTGTTATGGGTGTTTAATTAATAAATAACCCTTAGATGATAAGTCTGATTTTGTATTAACCGGTGGACCAACATTGTTAAATTAAATAAATATAATATAATAATAAATCAAATGTTGATTCAGCAAAGATTTACACACGCCTACAAATATCAACTTCAACTCTTCATGAATGGCTTTCGTGGTACTTGAAATATTTAAATGGCAGTTGTCGATGGTGTCATTTAACTTGACTGACATTAGCGACACCAGAGCCATCTATGCCAGTATTGTTGAACCACGTGAATATTAGAAGACAGCTTTCGCTAGGAGAAATGGGGAGGGGGGAGGGGCAAACCTTTGCTCTAAAAAGAGTCACGCGCTATTCCATAAGAAAAATCATCGCCACATTGTTAAGCCTGTTTCCCTCCTCCTGTTTATTTACTTTGTGAGTGTAGGAACTTTGTCATATTTCTGAAAGTATGCTATCAAGTAAAACATCAAAATAACTAGGTTACCTCGTTGGACGACTTAAGTTTGCGGTGTGAGGCGCGCTTCTTAGGCCTCAAGGCCACGTGGTCAGCTGAGCTGGTCTCGGTTTTTGACGGCTTCTTTATCGGCTTAGTCTGCTTGCGGAGACTCCTGAAGCTTTTACCTACAGCCAGAAATGTACCTGATGTAACTCAATTTTGTGTAAACATATAATTAGTCTATGACGCTGGGAGCGTTATAGACTAATTATATGTTTGCTGCTGGGATACAGACGACTTCTATGTGGGAGGCTGAGTGAGCCGCGTGCGAGTTGGTAAACTCCACATATCTTTGAACTTTTGGTTTTAGAATGGCATGTTCTACGATGTTTTTCTTCACTGTCATGAGAGCAGTGTTGATAAAATAATTTAAATGACATAAAGTAAAGTGCCTGCCTGGGTTCGAACCTTAATATAACTTACAAAGACTAAAACCTCTGTCACACACCAACCAGAAAGGTTCTCACTTGTTAGAATGTTTTAATTTTTCTTTTCCCCTAAAAAATAAGAGAGTGAATTATGATACTTACTTTGTTGTTTCCTCCATTGCTTCTTGCTTACGAAACTATCTTCGGGGCCAATAGTGAGGAAGTTCCTGTCACCGACTTGCAGTGTGCACGGCTCGAATACATTCAGCAACTTCAAATTCTTTAGATCTTCACCTGTATATGGAAAACGTATTGTAGCCTAAGTTATAATATCTTTTATAGGCTACAGTACAAATGGAATAGGCTGCACCACTTTTGGCAATCTTATGACGTTTTGACAAGTGCCCATGCACAGTTCAAGTTTGCCACCAAAGGTTGTAGTTTGGCGACAGCGTGCCGGAAGACTCAGCGTCTGTGGGCCCCCCAAGGTGGACTGACGATCTGGTCAAAATAGCAGGAAGCCGGATGAGGGCAGCGCAGGACTGATCGTTGGAAATCTTTGGGGGAGGCCTTTGTCCAGCAGAGGACGTTTTTAAGCTGAAATGATGATGATGATGATGATGGTGATGATGAATCTTGTCACTCTGAAGACCGAATGACTGTGCAGTAGTCAATTTTAATCTATACTACTAGCTCTCTCGCTACTCGCCCGCGGCTTCGTATGAGTGTATTTCGTACTTTAACATTCTTTCCAACGCCTTTAAAGCGTAGTTTTGAAAATAAAATATATATGTTACTTGCTAAAAATGTCGCTTTCCGTAGGTGAAATAATTTTTTAAATCTGTTAAATAGTATATGAGTTTATGTATTACAAACAATCAAATGTTCATAAGATTGTTTATTAGTATATTATTAATTTATTATAGTTTAGAAAGTAGCAGCGCGCCATGCTATAAAGCACATTATAATGTGCTTCGAAAACACTAGTTTCAGAACGGTATACTTCCATGACGCGAACAATTTCTTTCTGTCAAAAAATTGAGTCCTATTAATGTATTTAAGCTGTCGTGAGCCTTCAAGCTTTATTTTTTTTTTATCATATAGCAAAGGTCTGTCACCTAATTCTATCGTGATTATGTGGTAAGATAAAACCATCACTAGTAATCTGGTGGAATTAGAATCCTAGTTTTTTAGTAACCAGTTACGTGGCCTATCACCAAACCCTAGGCTAGATATTGCCGTTGTACCGGAATTATGTTACGTGTATTCCCTGAACGTGAAGATGGTGTGCAAATCCAGAAGTGTAAAGTAATACCTTCGACTAGGAACCTGGGCTGCTGAGGTGTGGCTGGGTCCGAGGGGTGTGTGCAGAGCGCGCGGCATTGCCAGTGAACGCTCACGCTCTCAGTCATCACCGCCTCCACAGTGAACTAAAGAGTAATATAATCATAATATACTATACGATTACAAGTAGTAAAATACTATACGATATTTTTTTAACACGACATTTCTAGAAACTGGTATCGTGTCATCTCGCTCCCACGTTTTATGACGGTGGCGGCGAGGAACTGTGACGTAATTTATAAAACACATAACAAAAAAGTTACCCTTACTTCGGAGTTTCTTGATTGCGAAACGTAATACCTACACTGTTGACCTTCACCCTTACAAAAATCAGAGTGTTAATTAATTCCCCCTTTTCAAGGAAGCTAGCGGTATTTTACGAAGCCATACTTCGGGCCGTCAATGAGGAAATTCCGGTCGCTTTGCAAAGTTTTTAACCAGTCTAATAATTCTTGCAACTTCCTTCAATCTTTAGATTTTGTGATCCCACTTCGATTTTCCAGTTTTCAAGGATTTCATCCAATTGGTCCTGCCATTGTTTGTGCCACAAACCCCAGCTGAGCTATTTAGGTCTATAGTTGTGTCCAGCATGCGGTAGAAATAAAAAAGATTTGAAAAAAAATGTTCTCTTTCAATCTTACCTTATGATCATGCATCTTATGTTTCCGGGCGGCCTTCATTTCCTTGGTGACGTGCAGCCAGTTGGCACTGTCGAGCGAGCCCAGGGGGCCGTACACCACCTGTCCTGGGTAAAACTCGGACGAAGAGTAAGGAGTGGAGCGGCGGCGACGCATCGAGTAGTCCTCCAGGGGACAAGTGTCCAGGTCGGGGTACTCCAGCCGCGATCCTTCAGCGGAGACCAGGCGGAGTTTGCTGTGAACCGCCTGTGTAGCAAACAGTTTTTTTATGAATTACGTGATTGAAGACCTCACGAAGAGATCACCAATTAATATGCTTATGGGCCATATAGGAAAGTTTTTATAGCATGAGAATTTCGTTCGTCTTGTATTACTTCATCACTTACTACAGTCTTTGATCATTTACTGTTAAATCTCATGTCCCTTTGATGATTGGTTTTAAACACACATGCATATTCAGTAGATTATTTCCATTTTTACAACCATCTGTGGTTGGAAATAAGTATATAAAATATATGTAAATGACCGTGATTTACATAATAAATATTAATAATAAAAAAATAATGCTGGACAATCCACACAGCATCATCTAGCCCAAGCTAAGCAGAGCTTGTGTTATGGGTACTAAATGACTGATATAATTAATACAATACATTACATAGACAGATATTTTTTATTATACATAGCAAATACCCAGAACACCCAGGACAAATCTTTGTAGATCGTACAAACATTTGTCCCAGGGCGGGAATCGAAGCCGTAACCTGCGTCGCAGGCGGACCTTCGCCCGCCGCGCCACATCGGTCGACATTTAACACGTGTTTTTTACTTGTCCAGTGCTATTTACCATTCTATTTTATTATTTGCAAAATAATCGTAATAATAAATGACGTCATAAGAAACTGCACAAATATCATGTTCATTTTTAGAAGACTTGAGTACGACACAATAAAATGTTTTATTCAATACTGCACAGTTCTTCAAACTGTTTATGGCGTCTAGTAACCTTACTACACCATCACTGTTAACAATAGCAATATACATAATCAGATAAGGTAGTGATGGTTATTCCACATTTTTTCCCCTAAGGAACAAATAATACAGATCAGTTCTCATTAAACTAGGTCACTGTAAGTCCAGTCCAACATTGCAAACTACTTAGAGGTGTTAGAATAAAGAATATGAAGTACAAACTTAAACATTACACTCCCAATAATGCTAGAAATAGCTGGAGCTGGAGGTTTATGTTGTCATGCAGAACAAAGTAAAATGTTTTTTATTTCACTTTGTTGTTGACAAGAGACAGAAAAAATCTTTTATAATGGAATTTTATACAATTTAAAAACAATATTATAGTTTTGCTACTAAATTAGGATATGAAATTGACATTTAAATGTGAGTCCTCAGTTAATATGGGTCTAAGAATGTTCTGCAGCCATTCCCAATCCTGTTTTAATGGCTGACTCTTTAAATAGGAAAGATTACAATCAAGGACCAATTGATAATAAAAATTACTCACTATCAATTGTAGTCAAAATAACATACATATTTAGTTGCAATATTACTCTCCTGTAACACAGAAGATATGATTATTTACTCACCTTAGAGGTTCCAACCCAAGAATCAAGGCATACAGCTAAATCTGGAGTGAACTCCTCCAGAGGCTGGAGCCTCTCACTAGCGACACTTGGTATCACATGTTTGGTGCCAACAATCTGCAGGGCTGCATTCATGATGATGTCCCTACAGTAGCCTCTCTGCGTATCCTTGCCAGCAATGAGGCGGCGGACCACATCACCTGGCATCAATGAGCGGTCCGCTAAGCCAACCTATGATATCATAATATGCATTTAATAAAAACAGAACCATAACACAAAAACCTCATTTAACTTTGATAGTTACTTCTTTGAATGTCTAAACAATTTAAAAATATAGAAAGTTCTATGTAAGTATTCAAAATGTTTTAATGCTGATTGTAGATGTATAAAATATTGACTTATCTATGGCTCCCAACCTTTTAAAAGGCCACACCCTCTTTGAATATGTACCATACATGAATTACTGGACATTATAAGAATTTTGTATGGACTGCGTTAACAATGAATAATACATTAACAATTAATGTTCTTTATTTTAGCAGTAATTGCTTTATGTGTTGATTTACATAAAAATGGTGATAGCATAATAAATTATATAGAAAATTAGTACAGAGAAATTAAAAAATATGTAAGTCCAATAAGTATTTTACTGTCAATCCCAGCAATTCATAAAATAGTATTCAATAGAATCAATTGGTTTATGGACCATAAAGCAGCATATTTTTTTATTTACCCTACTTTTGTATTCCAATTTCTTATCAGTAATAGAATAATCAATCTCAGTATCATAATTCAAGTTCAGGGTCAAAATATTTTGCCAAGAACAAATTATTTTTTTATTGAAATTTTAACAGTTAAGATATTTTTGTATATATTGTTTGTTCCTAAATTTTTTTAACATTTAACAACAAATTTTGGGAAGTTTCTAATTATATTGAAATCTTGAGGGTAGACATAATTTCAAAGGAGTTCATACCTTGTTTTACCCTTTTCTAACGTGTTCAAGGACATTTTATCATGTGTTATTCGAGAAAAGTCGCAGTAGCCCCGGGCTTAGGGGTTGTTGCACCCGTAAGGATAGGCCTTATTATATTTTCAATAACTACTATGGTGCGCAAGTGCCAAACACCGCGTGAGATCAAATATGATATTTTGTAATTATCCTCGCTTACCGACTTCTCGCATACGACTCGCTCGGTGCCGGAAGGATGCCAGACAACACGAATTTCGCCTTTTTGTATGGGTGTTTCAATGTCGCTCTCTTGATCGCTGGAGTTGGCTTCATAGTTCTCGAGTACCAGACCGAAGACCACTTGACCGCGATTGTTGATTTTATACACTTCATCCTCGTAAAAATATTGAAAGTCAGTCGGCGAACCTGGATTTTGCCCCGCCATATTGACGGGAATTATCTAAAGACACAAATAATTTTGTTTTTTACGTGATTATGTTCTTTCTGACAGCTGATTGCAATGTGTGGCGCATGCGTCAATAAATTATGCAAGGAGTACGCCATCTTACGGGTTTTTTGGTAAACTAAGTTGCGTTCCGTTCTACTGTTATTGTTTTAAAAATGTTATCTAAATTTGTTTATTTATTTTAATCATTTTTAGATAATATTTTTACCGATAATCCCTCACGGTACACAATCATTTTTTATCTCTGTTGTTAATTTCAGCAGCAAGCAACTACCTAAAATTCCTTTAATGATTAGTTTTGTAACTTGTTGTTCTGACGTAATGTGACTCAGTGTTTGAGAGGCACTTGGAGTATTTATTGAACCGTTTCGGTTTTACCATTCATATGAACGGCTTATCATTTAAAACTGTATTTGGGCAGACACGTCAAACATAGGGTGCATGCGACCCACGAATCATGAGAGAGAGGTCTGAGGTGTGATAAACCTATGCATTTTTACGTAGCCTACCTCCATAAAAGAAAAGCTTCAACAAATTCTATGATGAAATCGTGCTCTTTCCGTCGCACTCCAAGTCACTGCAAAGGCCTATATATAGGTTTAAATTCCTGTGACTTATACGTACTTGTGTATTTATTTTTGGTTAGATCTAGGTACTAGCATTCCCTTAATTTGATAGTTAAAAAAACGATTTTGAGACACAGACATGTTTGATAGCCTCATATTAGGGTAATCATAATCTCCTGAACAGGTTAGTTAACCCCTTTCAAACATCCTTAAAATAAGATGAGCATGTCAAAAAACCCTCTGAAGAACCCTTTCCCTCAAATGCTTCGGAAAGGTTACAATGAATGAATGAAATGAATCTCTGAAGTACAGAGATGAACAAAGACACTAATTGACATTAACATCTGCCTATTCTTTTCCTAATCATGTTAGGGCTGGTTTCCATACCTGTATTTCACATGCAGTGATTGCCTATATGACCCGTGTGGCAGTGCCTCAAGCCCACTTAGGCACGAGTGTATTTTAATTGACAGCGATAAATATGATTAAGGACTATATATCACACCCAAGGTTGAAGTGAAACTGGAAGTCGTGGTGCAGGAAACGGAAACGAAGCGAGCTCGAAAATTTTAAGCACTCCGCCTAAGTAGGTTTGGAGAATGGCGCTCTTAGGACTTTGCACCCTGGGCGACGGCCCCGGTAGCCCACCTCTAAAGCCGGCACTGGCTCCAGCTGACCTAGATTGCTTTATGAGTCATAACGCCATCTTCAGTGGCACCTTGAGCAACATTATCTTCCCGCAACCAATAAGAGCGTCCGCCGTTATCAGTATCCGTGAACGCCGGCAGGATTATTTTCAGGGGGTGCATCTTCAACTGCGCGAAATAAGCTCGATACTTTTTGCACCCCACCTCAGATATGATGGGTTTTCTCTAGTCCATCCATACATAAATAGGTGTTACTTAGAAGTAAGAGAATTTAGAATGAAAGAGTGAGCGATGCGAGCTCGTAAATTTTACCACCCCGCAGAACCCCGAAGAAGAATGCATTAAATGTGTAAACCAGTTCCATAGTTTTCGCAACCGCCTTGGATTTAGGTAGGTAAATAGAGGTCAGATCTCTTTTATTATCTAAGTATTTATTCTCCGTATTTTTTTCAAGGTAAGATTGTTAGTGCCTTGCCCTTGGTCTCCCCTCTTCTGGAAACCATGTCAGCTATGTAATCCTAAGCCAGCCTTCGCGAACAAGTGCGAAACGTCACCGCAGATATGACCTTGTCGGCGCTGGTTCTTACTAGCTCGGCAAAAAGTATGTAAAAGGCCTACGTCGACCAGCGCTGACCCCCAACGTAGGTCCCCAGACCAGCACCAGATGCCAGTTTTCTTTCAGCCACATAAATACAGATTACAACACTTCTCTAGGGATTACACCAACCACATAATCAACATATTATACACAAACTACACATAAAATAGTAAGTATTGTAAGTTGGTACAAAATAATAAAGAAAGGTGTATTTTTAAAACATGATATATTTTATAGGTAAATCAATTTTCGCATCAAGATCTCGAAAATTTATGGTATGCCAACAGAAGCCTGAAATCATTCAAATTTACGTCATTAACTCATATTGATGTGAAAATTTAAATTTACTATCGATAGAACAGTCGATAGTCATTTTTTTTACATCCGATCGTCCGCGTGGACGCTCGTCGAAGACGCTCCGCGTCGCGGATGCCACTGTAGTCATGTGTGCACGCGACGCGGATCGTCCGCGGCGAGCGTTGCGCGCGAATGTAGAAAAAAAATGCATTGACTGCGGGTCACAATAAAAGACATAGATATAATAGTGCATTAATTACAGTCATTCCATTCAAAAAGTAGGTATAAATAGAAGATAGATGGATAGATACTAATAATAAACATCTACACAATTAGGCATACGTACCGAGTGGTGTTGCTCGTGGTGTGGAAGTTCGATACCTCCTTCACGCACTCTTAATAAGATTATCTTCTTCATTTAAACATACTTGCCGAAATGGTACACCAAACAGCTTAGGTACGTGTTAAGATTATACTAAAACAAACTTTTTGATTAAAATTCAAACATTATGTATCAAAGCTTTGAGTCCAAATAGTAGATTACTATAGTAAATTTTAACTAAATTATAAAACCAAACCTTGTCTGACATTAAATTGCTAGGTACTCGTTAGTTACGGTTGACCCCATATTGCACAGCTGTAGGCGTGGCGCGTTACGTATGCAGGAACTAAGCTGGTTCTAGTTTTGTATGAAACTTAAGGTTTTTCAAATACAGTCGGCTAATATTCCCAAACAAGGCTTCTGGCTTGAATATGACGGCTCCAATTCAAGTAGCAGCGGTGTACACCCAGTTAAACTTATATTGCATAATTTAATGTTATGAGGATCGATCGATTCTCAGTGAAGCAACCATTGACACACGTGCTACCCGTTCAAGTTGCAGAGTGACACAGCTGTGACGTTGGTCCGAGTGGCGCGCCGCTTCTATTCTAGCTGGCCGATCAATACCGCGTTATCAACGTAGCTGTGTAGGTGTTTACATGCGCGTAGTACCCACACTGCCTCGCTTGAACGAGGTTGTCGCGAGTGATAACGCGCCGCAGTAAATAAACCGTGAATTAATATATAAGGAAATGTGAGCATATCCCGCAGCGAGATGCCGCTGCCTGAACTTTTGAAACGAGCCTCGAGCTATTTCCTCGGTTTGGAGTTCGACGACAACGAGGAGCCCCCCGATTACGTCGACAATGAGATATTGTTTTGCAAGAACAATGTGTGCGTGCATCCACCGACGGTCGCCAGGCATGAACTAGATATTGTACACCATCCAGGATACCTCACGGTCACTACTAAAGTGTTTACAGACCAGCATAATAACGCCAAACGACCTACGCTTTTCCTTAACTGGATTCCGAACTCAACGCTGCGGAAATGTCCTTCAGCTGTAGAAACCAGTCCGAGCGAGGAGTTAGTAGTTACTGGTAAACCGGCGAATCCAAAGGAAATACCCCAATTGCGTATTAATACGAACAGCGCCAAAGTGGACGCTAACAACGAGCATGCATTTTCTGATTCATCGGAAACTACAAGTTTGAATTCTAACTCTGATAAACAAAGTATAAAATCGTCTGATACGAGATACACTCCCAATGATACGACTCAGGACGAGTTGTCCTCTAGTTCTAAGCCTACAGTAAAGTCAATAGATTCTGTGAAGGATAATGTTTTCAGTAGTTTTGAGAAGGATGAAGGGTTTAGGGATGAAGTGTTTGTGTACGACAAGCACGTGAGATCACAGTCAATGACGTCGGTTAACATCACAATCGCTAATCCAACAATAGAAAACGTAGATTTGACCCCTGACTCTTTATCGGGGGACAGGTTTATTAGGTCACTGTCAATGAGTTCATGTGACGAGGGCAACCCAAATTGGATGAGTACTCCGGAGTTTTTAGCTTTGAAACACAATTTGGTGTTTCCTGACAGCGTTCATAGTTCACCAGTGCCGCAAAGACGAGCTCCTTTAAAATGTCGAAGGTGAGTCCATTTTATTATTAATTATTTTATTATTTTCAAGCTTATGACACATGTGGCTGTAAATGTTGCCAGGACAACTGGAAAAACCTAAGGGATTTTTGCAAAGGAATCATTGGAAAATAAGAAAAAAATTCGAAGCCATACGAGATTACATCAGAATAAAAATATCTTGTATTATGATGTGAATCCCGGACAACAATGATGAATATAAACTGCTGATTGGCTGATATGAGCGTTGTGTTCCGACGGCTAACGACTATATTCGCGTTTTGTCGCGAAACATCAACAGCTGTTCCGTACATTTTGTCGAGTTAAGCCAATAAATGAATTGAGTGATATTGTTTTTGCGATGTCAG
This sequence comes from Phlogophora meticulosa, assembly GCA_905147745.2. Classification (NCBI taxonomy): domain Eukaryota; kingdom Metazoa; phylum Arthropoda; class Insecta; order Lepidoptera; family Noctuidae; genus Phlogophora; species Phlogophora meticulosa. The sequence goes on along the minus strand of LR990526.1, from coordinate 5,071,138 downwards.
TGTTGGTCCTATAGAAAACTTGCTCGCACTGACCTTTTTTGAGGTTTTCTATTTTTAATATATTTTTTTTTAATTTTTAATTACAACTGTATACATAAAATAATGATGCCTTGGATTTGGGTAGTCTCCGATCCCGTGCACGTTTTAAGTAAAATAAAATTGGAAGCATTTAGTACAGTTGATGATTGTAGACTTTCTCTAGCCTAAGACCAACCTTTTACCCACTACTTTTATAATAATATTATCAGTTTTGAGGACTATTCATTAAAAAAGAGCTGTGTGATTTCTCGTTGTTCTAATAGTGTCACGTACAGTAGGTCGCACTTTAGTGGTTGGCCTAGCGTAGTACGGAGTTTCAACAGAATAATAGGCCAACTTTCCTGGTTGTGTTACCACTGATATACGGCTTACCGTACTATAAGATTTAGGTTGCATGAAGCGCTACAGGTTTTAGCGATTTAGAGTGCGTCCTGTAAGAAGTTCAACATCCAAAACTGTATCTTGCAGTTTTGCTCTACTTAAGAAATAGTAATTATGTATGTACTTACCTGCCTATCGTAAAAAACTTTACTACGACCATAACTTTATGTAGATTTTATGCGCAGTCCATTATGTATGGTAACGGTCCACTTATAACCACATCATGCAGATTCTTGATTGAATAATGCACTTAGATTGCAAAAAACTAAATGTTTCATTATACTACCGTATATACCACCATGATTCCTGTGAAAGAAAGAGAGGAAGCTATAGAAGATTTATAGCACCATCCCTTTCTCGTACCGGAATGTTGTTGGCGATTAGTCTTATCTTACCGGATCTACTAGCAGCTAGTAATATCTGCTGGTGCAATATACATTAATTATTATCAGCTGTTTATGTTTATTTTTGCACTTCCACAAAATGGATTCCGTAGATTATGGAAGTAGGTTATCGATTTCCGTAAATCCACTAATTAAAAATAATTATAATTGATACATAGCATGTTTGCCAATCAGACAGGCTCAAATCACTATATCCCAAGATCTGGGTCCCGAGTAATTCCATCCCGAAATAACTCGTATGTCCATGATCCATAATGGCCAATCTCCCGTGAAGCTCCAGCCTCAATTATTGGAATCAACACACAGCTTTCATCTAAGAAAACAAAAAATGAAAGCTTTATCTGTTCTGAGGCTAACATATTTTGAAGCTTAACTACAAAAGTTTGACCTATAAGTATCTTTTTTGGTCTCCCTATTTTCGTTTCAATGGTCAAAAGAAACCCAACACGTAGGGGGATCGACCCCAATGATGAGTACTTATTGCATCGACCCCTTTGATGAGTCTTGTAGGGGCACCTGAGTTCGTTATTTTGGAATTTGTTTGGCATTCGTTTTTGGGAATTGAGTGTTGGAGTGAAGTTCCTTCCTCCAGCCTTTGGTAGATTTACTACCGATGGTTCTTCTTTTGAATCTTTATCCCTGTGGAATTTGGTAGACTTCTCTTAGTTTATACTCCTGAAACTAGTTTCCACTCCGCGTATACAAGGAGTAGGTGCACGATACAAGACTTACCAATATTCAGACAGATAGAAATAATTTCTAGACTCAGTTCTAAGTAGTGGTCGCAAGCACTAATGCTGACCCTGTCGGTGTTGGGTTTGATTCCCGGGTCGGGCATAGTGGTATTAGATTTTTCCATCTACGATTTGTCAGTAGCAACCTGGAGTCTGGATATGTGCCCGGTTAATGACAATAGGCCCATCCCCTATTACATGGAACTTAAACATGAAATGTGGGTGAAGGTACTATCGGTACACCTCTGCCATACCCTTCGGGGAATAGGGGCATGATGTTATGTTTATTTGTAAAAATATATTTTTCTTAACCTATAATACCTACTCCACTTGTCAAAATATATAAATAATAGCAGAAAAATATCTAAAAATAGTATTTCCCTCGTAGCGAGGTGGTTAAAATAAATCCATGACACGCGAGGGCTCTCTAGGGATGACGTCGACGGGTCGAGGACGCCCACTCTGTGTCAAAACCAATTGCTCGTCTGCTTGTTAAATCCTTTTATTATTCAGCTCTTAAAAATACAAATAGATAACATTTAGGTATTTAAAGTGATAGTAAATAATGGTTTTACACTTTTTTTTAAGAGTTAATGATGAGTTAAATATTTTCTTTCTACTTATCTCATGTTTATCTCAGAACTAAAACGTACAATTTGCTTTGCACTTGCAGCAAAATATTTTTAACTTACAAATTATTGAAGAAAAGCGAGACATACGTACTAATATCTACTAACTTAAAACTATTAGAGCAAAACCAGCATAGGTACCTACTTTAGATATACTTTACATTTGGTAGTATTTTTAACAGTAAAATTTACTTACCTAATTACTACTAGTAAAAATGTAATTCAATTTCAAGCTATATTTTCATACACACAGTGGTGACGATTCTTTTGTTGACAAGCTAAGCTAAATTTAGACTATTTTCATCTCTTTCTCTTTTACAAATAAAGACTGGGACGGACATTTATTTGAACTGAACTTCCAAACATTGTGGACATTTAACGGGTATCGACCAAAAATATGTTCAAATCCAAAGCAACAATTAATTTGACTTCTATGACATAATATATAACAGTCGCCGTCCTTTTCCCGAGCTATCTGTCAGAAAGACAGATGTATTCTCTAATTTACTTAAGTTTAGTTTGGAAAGGAATCGGTGCCAATGACGGCCGCCAATTTAATCCGTTCCTCATTTTGAAGCTAGGAATTAAAGAAAACGCGAAGGTACCAATTATTAGGATTAAGTTGGTACTTATACTGCTTTTGTTTATTGCAGCACTCCCACTGCAGGGCAAAGGCCTCTTCTCATACAGAGAGATATGAGCATTAATCACCACGCTTGCTCAAGACGGGTTGGCAATTTCAGACTTATATTAATCATATTAGTCCAGGTTTCCTCACAATGTTTTCCTTCACCGATGTCAGTGATGTCCAAGATAAACTTAGAAAGTACATATGAATTGAAAAACTCACATTGCTACTTGCCCAGGTTTGAACCCACAACCTCGTGCACAAGAGGCGAGGCCTAAACCACTGGGCCATCATGACAGACTGATGATTAGATACTGTTTTATAATAACTTGAGCGGTATAAATTTGAGTAAGCGATAAATTAACTAAACTAACGACGAATATTAATAATTTGTAAAAACCAGAACGAGCTAACAAAAAGTGGGTTGTGATTAATTCATTCCAGATATTAAACTTCTAGAATTGTAGGGAAACAAAATGTAATTTCTGGACTGCGATGTTTATGCCGCCAACGTTTGACAGTTGTCATCACTGCACACCACACCAACTTGTATATATAATAACACTACCACCACATGGAGAAGGGCGATGATTTGCGAACTCGAGACTTGGGGCACCCCGACTTGGATAGGTTATGTTAGAAGGGTATCCAGGCAGGAGAGGCCATCCCCTTCGTTACGTTACTCTTAAAACTTTGCAAACAGAAATAGGAGCCTCGCGAAGCGGGACTTCGTCGACATAACCTTGTAATACTCAGTTTTTTTTTGGTATTTGCCGTAACTCTGACATTTAAGAGTTATTAGGTTTATTGCAGAAACTTGTACAACTTTTTACAGTAAATCTTACACAGGGACCTCCTTTTAAGTAAAAGATATACCTGTGCTAGGAGATGCGCTCTCCACGCTCGCGCTCACGCCCAAAAGTGGTGAAAAAAGAATTGAAACAAAAAAAATATAATAACATTATATTTTTTTTGTTTAAATTCTTTTTTCTAATTGTACACCACTATATTAAGTAACTCAAATTAATGTTCGTAATTTGCTGTTCTGGTGAATTCTCGTCACTCGCAGACAGTCGGAGGAGAAATCTCACTTAGTAACACTTACTTTAACGTAAATAAGTTATTTTTGTCACTTATAATTTTATTTTTTCCCTTATTAATGAGCACTACATTTTGAAACATACATAATATATACCAAACATACATATACCATGAGTTCAGTACATGATACTGGACCCCGCAAAGTAGAAATTTTCGTCGACTTTTTCCACGTTGTAGGATTTTTAACGTGTTTTTAATTGACGCTGTAAAATATTGTGTTTGTAAATATCGTCTAGGTACCTATCCCAGTGAGATTTTGAATGAGGGACGTAAATTATTAACTTTAAAAATAAAATCTAATTGGATGAGACAGAATTGATGGTTTTCTCATGCATTTTAACTGTTACTGTTTAGATCACATCAGAGATAAAGCCCAAGATCCAGAATCATGTAGGTACTAAACTCATGGTATCAGCTTGTGCGTCGATGCCGCTTCCATACCAATGGCGATGCGTCAATTATTGTAAGACAGAAGCCGAAGAAATAAAATAGTCAAGTCTTTATTATCAGTTATGGTTATTTCAATGTCTTGTATGGATCAGAGTGTTGGGCCACAAAAGGAATGAATGAAAGGCAGTTGCATGCAGCTGAGATGAGAATGCTAAGGGGGATGTGTGGTGTTACGCGAATGGATAGAATAAGAAATGAGTATATAAGAGGAAGTCTGAAAGTGGCGCCTGTGACAGAGAAGTTGTGTGGAAATCGGCTATCATGGTATGGACACGTGATGCGAAGGAATGAGGATCATGTTGTGTGGAAAGTTTTGAGTATGAATGTAGAGGGTTACAAGAGTAGAGGGAGACTCAGGAAACGATGGATGGATTGTGTGAAAGTTGATATGGCTAAGAAGGAGGTGACTTCTGAGATGACGGGAAATAGAGATGTATGGAAGAAGAAGACTTGCTGCGCCGACCCCAAATGAAATTGGGATAAGGGCAAGAGGATGATGATGGTTATTTCAATGTCACGGATATAGTGTATTATATATAACTAGCTTTTGCCCGCGGCTTCGCTCGCGTTAGGAAGTGGGGGGTTAGAAAAAGACAAAAAGTAGCCTATGTCACTCTCCATCCCTTCAACTATCTCCACTTAAAAAATCACGTCAATTCGTCGCTCCGTTTTGCCGTGAAAGACGGACAAACAAACACACACACTTTCCTATTTATAATATTAGTACCTAAGTATGGATAAACTATATCCGTAACATAGGCGAATACGTATACCTATGGTGTAACCACGTGTAATATTATTTGGCATTGTTGGGCACTACTAAATATGCCATTTATTAATGTCGGCACAGAGGCTATTGCGAACCTCCTAAGGGAAGCTGGCAGGAAGGGAGTTGTATGGACACTTCACCACTGATATACACTTATCTGCTTTCCAAACAATCGCATTAAGCCATTATTCAAGAAATGTTGACTGTCTCTTGTCGTCTATTTTGTTAGTAAACATGTTTGTAAGCTAACATTTTGTTTTGAGAACTTTAAGCAGACAGTCGCCGCTCACAGTCAATATATCAAACCAACCAACATTTTTCAGTTTTGCAGCTACTTTAACTTGAACATTCTTTATTTTGACAGCCTCATGAAGTCCCAGGTCGGGCAAAGTGTTGTCGGATTTTTCCACTGAATAGACATAAACTATTCCGTGGGTTTTTCCGTATGGAAATGCTCAGCACGCGTAGCATGACCAATTCTATATCTATTCCACCAAGAATAGAACAACGTTTTGTCTTTCCAACTTGACATCTTTTCTGAGACTGCGGATAATAGAGAACTTTCTTCTCTGCAGTTTCAACATCGCCATGGACGGTAGAAATCTTTAAACAATCTGTCATGTTGTCTATTCTTCTGCCGACAAAACCCGTTTCTAAAGTAGTCATGCTACGCGTGCAGTAGCTGCTCTGAGTCTGGATTGGTTCCCCGCAGGTGGCAGTAGGCTCATCCCTATTTAATTGTATCTGGCGAAATGTGGGTGTACTATAGGGACGCCACTACCTAACCCTTCGGGGAATACAGGCGTGGTGTTATGTGACTAGAACAACCTTATTTAACCTAATTATTTTTGTTTTATTTTGCAATCATATGGAGCGCCTTCTTGGTAGAAGTAGTAGAAGGTAGTACGTAGCATAGCATTGCCACGTTGAATGGCAATGCTGAGTCTTTGGCCAAAAAAAAGGCCAGCCCTCTGGTCACGTGAAGAGTCGACTAAACGCTTCGCGATTTCTCGAAAAACTAAATGGACACACGGACCCCATGGCCCTAGTGTTTCAACCCCAAACGGCTCACCAATTAGGTTGTTGTGTTTTCGCCGTTTGAGGTTTTCATTTAAATATAAAGGTTGATTTAACCCCGCTACCCTTCAGTCGGGTCTGCGGTGCTGTAAGTACTTAGGTATTATTGGAGAAGTATTGAGCGTTTTCAGCTGACCTCAAATACCTATCCAAAAATGTCTAATAGCTCTCCAGCTAATACCTAATTACATTTTATTTGTTACTACTACCAAGGTATCGAAATTGTTAATTTCATATTTAGTAAAAAAAGTAGTGACATTCAAGACCCTTGTGTTGCAATAAACAATCTTAAGTAATATTATTTGATTTTATGTTGGTATGTTGGATTGAATGGATTAAAAAAAATCTTTTACCTATAGATAATTAATCTACATTATCAGCAAGTAACGTAGGCTACATTTCATTTTCAAAACTACTCTGTGAAAGTGGGATCTAGAAGTTCGAATGGAAAAGTACGAAATCCGAGCGGATGAAGTCGCGGGCGAAGTGCTTAATTAATTTGACGACCGATGTGGCGCGGCGGGCGAAAGTCCGCCTGCGACGCAGGAGGTTGCGGGTTCGATTCCCGCCCTTGGACAAATGTTTGTACGATCTACAAAGATTTGTTGTTGGTATTTGCGGGTGTTCTGGGTATTTGCTATGTATAACAAAAAATATCTATCTATGTAATGTATTGTATTAAGTATATCAGTCATCTAGTACCCATAACACAATCTCTGCTTAACTTGGGGCTAGATGCTGCTAGATTGCTGGTTGCTGGGGAGTTTGTTCCACCATTTCTTCTTCCCAGCAAAAACACTGGGAAGTGGTGATGGGTGGGCGTTGTGGAGGACTGTCTTATGTTAACGTTTTGACGTTCAAAAAGTGCTGATTCTCAGCCTAATTTGAATAAATGAATTTTGATTTTGATTTTGATGATGCTGTGTGGATTGTGCAGCATTATTTATTTAACAACGTGATTAGTGTTTAGTTTCGATTCAACCCCGCCTTTCTAATAACCCCATTTTACGAGACTTCTTATGAATTTTCTATTAACGATCTTTGAGCAAACGACGCCAAGGTCACATTAGCTCACATACCCGCATCCCTATCGTCGATTGCATTCCTCCCGCCACATGCCGTGCCAAGAATGTCATTATTGCTCGCACAACTCATTTATATCTACCCTCAAAACTACATCCCTCTTGAATGTTAAGCGATCATAGAATGAACGAGTCATATCGGTCATGAAATTCTCCGTTTTTACTGGGTGGCTCTTGAAAATACAAAGGTCAAAGTGCTATTGTGAGGCGTGGATTTATAATAATAATATGTAGGTAGTATATGACTGTCGGCGCTGTTTGCATTACTTCTTTGTTGCCATGAATAAAGTACCTATATGATCGTTCGTTATTATGCACGTCATAGTTACTTAAAATACATTACATAACATCATGCCTGTTTTCTCCCAAGGGCTAGGCTGAGGTGTATCCATAGTGTGGGTATACGAGCATGTTCAAGTCCCATGCAATAAGGACCTGCGTCGTTGGCTAGTAGTCGCAAACACTATTATGAATATGAGGCCCTGGGTTCGATTACCGGGTCGGGCAAAGTATTATAGGGATTACCCAACTAGAATTACACAGTAGCAGCATGGAGTCGGGATTTGTACTCGGTTGACGGCTTATTGTAATAAAATACGAAGTTATGAATAGAGTTGTAATATGGTTAAGTAACTATTAGAAGTGTTTTGTAAACAGTTCCCTTTTAAACTCAACAACTAAGGCGAGCTGGCGCCAAGCCAGCGCCAGAACTTATCAGTTGGGGCTTGCACTAAGTATGTGCTAATTGCAGTGATTTGATTGCTTAGTGTCTTAAATATCGGAGGAACCGCATCGGTTCAAAAGAGTGTAAGAAGACGGAAGATATTTAACAATACAAGCATTATTTTTGCTGCATTTCAATCCATATATGGATCCCTTACAAAATATCCTGAAAATCTACCTAAGGGACTCTGCCAATGATTTTTCTCATTATAACACCTCAACTCCATCAGAAAACATGGTTCTACTTTTAACGCGATAAATCCCCAAGGATTGATCCTTTTATTAGCACCATGTACGGGATCAGTGAACATGTTATGGCTCGATAACTTAATTAATATATCGTGTAAGGAGCCTGACATAGTTTGTAGGACAGCAAAACCTACATAAAGTTCAACGTCTTATTTATTCGCTGACCTGATTCCGGACGTCAATACCGCATTATTAAGTAACGAGAAAATGATAACCGTCAGAGCGGCCTGGCGTACCTACCAACCTATGCTAAATAAGAAAGTAAAAGAAAAGAATATATAGATATTCAAGAAAACCAGTTTTTATTCCTTAGAGGCGAAGGCTCCTGCCTAAGTTAAAGTTATTGAGAACGTAGAACACATTTATCTTTATCTCGGAGTACTAAACATTACGGTTCGAATGGGAGATGGACGACTCACGAGTAGTATCGTTTACATGCTATATCTTGTAACGTTTTTTGCTTCGCGTTTTTCTACAGTCTTCAGTGCTATTAACGGTATTGGTGTTACGTGCATTAGTGCCGCATGAAATCACGCATCTAGATTGGATTACTCGTTTACTGCTAATGTGTTCTCAAGTAGCCATTTTCTTCACGGTTTATTGGCAATATGCTGATGTTTCCTTTTTATTTCAGCAGTCTATCCTGCGCAGAACAGGGACACTAAAATGTTTACCTCCGATTTAATTCCACTTTGATCATTGTTTCAATCTATTATTACGTTCACCAGGTTCTCAGTAGATCTGAGCCAGATGCGGTCACTGCGGCTGTTCTTCAACGATGACAACTGCACTTGCGGGCAGCTAGTGGTAGCCTCCAGGGAGTCCCAGTACAAAATACTCCATTTTCACCATGGTGGACTGGATCATTTGGCACAAATGCTCCACCGATGGCACTCGCTGCTTCACAATATCAAACTCACTCCAGGTAAAAAGATTAGATACTAAAGTTACTATAGCTTTTTAAAGCACATTCTTGCTTGGAAATGTTCTAACGTGAGTAGTCACTGTTTCCACAGGTTCTGAAGAGCCAAACCTGCCGTACCGTCATTTCATGGTATGCCGTCCAGAAGTACAAAAGTCTGAACAACATCCTGAAGAAGGGAAACTTCCCAAAATATCTCCCGAACTATTTTACGGGAAGATTATGAATGGAAAGGGAGTAATTGAAGATGATCTGTTTTTGAGAAAATGCGTCTTTTTCGGGGGTTTGGACAAGGAGCTAAGGAGAGAAGTGTGGCCATTCCTCTTGCACTGCTATCCATACAATTCCACGTATGACGAAAGAGAAATAATACTACAGATCAGAGCGAGAGAATACGAAGAAATTTCGAGAAGAAGACTGGAAAAGATGACTCCTGAGCAACATGCGGTATTTTGGAAGACTGTACAGTGCGTAATAGAGAAAGATGTGGTCAGAACGGACAGAGGCAACCCATTTTTCGCCGGAGAAAATAATTATAACGTAGAAATTATGAAGAACATATTGTTGAACTACGCTATATATAATCCGGTTTTAGGGTAAGGATAATTAATTCATTGTTGTGTTCTGTTAATTGCCAGTTATTGGACACAACGACTATTGTATACTGCTCATATTGCCACGCTCATTGTTCCAACTAAACGTTAATTACACCAGATAGGACTCAGTATTATATGAATGAGTATCTTCTTCGAAATTCAATGTCACTAGCCTTTGTGGATGGACCCGTTTCGCATTCAAGGCCCATCTGGCTTGTTTCAAAAGGTCATTTTGTAGGATAGATAAACGTTCGTCAGGATTCGTAGCGAACTTGATATTTCTTGCTTCTGATACTTGATTATCAAAAGTCCTACAAAATGACCTTGTTGTCATGTTTAATCCAGTACCTACAGTATTTACAGGGTTGCCCACTTTAGGTAAGATTAAAATATAAGATTTAACGTACTCCTTATCTGGATAAGCTCCGACAAAATTTAGCGTTAAATCTAGCGTCTGGTTTCTCTGTCTGGGTATAGATAAGTGTTAAATTAGGTGCTCATCAGGATTCAGGAGGTGATGGAAACCTGTTATAACTTCCAAATTAGACAATTATTTTATTTTCCAGCTACACACAAGGAATGAGTGACCTCTTAGCTCCTGTGCTATGCGAGATAAAATGCGAGGCCGAAGCTTTCTGGTGTTTCGTGGGTCTGATGCAGCGAGCCATATTTGTTTGCACGCCAACTGACAACGATATGGATAACAATCTTGTAAGATACAACTGTTTACTGTCGAATAACGTAGGTACACGAATAGTTTTCGTATAGCTTCATTGGTGTCGGCTTTTAGTCTTACCCGTAACCTTTTTTTTCGTTCTAACGTAAAATTTAAGGCCTTATGTTGTTTAATTTTGATCTGAATAATAATAGCTGTATTAGTGTCCTTCACGTCTTGCCGAAAACATTGAAACCGTGTGAAATTTTACTTTGCATAACGTGTTCAATTGTGTTCAGTCCAAACCATTTGGTCCCAAGTTGAATAAAAATGAACAGATTATATACATATTATAATACTTCATGATTCCAATTCAGTTTATCATTTCAGTGACGTTTGAGTACGTCTAGTCGGTTGTATACTCGGCTTTATTATTTATGCGAGCTTTGAAAATCAATAAAGCCTTGTTAGCTGTCGTAGAACCTTGTCTTTAACAAAATGCTTATCTAACATGAATAAGTACCGTAAATCTACGGTAGATGTAATACCTACAGTAGGCCGCACGTCAGTGGGACCCAAACCAGTATAAGCTGGTATCTTATTCTATTAAAATTCCGTAGGTCAGCTAGGCCAGCTCACGGTCAAAGTTTTAGCACCGACGTGCGATCAACTGTACGCTGAATTTTGTAGAAGATTTTAGTAGTGTCCACACTACAGTCCCTTGTCTATACCAATGACCAGTAATCCTTTGTGAGTCACAGGTATACATGATCTGAGGGTATAATCCTATCTTATCGCTTTCTATCAGACTGATTACAATGATTGGTAACATTGTTTATTATGACGTTATTGAAAACTCCTACGCGCAACATTTTACTTTCAGAGCTACCTACGTGAACTAATAAGGATAATGCTGCCACATTTCTACAAACACTTGGAAAAACATGTCGATGCTATGGAATTACTGTTCTGTCATCGTTGGATATTGCTGTAAGTATTTCTCCAAAGCAGCAGCAATTATTAAGGGACCTCTACTTACCAATTACTCCGGCATTTTACATAGCTAGTATATTACATAGATATCAATATATATCGGGCATTATAGGTACTTAGGTTGAAGTGCACCATTTTTCACCCGATCTCTTTAGGGATGATTCCCGGAATCATCTTTAAAGGACGGAATCTCGACAAGCAAGGATTAGGTTTTATTAGGTGCAACATTAACCTCCCAGCTCTTAAAACTTGCTACTTAAATGGTAGGCTAATTAATCTGTAATTAATGGTAGGTTAATCCATTTTAGTAAGAATCACGCAGACTGAGCGTATATTTCATTATCAGCAGCCAAAAGACTGCTGGACATCGTCCCCCATTCCCCAAAGATTTTCACAAGGACAAAGTGAACTTATCATTACCTATTTTTAATCCGTGTTTAATTAAGCACCCTAACGGGAAGCCATACAACACCCTCTTTATTTTGTTTCAATCGCCACGTGGTCTTCCCCTCGACGATGGTTATAATCTGTAGATATAATACCATTCGTTACGAAGCCTTTACACATTCACTTGTTATTCTTCATTCATCTTGTACATCCCACGCGTATTTTCCGCAGTATCGAAGACGAAGGGAGGCATCAAAGCTAGCTAAAATGGAATTATTCCTAGAAAACGTACGATCCTTTGACATTTTGCCTTTGCTTACATCCGATTTTATCAGATTATCCCAAGTCTGGTCTTTTGTTGAGTTCGACCTTTTTTCGTTCCATCCTTGGAATTTTTGCTGTTGGAAAATTCTTAAAGGAACATATTGGTAGCTACCTACCGATAAATAGCGCTTAGCGATACACTTTGCTAAGTAAATAATGCTTGGGGTGATTTCGTGAGAACCTCGTTTTCTGCTTGTTACTAGGGAGGAGTAAGTAGGTTTTCGAAAATTATATCTAACGTTGTTGAAATTTGTATCCAAACGTTCGATGTTGAAAAAAAAAAAAAAATTAATTTACTATTACGTATTAGGATCTTTTTGTTATTTCCTTCAAGAACTTTCTCATGTAGGTAACTTTGACATTCCAGATGTTTCAAGCGCGAGTTCACGGAAGCAGTAGCACTCCGAATGTGGGAGGCATGCTGGGCCAACTATCAGACGGACTACTTCCATCTCTTTCTGTGTCTGGCCATCATTGCCGTGTACGCGGATGACGTCATCGCTCAGGACCTCAATACTGACGAGATGCTGCTGCATTTTAGTTCTTTAGGTATGTGAGCACACCCTCAACAGAACCATCCTCATTCCTTCCCGACGAAGTGATTGATTGTTGCATAGACTATGATTGTGCTCCTTCCGAGCCCAAACCAGGACTGTATTCCGCGATCATCGCCCGTATTCTAGATCGATGCTAGAACATTAATTTCGATTTATGACAAGATTGTAAGTGGCCATGAATGTTGATGATTAAAGATAAAAATATTCTCATTGGTCTTCTTTGAGTTCCTAGAGGAGACAACAAAATTAAACATTTTATAATACTTTTTGACCTCATACTTAAGAATATGAAACGAGCATCAAACAAGTGCGAGCCTCGAGTCTGAATATTTTATAGCCTTCATAACTCGTTAATCGATCGTCGGTGTTTTAAACTGACGATTTCCTAAGCTGTGAGTTTTTCAATTCATATGTACTTTCTAAGTTTATCTTGAACATCACTGACATCGGTGAAGGAAAACATCGTGAGGAAACCTGGACTTATATAATTAATATAAGTCTGAAATCGCCAACCCGTCTTGAGCAAGCGTGGTGATTAATGCTCGTGCTTTCTCTGTATGAGAAGAGGCCTTTGCCCTGCAGTGGGACAGTAATAAAGTTATGATTCTGTAGTCTGCTTCTGCAGCCTGCAGTCGACATGTCGCCGCGTCAGGTCACTGCAGTCATGATCCGAACCAGACTGCAGGCATCAGCAGTTGTCGACGAGTTTATAATTTTTTCTCCCCCGGGTCGGAGAGACTCATTCTTTCAGACTCAAACAAAATCATAACTTGAAACGCTAATTGGACTCGAGATTTGTTACAAGCCAGTTCTTTTCATAACTGATTATTTTCTAACAGTTGATTCTTTTGCGTTTCAGCAATGTACATGGACGGACGCCTCATCCTACGTAAGGCCAGAGGTCTGCTCCATCAGTTCCGTCAGCTAGTCCGGATCCCCTGCACACTGGTGGGGATGTGTCAGCGATGTGGCCCAGGTATATGGGACTCGACCCACAGGCCCAGCGTGGAATGTACTGGCGCTCATGACTTTTGCAAGTACGCTGTGCAGTAAGCAGGATTGATGAAGATAGTACCTTCTTATATAATGATGGATTATCGAAGTACCTATCCTACCTATACCTACCATTTAAGGGTGTTGCTGAATTTGATGTTGACTGCCTCGTGTAAATAATGCAATGGATGCGTTCCTTTTCTATAAGTACCTACTGTACTTATGTTGTGGGATGGGGTGGTTGTGTAGGTACTAAAATCAAAACGTTCGCAAGGCAAGCTTAGTTTCCTACATCAGTATTAGAATGTTAATTGATTTATGCTTTCTAGAATTTAAGTTAAATTTTGCCATAGAAACTTATTACAACACTAAACAGTTAGAATTTAAGAATATAAAGACAATTCCATGTATAAATGTTATAGATAGACCGTGAGTTTATGAAGAGAAATCGGAATAATGGAGTCTCAAATTAATGTTAATATATGAGGCAGTTATTGTGTGTTAGCATAACAGTTTATATATTTGTACGCTTTTAGAAAAATATATAAAGAAAAGTATCATGATTGGTGTTAGAAAGTCGCGACACGTCAGTTTATAGTAATGAAACAATCACGATTCTGCAAAATTCTTGTTAAGAATACGAAGAATTTTCAGGACGTAACGCTAGTGAAAATGTGACCTACATTTTCATGTCCGCATTTCTATATAACATGCTAATCGTTTCTACAGAAATCGTGAAAGATGTTTCAATGAATAATACTGTCAGGTACAGTGAGTTCATTATTTTTGGGACATTGTTTTAACAAAATGAGGTTAACTTCGCAATGATGATGATGCAAGTAATTTATTGTAAACGGATGTATACCTGCCATGCCTGAAACCGGAAGTTAACCTTCGCTATATTACCTAGTAAATCATGATATTCATATGCCTTACTACCTACATATTTTTAGATGCGTGCCTATTCCTTTTAAATTGACTTCATTCATCATTTCAGCCGAAAGACGTCCACTGCTGGACAAAGGCCTCCCCCAAGGATTTCCACAATGACCGGTCCTGCGCCTTCCGCATCCATGCCCTTCCCGCGACTTTCACCAGGTCGTCGGTCCACCGTGTGGGAGGCCTGCCTACACTGCGTCTTCCGGCGCGCGGTCGCCACTCGAGAACTTTCTTGCCCCAACGGCCATCTGTTCTACGAGCTATGTGCCCCGCCCACTGCCACTTAAGTTTGGCGATTCTGTGTGCTATGTCGGTTACTTTAGTTCTCCTGCGGATCTCCTCATTTCTGATTCGATCACGCAGGGAAACTCCGAGCATAGCACGCTCCATCGCCCTTTGGGTGACCTTGAGCCTTCTTATGAGGCCCATAGTAAGGGACCAAGTCTCAGTTCCGTAGGTCATCGCTGGCAACACACACTGGTCATAGACTTTAGTCTTGAGACACTGCGGTATTTTGGACGAGAAGATATTACGAAGCTTCCCGAACGCTGCCCAGCCGAGTTGGATTCGACGATTGACCTCTTTCTCAAAGTTGGACCTGCCTAACTGGACTGTCTGTCCCAGGTAAACATATTCGTCGACAACTTCGAGTGTAGAGTCTCCAACCTTTAAAGAAGAAGTGGGTGTGACATGGACATTTGACATAATTTTCGTCTTGTCCATGTTCATTTTGAGGCCCACTTGTTGGGAGGCTCTACTGAGGCCATCGAGCATTGTGCCTAGGTCTTCCAAGGTCTCAGCCATGACTACGATATCGTCAGCGAATCGAAGGTGAGTGATGTACTCGCCGTTGATAATGATGCCGAGTCTTCTCCAGTCCAGGAGCTTGAAAACATCTTCCAGGCCGGCAGTGAACAGTTTCGGAGATATAACGTCTCCCTGTCTCACCCCTCGCTGCAACTGGATAGGTTTTGAGCTTTGATCCTGGAGGCGGACTGACATGGTGGCGTTTTCGTACAAACACTTCAGCACTTCGATATATCGATAGTCAATTTGGCACCGTTGGAGAGACTGTAGCACGGCCCAGGTCTCGATCGAATCGAAGGCTTTCTCATAGTCCACAAACGCCAAGCAGAGTGGCTGATTATACTCCTCAGTCTTCTGTATAATCTGTCGCAGCGTATGTATGTGGTCTATGGTGCTAAAGCCTTTTCGGAAACCGGCTTGTTCGGGAGGCTGGAAGTCGTCGAACCTGCGAGCGAGACGATTCGTAATGACTCTCGAAAACAATTTGTAGACATGGCTCAGAAGCGAGATGGGTCTATAATTCTTCAACAAGGTTTTATCGCCTTTTTTGAAGAAGAGTACCACCACACTTCCGTGCCATGCCTTAGGCGTTCGTCCCTCGAGTATGACGGAATCAAATAGCTTCTGAAGAGCTTTCAGTACCGGTGTTCCACCAGCTTTCAGAAGCTCAGCCGTGATCCCATCATCACCCGGTGCCTTATTGTTCTTTAGCTGTTTAAGAGCCATTCTAATCTCGTACAGGCTGACGTCCGGGATATCCTCGGTATAGTGTCGGGTCAATCTGGCTCTTGGGTCTTTAGCCTGATTATTAACAGATTGCCGTACACTCGTGTATAATTGTCCGTAGAACTTCTCGACCTCTTTCAACAGCTCCGGCTTTGACGAAACAATTCTGCCATCCTCTGCCTTCAGCTTAGTCAGTTGGCTTTGACCAACAGACAGATCCCTTGCGAAAACCTTTGAGCCTTTGTTGCTCTCAATCGCCTCCTTAATACGAGTCGTATTAAATTTGCGTAGGTCGCAAGTCAAGGACTTGGAGATCCATCTGTTTAAACGCCGATACTGAGCAGCATCTTCAGAGGACTGCAGAACCAAATTTCGTCTTTGTTCCATAAGTTTGTTGGTGAGGTCCGAGATCTTTTTGGTTCCTTTTGAACGACGGGTTTTGAAGATCTTAGACCCAGTCGTTTGGACAATTTCCACAAATCTGTCATTGTAATCATCCACATTTTCGCAATCTCCCAGGCATTCAAAGCGATTCTGCAGCTCGAGCTGAAAGTGCTCAGGGTTCTGGAGCTGGATAGGTGCTGGTCGGAGCGTAGACTTCATCAGTCGACATCTTTCGAGCTTTGTTCTAAGATTCAATGTGCCTCTTACCATCCGGTGATCGCTTCCTGTTTTTACTGAATTGATCACGGAGACATCATTGAATATGTGCCTCTTCGTCGACAGGATGAAGTCAATCTCATTTTTTGAGACACCGTTAGGGTGCAGCCATGTCCACTTACGCTGTTCCGGTTTTCTGAAGAAGGAGTTCATCATAAAAAGGCCCTCCTTCTCCATGAAGCCGGCCAGCAGATGGCCACGTGCATTCCTCTTTCCATATCCAAATTGCCCCACTCTCAGCTCATTGTCGCTTCGTTTGCCCAGTTTCGCGTTAAAGTCTCCCATCACAACGGTATAGTGTGTTCGGGAGCTATGTATGGCTTTAGAGATATCCTCATACATAGTCTCCACCTCGTCGTCGGGGTGTTTCGAGGTCGGTGCGTGTACCTGTATGACCTTCAGCGAATACCGTTTGGTGATTCTGAGTATAAGGTACGCTACCCTCGTCGAAACACTCTCGATCTGGACCACGTTGTTGACAAGGGACCTGTGGACGATAAACCCGACACCACCCTGGGACAGTTGGTCGCCCTCCCGGAAATAGAGCAGGTTACCGGATTTGAGGATCATGGTGTCCTCCCCCTCTCTCCGGACTTCACACAATCCTACGATATCCCACCGCAACCTGCTCAATTCTTCCTCGAGTTCAGCAAGCTTCTCGTCCGTTCGCAGTGTGCGCGTGTTGTACGTTGCCAGGGCCAAAGGTCGTCGGGGTTGGTAGCCTGGCATCTGCCGGGGATTCTTCGCACCCCTTGCCCCGCCGTTACCATGGCCGGTACCATAGCCAGGAATAGCGGGGCCGCCGGGGACTAGGGGCCATTTCTTGGGTTTCCACATCATGGGGGGTTATGCCGTAATCGCCACGCTTGGCAGGCGGGTTGGCGATCGCAGTTTTGTGGCTAGTGCGCGGAAAGATGCTGCTGCCCATCCTCCGGTATTTGAATCCCTTAGTCGCCTCTTACGACACCCACGGGAGGAGATGGGGTGGTGCTATTCTAGGGCCACACCACAGGCCAAGGCCACACCACAGGCCAAAAATTATTTGACTTATGAATTTATTTAGGTATAACCTACCTATAATTGTGCATATAAAATTGAAAATGCACAACGTACAAAATCAAAGTAATCAGTACAAATTACAACAGTATTAATAATGTAATCGGGAAGAAATAAATACGGTTTCTGTCGAGAACTTTCGTGGTTATAGCCAGGACATATCAAATTGCAATTGGTAAATAAATGAACATTATTTATTACTTATTATCAAGTTAACTTGTGGTATCAACTCATAAATTATCAAATAATGAGGAAATGTGTACCTGGTTTATACCTAGATAAAGTTAATATACCTAGATATTAAATCCCTAGGGAGAACTTAAGACGAATGCTTAGTAGCACCCCGCAAAATTCAAAATTTCTTTGTTTTTTTTTTGCAATTTGCAGCGTTTTATTAGGATGCATATTATTGAATAAGTTATTCGCAACCATAACAAACCTACATTTTTCAAATTATAATCATTAAAATCGCCATTACAATTTTCTAAATTGGAATTGTGCTCAAATGTCATGATTTCATAAAACATTTCAGATGTCATTCAATCGCATAATTTTAACTTATAAAGTCTATCAATGATTTTAATAATCCGTGAAATACACATTTGCTACAATCTTGAATGACTTTGAATAACATATGTACATCTAATACTGAAGTGGAAATTACAAAATACCTTTAAAAACCTGAATTTTGCGGGCTGCCTTCACGCATTCACCTTAAAACAAACATGGAAGATAACAAAAAAATTTTAAAAGCGCCACTTGTGAAAACGATTGTATATTAATACAATCGTTTTCACAAGTGGCGCTTTTTAAATTTTTTTCATCAATCATTGAAAATGCTGGGTGACTAATTAAGGTATACATATTTAAATAAAACTATTTCGCTGCTGTTTCAAAGATATGTTATTATTAGGTAAGATATATTTGGTATGTAGGTAAGTATGTATAATTAATTATATAGTTTATAAGAAAAATGTTTATATAAACGCTTGGTGTCATAAAACCTACTGCTTTCTAAATGAACTTGTTGTATGATAAACATTGCAAATTATACATTGTCATATTAAATTCACTGGTGAAAGTTCACAAACAATTGGTATACTTTTATGAATGGTTTCTGTTTTATTAATATATGAAGAAATAAAATAAATAATCATAGGGCATCGAAAAATTCATCCGCATCGTTGTAAACGGGAAAAGTGCCCAGAAGGCTGGCAGCATTGAAACGTTGAATGGCAATGCTGATTCTTTGGCCAAAAAAAAGGCCAGCCCTCTGGTCACGTGAAGAGTCGACCAAACGTTTCGAGATTTCTCGAAAAACTAAAGGGCACGCGGACCCCATGTGCCCTAGTGTTTCAACCCCAAACGGCTCAAACATATAACTTCCAGTAAGGTTGTTGTATTTTCGCCGTTTGAGGTTTTCTGCACCTGCAGCATCCGCACCTGCACAATACACCGTACCAGGAAGATGGGATGGCGCAAGGGTCGACACATGTTTATTTATTACTAGACTAGCTGACCTGACAGATGTCCTGTCAAAGGCGCGAACTGTCAAACGCGTGAGTGAAGTCATAAGTTTTCAGAAATTTTCCAATTTTCGACGCATTTGTCTTAATTATTATTTCCGTAATAACCTTCTACTAAGGAATTAGAAACATTAAGAAAATTGATTGAACTAAATCGGTAAAGTCGGTCTCAAATTATGGCGTGACCAGGGAGTAAGGAGTCATTTTTTTTATTTATTTACACAAACTCCTACTATCATTACAGTTAGGTACAATTATCGGCAAGTAACTTGGCAAGAGTCGTTAGATGCGCACAAGTCGTTTTTTAGGTCTCTTTGGTAGTCAAGCGGGACGCGGGGTATGAGGTACGTCAATCCGAGCGCGCGATTGGTGCAACAGTCGACAGTTGCCTCCCGAACTTCCGATTACACTTGCGTGCACGAAAATTGTACTCTTTGTTTTTGTTGTGTTTATGTTAAAGAGTTATTGTTATTGTTTTTAAATTTAGTTTTTGTTACGAGTTGATATTATTGTTGTTTTAAATTAAAAAATTAAGGCAAAAAAAGGTATGCCTTTTTTCGCATACTTTCCTCGTATGCATATTATTTATAACTCCCAATAAACTTTACGAAATCCACTCCCTTCTTCAACTTTCTTCTAAATCAGGTATTATTAAATATAAATGATGGCAATAACCATAAAATAATGACGTTCAATAAAAGTCACCACTTTTTTGTTCCACTAAGTGCACGATGCGCGAACTTACCCCCACTACGTCAAAACCTTGCCAACTTACGTGCTGGTGACTATACCCAAGGTTCACCAGTTTATTTAATTTGATATTGAACGTATTACATCATAATGTTAGATTAATCGTATGTATAATGTACCTAATCGAAATATATGTGTCGTGAATTGTAACTAAGAATAACTACGGAGTTCAATTGGATTATCTTGGACAAGGCAGCTTATTATATTCTTGATTAAAATATATTCGTGTATTTTTACAAAGTTAATACATATTCATTAAATGTTTTCGCATTGAACGATATAATAATATTTAAGAACAGTAAGAAGAATATTTTTGATGTGGACTAAGGTGTGAAATGTAAATTGAAGTAAATTCGGAATTCAATATTTTATATTCATCATACCTACCTATTATTATTTGTTGCTATTGCTATGAGATTTGATCTTTGTACTTATCTACTAACAATTTATTACTATCTAAATAATAAAAATCAATGCTAAGGGTCTACAATTGAGTATTGACCTCTTGATATCAGTTTGTGCGTTGACGTCCCTTCCACGACCACTTTGTTTACAATAGGAACTGGGTAAATAATTAAATAAATACAAATATGCATTTTTCTTCTGTTTGGAAGCTTTGAGTCGGTGCTTATCTTGTTCAAAAGACAAGGCAAGAAAACAGAGTGTCATTTTGTGTTATGACTTTATTTATTTTTATTCCCCTCAAGTGTGTTAAAAACCACTGTCCCCGAGAACAATATTGCACACTTGCATCATATTGTACCTAGTTTTGTTCACACAGTCTTCTAGACTCAACGAAGGGTAATTTTGTACAAAATAATATAGAAATGTTGTGTTATCTGATGCTCCAGTGTAAGTTTTGAATGCCCCATGCCCATGGTCTACCTAGCCCCTCTAAGTAGGTTTTTAGCATATGAAATAGCTAAATACCCGATAAAATTATTAAAATGGGACCTATAATCCTATATCCACAATTGAAGATGATGATTGTTGATGTTTGAAATAACCCATTCACTGTGAAATAGATAATAGATAGGCAAATTCTAATATCAGGCACTTGTACAAAGATCCTGTCAATAGTTAATGAGATACCTATAGTAGGTACCTATAATGCAACATGTAGTTCACATAGCTACAATAACACATTCACTCTATGTAGTTCAACGTATTCATAACATTTGAAAATATAAACAAACAAAGATCTGCTAATACTTTCTTAGATAATCAATTATAACGTCACACCTTGTTCATAGGTAGGGTTGCCAGGTCGCCAAACCTAATAGCCGGACAGACCAGCCAGTTTGACCGGACATTTGGGTAGAAAGGCCGGACACCCTACATTATTGAGGATTTTGTCGCAGTATTAATAGGTACCTACGACAAAAAATTTGAATATAAACAGTGTTCGTATGGTTTGTTGTACTAATAAAAACGAAATATCTGTCTTATCGTCTTGGGCAGTTGAGAAACTTCGTTCTAAGTGTGCTAAGCTTCAACAGTCTTACAAAAGCCGGACAAAGCCGGACACCGTTCATTTTGGCCGAACACCTAATCAAAAAGCCTACCTATGTCCGGCTTTATCCGGACGCCTGGCAACGCTATTCATAGGTTATTAATAAAGTACCTTAAATAGTCTAAATATTGTTATATCTACAAATTAAACATGACGTAATTGAGATGAGGCTACAAAATATTTTAAAAAGGTTTATTTTTCGCATATTGTGAATCGTTACGCGTACTCTGTGATATATGATCTGCTTGTAATATATTGTGTATATGTTATTAATTGTAATGAAACGAATATAATGTATTGATGAATAGGAGCCATATCTTATTAGAAATAAATGTACAAGCATCTATCAAAAGTTTTATTTACAACCCTGATGGAATAGATCACCTGAAAGATTGAATTAGGAGACAATGAAAGACCATACCTATTTAATTCAATGTTACTTTACCATTAATTTAATTTGTTTTACGCAGCATCAAATTGACACATCTGTTATGCATAAGATATTGGTATAATGGACTAAGGACTTAGCAAAAACCTTCACCAAGGTCTGGCACAATATAGGTACCTATTGTTTTATTTTATCTGCCACAGGTACCACACTAGTTCATATTACAATGTATGTTATTGATTTCAGTCTCTAATTAAGGGTCGCTACGTTCTTTAATTATCTATTACTGGACATCTGCGCCGGTATCTCTCAAGGTCATACCTTATCTTCACTTCTAACTGGGCGTGGGTCGGCTGATGATACATATTTAGTAAATATTTAGTAAAATAATAACTGTTATGCTACCATTGAGGTAATATGTAGTAGGTACCTACATATTACTTTGACAAGAGACGATAAGAATGCTAATTATTTAACTTTAGATAAATATAGTAATAACAGGCGAGGCCCTCCTAAAAATGTAGCCTAGTGTAATGTGTCTGCTTGTAGTAAGGTTTCTGTACTGAAGTGTATTGTTTACAATGATTAAAAATAAACTGGTCGCAATCATAGGGATGAATTGAATGAGTGAACAGGTTTTTGTGTTCGTCGGTGAGCGCCAGACCGGCCAGACGAGTGTATCCGAAGATAGCCGAACGCGGGCTGGCGTATCTCGTACCGTACTATGCGTCATCATGACCATGACGATTGAATGTTTAAGAACCAGCGAATTATTATCAGCTTTACACCTGATTACAACCAGAACACACGCGTCTCAACATATAAAAATGTTAAAATTACCGAAAACAATGCGAGCCATTGGGCTTTATAAATATTTGCCGATATCTGATGTGAACAGTCTAGTTGACGTAGAAGTGAGTTTACCAAGTGTTCAGCAATCTGATGTGTTAGTAGAAATCAAAGCGACGGCAGTAAATCCCATTGATGCTAAACAACGTCTGTTAAAACCCAGTGAAGAGAAATTGCCTCGTATTTTGGGATGGGACGGCGCTGGGGTCGTAGTCTCTAAGGGGGAAAAGGCTAATTTGTTTAACGTTGGTGACGAAGTATTTTTCAGCGGCGAATTAATGAGAAGTGGAACTAATGCACAATATACGGCTGTACACCAATATCTAGTGGGTAAAAAACCCAAGAACATAACATTTGAGCAAGCTGCCGCTATACCAATAGCTGCGCTTACTAGTTTCGAGTGTATTTATGATCGTTTGCTGCTCTCAGAGAAGGACAAAGGCAAGTCTATATTGATCATCAACAGTGCCGGTGGAGTGGGGTCAGTAGCGACGCAGATCGCTAAGAATCTGGGGCTTAAAGTGATTGGAACTGCGTCACGTCCAGAAACAGCAGCTTTTACGCGCGAATACGGAGCAGATATTGTTGTCAACCACTTTCAAGATATGTTACCACAGCTAGAAGCGAATGGGTTTGGAGCAGGAGTCGACTTTATTCTTGTTAATCACGATCCTGTGCCATATTGGGACACACTGATGAAAGCAATCAAACCTCAAGGTAAAATTTGTTTGATTGTTGAAGGTAGTGCTCCGGTAGATTTAGGAGTACTGAAAGACAAAAGTCTGACATTGGTATCAGAAAGGATGTTCACAAGAGTGATGTATAATACCGAAGACAGAATCAGACAGTATGACATTAATAATCAAGTTTCCAAGTGGCTGGAAGAAGGAAAGCTTAAAAGTATTCTGACAAGAACGATGAATCCGATCAATGCTGCTAACCTACGAGAGGCTCACAGACTGATTGAAGAAAAGCGAATGATTGGAAAGCTGGTGCTGTCAGGATTTTAGATTTATTAAACAAAAAATAAAACATTACTTATCTTCACATTTTCTTTTTTTTTGGTCTATAAAGCGATACGAATATTGTTATCTTATTTATTAGGTAACAGAGTTGTAAATATGTTTTACAAGATAAGAATTAAAAATTTGGATTAAGAAAAGTGTTAATAAGAAACAAATGTATTTTAATGGAAAAAAGCGTGGGGTGCATAGTGGCTTTCTGATTCCGTTTAAAGTGGGTCAAAATAGCGTCCAAAAGAGTCGGTTACAAACTATAAACATACAAGTGAAGCGAGTAAAAAAAAAAACATTAGGTTCGATGCTTCTTTTGTATAAAGTCCATAGAAATAGGGCTGAATACAGAGATGACCATGATGGTAGGTATTGAAATTTCTGGAATTATCAGAAAATTTTGCGCTGACCCGAATTCAGTTACGAGTCAAGAGAGGATGATGTCTCTTGAGATCAACCTACACAAGAAAAATAAATATCGAGACTTGATATAACTTAAAGAGCAGCATCTTGTTAAAAGCTGATGAGCAGTTACAAATTATAAAATTTACTTTCCTGCGATATTTTGATATGACTGCCAGTGCCCAAGTAGACTTTATATTAGACTTTTTCAAATAGAATCTTGAGCCTATGACCCCAGTGTGGAACCGCAAAGGAAGCAAATATGTAATATGCCCATGACTGGTGTTAAAAACCAACCCTCAATAGGAACTGGATGTTTAGTTAGGACATAAGACTAACAAACATTTGATGCACCATTGGATTTGGATGGAATTATAAAAGTAAAAGAATGGATGAAAATGCTAACTCCGTGATCGTGTTTCTTATAGTACGAACAGAAATAAGTTGATTTGTGTCGTCAACTGTTTCGATGATGACGTATGGGGTTACTAAGATATGAAACGCTATCTAAGAATTAGAAATAGAATGTGTTTATTTTTAAAATGTATATTTACATAGTGTAATGTTAGTAATTTCATAAGACCTGTACATTCTGCCACAGTTAAATATGGGCAAAGATGGTTGCTTTGATAAAAACCTGATAAACACCCGCAAGCACCCATAAACACCCAGAAAATTGGGAGCCTATTTGATTTGATGAAATTAAATTAGTGATGTTAAAAGATATGTTTTAAAAGTGATTCTCATTCATTTCATTTCTTTGTAGGCAACATTAGTTAGGTCAGGGAGGGTTAAATAAAATAGTACGAGATAGAAACGAAATTTCAAAAATCACATTTTCTATTACATAAAGTTGAAATATTATTTCAACTTTTGAATAGCTTATTTTATGTTGTAGTATGTAAGTTGTCATATTCTTCATTTGTAAGTTGATTTACATGGGACCCCTTAGCTTCCTGTAAATACTTTAACATTTTTTCATGGCATTTGGTGCGCACACAATCATGGCTTAATATACTTAAATTCCTCCGCCACTAATTTTCTAATAAAAACTGTTGAAAAGAGCCAACGACTAAATTCGCTACTGGCAAAATTGAGTCTAAACTAGGATTCTGCACGAACATTAAAACTACCTTGTGTTACTAGATGGGGAAGTCACGTTATTATAGCCTTGCAAAGAATGGCTGTTAGTGAAGATGTGCTGATTGCAAGGGATATTAAAAATCTAATTTTATATAACGATTTCTGGAGGAAGGCTAATGAATGTATAAGTATTCTAGAACCTATTACTGAAAGCATACGGGTGTTTATCCCAAAACACCCGGTTTAAACTCACCTGGGTTTAAACCCGGGCGGGTGGTTTGCCTATCTATAGCCACAATAGATCGGTAGTGTACAAATATTATTCAAATCTATTTAAGTAACCTAAGTACATAAAATCAATTTTTAAACCCCCGACGCAAAAAGAAGCCCCACTCTGTTAGCGTCGGGGGTTAAAAATTGATTGTTACAAGTTTGACCGCTATGTGTGTGTCTATCTGTGGCACCGTACATTTAGCGGTCCCCCAACGCAACGACGCTTGAATGAACATTATGAATTACAATTTATATTAAACTTAAAAGGCCAATACCCAGCTACATAATTTCTTATTTACTTTTCATAAGTTTTTTTTTGGGTCTGGTGTTTTTAATTTATCGTTACGATTTTATTTTAACGAGCAACAATCTATTTACGACTTTAATAATGTAGTTCTTTGTCAATCCCTTGCATCTGCCAGTCTACTCTGAAAAAATAAACTACTCGTGAAAATGTAGGTAAAGTGAAACTGAAGGCGAAGCGAGCTGTTATATCATACTAATACCAGGGACTGGCAGTTATTTCACCTAACGTAGGCACGCGGGGACAATTTGACAGAATAGACCGCCTTTTAATAAACCTGTATTTGAGTAGTATTAATAATATCTAGATAAGGTTTATAAAAAAAATCTGATGCAATAACGCAAAGTTAATACAAGCCAATTCAAGTATTGTTTTTTTTGCTTATTCATTATTCGGGGTGCCTTAACGAATGAAGTCTCAAAATAAAATGTGCGTTGTCATATACCTATAGAGATAAATATTGGTATTCATGGTTGAATGTCAAGCGAGGTCACGTGTTCGTAAAATATGTAGATAAAGCTTGGAACTCAAGAGCGTAACTATGGTATAGTATAACCGATTGTGGAATAGTTTGACGGTTCCTTTTTTTTTCTAATTTAAGGTGTCTGATAGGCAGTTTTGAGGAGTTTACATAAAATGAGGATTTCCCGACAATGTTTTGCTTGTCGGAGCTGGATCGTAGAATTGGCATTTCATAAATATTACACTTGTGTGGTTCGTGGCTAAGTAGTGACAACCGCACGGGTCGATTGAAGATAAAACAACTCTAGACGAGGTCATCGAGACCTCTCCCCTCCCCTCCGCGCCTCGGAAAGCACGTTGAGCCGTTGGTCCCGGCTCTAATACCTACGAAGATCATTTAACTACTACTAACTAACTCATTAACTGTTGAGCTCATTAATAAATATCAATATTAAATGGTTATTTATATATTTACCATTAATTAATTAATTTCAGATGGTTATGCTGAGAAGCTGAAATAACAGCGGTCTTATCAGCTACGTGAACAACAGCAGCCTTGCCTTATTTTTAGCACACCAAGCTTCCCCCCCCCCCCACTCGTGTTAAATTTATTTAATGGTTTTTCAACTTTATTGCAAAAGAATAAGGTTAATGTTCAATTGGGAAAAATTGACAGTTTGGGATAGCTTGATATGTTGGCGTCTGTACTATGACATCGTTAAAAAGATCGCGCTATCAGCTATAAAACGCATTTAGAGATAACTGCGCGAATGTTTTTTACGATATTGTTATCAATTAATAGCATGAGCGTATATCAACGAAAGATGGGCAGGGCACACAGCGTTTATGTACTCAGGCCTTACGGACCAACGTGAAGTTGTATAGAGGAAGTGCAACATATTTGGAAGGTTATGGTGACAATTCGTCTCATTCGCTATTTCGTCTCTATCCCTAATAGGTCACATTCAGTAATACCACACCTTGTGCTGTGTTTTTGTAAGTGTTGAGCTCATTGTGAACAGTCCAGATTTTCTTAGCTTCACTAACGTCCATTTTAAATGAAGCTTTTCCGTTTTGGTGGCCTCGGCGTCCGTAAAATTACCAGTATTAGCTTACCGGCGTTCCTCTCCTCTGTCCACAGCACTGAGAAGTTAACTAATCAAATTTTAGCCCCCTCCTTGGTTTTCCCTGAAGTGCCGTGCTTGACCGATGCGGTGAACGCCTGGAAAGTGGCTTGCCCGGATACAGATAGGCCCGTGAAACCATCTTCCCAGAGACAGTGGGATGAGCCGCTCTGCAGTTTGGTACGGAATAATCTTATTAATACGTCAACCAATACTGCTGAGCGTGCCCTCCTGCTGGCTGTGCGTACGTGGGAGTCGGGCCTTTGGCTTCAGGCTTTACCGTCACCCAACATTGGCACCATGCTGGGTGACACTACCTTCCGGCTCGCTACATGTCTGCGTCTGGGCGCTCCTTGCGGAGCTCCACATCGCTGTCAATGCGGTGAAGCGGTCGAGTGCCTCGGACACCATGGCCTATCCTGTAGTAAGAGTGCAGGTCGTATAGCCAGTCATGCCAGTATTAATGACATCATCCGTCGTGCTCTTGCCACCGCAAGCCGGGTACCAGCTATTTTAGAACCCAGTGGCTGGGCACGCGACGATGGTAAGAGACCAGATGGAATGACCATAATACCTTTGGAAGATGGGTAGGCCTTTGGTGTGGGATGCAACATGTGTCGATACCTTTGCGCCATCCCATCTTCCTAGTACGGTGGACTACGGTGCAGGTGCAGAAAACCTCAAACGGCGAAAATACAACAACCTATCTGGAAGTTATAATTATGTTTGAGCCGTTTGGGGTTGAAACACTAGGGCTATGGGGTCCGTGTGCCCATTTAGTTTTTCGAGAAATCGGGAAGCGTTTGTTCTACTCTTCACGTGACCAGAGGGCTGGCCTTTTTTTTGGCCAAAGAATCAGCATTGCCATTCAACGTGGGCACTCTGGACACTTTCCCGTTGACAGCGATGCGGATGAATTTTTCGATGCCCTGTGATTATTTATTTTATTTCTTCAAATATTAATAATTGTATCATTTCTAAGAAATATAGAGTATCTTAACAATATTTTTAATTGTACTTTATCGAATGCTTTAGTCATATCCAGCAGAATTCCTATCGCGTTATTTTTATCATTAATGATATCAAGGGCTTTATGAATATATTTGTAAACAGCTAAGATAGTGGAACGGTTTTTTCTGAAACCGTTTTGGCAGTCATGAAATATATGATATTTTTCACAAAACGCACATACTTACGATATGCATAGCTTTTTCTAATATTTTAGAAGCTGTCGGTAAGAGGGCAATTAGGCGCTAATTATTCGGATCAGTTTTATGATTCTTTTTGTGTAAGTATTGGTTTTATCAGAGCTTTTTTAAGAGATTGTGAAAAGCTGTTTCTTCAAACGACTGGTTTAATTAGTTTGTATTATTAAAGTTAAATATATTTTCAATGATTTAATATATGTTATATTGTATGGGTTAACTCGTTCCTCTTTCAATTTAATACCAAAAAAAACAAACAGGTGTTCCAAATATGCCGCACTTCCCCTAGACATGGTGCGCGACTATGTTCAGAGTACAGAATTAGTAAACACACGTGTGTCGCTACCCGGTGCCACCGCCGCCGCCGGCTGATGGAATTTGA
The DNA here is from genome assembly GCA_905147745.2 of Phlogophora meticulosa. Lineage (NCBI taxonomy): Eukaryota > Metazoa > Arthropoda > Insecta > Lepidoptera > Noctuidae > Phlogophora > Phlogophora meticulosa. Next base: position 5,041,983 of record LR990526.1, on the reverse strand, counting down.
TGTAATTGTTACGAAATACTCGCAATAAAAAGAAAGACCACTATCTACAATTTACACCATTACAACGCGGTTATTTTTTGTTGCCAACCAATGGTTGTCACTTATATATGCTCAGTAATATTTCTGCTTGCAACTACTACACACGCGGCTCAAGATATCAAAATGTTGAGATTACCGAAAACAATGCGGGCCGTCGGGCTCTATAAATATTTGCCGATAACCGATGTGAACAGTCTAGTCGATTTAGAAGTGAGTTTACCAAGTGTTCAGCAATCCGATGTGTTGGTTGAAGTCAAGGCTACGGCAGTAAACCCAATTGATACTAAACAACGTGCGCCGAAACCGAATATAGAAACATCGCCACGGATATTGGGATGGGACGGCGCTGGAATCGTAGTTTCCAAGGGCGAGAATGCAAATTTATTCAACGTTGGCGACGAGGTATTTTTCTGTGGCGACGTAAGGAGAAATGGCTCTAATGCACAATATATGGCTGTTGACCAATATTTAGTGGGACGAAAACCTACCAACTGGACGTTTGAAGAAGCTGCCGCTATGCCACTCACTTCACTAACTGCTTGCGAGTCCATTTTTGATCGTTTGATGCTCTCCGAGAAGGACAAAGGCAAGTCCTTTTTGGTCATCAACAGCGCCGGCGGAGTGGGCTCAGTAGCGACCCAGGTCGCTAAGAATCTCGGACTCAAAGTGATTGGAACCGCGTCACGCCCAGAAACGCAAGCTTTTACGCGCGAATTTGGAGCAGACGTAGTTCTCAACCATACTCAGGATCTGATACCACAGCTAGAAGCGAATGGCTTTGGAGCAGGAGTTGACTTCATTCTTGTTAACTTCGATCCCGCTCCGTATTGGAATACGCTGATGAAAGCTATTAAACCTCAAGGTAGGATTTGTTTGATTGTGGACGGTACTACTCCTGTAGATATCGCAGCATTGAAAGACAAGAGCATAACGTTGGTATCAGAAATGATATTCACAAGAGTGAAATATAACACAGAAGATAGAATCAGACAGTATGAAATTTTTGATCAAGTTTCGAAGTGGGTGAAACAAGGAAGTTTAAAAAGTACTCTGACGAAAACGATGGGCCCTATCAATGCTGCTAACTTACGAGAGGCTCACAAACTGATTGAAGATAAGAAAATGATTGGGAAGCTTGTGTTATCAGGATTTTAGTTTTATAAGAAAATAAATACTCGTAAGCCATATTATAGTTTGTAAGGCAGTGAAAATGTTTTTTCGTTAATGTGTTAATGTTGTACAAAATTGTAAACGTAAGTAGTTTATAAAATAAAACTAATTACTTTAATACGTCTTCTCTGGTCTGTGTGGATGGGAATGTTGGGCCAGAAAAGGGACGACTTGTAGACATTTTCATAGAGCTACGATGAATGAATGATGAAGAATGCTAAAAGGGATGTTGGTGCTATAGCGACTGGATGAATTAGGATTGAGTATGTAAGAGGAAGTCTGCAAGTAGCGGTTTTAAGAATTCATGTGAAAAGCGACTGTCTTGTGCCTAAGTAACTGGGTATCTTTATGAACATAAAATGTGGCAAAGCATAAAACATGTTACAGATATTTTAGTACGGGACGCATTGTGCCATCAATAGCATGCCATTTTAAATGAACTTTGAATTTGAATTTGAAGATGAACTTTTCAGACAATATTACAACTTTAAAATTAACAATAAAGGAACATATTTCCATCAACATATTAAACGAAATCGGTATCACTCTTTTGCAAGTGGCTTGGTGCTTGTAATGAAGTAGCAAATGATTTGGTATTTAGAATCAAGGATGCTGATTAAAAAGTCGGAGACCTCCACCTGCTGCACGTTAATACGTTATACGTACAGTAACTATTAAAATAGGTTGGTTACCTAAGTACCTATATTTGTCCATTCCATGCATGATAAAATCTGCTATAGTAATTCAGTACAGGTTTTTGATCAGTATATTAATAATGTCAAGGTCATAGAATGACAGTTGCAATCCATGTGACACTGACAATTCAATAAAACACATTTGATTTTATAATTTATAAAAGAATTTTATAAAATGGCCGTAGGTAGTCTACTCAATGGCCTAGTTTCAAAAGGTATGTCCTGACTTATTAAATAACAAGAGAATTTGAAACCTAACAAAGGTCCCATCAGCAAATAGACTGTACATAAAACGTGTTTGTCGGACGAACTGGTGTTGTATTTTATTAGTCTTAATTGTCAATTTAGATGAGAATAATTTGAATTTTAATGACTTGCTGCCATTTTGTCCTAAATATACCATTATTGTATGTGATTGATTATAGTTATCCGATATTTTTTAAGTATGTAGTTCCCCACCTAATGTAATTATAATGATTAAGAAGCTGTGGCCTGGACTGCTGTGTTGCCATAATACATTGAAATCATGATGGTAAAACCTAGCCAGGGGACACAGCTATGAATAAAAATCAGGAGAAAATTCAAGTCGGATAAGTGGGTCTTGAATTGAAATCTTGTGCTACAGTCGGCATTTAGCGAATCGTCGCCAACGTTGTAAGGTAATAATTCCACTGTTTGACAATGTACGTCCAAAGTTAAAATCGTTTACGTGACACGAAATTTCATTTAAACCTAACGCGTGTCTTGCAATAGGCGATGATCCAGACTGTCTTGCTTTGGGAAGAGTCCCTTCGTAAGCCCTCTTTGTATATATAGATATTTACATATGTTACACAAGACGCCAACAAATTTTGGAAATTAATCATCGTTGGGGTCGGCAGCCAGTCTAACCGGATGCAGCTGAATACCAGTATTTTACATTGAGCGACTGCCTATCTGACCTCCAAAATCTGTAGTAGTAACTGGGCACTACGATATCTATTGGTAAGACAGGTTGTCAGATTTCAGGCTTGACTACCTGTTACGACTGTCCAAGATCTACATGACAGCAGGGGCCAACGGCTAACGGCGTGTATTCTGGGGCACGGAGGAATCTCGCTATGTAATGAACGGTTACCCATCCACAGACTGACCTCGGCAAGCGTAGTTTAACCTTCGAGCGACCCGGCTGTTTTTATACGCCAAGATACATAGGTCTAAACAGATTAATGAGAACGAAACGAAAGTTGACAAATATTAAATAATATAAATATGCTTTATCATTTATTCGTAATGAACGCTACGCGAAATTATTTTAATGACAAGTAGGTACAGTTATGAGAATGTAAACAATCATGTAAACTACTCGTATATCTTTGAATTTTATGTAACTCCAATTTAGTAAGTACATACCTTTATATAAGGAGGGCCGTATCTCCTCCAGTACCGGTTACATTTTGATAAGAACCCGACGGGTGATAGTGAGCTATAAACATACTTTTCGCCTTGTCATTGCTACATTTATCTTAAAATTGTGATGACTGAAGTACCTTTTGTTACAGTTTCGATTATTTCTGCAACTGATACACACGCGTCCAAAGTTACCAATTTACGAAAATGTCAAGTTTACCGAAAACGATGCGAGCTGTGGGACTTCATAAATACCTGCCGATAGAAGATCCAGACAGTCTCCTTGACGTAGAAGTAAGTTTGCCAACAGTTAATGAAACAGATGTGTTAGTCGAAGTGAAAGCTACCGCAGTAAATCCTATTGATGCAAAACTACGCGCTCCGAAACCAAATACAGAAAATCCACCTCGGATTTTGGGAGTTGATGGCGCTGGAATTGTTGTTTCCAAAGGAGCGAAAGCACAATTATGGAATGTCGGCGACGAGGTATTTTTCACTGGCGACATGAGGAGAAGTGGCTCTAATGCACAATACATAGCTGTTGACCAATACCTAGTGGGAAGAAAACCAAAGAACTGGACGTTTGAACAAGCTGCCGCTATGCCAGTAATTTCACTAACCACTTTCGAGTCAATTTATGACCGTCTCCTGCTCTCCGAGAAGGACAAAGGCAAGTCTTTTTTGATCATCAACAGTGCCGGCGGAGTGGGTTCAGTAGCGACCCAGGTCGCTAAGAATCTCGGACTCAAAGTGATTGGCACTGCGTCACGTCCAGAAACGCAAGCTTTTACGCGCGAATTAGGAGCAGACGTAGTTCTCAACCATACTCAGGATCTGATACCACAGCTAGAAGTGAATGGCTTTGGAGCAGGAGTTGACTTCATTCTTGTTAACTTCGACCCCGCTCCATATTGGGACACACTGATGAAAGCTATCAAACCTCAAGGTAGGATTTGTTTAATAGTCGATAGCAGTGCTTTGGTTGACTTAAGACCATTGAAAGACAAGAGCGTAACTTTGGTGTCAGAAATGATGTTCACGAGGGTAAAGTATAATACTGAAGATAGAGTGAGGCATTACGAGCTATTGGTGGAGATATCCCAGTGGCTGGAAGAGGGGAAGTTAAAATGCACACTCACGAAAACCTTGAGCCCAATCAATGCTGCCAACTTAAAGAAGGCTCACAAACTTTTAGAAGATAAAACATTGATTGGGAAACTGGTGTTAACAGGATTTTAAATTTATGAAGAGTGAAAAGACGCTCAATGAACCTACTTGTTCTTTCCGTAATTGTCATATTTTTAGATTTGGTTACGGAGACATAGATGATTTTTAAAGTTTTTTTCAAGTGATAATTCTTTTAGCCGCGATGAGCGATTATTGTTTGGGGCAAAACTTCGCTTCACCGATATGCCCTTGTGACCGTGTTGCGAAGATTACTTGTACTGTATAAAAAGGTTAATTTTATGTTTTTACATGCTGCCGTAAACAGCGATATTTAATAACGAAAAGAATTAAGTCGTAATGTAAATGATTCCATTATTATGTGCTAAAATAAACATTTGCTTTTGACATTTCTGCTTTGATTAAGTGAGTTTATTTTATTTTGAGAAGAACAAACAGTAACATATTACATGCTTACGATAAGGCTTACATACTAAACTACGATAAATATGCTACCCACTACGTTTTCCACGGATTACTACAAAATAATTAAAAACTAGAGACGTGAAGATTCAAGTAGTAAACAAACATGACCGTTAATATTAAAGGAAGTACATTTTAAAAAAGTGACATAAGCCTGGCACACTAATATTTTATATTCTATACTCAATAATATAAGGTAAGATACGTATAAATTATTATACATATGACAAAGTCGACTAATTGCTCGGATTTGCATCCTGAATATAAGCTTAATTCATTGTTGTAAGTCTCAACCAAGTGATGAAGAGGTGAGCCCCAGCCAGCGTTAGATTTACGACTAGTGCCAAATAAGCGTCGTATGCGCCTCCACCTCTCACTTCATAGGATTTGCATACAATGAGAGGTCAGCTTATTACTGGAAATGTATAGCTTGATATGTAGCCGTGTGTACATGAACTGTTTGAGGAACAAGGTAACATGACATCTTTAGTAAATCAGGACAATCAAATTGATTGCGATATATATTAAACATATGCTAACATCCAAGAGTTTTCGTCTAGACTGCAAAGTTAAGTGATCCAATTTTTTAAGAAGGAAGTGGTATGAGACTTATTTCCCAAAGCATTTTTTTTTTTTTTAAATGCCCCACACTAGGAATTTCTCCTGTATCGTGGGTGCGTTTACAAACATTTACACTCACATACACAAACAGCCAGACCCGGAACAACTACCTGTAGGTCATACAAATATTTGTTCCGTGCGGGGATCGAACCCACAACACGCGGCGTAGCAGCCGATGGCTCAACCACTGCGCCAACCGTGTCGTCAATTTGTACAGTACAATCATTTTGTACAGGGGGGTTATGTACAGCAAATTCTAATTGTGGACCAAGCATGGACTTATATAAATGCAAAAAAGTGGAAGGGCGACAAAATTCTCTAGATGGTCGCGTTACAAAACCGAACATTTGGTAAGCCTTACTAATTATTGCATCCAGATGGAGCTTCGAATCAAGCTGATCCTCAGAGATAAAATAAGATTCAATTTGCATCAAAACTTATCGTGATGTTTTTTTTTAATCCAACAATGATATTATAGCCTATCTTTTTAAATGGTTGTAGGGTAGTCAGCTGAAGAGCTGATAGTGGAACATGCCTCTTAAGTGGCACTACTTGAGGGGTTATCATCTAGAAAGAGACGCCATGTGCAAATTACTGTATGCAAGTAAACTAAATCAAATATTTTAAATAATTTAATCGCACATTACTATTGTCCAGAAAATGATCCGAGTGTGTTCGAAGAGCTGGTAAGAATACTAGGGTCAAACTCTTGGCCTGCGAAAGGAGAGCCCGGTGCGTTCCAAGCTTTTTTCAAGACATCTATGTTACGAATCTCATCGCTTGTTGGTAGGCCCTGCATTTTTCTCTCTTGATTCCATTGCATCTCTCTGACCTGAAAATCAAATAAATTTCTGCTTTTAAGACTGGTATCGTAATGACTAGTACTTCTGGGAACGATTTGGCGAGCGACGACGACAGCGTGACCTAGCGATGCACAGTAGCGCCATCTATTGCCCTTATTGTTATACAACCATTAATATTCTTAATCCTCGTTTTGCGATTTTTTTCCGAATTCACTATTTTTGTGATAAGAAGGTGGTTCCATGTGCTTCATAAATCCCTATCTAGCAGTAAAAGGCCGATTCCACTGGTAATATAGAAGTATAGAAGAATAATCAATATAGAAGTGAGCCATTTGGTGCATTTTATAGACTTATTCTACTCATCACGTCAGGTCTTCACCAAATTTTTATGAGATCAACTTAAAGCTTACTTACTACCTTTAAAATAAGAAAAGAAGAATCGAAATCGGATCTCATAAGACGGAGATATACAGGACCAGTAGCCCCCTTTTTGGCGGAAGTACCCCTCCAGTAAAACAAGTAGGTATAACCTGTATAAATTTCGTCCAGATCGGTTGTAAAATACAATGTGTAGAGGAGTACCAACAAACTGTCATATTGCCAGACTTGAAGCAGAGAAACTCCAGAAGAGAAAACCCAATAAGCAATGTTTATTTCTGTATAATTGTTTTAAAAACACATTTACACCTTTACCCAGAAGGCATTACTTTAACCAGGGCATTAGACTAAGCGTAATCTCAATTAGGATGTTTTAGTTTTTAGGTAGATCATGGCCATGATATGGCATGGTGCAGGTCAAGACATGGTTGCTAGTATCTTGTTTTTGGTAATTTAGGGTCATTTCTTGTGCAGGTTGCAAGTTTAAAACAAAAATATAGGGCATCCTGACCTTAGCAACATGGTCTTCTGGCAAATCATCAAGAGGTCTGGAACAGTCGATTTTATCCAGATCTATAGCCTTCTCACTGATCAACAGCTTATCCCACCATCTTTCTTGATCTTTTTCTGTGAATAACAAAAAAAAGTGAAATTATTAGTGAGAAACATGAGAGGCTTGTGGCTATATAGTAACAGCCACATGGGTTGATTGAAGTTTAAGTTATGCTTGGGTGACCTTTAATTCCATTCGAGAGTGTGTTAAGCGGTTGGTCCGGGCTGTTGTTTGTAGATCTTTAACACTGATTCCCCATAACGACTGTGACTAGTCATAATCCCAAAAGTCCAACTATCAAGGTAACTGGGTCTGATAAGCAGACCTTCCATGTAAGACTAGGCACATAATTGATAGCTGTGACATAATACTTGAAGGAGAAATTAACTGCACATTCACATGGCAATTCTTAAAGCAGTATTTCCCTTTTTTGAATGATAAAAGGAGTATAAAAAGTATTATTACCTAAATGGATCACTAGTTTTCCTTCGCTGACGCTCCAGTAAGTGTCCCTAGTTTTTATCTTGTGTGGAAAAGAGTCCTTGATAACTGGCGCACCACCACGAATCTCCACATATAAGTCAGTAGGACCGATTACTACTTTCAGGTTTTTTGTCTTATATATATACATGGGCAACTTAAAAATAGCATCTGGAATTGGAGAAATAGGTGAATTAGTTGGAGTACAACTGCTGAGCATTTACTCAACCCAGGATCCCTGTCCTGAGATATCTTCCTCCAACCCGGCCCGCAGCAGACGCACCGGGCGTCGGCGGAGGGCGGACAACGCCCTCTTCCAGCCCCCCTAAATGGGTCCTGGGGTCCACACATCAGGACCCGAGATGGCGGCGTAGGTGTGAGACGGAACACCAGGGTGTTTTTTAGTCAGTATCAGTCTGACAGACCCCTTTGCTCCCCCAGGGCGGAGGACATCCATGAGGATTTTCCACCACAAATCAAAAAAAATAAAATAAAAAGGATCCCTGTCCTGGGTTAAATTCATGGGTTGAGTACATTATATTTTATTTGACAAAAACAAGTGCAAGGTGGTCACCAAATTATGAACTAACTCCTTGTGATCACTGAAGTCCCTAGAAGAGGCCCTACTCCCACTTATGTATGTCCACAATAATATCTCCTACATTCTTGGTTTATACCCATTGAGATAGGCAACTGTAATCGAAATTAGGTAGGGAGGATACTTTGATGTGAGTTGAGATGAGTTTCTATTTATTAATCCACAAAATCAATTACATAATGAACAGTTTTACATACAACAATTAATGTATTTAATATCTAAACCAACTTTATTTTTAGTTAATAATATTTTGGATAAAAACTTACGGTCAACACAACTGTTGCTAAACAAATAGAAAATCTATACTTGCAGAGTTCAGGGGATCATTCAGATGGAACCAACCCCTGGGAGGTAACGTGGCAAAACATATATGTAAATTGAGATTTTTTAAAGGTAAGATAAATTACCCAGTTCCGAAATATTCTGCGACCACATGTACGTCTCCGTCTCTGCACCATTATAAGTGTCACTATTCTTCTGTAGTGGTCTCATTGGAGGGTTGTAGTCTTGTTTGTGTAGCTTTGAAACAAGGGGCACTAGGTTTGAAGGCTCATACTTAGGCAGTGGTATTGGTTGATCTTCAGAACAATTTGTGGTCATTGCTTCAAGTTTTGTTATATTTTCTGTGGCTATTGCGTTCACACTGTTGCTCTCAACATCTTCATCAGCCATAACTTCTACCTCTTGTGCTACAGTTGAGCACATGATTTCATCATTGATGTGCAAATTGGAAGATTTTTGAGAATAATTTTGTGTTGTCCACATTTTAGGGTCATATGTCCTGAGGACTTTTATCACCAGCTCCTCCGCGACTCCTGGTGGGAATCCCATGCTGTCGTTTGGACCTTGAGATACTATATAGAAATCGGTCCTGAAAAATATTTGTACCTGTTAAAAGTCTTAACTCTTTGAAACAGTTGGTTGTATAAGAATCATATTATGGTATGGTAGCATCAAGAAATTTTCATTTGTTTGAGCTGAGGGAGATTTCATCTTAAATTCAGAGGATTTGGAAAACCAAGGACCGTAAAATCGCTAAGTATTAAAGCAAATTGAGTGTAAACAACATAGTTTACAACAATACTTACACGTATAGACAGTCACTGGTTTTACATTAGAATAATTCAAAAAAATCTTAGATACATATAAAATGGAGTTGGAAAAAGAAAATAGTTAAACTCACCTTCTGCCTAAAAAGCTGAATACCGATGCAAGGAAACCTAGTATTGATTTTTCTTTTACTAGTATTGACGCTAATAAGTCGTCATACTTTGGCTTGTTAAAATCACTCGTTAGTAAATCAGCCATTTTTATCGAATTTATTTCACAAACCTTTAATTCCTTATTTTCGGTGTTTTGTTGTCTAGGACATAATAATCTGTATTAGTATCTAGCCGAATTGCTATTTGCTAATGGCCGATTGAATTTGCGAACGACAAATAAATAAATTCATTCATTTTGACTTGTACGTTTCATTTTACCTGACCCGCCAGAAACACATAAAACAGAAACAGACATTTATATCTAAAAATATTTATTTCAATTCAGTCTGCAGAATTAATCAATTGAAAATATTAAACAAAAGTGATATTTGTTAATCTTTTTACATTAAACAAAAAAACTCATTTTGTTGATTATTACCACACTTAAAAAAATTTTTAGCGTTGGCATCCCAAAACCAGTTTTTTAATTTGCATTCCCGCCACTTGGCGGAGTTACTTCGCTTTCGAAAGTTTCACATCCGCAAGAGAGCGGCAAGGCAAGGCGAAGTGAAGTAGGCATAAGAAGTCTCGCGCGCGAACTCGGTACGCTGCAGGCGATGACCGCATTCATATGAGTTTTTATTATATTGTGTGTGTGCTGTCGTGTTCTCCGATCCGTTAAGTGTTTACGAAAATGCTGTATAGGTGAACTTTTAGGATATACAGTGTTGTGATTGTGATAATATCCTTTTAACCCTCTTCTATCTATTACTGTCTCTTGAAGGTTGTAAAAATGCCTTGCTCAGCGGTAACTTTGTCTATAGCGACCATTACAGCAATCGTGGCTGCTGCTTTAATGGCTATAGCATTTTCTACGGATAACTGGCTTTATATTGAAGTAAAGCGCACAAGCATACAGGTAAGAAATGAATAAATTTAATATATTCATGTAACTACCTATTAACACAAAATAGCTACAAATAAATAATATCTTTGTTTACTATTTATTTTTCGACCTGACTAAAAGTTAAAAAGTACTTAGATAAAACTGCTTTTTTAGTTAGTTAGCCTCGTAATGTAGGTAGCAGGTAGATTGAGGTCAAGTTATTTTCAAAGTACCTAACAATCTTTTTATTCATCAGTTTCCTCGTCAAATCTCCACGAAGTCTTCAAAATAAGCCTAACAGCATCTGGTCAATTCTCTTATAGCACCAAAAAATCTTGAAACTATTAAGAAACTTGGACAACAGCTGCTGCTAACACCTTCCACCAAGCAAACAATTGATTAACATCTTAGAATTTTTCATTGTCGATTGTTTAGCATCGAGCGCCAGCGAATACAATTTTGATCATCAATAAATCTTATGACTTGCGACATTTCCCTTGTTTCATTATGAAGTGCAAGAAGCAGTGGAATGGACTCAATAAAAATCACCGTGGCACGTATTCTTTCGAGTCCTTGCCGAGACACCGTTAGTGCAGACACGTTACGCATAAATATGCACGTATTAATGGCACGAACAAATGTGTGGGTAACTGTACAGTTCCGTGCTACTCCTGCGCACCCAGACGTGGAGATAAAGAAACTACGACCGATAACGATAAAAACCCAACCACATTTTAGAATAGTTTCTGTTCAAGGGGTTCCCTTACGTCCAAGAAGTCATCGACACACACGAAAACTGCTGAATAGTTTAACATTTACAGAAAGCGCGTAATTGCAAAAACTGAAACATCTCACGGTTAATTTGCTTGTTATGTGCGTGGAACTTTTTGTATCGAGGGACCAACGGTTTCTGGTTTCTTTTCTCTGGTCGTCGGGGTCATGTTTTTTTTTGCTATTCGAGTCAACTTGTATCGCCCTGTCTTCTACCTGCTCGCGAGGACGGCTTAATTTTTTGCCCATTCTATAATAAGGGTGGCTTTAAAACCTGCACGTAGACAGGTTCCTACGTGACCAATCCATCAGCATCATATCTTAACTCAATATTAAATATTTTTTAAAACTTTTGGTAGACGTGTCTAATTTCACTTAGCCATAATGTAATTTTGAATGAACAAGTTAACAGATCACGTTGTCATCTTGTTGTTTGCATCCTTCGTTATTTAATTCTTTTCTGACTCTTAAATAATTAGTGTGTTCATTGATTTGAACATGTATTTTTTTTCGTTTTTTTGCTTCCTACTATAGAATCATAACCAACAAAGGTGGTGCAAATAGTAATCTAAAACAATATACCGGTTGTAATGAACATAATTATGTATACAGTACCAAACATCTGAGAGGATATGATTTTTAAATTTTTGAACGAACACATCAACAAAGTTTGTACGTAAAATCTAATGATAATGGTTTTTAAATAATGGGACAAAGATCAAACTAAATCTGTTCTCATTCTGTTTGACCTAAAACTACAACAAAACTATCCACATTGTAAATTGTAAGTAGGCTTAATTTTTTCGGAAACGTTTTCAGGAAAGGAATTCGCTTTGAAATTAACCAATTTCTGTCCACCACTTCGTATCACTTAGAGTTTAAGTTAGTTTAGGTTAGAGTCGCTAATCTCACTTTATTATCACTTACCAGCATCTCCTATGAGGACTTCAAGAAGCAAATTATGTCTGTACTTAGCATAATGTCTAATTGTAAGTTTGCGACGGGTCTCAGAGACGTGCAGTGAATGATTTACTATCTACATATCTAAGTCTATTAGATCTTGTAAAGACAAACACTGGAAAGCTTGGGAGAAATCGATCGTGAAAGTGACAAAATCTGTGTGAACATCTCTCTGAACATGCATAGTAACTATACCTACATAGCTAACTACTTAGTTACCGCGTAAAGATAACCGTAACTTTTAAGTTACGTCATTGTGGATCATTGCGGATTTATTTACCCAAAGTTGAAACCAACATTTGCGAATAGAAAACGTTGGAGATTACGTGTTGTTACGAATGTCTAGGTACTCCCAGAAATTGTATGTTGGATTTACTGACAAAAAGAATAAGAAGATGTCTGATTTATGAATGATTTTATGGACCCATTGTGTAGAAACTTATTTAGTTCAGATGGCGCCCAACACAATATGGGTCGGTGACAATACCTACTGTTCTGTGGTGACAATAGTTAGTACAGAAAACAGCTGACTACGATCATCGAGGAGAAAATTATAACCTGATATTATCAAATACTTAAATACATGATGTTCGTGATGTTACTGCTCTGTACTGTTAAATACACAGTCAGACAGCGAAACAATACACACAGTGAAAGAAAGTCACGAGTTCAAGACTCACGAGTGTAGAGTTAGATGCATTACCCACAATATCCACTATCTATTTAGGTAAAGTACAATCATGGTTCAATTCAAGTAGGCATACTTCGCATAAGCATATTTTACGATAATTAACACATTAAAAATCCTGTTTCATATTTCCATAAAGATTTTATTAAGTATTCTATAGAAATTATTTTAAATGAGCACTGTAAATAACGCATGAATGAACATTATGAGAGAGTCTCACCTAGCTGATGCGTCGGTTTTCTACTTTTGGTCAGTTTTCAAGTTATGCAAAGGCCAAAGAAAGTGGTTTATGCAAATAAGTGAATATTGTGTGAGTGCGAGATGGTTTTGGTATTATGCAACGTACGTACGTTTTACGTAATATGAGAAGTTGATTTGAAGGAATTAACAAGACTTTCTAGTGTGCCTAATGCCTATCGCAGACAAGTGGTTATAAACTTCTCAGATAATATTTCGAAAACGTGTTTGCATCGAGCTCGTCTACTTTTTTCTATATTTTTAATTGTGTTAAATGCACGAGATTTGCATCATGTATGACGGAAGAATTAAAAAAACCATGTCTACTATTAACATTGAGCAACACCAGACACCAAGATTATCTTCTATTCATTGGCTCCTAAAGTTCGTTCAAAGAGTAAACTAAGAAACTCGAGACAGATTTCTATTTAAGGAAGAAGCAAGACATCTGGAAACTAAGGGATGAACACGAACAGTTTGTTTATTGCCTTACCTGGCGAGGGACCGGATGCAATGTTTCCTTGTCCAAACAAATAAAAGCCATTTGAAAAAATAAAGCTTTTAAATATAGTGATCTACAGGCTACAGCCCAGGTGGAAAGGCTATTGTTCAACGTCGTGTTAATCATACTTAATGCCTAAGCCCAAGGCTCAACTGACAGGTGGTTTGTTAAAGCTTGTTTCTTGTAAAACTGACGTATCTTTTTGACTAGCTTCCTGCCAGGAATTGCCAGAATTAAAGTAAAATGCACTGTTCGAGTTGATCAAATCCAGAAACAATAAATAAACCTGTGTCTAAATGACATCACTGGTTTAAAGCTGTCCACTTCTCGACATAGTCCTGTCCAATTGCATTGAACTTGATCATCTATTACTCTCATCTTCTTAACTGTTATCGACCACACTGCTGCGAAAAACTGTTTCAAGTGCAACGATTTATTCCGAAATGACCTCTTTTGTTGGTTCTGTTGGCTTAGATACCCTGAAATGTTAAAATCCTCATGTTTTTATTTCACCCTAACTTGTGTCACAATCGTTTAGGTCCCTGGGCTCTTAACTGAGAGAGCACAGTATTTGGTATCAAAACGAACAGAAAAACATGTAAACACGTATTCTATTGTTTAACAAACCTTGCTTACTTCGCCTTCGGTTGACTAAAATTCCTAAATACGTGTCTACTTATTAATACTCTTCATCGACAATGGGTGATTATCATGGCAACCCGCTTTCCTGCACGACGACACCCACTTCTCACGACTTCCGACTACAATTCTTTTATACTATTCCGCTTTCTTGGTTTCATAGAAAAGCCAATTGAAAGTTCAGTTATGTTTGGTTACGTTTATCGCTGTAAAATTAAATTGAAATATCATGTTAACAAAAAGCTTGTTACTACTTGTAACTGGCTTCATGTGCAAAAAAAAAACAGGAGCCAGCCATGAATAACGATAAAAAACGAATTGGCAAGTATTTTTATTCTTTCTATTTTAGTTTATTCTGTTGTTTTACAAACTATGTAAAATCACAATGATAAATAAAAAGGCCAAAATACACTTAAAATCCGTAAAAGAAATACATATATTTATGTTTCAAACATTGAATTTGTTAGTAATGAGATAGGATATAAACACTTTTGATCATTTTATGTTAACTCAATCGTGTTTCTATCAAGTGTCAAATATCTAAAGTCATGCAAAAACGCAATACTGCGGATTATTTTTCATAATAGAATAGAAGAAAAAGATCGAAGATTTTACTTTATAAAGAAGGAACAAAAACTCATTTGGCTTCAGTGGATATTTGAGTCGATAGTTTATATTGTGCGTTTTGTAATTACTTGCTCAAGATTGCATGCACGCGGATATTGCATGGTCAAGCGTTATTGCAGCTTCTAATAGTCGGTTTAATTAAACGTAGCTTACCCATTAGGGGTGAGACCATGCGTTTAAAAATGGCTTATTTCAATAAAAACTAAGAAAACATATGATCAACACGAACACCTTCGTAAATTGACTAGGTACATCTTTATTCTTCTGAAGAATTCTGCAAATAAAAAACAACGTGACATATGTTCCTTAAAAACTGTGTATTAAACAATTGTGTGAACTCGCACGAAAATATTGTTATTAAGTACAAAAGCCTGACAGCCGCATCGACGGCCATATTATGTAAATTAAAAAAAAAATACTCGCCACAAACCAGAAGTATTTAAAAATATTTGTACTTAATTAACCGGATTGAGACAATTTGCTCATTATGTCACTTGATTACCAAGTATATTACGTACGACGTGTAGGAAAAGGCCATGTGAACGTATACGAGGCTATTAGGCTGTATAAAGGTGTGTGTCCACCGAAAAACTTGGTAATTTCTTGTTTGCAATTGTTGGCAACTGTGCAGAAAGTCAACAACTTTTGTTTCCTTTACTATTAACTAATTGACTGCCTAGGTACAATAGGGCTGATTATTTTTTAGTTTTTGACAACGTTATTTGACGAAATGTCGAACTACGATGATAACTTCAACATTGATGGTTTTCAATGCAACCTTTTTCTTATTTTTGTAGTCATATCGACAATATTACAATTTATTGAACGAAAGTATTGACAACTGCCAGAATTCATGGAAACTCACTAACACGTGTAGCCAACAGAAAATTTGACAATTTTAGTTGGGTTGAGACTTAGCTTACGAGAACAACACGACCGCTAACTTTAAAAATAAGTTCCATTACTGACACGCTGCCATATTTGTGCGGCCTTCTTTTAAAAACTGACATAACCGATATAAATTGATTGTCCGAAAATAAACAAATAACTATAAATCTTGGAAAGTGTTGATAATCCATCTGGTTCCCAGATCGTTTCGTCGTTACCTTTCACAATTCTTTCCATGGCTTATAGTTTCCCGGCCTTTCACTGAACTTAAGACAGTTAATGGCTCATGCAGAATGGTCAAAGTTGGTATTTTAGACGTACATTGTAATACTACTTACATATTTGAATACATAGATCGCTTTATATAATGGAAATCGCTGTGCTGAAAGCATTCGCCAGTTGATGCTAAATGCAACCTTACAATATACTGGTTGGTAGATTATTAGTTCTGGCTGCAATCGAACACTCGAGCGATTATAGAATAATTTGAATATAGCGCGTTTAATTTGTTTAGAACGTACTTATGTAGTACATAGGTATCCAGCAGATTAGTTTTGGCAGCGCTAATGTAAAGATGTACTCTAAATAAACATATAAATGCTGTTAACCTAGACCCGTTCTGCCTTACAGTATCTTCTATCAGGAAAGTAAATTAGTCATCATCAGCCAAAAGCTGCCCACTGCTGGAGATAGACCTCCCCCAAAGATTTCTATAAAGATCGTCATGCGGTGCCCTCGGCGTCATTTACTTCGAATGTTTTAGGATAATCGATAATAATAGACAGGGGTATATCATCTATAAATACATATTTCTTCTAATTACTTTTCAGACAAAGTATAACTAATAGATATTTCCTCTTTCCCTAAAACTGTTCTACAATCTCATATCATTCATAACACTAGCAAATCTTAACGAAATGTAAGATGACGAGGTATGTTTCCAAACCGCGCAGTTTCGCACAGCATACTCTCATTATTGTTACCCCATTGTGTCATTACGGTTTGTTCATTGATTTTGCAACTATGCACATTATAAAGACATTTTTTCCTTTAATTAGTGTCATAAGTAGGTATGACATAGTGTTCTAATTTGAGGTTGTGCGTTTATGTAAGGTCGTTTTTGCCAAGACTTATTGCCTACTCAGAAGCAGTGCAGAGTCAGGATTTGTGTTTTACTATCTTATCTACTTATCCCTTCGGACAATACCGGTGAGATGTTCTGTTATAAAAGGTGGTCCCACTTTTAAGTGCTATGGAAAGTTGCTAATACTCGTACTTAAAAAGCACTTCTAATTAATAGCCCGTATTGTTAAATTGTTACTAAAGATTGCTTCAACTGTTCTTTGTCCCTTCTTTGGTTTTCAGTTTTAACTAATTATCCCTTATTAGCGTAGTTCTTGCTAGATTGTTGAAGTAACTTATGGTCCGAATCCGATAGACATTTTGGGAAGTGCTTTATTGTTGGTGTCATGTAAAGTCATCTGTCTTTACGAAGCCTTAACCCTATCTGCCTGTCTGTTTGGGACTTGCTTGCCACATTGCCAACTATTTATGAAATGGATCTGTAACGGTCAAATAAAGACTCATTTCTCGCTCCAATTTCAAATTGGTTTATTTCTTTATTGAACTGGTGCGACCTTGCGTATTTGACGATGTAGTTTGAGATTTAGTAATTTTGGTAAATGGGGTACATTAGTAGTGCATTTATCAACTTAGTAACGGTGTATACCGTGAAATAGAAAAGGCTAAGGAGCAATTGGCAGAATTCTAAGATATCGACTGTTTGCGAACTATTAGCTGTTTCTATCACCTTTATGCCTGAATCCCAATTAATTTGGAGCATAGGTCTTTTTTTCCCATATATCTCTAGAAGCGGTCATCTCAGTATTTAATCCTGCTCGGGTTTTGGATTCCTTAATTCTTTGGTCTTCTCCTAATCTTATAGCCATCGTCATACAAGGTGATATATTAATTAGAAACCAAAATTATATATGACTAAAAATAGATACTCGTAAATAGGGTTTACACTACTCTTAATTCCATATTATTTAATTTTATAAGGTTGTAGAATTAATGGCTTAATGGCAAAAATCTGATGAAGGCGTAACTAACTTGTTACATCTAAAAGTAGGTACCTTGTCAATACCAGCTTTCGATGAAAAGGATAAAAGCGTGAGAAACATTTCTAGCCGGTCTAGACACATGGTCGTTGCGTGTGTATGGACGCTGCAGCGCCCAGTGCATCCACCTCAGTACAGTGAAATTTGACGTTGACGCTGATGGATGCTCACACGCACCAACGAGATCTATTTCAATTGAGACATTACTTCATGATTAATTATTGTGTGCGTGACGTATTCGGTTACTGAAGCTTATTTTTTAGCAGTACATATGGTTATTTTTAAGGGTAAAGGCAAAAAAAGGCACAAAATAAATGTAATCGTTTAAAAAATCGTATAAAATAAACAAAAAAACAAAGCTGTGATCGTTTCATTTAAATTAAATAATAAAAGCATAAAGATACTAAGTTAAATATCATTATGGTAAAAGTATTTTAAATTATACATATATTTTTTACAATTTTTTTCACCTCTGATCAGATTAAAGTATAAATAAATAAGAAATATCTTTAACATTTTTTTTCCATAAAACAAACATTAACATTTCTTGCCAATCGGCTTTGATTATTTTAAACGACATAAATGTTGCTATAATACATATTAATAAGTGCTATAAATGGAGATGAATTGTGGTTTTACATTATTTTCGGACTTTCGACCTTCTAAAAAAACAGTTCACGGCATTCACAAATGACGCAAAACCATAGACATTTTAGGAAAGGATGCGATACACAAAAGTGAGTGTTACAAAGTTCTAATGCATTCACCTGCAAGTTTGTAACCTTGCTATTTATAAATAAATGTGTAACATACATACATATTTGTCCAAATAATTTCTTCATGACTACAAATAACTGTATCTGTGTGCCATGGTGCGATTTGTTCAAGAAATTTCTCCATAAACATACTCGTAATATGTATAACTGTACCTTAGTGGTGCATTTATAGAATAACCGTTCATAGTGGCAGATGATATTGCTAAGCGACACCAAACAGGTGCGCCACTATTTTTGAAACAAGACTCCTTTACGTATACATTAAACTGCAAGGGTAACAGTTGGACCTCGAGCTGACCTAGCGTAATACGGAGTTTCAATACAATGCGCGGCCAGTTTATACTGGTCTTCTTGCCACTTACGCGCGGTGTACTGTATCTAGATATCCCCTGGAGCTTCCATAATTACAAATAATCGTTTGTAGAATAGATAAACTGTTTGATTTCAAGGTCATTAATCAATATCCTCTCTATGGTTACAGTATTTATAAATATGTGAGCACCATGTATCTTTTTGGCATAGTAGTTTTTATTCTAGGTAGGTACAGACGCCAGCACATCACTTCAATATGTTAAAAACTGCAAGTATGTGATAATTCGCATTGGGGAATTTTACGTGCAGACACCAAATCTTGTAGGTCAGGCAAGTGGTCGATGCGACACCAAATCGAACGTGTGACCCTGAGTTCAGAAAGCGGACACTTCGACGTCGTGTGCCTAAGGAATAATAATGACGTTGCCATAGTATCTTAGTGTGGCCAGTCTAGCTTGTATATGTCTGTCTGGTAGTCACAGGTCTGTCGACCCATTTTATAATTATACTACATATTTACAACTATACCATTAAAGTTTAGGAAACTTAGAAGACAATTTTGCTTTGGTCAAATTTTCAAGTCTGATGGAGACCATAACTGTGATTATCTTTCCTATTTATATTTAAACATCATAGTAGTTCAGCCCGAGGGAAGGGTGAGTACCAAGGTGTATCGGGTTGCCCAGTAACTGGTTTTGGAGGTCAGATATTCAGTCGCTCTATGTAAAAAACTGGTATTCAGCTGCTTTTGGTTAGACTGGCAGCCGACCCCAACATTGTTGGGAAAAAGATGAATAGTTTAACAATTAAATTATTTAAACCAAACTGTCCGATGTGTACTTAAATACACAATTTAATGAACATTATACAGTTTGGAATAGCTTGATGTGTTGGCGTCTGTACACAAACTGTTTAACAATTTATTACTTAACAATTTTTGAGTAATACCAACTACATGTAATATATACTATATACAATTTTATTTAGTATTTAATGCAATGTTTTCAACTAGGACTAGGAATCGAATCCAGATTACCACAAAGTTTTATTTAAAAGTTCGTTCTTCAATAGTCAACATATACAAAGACTGGTAAAAAATCAGACAATCATATAGTAATGTTGTATCTTCAAGGCTGGCAGGTTTATTACCAATTGCCGCAGCATCTGTTCTGTTAACATGATTAAGAATACCGTGTGTGCCGTTTGAATATATTTATTTGGGTTCCAGTGTAACTACAGTACCTAGTTACCTGCAATGCAACGCAAATGCTGTTGTGGTTTGTTTTGAAGCACATCGAACATGAAAAAAAATCCAAGTTTCTCAGCCTATCATCAGTGTCTTAGTCACGACACTTTTGATCGTTACTACTCGTAGTATATCATTATGAGTATAATGCAAAAAAGAACGATTTAATGTACTACTTGACATTTAGTATTGATAATGACGACAGAATCGAAATGATATGAAACTTAAACGTTAGAACAAGAACCATCCAAGATCGTCTATCAACTTAAGGGCCTTCATAATGCCATTAACAATACGATAGACGTCAGAAATATTACAGGCAATAATATAACTCCAGTATGATTTGAGTACTCAAATAAATGAATAGGCGAGATTTCTAAGTAATCTTTATGTAATAACATGATAATTCCATTTAATCAGCTATATTTGCACATAGCTCGGACTATCACGTCCTGCCGCGGAACGCAGAGTTACCAGTAAAATTGATTGACATATACATATTTTAATATTTATGAAACGAATTCAGATTCGGGATTTATTGAGCTGCGAGAACTGGTTTAAAGTACCTACTCCAATTGCCTGCTTCATCACGAATGCGGGACCTTAAGACGCAGTTTCGCAGCTTGCATTGTGGGAGCATACACAGCCTCACTTATACGTATGTCGGGGGTGCTCGGCATTGCAAGGTGAACGGGCCCGGCCGAGTACATGACCCGAGTCGCGTCCCGTCCCTGCAAAAACGTCCACTCTGTACAGCTGAGCGTCTCGCTCCGTACACAGTCTGATACACAACGCACGACCGCGAGAATTGTGTGCAGATCTTGAATGTTTTTGTTATTCATGCTGCGTTTAGTGAGTCTGGAAGCCGACTTAAACTTTAGGAAGGGCTGATGAATGTGCCTCAAGATGAGGTTTCCTGTTTTGGGTCTATTTATGGATGGTTTTCAGAATGACCACGCTTGCACATTTACTTATCCAATATTTGTAAAAGGTTTTTGTCTTGTTGTACAGACATTAAAAGAAAGGCTGATGACTGCCTGATAACAATAACGGATACCATTAAAACCTCCTCAGAGATACATTTATATTTCAACGCGTCTCCATCCGGTTTTCAATATTCATTAGTGTAAATGTTCAAAAGAGGAAGCCCACATCCACAGCATTAGACGTGGAATCTCTAGTCGCGTACAGTTGACCGGTTTTTTTTATGTGAAATCATCGTACGCGGTCCATTCGAAGTTCGTACCACATTCCGAACGTGCCCGATCATACATTGACGTATGCACGACGTGCGCATGAGTTTGCGCGCCTCGCCAAGCGAAACTGTATATATTAGCATTTGAAACTAGCCAACCTTTTGTGATAATAATCGTAGGTCTGTTCTTAATATTAATTGAAAATTATGAGGACGAAATGTTTGAAAGTTTTGCGAAGAATTTAGTATCTACTGTTTCGCAATACAAAAGATATCAACGAGAGCACATTCACTGCTGATAAGAAAAATACTAAGGACAATTTTTTATTTTTTTTATTGTATAATATACAGGATGGTAGGTAGAACAATAGACACCTTAAATAAGTATAGTACTCAGGAAAATGAACATCATTTACTGTAGGACCAACTCACCAAGGATTTCTTTAACGATTTTGGGGTTTACCCCATAGTCAAAGTTGTTCTTTCTTATGAATACTGTAACCCCCTTCAATTATGTCCTTCGTTCCACCTACCACCCGGTGTAATAACGACAGCAATCAGCCACTTATTTATAGTTGACACTAAAATTATAGGTACTGCAATTATCCGCGGACAAATTGTTCTAGCATAAGACTTCATAAATTCTTTGTCTTTCAACTGTTCATATTCACTCATGTACGCGTGCGTAAACAGATCATAATAAAAACCAAACATTATTATTTTCACTTGCACAGCGTAACGTTTCTGTGGTGCATTAACTTCATACCTAGTAATAAACTCTCTAACTACGTTGTATGAGATTATTAATGATTAGTTTGGCGTTCAAACTGCAGAGGTACAGGTTGGGCGAAAGTTTGAAGACAGACAATGCCGGGGTATTATAATTACCGAGTGCGCTCTGAGATGTGGCGAAAGTGACTGATATTGACCATGTGTGGTAGAAACGTCTACCTTGTCAACGTTACGCGAATCTTTGTAATTCTATAATTTATTTTTGTAAACCGGAGTCTAGCGTTTGAGCTGGAAACTAGCGCTTGGCAACCCTCTAGGGGACTTCAGCATAATGCTGACGCTATAACCTTTTGCTTTTAGTATTATAGTTCGGTGTATGTTACAGTTGCTGGGGAGTTAGTTCCGCCACTTCTTCTTCCCAGCAAAAACACTACGAATTGGTGAAGGGTGGCGTTTTGGGGCACTGTCTAATGTAAACGGTTTGTCGGTTTTTCGAAAAGTGGTGATTCTCAGGCTAATTTGAATAATAAATTTTGATTTTGATACAAAAAAAAAGTTCTATTTGCCTTATACGAACCTTATTCCTAGTTAGCGACGTGAGCTTTATAATATTTAAGAACACTGGTGCACACTGGTGGCATTTTATTTCTTTTTCAGCGTTTTGATTTTTGGTGTCGCGAAGTCCCCTAATATTTTACTGATGAAACTTTACTTGTAATTTGCTAATGAATCAAGAAGTATTTAACGTAAAATTACTAGCAGCTTTACAATATAATGGCAAACATCCATAACGATAGATAATTTAATATGTATAATCATCCAATGATTCCGAGGTCGAATGTCATCTATGAGTCAATTGACCGATCATCGGTTGAAACATAAATTGATCAATCATATCGATTCAGGTATGTACCTATTACTTAACTTGACGGTGATACGAGGAATGTGTTAACATCGCGTGGGCTTTAAACAATCCGATCGATTCGGTTCAAATCGATTAGAATCGGAAAGGTCTTACCTTACCTTCGTGTTGTAGTCTTTGCCACGCAAGGTTGCATTGACAGGTGGTGCTCATCTTTCTTGGACTTTATTTTGTGTCAATCATCGGTCGTGTTCTAAGAAGTCCAATTGCTGTCCAATTACCTATCATTTTGGTAAATTGGACATTTTTTTTTTGCAACTGTTTTTTACTGCTTCTTTCTTGTTATTATCGACTCTTTACTTCGTACCAAAAAAGGTCTATATGTACCGATTAGATTGGTGTACCTGGATAGCCAATCTAACGTCTTCGTCATTTTCCTGGTTTTTGTTTTGAACTTGGTCGATCTTAAAAGTTTGTGTTTAATTTAAGAAAAAAACAAAGATTGACAAATAACTCTGTACCTACGCCTGTCAAAACAAATCTAAACTAATGTTATAAAAATAGGAAAGATTTCATTATATGTGTTTGTATTTGTACGTAACCGATTTAAAAAAATCTTTCTTCAGGCTTCATTATCTTCAAAACAACGCGTTGTTAAAGAAGTAATAGTATGTTAAATTTTGAAAGTATAAGTAATCCGCGTGGATTACGGGGATGAAGGCGCAGACAAAGTACTGGTGATAGATAAATCTTTAGGTAACTGTCGCATTCTCGATTGCGTTAAAACCGGACTGAGCATATTGTTCCAGGTAATTGTCGATAACTTGTGAAATATGGTCAAACTAAATGATTACAATATTATGTAAAGTGAAAGGTGCGTGCGGAATATCGCAATTTTCATGTTAAGTAATTATTGACATAATGACACTATTTCGAAACTGGTTATTATTATTATTTTGGTGGTTAATTTGTGGTTGCTAATTGGCGGCAATTTAATACTGTCAAATTCATTTCAAATATTTCTTTGGATGACATGTAAATTTATAGATTCAATTAAAATGTTGCAAGCTGCAGCTGACTCGACATTTTTAATTCAGACTTCCTCTTACATATTTTTTTTCTATCTATTCGCGTAACACCACACATCCCTCTTAACATTCTCATCTCAATTACCTTTCATTCATCCCTTTTGTAGCCCAACATTCTCATCCATACAAGGCTGCTGCCTTGTATGGTCTTACCATTGTTTTATAAATCTTCCCCTTAAGTTTAAGCGGAATGTGGGAGTCGCAAGTGGATCCCGTTACTGTGCTAAAAAAAAGTAATATTGACTAACTTGGTTTTCGGCTGCCTAGTATTGTATTATTTGTATCATAATAATTAGGAAGCAATCTCAGTAAAGAGGTTTAATTGCCAATGCCCATTGCCCATTCCAATTTTTTTTTTTATAAGTTTCAAAAAGGTGTACAACGATATATCATAAAATTATAAAATATGTTTAAGTAATTAAATGAATTATTTATTGTAACATAGAAATATCTAAAAAAATAATTTATATTTCTGTCAAAAAAATTACAGTAAACATCGTCTCGACTGCAATGACAAACATCGCGTGTGGTTATGATTTGTGATTTTGGTAAAAAAGTAAAAATGATTCAGTAAAAACAAAACGTGCACTTTATTTATTCGTTTCTATGCAATAAAAAGTAGCTGAAGATGCCGATCGTTTATGTCAAAGCCTCACAGGATATGTTACATAAGTTTCTCCGTCACACCTACCATTTACACTATAATAAAATATAACTTTCTTTACACTTTCCCATCGATAATCGTAATCGGATAGCTTAGTCGATTCTATAAAAACGTCGATCGATGAACTCTGGTCGAGTTGAAGAAACGTTTCGCTCCGTTGACTGATGATCTCGCTCTGATGATCTCAATGCTAGTGTTGTGCTGCAAAAAACTAATGATCTTCCATTACTTCAAGTGGGAGTATAATAGATGAATAATAATAATTTAATAATAAGATAGGTTCCGTAAAACGGGGTTATTAGAAACGCAGGGGTAAAGATACGAAACAGTTGATAACTGTTTGTTAACACGAGGACTCTATTTAAGAAACTGAAATAAATAACTACGACACATTGTTAGTAACAAACAATATTGAATTTAAAGTGAAAATGTAATTTAACGTTTTGCCGGTATTTATTTAGTGAATCTTAGCGTACCAAAATAAGCAGAAAAACAAGTATTAATCTGGTCAAATGATTCGATTATACAAACCTTAAAACTGGATTACTTAACCTGGTTTAAAATTCGGAATAATTAAAATACCTAGGTTAGGTACCTACATAATTCGGCATATTACACCAAACTGGTTGTTATTTAGTAACGATTGAGTTCTCATTGATCAGTTAGTTTTAGTGACTGAGTTGTCAAGATTTTGTGATACAAATTGATGAACTGAATTACAACTCTAATAAAGCATGACGTTTACGAGTATAGCAAACGTGACAGAGTCTTTTGCCATAAGCCATAGGAATAAAATATCTTTTATTTTGAACTCTATAACGGTTAACATTTGGTTTATTTTCAATAAGTCACTGAGAACTGCTCAAGCAGATTGCTGTTGTGTCTGTGCTGATCCCATGAGTTACATCAATGTCTTTAGAATTCTATACTGAAAGATAAAGGTTAATGGTATTCTTACAAATTAAAATATTTTAGTTGTTATCCAATATATTTACATTTCTTATTATGTCTAATGATAGTTTAGCTTAACTATAATGTGTATGATCGAACTGCTATAGATCGGTGCGTGGGATTGTGATCGAATTGTTGGATGTAGGATATAGTCGCAGGCGCATATTGACGACACGGTTGGCGCAGTGGTTGAGTCATCGGCTGCTGCGCCGCGTGTTGTGGGTTCGATCCCCGCACGGAACAAATATTTGTATGACCTACAGGTAATTGTTCCGGGTCTGGCTGTTTGTGTATGTGAGTTTAAATGTTTGTAAAGGCACCCACGATACAGGAGAAATTCCTAGTGTGGGGCAACGTTTTAAAAAAAAAAAAAATAAAAAAAAAAAAAATATCATTACATCCAACATTTTTGCAAGAGCATTGGTGAGAGAAAAGCATGATTTTAAGGAGGAAGTTGACAATTATGGTAGTTTATGACATGGCATGGGGAGATATTGGGCATAGTTAAGGCGTCTTTTCTCCCATAGTTAAAATATTTCAACTGCTTTTTTAATACAATAAATATCTTGAAGATGTCAGATCATAACAAAAATATTTAAACGAAATAAAACCCACGAACACATCCATTGGCAAACAATCTCACGCGTGCACAATTCACATCGTATTAATGTCAGCATATTATCATTGCGTCGTTTTCCCAAGCTGTGACGTCACTAGTCAGCATCATTTACCTCCCCCCCCCTTCCTTCCCTCACTCCTCACCGGGAAGTCATTACAACCAGTTTGATGGAATGTGCTATCTCTGATAGACCCCGTATTCATCCATTGTCGTTGTTTTTGTTGAGTTTATTGTTTCTTGAGTTTATACAGAAAGTAGTAATGGAAGATATCTAGGTAGCTATCTATGTACGTGTACATAATTTTTGTCTGATTTCTAGTTACTTTCAAGACGAATGACGTTTTGTTTGATTTGCTGGATTGCGTTTTGTGATAGGTTAATCTTAATAACATTTGGGACAGCAGTAGGATAATACATATGCAGTCTTCTACGCTCAACCTGACACTAGACTTCAATATCTATCATATGATGCTGGAAAATCATGACGTTTATAAAACCCAATGAGGTTTTTGGTGAAAGAAGAGAATTAAACTGTTCAATGTAAAAAAGACAATCATGAGAAGCCGACGAAACATTTCAACGACAGAATCATGTCCTGAACTATATCAGGTTCAGCGTAGATGGCCCTACTACCAAAACTAAAGATAACTAGGTTTTGCCCGCGATTTCGTCCTTCGAATGACGATTATCGCGGATCCAGGCGAAGTCGTGGCCTAAAAATTATCCTATGTCCTACTCCAGGATATAATCTATCTCCTTGCCAAATTTCATTACTATCCGATCAGCCGTTTAGTCGTGAAAAGGTAACAAACAAATAGAGTTACTTTCGCATCTGTAATATTAATAAAGTATGGATAGTTTAAATGTTAGACTGAAAGGTGTGTGTTGAGTCAGTTCTAAAACTTGCTCCAAAAGTGACACGGAGAAAAGGTCCAGCGGCAGCGGGATAATTGCGTAACACAAGCATTGGCAATGCCTTTCATTTTGACAATTCAACAACATTCATTGCGTTATTTACGTTGTTCAACAGACGCATTATTCAAACATATGAAGCAATGGATTAGGAATTCTTGAGGTTGTAATAAAAGTGTGTTACGGATTTCGGGTGTAGGTTTGGTAGACATAAATCTGATTATTACTTTAATATTCTCAGCTAGGTGACGTTTAAGCCAGAGAATACGAGGTATAGTTACGAATTGATGGTGGCGGCGTCCGTCGCCATGTTTATTAGTAGCTTTGATGATGTTTTATATAAATATGACAGTCTTTATGGGTAGTAAAGAGTCCGAATGTCTGACAACCAGTCCTACCCAGAAACTGAGTTGTGGTAATCAGATCAGTCGCTGCATGTAAAATACAACTGGAAAAGCGGCTTCTGGTTAGACCGGAACCCAGTGCCTTAGCTTACCACCTTATCATTTACCCAAGTTGGGTAAAAGCTAAGGTGATGATGATCATAATCTCTTTAAAAACAATATTGTGTATTTCTTATAATAAGCTTTTCTCCTCTTTATAAATTTATTATTAGCTTATTTCTTTTCATGAAGCTTATCTTCATCTCCCACTACGAAACCTGGCGGCTTTGAACTTTTTGTTATTAAAATCGAATGAGTCACTTATGATTCTTGACTAACAGCGCAATCCGGTTTTCAAGCAAAACCGGATAGCCAACAGTGTAAAAGGAACTTCCACTCGCTACTAAAAACAACGGGAAAAAAAACCAAAAAAAATGTTTTAAACAGGTGAAGGATTTAAATACCAAAACCTATCAGCAGGACTTCCGGATATGGTACAGAAGGTAGCTCTTCGCTGGTAACACCTTGAACGGGCCTAGTGTAGTGCAGAGTTTGTAATAAGAGTCCAGCTTGGACTGGTTTTGTTACCTCTTATGAGCGGTCTACCGTACCTACAAAATCAATAGCAAATTCCAAAGTGTTTCTAGTCAAAGTATATCTCTTTCTACAATATAATTTGTATAACCTATGGATCCGCGTTCCTACGACTTGTATCACTAACCAGAATGTCGATGACAAAGCTATTTGGAAGGCTCTGAGAGCTAACATCATTATGTATTTAGCTTTCGGCCTAATCTGTCCTAGCTGTTGTTTCAGAGTAGTACCTCTAGGTACGTTTATCTATGCAAAAGTAATATTGTTGAAGAGCTTTTTGTCTTCCCGTATATATTGTGGTAAATCTGTGTACCTGTGCCTGACATCAGTAGTGACACTTTGATGTGTAGCTGGCCTAACGTAGTATCGAGTTTCAATAGAATGCGAGGCCAGGTTATAATGGTTGTAGTACCACTGACATGCAGCATACTGCGTATGATTGCATGGAAATTTAAAAAGTACATTTCGCTATTAGTCAGCTTAACTTATATTTACTTGGCTAGTTGTTCGCACCTATATTCCTAATTATAATGATTAAACCAGATTGAAATAAGCAGTTATCCACTCGATCGCCTTAGGCGTTTAAACACTTAACGTAAAGTTAAGTTTATGTCAAACGGGCGTTAAGTTCGAACACTTGTCGTGTAAGTTTAACCGTGTTAGGAAAGTCAGGGCGTCTTACTGACCGCCCATATCTACTTTCTAATGACTTAAATCATCTACTAGTGTGTGCTTAAAGCTGTCTTACACCGTCATTAAATATGAGAATAAACAATAGAACATAACTTGGTGGATTTCCATTGAAGTGATTTATTTATCTAGAAAGACAACACGACGACACGGTTGGCGCGGTGGTTGAGCCATCGGCTGCTGCGCCGCGTGTTGTGGGTTCGATCCAAATATTTGTATGGCCTACAGGTAGTTGTTCGGGGTCTGGCTGTTTGTGTATGTGAGTTTAAATGTTTGTAAACGCACCCACGATACAGGAGAAATTCCTAGTGTGGGGCAACGTTTTAAAAAAATAAAATAATAAGAGCTGGAGCATTAAACGCTCTATTTCTGTCGTTGGTTTTATACTAACTGTAAACAGGAAAAACCGAAATGAAATCATACTAATTAGCTACTAATTCTCAGAACAGCACAATGTTTATTGTTATTCACATTATTTATTATAATCCCTATTGCCAATAAGACTATGAGGAAACTGTGGGCGCATCTTTAGATACATTGTACTGTGATGTTTTACACAATGGTATGGAATTTTGCCGTTTTAATTATTGTCAATGTGCGGAATACGTCTTCTTGTGGCATCTTTTTATTTTTTTACTGTTCATCTTTGTAGTACATACTTAATGTGGTGCGTCTAATAATAAACAAATGCGTTAAGTGACTGGAAATGTCCACTCAATTCAGTGTGTCCTCAAAATACCATCTCGGACACTAATTTGAATGTTCCTTATATGATCTGAGCAAGATAATGTCTGAACTGTGACAGACCTCTAAGTTTGTTTCGGTGTTCCATCTCCGAGTGGTCGGCTAGGAAACACCGACCACATCTCGATTAAAAAAAGTATTGACGTGTATGTTATTTTTTACCGATTTTTCTTTTACTCTATGGTTAACCAACCTATACAAAATATTCAACATTCAATGAGCACTAATAGGACCAGAAACTTATTCAAAATTAAGTCCTAACAAAAGGACCACGTATTCCCGAACGCGGTCCTTGAATGCCCTTGAAGGCAATCAATCCGTTCCGGCCTTCGGTCCTGGAGGCCTCGTCAGGAATGCGGTCCTCGACCAGTTTCTCATAATTACGTAGCCGACTGCCGCTCGCCTGTTGCGCATTGTGGCCGTTAGACCAGGCTTATAATTGCTCTTTAATTATTCTATATATTGAGCTTAACGACATGACGATATTAAGATTAGTTTATTACGTTTTTGGTAATTTTGAGTAATCGATTCTACGTGTATGCGACTTAATGTGTTACTCAGCATTTTGAGGTGATAAAGGCTAGAATGCAAGAATATTAAAGTGTATAAAATAAATAATAATAATAAATTATGCTGGACAATCCACACAGCATCATCTAATCATCATCAGCCCCAAGCTAAGCAGAGCTTGTGTTATGGGTACTAGATGATCAGTCATCTAGTACCCATAACACAAGCCCTGCTACTATACTATACTTAATACAATAAAATGCATGCAAATGCAATATACATAGCAAATACCCAGGAACAAAACTACATAATCTACAAAGATTTGTTCCGGGCAGCACAAGCAACAGCAACAAGCAGTGTGTGTAAGCTGTGTAAGCAGCAACGTATGGGATGTTAATAGTATAGCCATACAGGCAAAGTTGCCTTCTCTAATGAAATAAAAGCATCGAACATTCTTGAGTCATGTAAAAAATGTCGACCACCCACTATTTTGAATAAGCCTATACTTATAAAAAGGATTTTGTTAGAGCTATTGTTCCATAATATCGAGGTGATTTCTTAATTATGAGTTGCACTTAGGTAGTCATAATAATAATAATACGGATATACAAAAACCGTTTTGCCCAGTAACTGGGTTGTGGAGGTCAGATAGGCAGTCGCTCCATGTAAAATACTGGTATTCAGCAATCCACACAAGCACACACACACACACACACACGCACACGAACGAACCCACACACAAACTCACAAACATATTCTACACCCAGTGCCCTTACTAATATATTAAGGGTTATATAAAATCTTAAAAAATCTTAATTAGTTTTAAATGTATCTTTTGGCTCACACATTGTTGAATTACTGTAAACTGGAGGAGCGGAACCACCTAATACAAGCAAATCTATGCTTAAAAGGTGACTCCAAACCTAACATAGTTATTTACTTAAGTGAAGAAATAAACATTTTTATTTATTTATTTATTATTCAGCTGCATCCGGTTAGACTGGAAGCCGACCCCAACATAGTTGGGAAAAGGCTAGGCAGATGTTTTGGATATACAAAAACCATGAATCAAAGAGGTTTACCTGCTATGTTTACATCATGAGTACCATCATGACTAAGGAATATTTCCTCAAAGTAGTGTTAAACCTGAATTAGCCTTCAATTTGTGATGAGCCAGTAATGTTTAAATCCCACGAATGAGTAAATGTGAGTGTGGTTTAAATAATAATAATCTTTATAACATAAGAAACAGTTTATAAATTGTGTGAAGTCCAGGTGATTACCCCGTGTCTTGTAACAGAGAATATAAGCATCATTTTCCTCTACGGTTGCTCTGATTCTCTTTTGCGACCTTACGGAATATTACATGATGAGAGTTATCATCTACCCAGCCTTTTCCAATTGTGTTGTCTGTTTAGGGGTCGGCTTCCAGTATAAACGGATACAGCTGTATAAGAGTCAGTTACATGGAGCGACTGCCTATCTAACTTCCACAACCCAGTTACATGAAACTCTACCCGGAAACATGATGAAAGTGATGATAGTTGCTAACCCCATCTTCTCTTCTGTTACAGAATTACGCAGCCGAGAACTCGGCGGGCAACTCACAGTCGATCTTGGACAGCCTTAACAACAAATATTTCTTCTACACGAGGACGCGGGGGCTGTTCCGCATATGCTATCCCAAGGAGAGACCGCCTTCAGGTAATACTTCCCGATTAAGCATTTAAGAATTACATTTTTAACGCCGATGTTATGTTTAGTGAATGGTATTTTAGTCTTCTTCGGAACCAACACTTTAAAATAAGACCTTCCTAACGAAGTTGCTTCAAATCTTTCCTGTAGGTTAGTTTTAGTTAGTTGACTGGGTTTGGTCGTCCAGCACTAAAGATGAAAAATCTTGTGACTGAATTAGTTCATAAATATGATGTCCACAAATATTGCCGTCCTGGTCTGCGGAACAGTTAATTCGTACTGCATTTCCAAGGCTTTTATCATTTTATGTATCCCGATACTGATTGGCAAGCGCATTTACACTTTCGGCTACAATCGGATATTAATCAGTTAAAAGAATTTGTTTCGTTGACAAGGACATTACTATATTAATGCTAATCATATCTGAAAAATGTTAGGATATTGGTCGTCACAAACGTGTTGATCATGTGCTTATTTCGTACCA
This sequence comes from Phlogophora meticulosa, assembly GCA_905147745.2. Taxonomy (NCBI): domain Eukaryota; kingdom Metazoa; phylum Arthropoda; class Insecta; order Lepidoptera; family Noctuidae; genus Phlogophora; species Phlogophora meticulosa. The sequence goes on along the minus strand of LR990526.1, from coordinate 5,009,633 downwards.
TTGACAAACCAAATTTGTTACCTAACTTATTAGTCACAAGAATACATTATAGTAACTAATGTCTTTGTACCTTATACGCTGTTCATGTTAAGAACTTAGACTAATAATCACAAGTCAATTAGTTTTAATGTAAGTATTTAAAAATAATTCTTACGATTACTGGTCACGTAAAATATCTATTAATCTATTTAGTTAAACATTTGTAATCTATTCGATAGCTTTTTGTTTTTCGAGTCCATCTTTGTTTTATTCTAAAGTTTGATTCAAACGCTTTGTTCTATATTTTGTTGATAGGACCTTACTGTTAATGTTTTTTTCTACTTCTACTACTATACACACAGTACACACTGAAAAATTTCACAAAAAATTCGTAGAACTTCTATCCATCTGACGTGTATGTACTGGGTTTTAAACTCCAGCTGTATTCACGTGGAAAGATACTCTAAATAGATCGTCATAACTAATTAAAAAATACACATGTACCTGTCTTATCGTGTTGTACGATGTTATTGATCCTACACATGTTGCGCTAAATAACTTGCCACCTACTCAGTAGCATTGATGATCAGAAGCATCCAAGAATTTCACTCAAACGGTTAGTTTTATCCAATTGTTCATACTTTATAACCATGATTATCTATTGGCGCGTTAATAAACATGCTGACCACATTACCAAAGGATTATAACTTCTAAAAATGAATAGGTAGGGTGTAGTATTGCGTGTGTTGTGCAGTGTTCAGGGCACGCAGTTTGTCTGATATCGTCAATAGAATAAAGATTCTATCTGTGAGAGTGTAAGGTGTATACTTGAGTGAGGTATGTACTGGTCAGTGGTTCGTACGGTAAAGATTGTCCGTAGTCATGTAACTGTGAGTGAAGAACAATAATGGTTATGCTCTGAGCAAGAACTAAAACATCTGGGTTACTTACTGTTCAAGCTGCATCGTTACTTGCTCATGGATTTCTGTAAATTCTATAATTGTCTACAGTATTTAGAACGTGAGTACTAATTGGATAAAGATTATTTTTTTACGTGTAACTGAGAATCATTCGAAGACAAAATATATTTGAATGACCATGCAAGAGTGTACCTATTATACCTATTTTTTGTAAAATTGTTTTTCCAATCTGAAAATTAATATATTTCTATTCAATTTGAATAAAATGTGTCTATTCAATCATAGTTTTGATTCTTCTCTCTTAAATCCACGTTAAGCGTCAGCAAATTGGCGATGTCAAGCATACAACAGACAGTCATCATTGTGACTCCACCAATATTGTACCTTGAACCTTAATATTCAAGATCTCCAACGTCTGTCACTTCCGTTGACCCAGCCCCATTCGAAAGTGGCGGCCTTAATTAATTTTCATATATTCAACACATATAGTCTGCCATATAAGCAAAACATTATACATACGTGGTTCCTATTTGGCTCCTATTTTTATCGTCTAGGTCAAACGTGTACGAAAAAAATAAATATTGCATATTAATTGGCTGTAATTCGTGTTCCTTTGCCAAATTGCTGATAACTTTCGACTGGTGAAAACTGGTTGGATGTGATTGTAATTTAAAAATAGAATACCGATGTAATTTTGTTTGTGGTCTCGTTTTGTTGACGAATGGAATGGAATTCGTCTATTCAGGGAATGTTGGTGTTGATTGATCATTTGAATTGTTTAGGTTTTTAGACAATGTGCACATTAGGATCGAACAGTCGGTCATTATACAGACATGACAGTCATCGTCATTATAATTTTGATTCTTCTGCCCTTGCTCCAAATTCAACAGAAAATAATTCTTAAAATAATTCAGTCTGAGCAGCATGTTTTCTTCCCCTCATCTTTATTTGCCTTCATCTTTCAAAGTATGAGGTTGTTTCGTAAGATTGAAAGAAAAAATGTAACTTGCGGGCTGCTCAAAATAGGTCCAGTTCAGCTAAAATGCCAGACAACTGGTACCTGACGATAGTTTGGCTTGATGTAGCAGTTGTTCTTGAAGCGATGGTCAGACTCTGACCTGCTGCTAATCAACAGTCTTGACTCTGTTTTCCCACAGGTAATGAGATTAATAATTCTGGTGCACTGGTAAAATTACTTACATTAATTTCCATATTATTAGTACCCTCATAAATTCTTTCAAGTTCACTAGAAATACCTACTATCTTAAAAAAACGATATCGCACAATTAAATAAAATGCTAGATGATTTCTAGTACGTGATTGACTATGCACATGCATTCTTCTAGGATTTGCTTCATAGAAACATCACGTTCATTTTTTTTTTTTGATTCACAGGCATTTTGACTTTGCTATGCTCTGCTAGTGGGTAAAGTTGGCGTTGCATACGAATATGAACCTTTTTGTTAAATTCAATAATGTTAATATTTGTATGAGCAAATGCGAGCAAGCATTTTTTACAAAATATGTACTTTAAACGAATGTTGTCAAGGTTTATATTATCATGAAACGCCAACTACATAGCAAAACAAATGCACATTCGGTCGTTGCCACTTTGATCTTTATTGTAGCGACATAAATACTTTACACGACATCTTACAGTTAAGTAAGTGTTCAGAAGAGATCTTACAGTAAGTATTTAAATGAATTCGGGTAATAATTTTAGTAAGTTGTCATGTAAAATTTTCCATCCTACAATTGAAATTTAATACCTACTTAAATTTTCTAGAAAACACCTCAGTTTAAATCTTAATTGATATATTAATTAAAGGCTGTTGACCGCACATTCAGTATCATTTAGTATCTTCTCCATTCTTTACAACTCTTGTATTTTTCTATTTGTTGTCGTAAGCATAGTACAGCTGGTATCCTAACATAACAAGCTGTCAAAATTAGAAACAAAATGTAACATTTAGCTGTCAAACTTAGATTTGTGTATGTTCAACAGTATCACGCCTGTTTTCCTCAAGAGGTAAAGCAGAATACCTATCTAAGGTTCACCCACATTTCGTCAGTTACGTTTAACTCCCATGTCAAAGGGGGCGAGCGGTGAGCCTATCGCCACCAGCCAGGTACAAATCTAGACTTCGGCTACTACTGAGAAATATCAGATAAAAAAAAAAAACAAGCGCAAGCGAGCACTGGACCAAGGAACCTATATTCACCTATTTAGTCAGTTTCGATACGATTGGTAGGTAAGATTTGCGTAGAATACGCTCACACACGAATGTGCAGTTCACATTTGTAGTGCGTAGAAGGATAAAGCAAAAACCATGTACTTCTGAATGGTGAAATCGTCAATACTGTATCCAATAAGACAATAGGTGCGGAACCCGCCTACAAGCCGAGGCCTCGGCCTTGACCGCGTGCCTTCAAACCACGCTGTTTGGTATTGGTTATTTGTTATATAAAACAATGGTTAGAGGAAGTGGGAATACCTGTAGGATGCTGTTAACAGATAGCCAAGGGCCTCGACAGTGTCGGGAAAAGAATATTCCAAAATATGACGTAGATAGGCACTGAGTAACAGATTTTTGGAAAAAAATAATTTTAAATTTTTAACCAAATCCAACTTGACGGTACTGCAGCAGGCTCGCAGCACAAGATACATAATGAATACTATTAATTGGCATTAAAAGCTAGTACCTTTTGTAAGTTATGTTAATTGAAAGTGAGCCTATTGCCACTAATCTGGCACAAATCCAATCTTCGGGCGGAAACTAAATGAACGAAACCAAAAATCAAAAAACAAGACCAACATGAATGTTGTCAACATCCAAAAAAAATGTACACTTAGATCGCAATAAAGAATTTGAATTTGTAAAACCCTATAAGTAACACTAAATGACCCGGGAATCGAACGCAGCGATTACGACCGCTAGATCAACGAACCACTACTGGTGTTATGTGAGTGTTTTATAGCTACACTTCTGCATGATCCTTCGGGGATACAGGGGTGATGTTATGCTACAAACTAGTACCAACCACGGAAAACTGTGCTGGGTATTCTTTTTACACAAAAACACAAACAGATGTCTGCATTGAGCTGATCCATCAATGGCAGAACTGTTTATATCTTCAGCACGTAGTTCTTCAGGATAGTCAAGTCACTAACACCCAGATTCTGGAACGCAAATTGTCGCAAAATGAATGTAACAACTTTTGAAGCTCACGTTAACTGCCGTGATAGGTTTAATATTAACAGCCAGTCGCACCATGTGAAGGTGACGCATCGATTATATCGCTCCAGAAACCGGATGTTAGTCATTTAGGGCTTGTACAGGCAATCCATCTCCATCTTAATTGATAAAAAAAGAGTCAGCGATAACGATATGTTGTGTGCGTATAGTTGGATTCCTCTCCAGAATAATCCACACATACATTAATTATCATCTGCCTAGATTTTCCCAAATACGTTAGGCTCGGCTTCCAATGTAACTAGATGCAGCTGACCAGTATTTCCCATGGAGTGACTGCCTATCTGACCTCCCAATCCCAGTTACTGGATAATACGATACTCATTGGTAAGGCCCACAGCCACACATGCATTATTCTTGCTAAACGCTCTTGTTCAATTTACGGTAACAATTGGGCATTTTAAAATAATTTACACAATAATATTATGTATAGGAACGTGCAATTATCAACCTTGGTGGTTGACCTTTAGTGGTAAAGTTTATTTTTGATTAGTCCTAGGTTCACTTCACGCTGTCGGCGTAATTTGCCTGCAATTGTAGTTTATTTGTGTTTTTTTTTATGTAAGAAAAAACGTTCTTTATAAAGTATTACTAAAAGGGTGTCCACTTGATGGCGATAACCTCGCTGCCTATAACATGGGATTTAAACATAACTGGCGAACTATAGGTGTAGTATATATTAGTTCACTTCTGCCTAATCCTTTAAGGCATGACGACACGGTTGGCGCAGAGGCTGAGCGAATGTCCGCTGCGCTGCGTGTCGCGGGTCCGATCCCCGCACGGAACAAATGTTTGTATGGCCTACAGGTAGTTGTTCCGGGTCTGGCTGTTTGTGTATGTGAGTTTAAATGTTTGGAAACGCACCCACGATACAGGAGAAATTCCTAGTGTGACAGGCGCAATGTTTTATTATGTTTCATATTCAAGGCTTCAGATGGCGTTGTTCCAAACAGCCGAATTTCAAAATGGAATCCTTCCACAATGGAAACAAACTACTAACACATTTAGGCCTCATACGTAAAACTGGTACAGACGACTGTTCAGTAGCATTTGTTGCATTAACTTAATTTACATACAGAAAAAGTAAAAGCAGCCTAACTATAATCTAACATCGTATGTAGTACTAAACACAGTTGCCAAACGTGTTATTGTCTGAGATATCTGGTTCCGCGACAATAGTCGGTTGAGCAACGACCTGAATGCGCGTATTAGCAGCAACCGAGAACCCAGCATGGTTAATAGGCGGCAGTCATGCGAGCGAATAATTTGGTAACCGCACATTGAGACGTGTGAACAAAGGTCTGATTGGCTAGTGTTGTTGGCTTCAGTTAATAGAGATCCCACTTCAAACTCAGCTGCTTCTTCACTTTTCACTTGAAGTTTAAAATGCATAAAGATAAAGATTATTTTATTTGTCAAAACATGCGTATACATGCTAATTAAGCACACAGGATGTCACTATTTTAATATTTTTTCAGTACATATTTCACACGTAAAGCGTACACATTTAATAAAATTTACAAAAATATGAAAAAAACTAAATTAAATAAATAAATAAACATTTAAAATAAGTAAGTATTAAATGTATCCTAAATGTGTATGCCTATTAGGTTAAACATCGCCAATCCTGACATTAGATTAACATATTTTTATATTGTATATATGTTTTACAAATAACTAATTTTATTTTGCGATTCAGCCAAAAGGTTGGCTCCTGATTGTCAAGCTGTTTTGTGTCTTATAAGAGACTAGCTGTATCCCACGGTTTCACCTGCTTTTAAGGATCGTAACGTGATGTTAAATTGCCTATGCGTTTCCTCAAAAATTGGGCTATGAAATGCAAACATATTTTTTCAAATCGTACTGGTTCAAAAGTTCCAGAATCTCTTCAGCTATTATACTTATCTATTTATTATTATTGATCTACCAATAATATTTGAGATTCCTTGCTTCACAGTCACACAGTCACATCAGTCAGTAATCTTTTGATGCAAGATCCGTTTTCTTCTGACAGATAAAAGTATAAATAGTCTACCGACCCTAACGACCCCTAAAATGGAGTTGAGATTAAGCACTGCACTCAATCGGTTATTTGTTTACTCTCAGAATTACACGCAAACACGATGTAACAATGGATTAATAATATTGCACCTTATTTAATTGTTCGATCTAAAGAAAACCATTATAATTCTCGTAATTACCAACCTTTTGGTTATCATTGAAAAATGGCCTTCAGAAGGCCTCGGTGTACTAGATTTTTTAACAAAATATTCGTGTGTAGAAAATATTAAAGTAAAGGGCATTAGATAAATAAAATACGTTCGTAAAACAACGCACCAATTCACATCAAGCCATACTCAAGATCATCGTTTCAGACGGCTATTTATAGACAGATTCCATCTCCTATCTCCTATACCATTGGTATCCTTCTCGATCAATATTAATAACTGGACACTAGATGTAGGCCAATTGATAAACGTTTCTAACTGGCCGTGTGTTACGCCAAAACTTGTTCAATTGATATTGATGGTCATTGCAAGTGCAGAAAGCGGCGCCGGCGATTACTATGTGGATCGATCTACTCGCTAATTCCCACTCGGTGCGGTTCGATTTCTTAGTAAAATGAATATAAGTTTTACATCAGCAGCGATGGTCGCAGGTGAAATCTCTCGTGCCACTAAGTAACCGGTCCTGCGCGTCTCGTCTGACAGGGAGGTGCGCTTGCGCCGCGACCGACGTGTTCGTTTTTTTCTAAGATGGCCGGGAAGGTCGCGAGGGGACCGAACTGTACGGACAAAAACTCGTGCGTCGCCGAACAGAGTGTTTATCTCACGAACTGGGTGAAGATGTATTTGGGTTATGTTGGGACCAGTTTTTGTCTGTCATCCACTCAATTTTGGTTGGAAGATTGTGCGATAAATGGAAGGTTGTTTGTACGGTTTTTTCAGGTTTCTGGGTGTTCAATACTGGCTTAGGGGAAACTTTACTTGTGTAGGTCTACTTACTCATGACACACAATGATAATTTTGTCCTTGTATTGTTCATTATTTGCAAACAATTTTAATTGCCCAAAAAAATATAACGTTACCTCCATCTTTGTCTTTGATATCTCAAATAGCCAATATATACCTAATAGTCGTTAACTAATTACAGAAGTATTCAAACACCTCGTTATGACAGATAGGATCGGCGTCTGGCTGTGCGCGGACGCAGACAAAGAGCGGTTTCGCAATGAGGCGGAATGCTGTCCAAGTCTGTTGTCCTAGCCTTATTTTGCCTTAAGACATGACCTGAGTCACTTACACCTGCTTAGAATGAAACACAGCACTGTTCAACTAACAACTATCGTTATAATGACTGTCATTAGAAGATTATGCCAAATGAGGCAATAAACTTTAATATACGACTAGGCGAACTAGGCTTCACCTAAACCAATGCCTAGATAAAAACGAGGAGCAAGGTGTCGACTAGCATTAGTGAAAACGGACATTCGCGTCTAAATGAGTAATGGTGATTAACTGACTAGGTTTAAAACTAAGAGTGAAACAAGTGAAGATCATCTTCATAAGAAAAAAGTAATAGACGAGATAAGATAAGACTATGCATATTACTTGATAAAAGAAAGAAATTTTTTAGTCTAAAAGTTGTTATTTTAACGACTTGACGTTGCTTTTTAAGACGAGTGTTTTTTCGTAGGTATGTACTATGTATGTATTTATTTACTTAACCAGCGGCGATATATGTATATAGGTATAATATATTACAAAGTAGTGCATTACAGTATTGTATGGCTAATTATAGGTTATTATTAAATGTGTCGAGATAAGTTGAACAGAATCGTTTATACATTTTAGGTGGCGTATGTATTGTATTACATAGTTAAAGTCGCTGTTATCATTCGATAAATGGTGCCTTTTAATAATGGTGCCTTTTCCCTTATCGATAAGCTAAACTATATGCCATCATTTCCATCTTTGTGTTTGTGAGGTGTACCTATAGTACACCGACATTTCGCAAGCTACGTTAAAGTTCTGTGTATTAAGTAGGTAATTAGGAGGAGAATCTATTGCTATCAACAAGACGTCAAATCAGCCTCAGGGCTGTTACTGCGTTTTACCCAAGTTAGAAAAAACTTAGCGACACTTTGATCGCACCCAAGACATGTTCAGCAAAAGTGCTTGCAACGAGGCAGTTCACAGATTCGAATTATCTCTTAGTGCTAAAATAGCAATCAAAAGCTAAATTAGTATTAGGTTACATGTTACTTTCGTTTTCATTCGGAGTCTTTTCAATATGTTAGGTGATTAGTTTTTGTTAATTCTAGCACTCAGCAAGTCGTAAACTATATTGATGGAAAGCTTCAATAATAGAAAGTGTTCGAGTAATAATGTTTACGATTGAATAACTCGTATCTGTAAAATAACGTAGGCTACTTGTATTTAAATCTGTGCTTCTTTTTCGGCCAATCTTTTAAAGTACAGACGCCAGCATATCCCATACTGCCAAAATTTCCCAGTGGAACATGAACCTTATTCTTTTGTAATAAAGTTGTGATACTATCAAAGAAATTTGACTTAAGTTTTTAGTCTTTAATGATTAGTTTGTTATATTAATACGTGAATTGAAAACAGCGGATGCATTTTTAAGAATATTTCTGGCACAGAGGAGTGTAAGATTTGGCATAGCTAAAGTTTATATGGAGAAGAAGGAATTTCCAGCTCTGTGACCACTATAATAGTCCGTATAAATATTATTTTTGCAAAATCTAAATAAAACTTGTTTAAAATAATATTACATTGAGAATAAGCAGTTATTGAACGTCTAAGGTAACAAGACAATACTTCAAAATGCTCGGATGGTGAATATTAGATAGCTATTTTACCTTATTTTGATTTACTGTAAAACTGTATTAATGATTATAGCTCTGTAAATTTTTATTTTTATTTAGGTACCGTAAGTAATAATTTGAATTATGTAGGTACATATAAAAAAGAAAAATAAAGAATCATAGCGCAAAAAAAGTCATCAACGGCGAAAGAGCCCAAAAGGTTGGCGGCATTGCCACGTTGAATGGCAATGCTGATTCTTTTCTCAAAAAAGGCCGTCAGTCACGTGAAAAGTCGACCAACTAACCCCATGGCCCATTGTATCAACCCCAAAACCGCTCAAATATATACTGTAAAACTAGTTTCATCTCCGTTAATATAAGTGTCCTGTACGAGAAACCGTAAGTTAAGTTTAAATTCAAACTTGTTTGACAACAAAATCATACATACACTACAATATTTTCGCTAGAAGGACCCAAATATACGAAAAAATGGGCTGTGCTCTGTATGCACGTCCTCATTTCTCTAGGCATATTGTACTTTGACATGCAATGTTAGCTGTTGGTATGATTCAAATTCCTTCCGACAGTTTAAAGCTAACACTCTTGTATTGTTAACAACTAATACTGAAACGTAGATTAGATTCATTCATAG